>JAGSMT010000023.1:1353408-2706816 GCA_029286875.1 Lamproptera curius
TTATTATTGCAGTATTCAGTCCGTACTGTTGTACATAATTATTTCTTTTGTTTGCACGATTATTATACATATCAAATCCACTAATTTACGGATTTTTCGCGTTACAAAATATATTTATTCCCGACGATTTCAGTTCTTTCCAGCATCCATGATCACGGGCAGACTAAGTTGGTATATGTCTGTATTTCAATGTTTCGAATAACCGTCAGAGTTATTATTTAAAATTGACATATCGTTCGTTTCTTAATTTTAATGTTGGTTTCACAAAAAGTTTTATACTCTGTGTTTAATTTTTGAAATAGTTGGATCCAGGAAGGTGGCAATGACCAACCATCTCTCTATTAAAATTTGGATATTTTTAATTTCGATTGCTTCGAATCATCCTTGGTATAAATCGATGTTCATTAGCCAGTATTTTTTGGTTCATCAAATCTAATATAATGATTGGGCTTGTCTAGAACATGGTCCAAATTGCAGATTTCTATTTATTTCAAAGATGAGCAAAAAGCGTTAAATATCTTCGCTCTAACACAGACTTGACGATTCTCCGTCAGATAAAAAATGCTCGGTTGTAATGGACACGTCAGATTACAATTTAAAATTCAAATTTGTTATCGGATGAAATGACTTATAAAAGGTCAAAACAGACCCCACAGAAAACGCCTTAAAACAACAAGCGATCTTGTTAAAGAACTATGCGGACAAATTGAATCTAGACGTAAAGCTAATATCCTCCATGTCCACACCTCAAAGCTTTATGGATTACCTAAGATTCATAAACCCTAATACCATTACGCCCAATTGTCAATAGATAGATTCACCCGAACTACAACTGGCACAATATCTTGTAGTTCTGTCACCACGAGGACACACCGAAACACAAGAGATTCTTACCATTTTGTTGATGAGGATTAAACATCTACATCTCAAAAACAATGAAACTATGGTCAGTTTTGATGTTCAGTCTTTATTTACATGTTTACCTATTGAAGACTGCATCTCAATTGTAACTAAGAAGCTTGAGGAAAATAAAATGCCGAATGAATATGCATCACTGCTTAAACATTGTCTCACATCTGGCTACTTGTTGTGGAATGATCAATTCTACATGCAGATAGATGGCGTAGCGATGGGCTGCCCAGTGTCTCCTATTATCGCTGATATCTTCATGGAGAACTTTGAAGAGACAGCCTCAATACAGCTCCGTCCGACCAAGATTCTATAAGCGGTACGTAGATGACACATTCACCATTTTACCAACAAACCAAATAAATGCATTTCTGGATCATCTTAATTCTTTACATCCCAAAATAAAGTTCACAATGGAAATAGAGACAAACAACTCCTTAGCTCTTCTTAGATATTTTAATCATTAGAAACTCTAACAATAGCTTGAGCCATACAGTTTTAGAAAAGCAACCACACGAATAAATATTTAAATGGTGATTCTCACCATCCCTCAGTTAGCTACTGTTGGTAAATGTTTACTTCAGAGAGCATAGTGGATCTGCGACAAGGAACATTTGACGGCTGAACTGGAGAATGTGAAGCAGGTGCTGCGAGAAACAAACTCCAAGTTCCACGTCTACGTCGCATTCACCGTGTGAAGCCAGCCACAGTCGAAAGAGTGCCTGCCGTCTTACCTTACATCAGAGGTCACTGACAAAATCGGTTATATTTTTAAAGCGAGCTTCTATAAAAACATATTATAAGCCGCCGAAGAAGATTGGCCAATTATTACCATCCGTCAAATGTAAAATTCCTCTACAGGTACCGGGTGTGTACAAACTAGACTGTGATAGTGGTCTTTCCTACATTGGACAAACAAAAAGACCAGTAAGAACCAGAGTAAGAGAACATATAGCTGATGTTAAGCACCGACGCTATAAGAAATCTGCAATTTGCGACCATGTTCTAGACAAGCCCAATCATTATATTAGATTTGATGAACCAAAAATACTGGCTAATGAACATCGATTTATACCAAGGATGATTCAGAAGCAATCGAAATTAAAAATATCCAAATTTTAATAGAGAGGATGGTTGGTCATTGCCACCTTCCTGGATCCAATCATTTCAAAAATTAAACACAGAGTATAAAACTTTTTGTGAAACCAAATTAAAAAAAAACGAACGATTGTCAATTTTAAAAATAACCTTGACGGTTATTCGAAATTGAAAACAGACATAACCAACTTGTTGCCCGTGATCATGGATGCTGGAAAGAATCCGAAATCGGAATAAATATTTTTAAAACGCGAAAATCCGTAAATTAGTGGTTTGATAGGAAAGAGGTACTCAATACGGAAGTTTTTTTTGTTATACTACCACCTCGCACAGTGTCCGATTTTAATATAATATGAATAGAATATATAATGTGAATATAAATAAATGATTATTTTTTTATTCTGTTAGTTGTACCTGTAGTTTTTAATAAAGTTGAAATCCATCATCATGTGATAGTCCACTGTGGAAAGGCCTCCCTAATAACCTCCATCCAAGGGACTTTGACCATCCCACCACGCTGGTCCCAATGGGGGTTTGGTGAGACTTTTTAACCCATCCGACGCATGGATCCTTCAGACATTTGGTGACCGCCCTTGCCCTAAAATAAAAGAAACAACAATGAAAATTTGTTGTTCCCCGCAGGATTCGGAACCCATGACCTCCGGTATCTAAAGCACACAACGTTCCATTAGGCTACGGAGGCAGTTAACATTTAAAATACTAGGTAAAAAGCTTTACTTTTTTTAAAAGGGTCACCCTATTCAATTATTTGGGACTAATTTTTTTGACCATTATAGTTAAAAACCAAAAAACCATTTATCTAAGATATTTTACGTAGTGGCTATAAACCCAGAAAAATCATTCTAACTTAAAAAGTATAGTAATTCCAGAAAATAATCTGTTTACATATATTCAACGTGATACAGAAAGTGATTTTTATAACCTACCCTCGAGAGACGCTGACAATAAAGATCGTAGCCCGCGCAGTGCTGTTAGTAAATTGAAACATAAAGATGTATTGTTGTCATCGCCAACTCGCGAACGACTTTACGAGATTAGTCTCGTCCCAAAAATGGTCCCGCAGAGAGCGATGCGCCAAACAAGTGAGGAAAACTTCATTCGACTTAAAATAATTAAAGGAAGTTTCCGTGCGACGTACAAAATTCCCAGAATGTGCACAATGAAACAAGGCATTGAGTTAAACTTGTGCCGCTGGTTTGAATTCGCTTTTTGTTTATCAAATTTGGCGTTGACGATACATAAGTAAGAGTTTTCTTTATAGATATATCAAATATACCAATACTATATGGAGGAAATATATTATAGATAATGTGTTTGTGTACGCTACGCTAGGCTACGAGACTTTCATTGCTCCTAGAAAATTTTATTATCGGTGAGATATACATAAATTATAAAGATGCCGTTTTTTAACTCAGAAAAGTTAATCCTATAACCGTCTGCTAGTTAGAAAGTAAATAGATTTTCATGCTACATATGTTATTAATGATTCCGTTAGTTTCTACGACAATGGATTCTGCTGAGTCAAAACGTTAGTTATATAATAAATAATTAATAAAATAATTTGAATGGTTCAAGATATGTGAAACTATTAACATAAACATTTCTAAAATTATTTTAATACATACACCAAAGAATATACTTCATTAATTCTGGATAAATGTATGGATAGCAGTGTTACGGTTTAACTTAAATTAAAATTTAGGATCAATAATTTTTTATTGCAAAATGAAGAGTTCATCATGATCCATACCTTAAAAAATCTTTAAAGCTCACAAACTCGCTTTAAGTTACGTGCCAGAAAAGTCTAGCTATTAAACGAAACTTAGAAACTTAGCTGAAACAATCTTAAGGAATTAAACGTTCTTTGTAGTTATCGCAGTGCTATGAATTTAAAACTTACTTTTTTTTTTTAAATATATGCTAAGATTATTTTATAAACCCATTATTTTATATTTACTCTCCCTGATAACAATAATCGTTACTTTGATTTTATGTAATGTGTATATCACCTTCCAACAAAGCGTTTATCGAGGAGGAATAGGCAATGTGGGCTGAAAGGTCTAAAAATGCAGTATTTTTCAAATTTTAAAAGTATGTTTATCAAGCGTAGTTTACGATGGTGCAGTTTATGCCCCGTGTACCGTTTTTTGGGAGAATATAACATAATATTCTTACAAAAAAAATCTAAACACCCAATTTATTTTAGGAATGAAGTGGCCAATCCATTTCATTTCTAAAATAAAAAATATAACATAACATAGGAAAATTTAAGGATAATTTAAGTATATAAATACTATGTGTAGTGAATCGTGCATCTGTTGGTAGTCCTGTTCCAATCGTTAAAACCTTTTATTGCTTTTCTTTATCCTTTAATGTAACGTTTTACAACAGTTAACATAGTAAACACCTGTGAATGTACATTTCATTTAGAACATAAAAAACCACTCGTCCTTCTTTTCTATCTATAGTTTCGAAGCGATGCAGTTTTATTAAAACAAAACCGTGGTACGCACAACCAACCCAGCCGATAATCCGCGTGGAATTGGTTTACGATCCCCTAGTTTTTTACCCTGCAAATTGGATACGGTACAATATTGTAGCCAATACTTTCGAGACGTATTTTATTTCGACTTCATTTGGTTTGTTATTACACTGCTTTTTAAAAAGTACCATGTGCTTAGTTTAGAATAAAAATCTCAGTTCGTTTGCTACCTTATACATCTTATAATGTCTATTCATATGTAATTTACTACCTTTTCATGATCTTAGGAACTTTTTTACTAAATTTTGTGATTCACACGATTAAAATTGTACTATTTAGTCACCAAAAAAACTATCTTGCAACATTTATTTTACTATTAACGTACGTTTTAGAAAACTTTTTCGAGTATTGTTTCGAAAGTGCCAAAATTGTGTTAGTTAACCCGACTACGGGTTTTTAAAATTTGCATCAACAAAAACATGTGAAAACTGCGGTATTAGAAATATCCATGTTTTGGTTATGTAACATTAATGTATTTATATAGTTGTTAAATAATTTAAACTAAAGTTTCTTTGTTATCTCATATTGTTAACTGCGAAATTCTAACACACAGGTAATTTATAGATACAACTAATTTATTGAAGTTTTTATATTGAAAGTTTATTTTAAAGTGAATGTAGACAGTGCAGGTATGACAAGACTTGCTTTCACCATAGATAGTTTTTGTCTTATTTACGCTAAATTTAAAAGTTATAAATTAGAAACGTAAAACGTACCATTTTACATGACATTGTAATGTAATAAAAAGTTTATAATCGTTTATTAATAATAAAATCTTACACACTCTATGCTATACAGCTTGTCAAAGACGTACTTACTAACGCGGGTTAGACTTTGAGTTGAAAACCACTTCCCCCGGACAGATTATTGCTTTGTCGACGTGGTGGGGCTCAGTACCTGCGGCTAAATGCGGGGAAGCTAAGAGGAGCCTGGCCGTCCTGCGGAGTAAGGCCGTCCGTGGAGGAGGCTGCTACAAGTTGGCTGGAGAAGCCAGATTCAGGTGCGCCTGGGAGGGATTAGTGGACGAGGACAAAGCAGTAGACATGCTGCCGTCCCTGTCCTCTGCACCCAAGGTGAAGTCGCGGCAGAAGAGAAGCATCGGTACTCCGTGGGTCACTCTCCTCTCTATCTTTAAAGTGTGGAGTGGCCGTGGAGGAGAGGACATTCGGTATAGTGTCGTAGAACTCTCCTCCTTTTGCAACCAAAACGGTGCTAGCGGCAGAGCCCAGCATCGAGGCCGGCGCCGAGGGCTGGGAGTCTGGTCCCTGTGTGGGCTGAAATCTCCAGGCTTCCATTGCCATCGAGTAACGGACTCGGTGGAGTCTGTTACCTTTGTACATTGGGCCGGACGAAGGGCGCGGGGTTTGAGCCCAGAGGCAAACATTCGGGGGCCGAGGATATGGGAGGGGCTTGCGGCTGCACTGGAAGGAAGCAGAAGACGCCAAAGGTTCCAGTGCCCCATCATGGGTCAGAATGAACAACGTGGTGGTTTTTATTCGGTGCGATTCTGAAATAACCTGTCTTTGTCCTCACGAGGATGAGTAAGCGTAGGCATTTCCCCACGATAAAGAAAATATGTTGACCACTAAAATAGAACCTGTGGTCTGATAAGTTAAAAATAATTACAGGCATTCGCGTAAAAAATGTTCAGGCTATCTTCTAGACACTTTTTTTTGATAATTTTGAGAGCTCAAATGTTTATTTGGTTATATTTTTAACGTTTCAATAAAAATATTTAAATTCATCTTTAATTACTGTTTAAAGGATCTCCCTTGTATGATAAGCCGATGATGATGATGATGATGATTTGGAATACTCAGTTTATTTTATGTAGTGATAATTAAATTTTTACCGTACACTACGAAAGTTTGTGTGTTCCTTTATTTTCGGGAATTATCCAAATTTAAGATAAGAAAATAACTCGAAATAAATGGCCTTTTAGCCAAATCTTGTACTGTTTAGTATGTTTACTAGCTTAGATGAGGAGTGTTCAAATTTTAAATATGCGTATTATACCGTATTTGGTTTATCAATAGCAAATTTAATAAAAAAACAGTTATTCCAAGCAAGAAACAATATATGACATGTAGAAACTTCGTTAATTGTTTTAATCTAAACGAAGTTTTCCACACTTGTTTTAGGAAACAATCCCTGTGGGGCAATTTTAGGACCGTCTCATTAATGTTGTCCACAATGATACGAATACGTTTTTATGTTTTAATTTACCAACAGCATTGCGTAAGCTAAAATGTAAATATATATTTGTGTAATATTGTTTACAGAGAGTTAGTTACTTTTTGCAAATTTAACACAAAAAGGCGGGGATTTTGGGTTCAGAAGTGTGGACAAATTAAGAATAAATATTTATAACCATCCTTCCATCCCGTTTAATCCATTAAACTTGGTTTTCAATTATTTCCGTAAACTGGGAAAATGCAATCACGTCCCGTAATCTTTATCAGATCGCCTGACCACCTTGTAGGTGGGCGCCCTACGCTGTGCTTTTAGTTATGTGGCCTCCAGTCAAGAACTTTTCGGACCCATCGACCATCAATTCTCCGTTATAAGTGCCCTGCCTTTCCATTTCATCCTACTAATCCGCAGGGCTTTGTCGGTTACTTGTTCACCGGGACCTCCCCTCACCCTGATTGGCGCATGATCTGTAAAAACCAGGCATAGCCCCTGTCCATCCCCTAAACCAGCTTTAATGCCTATAGTTAGAGGGCCTCTTTGGTTTGTATGTCATCACTAGTAACACCAAATTTAAGCTTTAATTTGAGGCATAGGTATTTTTTGACGGAAAAGTGTTGTTTCCCAAATGTTGCTCAAACAAGTTTGATTTAACATTTACCCTCTCAAGTTGGACCGTCTAACGGCCACTTTGTCCTCAACAGATGTTTCGCTCAACATGGAGAATGGGATGGAGGTAAATAAAGGAATTGACGATCCGTTTTACCCATGTTCATTTTATGACCCTCCTTTTGGGAGACTCGATTGAGGCCTTCGAGTATAGTGCTAAGGTTTTTCAGCAATTTTGCCAAGACTAAAATATCGTCGGTAAACCGAAGGTGAGTAATAAACTTACTGCTGATGTTGATGCTAAACCCTTTTCACTGCAAAAACTTGAAGCGTTAAGTTGTTTCAGGGCCATCGCAAATGCTAATGTCTCACACAGGCTAATGTCCGCGATATCATCACTAAAGTATCAAACTAACTCGGCTCCCGTGTCTTCAGCCGTACAGTCGGTTAAGCAAACGAGGAGTAAAGCTGTCCCTAGAACTGCTCGATCTCCCTTAATACCTTTGCTTTTGTCGATACTATGCGGCCTTTGTCCATTTTGAGCCTAGACAGCTGGCTTTGCCCAATAGACAAGCTCCTTGCAAAACACTGCGGAATGAAGGCTCCCAGCCTCCTCCCGAGCGTAGATCTATGACCATCTCACAACACCACATAACCAATCTTTTTTCCACGTTTGATGACGATTATGCCCGTCATCATCGTAGAAAAGATTGGTGTGAGTTGAGGATATAATGGGAAGGGAAAGTGTGGCCTTTGGGTGGATACTGTAGTCACGGAAAGTCAAGGTTGGTTGTGATTGCAGTTTATCCGTCAGGAGATTCTGACCAACATAGTGGAAGTTTTAACCTTTTTAAAAATGAGCAATTGTATATAAACTAATTTCATTATTACTTTGGATACTGGCAGTACATATATATATTATATATATTTTTATGTCATTTTTATTGATATTACTAGAACTTTTTAGCAAGATACAAACTGATTCAAAATGAAGTTTTATGTCATAGATATATTAACACTTAGAAGGGATAAATAAATTTATTGGTGTAATTTTAATTACAATATTAACTTTTGCTATAGAATCGTTACTATTAATACATTTACAGGATATCTTATTTAATTATATTAAATTATTATACATTTTTATCCACTTTTTTCACTTTTCAAGTACATTATTTAGAGAGAGATATATATAGAGATATATACAGACATGGACCATCTTAGTCCGCCCATGATCATTGACCCTGGAAAGAGTTAGAAATTTCAGAACTAAACACAAAGAATCAACGCGAAAAATCCCTAAGAAAAGTGCAATTCAAGTTTATGTACTATCTATTCAAAAAGATTCCGATGCGTTTCATTCGTCGGTTCTTCTCAGGTCAAAGACGTCGTATTTCGAACCGGCCGAAGCTTTTTTGACAATCAGTGTAAGTACATTTTCATTTTTTTTTGATAACATAGATATTATAAAAAATATTATAATAAGCTATAGGCTATTATTTATAAAGATCTATTATTATTTATAAAAAAATTAAGAATAGCCACATACAAATAAAAAATAAATTGCAATGTTCGAGTTCTTCCGTAGGGTACGAAACGTACATTCGGGTTCACAAGTGAATTTGCGTTAAGATAAATATCACAGATTACCATTGGAATTCAAATTGGACAAAGATAGTCTTAAATGGTGATCGAAAACATAAGTTTCACTGCTTAAGGCTGACGGTGGAAGCCTTGTTTTAGATAGTATCGTTCCAGATTTTGAATCACGTGTAATACATATATATAAATAACTTTAAAAATCCTTTAAAAATCACTTTACCTTCTACTTTTTATTCCAAGGCAGGAATAATTTTATAGCTGTGTGTGTTTTTATTCTTTATTAAATTTGTAATATCAAAAAACAAGCATAGATATAAAATAGATAGCTGATATATCTTTGATTAAAAAAAAAAAACATTTTTAAACAGTAATTCAAAAATTACTAACCAAAGTTTTTTAAATAAAAATGATAAAGTTTAATCTCCACCAGAACTTCAAAAAGTTCAACAGCTTTTAAAATTACGCGCTGCAAAAGTGGAACTATTAAACGAAACTTAGTAAGTTAGCTGAAACAATCTGCAGGAATTTAACGGTCTTTTTGTAGTTAACTTTATCACACAGTATTAAGAATTTAAAGCACAATCTTTAAATTGGTGAGTGTTTCAAATAGAATTTGTATTGTTATCATATTATTTTTCTTATAATTTTAATTCTACTTTATCTACCAACGACAAGAAAATATAATATTTACGTGATTCTTTCACATTTTTTCTATATTATCATTCTTATTTATAATATACAACCAAACATTATGCTGTTTTTAAATAGCTTTGTAGCTGTTATGAATTAAATCTACTTGACTGGTAGAAAAAATAAATAATGTCTTTTTTCAGAATAAGGTGTGGTTTTTATGTGATCTTGTTACATTATAGTTACCTATAGAGGTTATAAATAACTTATCATATTTAGAATATTAAAGGGAAACGGCATTAAAAAGTACTTGACTTCGAGAGAAAAGCTTTTACAGCCATTTGAATAACTTTATCTTTTACGTGTTAAACCAAAAGATAGCATTTAAGAAAATTTTCTGCATAACAATTTTACGTGACTAGCTTTTTTCTTTAATATTTATGATTATTATGACAAGCTGCACTTTTGGATGTTGATAATATTTAATACTAACCCCTAATGCAATGAGTTTTTTCTCTTCAGTTGTTCCGGTTTTTCATTTAATCAGACTATTATACTCATAGTAGAGGAAGAGGGAATAGACCTCTGTTTGCACGTAACCTGTGCACAATATTTTGCCAGCGTAGATTGTTAATCTCTATTTAAGATCAGTCGCCGTCCGTAGATCAAAGCTAATGTAAAAAATTTAAAAAGCATGTATTTAAATTGCAATTGAACTGCCGTTAATGGCAGATGCGCAGATTAGGGTTCAAATGCGAGCACAAAACTAAATATTATCTAGAAACAGTCTAATATATCGTCTCTTTAAAGAAAAATTCATTATATATTTATAAGAATATTTATGTGTATTATTAATGGGATAAGAATCTTATAATAGGTCCTTTTCAGTTTCGGGGTTTACCAATTTAAATTTTTGTTAAAATAAGTGTTTATCCAGTTTTTTATTTAAAAATCACCAAAATAATACAATAATGAGTAATTAAATCACCTTTGTGGCCTAGTGATATTTACTCCTAATTTCTAAAACTGAAGGTCTTTAGTACGAATCCTGCGGTAAAACAACTTTGTACGGTCGTTTTTTGTTGAGAAAACAGGTGTTGCTCGATTTTTGAAAAAAAGAAAGTCCAACGTCGATTGCTGAAAAGTTGCCCGATCATCTGTGAAGCTATACTGAAAAAAATCCACCATAGAGTTCCTTTACTTCGTTGTGGACGTCCTAAATCGCCTCATCTTTAATGACCTTAGATAATGGCT
This sequence comes from Lamproptera curius, assembly GCA_029286875.1. Taxonomy (NCBI): domain Eukaryota; kingdom Metazoa; phylum Arthropoda; class Insecta; order Lepidoptera; family Papilionidae; genus Lamproptera; species Lamproptera curius. The sequence continues at coordinate 1,364,264 of JAGSMT010000023.1, forward strand.
AGAAAAAATATATTAAATATCTGTAAACATAATAGCTATGGTTTTAAAGATATTTAAGTGAAACAAAAAGACGCATTTGTGTCATGCTCTAAACATTTAATCTCGTTTCAAAAATTGCCCCACAGAGAGTGCTACGTAAAACAAATAACGAAAACGCCAACAAAATGATTAACAAAGTTTTGGCTTGATAAAACGTACTCCCAAACTGTTCACACAAAAGCATGGTGTTTAACTAGGACGCTCCAAATAAATTATAATTCATATTTGATGAAGTAATTGGTTAGAAATAGGTTTTTTGTTTTCAGATACCTCACTATTCAATATGAGTTCTTTTAACCAACCAGAATTGTGTATTTTTTAATTTATCACACAGTATTCAAAATTTCAAACACACACTTTTTAAATTTATAAGTGTTTCAAATCTAATTTTTATCGTTTACAATAGCATTTTTCTTATATTTTTAATTCTATGTTATTCACCAAGAACAAGAAACTACCATTGTTGCGTAATGCTTTCAAATTTTTTATATTTCCGTTATTTGTAATTAAAGTGAAAAAAGTCAAAATTGGTTTTAAATAAAAGTTTTTTTTTTCGACAAAAAATTATTATCGTGGATTTGGTTCAGAGGTTACCAGTAGCGGTTATAAATAATTTTTCACCTACAATCATTATATTATTACATTATACCTATTTAAATTAACATGGCTTTAAAAACTAAACCCTTAAACTTTCCCCTGTCAAGTATTTAAGATCTTATGACCTTTAACTTCCTTTCCAAATTGACTGAGGTAAAGATTTTACCATTTATACAACTTTTATTTTTACGTATTTAAGCAAAACATAATATCCAGGCTTTTAATCGATCAAGATTTTTGTTACAACAATTTTTCGTAGTTCTTTTTTTCTTATTTAGATTTTTAAAAAATATATCAGTTGACAAGTTGTCCTTTTGAATGTTGAAAAAAGGCAAAAATATTTTTTTTTCATGTTTAAAAGGTGCTTTTTCGATGAATTATTATTGTGATAAATTTAACAGGTGATTTTAAAAATTTAATTTCTACTTTTTTATACTTAACTGGTTTTTATTTACTTTTAAAATGATTGTTACTTTTTGCTGATTTTTTCCTTTAAAATATGTTAATGTTGGTTTCCTTTTTTTTCAATTGTGGATAAACTGTAACAACTTTAATATTCATAACTTAATTTGCAAAGATATGTATGTAATTAGTTAATAAGCCTTATTCAATAAATATATCCTATGATAAACACGAGGTAATTCATTTGGTCTCATCGGGGTCAAGGAGATTTTTTTTTGTATTTTCAAAAGAATTTTAAAATAAAATAGGTTATCCATTATACTACGTGCGTACATTATGTTCTGGACCTTAAAAACAAACAATAAAAAAAGTGAAAAATACACAATTCTATTTTTCACTGAATTTTGCTAAAAGTTATAATGGAAAATAAATGTCATCTCATCTCACAATTAAGTATGCTTTTAGTTCGGGATATTTTGATCCATGCAATACTTTTGTTTTGATCTAGTTAGGAGAAATCCTATATCAAAGCATTTATTCATTTCTTCTTCATCATTCAATTGCTTATAGATTCTCCCATATAGTGGATTGTACGGTTGGCAAATCTAGACGAGATACATCCCTATTTATAAAGGACCTTCTGGGTAAACCTCCCGGGCCTTTTCGCCGCAAATCAGTAGGTGTAAACACTTTGTTTTTCGGGTTTAAATGCACCGGCATTAGTTATAAAACAAAAACTTTAAAAGTTTACATTTCGACGAATGGATCATTTTATTTTTCAGACAATTGGGTGATCGGCCCCGATTGTCCAAACCAACCAGAAAACAACTAGATAACGTAAAGTTGTGACAAAAAATAATATAATTAAAATTATATTTAAGCTGACTGCCTCGTAGCCTAGTGGTATGGGCGGTGCTTTAGGAAACCGGAGGTCGTGGTTCGAATCTGCGGGACGCAACAAATTTTCATTGTTGTTTCCTAGTTGGTTAGGCAATTTGGGCCGATCACCCAATTGTCTGAAAAGTAAGATGATCCATGCGTCGGATGGGCATGTAAAAGTCGGTCCACCCACCAACCCGCATTGGACCAGCGTGGTGGGATACGGTCCAAACCCCTAATGGATAGGGGTGTATTAGGGAGGCCTATGTCCAGCAGTGGACTAAAACAGGCTGATGATGATGATGATATATTTAAGGTACTTGATTGCTATAGCAATATTGAAAAATCATAAATTGTATCTTCAGACGCCTGTTCGCTGTCTTAGAATAAAGTGACAACGGTGCCCTTGAAACCGGAATACAGAGATCTTTCAACACTTTCCTGAAGAAACAAGCATGGCTGTGAAAAACTTTCCTAGTCTACCCATGCCACGTTAATTATAATAATTCCTTATTATAACACATAGAATTTTCCTTACAGCTGGCCATTCAAAGAAAATAAAAGTTAACAATTTAAACTACATATAAAGTTCGAGGTGAAGCGGAATCAAATTAACGTTAGCATTTCTTCGTTGCACGGAGCCTGGTTCTTTTTTGTAAGCTGCACGCAAAGGCTAAACTTGCTATCATCTTAGAATGTTCAGAAAATATAGCCTCTTTGATATTATTATTGCCAAAATAGCTTTTTAATTTTTTTGTACAACATGCCATTACCAATTTTTAACAAAGAAATTTCGGGAAAGCAGAACAACTAAATTGAATTGCAAATGCATAATTCTTCATGACTGATGCTTTAGCTTTTGTCCATAAACAAATAAATAAAAGTGTGTTTCTTTAAAAGTCCTGTGAAGTGATAGAACTTATACGGATTAACCGCGTTAAATAACTTAACAATTATTTAAAACTATACCCGACGTTTCAAACCCTTTCCAGGGTCCATGGTCTCAAAACCAAGTAAGATGTTGAAGAGCGAAATGAATTTAAAATTAATCAAATGTAGAATAATAAATCTAATAATACTATAGATTTAACAGTCGTTCATATTTCCAATTGATGTACGAATTATGAGACCCTATTTTTCCTGATTGGTTAGGGCAATTTGAGCCAACGGGTTGTTGGCTGAAAAGTAAGATGATCCATGCGTCGGATGGGCATGTAAAAAGTTGGTCCACCCACCAACCCGCATTAGACCAGCGGTTCATACGGTCCAAAATGCCCTGATGGATAGGAGTGTATTAGGGCAGGCTTATGTCCAGCAGTGGACTATCACAAGCTGGTGATTAAAATAATGTACCATCGTTTATCATTGCGTCAATTATTAACTAAAAAAAATCTGGTCTGTTGGATTTGCTCTCGTAAAATAAGACAAATATGTATATTTTTATTTAACTTAAAAGCAAGGTTTAATATGACATTTTACTGTATTTTACATAATAAAGAAAAAAATAATGAATTGTTGTAGATTTAATGTTTATTAAGTCTGTCAAATCTGTGATGTTTTCGTATGAGTGTTTAAATATTTGGTCATATTGGTTGTGTTATATAGTGTTTACGTGTCTTGTTAGTAAAGGTAACATTTTGAGCTAAAATAACTCAAATAATCGTTAAATTTTAATACATTATACGTCTCAGTTGCTACGAAATTTTCTTGCTTTAAGTTATGAATAGTAGCTAGACATCTTATATATGTTTTATAACTTTTCGAGTTACCTGACTTATCTTATAACACCATACTTTTTAAGAATTATTAAGATTGTTAGAAGCGTTTATCCGCCACAATACGCTTTTTAAGCCTATATGAGTATATAGTAACAAACCCCGATAAAATAGTTCAATCCAAATATAAATAAAAACCTGTTAGTGTAAATCCAACTAAAATTTTGAGTCAAAATATTGCGAACTTATGATATTCAACATGATCACCAACATCAGCCTGTGATAGTCCACTGCTGGACATAGGCCTTCCCTAATGCAGCCCTATCCATTAGGGGGTTTTTGGACCGTATCCCACCACGCGGGTCCAATGCGGGTTGGTGAGTGGACAGACTTTTACATGCCCATACGATGCATAGATCATCTTACTTTTCAGACAAATGGGTGATCCCCAAATTATAACCAACTGAAAACAACAATGAAAAATTTTTGGTCCCCGCAGGTTCGAACCCCCGACCTATTTAAAACACGTCATACCACTAGGCTGTAGGCGTTGCAAATAAGAATCATGCCCCCGAACAGGTTCTCGCTTTGTCGAGCGGTGGGGTTTGCCCTGCCCTTTGGGCGCGGGGAACTAAGAGGAACCTGGCCGGCCCGTGGGAAAGGCCGGGGGAGGGACCCCGGGCTCGGCCCGCTTTGGATGCCCTTTGGAGGTGCAGGGACGGTTGCGGAGGTAGGTGCCGCCCTTGTCTCCGCAAACAAAGGTGGAGGAAGAGGGGTCGGTATTCCAGGCCGCTTCCCATCCCTCCCGATCGGCGGGGCCCACCGCTGGTGGTGGGAGGGGCCGTTGGAGGGGGGGACTTGGCGGTGTCGTCATCTCCCCCTTCTGCGGCCGAATGGAGCAGCGGGCAGTGTCTGAGCCGCCGCTGGGGGCCGGGATTTGGTCCTTGCGGGTCGGGAACCCTTCCCATGGCCTATAACAGACTCGGGGTGTTACAACCACAGGGGAGCGGGGCGCCCTATTGGGCGCGCCCGGAAAGGGGCGGGCCGTAAGGCTGAGATGGGGCTCTTGGGGCCAGCGCCGGTGCGGTTGCAGATGAGGCAAAAACGTTCCGACCCCACCCTAAAGGCGTGGAAGGGCCCTGGTGGTTTTGTTTGCGAGTCCGACAAACCGTCTTTGCCCCCGCGAGGACGGATGTGGCATTTCCCAGGTAAAAAAAAAAAGGGTATTAATGCAATCAAATCCTCGTAGCATTCATCTTTTTAAAGTCGCTAGAAAATGCAACGAGAAACATCTCCGCAATGAAAGAATTCAAATAAATTAATTCCGAACTAGACTAAATAAAAAAAAAATACATATATTTAGTTCTGTTTTGTTTAACTATTTAAATAATGTAAATAATAAATATAAAAATTTTTTGTAAATTTGATCCCAAGTGCTGCATAAGGTAAAATTAAATTAAACATTTTAACACAGAAATAAAAAAGGTTTAATAACCAAACACAAAAAACTATGTAATAAACAATCAATTAAAGATGATTATGTCAATATTGCAAATAATTTTATGACGAAATTCATGATAAAATTCAATTGAAACAAAAAAAAATTTGCGAGAAAACTTTCAAATGATGTTTTGTTTCGTTGCATACATTTTACTCTTAACTACTGATATACTCAGCGTAACAAAATTTCCTTAATTGTTTTAAGTGAAATGAAGTTTTCCCTGTTTTGCCAGCACCCCTGAGGGACTATTTTGGGACAAAACTTTCGAAAACGCTGTTGTGATAACTCATCTTTGTTTAATTCACCAACAGCGTGGCAACGACAAGGAATTTTATCTTCACTAAATACTTATTAAATATATTTGACGTAACATTAAGGGAGGCTATAAATCTCATTGTGCTCAATTTAAAACTGATTTTTTTTCCAATATTTTTTCTTAAAAAAACAAAAAATTTTTTGACCAATCCCAAAAAAGGAGGTACTCAATTCGGATGTGGTTTTTTAATATTTTGTTTGATTTTTTCTAATTTTTAAATGATGATATAATTCCCATTGGTCCTATTTTTTAATAATTTTTCAAAGTAAAAACAGATATTTGACAAAAAAAAAATGACGACCAAAAATTTATCCCGTGCAAATAGTTTACAAACGCTGCAAAACAAAAAGGTAGACAAAAGTATGTTTTAATAACTTTAATTGATTTAAAAAAAGTTAAATATTTTATTTTAAATAACCAAATTAAGCATATTAAAAACATAATTAAAGGGATATTCAACATTTAAGATAATTCAGTATTGTAAAAATCATTATATGAAATAAAGGCCATTGATGACATTTTAGTTCATAAATACTTAAAAGTTATCAGATTTAAAAGCGTTGGAAAAAAACGCGAACGATTTCGTAAAGCAGTTGTTACCGTTTATTTTGCGTAAAATAGTTAAACGTTGTTAGAAGTCGGTAATTTTTTTTTGTTAAAAATTTACTTAATTATTATTAAAAAAGTTATGCATATAATGTTTCGTCACCATTCCAAATCGACGAAATAAATAGCCATTTAATTGAAATATTGTTTCAAAGTAAATATAATATATTGTTAATATATCGTAATAACCTGTTAATTTTCACCACGTTTGATTTACAAATTAAAAATTTAATAATTAAAAACAAATTTACGACTTTAACTTTAAACAGTTGAAGGCCTTCGTGCTCAAAATTTGCTCCAAAAAGTCTAGCTATTAAATAAAACTTGGTAAGTTTGCTGAAACAATCTACTGGAATAAAACGTTCTTTGTAGTAACTCTTTCGTGATATGAAGAATTAATTTTTTAAAGTAGTAATTTTTGTAGTTAATTAAAAATAGGATGCAATGTATAATTGGCTATATTTTGTTTATACGTGACATGTATATATGTACCGTAACGGCATTAGTCCGTTTAATTCTTTTAACGGCAAATACGGAAACCAGTTATAGAAGATTAACAAATTATTATATTTCATTTATAAAAATTTGAAGTATATATTAAGGTTTCAGTCAAAATATTCAGAATATAAACCCAAAGATAACCGGGTTGGTTCACCCGATTTTTTATCTTCCGGATTGTCGATATACAACCCCAATAGGAAAGCGTGTTGAGAGCTCTGGGTGGTTCAATTGACCCAATCAAACTTATGACGCTTGTCCAAAATAGACCGACAAAATGGAAAGTTTCAAGTTTTTTGAAATACTTTTTACGAAACAGATGATTGTATTGTAATAAATTTATTTTATAGTTGAAAATGTTTTTCTATTTTAAACTTACTCTACGATATTTGAAGGTCTGAGGGTAAGTCTCACTTTATATCGATCAAAATAAATAAAAAATATAATTTGTTTATTATAATTTAAAATCAGTTTTAGTCACAACACAACCCCTCAGTTATTTTATAACTGTTTGCTCTGAAGAAAAATATTCAATAAAATTCGGCATTATTTCCTTGGTTGAATTTTTCAATCCCAATAAATATATATAATCATATAACAATTTTAGTTCCGAGTTTTAAAAGATACGACCATGAAATAAAAAAAATTGAACAAGATAAATATTGACTAGCGTACGATCTCTACAACAAATAAAATAACTTACACTTCATGACAGTGTAATATGTATAGACATGTTAAAAATATACTTATTTTCTATAAAAAATGTCTAATTTTTTTGTTTGATCTGCCAAGTACTCTTTATTATAAAAAATATTTATTCAATAGAACATCACCCATTTGACGACAACCTTAATGAACAATCTTGCATTACTAAGTAAAAGAATATTTTTGTTCAGCACTACCTCTGAATATATGTTTTATATTTACATTTTGAGAAAAGTTAACTTTGCAAGACAAGTTTTATTACTCGTAAAGTTGCAAAGCATGCCTTATCGTCATGCCCGCCAGACTTTACGTGACGACCCCTGTGAATTCAAAATTTAACTGATAGTACGACGGTTTTATCTCAATATAAATAATGTGCCGAAACCTATGTTCGTTTGTTTTGTCCGTTGCAACATCAAAACAAATTTTATATTTATTTAAAAATGGTTTAAATTAATATAATAAGATGTTAGCTATTTTTTAAAAACATACATCAAGTAAAATTAAATAAAAAAAATTTTAAGTGCAGAAGATGCAATAATATTTCGGAACAAACATTTAGAAGGTCAGTCAAAATTAGAAGAATCTTAAAACATTTTAAACCTTTAAAACTGGAATTACTCGAAATTTGGATGCCAAAAAAGATGACAATTCAATATTTTGAAGAGTTTGATTCTTAATTCTTCCTAAGATAATCAGGATTAATGTTTTATATGATACCCAGGGCAATTTTCAATGTTCAACAGAAACATGAAAAAAAGAATGATTTTATAAAACTTACAAATACGCTTTTCTGTAAAATATAATAATATCATTATTTCTTACACTATTTTTTTACTTCAAATTTTTAAATAAATTTTGTATTTTTCTAGAAAAGCTTATTTTTTTACGTTTTTAAGAAAACATATTTTTCGAATAATAAAATGGTTTTTGATAACAATTTCGGTAATTATTCCGTTTCGAATAATTAAGTTACAATTATTTATTTTAATTTGGAATGGGGATTTAATCCAAAACTAGGAAAAGGAAAGACCAAGGAAAGTGGGCATTTCACAACAAGTAGTAGGACAACGAACCAAAGGGGAACAGCTTTGACTTTAAGGAGAGGTAAGACTATTACGATGAACCCTTTTTCAAAAGCACCACAGAAAGTGGACCAGATAAGCCGGATGGTTGTAAAAACCGAGATTGACTTTACATGACACCAAATGCCAAATTCAAGATTCTCTGCATTAAGGTTTAAAAACCAGGGGATCACCGACTGGTAACAATTGAACTGAACAGGCGAAAGATTCGTCGATAAAGTCCCACCTTCGTCCGTCTGCCCTATTCAGCCTGAACTTAGCAATCGCTTCCCAAACCCAGACAAGTGCAACACAGGGCGATATTAAACTAGGCCTATGGAAACTAGTTGGGTTCAGGTTTTATAAACACCCCCAAAAACTGGAACCCAAAAAACCTTCCCATGCCATTATTTACCTTATGGATACAAGGATACAAGGGGAAGGTGCCTACAGTCTTCTTCTTGACTAGGGACAGGGACATCGTCATCGAGTCGCATGCTGAAGGAGGACGACCCAAGAAAAGCTCAGGCACAACCGCGGATATCTTGGACATCAGTCGGCGAAATACGATTGGCTCTTGCTAACTTAAGAACCAAAGCGCCTGGTGAGTATGGAATCACAGGAGTTTGAAAGTGGGTGGAGAACCGGTACTTGTGTCCTCCAAACTTTTAATTTCTCCCCGTTGGTATTACGCCAGATGGTGGGGGCTTATGGTGCTGTTTTTTTAAGAAAGGGATAACGCCTTTAAACCATAATATAAAAACTTTAGACTGATTTCCTCCCGCCGTTTGCCGCGGAGTCATCTTAATCGTCTCGCTTCAACAACGACCCACCACCCGAACAAGTGGATTTTGAAAAGGCTTTTGTACCATTTACCTTTTATTTACGCTGCGGCAGATTTTGAAGACTGATGGTATAATCGCCTTTACGCTTACGTTTGTGGTCTTGAGAAAGCCTTTATTCTTCGAAATTTCGGTAAGCCCTTAGGTTCCAAATTAGGTCGGTTATCGAGGTTCTGAGGTGTTTTTCAGCAAAGCCAGTCCGTCCGAGGTCAACCAGAGACAAAGCTATCCAAGAAGGGTAAGACAGGGGATGTTATTTCCCCGAAACTCTTCACTGCTGCATTGACGACGCCTTCAAAGGTTTGAATTGGAAAGGACAGGTATACGCATCCATGGCAGGTTTTACCCCGTTTAACGATATAATTAATGGGAATCCTGGAGGAACCCAACGCATGTTGAAAGACCCCACAGTGTTTTCCAAACCGGTCTTGGAGAATAGGACAAGACGAAAGTTTGGTCAACGCTCTTTATCCTACTTCGGTGGTTGTTGGGGCTTTGCTAAGTTGTTGACCAAAATTTACCTGGGACAAAAATGGGTCCAACTTCGACCGGTCAATTGACAATCCAACCGGATGGGCAGCCAAGGACGATCCTCTGTCCAATATCCCTTAATGTCTGAAACAGTCTTCCACTGTCGTTTCCCTGATGACCATGGCACTGAGACGTGGTCCCACCTGGCAGAGGGCTCCGAACTCGGCGAGCTATGGAGGGGCTATGTCAATTTCTCTGCTTGATAGGTGCGTATTCAGACATCCGCAGAAGAACGATGGCGACTGGGGTGGGTGGAAAGGCAATGGGCCTGCTATTTAGCTCAAATACAGATAACCAATGGAAAAATGGCTCGGGGCAGCTTTATACTGGCTATCCAGTGTGGACGACCCCACAAGATGGTGATGACCTTTGAAGAAATCGGTGGATGGAGGCAGGATCATACATCTTGGCGGGCTCATGGGGCATCCCCGGGTCCAGCAGTGGAATCTGGCTGAATATTAATATGAAAGTTGTTTTTACATTGATCACCCTTTAATTTCTTTGTTTTCCTATTTTTAAAAATTATTTGGCTATGTTGACCTATTTAAACAAAGTTCAAGTACATAACTGGGATTTTTTTTTTTTTTTTTTTTATGGTACGCAGGCAGACGAATTGGGCCACCTGATGGGGTGGTCACCGCGCCCAAAGACATTATTTAACCAGTGGTATCGCCAACCGTGCCACCGTGAGAACATAGGTTTAATCCGTTTCCCAGTAAATGTTTTACGGTTCCCTTCAACGGAACCAAGGGCCCCACCTTCGGCGAAATAGGACCCGGTGGATTTCCCCCAGACGGTCTCCCAAAAGGGGACCACCACCGGTAGATTTAAGCAATGATTGAGAACCTTCCTACTGTGGACAAAGGAACTTATCAATAAAGTTTAAACCTTGGATGAAGAAACGGCGAAATTAATGTCCGTACATGTCAATGAAATTTCTTTTTTTCTATTTGCTTTTTTAATATGTTGTTTTAAAAAAACAGAAAGTTTAAGAACTTTTGTGTTTGCTCTTAAACCTCGTCCCTAAACGAATTTTTACGAAAAAAATTTACTAACCTTTTTAAAGGAAAACCATTCAATAATAGGAGTACAATATTATATCATGCAATTGAATCAATTAATAATAAAAGAATGTTGGGTGTAACAATATAAGGGAAAATATGTGTATTCTAAACCGCTGTAGGGGTTATATCCTCGAATTGTTCCAAAAAAATATTCATCAGTTAGATGAAATACACCCTTGGAAAAAATTCCCCCAAAAAACACTTTATTCAATATCACGCTTATTGGGTATGATGTCCATTTTATGTTGAGATATTCCCAAGTAATTCAAATTAGGGTTTACAAAACGGAAACACCCCACGTTTCCGGAAACCCAAGCTTTTTTCATTTACCGACAATATCTAAGGCGGTGTTTAATGGAAATTACAGGCCTGTCTTTGTTCATTTATATTCAAAAGTCACTTTAAGTCAGTGCGTAAAATAAGATTGTTTCAACCAAGTACATTTTAATTACGCTTTATGAAATGTGTACACATTTCATAAAAATATGCAAAAACAAGCTTAAGCCTCATCTGCTAAAGTTTTAAACAGTCATTTCTTATTTTTTTAATTTGTGTATATTAACATACGATACCAAAAATATATGACAGACTTTAAAAGTACATATATTTTCATAAAAGCTTGAAAACACCATTCTTCAGATTTTTATATTCGGCACTGTGTCAAAATTTATTATAAATAAAAAATTCCCATATCACCAATTTCCGGGAAAGCACTTGTAACCGGTTTATTTTCAAAATAGTTAATTGTAAGAAGTCGATCATGTATTTTTTTATATTATTTAATTATTATAAAAAAAGTTATATGATTTATCATGACTTTAACTTCAAACACTTGAAGAGCTCTTAAAAACTCTGAATTATTAAAAAGTCAGTATTAAATAAAATTCTAAAAGCAAAACACTCTACTGCAATTAAACGTTCTTTGTAGTTATTCTTTCGTGATATGAAGAATTTTAAAAGTAATTGTGTCTTGTAAAGCATGTGTTTCACATATAAATCTTCCTATTTAATCATTCTATCTATAAAAAAACCGAATCAAAACCCTTGATGTTTAAAAGATTGCATATTTAGGAACAGGGACAGAAAAGGACTTTGTTTAAACTATGTAGTGATATTGTGAATTTCATTTATTTAAGTTTCATTCAAATATATACTAGGACTTACAACTCCCAAACGATAATCCGCGTGGAATTGGTTCACGGCCTCCCTATTTTTATCTTACAAATCGGATTCGTTACGATATACAACCCCAATATGTGAAACGCGTGTTGAGAGGCTCTGTTAGGTGGTTCAATTGTACCTCAATCAATACGTTACTGACAACTAGTTCAATAACAGACCTGGATAAATATGGAAAGTAAATGATTATGCAAGTACTGTAAGTTTCTTCGAAACCGGTTAGTACGAATAGTATTTAACTGTTGTATAGTTGTATATTTATTTAATAGTATATAAAAACTTTTCTAATTTAAATTTCTTTAATAAGAAAAGGGGGTTAAATCTTTCCTCTTAATCTGATCAAATAAAAAAATTCAATTATAAGTCATAATCAGTGTTAGCCACAACACAACCCCTCAGTTATTTTTAGAAGTGTTTGCTCTTAAGAAAAATATTCATTAAAGTTCAGCATAATTTCCTCTGTGGAATTTTTTAATCTTGTTAATATAGCAATTTTAGGTCTGAGTTTTAAACGATATGACCAGGAAGTAAAAATTAACAAGGTAAGTAGTGACTGATCTCTACAACACAATAAGATAATTTACACTACTTTACTGTGTAACATGTCTAAATACTTGAAGAGGCCTATTTTCTTTATAAAATTATGCATTATTCTAAAAAATTCCATGGAAAGACTTAGACTATTTAAGCAGATAATCTTTCTTCAATATTACTTAATCGATGCATTATTCAAAGAAAAGGTATAAGTTTTATTAACGCTCTATATTTGGCCCGTTCATAAATATTTGTTTGGGGAAGAAAACAGAGATAAGTTTTATTAAATAAAGTTGCACGCATGGCTTGGATCTGCTTATCCAGACTTTTTAAAGAGACTGACCCTTGTAATATACTAAAAGTAACGATAAGACCAAGAATCTTTTTTAAAAGCCGAAACCTGTGTTCGTTTGTTTTGTCCGTTACTGCAACACGCAAAATTAATTTACATAATTATTTTAAAAAATGGACTTCAAATAACTCGAATATATCAATAGCATACATCAAGTAAAATTAAATTAAAAATTTGAAGGAGGAAAGTTAAAATTTTCCACATTATTTTTTTTTGGTATTGTTATGTAACATTGGAATGCAAAGTTTTGAAATAGATCCTAATATTGTCAATTGAGTTTAAAAGACAATTTCTTGCCATTGTTTACTGCCATGTTCATTTATTTTCCTCCAAAATTAAGAGGGCAAAGGACCAAAAATGACAAAAAACTTTTGCAACTTTAAATGATTAAGAAAGTTTTCGTAGAGCACAATTCAACTATGTGAACAATAAAATAACGCACTTAACGTCTTTAAATATTTAATATTTTTTTAAATATGGAGAGAAATTAAATTTTTTACGAGCTTTATATTTTTTGCCTATTTAGTAGTGTGGAAATATATGAATGCTATTATGTACCTGTTAATAGACTACCTTTCTAGTAAGAAATATTTTTCATATAAGTAAGAATTAGGTTATCCGTCTTATATACATATATATATATGTATCAAAGAGCAAAATCCTAAAATAATTAAAAAGACAAAATTGATGTAATTTAAGTACCTGCAATATTTGTCATTCTCTTTTCCATGCAAGGTTTTGGAAGCTGCGTAGTTTTGTTAAAACAAACACAGTAGCACGCACAACCCGACCGATAATCCGCGTGTAATTGCTTTACGAGCCTCTCGATTTTTACCCTGCAAATTGGATACGTTATGATAGACAAGCCACTATGTTCTAGACGTATTTTGTTCGGTCTATGTTTGTATGGTTTTGTCACGCTTTTTTGTCGAAACACTTTATCGAGGATTTCTATATATATATCGATAGATATTTATCTTTTCAAAATTATTGCTTTTTGTTTAAGCGTATTAAGTACGTTACGGCAATATACTAAAATAAATGCAACATTAGTCTATAATTGGAATTCGCAATATTTCGGAACAAACATCTAGAAGGTCAGCGTACAAAATCGGATTGTTATTTTAATACGCGTTTATTAGCTTCAATTGCATGTAAGTATGTTAAGGAATCTTTGAACGTGATTTTAACCACCTTCAAAACGTCGGAATAACTCGAAATTGGGTACGCCTATTAATGACCGATGACAATTCAATATTTTTAACATTTTGATTCTTAAGCCTTCCTAGGATAATCAGGATTAATGTTTTATATGACACCCGGAGTGGCTGCGTCAAAACCAAGAATGAAGAAATTATATTAACTTCATTTTTCAAAGTTCAACGTAACAGTAAAAAAAATAATAGTTTCTACTAAAAATTAACGCTTTATATTACCATTTTTGTAATTCAAATTTTTTAAAAAATGTTTTGTATTTTTCTACAAAAGCGTACTTTTTAACGTCTTCGAAAAAACATCTATTTTAAATAATAAAATGGATTTAGTAACAATTACGGTAATTATTTCGTTTGAAATAATAAAGTTACACCAAACATTCATTTTAAAAAGACTATGCAGACCCGCTTATTCGCTACGGACCATCGGCTGTGCCTACTATTAAATTACGAGATGGCAGATGATTATATCATCCAACTGTCTTGAAAATCTTACACTGATAAACAAAACATAACAGAGACTTTAAACTTATCATGATTTGTTTTTGAAAAGGGATACACAGATTGTTGTTTTATATTTATCACTTTCATTTCTGTGGTCGTTTCCACCATTTTTACAAATGTTATTCGGCGATGTTGACGTATTTCAATTAAAGTTTAAGTACATAACTACGATCTTAAGCAATGATTGCAAAACCCTCCTATTCGTGGACAAAGTGAACCTATCTAATAAAGTTTTAGTTAACATCCGGAACAAACGGCAACCGGAAATTAATGCTGCTACGTACATGTCATTAGAAATACTCTTTTTTTTCTCTATGTTAGCTTCTTTTAATATGTGGTTTATAGCTCTTCGTAGTTACGGATTCTATGAAAAAAAAAACGCGATATATAAACTATTATACATTAAAATAAACGTTTTTGTCAACTTTCAAACATTTAAGCAATATGCAATCAATCAATCAATAATTTATTCGCTTAAACATGGTACATAAATAGATATACATACAGTCTAGAGTCTCACATGTTTACCTAATTAGGCTTTCAAAAATTAATAAAGTAATTTAAGTTATAACATTTTAAATAATTAGAACAGTGTTTTAATACAATAATTAGGAATCATTAATATCATTACCTTGTTTTTCAGGTTAAACATTTAAAAATGTTTTATAAAATTAATTAGAAGTAACTGAAGTATTTAAATGACAAAACAAATTGTGATAATGATCTTAAATAATGAATTAAAAATAACATATCCATTCTTCAGTATCAAACAACAATAATTAAAAAGTGTAATAATGAAATGAACAGTGCAGATAAAACGTAAAAAAGTTCACTTCCAAGGCTTTTAAGGTTTGCAAACTAGTCCTAATGAGCGATGAGAAAACCGAAATTGTCACTTATTTTCGTGCTCGTGGTATTTGCTTTGTTAGTTTAATCATTCTTCGTATTTGAATTTAATCATATTGAGTAGTTGTCGCCACACGATTACGCAGGTACGCGTCGATAGGCAATGCAGTAAGGGATCGGATAGGAAATCTGAGACCAATTGAATGTTGTCATATTCTTAAATAAATCTTCCTATTCCAAACCAGCGTAATTATAGAGTCAAAGTCACATATCTTTATTCAGTGTAGAAGCATTACACTCTCTAACCGATCATCAATTAATCTACCATAGATTCCGAAAAGAAAGCATCTGACCTAAGAAGAATCAGCGTATTTTTTTCAGGATGAAAAAGGCCGGAGCAAACAATTCATTACCAAGGTGTGTTATCATTAATGAAGTAATAATAGCAATTGTATGCTTTCAAACACGAACGCTCATCAACAACTTTCTTAAATTTATTAACAGACAAAAGCTGAACATTTTCTAGCATTTTGTTGAAGAAAAGTGTACATTTTCCAATAGAAGGTTTTAATGTTCTCAGAACATATCGTTTATCATATCGACCTTTATACCTGACAAATAATACTTTAATAGCAAATTGAAGTTGATGTTATAATTATAATTTGTGGCATAATATAACTAAGGCATTTCAGACCAATAATTTAGAATTCCAAATGGATAAACCTTGACAAATGTGCATATTTTGCGGTATCGCCTGCCGTAGATCGAAACTCTCGTTTTGTATTAAATATTCATAAGCTGGATACAATAAAATTACGGTGTCGGCCCGTGCACGTTTTATTTGAGATCTCACAGCGGATCATTGCGGTGGGATTTTAATTTTTATTTAAAGTTATAGAAACGTCTACACATATATATTTTTAATTTTTTTTTTGTTCCAACATTTTTCAACAAAAATTCTCAGAACACTCAATTTCCCGTATTTTCCTTCTGTCTCTTATTGTAAAACAAAACTTATTGTAAAACAAATTTGGTGCAAAGCAAAAGTCGGACAGATGCGGCATATGTGTCCAGACCATTACTCAATCTTCGTGCTGAGGTAAGAAATAGGTTTTATTTACGCTCTATATTTAAAGCTATGTTATATAAATATTTATTGTCAAAAGAAGTTAAAGTTACAGGATAAGTTTTGAAACTCGTAAAGGTGCAAAGCATGCGCTTAAGACGTCTAGCTGCCATAAAAAAACTTTAGCGGCCATTGAGTCTAGTAACTTTATTAAATTTTGATGATAATATTCAACCTTTGATCGTTTTTTGTTTCAACCCAACCAACTCCGTGGTCTAGCGGTATTGGCCTCTGCTTTATAAACTAGAGAACGTGGGTTCAAATCCCGCTAAGAAACAACAATGTGTCATCGTTGTTTTCTGGTTGGTTAGGACAATTGGGCCGATCACCCAATTGTCTAAAATGTAATATGATCCATGCGTCGGATGGGCATGTAAAATTCGGTCCACCCGCCAACCCGCATTGGACCTGCGTGGTGGGATACGGTCCAAAAAATCCCCTTATTGTAAAGGCGTGCATTAGCGGAGGCCTATGTCAAGCAGTGGACTAACACAGGCTGACGACAATGATTATGATAATGAACTGCAACACTATTAAATACATTAACACAATTATTTTCAAAAAGAGGTTAAAGTTTTTGTTTGACTTATAAGTAATGAGTATTATAAGTATGTCTGCTGAAAATTATTATGTCACAGAAAAAAACAACGAGCTAAAGAAATGTAATCTTTTGATGTACGAAGAATTTAAATATTTCCAATTAAACAACTTATTTGTATTGAGTTTCCCAACATTGGAATTCAACAATTTTTTTCGATTTTTAGGTATAAATAATAGACAAACATCACGAATCATCTGTTAAGATGTTAATTAGAACCATAAAAATTAAATTGCGTCATTGCTAACTGCTAACCAAATAATTGCACTATAGAGTGTCCTGTGTAGAACAAATAACGGAAACTTCGTTTAACTTTCAACAATTAATATGTTTTTGGTAAAATAAATTTCTAGACTCCGTATTCTAAATCTGAAGGATAAATTAAAGAAGGCTTAACAAGTTTTCTTTCCAATTTTTGACCTATCTTAAAATATTTCTAGGAACATATGAATATTTTTGTACTTTAGACCACCTTTATGGTTGCCAAATAACCTTAGCACTAGAAAAAAATTGCAGTGCTTTCAAGTATTCACACTTCATTTGAAATAGATCAAAAACTTCATGTTAAATTTACCTGACAAATCATGAGATATATTAACTCAGTGCCTATAAATACCTTAGACAAAAGGTGTGTCATCTCAAGTACTTGTATTAAATTGTCCATTCTCTTCTCTATTCAAGGCGTCGGAAGCTGAGCAATTTTATTAAAAAAAACACAGTGGCACGCACAACCTAACTGATAATCCGCGTGGAATTGCTTTACGAGCCTCTCGATTTTTACCCTACAAATTGGATACGTTACATAGCCACTACGTTCGAGACGTGTTATGTTTGGTCTCTAAACGGTGGGTTTTATTATTGTACGTTTTTGGGACCTAACACGATATCAGGTTTATTAAACATGTGTTTGTGTTGTTCTTTGCATGAGAGTTTTATTGCATCACGTGTATATTTCGAATCAAAGTTATCGTAGATATAACACATTTTTATTAATTTCAAAGATTTAAATGTGCTTTATATTTATAAAGCTTGCTCCTGTGTTATAACGCTTCTTTTTCTTTTAGCAACTAGACTGCGAAGCATATTTAAATCTTGTATGGGACAATGTGTTCGCTATTACAACATAATCCAATAAAAACGTTCAAAACTTAACCAATAATCAATTAAAAAGAGTTGCAATACTACAAAGTAAATGAGTTTTTAAATTCACTCACAACACAACACACCCTGGTAGTGAAATGTTCGCTTTTTTCAATATTGTGATAACGTTTATGCTTGTAATTATTTGTTTATTTGTCAATTTTATTGTAAAAGATGACAAAAAAATAGTCCCGCTGAGTTTCCTTCGTCGGTTCTTCTCAAATCAGAGACGTCTTTTTCCGAAATGCTGGTAGAATTTTACAATCAATGAGGGATTATTAGTAGTGTGTTGAATAAAGATATTTTAATTTGAATTTGTTCGATAGATATTGCTTGTTTTCCGTTTCTTATTTTTTTTTATTGTATTATTGTGAAAACGAAATGCTGAATATTGGTTTATTGGTAAACAAAATAAAAAACCAAAACAAAAAGTAACACAATTTTATATTATGCAATATAAAATAAAATTACAATACATATATATTTTATTCGTACAATTAGAAGTGTTAAATAAATGTCCATATTGGGCGGTGTTGCGCACCATAAGAGGTCATATCTCCCGAATTGTGTCAAATATAAATATTCATCAGCTGGATAAAATACGCTATCGGAAATAATGGTTCCAGCGCCAGAACACTTTATTCAATATCACGAAGCGTATCATTGCGGTCTGATGTCCATTTTATGTAAAGATATTCCAAAGGACGTCAATATACAAGGGAATTTAACAAATAACGCCCAAATAAATTCTCGTTGAATAGTTTTAAGAATTTTATTGTATACGTTTTTATTGTATTTTGCCGACATTACATAAGCCAATGCTTTACATAAAAGTGATTTTTTTCATAGATTTTTTTTTTCAGAAGCTTTATCTATTACTATTTTAAATACAAAACCGTTATATCAGTTCTTATAGTAATAAGATATTGAAAACACTAAAATTAACTTTATTTTTTAACTATACACATTTCGTTTTTATTGTTTGAAAACAAGCTGACATCACATGTTGAAGAGATAATTTTTTTTTAAATTATATGAAGCATATTAAGTTTCGCTGCTAAAATTATAAAACTAAGCAAATATAAAATAATATACGATAACCAAAAAATAGTCAATACGCATTTTTTAGAATTTTTATCTCTCGATATAATTTAAAATGTATTTTATAAATTATAATTAATATTAAAGTCCCAGTTCCTATGCAGTCTTAGACATGATGACGATATCGTCCGAAAATCACAGATGAGAGATGAACTCGTCACATTTAAGACGTGCCTTCCCACTCGAATGTCTTGAACATATCCTCCAGCGCGGCGGAGAACAGTATCGACCTGCATAAAATGGTGCAAAGCCTGACTGGGTCCTCTACACGTTTCGGTCTCCAAATGAACTTGCGTAAAACCAAGGTCATGTTGAAACATGAACCATGGTGAAATGCACTTTCATTCGGGACCGATTACAATACGTAGCACCAGCAACGAAGTGTAATTAGGGCTAGACAATTTTCATAATCTTCGTCGAGTTTTCTCGTCATCCATTGCACAGGGCCTCAAATCGAAAGTCTTCGATCAGTGCGTCCTACCCGTCATGACATATGGTGCCGAGACTTGGACACTTACGGTTCGACTGATTCGCAAATTTTAAGCTGAGCGAGCTATGCTCAGAGTTTCTATGAAGGGCCGCATCAGAAATAATGTGTTCCGTCATATAACCAGGCCCTGTTTTTTTTTTTTTTTTTTTATTTTGTTTATCCTTGTTCCTGGACATGTATGATCTGGGACCTTGTTTGCATTCTTTCTTTTATGCTTACTTTTTATCTTATTTTTTGGGACAGATTCTGTCATTTCTTAATTTTCTTTTCTTATTTTTATACATTTTCTTTACAAGTCTCTTTATACTTACTATTATACTATAATTACTTTTAAATATTCTCTGATTACCGTTTTACATCTTATTTCTATATCTATTTTCAACATTATTTTTCACTTTATGTACTTATTTTCGTACTCAAATTTTTCCAATACTATAATTACGTTTCACAATGTTTTCTAATTTACCGTTTTACATCTTATTTCTATATCTAGCTTACAACATTTTTCTTTACTTCAACTTCAATTCTTCTCAAACACTTATTTATCTGATTTATGCTGCACATCATTACCATCTTTTAATTTTAATCATTATTTGACAGCTTTTGTATCATGTACATTTTACTGTTTTCTTTTAATTACATTTGTTTTATACATTAATTTCTCTACAAACTATTTCATAGTGACTTTACTTACAACGTGATTCGTCGCCCTCTATTGGTAATTTCTTTGTGTTTTATATCCACATTTATTACCTTTACTTATATACTAGTATCTTATCATATTACAATTTTTATTTCTAATATTTTTTTTATTTTTTTTATTAGTGTTTACCTACTTTTATTTGTTTTCCAGTTATATTGCTAGTATTGTAATTTATACATTTATTGTATAATCCAATATCTTATACATTTCTAATTTATTATTTATTACCTTTTATATTCTACACTTAATGCTTACTTTTAAACATGTTTACTACTTTATTTAAATTTTTATATCTATTTTCTGATACACTTCACTCTGTTTACCTTCTCTCTGTTGCCTGTAGTTTCTAGTTTCACTTTGTACTTTGTATTTAGATTCTGATTTTTGAGAGTACAACGAGATTTCTTAGTGTTGGGTATTGGTTTTATAACCTTTTCCGTGTGTCGAACGCAGATCTTATTGTTCTCCTCCCGCTTTCAGTGTTTTGATTGCCTTTATTTTCCGGTTCCTCCAAGCGTCTTGTTTGGAGGAGCTGGAATCGACTTTGTTGCCGTAAGATTTATGTGAGTGCATGGTGGACCGCCTAGATATAAGCTACGGTGGTCCTCGCCAGTGTCCACTTTCTTCTCACGGACACACATCGCTGAAAGCGTTATGATCGGTGACAGGTTGTTTTGCTCTACAACAGTTTATGCAGCTCGGGATCTCGTCCACCATTCTTCCTGGGCAGTCAGCTCTCAGATGTGGGCCGCCGAGTGGCTGCAGGTGTTCAAGCCTCAGTGCAGAAACGTTTTGTGTGTCCGTCAAGTCAGACATTTGAGCACTGCACTAATGGTGACTGATCCAGAACACGTACTCTCTGAAGATCTATGATCGGTTCCATTTGAGGTCATTACGTTCCAGAGACGAGGGATACCTTAAGTGTAACATGGTGGTTAGCTGATTTCTTGTCCTCTTCCGATAATGTACTGAAGCTCGGTATTCTTCTTCGTTTATTCCATCCCATAGGTGTTTGTTTTGTTTTTCAGTGCTTCAAGGAGTTCCTCGTCGCTATTGCATCCTATCACGTATCTTAGGGTCACTTGGATCTTTTATTTTTAATATCTTCTGTGTTAGTTTTGTTCCTCTTTTATTTATTTTCTTTTATTTTATTTATTTGTTCTTTGTCTTTCAGCCGATTATAATTTTTCTGTCCTTTGCTTTACGCATTGCGTCTATTTGTGAGTCCTTCGTCTCTTGGTTTTATCACTTCTTTTATCCCTTTATAACATCGTCTCCCGTTTCCATTTCGTCGGTCGAAACAATGGCTACCGAGTGGTATGCCCTTATCTTTGGTGGGAGCCCACTTTATTTACCTTAATATTGGCGTAAGTTGTCTCAGGTTTCTTAAGATCTTGATGCTCGATACTTTCTCTCAATTTGGTAATTTCTTCCTTATTTTCTGTTAATAATTATTCGTATCTCCAATGTCGACTTTTCTTGTTGTTCGATTTTTCTCTCAATTTTGCTATCTCTTCCTTGTTTTCTATTAGTAGTTTTCCATATTTCCAACATCGCCCTTTTCATATTCTCCAGTAGTTTTGAAATTTCCTTTGCAATTTTCCATCAGTTCCTCGTGCTCTTTTTTGCATTGTTCTTTATGCTGTTTTTAAGTTTGTCTATTTCTTCTTTGTTTTCTTAATAAGTTCTTCACATTCACCTTTTCTTTGTTGTTTCATATTTTCCAATCAATTTTATTGTATCTTTTACTCTGTTCTAAATTTCCTTGAGCTCTACAATTTTCTCTCCTATTATTTTCGATATTATTTCTTGGATTTTTTCGATACTGATTTCTTGTGGTTTTATGTTCTTTATCTTCAAAGTACTTATTTCTAGTAGTTTATTTTTAGTTAAGTTTGTCTTCTCTATCTCAGTGCATATTTTTATAAGATCAGCTATTATGTTTCCTGACTCTATTATACAAGATTCCCTTGTTTTATTATCATCTCTAGCTAGTGTTTTAAATTTTTCGAGACAGGTAGCCAGTTCCACTTCTCTCGTTTTAACTTCATCCTCGTCTTTTTTGATTATTTCTGATACTTGTTTTGTCAGATCCTCACTATCCATCTCCTCCTTCTTGGGGTGGAGTGTAATCTTCATAGCGGGTGCTTTTGCTTTACCTTTCTTCTTAGCCTCTTGTTCGGTAGGTTTCGGTTCTGACACCTCTTCTATACTCTTCCTCGATGTCCCCGCTTTTGATCTAGTCGTAGGGGGATTTACCTCTCTCTTTTTCGGGGGGAGCGATGCACATTCATTATTATGCCGGGGAATGCGTCCGTATATAAGTGTTGGTAATATTCCTCTGTATGTACAGGTACAGAGGTAATCGAGTTTGCTCTACTTCGTGGAGAAGTACTATCGGCTCTAATATAATGTCTTTTTTTTTTTTTAAGTCTTTTGTTTATATCAATACTTTAAGTTCAAAAGCCTTAAGTAATATATTATACACTTATATTTATATATTTATCAATTTTGGCTTAGCAAAAAGTCAAACGCACTCTAGTTTCTACTATTTCTAAGCTAAGTATTCTAATCGTAGGTCAAAAAAGTTAATTTCTACCTTAAATAGCAATTTTTGTAAGAGCTCTACAAGATTTTTGTAGAGCGAAAATCAAAAATGGTCCCGTTCGATCTGGCCCGATGCAGTTATATACGGCAGGTAGTGCCCAGCACTTTATCGAAAACCCAACTTGCTCAGTCAATTATTTACGAGATGCGGGGCTTTGAAATTCAGCCGACTGCGAAACAAAATGCAGTCTTATTTAAAGTTCTATATCTCCGTCCCCCTTTGGTCTACAGAGACGCGGTTTTGGATACCTGGGTAGCCTCCCTAAGCTCTTTGGTACCGTGTAGAGTTGTGCACACTCTGCACGATAGAGCGATGATTTTAGGTGGACGTCGTGACGGCCTTCCAGGGGGCTTCCCTGACCCCAATATCAAGTCTCTATGACTTCCCGTTACTGAGATAATTGAGTTTAAAAAACTCTATGTAGAGTCAAAAAGGGGAGGGGTGAATTTATATAATGCCAAAAACGAGGTAAAAGTTTTTTACCTTTAAAAATTTTTGCTCTACATAGACTTGTAAAATTTTTAGGAACTTTCAAAAAATATTTTCAAAAATTTTTATATAAATTTATACTAAATGAACTCTATTTATGGTAAAGATTTATGCACAAAAATTTATTTAAGAAATTTTATTTACTTAAAAAAAAGTCCAAATGACGTGAAGTTACTCATATAATTAAAGTTACTCTCTTGAGTAATTTTGCTCAAAGTTGTAATTTTTCTTAAAGTTGTAATAAAATTTTACTCAAATTTTTAAATTTCTTGGAACGTTTTTTAAATTTTTCTCAAATTTTTAACTTACTCGGAACATCTTATAAATTTGTTCGGAACGTTTTATTTGTTTTTAATTGCCTCGATGTTGCTGAACACTTTCTTGTTTCTTCCTAACAACTCACTGCCTGTCACAGTTGTTGCAATATTTTTCAAGCAACTTTACTACTGAATTGTAAAACTTTGTGATTGGAATTTTCCAAGGTCAACTCGGTCAGTCGCTCAGACCACGTGTTTAACTCGTTTTGATTTCGGTTTTTGGGAGGGTTCCAGTTAACTTTTGTAATTTGAAAACAAATTTGGAATTTTAGAGTGTAATTAATATGTATGTAATTAAAATTATTCAAAATGATGAAAATCAAAAGGTTTGAACACGTTTAAAATTACGAAAACATTGTGACAAAAGGCTGTTCCTAAGTTTTTGAAATTTGAATATCTCCGGAATTACTTACTTGGAAAATTTTGAAATTTGTTATGTTTAAGGTAATAGTGTTACACTATTTGAATTAATAAAAATAGTTGTTCAAAATTTAACCAATTCAATTATAAAGAGGCAATAATACAATGAAATGAGTTTTTAAATGATAACACACTTGGTAAGAAATTTGCTCTAGGCTTTTTTCAATGTTGTGATAACGTTTATGCTTGTAATTATTCGTTCATTTGTCAATTTTATTGTAAAAGATGACAAAAACAACCTGCTGATTTCCCGCCGGTTCTTCCGTCAGGAGACGTCTTTCCGAACTGCTGGTAGAATTTACAATCAATGAGGTTATTAGGAGTGTGTTGAATAAAGATATTAGAAATTTGAATTTGTTCCATAGATATTGCTTGGTTTTCTGGTTCTTTTTTTTTCATTGATTATAGGGGAAAAAAACGAAATGCTCAATATTGGTTTATTGGTAAACAAAATAAAAAAAAAACAAAAAAAAAGTAACACAATTTTATATTATGCTATATAAAAAAATTACAATACATATATTTTTATTCGTACAATTTAGAAGGTTAAAATAAATGGCATATTGGGCGGTTTGGCACCATAAGAGGTCATATCTCCCGGAATTGTGGTCGAATATAAATATTCATCAGCTGGAAAAAACGCTATCGGAAATAAGGGTTCCAGCGCCAGAACACTTTTATTCAAATCACGAAGCGTATCAATTGGTGGTTTCTGATGTCCATTTTATGTAAGATATTCCAAATGACGTCAATTATACAAGGGAATTTAACAACAACGCCCAAATAAATTCCCGTTGAATAGTTTTAAGAATTTTAATGTATAGGTTTTTTATTGTTTTTGCCATTAATAAGCCAAATGCTCTACATAAAAGTGATTTTTTAGATTTTTTTTTTTTGAAGTTTTATTATTACTATTTAAATACAAAAACCGTTATATTCAGTTCTTAAGAATAAGATATTAAAAACACAAAATTAACTTTATTTTTTAACTATAAACTTTCCTGTTTTTATTGTTTAAAAACAAGCCAATCACAAAGATAAATTTTTAAATTATATGAAGCGGTTTGTTTCGGGCTAAAAATTATAAAAACCAAAAAAGAAACCAAAAATTTAAAGATTTTTTAAATTTTATCCCGAATAATTGAATTTTAAAGTCCCAACCCTATGCAGTCTTAGACATGATGACGATATCGTCCGGAAAATCGCAGATGGAGATGAACCGTCACATTTAAGACGGCCCCGCTCGAGTGTTTGAAAATCCTCCAGCGCGGCGGGAGAACAGTATCGACCTGGGTAAAATGGGTGCCTGACTGTCCTTTTCAACCGTTTCGGTCTCCAAATGAATTTCTAAAACCAAATTAAGCAAACATGAACCAAGGGAAATGCACTTTCTTGGGGACCGATTTAAACGTTGGGCACCTGCAACGAATGTAATTAGGCTAGACAATTTTTTCATAATTCTTCGAGTTTTTCGTCATCCATTGCAAGGGCCCAAATCGAAAGTTTTAGATCCGGGGTCCCCTACCCGTCATGACATATGGTGCTGAGACTTGACACTTAGGTTGGAACTGATTGGCAAAATTTTAAGCTGAGCGAGTTTATGTCAGAGTTTCATGAAGGGCCGCATTTAGAAATGTGTTCCCAATATAACCAGGCCCCGTTGTCGGCCTTCTTACCGGCCACGTGGCACAGGTACCTTCCAGATTAGCCGGGTCCTCTTTCCATCCACCACTTTAGAACGGGGCGTGAGTCCATAGTTCGACGGCCGGCGCTGGGGTGTCCTGTATTGCAAGGAAGCCTTGCAATTCACATTGAACCCCAGCCTTGCCTTATTTATTCTTGGCCTGCAGCCAAGAGACTTCTCCTAGAAATCCTGGCGTCATTGCACCATTGGCGCGAGGATTTCTGCTTGTAGGTCCCAGGGCAAGTAGCCAGCAACAGGCACGCCGCCTCGCCGGAGATGACCCGGCAGCCCCGTACGGCCTGGATTGCCATCACCCTCTGGATTCTTTTCAGTACCGAAGTACTGTGCTTTTGGATGGTGTCGGCCCACGCGGGGGCTTCGTATAAGACCATTGACCTGACGACAATGACAAACGACCTGGTGTAAAACCTTTATCGGTGGTCTAGGACTAGGCCGAGATAATATTATGTCGGCTTCGTCGACGCAGACGCCGCAAACAATGATGTAGCATCCGCAGGTGGCGCGTTCCGAGGCCAATAGAAATAAAGGGCCTCGGATTTTTCGAGCGCTACCTCTAGTCCTAGCCACTGGATGTACCCAATGACTTAAGTGACCCCGCAGTGACGAGCACCCGTGGCACCCATCCCTGCGGAAGTTGGTGCCACGGGTGGTGATGAAGGTTTCGTCCGCGTAGTAAGTGTCTTCGACACTCTCGATATTGCCGCCATGTAGCACTCAATCATAACCAACGTTCCACAAGAGCGGTTCCAATACCGACCCCTGTGGAACTCCACACGACACCTCAATGGTCCGGAGCCCATCTCAGCACGGAAACGCGACACGTTGGTGCGACAGGTAGGTGCCGATAACGCGCTGCAGGTAGGGAGGCACCCCAAGGAATGGTGTTAAAGGCCTTGTTGATTTCGAGTGACACCGTTAAAGCATCGCAAAAGATACCACACCGTGCGTTAGTCACGTGGACGGTCGATTGGACCTTGCGGATGTCGTACTGCCACTCCACCAAATTTAGATAGCATATTAGGCTAATATGCTATCGAGAATAATGCAGCTTGCTAATATAAAATAATATTTCAAATCGGTACAGCAGCATTGAAGCCTATCGAAAAGAAACAAACTATAATTTTTTTCGCTTTATATTTTGGTATAAATATACTTCTTACTTACAGATCAATTAAATAAAATTCAAATATCTTCTTTTAACCTAGAAGCATCACACTTACTTATTGATTGGCAAGAATGCTACCATCGATTCGAAAAGGGATGCCTCAATATTAAATTGTATGGTATCAATATTGTATTATTGGTCTTTAGTCCATTATCATAGTTATCATTATCAACTTGTGTTAGTGCACTGTTGGACGCCCCTAATGCACGCCTTCTCCATTTTAGAGGATTTTTCGACCGCAGCCCACCACGCTGGTACAATGTAGATTAGTGGATGGACCGACTTTTAGTGCACATCCGACGCATGTCCATTTATATTAAATTTTAATAGTAAATTCAAGTTTATTTTATAATTATGATGCGTAGCATAAAATAATTAATAAATTTCAGATAACTTTGAATTCCACATCGATAAACCTTCACAAATGTGCATATTTCGCGGTATCGCCCGCCGTAGTGGATCGAAACTCTCGTTTTGTATTACGTATAAATATTCATAAGCCGGATACAATACGGTATCGGAAATTATGGTGTCAGCGCGTGCACGTTTTATTCGAACCTCGGAGCGGATCATTGCGGTGTGATGTTTATTTTCGTTTAAAGTTATAAAAAGGAGTACGCGTCCCGTATCAGAGTGGCAAAAAAAATTGTTACCGTACAAATTTCTCTATATTTTTTTTATTTACGTTCTTACACCCGGTAAAGCAATTATAGAACAGATATTACTCTATCTCACTATTTTTAAAAATTAAAATAAATGTTTCTTAAATTTAGTTGTTTTCGAAGTGAAAAAATATATGTATAAAAGCATGAAACCAACTAAAAAGTTCGTTTACGAGATGTTAATTAATTAGTTTCGTCTTTAACTTGCACAAAATAGTTTTCCCAAGTCATTCCTTTAATTAAAGTTTTTTTTACTTAGTGTAATAAAGATACAAGTTATTAAAGTGTTTCAAGCTTTGAATTTCATATTTATAACCGCATTCGTAAAGATAGAAACTGTTCTGATTCAGAGCAATCGAAAAGAAAAATTTTTAATACATTGCTATTTTTTTAAAATAACTATTTCAAAATACTGTACTACAAACACGAACTAACTTTTTGTCGGTTTAATAAAGTGAGATGCTAAAACTTATAATTGTGATTGTCGCGACGTTTTAAAGTTATAATCTGAAACATAAACCATTCCTTTACACAATAGTTATTTTAAAAACTATGTTCTGTTACGTGTGTAAGAAATGCAGCGTCAGACCCCACAAATCGCATCCCCACCCATAGACATGTTGCATCTTGTTTATCCAGTAATTGCGCTGGCCGCGGCACCCTTCATCCGGATTGCAAGATTACTTTTTACACTTCTATTTTGGAGCATAAATGTGCACCACGTTAGCAAACCCCAGGTAGTCTCTTATGAGGAGACTTAAGACCTTTAGAAAAACTTCAAGCCGCCGACCTATAGTTTGATTTTTTTTTGTTTTATTTAATATATTTGTATAGTTCGACCAAGAAAGTATCACGATGGATTATTTTATAATTTGGCACTTCTCCAGACTTCTCCAATGTAAAAAGAACATGTAAACCTAGTATTTTAACGACTGAAAATATATGTTGTTCACTAATTGTGGCTCAAAAATCTAATGGTCAGCATGCAACGAAAATGGTTCTCAAAGACGATATAAATAATTTCACTCACAGAAGAAGATATGCCAACAAGCGTTCAATAATCATAAAAATTAATGGTGAAATTGTTAAATAAAATTCAGGTGGTTTTTCTTTACATCTTATATCTAAGCCAACGCCATTTTCAATTTTGTGGTAGATACTTTCCCAAACCAACAATATGTATTTTTTAATTGGGATTACCTTTGGTAAGGAAAAAATTTAAATCTAATGAGGCAGTGTTATCCACTTTCACATAGTTTATATTTGAATCCTCCTTTACCTTTTATTTTCACAGGGATTAATGTATTTCTTATAAAATTGCGGAAGTATTTTAATAAAAACAGTTCATACTTCGATTGATTGAATAATAATTTCATCAAAAAAGATTGTCACACTTTTTTGATATGTAACGGGTGTTTTATTCACACATAATATTGTATTTTTTAACAAATATTTTATTTCAAGTCCATTAATAATATTTTCAGATATTGTATACTTAACTCGAGCTTTACGGTCAAAGTTTTTAAGGGTTTCGGAAGAAGCTGCATCGTTACAGTTGATTAGGTTTGAAAGTTCTAAGTGCCTGACGGCAATAAAGTTTTTCATGTCGTAACGATCCCATGGGTGTTTGTGTTTAAATTTATTACGGTTACAAGGGTAAAAACATTAGGATGCGGGCAAAAACTGAAGATTAGCTTTTGCTATTAGATTATTTCTTGTTAACATTGGTTATAACTTTAAACTGTACTGTAACTTTAAAATATCTCAATGAATAAAGCAATAACTAGTTAGCTAAATAGTGATAAAAAGTTTATCATTTAGTATCAAAAAAAGACCAGTCTTGCAATTTAAGACCGCAATTGCATTGTATCTGAAACTGCAAACATTAATTTTAAGAAATTCCAGAGATAATAAATCATTTATTACTTTACGAAAATATTTACCTATAATTATGGTTATAAATATTTTTTTACCATTGAGATTTGTTACTTTATCGTTTACCTTTCAGCGTTTGTTTCAGATTCTTACAAATACCAATAAATACAAGTTAATCGGAATTGATAATATAAAAATAATAAAATTGTTTTTATATGTCAGTAAATTCAGTTATCTGTAATTTTCAATATAGAAGTGTATGTTATAACACTCCAAATATACAATATTTTATGTAATAAGACCCAATTTCATCATACAGTTCTGACAGCATCGATAGTAGCAACGTAATATCAGTGAATCTGTAAAAAACTCCTTCACTTCAAAAATATTTTATGAGCATTAATTACTTTTAAAGACTTTTTTCTTCTTTACTTTTCTTCAAAGAAAGGAAAATAGAAATACCTTTAAAACGAAAATATGATAATAATAATGTCCTCCTAGTTGAATCCGACTGCGATGGGTGATCTATATTAAAGATCAAACAACTCTGCAAGAGATATTATGGTACACAAGTGTACGAGCAAACATAGGTGTACTGCCTATTCCTTAACTCTCAGAGTCTAATGGGACGGATAATTGATACTACCGGAGAGATCAGAAGCAGGACCTAATTCTCACATGCCCATTCAACGCATGGATGATCTTACTTTCCAGACAATCGGGTAATCAAACTTGCATTTCCCTAAGCAACTAGGAAACAACAACGATAAATTGTTGAGTCCCCGTAGGATTCGAACCCACAACCTCTTTTTATCACAACGATCCGATTTCTAAAGCCCTTACCTAGGCCTTACTAGGCTAAGGAGGCAGAACTGATTACATGAATAAATCACACAACTCTTGAGGAGCGGATGCCCAGCTTATTTTATCAAGAGAACCAGTAAAGGTGTGTTTATATTAAAATTATTTTTTAGTTTTTCAGTAATAGCCGCATACCTTCTGTATGCGGCGTAACGGCTATTATCGCAATACATTGTGTGTCTCAGCCCAATAATAAGCAGGTCATCCAGTTAGCGGATAAGCTCGATAAGCCAAGTCAATGGCGATCGTGGGATCAATAATCAATTAGGAATCATCATTATTGTCATGTCAGCGATTAAGCACAGAACCCCAGTGAAATTATAGCTGCTAATAATCAGGTTAAATGTATTTCACGTGTATTTTATTTATCTACACTTTTACTTGTTTACTTTATAATACATCCTAATAGTTAATGATTCCTAATATTTTTTTGCTGTTATACTAAGACAGTAAACCAAAATTCACTGAATTTAATGCTTAAGAACGGCTTTAATTAGTGTGATTAGTATGTATGTATTAAGATGAGTCCAAATAAGTTAAAGGAATAGCAAACGGTGAAACAGCTGAGTAGGCAGACCAAATCTAAGTGTTTTTGCGTGAACTTATCGCCTACTAACCAAACTTACATAAAACAGGCAAGTACATTGTACTATTAAAATAACTAGCGGTCCGCTTCGGCTTCACCTGATTGGCTTTTCTTATTTTGGCAAAAAAATATAATTATATCAGAAAGAGTCATTTATCAAGGCTAATTTATTTTCGCTTTAATTGGATTTTAGAAAATATCCCTACGAGTTTTTTCTTATATTTACATTATTAAGGATTTTTTTTTGTAATTGCTCAAGTGATTTGCGACTTTTTTCGTTTATACGCATAAAACATAACATATAATAATACTTTAAGTGGCTTACGTGAATACTGTATATGATAAATAGAATATTTGTTACGGATTTTATGTCATTTAATAAGTTTACATAAACACGAATAAAAACTGTATTGTTTATCACATACAATACAATTTTAAACATTGCACAGTGGTCCATGCATAAGTCATAGGGCTAAAATGTCTGTTGAATTGTGATGTCATTTAGCTCTTCAAGGTAGACAAATAACCGTTCTACCACTAGGTTTAAAAGAAATTACAATAACATGAAAGGAACATTTCATTTTGTGCAACCGAAGTGATAAAATTCCGACAGTGTTAGCGTTGTCTTTGTCGGCAAAATTTCTATTGTTTTAAAGTGTTGTTTTCTCGGAATTTGATTGTTTGTGATAATTTTGTGCCATGGATATTCAAATAAAAGATATTTTATGTATGTTTTTAATCCTATTGTGTCTACTTTAACCGTGTTGTTATCTGTAATCAGAACCATCAAAAGAGACTTCCGATTTTTTTGAGTTTTACCGCTTTGCCATTTTTAATTAGACTTATATTTAGGAAGGAACGAATGCTTAAAGATAAAACATATATCAAAATCTGTAACATCTAGGTGCGCCAAAGTGCGCCGAGGATTGCTTAGAGGTCATGGCAAAGACAAATTCGTATAAATGTACATTTGAAACCTTAGGATATTTTGTAATTTTTATTTCTTTTATTCTGTAGGATCAATAATCAAGTGTTATTTTCCTTGAATGCTTGTCCTAGACACGTGGTTTAATGCGACAGGTAGAGAAAATAAGGCAGATAAATCTCGTGATCAAAGTGTTTTGAATGCTAGCAAATTTTTTATCGGACACTGATAATGTCCAGACCGATTACTTGAGAAATTTAATTTGTAATCTCTGTAAACAGTTGGATGCACATTGAAAAAACTGGGGAGGGCAAAAGCTAAGCTGATTGCTAAATACGGTGACTGGTTAATGAGATCAAAGTCTGCATTCTTGTGAGCTCCGAACGGAGGGCTATAAAAAACGACGAGACAAGCGAATATCTTCAATCTACAAGCGGGACGCAGCACAGAAAGGAGTTTGGAGAATGCAGCAAGAAAAGCAAACCTCACAGGTTGGCAATTTTATCTCAAATAAACGATTCTGCTATAAATACTTTACATAGTGATTCCAATCAATCAGCCGACAGTTTCTTAAAGTTTTAACTCTGATGAAATTCATTACTGTTTCATTTACTACTAAAGCTAAACTAACTAATCATATTATATAACTTGATTAATTATAAACTACCAAATGCATTTTCATGTTATCAAAATGATGTTGGAAGCCAAAAAACGTAGCTACCCAACGGATATTCGCGTAACGGAATTATCTGCTGAGATTAATTTGCAGTCATTGTTAGATCATGCATCAAGTCGAATTGTTAAATCTCAAAGGCCTGTATTAGATAATCTTCCCGTATCTGAAAGCGAATACGTTTTAATTGGTAAATGGGGTTTCGATAGCAGCACAGGCCATAGTGAATACAAGCAGAAATTTTCAGATTGCCGCAAAGTGGGTGGTGTGGACTGGTTGAGAATAGCGGTAGATCGGAAGCGTTGGCGTACATTAAGGGAGGTCTGTGTCCAGCAGTGGAGTATTAAAGCTTATAATGATGATGATGTAATATATACGTTACCTTTTTGATTGAAATTTCAAAAGAAGGAGGCACTCAATTCGGAGCCTGTGTGTTTTTTTTTATTTGTTTCCTCGTTGCTCCAGTCCTGCTTCGATTTGGTTCATTCTTTTTTAAGTGATATGTATTGAATTAGGACGCCCTGCGGCAAGATGGAGTGACTACATTCGCAAAGTGGCCGGTGTGGGCTGGATGAGAAAAGCCAAAGATTGGAAGCGGTGGCGTGAATTAAGGAGGCCTAGGGTCAGCAGTGGACTGACAAAGGCTTGTGATAATGATGATGTATTAAGTGTCAATTGTTCAATTTTTTAATTATTGTTATAAGTATTTAATAGATATGAAAAAATTTATAATAATATGAAACATTTCAACAGTAACTGTCTCATTAAATAACAAACAGTTGGCTTCACTAGGGGTCGCTCACGATTGATGCTGGCAGTTATGCTATTAAAGAGCATCTTTGAGGCGGAAGCGTCTGCAGGATGCCTTAGGCATTTTATGATCTCAAGCTTTTGATTAGCGTGCAGCATGAAACTCTGGTAGGAATTACGTCACTATGGTTAAGAAACGCCGCACTCAATCTTCTGTCTTCACTTGAGCCTACGAACTAGAGGGTTGACTTGAATGGTAAAAGATTCCAGGGCCCAGGTAATATGGGTGATCCCACAGAGGTCTATTCTTGGGCCTTTCTTAACCTCTCTATATAAATACCTACGGTGGTAGAGTCCCTGTTTACAGGAGACCGTCTGGGTGGACAGTGGTAGGTCCCTTGTTTACAGGAACCATCTGCGTGGATACCACCGCGGTGCCTATTGTCTGCGTGAAACAGTATGTGAAAACACTTCTGTGTTTCCGGTTTGAAGGCAACGTAAGCAGCGATTTACTGAGTAAACGAGACTTAACACCATATGTCTCGATGGTAGGCAGTTGGCGATACACCACTGATATTGCCAATGTCTGATGGGCGTCTGGTGACCACTTCCATCAGGTGCCCGACTGCTCGTCTGCCATGTATGCCATAAAAAGAAAAAAAATGATTTACCATATGTTATTAATAAAAACGACGAGATAAGTATTATTTGCTGATGATACTTCCTTAATTTTTAAAGTTAAACGACACACATCAATAAATGACGATGTAAATAATACTCTCTAGAGTGGCGCACTGGTTTAGTGTCAATAATTTAGCTACTGAACCAGAAGAAGACAAATGTATTAAATTTATGACTCCAAATGCTAAGACCGAGTAAATGTGAAGTGTTTATAGATGAGGAAGAGATAGACGTTGTTGAGTCAACCGTGTTTCTGGGAATAATAATAGATACCAGATTGCAGTGGGGCCCCTATAAAAATAGACTGTGGAATAAACTCAGCTCTGCAGTATATGCTGTCAAGAAAATCAGACAATTAACTGACGTGGAGACGGCCCGGTTAGTATACTTTAGCTATTTCCACAGTGTAATGTCTTATGGCATTCTACTGGGGAAGTGCACGGATACTAATACGATCTTTGTCCTCCAAAAACGAGCTATTCGAGCGGTTTATAACCTGGCTCAAGGGAATCCTGAGAAAATGTTCCCAGAGATTAAAATACTAACCGTTACTTCTCAATACATTTTCGAAAACCTAATGTATGTGCAAAAAAATAGAAATGATTTTGTTAGACATTGTGATGCACATAACATAAATACTAGAAACAACATAATTTAATTCTTCCAGCAACTAGACTGCGAAGAATAAGTAAATCTTTATGGGACAATGTATACGCTTTACAACAAAATCCCAGTAAACGTTCAGAATTTAACTATTAATAAATTTAAAAAAAGTAGTAAAGGAACGTTTATGTGTTAAAAGTTATTATAACATAAATGAATTTTTAAATGATAAAACACGCTGGTAATGGAATGCTCGCTCCAGGCTTTTTCGAATTTAATATACGTATGATAGTACTGTATAATGCTCATATGAAAATTTATAAGTATATTTCTGATTATTTTAAAAGATGACAAAATAGGCCCGCTAAGTTTCTTTCGCCGGTTCTTCTCAGGTCGGAGGCGTCCTATTCTGAACCGGTGGTAGCGTCCTTGACAATCAATAAGCGAGTGTTACACTTCTATATTGAATAAAGATATTTGAATTTGAATTTGAATTTGAATTCAGACGCTTATCAAAAATCACAACCTCGTGCGTTTACATTGCAAACGCTGCCGAAAGCATAAAAGTTAGACTTAAACTAAATTTTTCATAATTTTGCGTCTTTAAATGTTATAAAATAAAGTCAGCGATTGCATTTCTCTATGTTTCATGATTAACCCACAATAGCCATTTTAATGTCAAAGAAAGATAAATTAATATAGTTTACAAAAAAATTTAAAAAATAATAATATATATATCTAATTACATATTAATTAAATATATATACATATAAAATATTACTAATAATTGTACTAAGTCTTTCTCACAGCGACTGAATCATTACTCTTTTACAGTTTTTAAATAAGTGTTCCAAACTTTTTTTTAAAGGTGAAGTGAAAGTTTTTAAGTGAAAGGTGAAGTTTAAAGGTACCATTTCATTGAAAACTGACTGGACAAAGAAAGAGGAATGCATAACATCAGAACGATGTAAAAGGTACAGGAGTAAAGGTTATTATTTTGAACGCAGATTCATATCGTTAAGTGAACAAAGAAACAAAAATGAGAAGTTAGTAGGGAAGGGTAGAATTAGAATCAAGGAAAGTATATCATGTGGTCAGCGCCCACAATGTCCGCCTTTAACGTATAGGTAACCATTTTATATTATTTAGTTAAACTGAACATACAATAACTCTATAAATTTTTAGTAAAGATCAAAAGGTAAAAATTTGGGTATCATTTTCCTTTAATATGAAGTCTTGCATTTATATTTGTTACTTAAGTCACATGATTTTTTTTAAAAGATGTTTTAAAGTTTTATTAAAAATGTATGGTTTTTTTTAAATCGGTCATAGTGATGAAACTATCAGGACCTTTACCTGATAGTAAGTGATTCGTCATGTAACAGCGTAAAGTGATGCATATCTGCTCTTCGCTGTAAAAACACACTGATACGGGTGCTACGGGGGCCTACCGAGAAATCAATTGATACACTTTCCATGTCATATAATATGTCAAATGAAAAAGTATGAGAAAGTTATATTATATCCTTTTTTGTAAAGACAACAGTTATTTTTACAAGTCAGAAAACTAAAATTATGAACTGATAAAGAGCAATAGTACATATTGCTAAGTTTCCGTTAAATAACTTGATTTATTAAACAACAATTGTCTCTGGGAGCGCGTTGTATAAATTGGATTCTATTTATGTGGAACTTATATTTTCCAGCCTATAAAATAAAAAAAATACCCGTTAGCTTCTTAAAATTTTTTTTACAATTGGAATCACATTTTTAATTGATACCATGGAAATAAAATTAAAAAGCCAAAACTTCAAATTGCACTTCCAAATAAAACAAACGATGGACTATAATAATCTACCATTAAATGATGCCTGTTCAAACATAGACCATTGGGGCAATAGACATGTTTCTCCGGCCCCAAGCAATTAAGATAGCGGTAGGCGAATGTTCAATCTATTACAATGTTGTCTTAAAACATAAGGAACGGAGACAAGCTTAACGAATAATTTGGAACCGATTTCGAATCATACGATTCTAATTTTAGTGAATACATTTCTACATATATTTGATATTTATAGCTATGTCCATCGCAGTCAGTAGCAGTAAACCAAATGGCAACCACTATATAAAAACTATTATAATAAAGTGACATGGAATTGAAAACATACAATCTGAGTAAGGTTTCTCTGACGTTTGGGAGGTCGGTCGAACAATTGTACGTTTGTACAACGGTGGTTCTTTCTCAGACGGTCCTCTGACTAGAGAGAGATATACCACTTTCAAAACAAGTTACGGAGACTGGTTACAAAAACTGGGCTATCGATACGAACTTAAAATGAATATCGCCAATAAATGTACATAAATAACAATGTCGATTCAAATTAAAAATTTCTAGTACATATTTTTGACAAAGTCCGTCATGTATTGCATTTAAATTACTCGTTAAAACATTTCCTCGTGTTATTTATTTCCTTTTAACCTCGTTGCTAAATACTGTATTAATTTCACGTGCTGGCGAACGAAACTCGCGTTTGTTTAATTCGGCACAATTTTAAATGCTGGTGAATATATCACTAATTAACAGTATTTTCCGAATTTTACCACATTAATTCATATGTTTACTCAAATCTATTTACAGTTTATTGATAAATATTCAGAAATTTTCATTGTATGAGACCTAAAATTACAGTAAACGGGGTTATAGGTTGTTCTCGTCAAATTAGTAATTGTTTAGTCATCGTGAACCTCGTTTATTAATTTAAGGTTATTATTTTATAATCAAGATATTATTATATAATCGTGATATAGTTTATATAATCGTGTCAGTGAGTATGGAGAAAACTCTCCAAGGAAAAAGTCTGCTTAGCAGCTTACAAGACTAATGCCACTACTGACTGACAGGTTTA
Source organism: Lamproptera curius (assembly GCA_029286875.1). NCBI lineage: Eukaryota > Metazoa > Arthropoda > Insecta > Lepidoptera > Papilionidae > Lamproptera > Lamproptera curius. Next base: position 1,402,036 of record JAGSMT010000023.1, read on the forward strand.
TAAATGATATGGTTTTATCAAACAAGGATGAGAGTCTATTAAACACGAATCTCGCTCTGGAGGTTGAGGCCATTACTCTATAAGTCACCGCAAAGGACACCCGGCCTCCTGCGAAAAAAGTGTTTTAAATACTTCGTATCATCCATTATTTTCACTTGACTAAGGTCAGTAGAATAGGTTCCAAGAATGTTGATTACTTTTGGAGCTCTTTCCGTGTGCAGTGAAGAAATTATGACCCGAACACTTACTGGAGATAACACCAGGGTCCACCACTTTAAGTCAAAGCTAGAGTCTTGTTTCGAATCAGGTTTGCGTGAATAATGATCTCGGAAAACGCTGCAAGGCTATATTTTGTTAACTGCAAAGCTGTAAGTGCCTGATGAGAATAACCCTTTTCATGTTATGGTTCCTTTGTAGTTTTGTGCAAATTGTACACAATAACATAAGCATGGTTTGTTTAGATATCGTAGTTTTTATGTTTAAATACATTAAATTGCTCTCAAAGTAAAGCTTTAACTTTAGGCGTAGTAATTTTTAACAAATTTTATTAAGGCACTAAAAATTAAAAAGTTAAGCTAAGTTTATTGCCGATTATCTATTTATGTACCATACTTACTATGAGAAAATTTACATAGGTGAAGCGCCATTCCGAATATTTATACATACATTATGAGATTAAACTCAATTAGTAGTAGGAGCGATTTGTTTGAAGAACACGATAAGCTATGACGAATGGTCAATTAATTCATCAATTCTAGATCATCATTATTGTTATTTCAATCATTGGATCACCGATCTTTAGCAACCTGTGTTAGCGAAATATTTTTATACACTTATATTAAGAAAATAGGCAACAAATTGTAACAAGAAGTCCGGTATATAAAGAAAATATAATTTAGCTAATCTTTAAGTAATTTCTAGTCGTAGTTGCTTATAGTTTATTATTAGAATTTTTTTAACTATAAGCATATTTTTCATAATTTTGAAAGCATGGACTAAACTGTTAATTTCCAGTGTCAAAGTCAAAGTCAAAGTCAAATATCTTTATTCAATATGGAAGCATTACACTTTCTTATTGATTGTCAAATAATCTACCACCGGTTCGAAATGAAGCCTCTGACCTGAGAAGAACCGGCGTAAGAAACTCAGGGACTTTTTCTTTTTCCTTTTTCTTCAATAAATTTTACAAAACTTTTACATAAAACCAACATTTTACTACTTTGAAATAGCCTGGAGCGAACAGTTCATTACCAGGTGTGTTATCTATCAAGTAGTCATTGCAACAATAATATCCTTTAACACACAAACGTTCCTTTACAACTTTTTAAATTTATTTACAGATAAAAGCTGAACGTTTTCTGGTATTTTATTGTGAAAGAGTATACATTGTCCCATGAAGGATTTCATCGTTCTTCGAGCCTAGTTTTTGGAAGAACATAATTATGCTTATTCTAGTATTTATATTATGTGTGTCACAATGTTTTACAAAATCATTTTTATTTTTATGAACATACATAATATTTTCAAATATGTATTGAGAAAAACAGTCATTACATTAATTTCTGTAAACATTTTTCTCAGCGATTCTTTGGGACCCAGGTTATAGACTGCTCAGAATCGCTCTTTTTGAATTATAAAAATAGTATTAATATCAGCCGTTTCCCCACAGTAGAATGCCATAGACATTATACTGAAAATAACTAAAATATACTAAACGGGCTGTCTCAACATCGGTTAATTGTCTAATTTTTTTACTGCATAAGCCGCTGAGCTAAGTTTACTCCTAGTCTATGAATATAGGGCCCATTGCAGTTTAGAATCTATTGTGATGCCGAGAAATACAGTGCAATGTACGTGGTCTAGCCTTCTCCATCTACGACCACATCACACCCAGCTTGAGGAACATTAGGAGTTGTAAACCTTATACATTTAGTTTTATTTTTGTTCTAACAATAAATTATTTGCACTAAACCAGTATTTTACTTTTGAGAGGGTATTATTTCCGTCATTTTTCCCAAATTACGTCGTTTTATTCTAAATATTAAAAAAGTATCTAACCAAATAATACTCTTATTTTTAACCTGGTTGTGGTAGGTTTTAATATAAAAGGAAGAAGAAAAGGCCCAAAACAGATCCCTGTGGGACCTCCCATACCTACCGGTCCCGGGAGATCTCTTGCCGGTTCCTCAACTCTCTAATTCCGTGGCTCAAGTACAAGTCAGGAAGGTCAGTGCGGCATTTTTGACCTCATAGTGGCAATTTCCTGACCAAAGTATCATTTTTAAATCAAAATGCTTTTGGTTAAGTCCTGAAAGACACCTAATGCATCGTGTGACCCTTCCCATGCCCAAATATAGTCTTTAAGATGGACACCCATCGGTTGTGGGCAGGCGTGTAAAACCATACTTTTTGTTATTAAGCATATTTGGAGTTAAAATGCGTTAATTGGTTAAGAATTATTTTCTCCAAATTTTACTAAAGCGAGGCAGTATCTAATAGGTCTAAGGGTTATTTGGGGTTCGAAAGTACTGCCTGATTTAAATCTGGAAGAACTTTACTTGTCCATAAAGGTCCGGAAATTTACCAATAGCCAAATCATTAAAAATGGCTGCAAAGGCAAGGTGATATAAATCAATAGCCTTTATCACCTTAACCGAGATCCCCACAGATCTAAATTTTTTTTTAATGTCCAGAGATTTAAAAGCGGACCAATATCTTTCCCTTACATTACTAAATAAAATTATCTTTACATTCTTTAATTTTTCTTTTAAAAGACTTTTGCAAAGTTGGGAAAAGAAAAATTGACTTGATGGTAAAAAGGGAATGTCTGAAAAAAATTTTTCAAAATAGGATGCAACATCTTGATCAAATTTATTTTCTTATTAACATTTTAGCCAATTAAAAGTTCTTGTTTAAGCCCTTTTGTTTCAAAATTATTTTTTCCAAGTCATTTTTATTTTGTTTTTTTATGTGGTGACTTTCCTGTTACCTATGAATCAAGTAGTCATTAGAGTATTATAATTTTAAGCGCAAACTTTCTTACAAAACGTTTTAAAATTTATTGACGTACGTGAGTTCATTATTTTCTGAAATTTTAAAAGCATATACATTTGTAAAAGCATATACATTTGCGGCAACTATCGCATGTCAATGATAAAAATCCATGTCAATATATTTGATACTACATCCAATATAGTTTCATGAAAATGAACATCACACCGCAATAATGTGCTGCAAGTTTTTTGAACAAAGCGAGATCGCGGAAAATGCATTATTTCCAACGCCTTATTGTATCCGGCTCATGAATATTTAATTGTGGTAGTTATGGAAAGATGTGGTTCACCGCTGCATGCTGTACCAAATTTTGGTGGGAACCGATATGCGATAATAAAATCATTTTCTTATTTCTGTTACTTGTTCTACATATATATATTTTTGGCATACAAACGGACGGCAGTCAGGCCACCTGATGGAAGTGGGTCACCGACACCCAAGGAACATTGAATCCGGGGGTATTGGCCCGCTGCCACCGTAGACATGGGGTGTTGGTCTCGATTACCCAATAAATTGGCACCAGGTGCCCCTTAAACCGTAAACGGCAGTGTTTTCCACACTACTGCTTCCGCGGAAAAATAGGCAAAATATTATATATATCAGTGATTTAAATATGGCATACCTTTCTTATATTAAAATTTATCGGCGCATTTTAGTAAATATCTTAATATAATATGAAATTCATTAAAGAGATTTGAATATATTGTTTTTTTCTTATATACTAGCTTTATGGGTCGTGTATTATTAATGACAGTGGTCTTACTATTTCTGACCAGAGTAACGTCCATGTTAACAGTGGGTATAGGGGTGACAAAATTTAAAAATTAAAGAATTAAAAATTTAAACTTGAGCTAAAATATAACATAATCAAATAATTATGCAATTTAGCGCTATATTATTGAAATTTTAGTGCCCTATATTTTTTATAAATTTAATCTTTATCGCGATACCACTTACTATTTACTATTAACAACAAATGTGCAAATAGTACACAATAAATACGATTTTACGTTCAAATTTAATGAAACAGAGCGCTTGTATGACTAAGTTTAAGAATATTTTATGCATATACGACTATTTTAATACCTTTTTTTGGATGTAAAAAAAATGTTATAAAGTTAAAAATAGAATTTTTAATGAAGATAATTTTTTCAATCAATTAAATTATGCCTTTAAATATAAAAAAAATATTTCAAAGCTTATTACTTAAATACGAAGAGATACTACTAAACCACATTAGCAGCATAGCACATTGAATAGTAACTATCTTCTTTTCTCTAAAAATCTTAAGGTATTATTTCTACCAAAAAATTTAAAAAATTTAGAGTAGATATTATAAAGAAAATATTTTTATCAAGGTATCAGAAAAACTCAACAAGTTAACATTTGTTTCAAATATTCACATCACAAATTAAGTCATAACAGGAATTACGTAAAGCTATAACGATCGAATTAAGAGTACATTTCAGAATTAACTTCCTGTTGCAAGTTCTGCCGGATGTTAACTTAGGCTTCATTTCCAGCTTCGCTCTCTCTACTAAGTATCTACGATACTGAATATTTTCTAACTCAAACACTATGTTAAAGAGATGAGCTTTAGCTAGCAATCTTAATTGAGGTAAAAGTTTTAAAAAGGACAGTAATTTAATTCATCACCGTGAGCCTGTGTTAGTCAACTGCTGGACATAGGCGTCCCTAATGGATGCTTTCTTTATTTGGAGGTTTTTTGAACTATATCCCACCACGCTGGCCTGATGCACGTGGATGAGTGGACCGACTTTTAACATGCGTATTCAACGCATGGATCATCATAATTTTCAGACCAGGTGATCAGTCCAAATTGTCAAACAGAAACTAAAGACTACACAAAGTTGTTTCCTAGCGGGATTGAAACCTACGTCCAGTATATCCCTCCGGTAGGGGCCAATACCGCTAGACTACGGATGCGGTTAATTTACGTATAATAGATATTAATAAAAACAAATGAACGTTACAAAAATATCGTCGTTACAGGTGTAAAAATTTTAACGATTTAATACAACACCATATTGTTATCATAAAATGATTACATTATGGTGTCTTATTGAATACTTAATATAATAATATTTTGGTGAGGATTAATAAGTAAATTTTAAATACTAACATTCTAATAATTTTTATTAAACTTTTCCATCTTATTTTACACTATCGGAATAGCACAATCCACAAGGAGCTGATTGAACAAAGAAAGAGGAATGTGTGACATCGTCATCGACTAGGGGAGAAATAGTAGAGCGGTGCGAAAATTTTTATTCACATTTGAACAAAGTTCTTGAAACGAGTAAACTTTTATCAAGAATTTTAACTGAGACTGAAATCAAACTGTGATTTTTTTATTTCAGTTCGATCATAACAATGTCTTACCAGTCGATTACAACTAAGGTATCCGTTCTATATTTGAGATTAGGCAGTTGCCTAATCTCGTGCACTATAACATTTCATACTATTGATAAGACGCAAAACCGTCACGAGCGCCTTATTAATTTTACTTTATGGGTGATCGAGATTTTTTTATGGCATACGCAGGCACACGAGCAATCAGGGCACTTGATGGGAAGTGGTCACCGACGCCCATAGACATTGGCAATACCAGTGGTATCGCTAACGCGCTGCTTACCGTGAGACATAGGATGTTAAGTCTCGTTTACCCAGTAAATACGCTGGCTACGGTGCCCTTAAAACTGGAACACAGCAGTGTTTTCACACTACTGCTTCACGCTAGAAATAGGCACTGCGGTGGTACCCACCCAGGCGGTTTCCTGTAAAAAGGGGACCTACCACCGAGTGATGCAAAATTAAAAATTTGTTAAGTTCCCGCGGGATTCGGACCCATAACCTCCGGTTTAAAGCGCAAGCCACTTGGCACAAAGGCCGATATACAATATATTTACAATAGATTGAATGCTAGCATGCAACGTGCTCAGTGAAGTAACGTTCGCTTTGGATTAAATGTCTCCCTTACTTAACATTCTTGTAATTGTATAAATTTAAATATATTTTGTATTATAAGTAATAACAGGTTTACCCATGTAACTAGGGCAAAACGATATTCACATTAAATACATAACATATTCAATGTCCTTAGTAAGTAATTCAGTATAATTTCATAAGACATACGTACTTTACTGATGTTAATAGTAACTGTACTACAGCAAAATTATTTTCAAAGTTAGACTATATTAGTATAGTTAAGAAAAGACAAGTTTTTACAGCTAGTAAATCATATGTTCTATCTATTTTTGAACTATTATTTCGATCATATTTTACAAATCGTTATATTTTGACTTCAATTTTATTACAATACGAATATACTCTTTCAATGCATTATGTAACTTCCATTCAACAGGACATAACGCCATCTGGCGATCGCATTTTGGTTTCTCGCTAAATACCGTTTTGGATGTCATAATTAACATCATTCAATTCAAAGTTCCGCTTGTAACTTCCCTCCCCCTCTGCTCCGTGCAAACAAAAACTCCCGAATACCGTATTAATTTTACGGGATATCGCGTACAAAAACCTCATTCGCTTAAATGCGGCATAAAATTAAACGCTGCCGGACATGGGATGCTTATTATGTAAGTAATTATTCAACAGCATTTTGCACAGTGGCCATTGATTTACAGTACTTGCACTAATGTACTTATAAGCTATACATTTGAACAATACGTTATTAAATCATTATGTAATTACGAACAATCTATGTAATTACAAACAATTTACACTTGCCAAACTTAGACTTGACAAACAGTAAGTTAATCAAACACCTAACTACCAAATATAATTACAAATTGTAAAAGACAGTTTATTAAAATGTTTTTATTTAACCTCCTTGCTTTTAAAAGAAACCTATCTTTCGTTCATAAATAATTTTAAACTTCACCTTTATAACAGTTTTACATCGAATTTAATTTATGGTGTACTATGTTGAGTATACAAATATGTTTTTTCGACCTAGATACAAATCCTTCTTATTTATTTATAAATATAAACACACACAAAAAGTTAAGCTTGGAAGATTTTAAAGCACATTTAAATTTGGTGAAGGTAAGATGCCTTATCTTATTCAATTAATTATTCTACACTTTCTGATTGGTTGAGAAAATTTGCAAAAGTTACAGTGTAGTGGAATACGGTCTAAAAACCCCCTAATGGAAAAGTATTACGAAAAGACTATGTACAGCAGTGGACTATTACAGAATGATGAGAATAATGATGGAAACATATTACAAGCCAGTTTAGAAGATAAGACAATTTTCACCAACGTGCATTAACCCTCTGCAAACCCCACTATTTGCAAACATTCGGTGTTCTCCTTAAGTAAACTCTAGATTCATGACGTCAATTCGCTGCCATATGATATTTAGGTAGATCTAGTTTAAACTGTAGTCAGCCCTAAGCATAGAATATAGTGACTTGACGGTATTATGACGTCACGATGTCATACCGCAAGCTCGATCTCATCGAAGCTCATGGCAGCTATCAATGTATTATCAAATTACTCGCAGTGCTTGATAAGATGAGACGATCGTAACCGCTGGATTATCAGCTAATTTGATGGCATAACATTTACTAAATGGTCTAATGTAAGAATTAATAAACTATTAGCGAGTATATTTAAATTGTAAAAGTTTATTACATGAATGATCTAATAATCAATCACGCATATTTTAATCTTAAATCAGTTATTATTTAATTTGCACTATTTTTATTTTTGGGCAAATATAAGTCATAAATACATAATATTAAAAATACAATTCAATACGATTTATACTTAACCTATTTATGAAAGGAAACTTTTGGCTTTCTCAATTTAAATAAACTAATGGAAATTTTTATTTAATTCCATTAAGTACATAATACTTATTTTTAAAAGATAAGTTAAACAATTATCGATACCGCGCCATCTACTCCCAAAATATACGTAGCCTTTAGTACGGTAACGTTAAAAGTAACGTAAACAAAAGTAGAACAAGTTTTGTAATTTTATTTCACTTACACAATAAGTCTAATAATTAGTATCATTATATTCATTACACTTATTGTGGTATCAAGCATATTCAATCTCGAACGTTTTTTTTTTAATGCGGAAAAGCTAAAATATCACTGCATAGATTTTAGAAGTGCCATTTTAGCACTAGTATAAACTACTGTCTTCCTTTTGCAAATGAAAAACCGTAGTAACTACTTAAGTTTTCTTTTAAAACGACATGTCACAACACTAGCCTCGGGTAAGTGGTTTTGCGAGTTTTCGCTGCATTTAGCATCTATAATTTTTTCGTTTACCTTTTGCAGATGACACATGTATTCACATAATTTGTAAAAATAGCATATTGTGTCATTGTTTCTTTAACCAAGTGAACAGAAAATAAAAACAGTATAAAATAGGTTACCGTTCTACTGGTATGTGAGATTCTACATGAACGCCAAAGTGCATAAAAATGTTTGTACCTACTGCAACATAACTAGTTTCATATCAGAAAAACTTTAACGCTGAAAATGCACATTTAGTTCAAACTGAAATTTTAATAAAAGTGTTATGAATATGTAACATTGTTTAGAAAAGAAAAAAATATACCATCAGCGACGTGCACTGCAAAATCTTTGGACTCTATAAACAATGTCGATTACACATAAGTGTATTTTATGTTATTGTCAATATCACTTATTGTACGCCACCGTATGGATTTGGTGCGCTAAGCTAATATAAAATAAAATAAACTTTCGATCATAAACATGAAGAAAAGGCTCATATTACTCTTTGGGTATCTTTAAAAGGAAGTTGCTGCAAACAAGCTGTGTTTTTAATAAACGCTCAACACATACGGCTTCCATAAACTGCTAGATATTAATTAAATACTGTTTTACCTATATTTGTTTTTTTTTAATTTTTTTTAATCATATGCGTTTTAATAATTGTCATGTTCCACTTTATGATCAATAGAAAGAGGTACTTGATTCTGAATATATTATTTCTTATAATTAACATTTTAGAAATTGCGTTGAGACATTTTCAAAGCGCATTTATGAAAAAATTTTAAACGAAGATGCGTAGTGAAGGTTACATTTTGTTAACGTCTTGCTTGTTTTCTACAGACTTATGTTACGGTGTCTAAAACGTAATTTTAAAGTACTATAACTGTATTATTAATCATATTTTATAATAGTGCAACCGAATAAATTTAAGCAATTATAATAACTGTGATACGCGAAACTCTTCCAAAACAAAAATTACCCCAAAACATGTGCCTTACAATATGTTCAGTGCGATATTGTCGATGAATGTGTTCAACGTTTCGAATGTTAATTAGTACACGATTAAATAACACTAGTTTCAATGTTACATCCAGAGCAGACATTTCAGATTACCTGTAACTTATACGTTTGCTTAAGTTATATCCATAAACGTATTTACATTGCAAACAGGTAAAGTTAAGATCAAAGAGATAGGGGAAGATTTCAAATACATATAAGCCTAATAAGATGAATCTAAAGTGCTTGTACGAGGAATCCATCTAAGTTAACCCGCTTGAAATTTATCCTTGATAATATCCATAAGTACAATGTACTCTTTTACAATATTAAGGACCTGCACGAATACAGGTAGGTTTCTTTATAATAAAAAACAATATATTATTTAATTATTTCTATTGCTTGCGCGAATATTATACATTATTAAATAATATGACTTTACGGATTTTATCGCGTTTATTTTACATTTTAAATTTCCGGCCGCTGGAAAGAGTTCGAAACGTCGGGAATTTAAAATGTAAAATAAACGGAATAAAATCCGTAAAGTCATTTTATTTAATAAAAAATATTATTTATTTAATATATAAAAATACTAATTAATTTTATTTTTAATTTAAGATTCGATGTTAGTATATACACAAAAAAGTAATTTAATATCTATGCCATATAAATCAATTAGTTCTATATGAGATTGATTCATACTAGAATTGATGCATTTAGTTCCATTTTTGTGTAGTAAAGTAGAATGCGTATACTTTAGTTTGTTTTTTTATTATATTTTCTTTAGGCTAATTGAGTAATATCAATTAATTAGTTTTTAAATGATTATATTGTGGTATTTAACTGAAAACACAATCGATATAATCACCCACCAACCCGCATTGGACCAGCGAGGGATAAGGCGTGTATTAAGGGAGGCCAATGTCCAGCAGTGGGTAGGCTGATGATGATGATGATGATGAACCGATACAACAAAACAACATTTTTAAATTTATTTATCTGTCTTCATTCTGGTTAATCTCCCTCTTTGAAAGGTACCAAATGTAACAGGCAGTAACTGAGGCTACTTATTTTTATAAAAAAAATATTATTTCACATTTCCACGCGAACGATACGCTTGCAATAGCTAGTTTTTTTTATTAAATTTTTTGCTATTGGCAAAACCTGCAGAAGTAGCGCCGTGAATTATAAAAATGTAAATCTAAAATATTGCTATCCATATAAAATATTTAACACTTCGTACTCGGATACGAGAGTGCCATTGATACAGCTGAAGCATTCGCTCACTGGAGTACACTCGGCATTCGAGATCCTTTTTAATGTTTTCCCATTTTGATGCTTTATACTGTATTTCGTTTAATCTAGTCTGATATTCAGTAAACACACGATCCATAATTGTCTATTATTCTAAACGACTAAACAATTGATAAGGACATACTAAATATCCAGTTGCTCATTCCATGTTCGCATTATATGTGACGCAAGAAAGATTATGTATTTAGATGTTTAAATTATGCCCAAATATACGAAACTTGATGCAACTGCCTCCGTAGCCTTGTGGTATGGGCGTTTGCTTTCGAAACCCGAGGTCGTGGGTTCGAATCCTGCGGGGACGCAACAAATTTTCATTGTTGTTTCCTAGTTGGTTAGGACAATTTGGGCCGATCTACCAATTGTCTGAAAAGTAAGATGATCCATGCGTCGGATGGGTATGTAAAAAGTCGGTCCACCCAACAGAAACTTAGGCAAGTGTTATCGAGATTGAATCATGGTCAATTGAAAAAATTATAAGTCTCGTTTCACATAATACTTTTTGGTGGTAACGCGAATACTATACGTAATAAATAATGCGATTTTACGGAATTTATCGCGTTTAATTATTAAATTCAAGTATTTAAAAAATGAAAACCAGGCACACGGACACAGTATGCATAAATCAGGTCACATAAATTCATTTATAAAATTGACAACAGCTAAATTAACATTGACATTGCGACGTCCAATATCTTCGTCGGTCCCGTGACCATGGACCCCGGGAAGGGATTGAAACGTCGGGTATAATTTCAATTAATTGTAAAGTAATTAATCACGATAAAATCCGTAAAATTGTATTACATATATATCAATTCTCGTTTAGTAAAATTCTTTTGTAAATTTAAGGTAGAGGAAGCATAAATTTGTAGATTTTAACACATAAAAGATGCGATATACTAAAGAGAGATTTACTAAGTGGTAATTCATTGCAAATATCAATGTGTTGGTTATCAAGTATCAATCAATGTCAATTAAATAATTACACAATTAGAATGTAAAACAAATATATCACTGGGAAATAAAGGCAATTCAGAATTATTACTTTGGAAGTTAACGATACAGGATATATCTTGCTGTATCAATAAAAGTTACCTTTTAAGGGTACTGTGCATATTTTATGTAACTTATTCCGACGCAAGCCGACACTATGCTCGCGAGATGAAATTGCTTCCAACTATTATGAGCTATTACAAACACTTGCAGCGCAGCTTCATAACTTTGAAACAAGCAATTTATGTACTTCGCGTAGCTGAGTATTCATATCGTACTTTCATAACAAAGTTAAGTTCTATCAAATTACAATTTTATAGTTATTTATACCTACCTAAATTAATAAATCTTACCTAATTGAACTCAATTTTAGTTTAAAATAATTCGTGATGCTTTCCTTGTTGTCCTGGCGTTTGTTTCTTTTATATCAATAACATAACTTCGGTCAGTTTTTGATTAAACGTGATGATAGAAATAAATTAAACAATAATAAAATTATTTCTTTTGTTTACGCGAATATTATACATTATTAAATAAAACGGCTTTACGGATTTTTTCGCGTTTATTTTACATTTTTAAAATCCCGATGTTTCGAACACTTTCCAGCGGCCGTGGTCACGGGAATTTAAAAATGTACAATAAACGCGATAAAATCCGTAAAGTCATTTTATTTAATAATTAATAATAATATCTTAATATTCAATTTGTTTTTCTCTACTTTGATTGTCCTTATTTATTTCTCAGCTATTAGCTGTAGAGTGTCATCATCATCAGCCTGTGATAGTCCACTACTGGACATAGGCCTCCCGTAACCATTATGGGGGTTTTGGACCGTATCCCACCACGCTGGTCCAATGCGGGTTGGTGGTACTTTTACGCCCATCCGACGCATGGATCATCTTACTTTTCAGACAATTGGGTGATCGGCCCAAATTGCCCTAACCAACTAGGAAACAACAACGAAAATATGTTGAGTCCCCGCAGGATTCGAACCCACGACCTCCGGTTTCTAAAGCACACGCCAATACCACTAGGCTACGGAGGCAGCTGTCGTGTTTACATAATTATATTTAATCACTATGCAATAATTTGTTTTGTATATGTTTGTAAATTAATATAATATATACATCATACTTATAATACGAGGCATGTTTTTCAAATAAGTACCGTTTTGGAATTAAATTAAAAGAAGTGCTAAGATATCGCGAGAATTTTATTTTTACATAAAAGCCTGTACCTTAATCTACTTTTCTACACAATTTTCGTGAATATTGATGCCTTGTCATAACGTGGCACCAGTTTTGCATACCTTCATAAAAGTCTACCGCCTTGTTAACCACTGTATCACAAATGTTTTAACTTTGTTTTCGTCTTGAAGACGCTGACCACCCAGGTGTTTCTACAAGTGCAAGAACAAATGGTAGTCGGTGGGTGCCTGATCAGGGCTGCATTGAGGATGATCGAAAGTTTCCCATTAAAAAGTTTAATGAGATCTTTGGTCCAATTAACGACATGTGAACGGGCATTGTCATGCAGGAAAACGATTCCCTTACTCAACTTGCCACGTCTTGTTCTAGATTGCACGACGCAGATAATTTCTATTCCAAAACAGTTCTTACGTAAAAAAACATGCCTCGTAATATTCTTAGTATCAGATAATATTTATAAATAGTGCGTATAATATGTAAGACAGTGAATTAACAAAAAAAAATAGGTACAACAATTGAGTGTAAAAAAATGAAACACTAATCGTCCTATCTCTAAACATGTTATCTTCTTATAAACATATTATTTTTAATATATGCAATAGTGTACTGTCACGAATGTTGTTCACATTTTTATTTTACTTTTTCCTATGTATATAAAAAAAAAAAATCTTAACCAATTTGGATACACCTAAAACATATTTTACTAGAAAAAATTCCATTTGTTTATAATATACTGTGATATAACTATAACAATACCAGAGCAATTAACGTTAAACGATGTACACTATTAATAAATTACTAGCGTTCACGTAAATTTTCAACAATCGTGATTTATTAAACAGTAACATTAATTATAACAAACATTTATCGACGCACGTGCCGATGCTAAAATGTATTAATTTATTTTTGTTTGTCGCAAATATGGCTATAAATATACCACATGTTTAACGTTTTTTATTTACAGGAAAACAAAATGTTGAGACGTAACATATTTTAATAAAGTAATATGCTCTCCATTTGTAAGTTCTTTAGTTTGGTTACATTAAAGTAAGAATGTTTTCATACAATTTTAATTAGCGTTTGTTTAAAAATACAATTTACTTAATGACCCCAGAGTTTCTTGTCGTTTTTCCTCTAAATAGCTTTGAAATTTGAGAAACGTGGTAAATATAATGTCAATTAGAACTGCCAAGAGTTTGAGTTAAATAAAACATTTTTGACATTGACTATGAAAGTTTATGTATAATTGAGAAATTGCTGAATAAAACTGCACTTATTTCTATGTTACTACTTGTACAAAAGTCAGGAAGCCTTGATGTAATAGTCTATAATAGTTGGAAGCAGTATTATCTCGCAAGCGTAGAAATGTCGACTTGCTTCAGAATAATTTAACTGAATAAAGCGTAGTGCCCCGTAAAATATTACGTTTGGTAAAGCGCAAAAGATATGATATTTCTCAATTTTTAGTCCCCCATTGTAAAGTGCTCGAAACAGACGAGCATGTATATAGATAAATTTGAAAAATGCTCTGGTATTTTTCCTCTACCGCATTTAAGGACTATGTTAATACAATAGTGGACAAGTTTTTTTATTAATGGATTAATAGTTTCCAGTTACTGAAAAGATAGTCTTGTATATTGCATATTATATTGCTTACTTATGATTACAAATAAATGAATAAGATACGAACTCCTCTTAATAATATAGTGAAATAAGCTCCAATAATATACATAGGCGAATCTCCTAAAAAGTTTTCAAAGCGTTTTAGTTAATTCCATAAGAATTAACTTAAACCCAACATAATTTAAATAAATTATGTATTCATATGATCTTTTGGCTTCCGATGAGCTATCTATTGTAATCATCATAAGCATCCGCTATCAGTCCCCTGCTGGACATAAGCCTTTTTAAATGTACGCCACAGCCGATCCCCTGCTACTTGCTGCCAACCTGAACCGGCTACTGTACGAAGATTGTCATCCCACCTCGTCGGGGGTCGACCAACACTCGGTTTTCCTAAACGTGGCCTCCACTCTAGAAGCTTATGGGCCCATCGGCCAACCGTTATTCGGACCACGAGACTGGCTGACTGGCACTGCCACTTTAACGAGCTTATTCTTTGCACTATGTCGGTAACTTTCATTCTCTGTCGGATGAATTTAATACGAATCTTATCCGACTAAGAAACTCCGAGCATAGCGCGTTCCATAACACGTTGAGCTACGGCAAATTTGAGGGACAGTCCGATAGTCAGAGGCCACGTTTCTGCCCCGTAGGTCATCACGGGGAGTATGCATTGGTTGCTAGCTATAGCTGTGTCTTTCCAACTGCAAAATGTGCCCAAATTAGTCATATTCATCGACAACTTCGAGAGTAACACCATCGACATTGACCAGACTCGGGAGAACGTGTTCGTTGAATATGAATTTTGTCTTGTCCAAGTTCATCCTGAATTCGATACGTCGGTCAAGCAAAGCAAGCACTCCTACTACTCAGCTAATATGACGATATCGTCAGCGAAACGGAGGTGTGAAAAGAACGCGCCGTTAATGTTTATGCCACATCCATTCCAGTCTAGGGTCGTAAAGACGTCCTCCAAAGCATTAGTGAACAGTTTCGGGGATACTACATCGCCCTGTCTCACTCCTTGATGCAATGGGATTGGTCTTGTTTGACCCCTCGTAATCAGAACGAACGGACATAAATGCAGCACTTTACTGACCTTTCAACATATCGACTTATCGATAATTGATCTGAGATCGTTGAAGAGCTTCCAGCCCAGGTTTCTACCAAGTCAAAAGCTCCCCATAGTCCACAAAGGTAAGATACAGTTGCTAATTGTACTCAAAAGTATTTTGTACGACTTGCCTTACGGAAAAGACGTGGTCTATCTTGCCTTATGGTGATGATGTGGTGCAAAATCTACTGCGAAACCAGCCTGCTTTGGTGGCTGAAATCCATCAAGCTTATTGATTAGGCGTTTTGTCATGACTTTCGACAACAGCTTGTATATGTCTCAAATGTGAGATCGGTTGATAATTTTTAAGCAGGGTATTGTCACCATTTCTTAAGAAACAGAACGATCTCACTTTCAAGCCACTGAGTCGAATAACTTCCGTAAATCACCTGAAGGGTTGCCCCCTATTTTAAAGAGCTCGGTAGTAACGCCGTAATTTCCAGGAGCTCTTTCCCCCTTGAGCTGCTTCAGAGCCAGACTAACCTCATTAAAGCTCGTTAGGAAGCTCATCAGAGAGATATCGAGTCAGACTGGCACGTGGATCTTTAATCAGGCTATAAGGTTGAGGAGCCTGTGACGCTTACAATTTGCCATAGATCCTCGATCTCAGATAATATCTCAAAATTACAAGAAAAAATTGAGCCAGAGCAGTTCCTGAGCTTCAACAGATGGCTTCTACCGAGCTTATCCACAAAAACCTTAGAACCTCTATTCTGTTCAATCGCTTCAGTTATCCGTTGCGTATTTGAGAAACGAACGTGTCGGCGTATCAATTTGCGGATTCGTTTCGAAAGAAGTTCCACATCTGTCATAGTGGTGTCTTGGTGTCTTGCATTCGACGTTCCTCCATAAGACCAAGCGTCTCATCGGAGAGTTTGGTTTTCCTGCCGGTACGCCTACTCCTGCCAAACCATTAACCCACGTCACTTTTGCAGTCCACTACGGCACTGAGTGCCTCGTCAACCGCCATTGAAGTTTCCGACGTGTTAAGGGTATCAAATGGGTTTTTTAATTCCTGTTGGAATATTTCAGAGCCCATCACGGTTTGTCGGAAGTTAGGTTGGAGAGAAGACTGCATCAGGCGGGCCCGCTCTGGCTGGAAACCCATATTCACGGTACCTCTCAATAATCGGTGATCGCTACCGGTTTTAAATCTATTGATAACAGAGACATCACTGAATATGTGTTTCTGGTCGGTCATGATGAAATCTATCTCGTCCCTTGTCACAATATCGGGACTTTGCCACGTATGACTAACATTTGTCCCCCACGATTTTGACTACCGACACCGTGAGGGCCTAAAACACATAAATCCCCCAATAACAACATTATAGTGGGCCTTGTAGGTGGTATGCAAGGCCGGGTAGACATCCTCGTATGTGGCCCCCACTTCGTTTTCAGAGTGTTACCAAGTGGGCGCATACACTTGTATCACTTTGAGGGTATACCTCTTAGTAAGCCTAAGTGCAAGGTGCGCCACCCTAATCGACACATTCGAGACTGAGATTATATTGTTACCTAGGGTTGTAAACGAGGAATCCCACGCTGCCTTCTGACGGATGGTCGCCCTCTCGGAAGAAGGAAAGGTGACCCGATGGCAAGGTTACGGTGTCCTCTCTCTGTCTTCGGACTTCGTACAACCCTAGAACATGCCATCGAATCTAACCGAGTTCCTCCTCTAGCTCGGCCAGGTGTTCGCTAAGTCTTAGCGTTCGTCCGTTATTCGTACCCAGTCAAGTTTTTGGTAGCGATCTGTAGCCCGGGAATTCTGAGCACCCCTTGTACAACCGTTACCATGGCCGCTTTCGTGGCCAGGAATAGTGGGCCTACCGAGAACTAGGGGCCATTGCCTTCTGTTAACGTCCATAAAAAAAAGAAGTTGCTCATAATTGTTAACCTGGCGGATCGGCTATGACTGATTGCACCTGTACTGCGGATCTACCTTACTTCCAAAGTAAGGCAGCTCGGCATTCAAGTGGGTGGTGGGGTCGTCACATCCCTACACCTACGTACATATTTACTATAAAGTAATTACAACAATTTTGTTTTTCATTTAACATCAACACTAATTTTCGAACAGTCTTGGTCTTCTTAGAACGGGTTAAAATTTAGGTGTTTTTGGAACATTTTATAATCGTTTCTAAATAATTACATTGTGATATATAACCGCTACTTATAACAAAATATTTGTTTTTTTTGTCTGTTCTGGCTTATCTTTGCAATAGCTGGTCCCTGGATATAAACAAATAAAATGGCATGCCCCCTCCTCCACCATGCCATAGAGCCTACATTACATGAGCTCTGGCCTGTGGTGCCAGTAGAATCAGGAAGCGACCGTGAAGTTAACCCACCGTACTGATAAATGAGCTCCGATGGACCAACAGCTACACTGATTTCACGTGCGGTCAGCCTTTAATAGATTATTTTAGTATAATGTCCTGAAAAGTTTTATTGTTTCATAGCAATAAGAACATTTATGAAACAATTTTGTTTCATAAATGTATCAAAAATTTGTTGATAATAACAAAAAAAAAATATAAACATGGTATATGGAACAAAATCTGCTTGTAAATATATAAAAATAAAAACGGGAAGTTACCTTGAAGTAAAATAAAATATTAGTTTTACTGTATATAGTTGTTGTTGCTTGTAGTGAGTACAGAATATACAATCCATTTTTGTTTAAGGCACTGAACCTTTGAAATTCATCTAAGCTTTGCATTAGTATTCTTATAATGGGCTAAGCTTAAGTGATCACCAAACATAAATATATTTAAAAACGACACTTGCGATATAAATGCTACGTACCAATTCTAATATGCTATAACTAATTCACGTATTGTGTTTATTCCACTATGTTAAATACGAAAAAATTCCGATTACTCCTATTTAAATATCTGTTATAAAAAAAAATAACTTCTTTTATTTTTAAACTGGTTGTTAAAATGTTATATTTAGAAACTTCTATACAGAAAAGATGTCCATGGCTTGTTTACAAAAAAAATATCCCTAAAGTTACGTCATGATTCCTTGTTTGCAAGAAAGTTCAAAGATTAAATTTCTATATTAATACTAATAAAATTATTGTTTCAATATTTGTTACTTAAAACTCGACGTACTACGAATTACCATATTGTCACAAAATATATTTCAATATAGACTTATTACAACTGTAACTAAAGTAAAAAAGGTTTTATTTTATTGCTTTCGAAGGATGTCTCCGATGCCATGGACATTAGAACGCGTCAGCGTTGCGCTACCTACCGTGAGACAGGTTGTTGCGTCTAGTTTACCCAGTAAATTTTAAGCGCCCTTAAATTAATATATACATTAAAACAAGAAAATGGTTGTGTTTTTACTAATTTTTTGCTGCATAAATAGGTATCGCAGTAGAACCACCCATCACCACCTGGCAGATTCCTTTCTGAAAGTAAAAAAAATATATATTATATATTTCATTTATAAACATTTTAATCTCTAACGTTTTTACGAGGCGTGAAATTTTTATAGGTTGCTTAGTATATCGTAAACTGAAGAGCCAAGATATCTTCAGTTTTTAACAACTGATATATGTAAACTTATAAAAGAGCATGAAATGAATACTCTGCTTCTAGAGAGCATAAATTGCTGGTTTCAAAGTTATGAAGCTGTGCTGCAAGTGTTTGTAATAGCTCATAATAGTTGGAAGCAATTTCATCTCGCGAGCATAGGGGTGTCGGCTTGCTTTAGAACTAGTTCTATGAAGTATGCATATTGCCGTTAAATTATTATAAAAAGTAAAGAATTGTAGTATGTAATTTATCTGCTATATAACTATTTTAGTAAATCGAAGAGGAAATATATTATTTTTTCAAGTACTTTTATAATTTCTTTCATCGTTTCTTCTTATTTTTATTTCGAATATTTTTTTCTTAAAGCTGTTGCAGGAATAAACAAAAAGGAATTGAGTGTATTTTTAACCCTTTTGGCGTAAAATAACTTGTATAGACAATATTTTTGTTTTAAAAGATTTAGATTACTCCCTATACTATTTAACTATTATGTAAGGCTTACCATGTACTTCACTTTCAGGTATATTTTATGGTGTAGTAAAACGAGCCACACTACGTTAAATCATGTTGATTGAAGATGATTGACATTAGCTTTTAGCAAAGTAATTTCGTAAATGCGTAACATGTTTTATAAATCGTAGTAAGCGGTCTTTAAAAATTCCAAGCCTCAAACATTAACTGTATCTTTACTATTAAATTAATTGTTATTGATATGGGATTGCAAGAAATTGCAAGAAAAGCAGGTGCTTGATTTTTTATTAGATTTTTCTTGCTGCATTTTCCTACGCATTCTCAAGTATGTGACAAACAAAAAGTAATTGTTTTTCATACCTTTTGTTTTTTTCTACGAACTGATATTGATAATAAGGGCTACAATATATACAGAAATTTTTGACACTGAAATTTACAAAAAATATATAAATCTATAACACCATTTAGCCAATTTTAATGTTTATAACAAGTTAATGTCTCCTGGACTGCCTCCGTAACCTAGTAGTAAGACGATTGCTTTAGAAACCGGAAGTCGTTGGTTCTAATCCTTCGAGGACTCAACAATTTTTCATTTTTGTTTTCTAGATGGTAAGGGCGATTTGGGCCAATCACCCAATAATCTAAAAAAAATTAAATAACCCATGCGTCGGATGGGCATGCAAAAAGTCGGTCCACCCACCAACCCGCATTGGCCCAGCGTGGAATACGGTCAAAAGCCCCCTATGTCCAGCGCAGGCTGATAATGTGAAATAATATTCAAACTTTTTTAATAACTATAGAAGTTTAATGGTAGCGTAAGAAAAAATTGGACCAAAAGTAAAAACTACTTGTAGTATGAAAACTTTAGGATCGTCGAATTTATAACCTAACTTTTCCTTTGTATTTAAATGCATATACCTGGGCAGAAGAAAACCACAATGTCTTCTCACAGTATTTTTTCATGGAGGAAACGAACTCACAATAATGGTGTGACAGAAACTACAACATGGCGTCCAGAAAACATAGGTGTAACAAATTTATTTTTATTATAAACTAGCAGTACGTCCACGGCTCTGTTCGTGTTCATTTTAGATATTTAAATGGTTTTTCCTAGGGTAGTGGCCTGTTACAATAGGTGGCTGTTGTATTCTTATGGTAAAAGAGGTTTTAAAATCGAGACAGTACCTTTTGAGTATATTCTTTAAAAATCATAGTCTTTATAAAGACGATGACTTTTACATTAGTAAAGATTAGATTAAAACAGTTGGAGTATTCCTCATTATAAACACAATAGAGTAGAAATTACTTTATATAATACAGCAAAAATACTTTCCTAAGGACGCATATATGAGAAACACTTGAGCTGAAACGACTGCCCGTCAAACAAATGCTAATGCAAAACAAAGATGTCAACTATCAAAGGATCGCTATCATAAACAAAGATGGATTGTTTATTCTTTATTCATTTTTGCTGCAATACCTATGTAAAGGAAAAATTTAACCGTTTTATTAAGAAGTGATTCTCGTAATTGTTATTTTATATTAGCGTAAATATTTTTAATAAAGATTTTGCAGGTAGTTTTCTTTTACAAAAACATATGTAAAAAATCTGAACCTCTTGTACTTGTAATCAAACTTTTAACAATTGATATAAATGTATCTTGTATAATTATATTTAAGATGTACATTTAATACTAACATATGTTACTACAGAAATATACCGAAGATTGTTAAATATCATTATGCTAAATAATAAAACATTTTATTGATGATTTATTATGAGAATATATTTCTGTAAGTAAAAGCTAAGTACAAAACTTTTAAGGATGATACAAAGAAAAAATGCCTAATCCTGTTTCAGAAGCAGTTATATATTTGTTATTGGATAATTTAACAACACGCCGATTAACTAGATAAAAGGATCGTTTTGAATAAATAGCGGTTTATTTTTATTACTCAAGGGAAACCAAACAAAACTACACAATACTCAACGAATTTAATGACAAATTTATGAAATTCTTATCCAGCATGAAACAGGTTATAATCAAGAATACTATTAATCTTAATGATGAAACCTGGATTAAAGATACTCTTACTTTTTGTAGAACCACCTTTGATTTTATACATTTAGTGTTATTGTTAAAGATAAACCTTTTGATGTTTCTCCTTCTTAAATTGTTATATTTTTGGAAATGTAATATTTGTTTGACATTAGTTGCAATTTTTTGTTACCTGCTTTAGGTTTCACGTGTTACTCAATTGAAAATGAATTCAATAAATAGTCTGATTTTTGACGGACTTAACTTTTTCATACCTTATTACTTAAATAGACGCTTAGTACTATTTTCAGTATCTATTAACACTATAAGGGTAAAAAAATGGCAGCACAACCTAGCCATTTTCCAAGTTATTATGGGGTCACTTCTAGACCAACTAGATTTACCTGAATAACAGATTTTACACATAGTGACTGGCATCTGACCTTCGCCCGCCGACGGATGGACTGCGTTATAAGAATGAATTCATCACCTGTTTTAGTCCACTGCTGGACATAGGCCTCCTCTGTTGCACGCCTTCTTCGTTAAGGGGTTTTGGTCTTCGGAAACCCCGGCGTGGCGTGATCCTAGCGAACCTCTTCTTGCCGCGTATTTTGTTGGGTGGTCGCGGTCGCGGGTTGGTGGGTGGACCGACTTTTTACATTCCCATCCATTTAAGACAATTGGGTGATCGGCCCAAATTGTCCTGACCAACTAGGAAACAATAATGAAAATTTGTTAAGTTCTCGAAGGATATGAACCTACGACCTCCGGTTTCTAAAGCACACGCCCATGCCACTAGGCTACGGAACATCATTTAATAACAATAATTAAAAGCAATTTAATCGCACGAGGTTGTGATATATGACGTAATGATATACGACAAATCGGATCACTAGTAGAGGAGTAGCGATGTAACATATATATATAAAAGTTTGTATGTGTAAACAAAGTACAGACGTAAAAATTATAAACTTCTTATATATTAACTAAAATAATCGGCATTCTTATCTATTTTAACTTATTTTTTTCATGAAAGTTAAGTTACACTGTAACTAAATAGTTTTTGCTCATTAATTTATTTACTTTACATACTGGTTAATCATTTGCACTACCCGCCAGCACTTCAGAACTCAAAGTCATCACTCTACGTTCTTTGGACTGCACAAAAACTTGTGTTTAAGATGTTCAACTTGGCTCATGCCATCACCACTCATCTTCAGCCCGAGGATAACATTTCAAAGAGGTTTGAAGATCTTAAAAGTTATAAGATCGATAAAGTGAGAAGACCAAATCACGTTGTACAATTATGTAAAACATATTTTGTGTCTATTTTTGACGGTTATGGCAGCGTTTGTAATTTCTATTAAACTAATTATTACAATTAAAAATAACTTTAAAAAAAAATGGAGCAATGGAATGCTAATATCTATCATTTAAAAAATGAACAAACAAATCGGAGCTCTAGGAGTGGAGTAACGAGATAACATTTATAAATAAAAAAACATACTTTAATTGACCTCATTGTTTTACAAGAAAGTCGGTCAAGAAAATACACCAATTGAGTGTAAATAACAATAAAACACCAATAGTCTTATCACTAAACTTGTAATCCTCTTATACACATATTATTATAAATATATGCGAAAGTTCGCCGTCACGACTGTTGTTTACATTTTTATTGGCATTTTTTCTATGTATGTTAAAAAAAATCTGATTCGATTTGGCTATACTTAAAAACATAGTTTACTGGTAAAATTTCTATTTGTTTATAATAAACTGTGACAAAAGTACAACGTGATAAGAGTAATAAAGGTTAAACTATGTACACCATTAATAATTAGTGGCATTCACGTAAATTTTCAACGATCGTAATTTATTAAACAGTAACATTAATTATAACAAACATTTATCGATGCACGTGCACACACTAAATGGTATTTGATTTTATTTTTATAATTTTATAAATGTAGCTATGAATATACTATATAATAAATATGTTATACGTATTTTATTTACAGGACAACAATATGTTGAGAGGCAACATGTTTTAATTAAGTAATATGCTCTCGATTTACAAATTCTTAAGGTTGGTTCTTAAGGATGTTTTCAAACAATATTTAATTAGTCTTCATTTAAAAATACAATTTATTTGATGACCCTAAAGTTTCTTGTTGTTTTTCGTTTAGACAGCTTTAAAATTTGAGAAATGTAGAAAATATAATGATAAATAAACCTGACAAGAGTTTGAGATACATGAAACATTTTTTGCAATTTGGGCCGATCCCCCAATTGTCTGAAAAGAAAGATGATCGTGTAGATGGGCAAAAAGTCACGCCTTGAGAGAGGTACCCTGTTGACGAAAGGAGTCGAATAACTTCCGTAACTCACTTAAGACAGGGCTGCCCTCTGCTTTGAGGAGCTCGGTAGTAACTCCATCCTTTCCTGGAGCTCGTCCCCTTTTGAGCTGCTTCAGAGCCAGACTAACCTCATCAATGCTGACGTTAGAAAGCTCATTAAAGAGATGCCGAGTCAGATAAGTAAGAATAAGGTTGCGTAGGCTGTGACGCTTACAATTTGCCATAGAAATCGTCGATCTCAGACTAAGAAGAAACAATCGAGCCAGAGCAGTTCCTGAGCTTCAAAAGATGGCTTCTACCGAGCTTCTCCACAAAAACCTTCGAACCTCTATTCTGTTCCATCGCTTCAAGATTATCCGTTGCGTATTTGGGAGGAGCGAAGGGTGTCAGTTAATTCAATTTGCGGATTCGTTTCCTGAAAGAAATTCCACATTTATCATAGTGGTGTCTTGATGTCAATATGCATTCGACGTTCCTCCCATAGACCAGCGTTCATCGGAAGTTTGGATTTCCTGCCGGTACGCCTACTCCTGCCAAACCATTATACCCACGTCACTTATGATCCACTACGGCACGAGTGGCTTTCGTCAAACGCCATTGCCATATTCGAAATGTTAAGGATATCTAATCAGTATTTTTAATTCTCTGATGGAATTTTCAGAGCCCGTCACGGTTAGTCGCAAGTTAGGTCGGAAGAGAAGACTTCATCAGGCGGGCCCGCTCTTGCTGAAATTATATTCACGTTGCTCTCAACAATCGGTGATCGCTACTCGGTTTTAAACCTTTAATCACAGAGACATCCCTGAATATGTGTTTCTGGTTCGTCATGTAAATCTATCCGTTCCTAGTCACAGTATCGGACTTTGACCATGTCCATTTCCTGTTGGGCTTCTTCTTAAGTATGAGCTCAAAACTAGAGCGCTTCTTCTTCAATCTTCAATTTGACTAGCATTTTCCCTGCGATTCCGACTACGACACCTGGAGGGCCTAAAACACAGTTCCCTCAAGTGGAAACTCTCCCATAAAAAATTATAGTGAGCCTTGTAGGTGGAATAAAGGCCCGGGAGACAACCTCGTCATGTGGCCCCCACTTCGTTTTCAGAGTGATACCAAGTGGGCACATACACTTGTATCACTGCAGGGTATACCACTATAGTAAGCCTGAGTACATAAGTACGCCACCCTTGTCGACTACACTCGACACTGCGTTTTAGTGTTAGCAAGGCATTTGTTGACGAGGAACCCACGCTGCCCTTGGATAAATGGTCGCCTTCTCGAAAGTAAAGAAGGTGACCCGATGGCAAAGTTACGGTGTCCTCTCTCTGTCTTCGGACTCCACACAACCTTAATACGTGCCATCGGATTTTACCCAGTTCTCGGATGATCTCCAGTTAGGCCAGGTGTACGCAGCCAGGTCAAGTTTTTGATGGTAGTGTCCCACCGTCATCTTGACCGCTACCGTGACCGGGAATATTGGGATCACCCAGGACTAGGTAGTCCCACTATTACTCATAATTACCAAGCTGAGCTGGCGGATTGGCAATGACTGATTGCACCTGTACTGCGGATCTACCTTACTCCCAAAGTAAGGCAGCTCCGCAGTCAAGTGGACAGTGGGCTCGTCACATCTACGCCTACGTACATATTTACTATAAAGCAATCACAACTATATTAAAAATATTTTTCTAAAAACATATTTTCGAACTGTTTTACTCGGTGGTAGTCCCCCTTTACAGGAGACCGTCTTAGTGTGGATTCCACGCATGGTGCTATTTCTGCTGCAAAAGCAGTAGTATGAACTTAAACTGCTGCGTTCGGTTTTAGGGCACCTAGCCAGGGTATTTACTGGGTAAACAAGACTAACACTCTCTATGTCTTCACGGTAGGCGCGCGTCGGATGATACCACTGCTATTGGTCAACGTCTATGGGTGTCGGTGACCACCTTCCTTCAAGGTGGCCTCGACTGCTGGTCTGTCTGCGTAAGCCATAAAAAAAAAACGGTCCCTTAGTCTTTTCAGAACCCGTTAAAAATTGGGATGTATTTGTTATATTTAAATTACCATTTCCTAAATGATTACATTATTATATAAACCGCTACGTTTAAAAAATATTTGCGAAATTTTCTGTCCGTTCTGACTAATCTTTGGAATGGCTGGTCCCTGGATGTAAACTATTTATTAAAAGAAAAATATAATACTAACAATCTCTTTGTTATCAACACGCGGGTGAAGTCGCCAACAATTGCTATTAACAAATAAGATACCATATTTATCTTATATTCTTTGCCGTAGGAACCGAAGGATCTCAGGGAGCACATACGTAGCATACATAAAGTGGACAGCAACGTCTACGCGGTAGTACTCCTCCTAAACTTGTACATCTCACCTTACGTCAGATTCGAAAAGAAAAAGTTTAGCTCGCACAAATAGGTTTGACTCAAGCTGCTTAGAGCCATGAAATTGACAAAGTAGAGGCTCTCCAGCCCACTTGGAAATCACTGTAGTCAAAAGTGATTTGTACGATCCCAAACACGAATAGATACATATATAAAAATAATTGACAATGTTACCCCCAACCCTGCCATAGAGCTTGCATTGTTAGCTCTGGCCTGTGGTGCCTGCAGAGGCAGGAAGCGAACGTGAAATTATCCCACTCGCACTGATAAAGAAGCTCGAATAGGTCCGACAGCAACACTGATATTTACGTGCGGTCAGCCTTTAATAGATTATTTCAGTGTAATGTCCTGCAAAAGTTTTATTCTTTAATAGCAATAAGTATATTTATGAAACAATTTTGTTTTAAATATTTTTTAATAATAACAAAAAAATATATAAACGTAATATTTGGAACATAATGTTTTTGTAAACATAAAAAGATGAAACAGGAAGTTACCCTGAAGTAAAATAAAATATTAGTTTTACTGCATAAAGTTGCTGTTACTTGTAATAAGACACATACTTATTCACGGCACCGAACCGTTCAAAGTAGACATCTTTACTTCGTATTAGTATTCGTATAATGGGCTAAGTTTAAGTGTTTACCAAACATAAATATGTTTAAAAACGACACATAAGAGAAAAATGCTACGTACCAATTCTAATATGCCAAAACTTATTTATGTGTTGAGTGTATTTTACTATGTTTAACACGAAAAAATTCCGATTACTCCGCTTAAATATCTGTTATAAAACAATATCTCTGTTATCGTATCTTTCTGTTACCGTAGCTTAAATCGAAAAGGCAAATATATTAGCAATTTTCAAGTACTTTTATAATGTTTCTTCTTATTTTTATTATACATATTTTTTCTTAAAGTAGGAATAAACAAAAAAGGAATTGAGTGCGCTTTTATTCCTTTCGGTATAAAATAACTTGTATAGACAATATTTTTGTTTTAAAAAATTAAGATTTGCATTACCATAAATATTGATTAGGTCATTCTCGCTTGTACTATATCACTATAATGTAAGGCTTACTCTTTATTTCATTTTCAGGTATATTTTCTGGTATAGTAAGACAAGTAACACTATGTTAAATCATATTGATTAGCGATGTTTGACATAAGCTTTTCAGCAAAGTAATGCCGTAATTATTGTCCAATAAAAGCAGTACGAGATAAGGCTAATATTCAATGATTCAGAATTTTTTAAGTTTAACGTGGAATACATATTTTATTTTAATTGTGCGATTGCCATAATGTGCAGTGCTATTTGATATCGCAATCTTAAATATTGACGATTAAATGAAAATAAAAATGATTATTGCTGCAAATTTTAAACACCTGCACACAGAAATGTTCCAAACACGATATAAATATCATACAAACCATCAAAAAAGATCATATTTTTTAAAATACTTCAAGCATATTGCTAATATAATGACGTACAAAACAATTGTATCGACGTGTTTTGTCGTGTATTATTTCAATTATTTTTATCTAATACCATTTGGACAAAATCTATTATGATTCATTATTATTTCGCTTTTCACTTTTTTGTTTCTTTTTTCCTCTTCTTCATTTTCCCAAATTCGAAAAATATATAAATAATGTGTATAAGAAAACGTATATATTTTTATAAATATAGATTTATTATACAGTAATAAATTTTTGCAACCACGGGTTTAAGTTTATTTTAAATTGTTTTTGTTAATACAAGAAAAAGAACCATTCGACGTTTAAAACCCATAAGAGAATCGCTTTAAATAAAAACCTTTTATTTTGCTTACTCAAAGAAACCAAACAAAACGAAACGGAACAAAAAGCCACGAGCACTCAACTCAAAGTGCGTCTATAACAAATTTATTAGCTCCTTTCCCGGTATGAAACAGCGTACGGTAGTAAACAACAATTCTATAGAACTGTTCCATGATTAAAGATGCTTTTACTTATTGCAAACACCATTGAGCTCGTGAAATCGGTGTTCTCGTTGTGTTTTTCTTTGAATTAATTTAGATAATTCAAAGATTGTAATGAAGTATTGCATTTTGTAAAATTCAACACCAATGTATTAGTACTGTAATGTTACGTACTCTGCGTAGTTGAATATATGTTATGATCCCGTAGCAAGTTTGGCTATATTTGTTTTTGTGACTATCTTGACTGAAACTAATTTTGAACGCTTGATTCAGTATCATCTTTAAACATGACTTATAAGATGTAAAAAGTAGCCTTTAAAAATTCCATGTTATACATCCATGTAAAACTACAATATACGTAGTTAATAAGCATCATCTAACCATAAAAATACAGATCATTTTGAGATGGTCAATAGCTCTATAATAATACAAAAAATATAAACTATGTAGATATCAATTAGCATGATTATTGATTCGATTTCATTGATTTTCTAAATACCCTGTTCTACGGAAGTAAAAAGAATAACGATTAAATTCACCTTCTACAATTTTACTTACTTTACCGGCAATATGCATACTTCATAGAACTTGTTCTAAAGCAAGCCGACACCCCTATGCTCGCGAGATGAAAATGCTTCTAACTATCATGAGCTATTACAAACACTTGCAGCACAGCTTCATAACTTCGAAACAAGCAATTTATGTACTCTACGAAGCTGAGAATTCATTTTCCGTTCCCGTAGCAAGTTTGGCTATATCAGATTTAATTGATGGTGCTTATGACTGGAGATATTTTTGAACTATTGATATTGATACTACTATTTTTGAATTCAGTAAGTTATTCTTTTCAGCATGTTCTATAAGGCGTACTAAACAGTCTTTAAAAATTTCATGCCTCTGCCACACCATATTTTGCATCATGCAAATTTTGATATCTTTAATGTATGAAATTTCACTACTTAAAAATGTTATATAGGTAATATTACTATGATTGGTATCAAACCTAAATATATTATAGGAAATAATTGAGAAGATACTAAAACATTAACTGTATCTTTACTACCAATTAAGTTATTTTTAATATGGGATTGCGAGAAATTTTGCTGCTGATTTTTTTTATTCTTGCATTTTTACTACGCGTTCTCAAGTATGTGACAAAGATTGACAGATTGACAAACGAAAAGTAATTGTTTTCATACCTCTGTTTTAATTTCTACAAACTGATATTGATAATAAGGACTACAATTGACACATAAATTTTAGACACTGTAAGTTACAAAATATATAAATCTATAACATTTTTTAGCCAATTTTAATAATTATAACGTTTTAGTTAATGTCTCCTTGAGTACCTCCATAGCCTAGTGGTAGAGGCGTGTGCTTTAGAAACCGGAGGTCGTGGATTCGAATCCTTCGAGGACTCAACAATTTTTCATTGTTGTTGCCTAGCTGGTCACTGGCACTTTGGGCCGATCACCCAACTGTCTGAAAGTAAAGTGATCCATGCGTCGGATGGGCATGTAAAAGTCGGTCCACCCACCAACCCATTGGACCAGGATACGGACCAGAAACCACATACCCTGCAGTGGCAACAGTGGACTAACCCAGGCTTATAAAGTAAAATAATATTCAAACTTTTTTTAATAACTTTACAAGGTTAATGGTAACGTATGAAAAAATATAAATTGCTTGTACTATAAAAACTTGATTACTGGCAAATTCATAACCTAACTTTTCGTTTGTAAGTTAATGAATACACCTGGGCACGAGAAAAATACTATGGTTTCACATAGCATTATACCATGGCGGGAAACTAACACACGTCATCTGGTGTGACAGAAACTACAACATAGAGCTCAGAAAACGTAGCTCTAACAAATTTATTTAAATTTAAAAGTAGCAGTCCGTCCACGGCTTTGTTCGTGTTAACTTTAGATACTACAATGGTTTTTGACAGGGTGTTACTCAAGGTGGTTGTTTGTTTATGGTGATGAAAGAGTTTTTAAAATCGACACGATACCTTTTGAGTCTGATCTTTAAGAACATACACAAAAAAAAACAAATCTTTCCTCTTTATAACATTAGCAAACAGTAGAATAAAACATTAGGACTATTGCTAGTTTCAAAAGTAATAAAATAGAAATCACGCACATACTTTATATAATAGGGCAAAAATTCTTTCCTCAGTACGCATATATACGCATATATGAGAAACACTTAAGCTGAAACGACTGTCCGTCAAACAAATGCTAATGCAAAACAAAAACGTCAACTTTCAAAGGATCGCTATCATAAACAATGATATATTGTTTATTTTTTATACACTATTAGTAGCAATACCTATGTAAAGAAAAATTTTACCTTTTTATTAAGAAGTGATTCTCTTAGTTGTTATTTGATAGAAGCGTAAATTCCTTTTTTTTTTACTAAAAATTAACTTAACTCTTTGCTTGTAAACAAAAATATAACAGTTGATACAAATGTATCTTGTTTTATAATATGTACCTTTTTTTGACCTTGGAAAAATCCAGCTTACGGATTCCCCGCTGCCATAGTGAATGGACAGCAGGGATATGGGCTCCCCGGGCCAAGATGGAGCGGCTGGTATACCCACTAATAACCAATGCTTGCTCCCATCTCTTGTCGCTGTAGCCGGGGTCGCGGGTGCTGATGACAGTCTTCGCGACCCGGCGCCAGGTCCCTCATGGGCCTCTTCTCCGGGTTGTTGGGACACCCGACCGTCGCTTTAGGTGCCGTGCCGGGCAAACAGCAGGCACCCCAGTAAGCCCTTCTCTGGGCGGCGGCACCCTCTTGCCGGCTTCTCAAGGACTCAGTTTCAGGGGGGAAGGTTGCGCGCGTAGGCCACTATTCAGCGCCCTAGCCTTCTTCTTAAGCCAGGGCGATGTGGGCCTCTCTGTCTATTTCCGCGGCTTCCTTCCAGGCCATCACGTCCTCGCAGAACGCAAAGACGACACCCCACGATCTTTTGCTTTTTAACGTCCTGCTCACTACTGCAGGAAGCGAGAGGTCCACGTCACTAATCATAATATGTACCTAGATAATGCTACTAACATCCATATGTTACTAAAGATATACAGAAGACTATTAAATATCATCTTACTTACTAATAAAACAATATCTATGTGTAAAAGTGACTTACAGAACTTCTACACCAAATACTTAAAAATATCGCTCCTGATGAAAAACATCCTGAAAGACGATGACATTAAGGTGTTCAAGAAATATATTTTTATAACAAACAGTACACGACCGAAGTATCAGAAGTATCGAAATATCAAGTCCACTCGTTTTATCATTCTACATCAAGCAGAGTAAACTCATTTTAGGAGCTGTCTGATTGCAAACTAAGTTCATAAGGAAATTTTGAGGTTTCTATGTCTTCAACCGATTGTTTCGACAGTAAGGTGTTCTATGCGTAGGACGGGCATATAAAAATTCAGTCCTGCATCTGATCTATCCCCAGTCATGTATTTACAATATATACTAACAAGGGCATTCTTTGAGATACTTTTATATTTAAATTAATGCCATCATAGGATGATATTATTTTCAATAAACAGCGTAAATTCTCTATTCGGTACTTCTTTCTTTTATAAAGTCTGCTTAAATTTCTACAAAGTAAAAGTGAAATAAGGAATTGTTGAGTGAATTGTAAGTATAAAAAATAGGAAATACGAATAAGAGAATGTGAAGCAATGCTGGTATTTTTTCTTATGCAACATATTTATTGATGATTAAGAAAACAATGATTGAATATACGAAGAAGAAATACTTAATCCTTTCTCAGAATCAGTGTTTCATATTTATTATTAGATTGTTTGATTCAGTAGTAGAAAAACTGGGCGTTTCACTAGATAAAAGGATCACTTTGAATAAATAGCGTTTTGTTTTCATTACCCGAGGGAAACCAAACAAAAAACATAGTACAATAAAGAACGAGTACTCAACGCAAAATGCGTCTATAACAAATTTATTGGCTTCTTTGTCTGTATGAAACAGCAGACCAAAGGTTATAAACAAGAATACTATTAAACTTAGCCGTGATTAATGATACTCTTACTTATTGTTGAAAAACCTTTGATTTTATGACACAGTTTTATTTTTAAAGATAAACCTTTTGATGTTTCTCGTTCTTAAATTCTTTGAAAATGTATACAAGTTAGTGGTTAAATTAGTTTTGTTAGATATTAGTTGTGATATCTATACAACTCAAAATTAAATTGAACACAAGTTTAATTGAAGCGAATTGGTCTTAGGTATCTATTAACGCAGTTGAAAACTTAAGATAAAAAAGAAGTGTCAGTACCAATATGTAATATTTTTCAAAACTCGTACAACGAGCCATCGGTTAACATTTGAAAATTTAAACGAAAGTTAATTTCCTATGTTGCAACACAAACATTCCATTATAATTTATTACCCATATTTTTAATTTCGAGCTATCGTTAATTATACTAATAATATATATACCTCTAAATCTAAATATCAATATGAATCAAATAATATTATTCGATTCTATCAGCTTCAAAACAATTCCAATTTAGGTTTGAAAACGATTGTGGAGTACTTAAGACAATGGGTTAGGAGATGAAAATTTGTAATAATTAATTGCTCAGAAATTTGGCTAAACCAAAACCTTATGCAAACAATAGCTTTTATTATATTTATTAAAAAAAATTACCTTTTTTGCATAATTTTCAAAATCAATAAGTTATTATTCAAAATATCAAATTTGATTTAAAGAAAAGATTTATTGTCTCAATGTTATCTTTTCCTTACCTGCCTATAGTGCATTTATGCATTTTGAGGTTGAATAATCAGTAAATTAGTGTTTTTAAGATTTTACAAGAGGCTGTTTATTAAAATCATCTTAACTTAATGCACATTAAGTACAATGGCGTAGCTAGTACCGAAAAGCCATTACCTGCCAGTTAACCTTATGTTGGTACAGAGCAAACTAAATAAGGTGCACTAACATAATTATGCAATAAAAAAATAGATAAAAGCTTAATAGGCACAGTCTTGCATAGAATGTACGACAGTACTGATTCTCATATAATATAAAGAACGTACATAACAACACATCCATAAATTTAAACAGGTAATTAAAATTGACGTGCATATCAGTCATATATAAACACATTACAAATGTTTAATATATGTGCAGTACACTTTTATAATTCCTTCCGCGTTACTAAAAGTTACATAGATGAACATTGTTTTAATTAGTATTCCATAGTATTCTATTCAACAACAAAGTGCCTCTAAGCCATCCCGATGATTGCGCGGTAGCGCAACCTATAAACAACGTATTAGACAAAGAAGAAGAATTATGCATTCTTCCTTTTCGTCCACCGATTACAATATATACTTGAAAAATACTTGACGCTCTTTGCCAAAAGACATTCAGTCTTTTGGCAAAGAGCGCCAATTCAGACATATTCATATTAAATGAAGCGTAAATATTACAGGCAGCAATACATTATTTAGCGTCAATAGGTAGACCACACAAGAGCAATAACTATTTAAGTATAAATTAAGTTACAATTTAATCGGCACAATCTAAGCTACCGATAAGATAACTTCCCCTATAATTAATTCCACCGAAACCGCTTATGATTAAGGGACTCGGTAGCTTACACCGGCAATTATCCCGCATTTTACAGGCTAATTAATACAAATCCGAGTAGAACAAAGATGAAACACACAGAAAACGATTGTGATGAAATATTGTATAGTTTTTTTGCTGTTTACTTTATTGCCGATTACTCTGTGTATTATAGAGCAAGATGGAATATGTTTAAATGTGTTTCGGATAACCATTTGGGTTTTATTTTAAATTAGCCACATCTTTCGATTCCTTGATACTAAATATTGCTTCGGCAAAAAAAACTTATGTTGTCATATGACGCAGTTGGTAAAGACCAATCATTCTCTCTATTAAAATTACTATACTTTTTAATATCTATGTCTTTCTAAATTATCCTTGATATAAATAAATGTTTCTTCGCAACAATTAAAACCCTACTTATATTAATAACGCGAGTGATTATTATTAATTTTGAGTATGGATGCTTGTTAAACAAACAAACTTTGTAAAGTTTGGTTTTCAGAGTATTAAAAAAAGAAACATGTAAATAAAAAAAATAGAATTGTTGAGCTATTTCTTCACAAATTGCAGAAACTATTACCTCAAAACAACCACGTGCGTAAAACCGCGGGGCGAAGCTACTATATTTTATAAGTGAAATAATACTGCTGACTTTTTGTAGGTCTATAATTCTATAGAGCTTTTCCATTCAGCGTGATACCTTTTGGATAAATCTCAGTAATTGGTCACACACCGAATAAATTTTACTCGAAATGTATTTTAATTTCGCACGGATTTCGTTTTACTATATAACATTTAATTTGCGTTCCAATTTATTGACGAACGCTTCCCATTGTGTATGTGGCGTATCTCGAAAACTGGAACGACCTTTTACATCTGCGAACAAACCATTTTAATTTCGCCTTCCGACCGCGTGCATTAGCAGATTGACGTCATCAGTCATTACTCGGCACGTAATTAGTGATGCGTTTACAGCCAACACTAATATACGAGGTTAATCTTTTTTATATTCACCTACAATAAATAATAACGAATTTATTTAAGACTATATAGTAGCCCGTCCATCTCTACCTTAGCTTTTTGATTTTTAGGGATAGATTTTTCTTGAATAAAAAGTAATGATAATGTTCTCCACACTGCCTCCTTAGCCTAGTAGTATGGGCGTGTACTTTAGAAACCGGAGGTCGTGGGCTCGAATCCTGCGAGGACTCAACAAATTTTCATTTTTGTTTCCTAGTTGGTTAGGCATTCGACCGATCGCCAATTGTTCTGAAAATAAGATGATCCATGCGTCGGATGGGCATGTAAAGCTCGGTCCACCCACCAACCGCATTGGACCAGCGTGGTGGGATACGGTCCAAAACCCCTAATGGATAGGCGTGTATTAGGGGAGGCCTATGTCCAGCAGTGGACTATCACGGGCTGATGAATGTAAGTGAAGTGTTCTCCAAGTCATTTACGACTACGGCGGCAAATCTATATCAAAGATCAGCCAACCGCGTAGGAGATATTATAGTGCACAAGTGTTCGCTCGAACGCAGTGCACTCTCTATTCTTTTATACTCTCAACGACGGATAGGACGGATAAGCGACTCGATCGAGAGAGAAAGACGCAGATGCCGACTTTTTACATGTCCATCCGATGCTTGGATCATCTTACTGTACAGTAAATGGATGATCAGTTCGCATTACACTAACCAACTACCCTAAATAACCCCACGAAACAACAATGATAACGTGTCTCTGATAATAACTGCGTCAAAATCGCGTGTGTTATAATAACTGTGTCACCGCAGGATTCGAACCCACTACTTCCTAAAATGTTTAGACGAGTGAATACTGTAGTATATTATTTTAGTATATCTGATAGGATTCAGCCAGCGTTTCTCTATAAATTTATGCATCTTTTATGCATATAAACTTTCCTTTGTCTTCACTCTGTCTGATAATAAAAATGCTTCAAAATCCATTTCGTAGTTTGAAAGAAAGTATAGATAGTGACGGACACCCATTGAAGCTACTTTGTTTTATACTGTGTAAGGTGGATATTTTAAATCGGTTGTGTAGTTTTGGAGTCTATTCAAAACATAGAAACAAATAAATATTCCTCTATAATATAATCATAGAACTATTTCATTATAATAATGGCCAATTGCCCCGTACTAGCCACTTACCCGATATATTATAAGATCTTTTTTCCATGTGTAACCTAGATGGCGCTAGGTAAATTTTTGAAGTTTAGATGCTTATTAAGTAATCATGTCTAATGTACACATAAGACGTAACCCTTACTTGTACGTCAGAGGGTGTGGGTTCGATTACCATACCATACCATCCGTGGGGTCGGATAAATATTTTATGAAATACATAGTGTTCTTCTAGTATCTGGGTATTTGTATCTATATAATATGTATTTATTTACAAAAGAAAAGTACGTATTTATCAGTCATCTGCTTACCATAGTACAAGCCCTGCTTAGTTTGGGACTATGTTGTGTTAATCGTCCGGAAATATCATTTATGTAAATAATTAATAATATAGCCCTAATAAGTCATTTTGTGAAGTTGCTTATCGTCATTTTACATTTATGGCCTTATTCTAAGAGATCTAATTTATTTTGTATTTCCCTCAATAATTCTCACCATTCATGAAGCAATAACTAATAACTAATTTTCTGGGATCAAATAAAAGTCCAAGTCAATATCGTCGTTAAAAGTCATTACAAAGATTGGATCGTTAGCTCGGGCGCAACATAAAAATAATAACACTTGTAAAAACTATACAATCGTCGATGGTGCTTGTAAATAGGGCACAATTACTATCAATAAGTCAATCAGCCAACTTTCCCGCGACGATAAATAACCGTATTACAACACAGCATGTAACACTCGTTCGGACAAATTCATAGAATGGTCTCATTATAAAGTTTTATTGAGTTTCCGATATAACCAACGGACGACGAATTATCGCCATAGTAAATTTTAACACACGTGAACTGTCAAAGTTGAAGTGAAATTTTACAATCTGTCCCAACGAATTTATTGTGCCCCGGGCATTTAGTGTCTCTGTAAAATTTTACGCCATCGTTAAAAACGTTTAAGTTTAATGCAATTTGTTCTTTTTTAGATTAATTATTTGTCGTTGCACTTTTGATATTTATGTTTGATATATGTTTACACTTTACAGGCTATCGATCGTTGATGAATAAAAAGCTTTCAACGTTTAGTTGAACTTGTAATAAATATAAATTATAATTTAATTGTTTGTCGTTGGACTCCTTGGTAAATGTTACTTTACACTTCGCAGACTATCAATCACAAATAAATAAAAAAAAAACTTTCGATGTTCAATTGAGGTAGAAATAAATATAAATTTAAATACGATTATTTGTCGATGGACTCTTGGTATATGTTACTTTACACTTCGAAGACTATCAATCACAAATAAATGAAAATCTTTCAATGTTTAGTTGAGGTTCAAATTTTTGTCGTTTCACTCCTTAGTTTATGTTAGTTTACACTTCGCAGAATATCAATTACTAATAAATAAAAAAAAAAGTTGTAATGAATACAATTATAGCATAATTATTATAAAACTAGAGATAATCATTTCTATAACGTGAAAAATTGTTGTAATGCTGTACCTATATCACACACAGCAATCCCCAAGGATACGTTTTTTGCTTTAACAAAAAAAACTGTTCACTCTCAGCTAACTGTTTATGTGCAACATATAAATGTTATTTATGTGAAACTATCATGATGAGAACTGTTACATTTTTATCAACTTTAACGGCGCCACAATAAAATGGTCGGTCGTAAATCCAACGCTGTCCCGTACGTCATAAAATCGAAGCAATGGGGGGTATTGTAGAGATCGACCTTTTTATATGAAACAGATTCTGACCCTACAATGGTGTCACGTGCAACCAGGTCCAGTTATAGTCACAGATTTCTCACGCACACGTTTATGTCACAATCGTAAAGCTACTGGAATTATCTGCGTTCGAAAATATTTTAAGACTTTAGAATGTATATCGGATTCGATAGAAATAAAAAAAAACTCTTTAACTTTACTAATACAATAAATTATTAGAAAATTGTGATTAATATTTTTAATAACATATAAGTTGTAAAGCTGTATACACAAAACATAAGTTAAAATTAGTTTTTTTAATTTTCAAAGACGTAAGCAGAAAACCAACTGAGTTAATATCACTGATGTGATATAAACAAGTTTTTTTCGGCTTGAGAACACTAGTTTGTAGTTCTTGCAGTAAAATTATCGGGTATACATAGTATTCCATTACTTAGGTTATTGAGCAGATTTGTTAATACATATAAATACACTACAATTTTATAGGCAAGATTCTTGCCAATTAATTCGACGCAAAAATAACTCACGTTGCACGTAATTCTTTCTTATCATTAATTATTTACCTGTTATTATTAATTTAACTTGATATACAAAATAAGCATATATATATTGAACATATCATAATAATTCACTCACACTTTATATGGACGTAATTATTTCGCATTCCTTACGGCATTTCGCCAGTGAAGAACAAACGTTTCGAATTTACTGCAATGCGTCATCGCTGCTATGTAAAAAGGCCGCCTGAACGAATTCAATCATGAGCCACTGATCAATAGTGGCTTAGTCGCGTCCAATGCTACGAAATAAATAACATTTAGTAACTGGACACGCTTTAACGGTGCACTCCGACGGTTTTAAACCCATCAATTTCGTCGTAGCTCGTACAAATTCGTTCAACGCACCCAAAATGACATAAATCAACCGCTATTGTTGGGTAATTAATTGTATTATAATATGCTCGGTGCGTTTACTTTATGGTTATACAAATTACGAGTAACACTAAACCTTAAATAATAATTTATATTTACCTCTGTTGTTATCGGATGGTTTTATTTTGTTTCGGACATTCCTTTGTTATGTTACTACTTTCAACTGATGTATTGTCTATGTATTGACACTATTGTTTTTCCTTTGGGTTGGTATAATATATGAACGTGCAGAAGGTGTCAAAATCGAAACAGCATCCGTAACTGAATCAAGTTTGATAAAAATTTGCTTAAGATTTGTCCGCATTAAGTATATCAGTATAATTATTAAATATGATTTATTATATAGTATATAATATCTATGTTTTTAGTTATGAATACATATAAATATAATTCAAGTTTTTTTTTCTTTTCTATTTTCAACATGGTAACGCTTCTTCCCGCTTCTCTGCATCACCCCAAGCTTGACTCGCACAAAATGTCATGGGCATTAAGTCCACCTTTGTAGATTTGTACATTCGTTAATGTTATAAAAAAGGTATCTAAAGAGGGTAAACATT
Organism: Lamproptera curius; assembly: GCA_029286875.1. NCBI lineage: Eukaryota > Metazoa > Arthropoda > Insecta > Lepidoptera > Papilionidae > Lamproptera > Lamproptera curius. The sequence continues at coordinate 1,441,402 of JAGSMT010000023.1, forward strand.
GTTATTGAAAAGTTTTATATACGGTTCATTGATTAGCGAGTAAAAACAAAAAAAAACATTAATAAAGTATCGAAAACATGTAACAAAGCAAACTGCATCTGAGAACTCTGAGGCGCAGTGCTGAAATTCAGCTGTCACGTCAAGAAGTCGCTTCGTGAATTTATGTGAGACAGTGTGGCAGATCCATTTTCGTGTCTTAGTTGCAAACACGATTGGATACGGAAACACTGTTGGAGCATGCTAAAGCAGAGGCGGATCACGATTACAACAATTACAATTACAGATTCAACTATTTGTAAATCGATTGGTTGCAATTAGTTGAATTTTAAAAGAAAACGTTAAGATTTTTGTTAATACATAACGTTAAAGAAACAATTTAGAGATATGTTTTGTAGATATTAGTTTTTATAAAAAGGGAAGAAGGACAATCAGATCCAACTTCTATGCCCATGCTCATAAATGGGTTATAAATCGCAAAAATATTATATAAAAAGTAAGTAGGAACACTTTAAATTTAAATAATGCAATTCATACACCATAAACCAGACCATTAATTATAGTAACCGGAAAATACACATCAAAGAAGAGATTTTCACCCTTTCTGTGTAAAATTAAAGGGACGCGTTCAGTTTCATGAATCTTTCTGGTGGTAGTGTGGCTAGGAATTACATTTAACTGCCGTGATAAGATCGATGCGTCGGATGGGCATGTAAATAATCGGTACAGACCCTCGATTGAGACCAGCGTGGATGGATCGGTCAAACCCTAATGGGTAGCGTGTATTATGTTAGCAGTGGAATATCACAGGCTGATGATGATGATGATAAGAAACATTAACTCAATTTAACCTCATATTATAAAGCGACGGACATCTTCATACTGGCTCCAGATATAGGGTATGGGCATTAGGTATTCGTGTAAAGCACAAAGGTTTTTCACGTAGGCAACTCTTCTACGCTATATCCACGTCAAACACTATACATAACATTATCAGCCTGTAAGTCCACTGCTGGACATAGGCCTCCCTAATACATCCCTATCCATTAGAGGGTTTTTGGACCGTATCCACCACGCTGGTCCAATGCGGCTTGTGGTGGACCGATTTTTACATGCCCATCCGACGCATGGATCATCTTACTTTTCATCACAATTGGGTGATCGGCCCAAATTGCCCTAACGACTAGGAAACAACAATGAAAATTTGTTGAGTCCCGCAGGATTCGAACCCAGAACTCCGGTTTCTAAGCCACACGCCTTTACCACTAGGCATAACCAGAATCCTCTCAAACTGTACCCACAGATGATTCTATTGATATTCTTATATAATGTCAAACGTCGAAGTCGAAAATCAAAAAATATTGTTCGTTACTCATAACTTTTACAGCCTTGTCACGAAATGCTATTGTATTAGGTAGTTTATTCGCCTTTTTATAGCAACTCCACGGGACAGAACTTGGCACTAGTGTATAAAATTATAAAACATATGTAAACTTCAACAGTATATTAGATATTTATATACGTTAATCTAAAAGTTATTTCTAAGAAGGCAGAAACAATGTCAGTAAGGTTCAAAATCTTAATCAAGAAATAAGATCCAAGACCTTATTGACGAGATCTTAGTGACTTGAAATTCAAAATTTAGGTCCTTCGCTAGGTCTTGTTTCGTATGGTTAGAGCAATAAGGTTATTACCGAATTGTACTATTTAATAGTCAGTCCCGATTGTTAAGACCATCCTGGGCTGTCATTACTAATTAGCTTAAGCCTCTCCTTATCTGCAAGTGCACTGAAATTAAAAAAATGCTCAAGGCAATAAGCCTTAATAAAAACATAGAAAGACTATTATTGATATGACCTGACCATCTACGTCGTAAAAAAAATGTACGAAGTACACATATGTTAAGAGATTGCATTTTAAATAAATTTTAAAAATAATACCTGTAACAATTAGGTAACAACAACATGGTAACAGTGGTGTCTTATCGATGCTTTTCAATTTGTCGAGAACCCATTAACAGTTACTAATTTTACCAAAACTAATCGCAAATTGAATCAAGTCTGAGCCCTCTGTTTTATAAAGGTGATCGTTGTACAAAGGAAGCATAATTGGAAATGTCTTATTTCAGGTATCAGTTGGCTTGCTTGATAACACAAATTAATATCTCGGTCGCTTTGTTTCAATTAATTGTTAGGAAAATATATTATTACTACATTTTCTTTGAAGTGGATCCGACCACTTTACGTTTGAGATTAATAATTTCTTTATGAAACGTTCTTTTTGGCTTCGCATTTTCGTATTTACAGTTTATATTGTTTGTGATTATTATTTATCATTAGCCTGTGTTTTTTGACCGTATCCCACTACGCTGTTCGTGGGTGACCGACTTTTTACGTGCCCATCAGATGCATGGATCATCATACTTTTCAGGAAATTGGGTGATCGGCCCAAATTGTCCTAAACAAACAGAAAACAACTATAACACAAAGATGTTTCCCCGCGGGATTCCAACCCGACCTCAAATTTATAAAGCAAAGGCCATGTCACTAGGCCACGGAGGTGGTTTTTATTGATTAATTAATTCTTAAAAATATTAAATAACATGAACAACTATATATATCTTTATTAAATTAATATTTTACGTAAATTGTTTTTTACAACACTTATCACTTCTATTACATACAGGTACGTACGAAAGAAAAACCAGTTTTAAAGGTTTTATTTTGTTTGCATAAAATAAATGCAACCAATACCTAATTCTGTACAAATAAATAAAATTGGAGTATTAGTTTGCAACAGTAAAATAATAAATGAGTAAGTATATTGTAACATATCGGTTGTATATTACAACACCTACTCATTATATCTTACAATACCAAATAATTCATTTGGGGCAGAAATAGGCAACGCGGAGCAACTATCCCAGACGGCCCTTTGTAAAAAGGAACCTACCTCATCTAAAATATTTTTATTTTTAACATGTATTAACTATACATATTGCACTTTACGGACAATCATTTATTTGTGTAACTTCCTAGATGGTCTCTGTAAAAAGGTTACCAAATAATATTTTTTTTATTTTATTACCACTTCTTACCTGTGATTTATAATAAATTGTTATGTATAATTGTCACTAATAGCAGCTTTGTTAGGGCGTTTTTATAGGATAGATAAAGGTTACATATGATAGGATGATAAATGAAAAATACGTTATAAATGCTCGACATTGTATTTGGAAACATTCACAAGAAAAAATCTTTCATTTTTTTAACTATATCAACAGTTAGTCATTTCCCATACTTTGTATGGGAGAGTCGGCAATTGACATAGCCTAAAGATTTATCAGTTTTAATTATATACATCTCTTAGCACCGTTAGCTCTAAATTAGACTAGAAATTTATCATATAGGTCTCTATATACAATTTGTACATTATTTACAACTCATGTTGCATTCACACAAGATTCAATAGAATAAATAACAATTTAAAATTTCACATAGAATTACAATTTAGCTTTAAATTTCACATGCTTTGTAAATATTCAAACATACTAGACTTTGTTTAGTGTACAAAACAGAATCAGTTTCTTTTATATAATCTACTTAAGGTTATCGCCGTTTCTACTACGCGTAAATAATTTACCATACATAAATGTCGTTTCAATCCTCTGTTACTGTAAAATATTTACATAAGTAAATGTATATATACAAACCCAAAATTTTAGTTTGTCTTCTTTATTTAAACGTACACATTTTATTCGCGGCCAGTTGAAAATATCGAAATGTTAACATAAAGTCTTTATACGTTTGTTTGCACAACGTGAGTGAGCATTATATTCGGATAAACATGGCGGACATGTTTGCATTATAAAACGGGGGCAATGCGCGGGACGTTTGATCTTGTTTCGTTAATAAATAGCGATACCGACGAGGTTTCTGGGAACGGTTGAAGCGGCGGCCTATGTTAGGTGAAGCGACAAATAACGACGAATAGCTATAAACTTTGCTCCTCGGATTTCTTGTTTGTTCGACGAATCGAACTTTGGAAGGAAGGGCGCTAAATTGTGGAAGTTATCGTGTCTTATGAGATAAATGTTCCCCGGTATAACGAGACTACTTGTGTGGCCGGAGGCGTTGCGTCGGGCCGGGAAGTCAGCGATTTTAGATTGTAGTGAAATTTATAGTGATTTTCTTTGTAAGGATTTTCTATATTTTAAAATTGACATTGCCAAACTAGGAGCATAACCTTACAAATTTTTATTTTATTTGTTGGTGATATTTTATTTTCTTTGTTTTATTATCTAATCAAAATATCACTTAAAATAATAAAAAATGTTTATATTCTCTTAGGCAGTATCAGGACAAATTAAGATATGTAAAACTAATGAAAGTATCATGATTTATTGAAATTAAGTGGGATATTCTAACAAATACTGATAAATAAACCTCACATTGATCTCTATGTACATAGAAAAGTAAAAATTAGTGAGTCCTATATAAAAAATAATCACACATACAAAACCGTCGGCTTTATGGCCGCGCGTGAGACTCTTTTTAGATCAATCGGGTTACCGCGAGGCTACTAAGGGATTCCCGGTATCAATTATGCCGGCGTGTTAACATAAGCCGTGACGTCACAATTGTAACATTCCACAGCGAAGTGGTAAACGTCGTGTGACGAACTTCCAAAGGGTGCTAAGTACACGTTGTTTGTGAGATCACACGTTCGGATCAAAGGCTACGTACCCACATATTTACTTGAAAAATTAATGGATGTTAGCGATTTCGATGCAAGACGCTAAATCTAATATAGTAACTGGTATTTGTAAACAAATTAACACACACACCAACTTATACGAAACTACTATACACTTTGGATACGATAAAATCATCGTTGACATTTGTTAAAGTTTCGTATAAAACTTATTTAAATACATAATACTATAAAGTAAACGTTTAAATATACCGTAAGCAAGCTAAGCGGATTAAAGTTTTGATTACTTTTTCTGTGGAGGGAGATGAGATGACCTAATGAAGTTTAAGTCGACCAGAAACAAACCTTAATTAACTTTTTAAAAGGTACGTCGCTTACGTAATATTTAACGTCTTGCATTTTATACAAAGTTTTAAATTTTATAACAATTTAGAAAAGAATTTTTGAATAATTTTAAGATGGCACATAAATAACAAAATACAAATATTCCAATATCAGAAATATTTATCAAATTTTAACTACACATTAGATGGATGTTAGAATATTTGAACACAAAATCGACACGTTTCATTTACCTCTATAAAACTAAACTTTGAGCAATTCCCTATGCCTGTTGTCTAATCATATGTCTCAATCATTATATTAGAAAATACATAGCTGATTTCACATGAATAGCGCTTTTTGTAGATTTTGTTGAAGAAGATTTTGTATTAAAAATTGTCTTAAATAAATGAAAAACAATTATTACAACAGTTTAAACTATTAAAGGAACACAGTCAGTACTTATTTGTATTGAGCTATGTACATCGGAGGGGAGTTACTTTTGGAAGCACTGTAAGGAGTGTCGGGAGAGTATTGTCTAGCTTTTTTTTTGGCTAAGCTACTTTCAAGTGACCACAAAGAGACAGAGCCATCAGAACAGATTCTAGACCGATTGTTAATTGATCTTCAATTATTTTTACACAAAAAAAAGAGAATTTACAGATTTCGTGTTGACGACGCAACTATTGTCTGTACTGAAAATACTAACGCTGTAAGAAAATAAAATTTTATTCGAATTCGTTTCAACAGTGGATACATGATATGTAGTGTATAGTATTGTAGTTACACTGATATTAATAATAAGACCAAAGCAGCCACGGACCAGGTCAAAAAATTAAAGTATATTTTTTTTTATAAAAACAGAATTGTTACGTTACCAATAATAGTTTGTCTCTTTGTTCGTTTTAAATCATAATAAAGGTATTACTTTGAGGTACTACTATCTATGTGCTTTTCAAAGTTACACCGTACAAGTAAATACAATGGCAGTGCTTCCAAGAAATTCATTTATATACAGCTTTCTTGCACGCGATGGGAGGTGGTCACCACCTCAGGGCGAAGACGGTGAGCGGTGAGTGATGACGTCACAGCGGTGGTCGCCCCAGGGCTGGCAGCCGTTACTCCTTTATTTCCTCTTCCTAGACTATGGTACGACTGGAAACGAAGTATATATAATAATATATTAATGTTGTAGGTGACATTAACTGTACTTCAGACAAATTTGGATATATAAGAAGCCGTAGGAAGAAAGAACGTGGGTGGCATTTGATAAGACGATTATCTACCGCTGACACTGCACCGATATTTGTTTTTTGCATACATACAAAAACGACCAGCTATTTCAGCCGCTAAACCTATTGCCAGAATGATGTAGTATTTTTGTATTTGAAGAAGATACCGTACAATCGACGTTTTTCTGTTTTTTTAAAATAGCAACTGATAAAAAGAAATGTAATTGGAGATTGTATACTCACACTAGTAAGTGGCATTTTGTAATCTTTTTTCCGCATCTCGGAATAGAACCCACCACCGTCGGGTTCCGTGCGTAGTTCCTCGTTGGGCTTACTGATTTTGGTGGTGGACGGCGGTCGTTGTAAGCTCATGTAGCCGTTCGACACTGGCCTTCGTTCTGTACAGAAAATGGTATCTGATGCTTTTAAAATCGGACAGGTTATTGCACTGTCTGTGATACGATACAAAGATTATTTTTCTCAAAATCTTTCCTGTTAACTTAATCGAATATTTTTTATAGAACTGAAAGCTTCACACAGTTTAAAGCGAATAATGAATTATTATTACCGTATTCGGTAGTTGAACGTTTGTATGTAATTTTATTCTTTTATTACTAATGTCTCATCTAGACTTTTTAATGTGTCCATAAATAACTTTGTGCAAAAATATCTAAAATTTCAGTAATTTCGTATTGACAGAAAATAACATACCATATAAGCTTGGTATTATGTCAGGGTCAGCGTCGTCGGCTTCTCGGGAGTCCGGGGAGCGTAGCAAAGGACCTCGAGCTTCACTTGGACTCGAACGAGGTACGACTTCTTGTTTCACGGGTGTTGGACAACGGCCAGCTCGTTCTGCGTACATCGCTTCACTGTTGAGAAATCACTTTTTTTAAATTACTGTTGAAAGGTGGACTTCACCCAGCCTAAATATGTCTTAAACGAGTCTATTCTTTCTGCCTAGCTGTCCCAAGTTAAACGTGGTTAATACAAATAATAAATAAACTAAATGCTAAATCGGCTATATTAATGAAAAGAAGTTAAAAATAAATGTTTAACGGTGTTACAGATTTTATTGCTCTTAGTTACTTCACATTTGTTTAAATTTGAACCCAACGTTTCAAATCCTTTCATGGGTACATGGTCGCGGGACCTTAATCCGTAAAAACTGTAATATTAATCATGTATAGTAATCGCGTTAGGAACAGAAATTATCAAGTCTTGAAAAAAATACATTCTAATAATTATGCTTTATTGAATTTACGCGAACGAAGGCGACAAAAATACAAATTTTCTGCGCATAAACTGATTTAGCCACGGTAGAAGAAGACTTTAAGTAGGTAAGCTTATGCAATTGTACTTGAGCACATCGTCAGTCCATTCTAGTCAAACGACAAAGAAGCCGACTATAGCTTTAAAGTACCTCAAGGGCGCGTGTTTCGCTGGCAGCCTACGATGACGCGTGGCGTGCCTGCGATACAGCACGGCCAATACACCACAGACTGCAGTCGCCAATAATGCCGACATGGCTGCGATTGATGCAAGCACTGGTGACATACCTAAAGTGTTACTTCGCCTGAAAAAGAAGAAATAGTCACTGCGAAGAAAATAATAACGACGTTACTTACCTTATAAAATTGAGTAAATAAAGTAATTGACTTATCAAATGTAGAATTCGCTATTTACGATTATAATTTAACAAAGTTATAGTAGCCTAAATTTTGGATATCTAGTACACTCTAGTCACCCACCAACCGGCATTGGACCAGCGTGGTCGAAAAACCCCCAGAAGGCGAAGGCGTGCATTAGGGGCGGCCTATGTCCAGCAGTGAATTAAAATAGGTTGATGATGTGATGTAGTATTGAAATGGTAAAAAATCATTACTTTTGTCTCTGTATGTAATAGATCCCAATTGTTTTTTAATTCAATTTTTTGGGAGCGCTCAATAAAAATTGATCTTCGTCAATATCCGTGACCAACAGCTTGTAAATAATTTTTTCTGTATTCAGACTATTTCTCCTATAGATTTAAATTACTTATTCGATATATGTAAGTCTAAACCGTGTAATATAATTAATTTCACATGTTAATGCCATATTAAATTTCACTCTCTCTGATACATAATAAATTAATTTCAAGAAGCAATTAACAACTCGCAAAGTGATTCCGCTTTGAACTATAATAATATCTTTCACGAGCAAAGTAACTCGTTAATGCTCATTTTCTTTTTCGTCTAACATAACAGTCTTCTTTCATAAAGGATATAATAAATTTGACGCAAACGTTTCACGGTCCAGCGATTGTTGTTTAAATCTAGTTCAAAAAGCACTTCCCCGCGACCAAAGCGGAAAAAGCGCCAACGCTCCCGCGTCCCAAGTATAACCCGACCGAATTCCATTAATATGCAAATTTCCAACATTATGTCCCGCGACCGCTAATCGCGAACAATTATGTCGCCGCCTTAGCGTATGCTATTCGCTGACATAAATTCAAATTACGCCATGTTCTAAAACGGCGAGTTATTTTATTCCGTTTTAATGGCTTTCGAGTCTGGAGCGTGTTTATATTTGTTGCTGTAATTTGTCGAGGCGGAAATATTTTATTGGAACATTACGGTAGTGGACAGCGTTTTGGACCACCGGTCATTCTCTTTTGTCCTTTGACGCCCGCTAAATAGTAATGTAGTGCAGCGCTTCTGATTAGACCTCAACCGTAGAGAGTGAAGGACTTTAAGTATTAACTATAAAACATTTTTTTAAAGTAATATTCTTAAGAAATTTTAAAATAAAATAATATTCTTTCTGTCATGATCGTCGGCATAAACAGTCATGATTGTCAGCATTATTTGAACCTGGTGACGCCCATTGCGGAGCATAGGCCAACCAAATAATAAGTAACCAAGAACACGTCCCACCAGCATCCAAATTTCTGCACATTTTATATAGGGTTTTGAAGCTGCCATTTGAGAATGAAATTGATAACAGTGGGAGATGAAAGGTGGTCTCATTAGTTTCATGAGCTACATGGCATTGCCCCTTCAGCTTCTTATCTTGCTAGCTATGACGGTAACCTACTCCAACTGTCCCCATTACGCATTCTATCACAAATCTTGAGCATAGCTCGCTTAGCGACTTGAAGCTTCTTTATAAATCCAGCAGTGAACCATTAATAAAAGTTAAGCCGCATGATACATGACATAAAATTAGTTAAAATACCTTTAAAATTAAATGAAAGAAAACTATTATAAATCATATTTAAAGATTGAATTTGAAATTCCTTAAAAAAGGAAACAGTTTGTTTTACTTTCCCATAGGAAACAAACACTTAACATTGACTTCGAACATCTGTCTCACACGAAAGTTTCTGCCGCAACACATATCAAAAGTAACTTTAAAAGCGATTCAGACTCTTCATAGAACAAGTTTACTTCAGTTTGAAACAACTGAAAGTTCCGACTAAACTTTGACTGACAACTTAAAAGCCCGTAGAAGTTACAACTAACGCGCTTATTCACGAATATCTAGAAGAAAACTTTTTGATTAGGTGCTAAGTGGAACTTTTGCTATATAATAACAATCAGAACAATATAAACATTACAAGCTCTGTATCTTATAATAAATAGTTTTTTTTTTAAAAAGCAGTCAAATATTAAGCTTTCTTCTTCATAAGTAAAGATTAAATTTAATATAATCTTTTCTTTAATTCAAATTATTTACTAAATAAACTGGGAAAAATATTTAGCATTTCTAGAAAGAAAAATGTTTAAAAGGTGTTAAATTTAAAAGCAATCAGCGCCTGGAATAGAAAAACGTGAATTTATGAATTTACTATAAAAAAGGCAAAAAAAGCCCGATACAGCCATATTAAAAATGAAATAAAAGCAAAGCAATTTTATTTCATATATATGCATTTTGTAATATATAATCGTTTACACACACACTTTACAGTCTTTGATATAATGATTTATAAATTAGCTATAAATCTTTAGCTTATAATGTAATTATATCCACTTCTGTGACACCTGTCGATACACACTTTAGTTTCAATGCTGTCAATATTTGGGTTATATAAAAATCATGAGATTTAAGTTTGAAAAATTATTGGCCGAATATTCAAATCAATAATTTAATAGATCTTATAAAACATGCGATTACCGGAATGACCGCGTAGGAAAAGGCGGAGGGGGCGTCGCCATATACCTAAGGTTGGATCTCTCGTACAAAATATTAGCTTCATCCTCTCAAATTTATACAGCAACCGCTGAATACCTCTTTCTAGAAGTTACACTTAAAGGGGCTAAATTGGTGGTTGCTGTTGGGTATTGTCCTCCAAATGCTGATTACTTCACCGACTTCGAGCAGGGACTAGAATCCTTGGGTTCAGAGTATGTGCACCATGTCGTCATAGGAGATTTTAACACGAACATCCTTGCTGCCAAATCTCCTCGTACACTCAAACTCCTACATATAGTCAAGTTAAGTTATTTTCATTCTTAACGCCACCCATCATAAACTCTCCGGAGATGATACTTGGCTTGACTTAATCCTAACATCTAATCCTTCGTTAGTTTCCATTCATGGTCAACATCCTTCACCTGGTTTCTCTCTTCACGACTTAATTTTTCCTCTTATATCCTAAAGCCTCCCAAATCTAAACCTAGGGTTCTGCACGTGCGATCGTTTGATGTCACAGTCATGCGCGAAGATGCTGGAAAGCTTGAGTGTGGTACCAATAGCGACAATATTGATGACTAGACTCAATCTTTGAACACTCTTATTACTAAACTGTTTGACGTCCATGCTCTTATCGTCTCGATGCTTGTAATCGTTCAAAATTTCTGCCTATACAGACTAAAATCATGCTCGTGCAGGCCTTGATCTTCCCCCTTATCGACTAAAGTGATATGTGTTACTTTGACCTGAATGCAGATCACCTCAACAAACTTGACCGACTTTTGAATAACTGCATTCAATTCGTTTTCAATTTGCGTAATGAAAATGTTTCGTATACCGTTCCCAACTGCAGTGGTTACCTATACGCCAGCGACGCTCGTTACGTGCTCTGACTACTCTCTACTCTTTCCTCAATTCGTCTACAACGCCGTCTTTTATATCTACCCATTTTCAGTATCTATGTCAAGTCAGTAAGCAAAGAACTTCGCTCAACGCACAATCGTCTTTTTCAATGCTCCATTCACCGTTCTAACTTCATGCATTCCTCTTTTTTTATCCAGTCTGTTCTTCTGTGGAATCGCTACCTCTTAAAATCAGAATGGGTAATAGTTTCATGACTTTTAAAAAAATGGCAAAAGAGTTCCTGCTAAAAATTTTGTCGACAGAATGGTAAATCGTCAATTATGTATGTATGTGTATATTCAATTATTTGTATAGGTTTTTGTATGTATATGTATATAAAAAGTTATATGTCTAAGTATAAATATCTATACTTGACTATGTATATTTTGTGTAGGTATATTTTATTTGTATTTTACATCATGTATTTATTTTTAGAATATTTTAGTCATATCACTTTGCTGTTTACGCATTCTCTATGCACCTCGCCACCTTCACTCTCTGCACCACCCCAAGGTTGACTGGGAGAAAATGCCTAAGGCGTTAAGCCTCTGTACTACTCGGCAAGAAGTATAAATAAATAAATACTTCAACAAATGTTTTTATTTCTTTTTTTTAGTAAAACGGTTCGAAAATCATTTATACCACAAAATTAAATAATCATTTCATTTGATAATTCATTCAGCGACACATTTCCCGCAAATAAATAAATATTTGACCCACAAATTCATTTATCGCGTACTCAGAAATCGCTGGAGTGTTTGCAATTTGCACACCCGCCCGTACCCGCCTAATGAACGCTTTGATGCATTACTTTATTCTTGTCGAATGGGAGCGTCACGGAATTAAGCCGTTTGCGAGACCTGGCGTGACTTTCGCTCGCAACTCATTCAACGACTCCAATCGCGATATGACTGCGGCTGAGCAAATAAAGATTTTGAGCGTGAAATGAACTTGTGTACAGCCTTCGGTATTGGTGTTGCTGGTTGATTTATTTTAGTTCCTTCGTATGAATAGAAATTTCAATCAAAACTTGGTAATAAAGTTTAGTATACAAGATTTTTGAAAAGCTTTTTTTTTTTAACGAAGCAACAAGTAGGACAGTAGCCTGATGGTAATTGTGAGAATACAAAAGTGCGTCCAGCTTTAATATTCTATATTATTATTACAATCGTCCTGGACGATTCCAACAACAGTAGATGGACGCGAATTGTTCACATAACCGTACTTACATTATTTTATTAGCAGAGGACCAAAATTTATATTTAAGTTTCTTTTTATACAACACCGTCTGCGATAATAGCATCATGGTGCCTTTTTCTGCCGCAAATCAGTAGTGTGTAAACACACTATAATTAATCTACTATAATTCTTCCGGTATGAAGATCAACTGCTAACAGCTATCTGATGTCCATGCGACATAGGCTCCTAATCACCTTTCCATTGGGGGTGGACGTATCTCAATACGTCCAATCGTTGGGGTGACCGACTTTTACAGCCAACAATACATGAAGATGACTGCAGGTAAATACTGCTCACGAGGTGTATATCTAGTCTCAGATTATATCTTAAGAATGATTCTACGGCGGGCGATATACCAGATGGTGATCAGGAACGTCAGTTGTTCTCAATTAAATACTAAAATTACTGCTTTGAATCGAGTGATAAGCGTCCAGAAACCAGAGTTCTGTCTTGAATCTTGGATTCACCATTTTCATGTTTCTAGTTGGTTAGGGCAATTTAAGCTAAACCCCTTATTGTCTGAAAAGTAAGATGATCCATGAGTTGGATGGGCATGTAAAAAGTCGGTCCTGCATCTTACTCCCTCCGGTCGTGTCCATTATCCGTCCCATCGGGTTTTGAGAGTATAGTATTTATGTGAAAAGTCGTGTAAAAGTCGGTCCACCCACCAACCCGCATTGGACCAGCGTGGTGGGATACGGTCCTAATCCCCTAATGGATAGGGGTGTATTAGGGGAGGCCTATGTCCAGCTGTGGTCTAACACAGGCTGATGATGATGATGATGATGAGTATTTATGTGTGAGAGTATAGTTATGTAGTGCGCCTGAGCCATATATATGTATCAAATGATTACCAAAACTAACAAATTTTGACGAAAATAGTAGAGTCCCTGTAATATTTCAATCCATTTTAATTCTTAGAAGCATTTATTTATTAGTTTGTGATGTAAACTTTAAATAATAGTAATATTTAATTGATTTATTAGTATCTTACACGATATTATTTTTTCTCCAAATTTTTATCCATCGTTTGTATTTTGTTTATGCAGGTTACTAAAAACCCAAATTAAGATTAATTTGTTTAAAACAAATGTATTTAAGTTATATATCTTACAGGAAAATTTATTTTGTACGTAATAAGAATAAGAGATAGTAATAATAATCGTATATTTCAATGATCGTATCAGGCAACAAACATAATTACTTACCACGTTAAATTGTTTTGTAATAATACATATTAATTTACCTTCTTGTAAACATTTAAAAATAAATTAACATTTTATAAACACCGATCTCTAAGCGTTACTAGATTGTAGTATACCGACTGAATTATAATTATTTTTACACATAAGAACAATCATATCGTAAACAAAAGTAATAAAGCTAACATTACAGCAATTCTAAACTAACAAATCACACAAAGGTAACATCTGCCCACCCATTTGCGCAGTCAAACAGAATTAGTAGAATACATCACTTACCGGTATATTTGGCCTGTCCCCGTAGAGTAACGGTCTCAATGGTTGACACATCGCTCCGGCCCTTCGCGTTTACCGCATACAGATCTATTCTGTATGTGACGCCGGGTGGAAGGCCTCTCACTTCGAAATATGGGGGTGTGCGATTCGTCGAGACGTTGTAGCGAACCTGTTTGTATAATAGTGTCAGATTTAGTTGAAGTTTAATTATTTAGAACATTTATGTATATATATATATATATATATATATATATATATATATATATATATATATATATATATATATTATTAATATTACAATAGAAACTTCCACTACTTTTTGTTATTTTTTTGTAATGAATGCCTACTTTAAATTCTCCTGACCGACCAAAGTTTACTGGGCCGAGAATTCAATCGGCATTAAGTAAATTAAACGAATGAATAAAACTATACGATCTTCACGGACACAGGGCAAACCATGAAGCATGGAAAGGGTCCGAAATGTTTGGGTGTGTCGATAACATAATTAAAACTGGTGCAGATGGTATAATCCACTTGAATTATGTTGTAGTACGATATGTATGCGTAAACGTACGAAACCAGTAATATTAATGAAGTAATTTTAAAAAAAAAAATCAGTAAATAATACGCCAGTTAAAAGGATGTTACAGTTATGACAACATTAGATTTTTTCAAATGCAAAAAAATATATATCCTTATTTCTGGAGAATATTAAAATAACGCCATCTGGTCAGATATTAAGAAAACCTTTAAACCTAGCAACGAACTGAGTAGTGTTTTAATACTTCTAATAATATTATTCAAACAAAAACACCCAGACACTCAAGGACCCTTTGATGTTATACTACTTTTTAATGTATGCTATACACCAATCTTACTACCGATGTCACTCTATAAAATTAGGTCAATTTTAAGAATTATGAAATGTACTTTATATCAAGTAGTTACTAAAGTAAATGCTATGCTTAGGAAAGCAGATGATGTTGCGTCGTCCCGAAATATTAATTAATTTAACTGTTTAATTTTTTATATTATCAACTTCAATTGTTAGCTGTTTCCAGTTCATTATTTATAAAACGCTTACCATCAGCACTCTACATATGATACAATTAATAATTACCGTAAGCGAAGGCAGTTCTAACAGCTCCATTAGAAATGTTTGAGGCAATCCACCGTCGAAGTTTTCAACGCACTCGACGAATAAAGCGTCCAAGCTTTGGTTTGCTACTGAGCAGTTTTGCAGTTGAAACGGACGACCTAAGAGTAAAAATAATTTGCGAATTAATTTAAGAAAATATATATACACTCACAAATTAAAAGTACAGTATACGTGTATATTTTTTTAATATGTAAGAGCTATAATTCCGAGAAAAATGAATTTTTGAAAGAAGTGTCAGGCTGAGCCGGGCGTACAAATGAATGTAAATAATGAGCGTTGCCCATAGGAACTGCAATGAACGATGCCCTAACACCCTTAAAACCGGAATACTGTAGTGTTTTACTCTACTACTGCCTAAATTAGCGGTGTAAATAGAGGGCCATTACCTTTTTAATTATTTACTTTCATTGTAAAACGTTACTTATTGAGTAGTTCAGTAATATAATATCATCTATACTATAACCATCACCATTTATATAGCTATTTTAACATTACTATTAAAAAAATACTGTTTTTGTTTATGTTGCGCCTCAATCAAGTGGAATTCTTACATATTTATATTTAATATTGCGGAGAAAATAAAATTTGTGTAGTGACCTACACAAATTTTATTTCTATTTTAAAGCTAAAAAATCTTGGTTGTAATTACATACCAGCTACTACCAACTGAAATAAGCACGGCACCTTCTGCTGCCCTATTGCGTTTTCACCAAAGCACGCTAGCGTACCATATTCCATGTCCGATGTTGGTGTGTAACTGAGCGTAGATGTATTCCCATGACTGCTGAATAATCTGTTAGATAATATTACAATGATTATATACAAACATATACATATGTTAACTTATATGTTATGAACAATACAAATGAAACATAATTTTCTAGCTGAAGCGATAAAATCACTCAAAGCTTGTATGTCGTAAACTAGCAATTATATTGCTTTCAGTTGATTTCATATTTCAACACACAAGTGAAATTTTAAAAAAAATTATGCAATACAATTGGGTAACAATATGAAATTGCCCCGTGATTTCTGCCCCCGCATTTTAAATCTCTCATTGTTAACATTCATTTAATCAAAATGTCTTGTATGTCACGTTTTATGCTAAAAGTACGATAAGCTTTTTTAATGTTTAACTTTTATGTAAACTTACACGGCAATCTTTTTTTTAAGAAAATTCAAATGGTGATTGTGCGTTATTCTTAAAACATAAATATATGTGCTAACGGACTTTATTAAACACCAGTTTCAGAAATACAATTAAGTAGAACATACATTATGTCTATCTTTTACGGTTTTTGCAGCGTCTGAAATTAATCGCACGACGTTGTGATTTGTGACATGGTATTTTTTTCTTATTTCTCAAATATCTATTAAACTACGTATCAATGGGAAGCTAATATCAATCATTTAAAAAAAAACAATGAAGAAAATGGTGGGCGGAGCAACAAGATAATATATATATATATAAAAAACATACGCTCTGAATTGAGTCCTTCTTTATATAAAATAATTGCTATTGAAAATAATTTATATACATGACATAAAATGTATTACTTGAGTTAAATGGTTTTTAAAAGCAACACAGATAGTTCTTATTCGATCCTTAAAAGCTTATCAAATATGCAAGAAGGATCTACAGGAAAGATTTGAAGGGAACTTTTTAAAAGGTTTCCGCTACTTCTTTAATTAGTTTGAAAGCTTTATTTTGTAACACGAATTGAGATTTTTAAAAAAAAAAATCTTTATTATGAACAATTTCTGAGATCATTTTTCTATTCAAGTGTTTTCAAACGTTAGCAAATATTGAAGAAGACTTAAAATATGTTGTACATAATTGTACGTCTTGAATTTACCTACAATTGAGTTTGCGCGAGCATATATCTTTGTTTAAAAAAAAATTCACAATAACCATTTTATTGCAAAATTTTTAAAAATTGCAATGAAGCATATTTAAACCCCATTTATGACAATACAGTGTAAGTTAACATAGAAGTTATTGCATTTAAAAAAACCTTCGTGGCAAAACGTGTTCTACACGATATTTTGATTAAATTAATACATTAAAAGATATTAGAGATTTAAATTGCAATGGCACGTAACGCGTGGCAGTTTTCCGCAGAGAGCACTTTGTCACCCGCTTATATTGCGCAAAATAGTTTTTATTTTTGTATTCAAGCCAGTTCATGAATAATTTTAAACTTAGGTTTAATCGAATCTTACAGCGACTATTATTTTTTTGAGTATATTATTGATTATTGTCATCACCTTTTCCAGACACACAATCCTTCACAACTTCTTTTGTATTTATTAATGTTCAACAACAACTAAATTAACTCCTGAGATTATTTTTTAAATCTATATATTGGTAAGAATATCTCAGATATTAAATTAAGTATTAAAAAAATTAAAACAAATTCTCTTTAAATAATATATTGAGCTAACTCTCATTATATATACATGTGAATGAAATTAATGGAAACTTAATAATTTATGTACGGTTAATCTTAAGCTAAGATTGTACGTGTGATGTTTTCGTTTACATTAAGGATTATGACTAGGACAATTTAGACTTTGACTTACCTTGGTGGTAGCTCCGTTTGTTCACCCGAGTTGTTGAAGGTCCAATGGAAAGATACGAGTGCCGGATTGGCATCTACAGCGCAATGCAGGGAGACAGTTTCGTGTTTCAGGGCTCCGTACAACTCGTTGTCCTTCCTTTCAGCACACACTGGGGCATCTGTACGCAAGAAAAACCTTAAGTATATCCTGCAACTAAACTGTAATATCCATAATATAATAAATAAAGTTAAACGAGATAAAACCCGTAGTCTTTTAATAAACGAATAGATACACATTTTCAATAGTTTGCTAGTTTTGCTTTTTCCAAGTACATGTACTTAACCTGCAAGACTATACAGCCCGTTCAATTGTGATTACTTTTCAGAACTTATTTTACATATTTTTTTAATTATAGATACTATTTTTTATGAGCTTAGTTTTAGTTTGCTTTGTCCATGGTCAAAGGGCCAATTATGGATGCTGGATAGAGTTCAAACTGTCGGGTTTCATTCTATAGTTATCGTTAATTATTTAAACGTAACAATTTATCAATTGTTGTAAAACGTCTACGAAGGATAATATTTTCTCATAATCTACGAACCCAACTGTAATCAAATTTTAATTTCAAATCAATATTTCACGATTCAATGACAAATTGATTGCGGCGTATTGTTCAGTCATAGTGTCGCTCGGACGGCTCTGAATAACAAACGACTTCGAACAATATGAAACAATTTTATAGAGCGTACTAACTAAACTGTCAACTATTCTAAACAACAAGTTCAACTCCAATAAAGCCATTCTATGCTAACAATACGACATTTAACAAGGGATCGTTATAAAACTTTAGATGGGACTGTATTGGATTGTAACTTCGGAGATGCCTTAAAGTTTTCTCAAATTATGAACTGCAATAGAAACATTGACCCCTATGGTCAAAGTGTTATTTCGAACAATTTATCTTGTTATTTAAGTATTAAATAATTCTTATTATTAAATATCTCGGTAAGTAAAATAAATAACATTATATAAAGTACTGTGTAAATAAAAACTGTTATTTTAATTGTGTCGGACGTACAAACTATTTGCAAGCTATGGGGTGGAAAGTGAACACGGTTGATAAAATAATTTTTAAACACCTTCCAATTTATTTACATTAAACACAGCCCTAATTAATAGGACTTATTCGGGGTTTTTATTATTTGTAATTGCTAACGAAGGCAGATGAGCAATTGACCTGGTGGAAAGTGGTCACCGAAGCTCATTGACATCTGAAACAAGGGTATCATCAATGCGCTGCCCACCGTGAGACATGGGATGTTAAGTCCCGTTTACCCAGTCTTCAATAAATTAGTTAGTAGTTTACAAGTCCACCTAACGCGTATAGTATTTTTGACTAGCTCAATCAGCAATGACTATTACAATAGTTTATAACAAAAATGTCTTCATGAATTCCATCTTATATTTTAGAATTGTAATGGAATTGTTGTAGGTTTAAAAAAACCTTCGCTCATGTAAATCGAGGCCAATTAAGTAAAATAATCGACATTTATCTGTAATAGGCTTTTAAATCTATAAAAATATTTTTTACTTGTGAAAATGTAGTTATGTGACCCGAATAAATCTTGACAGAAAATTCAATAAATAGTCAATCGATAACTCTATTCAAAGGATCTGTATACAATTTCCTACAATAGTGCTACTATTTTGTAAATCACGACGCTGTACAGGGTAACTTTCAACCCGTAAGATAATTATTATGTGCAGGTTTAATGAGAAAATTAATGCCTCCAGAGACATCTGGTTAACCGACGCCGTAAGTTTGTGAAGCGCTCAGCAGGTAAATTGCGTTTTCTAAGTTACGCGAGCAACATAGCATTGCTATATTCTCAGTTGATACAGCTGTTTCTAGCTACCATGCTATTCTAATCTTGAGTATTAATATGACATATATACTCCTATATTCATATATATAAATGTTGATTTTTGATTTTATTTCTGCAGGTACAATTCATACTTCTACAGAGTTTGTGTTGTTAGTTACGATAAAAACGTAGTAGATACTTGAAATTTTTAGTTTATCTTATTTGTTGCTTGATGATTTTAAATTTGTGTTAAATATTATGTTTCATTGGTTTAAAATCATTACGTGGTGGATTTTTATTAAAAGACAAGTTTCTGTGTACACTTTAATACTTTTCATCTTTACTAATGTGATTAAAAGCGCCGCTACGTATATTCGTGTCTTCCAACGGGACATATTACAAAACTGAAAAGGAGCCGACGAAATATATTCCCTTGAAGTCGAAATATAAGGTACCATTTATAAATTGGATAGTTTAAGCTGAGTGGTACTGGTACAAACTCGTATATATCACCGTCTTCGCTCTAAAATGCAATAACGTACACTGCACGCTGCCGTAAGCCGGTAGTATAACTCGCACTTAGCAAGGCGGCAGTGTATCAACACAATCTCTGCTAATGCACTTACCCGCAATAAACGCTGCTCCACGAGAGTGCTATTACAGTCGTATTGCTTTTCCAGCCTATCCATTACTGGTGTTGTATTATTTTTTAGAGGGAGACTATATTTGGTCAGCAATAATTAAGAATAGTTTCCAATATTTTTTCAAAGTGAATTAGAACCTATTACTTTGTATATAAATATTGATTATGAAGCAATTTTGTGGATCTGTATGAATAGTCGATCATTCTGAGTGTATCTAATTTAAACTTTAATCAGAGGGTTTTAAATCTTACGTAAGGTGAATGTGCTAATATATGAATGTAGGAAATAGAAAAATCTAATATTCAAATAAGCAAATACCAATATACTTTTTTCTGAAAAATCACGATACTTTTCGCTATCTTGATTTCAAACGGTGCAATCCATGATAGTTTAGTTAATTTAGACTCTGAATAAACAAAAATAAATCTAATTTCTTACACTGGTTAACGCCTAATAATTGGTGTATCGCGGCCATTTTGAGTGCACAACTTTTTGGCGCCAATTGACTTTTACATTAGACTGTGTAAACTTTAATTTTATCTTTCATTTACCTAAGTTTAAGAGAAACGTAAAAAACAATAGACTCACAACTAACTTGGAGTGAATCCGACTTTTATGTACCAATTGACTTTGACATTAGACTTTGTTTAATTGATTCCCTTACGTGGCTAATGTAAAGAGAAATATATGAAAAATGAGTGACTCACATCTAACTTGGAGTGAGACTGGATTGCTCGTTCCCTTTCCCTCACTGTTTGCTGCCATACAGGTGTAATCCCCTGCTGCCGACCTGGTGACACTCTGCAGCACAAGACTTTGCGCACTCAATATCACTCCCGAAGCCTCGTTATGAAAGATTTCCGTGTTCTAAGAAAAATAAAAGCTTTTCAATATTATTTTATTATTATATCTACACATTTCGAAATAAGTAAATCATATTTTGTTAGTTTCTCCGAAATAAGATTGCTCTGATAATAGATATAATTAATGAAACCCGGTCTAAACAATAAAGAATTTAATTTGGTGTAATTTAATTTTGCGAAAATTAATTTACCCATTACTTATTAAAACTAGGAACATATTTCTGTTAACTTATTATTATAGGTAATAATGACTAATTTTAAAAAGAACAACGCAGAATTTAAGAATGCAAATTGATCTCTACAGAGACTATTTTCATTATTTGCTTTATCTTTGTTTTACAATACGTGAATTTATGCATAAAATGTGGAAGGTCCCCTTTTTACAAGGGGCCGTCTGGGTTGGTAATATTGCGGTGCTTACTTTGCTGCAAAGCAAGAGTAGGCACCGTGTGTTCCGGTTTGAAAGACACCGTAGACAGCGTATTTACTGGGCAAACACTATTCAGATGATTGTACGTTTGTAGTATCATATGAATCACGGCAGGCAGCGCATTGGATTAGGATTTCTATGGGCGTCTGTGACCAATTAACATCAGGTGGGCCTTGCGTGGTGGATTTGTCTGCCTTCGAATAAAAAAAAAAGCTATTTCCGTTATACATATGGACCGTATTAAAAATAAATAATTTATCTGTTCAACTTCAATTTTATAATGTACATTGTTTTTGGAACTATAATTGTGAGTGAAAATTTGTTCTTTATAAATTACAATTAAAAAAATTAATAGACTCGAATTCAGATAATTTGGTTCATTACATAAATATATTAAAGTATTACGAAATCTGTTTCCATTTGATCTGATCCTCTTATAAAGAGCTGTTTAAAAACAAAAAGTAACATTAAAAATAGTATTTATTTCTAGAATAACCTCAGCTAATTCTATTAATACAATGCTAAATCTGAGTCCTGATTATAATAATAAAAATACTTGACCTTTCAAGTATTAATATATCTCTCCAATAAAACATCGTGAGCTATATTTTTATAACTTACGTCGTGGAACCAAACCAATCGATGGGTCTTTGGGTTCGCCTTCACCGTACACTCGAAGTAAACATCGTCCCCCTCCTTTATCTCGTTAGGGTTCAAATTGGATCCCATCTTGAGATCAACGATAGGAACATCTGTAACAAAATCATTCGATTAAGTTGCTTTATCCCCTTCCAGCGGGATAGATTGTCCGTTTATGTAACTTAATAAATTAAATTGAGAAGGTCGTCTGGGATCAGTTGTTCTTTTGTTCTCATTAGTGAGCTGTCCGTGTTAGTATTTATTACTGGGTGGTTAAATAATTTGGGTAGTTTTATTTCAATAAGACCACTGTAACTTCGGTTTTTTTAATTGATCATAGTAACAAGAATAAAAAAAAAAGGTATTCACATAGTCATCAAGGTGAGTAATCGATTATTTTCCGAGTTCTACATTCATAAATTAAAAATAAATTTCACTTTATAAAACAATAGTACTTTTACGGACTATATCTTTTCACAAAATAAGTAATAATTAATATTTAAGCAATGCAGATTATGACATTTTATAGGCATTTTCTGAATTATTAAAATTTTACTGGCAATACATCGATCAAACGATATATATATATATATATATATATATATATATATTTAAATTCATAAAAGATGTTAATATTTGGTAATAACAATGATTTACAACTAAATAAAAGCAGCATGAGAATAAACAAAACCAGATATCAGCGACTATTACCCAAAGATACGTATACGAGCGGACATTTACGATTCACATGAACCAAAATATTATGAGGCATAGCATTTTATTGGGCAATGAAATCGATACGTAGCAGTCGTAAGCTCGATATCTCTCGAATGAGTAAACAAAGAGGACAACATAGAGGATATGCACCGGAATTAAATACACTCTCTTTTTCGTTATGTACACTTCTCCCTATTTGCAAGTTCTTATAAATAGTCGATTATATAGATTATCTCTTCTCCTCATATTCAACCTCTTTTACCTTTCATTATGCCGCGTTATTTGCATATATACAATTCCTCACTAGGGCTTTTTAAAGTTCCATGGTAACTACTAGTCTACCGCTAGTGTTACCATATATACTTTATAAACCCGTAAAAATGGTATCAATCCTTTTCTGCCTAGATAACCCTGAAAGGGTATTTAACTAAAATTTATGAAGCAATATGAAGTTAAGAAGGAACAAATTATTAATATCGCCGAGTCGGGGGATCATCTCGAGTAGACTACAACTTTGACCTGGTTCGTACCGCGACGTTGTCATCTACAGAGATTTATTAAAATTTCCACCCTTAAAGTATCTAACTCAATCCTTAATCCAACGGCGGTTTCTTAAGAAAAATTATAGCGAGTAAAAACTTCTACTCGTACATGTAGGTCAAATATACTTTGAATTCTTAAGCTTTATGCGAGTCTGCTAAATTAAGTAAAAGCTTTGAAGAAGTTATTATCACAATAAATGGTGTAATCAAGAAATTTATATAAAACTATAAGAAATATGTAATGGAATTTACGTAAAGAAAGTATAATGGCAAACAGTGATAGACAGTAAACGTTGTAATCCGTAGGCCGTAGCCATATTAAATTACTGTTCAATATTTAACGTTAAAGAGCACTGTGACATTTACACATAAATTTAAAACTTTCTTTGACAAAAGTATGAATTACATCATTCTCTCTATTTATAATTGTCTCTTCCAGTATTGTAAGTTAAATTTAAAAATCATCATCATCATCGTCATCAGCCTTTAATAGTCCACTGCTGGACATAGGCCTCCCCTAATACACCCCTATCCATTAGGCGGTTTTGGACCATCCCACCACGCTGGTCCAATGCGGGTTGGTGGGTGGACCGACTTTTTACATGCCCATCCGACGCATGGATCATCTTGCTTTTCAGACAATTAGGTGATCAGCCCAAATTGCCCTAACCAACTAGGAAACAACAATCAAAATTTGTTGAGTCCCGCAGGATTCGAACCCACAACCTCCGGTTTCTAAAGCACATACCACTAGGCCACGGAGGCAGTCCAAATTTAAAAATATAACTTAGTATTGTCATTATCATCTGCAAACGAAATATAGTTAAGCATAAAATTTTATTTAACTCTATAATTAAACTGGGGTATTGGTGTCAATGGGCCAATAGAGACGGGATGAATAATGTAAAGCATAAAACTGAAAATAAAATTACGCTAAAAGTGTTTGTTCTATTTTATACTTAAAATATTACAGCTATTAAACTGTTAAATATTGCGTTAGATTCAAGCGTTCGAGTTTTCGAATAAATATGTTTTGTTCATGAATAAAATAAACAATTGCATTCGTAATTAAATTAAATTAAATAATCCATATATGTATAGGTATATGGATAATTAAAAAACTTTAACGATATATCTCTCAAAAGGAATATAGTTATTTTAATATTAAAGTGAATTTGATGTAAGAAACGTAAACTTCAAATAAATGAAAATAATTATTTACTAATTCTAGGCGTTAATGATGCATCTGAATTTTTACAGGAAATATAAAAGGAGATAATAGTAAACACAGGCAGCAAAACGAACAGTAATATTTGGTCTAAATAAATCTATATAAACATACTCAAACTAGCTAGCTAGCTTAAAAACCAACACTGAAACGTATAAAATGTACAAATAGAAAAATTTGTTCAGTCGATATATATCCTGATAGTTTAGAAAGAATAAAAGGACTCGAAACAAAGTATTTGTTTGCGCCCTGATTATACTCACAATGCACGTTCAATCTCCATTTATCCTCGATGGCTGAATCGGGTATGTGTTTGTTCTCAGCGCGGCACGTCAAATATTTGCCGTCGTCTTCTACGCTAGGCACTAGACTTAGCACGCTGAGTGTCTCGTTGTTTTCCGAGAACTGCAAGATGGCAATGCGCTATAGAAATTCACCTCAAATTCAATGATTGGAACCAAGTGGTAGTGAACGTTAACATCCACGGCTGAACTTAATTTTGAGTCATTTCCAGTTTAATTTGAGTCGTTACCAGCGTTTTATCATGTCATAGCCGATATAAGCAAATTATGAATTTCTGAATAGTATTCATCAAGATTAAATCATAAAAGACAGAAACCAGGTAAGATCATTAGCAATTTAACAAGGTAGAATATTTTAAATCCATTCCTTCGGCGTTGTTAGTGCTATTGTTACCTGAAATTACGACAATCCGAACAATAAACGAGAAATTCCCCAAAAAAAGCGTTGAAAACTTTTCAAGAGTTGCGGTCCGAAACAAAGGAATTCAGAAACGGCGTCGGCCCATTCAAAAAAAATTCTCGAAAAAACAAATTAAAAAAACTTAAATAAATAAAGAGCAACCGAGCGATAAGATAAAAAGCGATGACATCACGAAAGGACGCCTCAGTAATGACCTTACATAATTCGCGGGGACGGGGCAAAAACAATAAGGACACAAGTCATTATGCAGCGGTCGCAGAAAAAGTGAAAGAGGGAATCTATTAATTAAAGCACAACGGGTGACGTCTGGCATAGACAAAGGAATTCGCTCACGTTTTTCGCCATCCGCTTGAGTTGTCTATTATTCTTCCACCAAGTGACGGACGCCTCCGGGCGGGAGCCCGTCGTCTTGCACTCCACTTCGTACCTTTTGTCAGCGGACACTTGCTTCTCCTTTGTCAATATTGTCACTGTTATCGGTTTCACTGGAACAAATACAATGAGACATTTCAGCTCTACCTAGTCTGGGCTATTATATTATAGTATATATTATTAGAGTATAAATATTTGTTGATAGAATTAAAAATTCCGTTGCTTAACAAATATTTTGAATACTTTTAACAGTTTAAAAAATTTTACATAGATTTTTTTAAATGTAGTTATTCAGACAAGGTTATATTTTTTTGTTTACGTTAGTGAACTTTGAGGATTAATATGGAGGAAATTCAATATATCTATCTTTTCTGCAAAATATTTTCGGAACGATAAATAGAGCATCAAAGATATTACTTAAGTATTAAAATTTAAGACAAATTGTTACAAAGAATTAGAAATAGACAATAATATAATAGGAATATAGGATGTATATAGGAATTTTCATCAGAAAAAGGATATAGTGTTATTTTAATTACATTTTGCTAAGTACAAAATTTAACGCACACATCGCTAGAATAATGTCATCATCATCATCATCTTCAGCCTTTGTAAGTCCACTGCTGGTCATAGGCCTCCCCTAGTGCATGCCTTCTCCATTAGGGTGTTTTTGAACCGTAATGTGGGTTGGTGGGTGGACCGACTTTTTCATGCCCATCCGACACATGAATCGTCTTACTTGTAACACACTGACTTCTAAGGCACACAGGAACATTAAAATATAGACTTTGCTTCTTCAGATGATGTTTTTAGACGGCCTATGTAATAACAAAATTGACAATCCATGCTTAGTGAGTAAATTGTACTACTTAGTGCCTTGAACAGTTATTCAACGGCAGATTCGCTCACAGTGCCTAATGCTAGCAGACGTATACCTGTGCGCCATCTAGTGGATACATATAGTAAACACTTCATAGATATTGTTTTTTTTTTCCCTACCTTTTAGTTTATAAGCTATACATTGTCCTTTCCATGTACGTCTTTTTTTATTTAAAAATATTTTACCGGTACTTTTTTATTTTGTCCATATTTTTTAATTTTACTTATTATACACTTTCGTACGTTACACTTCGTCGTCATTTACTTTGCGGGCAATGTTATTGGTCACACAATTATAAATAAATATTATGTCTTAAATTAATTGTATAACGTGCATTGTGCTACTGTTTTTGTCCCGAATAAAGAGACAAAAAAAGACAATTGGATAATCGGACCATACTGTTCTAACCAAACAGAAAACAACACAAAGTAGTTTTGTCGCGGTATTCGAATCCACGACCTCCGGTATATAAAGCAAGGGCCAATACCGTTAGACCACGGATGCGGCAGAATAATGTAGTCATATTATACTTAATATAAAATGTGGTTCGCAATCAACCCTCTTGGAAGAGAGGCGGTGCGTTGTTTCATAAAGCTTTCTCACATAATCCATCATATTTTCTGTTACACGTCAGTTGCTACGACATTGAGTGTTGTGAATAAGTTTATTATACCTCACTCTACATGCTATTAATGTTACAGGTTACATATTTGAATACTAATTAAGTGCATGTAATGTGTGTTAGCCTCGTAATTACTTCCGTTCGTGCTGTGTAAAAAAAAAGGCCTGCAAAAATATCGCCGTGTTAAAAGGTCGAAAACTTTTAACGTTAATTGTGCTTCGTCTTATTAATTAAAAACTACAAAAACGGAACGGAAGTTATGGTGGTGAATTTTCTATATTCTTTCTCACTATCGTTTGGAAACCTTTAATATCGTCATTAACATAGTATACATTTTATGTATAAATATTAACTTAAAGCATATTTTAATGGATTAGAAATCGACCTCCGTAATTTGTGCACTATTTTATATCGCGCTCTCGTGCGTAGGATATTATATCATTATCATATAGCTTAAATGATACTAAAATTGCTCAAAAGTAAACTTACGATTTATAGTCCAATATTAGAACCTTGGTCTCCGGTGGGGCGAGATTGGTGTTGGAAGCTTGGCACACTAGGCGTGCGTTCAAGTGCTGTCGTCCCACGTCAGGGAAGGTGAGGGTGTTGACTGTTACCCCATCTGCTCTTTGCTCATACGAATCGTCTATGACGACGTTCTCCAAATACCACGTGACTCGAGGTCTGGGCGAACCTGCGATTGATAAAAAAGACCTTTAGACATATTAGTCAAATATTGCAGAAGATTGTAATTTTATCATCGTAGGGACAAATACTTGAAACTGTAAAAGAAAATGTCGTATCAATTTTGCATATTCCACAATATTTTGGCTGGACATGTTTAGTAGTTCATATCATCTAACAACATATTGTGAAAATGGTATTAGCGGTAACGCATCAAAATCCAACATAATGAATACGTAAATAATTATTTTACGGGCGACTATATTTACATTAATAATAATATGTCTACATACAAAATGAGCTGCAGAGAGTGTTTGTAAAAAGTAGCGCAATTATAATTCTAATTCACAAACAATTAACATTTTTTAATATTTTAAAGAGAATCATCTATTGTAGCTATATTATTACTAATTAAGTCATTGGCTTTTATTCATATAAAATCACTAGGATGGAAATATTAAAACAAAACGATATTAAGTGAGGCTTTTTTGCATATTTAACATATACGTTTATCTTTAAATCAATTTTTCAACGCATTAACAATCCAGTATGGGTGATTATTAAAATAAACCACTCATGTTTCTTGTTTTAGAAGCATCTCTTTTATGATTAAAATTTTCATGGATTAGATAGATTATTGAATTACAAATAGATAATTATTGCTATTTACCTAGAAATATGACCATTTAAATTACGAGCATTATTCCAAGTTAAACTGTGGACTTAAGAAAACGAACTTTCTTATGGTCTGAAGAGGTCGGAAAGTCTTCAAAGTTCTAATCTTATTAAAAGTTAACGACCTGTATTTAAATTTATGACTTTAACATTTTCTACAGTTAATTTAATTAAGCGACGAGTTATCAAAAGCATTTACTTTAGACATAACAGTATACTTGCTTTAATAATTGTGAAATGATGATTCTTTTGAGTTTTTAGTCGTCCAATTTTATTTTATCGTCATTACGTTTCATTCAGATTTTATTTATAATTTTTGTACGATTTTAAGTAGGTTAGATATTAAGGCAAAAATTGTTTGTTTAAAATAATATATTTTATGGATTTTTGCACTTGAATGGCTCAAAAAGACGAGACGAAATAAATGAGATATTTGTGTATTAAAAAAATTAAAATCTCAGAATTTTATAAGATCACTTAAAAAAGATATTTGTTGGTAGTAAAAAGTAAAAAAGAAACTGATTGGTATAATTCGTACGCTCGATCATAATATTTTCCGTTCCCTTTATGATCAAAACTTTTTTTTTAACAACGACACAATAATTCCATCTCTAAATCGAAACACAAAACGTCCAAATCAGTTTGTAACATCGTCTATCATAAGAAGGAAACACTCAATTTACTACAGCGTTATCCTCATTTTTTTCAACAATAACTTGTTACCGACCAAATCCATTTGGGCCGTTAGACTGACAGTCGAAACAATGGAGGTGTCATAAATGATAACCAAACAAAAGCAGTGGGTGGTAATGGTGTTAAAATATGGTATCTATCGGTTGAATTATGGTCACCTGACACTTTTGAATTGAATCAATTATTTTATAGAGGCATATATGAAAACAGATTTAGGAGCGCGTGAATTATTGATAATAATTTTCTACAAATTTATTCATTTACTCTAAAGGAGAGGAAGAAAATGGCATTATCCATTATTTTAATATCCTTTATCTAGTAGGAATATCAAGCTACACGGAAACAAGCTTATCATTGACAAAAAATTAAATGTTAAAATAACTAGAAAAAATGCTTTTGTAAGAGATTAAACACATTTTTTTATAGTATTTTCTGCGTCATTTTATCATAATGAGAATATAAATAAAAGTATTTAATATGTTCCTAGTTATATAGTCGGAATTCAATACTATTTCTGCCAATTCATTACACGAGATTATCGTGAACATAAAACTCTAAATATAGACTCTTTTAACTAAAAATGAATGCTTAACTGTATTTGTATTTTGTCATAAAAATAATAATATACTTTTTAATGAAAAACAACAAAGCTTTTTTAAAAGTTTTTCGCGCGTAAATATATTATTGGATTAGTATAATTTTTTCATATTGTTTAATTTTTTCATGTATTACCTCCTATCTTATTAATTTTGCAATGCAAGCTGATAAATATTTTTATTACTATATAGTCTCATGTAAATCACACGGTGTAAGTTCACTCGAATACGGCATTTAATTAAACTGATTTAATTAACTACTATCTGCTTTATTTAAATTTAAATCCTGTTCGAAACCGAGAGCTTAAATTAAACCAAAGTGCAAAGTAATATGTTAAATTAGTTTCGTTTAATGAAATCGGGTTCAAATATTCGATTTTACTCTTTAAAACTTTTGGCGATTGGACGACCACGGACCTTTGATGTAAAGGATCTGTAATTTTTTAATACCAGTATGTTTGCAATATACTTTTTAGGAATGAGAAATTGGTATCGTATTTAATTTCAAAACCTCATTTCATATTTCGATTTCATATCTCAATTTAAGGGATCATATAATACAGTAATATAAATAAAAGATATATTAATTTTTTAGATTAAGCGATAGCGATATTATTTGTTCCTTATAATTAAAAAATAAATATGTTTCATATATTTACACGCGTACCATTTTTATTATTAAAACGACACATAGAGAACAGAAGCAATGCAACCATTGAACACATATAATAACAACAACATATTTTCATTATCATTTAAACATTTCCACTATATTTGAGGCTCTATCATATTAATTACTTGCATTGCTATTTGGCAATAAATAAATATGAATATGTCAACCACCAGGCTTAATATCAAAAAATAAACCGATAACCTTTAAACGTTTGCCTTTGATCGGATTTTTCGTTTTAAATTCTTACAAATTTTCTTGAAACTGAAAACATCTTAAAACTCCCAGATGTACGTTCCACGAAAACTTACTATTGTTCGTAACTTCTCTTACAAATACGAGATTGCGTATTTGACGGCTTTTGTTCTTATAGTACACCTGTGAGCGCGTCGAAATTGAATGCTATTGTACCTAGCTGCTTCAATGTCTTATTATAATAAAGCATGTTCGGTATAATAGACTTAAATTAAAAATCTGTGATGCGATTATTTTTCAAAGTTTTTTCGGCATAACTTTACATATTAGGTGCAAGAACAAAAAATATATAATAATAATAATAATTCTGGACGAATAACACAACATCATCTGGTCCAAAACTAAGCAAAGCTTGTACTATGGAAACTAGATAACTAATAAATACATAAACTTACTTTTCTTTTGTAAATAAATACATGTTATATAGACACAAACACCCTGACACGAGAAAAAAATATTTTCATAACACAATATTTTCCCCGAGTGGGAATCGAAGCCACACTCTTTAGCGAAACAGTCAGGGTCACTAACCACTACGCCAAGCGGGTCGTCAATATACCATAAATACCTATTTTACTAATGCTCTATATCTTTTACACAATCAAAGTTTATACAGTAAATTTATTCCTAACTGTCGGATGGGCATGTAAAAAGTCGGTCCACACACCAACCCGCGTTGTACCAGCGTGGTGGGATACGTTCCTAAAACCTCTTAATAGAGACCTATGTTAGTCTGCTGGGCAAAGGCCTCTCCCAATTGACACCCTACCCGTAAGGGTTTTGGACCGTATCCCACCACGCTAATCCAATGCGGGTTGGTGAGTGGACCTACTATTTACAAGCCTTTCCGACGAATGGATCATCTTACTTTTCAGACAATTGGTTGATCGGCCCAAATTGCCCTAACTAACTAGGAAACAACAATAAAATTTGTTGAGTACTCGCAGGATTCGAATTTACGACCTCCGGTTTCTAAAGCACACGCCCATAACACTAGGCTACAAAGACAAGTTGATAAAACATATATGAAATTGACTACGTGTGTGCACGTTAATAAAATATTGCCCACCCGAAAGTAGACTCAATATACACTTAGCGCCGTGTCAATCCAGGGACCGAGCACTAATCGCGGAAAGTAAAAAATGATCCATCACGGTATCTGATGGGAAATGGGAAATCGCTACAAAGATTGATGACTGTACTTGCGTAGATTTTTGAGTTCCGCCAGCAATAATAATCGGTGCGAAAACATTCCAAATAACAAACACGAATCGTCTCCTAAAACTTTCAATTGGAAGTTTCTTTTTTTTTTCTATTCAGAGCCTTTGTGTAAATTTTAATCTAGGATTTTTCTTAAAATCCTGATAGATAAGTAGTATAACTTGTATTGAGTACGTTTCTACCGAGTAAACTTTTATTTATTCATATTTACCATGTGTTTATTGTTGAACAAAATGCCTACAAAATGTTATTCCGATGAATTAAAACATTTCCTATCGTACTAATTATATAATTAAAATGTCATTGAGATGAATTATAACTGCCTCCGTATCCTAATAATAAGAGCGTGTGCTTTAGAAATTGGAGGTCATACGTTCGAATCCTGCGAGGACTCGACAAACTTTCATTGTTGTTTCCTAGTTCGTTGGGGCAATTTGGGCCGATCACCCGATTGTCTTAAAAGTAAGATGATCCATGCGTCGGATGGGCGTGTAAAAAGTCGGTCCGCCCACCAACTCGCATTGAACCAGCGTGGTGGGATACGGTCCAAAACCCCCTAATGGATAGGGGTGTATTAGGTGAGGCCTATGTCCAGCAGTGGACTATCACACACACATAATCATGTGTGTGTGATATGAAAACATATTCAACCTATCAAGACTTAAATACAAGCTAAATTTTTATTCATCACACCGGAGAAAACGAAAACGAAAAGATAAACATGACTTACAAATCAGATGCCATCTTAATATACTATTTGTGATAAACTCAATGTATAACATCTTAAAACAAAAATAATAATTAAGTTTTACTGATAAAATTGAATATATTTCAAAAATAACTTACAAAATTATTGGATTTGTAAACTGTATACAATTCAAACACGATATTTACGCTCGCACTTATATAATTATTTGCAGAAACTGTCGTTTCCAAACGGAATTACGTGACCGTGTGAAACGCCCCCCGGTAAGTCTGCTTTTATTGTATGTCATCGACAGAATTGATGGAACTTGAAAGCGATACAGCGATGTGTACTTGTACTCTTTATAATAATATTTATTTGGAATCGATTGGTCAATTGCGTGGTTTTTTTTATATTAAAATATTTAGGTCCACAGTTTAGACCTGTTAGACTTGGAACATCATCGCAATGATGCGGCATCCTATGAGTGTCACTCAGTGATTGACATCTGGGTGTGAAATCGTTAATGATGATTCGTTATTGAAATCATCCATCCAAATGGCCCAAGAGAGAAATGTATGGAAATAAATGGCGGCCAGGGTAACGCACGTCCCTCAGTCACGAGTAACGACGACGAAGAAGACGAAGAAGATTCGTTGCTGAGATATCTGACTCCACCTAGGTTACTAGGGTACTTTGTTTACGCCTAATCTAAGTGATTATCATGTCATATGGAGTGTTGCTATAGGGATCAGTAGTCGGACTGAACTGTATTTATGTTGCAAAAACGGACTGTTCGGGCAATCTGTATAATAATATCTCCTAGGTTCCCAAGAGTCATTGCGCGACATTTTTGGTATGACAGGAATACAAACACCGAAAAAATTACATTTATTTACTAAAGAGGATTTAACACCGTGAAAAGGACAGACAGAGCCCTAAGAGTTACCGAGCTAGAACAAAAAAAATATTTTTCTAGAACTATGTCACAATATACAATAATTTTAATAACTACTCAGGTGATGCTAAGCGCCATGGGCTTTAAAATGATGTGTAGGCCATGTTAAACATAAATCCTACACATTTTCTATTAGAGACTCCATTTTTTTGTATTATAATATAACCTTTTAGGTAGAGAACGAGTTAATAAAGTTTCTTTATTAAATAACCTAAAAAATTGTCAAATTATTATTATAAATAAGAATTTTTGTTTTTAAAGTATTTTTTATCACCGATTAAATATGGTTTTATTTCTTAACATGTTGAAATTAATATTGATAACAATTTTTTTTTATTTCACAAAGACACGAAAAGAATTTAGTGCAATTTTGGCAAAGCGTTGCCAAAATTTCTATGGTCATACATACTCGTGTGGCCATTGTTAAATCTATATCGGCTATTGAAAGAAAACGCCAGTTGTGCAAGCTATCGGATAGCGTTAAGCAACGCTCACCACTTTGAGCAATACATCAGTACAACGCAAGTCACTCTAAACGCTCCAAAACGGATTACACGAAAGAGCAAGCGAAATTGTTTTCGAAGGGATTAAGGTAAAGTTTCTAATGTTCCTCGTTTCGTATTTGAAAGTAGAACGATTTCACTTCTGTTCAAATCTCAAAGCATTTGTTTGATTAAATAGCAGTTGACTGTTTCGTAGAATCAATTTGTCGTTACTATAATAACGTGTGATGAAATTTTCTAGGTTAATGTCGAACAAATATTTATAGGAAATAAAAGGTCTCTATGCGGTACTGTCCTTCATTAACTTAAAGGCTTCCAAATACGAAAATATATTAATCGTGTAATAATTTGTCGTGACTAAAATTCATGCTTTTTTATTTAACACTATATTCTATGTCAAACTTGTAATAAAATTGTGATATATTTATATAATATACTATTTTGTCTCTTATCGTAGTAAAATTTTTCGAGAAATATATTTAATGCAGGTAAGAAAATACGATTTAGATACGAGCTGATTACGTAAGCACTATTTATATAAGCTATTTTAAAATAATAGCGTATCATAATTAGGGCCTAGTTATTTGCATGTACAGCTACACACTTAATCTTGTCCAACAATATACTGTATGTCTCAATATTAAAAGGTATACAATAGCTTTAATGTTACATTGTACAATACAAATATATTTTCAATGATTATTTAGTTAAGAAATAAGTAAAATCATTTTTTATTATCCGATTTTTATCCTAAAAGGATATCGATCGATTATAAGTGCAGTGTTAAGTAAACGCATTACCCATAAATCTATTTGCCTGTAATTACCCCGTCCTGGTGCCCTTTAAACTGGAACACAGCAGTGTTTTCACATTGCTACTTTACAGTAAATTTAGACACCATGATGCTAGACCTCCTATGGATCTTCTGCATTTAGATTTTGTAAAATACATGCATACATAATCAGCCTGTGTTTGACTATTACTGGAATAAGCCTCCCCTAATGCACTCCTCTTCCATTAGGGGATTTTTGGACTATATCCCACCACGCTGGACTAATGCGGGTTGGTAAGTGGACCGAATTTTTGCATGCCCATCCGACACATGATCGGCCCAAATTGCCCTAGCCAATTAGGAAACAATAATGAAATTTTTTCAGTCGTCGCAGGATTTAAACCCACGACCTCCAGTTTGTAAAGCACACGCACTCACCACTAGGCTACGGAGGCAGTTGTAAAAATATTACTACATGTTTCCTTGATATAAAAAAATGCAATTAAAAAGTTATTACAATAGGATATTATGCATAGTAGTAATATTAACATATTGTGTACTCTCATGAGGTTCTAACGTTATAAAAGAAAATACACGCCGCTTCTAAAGGCCCGGACGTGTTTTTGTCCTTTTACTCGTATGATGAATTATATTTTTCTTCTACTGGATTTTTCCTTTTCCATTTCCTCGTTTTTACTTCCGTACAAAAACGCATCTCAAACATTTACTATCTCAAGGAGCCAATACTTGTTAATAAAATTTTTCGGATATCATCAATCTATGATATAATCAATAAGGAAATAAAAAAAAAAAACTAAAACTATTTCGAAGTCTACAGCTATATTACAGGAAGAATAAATTTAATTGAAACTCGGCAGGTTTGCTGGTCGGCAAAGCGGAAAATAGAGAGCAAAATGTTCCTTACTTACTGAACACGTGAATAAGCAATGAAAGGGGAGGTTTTTACGGGACCGTTAAAAATTCACTCACCTCCTTCCACCTCGCAAATGAGCAGCACGTTTGAACCCTCGTTATAGGGCTCCACCAGTTTCGTCCTGTCCCTCCTTTTGGCGTCGTAAATCGTCGGTCTGTTCGGAGGTACTGCGGGCAATGGATGCTTCACGTTAATACTTGTTCCACTGTTTTTACGTGAACTACTTTCGTGGACTAATTACGTGCGATTTGTTGAGGATGCTGGACGGATAAACATTGGTTTGTGTTTAGTGTTAGTTATTGAGAAATAATATTATTCACAGCAGTAAATACTTTATATATATATATAAAATTAACGTAGAGGTGAGGTATTAAAAAGCTAAAGAAGATTTCAAACCTTTTACACACTGGTATAATAAAATATTTATATTTAGTTACGTAATTTGAAATACAGATTGAATACCTATAGCATTATGTCGTAATTTTAAAACACATCTTATATATTTATTTAGCATAAGTACAGTGAGATTAAATCTGAGATGATGAATAAAATTGTAAAGGCTTGACTTTTTCTATTATGCTCTTCTTTGAAATATAAGCCATTAACGCGTGCCATTTCTGATAAATTATGCCGTAGCTACTCCTTTCAATATTTAATAATTAAACGTCAATCCCCTGGTGTTATTAAAAGCCTTGAACTAAATTAATATTCTGAAAGTAGTTTTTTTCCTTTATTCTATAAAAATATAAAAGTAAATTAAATCAGGAATTTCACGGTTTTCAATTAAAATAATATAACAATAAATAAAAAACAAACATGACGAAAGATAAGTTATTTCACCATCATCACCATCATCAGCCTGTGATAGTTCACTGCTGGACATAGACCTCCCCTAATACACCCCAATCTATTAGGGGGCTTTGGACCGTATCCCACCACGCTGATCCAATGCGGGTTGGTAGGTGAGGTATTAGGTTAGCTTAGTTAGTTAGTTATTTATATGTTAACGTAACTTAAACAATTCATAAACTCGAACAATGTTGTTATTATTAATATATGACTAAATGCAAAACATATTATGCCTTTTTAGTTCGTTAAATACTTTTAAAATCTCATTTACAATTAGACGTAACAGATTAAAAATCATTTTTGTCTTTGAACCTTACGGTAAATGTATTGTAACGTTACATCCCATGTCTCAGGGCGGCGATAAGGTAAGTGGCGTCTTGCGCTACGTTTCTTATGGGTGGGCGTATCACTCACCTGATCAGGAACGTCCTGTTCTACGTTACAATTCAATCGATAAAGAAAAACAAATTCTACTCACTTATAACGCTGAAGTTCACTTTTAGGTTGCGTGTCGGCGAATTCTTGAAGTCAACTCTACACCTGTATACTCCAGCGTCGACCGCTGCAACATTGTCTATCATAAGTACAGCGGGCGTTGCCCCACCTCGGAAGAATGCTCGATTACCGAACACAGTTGGCGAGGACCACAACTTGGGCTGGTTATATGACCGACCTCGTATGTCATAACTGAAACAATGATAGTCATTAGTGCCGTAACGGATTACACTGAAATGCAGAAAGGTTAAGGCGGTAGCATTTGTTTTAAAATACCTTATTTGTTTTTATAATTTTAATATACATGAACTTAATGGAAGTAGCGTATGTGTTTTAAGATTTATTTATGTTTTATACGAAGGAATGCAACCAAACTACTCATAAGTGTGTTTGGCTCCCTGTATAAAGAGGAAAAACTGGATTGATATATTTGCGAAGCCATTTTCTGCTGCAGTGCAATAGTGTCACACTTTGTAACATGATATTTGTATCGTTTTAACATGATGGACACCTAGCCTTATTATAAGGTATACATAATATACGTCTTAATAGACCTTGATATTTTTGCGTACTAAACATTTCTTTTTATAAAGGTAGTTATTTTCTTTCTATTACAAAAATTTTATCCTACCTTGATTTGCCACTTCGTACAATAAAAGAGGAGTATAAATAACTGTGGTCCATACCCATTAAAGTATCTACTATAATATACTCGTTTGAGTTCGTCTAAATATGTTTAACATTATCAGTACCTGTAAAGTGGCTCTCCGTCTGACTCTTTGAACCATAACACCATCACGACTGCATCGTCAGAGTGCAGTGGCTGGATATCGCATGGCAACGATGCCTTCTTTCCGAGCACACCCTGCACATCGGACGTTGGCACTGCAAAAAAAAGTTCGTTGAATAAACTGATTATAAACTAAACTATTAAAACTAACGTGATATATTGCGCTTAAAATATGTAATTCTACAGGAAGAAGAGATGCATGGAAGCGACCGTGAAGTTATCTAATTCATCCTGATGAAGGACCTCCGATAGGTCCGAAACTAGTCGGCACTAATACCTATTTCACGTGAGTTCAGCCGTTTGTAGTACACATTAAACTGTATATATTTAAAACTAGCAGTTACCCACGATATTGTCCGCGAGGTGGTAAATAAAAAAATCTGTCAGATTTTATTTTTATAAAAAAAAGGTGTCTTCGTTAGTCCCTGTTACATTAGCTATCTCAATCCGATAATTTCAGAGATCAGTCCGAAACATCCAGACAGAACAATATACAAACGGCCAAGAATAAATATCCGGTTACATATCACAGCAAATTTAATTGATTTTTATAATTAATACACATCTTTGAATTTAGGGAGTACATAAGATCAACAATAGAAATAAAATAACATCGTGCATATATATCCTGGTGACAGAAAAAAATCCATACATTTATTACGATTATAGATCGAATGACGTATAAATTCCTCCTTACTGCTCTTAAACTACCAAAGCCATACCGTGACCACTGTCTATTTTAACAGGGCTGCAGTAAGCTGTTCATATGTCATTCAGAAGTATAATTGCAAACAAAAATTTTACAAAATGAATAGTTCTTATTTTTTAATATTTTTTTTATTCAGAATTGACTTTTATTAACATGAAACCAATAAAATAAAACACAAATTTTACTATATTATCTTAACCGGTAATAAAATGCATTTATTATCGTCCTATTAAACTAACGTCCAAATTCCCTGCATTAAGCACACGCGTAGATATCATCTGATCGAGTGGCATCCGCTCCAGCACTCGTAATAAGTGTTTGCCGAATTTGAAGTCCACTTGACATAATTCGCCTTAGAAATATTTATGAAGAAGCCTTTTGAAACTTTGCTCTCGAGACAGGAGCATGTATACAAAGAAACTAACCCCAATACGCAGGCCTTCTCTTCCTATCTATTAAGTTGAGGGGAGTGTGTACCACTGGAATGCTTACAGAAAGTTCACTAGGAAGGTCATAAAGTTGGGATCTTTGACATTGATATTTTGTTAACTGGGAAAAAATAAAGCCAATTTAGTATTTATATTAAGATAAAGTTGCGTAAGATAAGCGAGATCCATACATCGATTACGTAGGTACGGAATGAATACAAGGTATCAATAATTTTATGAACTAAGATCCTTGAGATATATTGTCATTAAAACTATCCATCGATTGAAGCTTATCAATGTCGGTTAATCAGTCATGTCAGTCGCTCTGTGCAAAAACTGATCTTTAGATGAATTTGGTTGGAGTTAATGCTTATATTGATGACTCCTTAGTAAATGCCTAGAAATAAAAAGTAAAAGAATAGAACTATAGTGACAATCTAAACACACAAGCTTGGTCTGGTTTAAAGGGCAACATTGATAGTGTAGTAGATATTGCTGAATCTTTTAGTATTAATATTCATTCAGCTGTTATTTAAGTGCTCCTAAGCCTCGCTATTTTATTATACAAATTAAAATATGTTGATATCAAGACATAATCATCAGCCTGTGTTAGTCCACTGCTGGACATAGGCCTCCCCTAATGCACGCCTTCTCTATTAGGAGTTTTTCGGATCGTATCCCACCACACTGGTCCAGTGCGGGTTGGTCATTCATGGATCTTACTTGATACTTTTAAAACAATTGGGTGATCGGCCCAATTTATCCTAACCAAACATAAGACAACGATAACACTAAATTATTCCCCGCGTGATTCTAACCCACGACCTCCGGTTTTTAAAGCGCAAGCCAAACCACAACGCTACGGAGGCGGGAATACGAGGGTATTATTAATTAAAGAGATTTTTTTAATTATAAGACAAAAACATCATAAAATACTTTACATTGTATATCTACTAAATTTTACTTTACAGTTTATAATTTTATTAAAGCCATAAAACAGTATTTTCAATATAAAAACCGAAAAAAATGAAGCGTTTGTGATTATTTGTCAGTTTTAAAGCTACAAAATAATGACTGTAATATTGTATTACTCAGAATTTGCCTTTATGCTGCTTTAAATTGATTACGTTCTCTATTTAAATAAAATAATTTTACATTTTGAATAAAACACAAATTTATTCATTCCAAGAATTTATTTAATTCATTATTGTGGCTTTTTCGTTCAAAGAAAGGGAATATTTTGATAATAGCTATAGTTTGTTACATTTAGCGAAATTATAATAATGAAAAGAAGTTTAAAAAAAGGCACTTATCGAAAGCCTTCATTTGTAATTATTTTTAATGAATATTTATTATAAGAGAGAGAGAGATATATTTATTATTATAAGAGTGCGCTATGCTACGCTCTGAAGGACCACATCAAAAATTATGAGATCCGTCAGAGAACCAGAGTCAACGCAAAAGCCCACTGGACTAGTAAACTGAAGCAGCAGTGGGTCGTTCACATAAGCCACAGAACTGACGACCGCTGGAGTCAAAAAGTTCTGTAGTGGAGACCCAGGCGGCAAATGTATTGTGGGACGCCCTGCGGTATGATGAAGCGATGACATTCGCAGAGTGGCTTGCGTAGGCTAGATGAGAATAGCCCAAGATCGGAAGCAAGGGCGATTAGAGGAGGCCTATGCCCAGCTGGACTGACACAGGCTGTGATGATGATGATGAAAGAGATTTAGTATGATTTTTGTACTGTGGTTTATATTTTTATATAAATATAGACCCCCATCATCAACAAAAGCAATAAAAAAAAGGTTATACTTAAAAGATATTTCGATGAGAATCTATAAATTTCCTTTAATTAACGCTTGAAAATAATGTAGTATTCTTAATTAGATGTCTGTTTTATAGAATATTTTTTATTTTAATGTTGTTTGCTCTTGACTTAAATAGGTACATAAATTGTAGCAAAGTTTTCTATGTAATGTGTTTGAGCATAAGTTTAAATATAGGTACGTGTGTCGTTCAAGAAATGTTCTTTTCAGCAAAGCTTTCCCAAACAATGGCTGTCGATATTCCAAGTCTCAACTGCGGTCTTTATCAGGTGCTATTGTGTTTAAGCGATAACGTGTTCTCGATAAAAATGGGGGTTTTTATTTGTCCCTTTCTGATAACAGAGCCCGATCTAAAGGGTTGCTTGGCTTAAAGTTTTACAAGTGATTGTTACTTTTATTTATTATTTCCGATGTTTTGATACCCGTTATTCCGTTGATCTGTTTCCTATAAAAAAAACTTTTTTTTAAAAAATGGAGGATAATAATAGTAATGAGTGCAAAAAATTAGATATGTGTCGCATTTGGTTGCGCAATTATTCATATTTTAATAGCCGACGTTTTGAACGGTTTCCAGCCTTTTTCGTCTGATGACCGACTCGTGAAAACTTTATAAAATCACATTAATAACAATAATATTTAGTATTGTCTACTATTCGAGTTAATAAAAGAGTTATTTAGGTTAAAAACCTCAAAAGGTTTTAAATCTGTACAATGGGTCAAGAAGACATAAAGTCTCCAACTTCAGGGTTAATATTAAAAGTTAAGTAAAAATATTTTTATCACGCAAATTCACCACGTTAGAAGGAGGATATTCGATTCGACCTTGCAAATTCGATTTTGTCTGCGTAATCACCATAAAATTTCATCGAGTAACTTAGGAAACAGAGCCGATTTCTCCGTGTAAAGGATACTTAATGCTCCATTAACGCCTAAAATAACGCTGATCCCAACATCGGCTTTAGTATTCCTGTAAAAATCAGATTACTTTGTGTAACAGGGTCTGGGGAAATTATTCTTTCGTAACAACCTCCTTTCTGAACATAAAACACGTGTGGGCTCACGGTTTTTTTTGTTATACTATATATTTACTAAACCTACTTTAGTAATTACGGTTAGTTTTTGAAATAAATATGATGTACGAAAAATATAATTTTATTTATCCTTAACCACTCTCACTTAATCGCGTATATATTCTCGTATACAACTATCACAGTTTAAATTAAATAAATTAATACTTTCTTGTGTTTACGCGAATACTACACATGATTTAATAAAAGACTTAACGATTTTATCGCGTTTAATTTGGTTTACAATTTTCTTGACGAAAACATCCTTATTTCATTAGATAAGAAGGTCGGTGTTACCGCCTGCTTGGGATTCAATTATTCACAAAATTAAACCCAAACATAAAATTACTGCTAGACTTCAAGATACTCTAACTTCGGTATGCATAAAACGTTCTATGTAAGAAATTACGGTGGCCAGGTAAAACACATTGACAGAAAAACAACCACAGTCTGCCCGTGACCATGGATCCTGTAAAGTGTCTGAAACGTCAGGAAAATTGTAAACCAAATTGAACGCGATAAAATCGGTAGTCTTTTTTTAAAAATAGACTTAACTGATATTAAATTACTCAATGAGATATTTTTTAAACTAATATTATCTGTACTGATATAAGAAATATGAACAGTTTTTTAATTTTTTATTACTTATTTAAAATATATTTTTTTACTACAACAAAAATTTATAATTCTTGAGTAGTATAGGCTATTTTTACAAAACAAATCTATTTTAAAATCTAATAATGACATGTCAAACACAATGGTAAATAATACGTAAATGGACTGCTAGTGTTATTTATAATTATGTGTTTTTCGTTATGTGAAAAACAATCAGCATAATATCGTTAACAAATAACTTGTTTATAAAAGATTATTAAAAGTAAAGATATTTTAACTCGACTCGTATGTTTAGACATCTCTTTAGCAAAGTTCAACAGCCATTATCTGTCGAATACGTGAAGCCGATCAGCATTGGTCGCGCGCGCGCGGAAATCTGTCGGGCAAAAATAAAAGGCAATAATATAAAAATCAAGAGCGGACATAAATCGGAAATTGGATAACATTACGTGACTGCTACCTACGGATGAGACCACAATCATGGCCCATTAGGAGCTCGCTCACGTCGCGGCGCGCGCTGATGGTGTGCGATTTTCTCCATTCCACTGGCCGCTGAATTTCAATACGGGCTGAGGCTTACGTCATTAAGCCGTATAGACTTACGTAAACTATTACATGATTTTTGACCGTATAGACTAATATGTAGTAATGCCAATTTTAGTTTCTTTTTCGAAAAGGATATGTTGGCAGTTGGCGTTTTTAAGTCATTGAAAACCTATTGCTGGGTAGCAGAAACGTTAAGCACATCAAGCTGTTAAGTTAGGCATTGTTTTAACCTCCGCTCAAGTGATTAAGTTCAGTGATTTTCCCCTTATTGACTATTAAATTAACATATTTAGCTAGTCCATTATATTTTTTACTAGTGCGGAGAGACAAGTAAGACATAAATCCGAAGGTTA
This sequence comes from Lamproptera curius, assembly GCA_029286875.1. NCBI lineage: Eukaryota > Metazoa > Arthropoda > Insecta > Lepidoptera > Papilionidae > Lamproptera > Lamproptera curius. Next base: position 1,485,031 of record JAGSMT010000023.1, read on the forward strand.
ATACTAAACCCTGGCCACAAACCTTATCGATTCGCCTGGGATGAAAAATTATACACAATACACTTCTCTATTTAAATATGATGCAAGATATATGGTTTGAGTAATTATTTATTAGGAATAACTTTGTTAATAAAAACACGATCTTATATTTACAAAATTTAAAGAACTTCACTATGTTTAAAAGTAGTTGTTAAAATAGTCAGTTTATTTTTCTGGTTTAACTGTTAAACTGTGTGCTGAAAATGTTTCCCTGTCTATGTATGTTTTCACATCACACATCATCAGCCTTTGTTAGTCCACTGCTGGACATAGGCCTCCCTAATACACCCCTATCCATTAGGGGGTTTGGACCGTATCCCACCACGCTGGTCCAATGCGGGTTGGTGGGTGGACCGACTTTTTTACATGCCCATCCGACGCATGGATCATCTTACTTTTCAGACAATTGGGTGATCGGCCCAAATTGCCCTAACCAACTAGGAAACAACAATGAAAATTTGTTGCGTCCCCGCAGGATTCGACCCCACGACCTCCGGTTTCTAAAGCACACGCCCATTCCACTAGGCTACGGACGCAGTTGAATGGCAGATGTATGTTTTAGATTGTTATAATCTCAATCAATACTTATTTTGAAAAGTTACTTTTAAATATATCGTTAACTTAAACAGAAAATAAAAACGTAAGTAATTGAAGTATTCGTGCATGCAGTTAATTTCCTCCTAAACGTTGTGCACATATTTGCTGCAAACATAGCGCCAAGTACAGTTAATATATCGCGTAAACTAAACGAGGCACGTTGTTTTCAAGACACGAAATTATAATTTGCACGATTAAAGTTTAATTAAGAAATAGCACAAAATATAATATTTTTAAATAGAAATATAATAACTGCCTCCGTTGCCTAGTGGTAAGGGCGTGTGCTTTAAAAACCGGTGGTCGTGGGTTCGAATCGTGTCGGGACTCAACACATTTTCATTGTTTTTTCCTAGCTGGTTAGGGCAATTTGGGCCGATCACCAATGTGTCTGAAAAGTAAGATGATCCATGCGTCGGGTGGCTAGTAAAAGTCGGTCCACTCCACAAACCCGCATTGGACCAGCGTGGTGGATACGTCAAACTCTAATGGATAGGTGTATAGGGAGAGCCTATGTCCAGCAGTGGACTAACAAAGGCTGATAATGATGTGTGTGATGTAAATAGAAATATAAACATAATGGATGTGACCACAAATAACATTAAATTGTTTAGAAAATATCACTTTACTGTCCTTTCATACAGGGTTTTATAAAATTACAACATAGCAACGATTGTCTTATTACTAATATACACGAACTAAATGCCAAGCTTCATTTATTAAAATAGACATCTATTTTAATATACATCTTTATAATCTAGAACATAGAACTACACTACTACTAAAACATCTTTATAATAGACATCTTTTTTCGGAAACATTTTCTTATAGATAAATAAATTCACCTGATATACACTTGGTCTAAATCTATTTCATATTCACAAACACGGTGCCGTGAAAATTCATAAACCCCATTCACGACCGCCTCACTGAAAACCGTTAAAGGCGTGTCGAGGCATTTCACGTTGGAAAACTTTAAGTGTGGCAGTAGCAGGTACCTCGCCCCGCGTTCTAAGTAATAATCATAAAGGTAAATTACCCCACTCTTACTTCCACCGTCGTTCTTATGTTAATCAGGCACTTATTGCATCCGATTTATTCGATGTTGTAAACAAAATGACTTTATTTTCATAATTCCGGTGATTCCCCACTGAGCGGTGGTTAAGCAATTCGCGTGGATACATTATTCCGCCCGCTGATGACTTTCAACCACGAACGTTTGCTACATTAAGTATGGGTGAGTGTCAGGTAATCGGAGAAATCGGGCTGAACGCTTGCCTTCAATATTACATGAATACAACAATCATTATCGGAATGCTACCTTCTTTAGAATAAAGTTGTTTGAAGCTTATAAAATACTAGCAGTCATTCCATGGCTTTATTTGAGTTTTGAACTAATTTTTCTGGAGTAAAAAGTAACCTATATTACTCAAGGATTGGCCTTCTAATAATGAAAGAATACTTCAAATGTTCAGAAGTTTAGGAGCCTATTTCAAATTAATAAACAAAGAAACAAACAAACCTTTCCTCTATTTGATATTAGTATGAAGTAGAACTGTTAACAAGCTAGTATCTAATAGTGAAGTGTATAACACCTTTAAAATCTCTTTTAAATTGTGGTATACTAGCAGCTACAATACATATAAAGGTTAAGGTGGTAATGGTAATTATACATATTTTCATATCGTTTTAGTCATGTAGAAAAGTCGTTGTATTTTCTTGTAATACCTTGCGATAAACAATTTTCTACATCCTTTCTAACTGATCTTTACACTTACAAAAACATCTTCATCATTATCAGCCTATGTTAGTCCACTGGTGGACATAGGTCACCCCTAATAGCCTGGGCATGAAAAAGTCGGTCCTGCTTGCGCAGTTGTCGTAATTGACTGGAGACATTATATGTATTTTAATGCTCTATTCTCCATTAGGGTGTTTTGAACGTAGCCCATGCAAGGCTTGATCCTAATGCTGGTTTTGGGTAACCAGACTTTTCATGCCCATCCATCCGACGCATCGATCATTTTACTTTTCAGGCAATTGGGTGTGCTATCCTAACAAGGAAACAACAATGAAAATTTGTTGAGTCCCTGCAGGACTCGAACTCACGACCTCGGTTTCTAAAGCTCCGCGCACTAGGCTACTGAGGCAGTTTCAATATTATTTTTAAAAAAATGTATATTCAACCTGTAACTTGGCAAAAAACTTCACCCAAAACTTTTTTGACGTTATATCACTTAAAACATCAATAACACTTTAATAAAACTACAATATAGTAAGCCCGGATAACATATTTGCACACAAACATGACAAACACGTGCAATCGCAATAGCTACACGATTTTTCGTCCTCATATTTGCAAAACGTTCGAGTCGTGTCACCGTTGATAGTATGTAAGCAAGAGTCGAAAAGGTTAGGCGAAGGTCGGTGACATCCCGTTACCGAGCGCCGAGTCAAATTGAAACCAAACTTCGCCACGACTTTGGGTACGACGGCTAAATTTGTTCCAGTTCACACAAAGGCCCTGTCGGGGCTCATATTTCCTCTGCCAGATCAATATCGTCTGAATCGGCTCACGTTAATGATGTTTGCGATCTTTTGACCGGAACAAAATTCTGTTACACTCGTCGTTGTTGAATAAAATTGACTTTAGATATTATGGCAGCTTTTGATTTGTAGATAAAAGCTAAATTGTAACACAAAGAAAAAACATTCCTTGTTGCTGTTTCGCAAATAACAAAAGTCATAAACTATTTTTCTTATGGTAGAGATGTAGTGATAGTAGCTTGTGATAATGATTATCACATATTTTTACAAACCGTTTTGCCAAAACCAATGCACGCCGGAATAGCTTGCAAATGACAGATTTTGTCTATGTCCAGAACCTTGTTTCATATTTTCACTAACTGAAACCATGTATTTTCAAAATGTAGTCTACAATTCATTCTGCCATATATTGGTGAATTTCATTATAATTAATGAAATAGTTTCTACGTGAAGGAGTATCAACATATATCCTATAACCTTCCAAACTTACGCATTTAAAAGCATCTGAAACGATTAGATGTATTTTACGATCTGAGCGTTAATTTCGTCAAAGATAATAGTTTGTGTAACAAAACTTTGAAAAGTTTTATGAAGTAATTTTGTTACTTGCTTTAATAGTTTCCACTATTGTAAATCAATCTTATTGATTACAATAGTTTGTTGTGAACATAACTTTAGAAATGTTCTAAATATGTAATTAATTTTTTAAGCTAACGCAGTTTATATCTTCAGCTATTGATAAATTGTCAATAAAATTATTTAATTACCAAGCTGTGCATACTAAGTATAAAATGTAAAAACTGTAAAATTAAATTTAAAGCTTATAGTAGTAGATTGTAACTGAGCTAGATCTGTTACAAATAAAATATAATTCCTGTGACATCATAGTACCAAGTAGAACACTGTGAAAATAAAATTAGGCTTTTCAGTGTAGACTTGTAACTGTGATCGTATAAATCCATAAATAAGGACATCATGACCTTGACTATGGAAATTAAGCTTATCTTCAACGCTTCAGCTCTGACATGGAACTAGTTCAGTGAAATAATGAGGGACGTCAATGGGAGCAGCAGCTAGGGAAAAAGGCAGACAATGTTTTTCCTTTCTAATAAGAAAAATTTAAGAACTTATTAATAAAACATGTATAAAAAAAAATGGAAAGGAAACATTTTGACAAATGAAGTAAAGGTCTGCGAGGAATATCTTTGATGAATCAGAGTAAGTAAAAATAAGTGGAATATTTCTTTAGAATATTAATTATTTAAATTATATTTGAAATACGTATATACTTCATTGATATAGAAAGTCTGTGTGCAAAGCTTTTTTATTTTTATGTGAAGCAAACATAAAGTAGAGTGCAACAGCGAAACAACTGCGAAAAGGACCAATTTGATACACAGCCATTGCACGGAAAGGGTAATATGCAAATATAACACAGAAAAAGGAAATTCCACCAAAAACACACGCCATGTCGAAGTCAGAGCTATGACGGATGGCTTCTGTATAACAGAATGAAATATCAGGAGAGCCGGAACGATATTGATACAAGTACATTCAAAGGCAAACACGAATATGCAAACGACGTCATAAAACCGAGCGAGGGGAATCTTCGCGGCGTTGTCTAGCGCGTGAAATATTCAAACGAAAGAAAAAACCACAAAGCACGACGCGGAGCTTGTATGAAGTCACTGTTTTTTCGCGAATTTGAATTAACCCCGCAGAGTGCTCTGAAGAATCCTCCGTAACAGTTTCGGTAGCTGAGCCTCGTGCGTTACACCCCGATAACAACCCACGGCTCGAAAGCTGCGGGGGAAATAATAAAACGTTCCCGCATCGCGGAATCGACTTGTTCGTCGCCTTTATTACATTACGCTTCCCCCCTCCCCCCTTCGGTGACATTCGGCTTAGCATTCATGTACGAGGCCGGGAAGGGATTTCAATTTGCGATGTTTAGGCTTACTCGCTCAGGAACGTCCTCGCTTATTACCCTCTTCGTTCGTGTTTATAAAACTTGTACGACATGCAGATTGATATCTACGATTTGTGGGAAAGTTACGGTTAATAAAGTCTAATGTGTTTTATACACGTCATAACAAAATGTCGTAACACTTTTTAGTCTAGAAAAAGCATTTATTAAAATGTGACGTGACAACCATGGTTTATTCAATACCAAATCATTTTGAGTCTATAATAATACATTTAAAAAATATATTTTGGATAGTATAAAATATATTTAGCTTTCTTTATATTTTACTCAAACCTTTGCTTTAATTTGTGCTTCAAAGACATAAACTATATAGCTAAGAGATTTCAATTAAAGTATCGATTTTAATAGTCAGAGTTTCAGAAATATTTTTTAAATGATTGTCTACATTTCAATAATATTTAATAGGATACATAATTAAACATTATGTTGAGATATTCTTTTCCAGCCCGCATGGGACCAGCGTGGTGAGATACGGTACAAATACCCCCTAATGCAGAAGGCATGTATTAGGGGAGGCCTATGTTCAGCAGTGGACTAACACAGGCTGATAATGATGATGATGAAATTTTTATCAACTTTTACGTTTTCATGTTTTATTTTGGAATCAAAGAACGATTCTAATAATTATTTATAGTTTAATTTTATTTTTTTTTGTCATGAACCATGAGTTTGTAATTCCAAAGACGATAAAACCTTATCTTCTTCTACTATAAAACAATTTTTTAAAATGTATTTTTATAAGGTTACAGATAGGTTTAACGATTAAAGCAGTTTATATTCAAACGAGACATCATTGCGGTAATGTCATGTACTCATTTAATGGCCAAAACAGGGTCAAGACGTACGTCAAGAGAATGGAGTTACGATATTTGTGCATGCGACATTTAAGCACCGATGTTAGCTAACATTTTGTTCGCCCAAAGACAATGAATACGTCCTAAAACATCAGAAATGCGTCTATAAAACGTGTTTTACTTTCCTTTCGTGTGGAAACCCATCGTTTGTGGAGAACAATATGTTTACGGCCTGTAAAATATTTACAACACCGTTGCACGACTAAGGTCATACTTATTTTATTTTATTCGGAACTATACAACTTTTTACATCATAGTATTTATTTAGTTGTGAAAACCATTTGTTACTTAAGCGGTAAAAAATACGGGGAGAAAGCTTACACGTTACCTTTCCTATTCCAAAATGTCAAGAGTAATAGAATAATTATATTAATATTAAAAAAATAGTTTTATTATGTAGTTTTTTTAAGATAAAGAAATTGTCATAAAATTTTCAACGAGAATATAACAAATCTGTGCTACAGGGTACCAGGTTGTTTTTACATTTAGACTGATCGCATAACAATTATTCGTATACATGTTCCACCTACGCTAGACGACAACTTAATAAGCCATTTCTATAGCGTCTATTACATGAAGCAATAAAATGGATTGTACAATTAGTCGATCGGTTCCGTCTGCGCCTACAACGATTATATCAATGTGAATAAACTTTAATATCGTAGATCGATTCAAAAACTTATTTTTTAATAAAGCCTCTTGCAGATTGAAATCAATCAAATGCTGTACGTGGGGTCCGATTGATGATAAATTAGGTTTGCGCTACGAACGGCAGATGATTGACTGTTTTGTAAGTTTAATTTAAAATCTAGTAACAAGCATGATGTTGTCATCCTTAATGTACGTGTTCGCTTAAAATTATTTCCAATTAACTCGATGATGCGGTAGTAAACGTGATACTATGAAAGTATGTTCGTAACAGATAGGTATCACATACACTCAAGTTGCTTAAGTTTTGAGTCGGAACCTACGCCACATTGAAATTTTTAATTAACAACATCAACTTTATACCATAAGAGTACATTTTATATATTTACGAAAGAAAAATATTAATACGTATAATAAAATTGAAAACAGAAACATAGAAAATTAATTTTTTTTAATATCCAGTTATTGTATCGTGGGGTTAGGGATTTTTTCATAACATTATTCGGATTTGACTAATAATTTACAGCTAAACGTTAAAACACATTTGTAATTAAACACAAAGCAATACATTTTACTTTGACCGTGAATGAAAGAAGCCTTTCGCACAAAGACATCTAGTCAAGGCCAATGAAAAACTACGTGTATTTTATATTCGATTCTAAGAAATATAGCTGACGGCAACTATTAATCAAGTTAATTTTTTTTGTAATTTATTTCCCTTATTATTCAGTTAGTTCATTATTCCATACACCGTTATACAAATGTATATCGAAACAAAAATTCTGTATACAATTATCTTACCTAATAAGTCTACCAGCGGGACCTCAACAAGTTTTATTGCTGTTTCCTAGTTGATCAGGGTAATTTGGGCCAATCACCAACTGTCTGAAAAGTAAAATGATCCATGCGTCGGATGGGCATGTAAAAAGTTGGTCCACCCACCAACCCGCACTGGACCAACTTTGTAGGATACGTCCAACTCCTAATGGAGAGGCTGTAAGGAGGCTGTGTACAATGAGACTAAAACAACCTGATGATGATGAAAAATTTACGAGTATTGATGAAACTGTTCTTAATTTTTACATCAGAATAATAACAATTGATAAGTATGACAAATTACATTTAGAGATAATATAAACAAATTCTAACCTCAAATAATATTCGCGTCAAACTTACGGTCCGTTTTATTTCATAAATGACACTTGATAATTGACGCTTTGCGTTTATAACCAATCAAGAGGGATTCACTGTCAGTATTAAAAATTTTACATTAGACTTTATTTATATTTAATCAAGGGCTTTTTTGAAAGCTAACTAGTCATTAATTAACTAACAAATAAATCCCTGTTAGTTAATTAATAAAAAGGAGATATAACAAGTCACTTAAGGTTGAGGTGGTGCAAACACCATTAAAATTGCTTAGATCATAATTACGTTCGCTAGGTCGGTCTCAAGTAAATTGCATTACCATATGTATAGCAAGCCATTATATATGTGAGCGGTCATTCAGCGGGTGTCGGCCGCCTCGATGATCAATTATACGCTCATTACCCGTTTCAATGGTACGATGTTGTGGCGACGGGCTGATCCAACTTGATGCCGGTAGAAAGCGCTAGCATAAAATCAAATAGTGCATTGTCTCCCAATATGCGGTGGTCGTATGGCTTCAGTATTGTTACATTAAAACTGTTTATATTTAACGTGTACGTTTATTACGTTTGTATGGCGTCAGAAACACTTAGTAAACTTTTTATACGATTGTGTTTGACTTATATTTATATGATGTGTTTATATTTATATCAAATATAAGTCAAAGTAAATCAGATACAATATGAATTATACTTTATATTTCAAAAATATAAGTCAAAGTCAAAGTCATGTATGTTTATTCAATACAGAAGCATTACATTTTCTTATTGATTGTCAAATCTTCTACCATCAGTTTCCGAAATGGAGTTCCGAGCCTAGTTCTTCAGGGAGAAGATATAACTATATATCTTCTAACATACAATCGTTATGTGTGACACTTTAAATGTTATGATACACTAATATTTTCAAATTGTATTGAAGAAAATACAGTCATACATTGATTTCTAAATTTTCTCCGAGCATTGTTTGGGGCCCAGGTTATAGATTGCTTGAATTCGTCCTTTATTGATGTATACAATAGATTAATTATCAATCATATGTTCCACATGAGATGCCATAAGACAATATACTGTGAAAATAACTAAAATATACTAAACGGGCTGTCTCAACATCGGTTAGTTGTCTAATTTTTTGACTGCATTAGCCCCTAAACTAAATTTACTTATTTCTTTGGTTTATTTACATCGCCATATTGCAAGTTACGTCGTTTTATGCTAAATGTTAAAGAATTATCATCAGCAAATAATACAATCTCGTTATTGTTCTCAACCTAGAGTGGTAGGTCACTAATATAGACCAGGAAGAGAAAAGATCCCTGTGGGACCCCCATACCTACCTGCGCCCCGGGAGATCTTTTGCCGTTCACGTCAATTCTCTGAGTTCGATGGCTCAAGTACGAAGTCAAAAGGTAGAGTGTGGCATTTTTGATACCGTAGTGGCTTAATTTCCTGACAAAGTATCATGCTGTACACAGTCAAAAGCTTTGGTTAAGTCACAGAGGACTCCTAAAGCATCGTGTGACCCTTCCTATGCCTCAAATATAGTTTTAACAGTTACTTATAATCCGTTTATGTCATTAATTTGACCGCCTCCTAACGTGGTCTAGCCGTATGGCCTTTGCTTCATAAACCGGAGATCGTCGGTTCGAATCCCGCGAGGAAATACCTATGTGTCATCTTTGTTTTCTGGTTGGTTACAATTTGGCACCCAATTGTCTGTAAAAAAAGAAGATCCATGCGTTGGATGAGCATGTAAAAAGTCGGTCTACCCACCAACCCGCATCGGACCAGCGTGGTGGGGTACGGTTCAAAAATCCTCTAAAGAAAAGGCGTGCTTTTCTTTTCTTTGTATGCCTACTCTTTGTCTCTTAAAAACTGTAAGGTAAGCTGGTAGATAATGTCTAATACGTTAAGCTCGTTCTTTGAATTATTGTATTTGTGCAAGAAGTTTAAATATACAATTATCACGTCAATTTCACGAGTTTAATGCTAATGTTTTGCTATCGTTATGTTTCAGTTCCCGTTACATTCGCTGTTTTACTTAATTATCATATTCATATGAGCTTTAATGGCTGATATTTCACAACGGTTAGAATACAATTTAATTGCGATTACTATGAATTGTTAATTCCTATTGTCGATTGCTAATTAAAATGTAAAAAATATTATGGTTTTTATGTTAATGGCTATCGTTATTGTTTATTGTATCTTTATCCGATTTTTTACATACGTTGGCGTAAATTGGCGTAACCAACCAGAAAACAACGCTACTACAAAGTGGCGTCCCCGCGGGATTCGAACCCTCGACCTCAGGTTTATAAAGCAAGGGTCAATACCGCCAGACCACGGAGGCGATTCCGACGTGTAATGACGCATATAAATATTTACCAGGAATACAACCTTGAACTTAACACCCATCCTCGTATGCGACCGGAAGTCATTAAAATGAATGACTAAGGGAAAAACGTTAAAAATGAATCGGAACTCAAACGTATCTGTCTCCATTTGTTAAAGAATTCATTGTTATTTTAATTGACATAAAACTGAACGATATGTAACGAAAAAATATTTCTACTTTTTAAGAAATTGCTAACAATAGGTAATATGTCGTTAATGTTAAATTAACAAAATTACCTAATCGTTACCCACTAAAGTAGACGAAGCTTAAGACAAGCAAAAATAAAATTAAATAAATAGTTAAAAACCGTTGAAAAATTCAATTATTTTTAAATTATTTTAATAATAATTGAATGACCGTGTATTATACATTGTTAAATTTATGTACATTTCGTTTCTTTCCATCGCACTGTAAAAGTTTTACTACTTAGTAAGATGTTAACGTATTTACGTTTTAAGCTTTTGGGATTATGCGTATAATTAATTAGTAACCACCGCAAAGAATACGATATCAATTATTAATTTTGTCAGTGTTTTGGATAGAAAATATATTACAAATGTATGTTGCTTTCCTATAATTTTCATGTAAAAGATATTTCTACATTTTTAATCAACTTAAACATGATATGTAACGGTAAAGTAAAGGTTAAGAACTGAGCAGACTTCGAGATAGATATTACTTATAGTCGTCACGGCAAATATACCTAATGGTAATGACAAGGCCTGTCTAAAGGAAACGTTTAAATTATCCACGGCCTGTACGTAGCCAATACTTACCTATCTAGTTACTGACAAGTCGACGTTTATAACATTGTTATGAATTGGATCTTAGCATTCCGGTAGACGGCCTCCGTAGCCTAGCGGTAAGGGTGTGAGCTTTAGAAATGGAGGTCGAGGGTTGTAATTCTGCGGGGACTCTACAAATGTTTAATTTTGCTTCCTAGTTGGACAGGGCAATTTGGGCTGATCACCCAATTGTTTGAAAAGTAAAACGATCCATGCGTCAGATGGGCATGAAAAAGGCGGTCCACCCACCAACCCGCGTTGGACCAGCGTGGTAGGATACAGTCCAAAAATCCCCTAATTATTATTATTATAGTATTACACGTTATTCCAACTATTCATAGTATGAGATTAAAAATATGATTGCATAGTAACACGAAGTTCAGGTGCTAGTTATTGAATTTTTTTAAATAGTTTAATTTGAAATATACCGTTGTGTTACTCAATATATTATACTACAAAAGTGGTGAGTCAGTCAAAACGAATAAAATAAAATATAATGATTTTTAGTTAAAGAAAAAAAAACAGTTATATACGATCAAATGAGATTTAAGCGTTCACAGTAAAAGTGACTGCTTTTCTCTGCGCGTCATAAAGAGACGCCATTTTGCGCTACTCACTCGCAGTTTCTATGTCATGTCGACAGTTGTTGTTTTTGTTAGGAACTTTATCTTCGCCGGCTTTGTCTCGGTCGCCTGTAACAGTATAACAGGTGCACAATGTTTTATTGTTCACCAAGTTGAGACACCGTTTAATATACTGTGACTGGTGTATTATATGGGCAAGGGGTATTCATTTCATTTACCTGGTTGACGTGATATTGGATTAAAGTGAACATAAACGCTGCTGACATATTTCAAAAGATTTTGACACTTTAACTTGTTCAAAGTAATTTTCTTTTAATTTTGAATCATGTGTATATTACTAAACTATTTGTTTCTTTTTAAATTACATATTGTTTCTATACAATCTTATTTCCTAACACGCGCCCAAATGTCGTTGTGGTAGAGCTCAGTTCTTGCAGACGGAGCCAGCCAAGACAGAAACTTAGTCAAACTCTGAAATATATCTATGGCCGGTCTAATAGTACCAGATCAGCCCACTAAGGATAAGCTCATAATATATGGAGGCGAAGATGTTATTAATACTATTACCCGTGTTTCCTACTGCCAAAAGGGAGAAGCGGTTTATGAGGTGTCTTTACGTTCCATTGCTAAAAGAAGGCTATCAGAAGCATCTAGAAGTTCATGATGTTCTGGAAAGTTTGATAAAAAATGAACGTGTCTTCCCATCGTTATGTGTACAAATGCGGATGAGTCTATTCGTCGACGTTTGGGCCAAGTTCCTGTTTGTGAAAAAAGCAGGTTGAAGTTTAGTAAATTGTATTAGATTTATACTTTTCCAATCTGAAATAACCTATCTTTTCGCTAGAGCTGAAAGAATTATTAAGCTTTATGTGTTCACAATTACGTTTAATTTACAAAATTCTTGTCACGTATGGGAATTAATACTTTCATGCAATGTCTTAAGTTAAGCCCTGCAAGTAAACGGTAATAATACTAACGGTTCAATTCATATATTATCATTATTGTAAATGAATATTCAAAAACATTTAAAATTTGTTTCAAAATAAAGCCATAACCATTAACTCTACATTCGTTAAAGTATTTAAACAAGATTGTTACAAGTCTCAAGGCATATCAATGTCTTAACCAATTTTCATATTAATTATTGTTAATCAGAATTTATTACGAGCAGTCAGATTTCTGTCTCTTTATAAATGTTATTGCTACATTATCCGACTACATAAAGATAGGCTATCAGGCAACAGGTCGTCTTGCTAACGGGAAATTATACTAATACCTTAATGGAAGGGGCATTCCTGATAATAGCGGTAAGCGACGAATTCCTCTGGCCAAATCAACGAAAGTCTTGAGGGCTAATTAAGGCTCCTCGATACCCCTTGACATAACAGAAATTAATAGCACTTTAGAAATTTATACGAAGCGATTTTTCTAAGCGACTGACGGGAATTAGTGTTTAGACGGCACAAGTCGTGAGTGAACTACGATAACACTAAACAACTGTTATAAACATACACAATAACAAAGTGCATCGTTGGCCACAATGAAGTTGTAACAGTCATCAAAAGTTTGAACGTAAATTATCGTCAAGTGTTAACTTAATCGATCTCCAGATATGGGAACGGAGATTGAACGATGATAAAGACACTGTTGAATGTTAAGTTAATGCGATGTATTGACTGCAATTTATTTTACGATTAAACGAGTTATATTCACAGTATGGACATAGTACAGGAGAACATTAACATGGAATTTTTGTTCATAACATAAAAGGTGTTTGAAATGTTCTCTTTTTTAATGTATCATAACGTCTAATTCTACACTGTTGCCAAGATAAGGTTTCAAATAAGAACAATAAAAATAAAATAAGTAGAAAACATTATAGCTGCGATGATATTATATACGTATACAAATTATATAGTTATTGTGGCATACGTTGTTGAAGGACATCAGTTTATTTAGAAAGATCCTTGATCCGCTAACGCTTCTGATTTAAATAAAGATCATAAACACTTGACGCTATAACCCTGTGTCAGCGGACCACGATAAAGACTGGAGAATAATGACCGAAATGACTGAGTGGGTGGACCATATGAAACTAGATCGATAACTACATTAGCCGTTAAATAATTCCGTTGTAATGATGATTGATATCTTTTCACTAGTCCAACGCCTTCGGATTTCTAAAATATTTGTGATTAAATCTTTGAATTGAAAAATCTGTCTTTGTAGGCTAAGCCACTATAATTTGAGGACTAAAGTGAACTAGTTGAACGCAAAAAATCCGTAAAATGGTTTTATCCAGTCACGAAAGAAATATTTTCACTTCATGAGTTCAATTTATAATAAAAATTAAAATAATAAAATAGCCTTTAATTTAGTACAAGTTACAGTAGAATAGAAATAATAAAAGTGTAGAACTGGCCATATTTTAATCAAATTGATTTTTTGAGTTTCTGTTGCAAACTAATAGTTTAGTCAAAATTTTTTTTATCGTAATAAGGTAAGCTTTACAACTTGTTTCGAATTTTTTATGATTTTTGGATTTCCGACACCATTAATTCTGCATATTAATGCATACTACATATAAAACATATCAATTGATGTTTCAAGACTTTAAAATATGAATAAAATATAATATTAAAAGTGTGAATGTACTTTCGGCTACTCAATCTCTTTTTTTGTTTAGGGTATACTGTACAACAAAAGATGTTTATTGTATCAAGTGAAAGAGGGCGAACACCTGCGTACGATAGAATCACGGTAAATTAAAAAGTTGCATTCGCTTAACGCGATAAAAACACGATAAAAGTTTGTTCAATCTACCCGGGGAAGCGTATACACGGTTTAGCACGAACAAGAGAACCGTTTAAATTAAGAGTCATTGTGTATTAGTCAGTATTTATAGACCGGTAAGTACAATATTACAATCTCAGATTTTCTTTCTGTACTAAATATAGTAAACGGAACGTGAGGCGACAAAGAATTTTTAATTTATCTCGTGACAATTATAAACATAATAATATAAGCAGTCTACCTACTGCTCTGTTCGTGTTATTTTTGATTATTGGAACGGATCGTTTTGTAACTTCAACGCACACGTTTTGTATTATATTGAAAAAAATATGAATTATATTGAAAAAATATATTTTCAAAATTATTCATATTTTTATTTATAACATTCATCTCCTGACTCAGGTAATGTAAATGTTTATCACTTATCTTTGGCTGATTACTTAATAAAATTACATTATTATTTATATATATTAAATTATAATAATATTATCATAATATATTAAAAACCTCAGTTACATTTAAATACAAAGATGTCGCAATCTTTGTGGTCTTTTCCCTAGTCTGGTTTACCAAATAACATTTCACATCGTAACCATACGTCATGGGAATATTATAAATAGAAGTGTAACAATATCACAAGAAAGCATCGCCAAAGAAAGACCTTATCGTCCCATCTGACACATTGTTAATTGTACAGGTGACTTATGCGTTTGGCCGTAAAGGCAGACATTAATCGTCTAACACCTACAATGGTAGAAAAAAGATTCAAAGCACAAGCTCAATACGCAGTACACAATAACTATACGCTGGCACAATTGCAAAACGAAGTACGGGGGCGTCTGTGCCATCGATAAAAAGGCTTCTCGAAGGTTCCATTCTGCGTTCGAGTTTATTTTTAAGGCCGGACCATTGTGAGAGGCTAGAATAAGTCCAGCGACCACCCGTGGCGGCGTCCGACGAATATTGAACCGGGATGTTTCAATTTTCGTGCTTGTTATGTTACATACGACGAAATATTTTCGTAATTGGATAAGGAAGATTACGTAATAGATAGATTACGTATACGTCTGTTTGTAAAGATTTTATTGGACATGAAATATTATAAATCGAATAAAATAAATTTTAAGGTTACGTTTACTCAAAACAATTTAAAGAAATAAGTGTTCTATTTTATTTTATTTGTGAAAGATCAATGCTAAAAACATGTATGTTTCGTTACGTAAATAATCTCTTGTTTTACAAAAAAACGTATTTCGTAAAAAAAATCATTCTACCAATTCAACTTATTTACAAGGTAATAAGCATTTTTTCGTTCCAATAGACAATTGGTTGCTAGAAGAATGTTATTTTGCAACAAAGACATACAAACAACATAATATTTTTATTTCGTTTGCAATTTAAATAAGTAAACAAGAAAGTTGTTTTAAATAAAATATTTTTTTAAAAAAACTAAATTGTAGATATATATTTGATCCTGGTATGTTCGAGGGTAATGTTTAATTACTTAAGCAACCATTTCATAAGCTTGATAAAGCTTTGCTATGTCTCCTAATATTTTATATTGTCAATACATCTATTTTACAGTATTATCTATATATATCGCCCTAAGACGAGGGAAATATGCATGTCTCCGAAACATTCGGAATGTGGGTCGCAGAACTCCTCATAAGCTCTGTAATATATTAATGTAACATGTCAGTTTGGCATCTGCTTTAAATTTGCGCAGCGGCAAGGACGCGTTCACGCAGTTACTGTGGTTAAATATCTTTCAGTTAATTTCGTATGCGTACTTCTAAGAATTATATTCATTTGTCAAAAGTGTCTCTCTATGAATGTTTGGAGTTTTCTGAGAAATTTGAGCGAAATGACCTTTATTCGTAACCTTTGTTGCTACTCATTCGCTTGTTAAAAGCGTTTACGTAATTTGAGAGTAGCGTTTGAACATAATATTGTATGTATTTCATTTAGTTATTATGTATTCTACTTAGAATTTAATATGAAATATAAATATTAATAATTTACAAAAGCAACGAGGTGTATAGTACACTACATTCTAAGCAATATAAATAAAAGCACATAACTATTGGAGTTTATGTTGGAGGAGAAAGCTTCCTATTTTTGTATGAATTTAAACTTTATAATAAATAATATAGATTTAGAAAAGGCAGGTAACTATTTTAAATTTATTAAAAACCATAAAATTTGAAATACCATTTTATTTATTATGTATAGTATTCACATCAACAGCAAAAAGAAACCAAACTTCTTTATACATAAAGATTCCTGTTACAAGAGCGCCTCATCAAGTCGCAAACGTAATTAATTCGTGCAATTTGAGTGCAAGCGAAAAGTAACTTGCGCAGTTAAAATAACGTGATATGAGAATGCATAAAGCAAAGGGTGCATTTCGTATGTGTGACATTTTTTTATTACCAACTAAACCAGAGGAGCTGTCGGCCACCTGATGGAAATTGGTGACCGATGCCCCAAACTTAAATTAAATTTTACCCACTAATTAAACCAGCTACGGTGGCCGTCCAACCGGAACACGGCAGTATTTCACACACTACAGCTTTACGGTACGCGGTGGTACCATCCCAGACCCCCTAAAAGGAGACCTACCACCTCCAAACGCTATCCCAAACTAATAGTGGTCCGTAATAACATTCTGCAGTTGGAAACGATATTGAAAGCATAACTTCTCTTTACACGCGTCGCAGGTGGCACGGCACTCCAGTCAGGATGCGTCAATATATTCCTGCCCGCTGTCTGCATTGATGCTAAAATATGCCCTCGCTTATTGGAATCTAGTATATTGCGAAACTATAAATCTCTCTCCCCCGCGCCGTATTTACGATTGTACAGTCGTTGTGCGCCGAAAAGTGTTCCATTAATAAGTCGTCTATTATACGCGGGACGTAACTGGAATGTTTAGGGATAAATTGTTTAAGTTTTGATAAATTACTACATGTAAAGTTTATTTAATAACTTATGAATTTAGTTTTGTTAAAAGTGGGGTCAATTTATACTAGCCATTATTGTTTGACACTCACAATTGTGTGTTGTGTAGTGTGTGAATATTGTATATTATAAAATGTATATGTATTTATGTTGAGGTTTAATAAGAAGATAGTTTAGTTAAATCTTTTATAATAACTATTAAAAAAAAAAACAAAAAATATACTTATATTTTAAAACCGGTTTTATAGGATGAAATATTATTTAATACACCTTGGTTCATATCTTTTAATAAACGAGACAGTTGTTATTTTTTAATACTGTGTCATTTTTTAAATATAATTTCGAAAGGTTGTAGCCCTCTATTTATAAATTATTTTTTGTGATACCACAAAGGTCATGTAAATTTGTTATTCCGGCGAGTTAGGCACCTTTGGGTTCAGTTCGTACCCTTTACAGGTGACATTTTTATAATGACACAAACGGGCAACGGCACACGAAATTACCTCAAAATATGGTAGAGGCATCATGGTTAAAAAAACACAATGTCTCAACATAATAAGATTACCTTACTCTATATACTTGTTCTTAATTTAATTAACTTGTCTTATTATATTTTTGTTGAGTCCTCTCATAGGATTCGAACCCACAACCTCCGTTTTTTGAAGCACACACCCATACCACTAGGCTACGGAGGCAGTTTATTGTTGTTTCCCAGTTGGTTAGCGCAATTTGGCCAATCACCCAATTTTCTGAAAAGTAAATAATCCATGGGTCGGATGGGCATGTAAAAAGTCGGTCTACCCACCAACCCGCAATGGACCAGCGTTGTGCGATACGGTCCAAAACCCCCTAATGGATAGGGGCGTATTAGGAGAGGCCTATGTCCAGCAGTGGACTATCACAGGCTGATGATGATGATTACATTTTTTGTTGAACACTCTTTATGGACCAAAATAAAACAAAAATACCCGCATAACTTTTTTATGACGTGCAAGGTGGTTATAACAAAAATGTGTCACTTAAAATGCTTGCTATCAACCCATTACCACTTTGTATTGTCCCTCAAAAAGGCATACGATAGCATCTTTTGAACAAGAAATACAAACCAAATGTCCCTCAACTCTACTACGCCTCAAGATATTTGTCACAAGCTCCATTTAAGCGGAGGGAGTGGAGGGCTCTACAGCCGAAATAGAATGGTTAAACGTTATAGGTTCAAAGCAAAGATTTCAAAGCCAGGCTTAAAACTGTGCATTCGATAAACAACCCCAGACCAACATAGCAAACCGTATCTTATTTCAAAATCAAAAAGCGTCCGTCGGAGTTGTGGGCCCATTCAAAAATGTTAACGTATGACGCGCAAATACACAAGGGCTTACGACGTGTTCTCGAAAGTAAAAACTCGCTCAAAAAGGCAATTTAATAATAGAGGTAAAACAATTTGATTCTGAGAAATTCTTCATCAAACAGATTTGCATAGAATCAAAAGATAAAACTTAGTGGAAAATGCGCGAACACTAAACATGAAAATTTTTGGTTCATTAAAACATATTATATATAAAATAACATAGTTTAAACGCAGTAAAATTTCAGTTCAAATTTAAAAAAAAGCAAATCGCGATACAATTAAAAAACTGTATTATTTAATACATAATTGAGCTCTTGTTTAGTAGTTCATTTCCTACAATATACCCATTCAAATCCAACTAAAAATATCCGACGAAATAATTGAATCAATCATTTTTCAATTTTAACACTGTCCAGAAAATTTTCATAAAAGCAAAAAATATTCTATGGAACTCAGTAAGTAACGCTTCAGAAGCATTTCTCAGATTAAATATAGAACATAAAATAACTTTTTATAATTTTTTTGTATGAAAGGATGTATTTGTTTACAATGGCAGTAGTAGGGGAGTTCCGGTATAAATCCCCTGAAGGCCAGGAGCACCGCGACTCGGTAAACACGTGTCGGGGACATGTTTGGAGGATCCACTCACTCTACATTGTACGTCCGCTCAAATAACGAGCGATTTCAGGCTAACCCCCCCACCGTGGCAGTTTCTCTTGGTGCCTCTTAAAAGTCGCAGCGGCCCGTCCGATTTTTCGCTCGTGGAATTTTTAAGACGCCCTCCCCGTTTCCGTTATGATTCACGTTTTAATGAGGCCTTTAGTGTTTCGAAGCGAAAGCGTAGTGAAGTGACGAGGTATGAAACTTTACCGTCATTTAATTGTGCATTGAACGCTAAAGAGTCCGTTTCAATTGTTAATTTTTCAACGGGAACTTGTTCAATTGTTTTCCTTTTTATAAAAATATGAGTTTATTGAAGCGTCTAGATTGTTAAATGATATTCATTTCTGCGAAGCTTTAACGTTTCATTAATAATGCATTTGGATATTGATAAATGAATAGCTTTTGTTATCGGAGGTAGTTCGGAGAGCAGTATTGTTTGCACTAGTAATTTATTACTGCAATATCTTCAGTAACACGACAGAAGTTCTAAAAACTTATTAAAAGAGTAAAAATGTAAAATTTATTAGAAACCTCATCCAATCATTATCCTAAACAATATTTCCGAATTACCAGAAATAAAATTTCATATATCAGCATCCACTATCTTCGTACTAAACGAGCCAAGAGAGCGGCTTCTTCAACCGTTCTAACCAATTGCATTAACCCCTTATTGCATCTCGTAAGACGTCATGAACGTTGAAATATAATGCATGCGGGGCTCAAAATTCGTTACGTTAACCTGCCAATTTGCCGATGCAGGGGCGCAATCAGGTTAGGCACCTTCAATGCTCGCATTGTAACGTCCGCTCCTTACTACGGCGTCTTGAGATATAGCTCCTTGATTAGAGAGCGCTTCCTGCCGACTATGCACTTTGAAAGTCTGCATGCGATTGGATGATTGTGTCGACTTTGACTTTGCAACTTTGTAGAACGACTTCATTAAGAATTTTGTTGGAATCGAATTCTATAATGAGATATTTTCTGGCGAATAGTTAGTCTCCATTTTCTTGTATAATTAAATATTTGTAAAATATACTAACTTAAACTACTATAGATATATAAGAATACACGAAAAGATCGGTTCTTCTAGTTTCGGACTGGTAGTAATTTTTAATATTTATCAGTAGTCTAAAACTATTGGATATCGGAATAAGTAATTTTACCTTCCAAATTTGAAACAAAAAATCCGTTCGTATTCTGCATTAAACTTTATAAAATATATTTAAAAATTCAGTAATATCTAATTATTTTCTATAGCCAGAAATTTTATATCA
This sequence comes from Lamproptera curius, assembly GCA_029286875.1. Lineage (NCBI taxonomy): Eukaryota > Metazoa > Arthropoda > Insecta > Lepidoptera > Papilionidae > Lamproptera > Lamproptera curius. The sequence goes on from JAGSMT010000023.1 coordinate 1,505,654, forward strand.
ATAAATTATATATAGACTATTCAAATATCAAATGTCTATAAAGGCGAACCTTTCAGAGCCCAATAGGGAAAGGGCGTATTTGAAACACGAGACGTTTATTAAATCAATGCTCCTTAAAGGCTTTTAGCGTCTGACAGAGACATCTCTAAGAGACCATTTAAAATTTCATATCGGAGTGAATAAAGGAGATTTCTCCTGACCAAAATAAAACGTCAGAAACATGGCTCGGTGGGATCGTAATATGGAAAGTTTTATTTAATTTCGTTTTTTTTCTTTCCTTGTACAATTCCATTATCTCGCGGGCGTCCTCTCTTAAGATGTTTGCACAGGGCCCCGACGCCGGCTTTTATTAATTTTACCTTTTCGGCCGAAGATCAAAACAATGCTGATTGAGACCATTCCATTCAATATTGTATTAGGGTCGGGTGTACTTTATTTCCAAGGGGAGGGTATCATTTTGTTTGTTTAAGATATTCTTTTGCTAAGTGGTCCAGTATTATTTGACTTTGGGTATTGTTGTGTTGGCCAAGCTTGAAATTGGATATTAGCGGGCAGGAGGTACATCCACTGACGAAGTATGGTTGGAATCTATTTAGGTTTGAGGTATATGATTTATAAGAAGCGTTGTTATTGTTCATTATTATTATTGATCATTTTAGTTTTTTAATGAGATAACAAAGACTTTGTGCCATTCGTATGTACAATTTATATGTCATCGCTGGAAAATGTTAGTTAAGTTAACATAGTTTAAATTGTGCTAATTTAATCATAGCTCTTAATATGACGTCCCGTTTGATGTAGTGTATTTCAAAAATCCGTAAACAAGTTGATTTAATATGTATAATAGTCGCGTAAATAAAACGAATTATTATGTACAACATTTCGGACTGATTACTGTAATTGATATATGCCCCTGATCATGACCCTGGATAGACTCCGAAACTTTGGGAATGAATATAAAATACTAAAATAAGTGAATTTCCTTAGCACATGTATAGTTAACTATATGTGCATAATCCTTCAATCTGGAGCTAGGCTTAGTCAAGTGCCGCTTACCGTTCAGTTTAGGCCAATACTCTTAAGTTATCGCTTGGTTGCTTGTCTCGTCACATATCGTCGCACCCCGAAGCAACAAGCGTTTCCGGATCGATAATAATAAACTGTACTTCAATATCGCTCGAGATAAAATCTATGGAGGCACCCTATCTTCACACTCAAAGGCATAAGATGGTTGGGGGAGAGTGCTCTTGGTTGTATGGTAAAGTTTTATTGTTTATGGAAGAAACTTTGTGCGGTGGATGTGATAATAATGTCCTATACTTTTATCTATATTTACGATACATATAATATAAATAGTATTTGCTAATTTTATAGTGGACATAATTTTTGTAGATAACATTAAGTTATGGTTCAATTTTTTTTCTATTTAAGTTAAAATTTTTTAATATGACAAGCTTCAATCGTAATTCAATAAAATAGCAGCTGTCGAGTGATTAAGATACCTTTTAGGATATTTTAAACTAAGGTATCGCATTCTAATTTAATCATTTCTTGAATTTCAATTTCCTATATTTATATTTATTTTAACTTTATTGCGAACCTTACAACAAGCTTTACAAGAGGCCGACTCAATGCCATAAATACTAGTAAAATTCATCTTTATTTTAATTCATCTAATATTCGCAAATGATATTTTTCACGAATAGTACATGAAATGTTTATTACGAATATTATATAATATGAAGAAAATATTACTTGAATGAAAATAAATAACGAATTCCAATTATTCACATACTGTTCATATTCACAAACAGTCTCAACAACATTATCTTAAACGAACCCACCTAAACAAAAGGGCCTATACGAAGGCCAATATTGAATGACTAATTAGCGCAATCTTTCAAAGGGAACGTGATAAAACAATATACGATCATCAATTTACCGACAAAGCCTTAAACGAAATCAACGGTTGATTAGGAGCGTTTTAAGGCTACAATTAGAGTCGCCTATACAATAATCACTATTGAGTCCCACTCAAAATACAAACCTACACGGAACAATACCTTACATTATTCAAGTTACTTCATCATCTCACCCACGCGATGGATTTGATGAACCCATAGTTTTAATTGTCTCAATTTTTTGGTGTACGTTTATGACGTAATGATATGTCGTTGTTTTTGTTGTTTAGATATGACAAATTTTAAATATGTCAAGTAAAATTTTAATGACTTCTTTTCGCATATTGAATCTCTGATATGTTTTAAGTTACCAATTTTATAAAAGTTTTGTCTATGATACGTTTTATGCACATTACATAATTGATTAACTATAAATTTTTAAAAGGCAATAACTTTTAGGTTTTCCTTCATTGTTTAGTCTAAAATGAGCTGTGGACTTGCCTCATTGCAATTTTTAAATCTTGACGTTAAAATGGTTATTGTGGGTTATTCTTAAAACATAGATATATGGCTCTCAGATTTTATAGTAGACGAAAAAAAAGAAGTACAGTCACGTATAATATAGTTTGATTTTTATTCTAGGTATCTATAAGGTTTAGCTAGCATTTGCAATTTATTTATTAATTGATCGCACGTGGTTAATATTTTTGACATCGTTTCTTTTTATTCTGTATAAGTTATTTTAAGAGCTGAAACTTGTGGTGTGCATTAGGGGAGGCCTATATCCAGCAGAGGAATGACACAGGCTGATGATCATAAATTATTAATTACGAAGTTATTAAAATATAAATGGGACCACATGATTGCTATTAAAAATATCGATAAAAATCAAAGCCCGAGGCGCGGCGCAACGAGATAACATATATAAAAATTATATTCGCTAGGTCCGATAAATCACAGTGTATTACAATGTGATTCATACATATAGATAAACAAAAGACTCCCCACTATTAAAGTAACTCAAAGCATCAGAAATATATATAAAACATAAACAAGAAGTAGGTTTATTAAAAGGTTTTAGCTGGAAAGAATCGGGCCAGTCCATTAACACCAATTTTAGGGTCAATTACTGTTACGATCAAATGAGAGGCTGCGAAGAACTCGATTGGATTTTCCTAATACAGCTGCATTACGAAGGTAGGAACGAGCGGAATAATGAAAACGAAATGGCACATAAAGTATACGAACGGTTTAATTAGAACGTCGGCGGGGACACAAATGCCGAAAATACAATGGACACTTTCGGATTTGGCGTTCGATTATCCGTAATCCAGTTGGACGAGAGCGGACGGGCGGACGTCCATTTGTCAAAGGATCAATTAGTAAGCCGATTATAGGACCAACCCGCGGACGAGGCTTGTGACTGACAAGCGCAAAGAATAAACGACTTTAACCGTACATCTTAAGATTTAATATCCAACAAATCGTCTCAAGCCGATCGAACCGTAGTCTATTGTCTATTGTCGATAGAGATTCTTGAGGCGCCTTCAGAACAATGAATAGGTAAAACACGATATCGATTGACAGATAACAAGTTGTTTATCGTTCGACACCTATTTGTCGCGTTACAAGTGGAACCGGTCGAATCAAATAGGTAACAACGTGTCTTGTCATGCCACTAACGCGCAATCAATAACTCAAGGATATCTAAGGAGTCGTTCTATTCGATAAGTTCTATATAATATCTCTATTTCAATAGAGCAACTATCTTTCAAAATATTCAATCTGCATACAAGATTACATATATCAAACGATTGGTGTAGAGACAAAAAAAGACAAAAGATATGATCGTTTTTACGATTTAAAGTGAATGAAAAAAAGTTCTTTTGGATCTGTTCAAATCATGATTACGACAGATATTACATTTTGGAAAGATGAGACAGACAGACAACATGTTAGGTATAATATACATAACACATTGTCTGAAATATGACAGAGCATTGAAGATAAGCGGCAGCCGATCGTTTCGATGTTGAAATACGATCAGCCTCTTATGATTTACTTTGGACACTGTGAATGGGAACAGCTTCGATTTTTAACCGAAAGCAACGCACGTGGGCAATGTAATGTCGATATGAATTTATTCACAATAAGTTATCTGGTGAACGGTACAGTTCGGTTATGCATTGTCCGACGCCTACGACACGCGTACATACTTGTAAAGTAGTGTGTAATTCATGTTAGTGTCACGAAGGAAAGTGAATATAAAACCTTATATATATAAGTCATTTGAAGTACTTAGTGTTGAAGAAATCTAGCTTCACTGGGTCGAAAGGAGACTAAGAAATGACGTAAAGAAAGATCTGACTTGGAACTCTTTTTTCCCTACAATTGCTGTACTTATTAGTTATCATAACATGGGGTTTGGTTTTAGAAACCACTAGACGTTGATGACCTAATATCATTCATTATTTGGCGATTATAGTTCAAAATTATATTTTTTAAATACCAGGAAAATATAAAGTAAAAGTGTAAGTTAGTATAATTTTATTCGGTTGCTTTGACACATAGCATGTAAAGATTTCAGTCTTAAAACTAGTAAGGTAAAGCTTTGACTAGCGCCGCTTTTAGACATAGATCAGATACGAAACAAGATAACGTCGGGTTTGTAAAGCCTTAGTCGGTTTACTATAAATAGGAAAACTACCGACTAAAATCCTATGTTACTTAAAATCATTTTGCTTGATTAGGTTCTTTATTTCATGTATTATTTTTATAATAGTTTTATGTTAATATAATTTCTTTTAACATAAATCAAGAAAATAAATTTGTTGTTTTTGTATTACATAAATAATATTTTAATGGACTTACTTATTATTGTAATATTAAAAAATAAAACGATAAGTACCATATTAAATACTATTATAAAGTACGGGGTTTGTAAATGTATAATGAAGCAAGTAACAAGTTATATTTGCTATAATAATAGTTTAATGCCACATTAAAATAATATTTTTTAAGTAAAAAACTAACATTTACAATAAAATAGTACTTTGTTTAAACTACTTACATAGTACAACATAAAAAAACAAATATATACATCAGTATCATATACTATACAAGTTTCCCTACACTCTTTGTCAGATAAAGCTTAACAAAGAAAGTAATCACTTCTTTTATTTACGCGATAATAATGCATATCGAATCCACTTTTTTATCGGATTTTTCTCGTTAATTATATATATTTATTCCCGAAGGTTCAGACTCGTTACTGCATCCTTGATCATGGACGGTTTTTATATGGACAAAAAGTCTATAAACGTATTGTCTGGTGATACGAGAACGAACTCAGCAATTATCTTATTCTAAAAAGATTTTTTTAAAATTAAATACAGTTATATACGTTATATAAACCTTATACCTTTATAGTGTCAGTTAATTCGTAAATAATTATAGAATTTAAACATATATTTCGTAGGTGTTATATGACCTTCGCCCACATTCCCAGTGAAATGTTATTCGTTCAAGTTCGTCGGACAGAATTAATGGTCCGAAAGCTTTGTCCGAAGCTAGTTCGGCAATATTTCTTCTTTTATTGCTTCCTACATTCCTTCCAATTATATGCTTTTATAGCATATAAGATATGACATTTAAAACGTCGAATGCAATCAATGGATTAAGTATCAATACTGTCATATAAAAAAAACGTTTCCTACGTTTTACAAATGGGACTTTAAATTGAGAAAGATTGAAACGATTACCCTAATTAAAAAGTGTGTCAGATGAAAAGATATTACGTACGGCTGCACACTATCCTTTTATCCGTTTAAGTGTTGGTCAATAGTAACAATAAGGGGAAAAAATAAATAGTAATAAATAAACAATAGTTGTAATATGTTATGTATATACGAAAAAACCTTGGACGGAAATCGTCTACGGACAATTTCTTTTCATAACTTTGGTTACATTATATTACTATATTAAGGTTGATAACCTAATATTGGGCATTATCATATACGGAACCCAAAAGTTTTACATAAACAAGTACATTTTAATAAGAGTTTGATACTTATTCACACTTTATAATATATTTACCGACATAAAGTTCGAGCCTTTCTGGCGTTTCCAAATTCTAATTGATAGCGGTACGAGATCTCTATCACTTACTTTAAATAATCATCTTCTGGCTTGTACAAATGGACAGGTCACCGCTTGTTATAAGAATCAATAAAATCAGTGAGATATGTATGTTCAACTCTCTCTGGCTGTCTCGTTTAAATTTTAAACTAAAGCCGAAGTAAAAATATGAGTTTCGATAAATGTAACGTTACGTAAATGTACTTAAAATTCACGTAATAAAATGCTTAGCGTTTTTATGTAATTTTCGTGTTTTCTGGAATGAAAACGTAATTTTATTAACTCAGGTTTATGTATTAAAATCATAATAATTTCTTTATTTTCTACTATTAACAAAAAAAAACTTAAGACTTTAATATCGATATACAAATTCTAATAAATAACGTTTATCGATACACCCATGTCACAACACTACTCGTTAACAGTACAGTCGTTAGTAGGTATCGTAACTATTATCGTAGTTGATATTATGAATTGTTCAACATAAAACATCAGAAACCATAACGCTCGAAACGGCTCCATTTTATTTAATGTTGCACATAAAAAATTGATTGTTAAACATAATGGAGGGCTAGTGGCGCGCTTTTGAACATTTGATTGTTTAATATTTTTCCATTTAATATTATACATGATATTTAGTTTCACAGAACAAAATGGCAGAGTTTTATTTATGTAATACAGCTCTTTGTTTATAAATAAACTTGATTTGTTTGCAATGTTTTTTTGTTCTTTGCTATTTTTTATAAAAGACACGAATTTGTATAAAAGCGTATATATTGTAGAATATTTAAGTTCATTCGTTGTAATTATTTCAGTCATCATCATCAGCCTGTGTTAGTCCACTGCTGGACATGGGCTTCCCCTAATACACCCCTATCTATGAAGGTTTTGGACCACAACCCACTACGCTAGTCAAATTGGGCATGTTGTATCCGACGCATGGATCATCTTACTTTTCAGACAATTGGGTGATAGGCCCAAATTGCCCTAACCAACTAGGAAACAACAATGGAAATTTGTTGAGTCCCCGCAGGATTTGAACCCACGACCTCCGTTGTCTAAAGCACACGCTCTTTCCACTAGGCTACGGAGGCAGTATATACATATAAAACATAAATCTCGGATTAAGCGTCTACGTATGGTTATTATTCGACTGTCGCTTACCGAATGACATCGTGAAAATCTATACAATGAAATTTGAATGTTTGTTTGTAACATTAATATAACGGTTTTTAATAAGTAAATTCTGATATACCTGGTACATTCCTTTTTTTTAATTTTTGTACTTCTCTCTGTTTGTTATGGCTAACATTTAGAATATCTGGTCCGATTTTGACAGTACTTTCACTGGAAGATAGCTGATATAAGTGGGAGTAAGTTAGTACGTTAGTCAAAGGAACTAAAAGAAATCTTTTTACATATTGACACGAGGACGAAGTCGCGGGCAACAGCTAGTTCTTTATTAAGCGCGTTAGATACGTGTTTACACTTATTCCGAGTCTGCATTAGTTAAACTAAAAAAGAAAGGTAAATGTATTGGCTTAGTTAGATAAATGTATTGGCTACACATCTTGATTTTTGTATGATGACCCGCTTTGCGTTTTTTAAAGGACATTATGCCTTCAGACTCGTGTCTTTGGTAAGCTTCATCTAGCACAAAGTTCGCCTGAAGCTACCGTCCCACCAAACAGATTACCAACACTTTTCACAGAAAGTGAAAACCATAAGCGCTTGGAGTGGCAGTTAGTGACCCTGTGAGGCTTTCAACTCCCACCACGGAAAAAGAATAAAAATAGTGACGAACGTAGAGTGTTTGACGAGTCTGGGTGTTTATATCTTTGTAATATGTATTAATTTAAACTAAGTCTATGGATTTATGAGTCATCTAGTGTACACGTCTCGTTATTTGTCCAGAAATATTATTATTATTAACGTATTAAATATTATGAGATTTTTTTACTATGCAAAGGGCAACAGCAAACAGTTTATATACACTGTTACATTTAAAACGCTATTATATTTTTTTGCGTTTTTTAGTAACGTAAGTGTACCATCAACTTCTATGTTTTTAACGAGAAACCTATAAGATTAAGATAGAGAAACGATAAACAATATGCATAATGGGCTCACCTTCAACCTCCTGAGTTTATGTCTACACTATTAAGGTTGTAAAAGTTATCAGACATGCGTTCGTAGAAATCAATTGATAGATAACGTTAATGAAGACATTTGCTTACACAATGATACAACATAAAGTTTATAACAAACAAAAGCCATCTAATCGTGTTGTAAATAAACAGCCTCTGTGGTCTAGCGGTATAGGCCTTTGTTTTATAAACCAAAGGTCGAAGGTTCGAATCGCGCTGGAAAACAACTTTGTGTTATCATTGTTTTCTAGTTTATCAGGATAATTTGGACCGATCGCCCAAATGTCTGAAAAGTAAGATGAACCCTGAGTCGGATGGGCATTAAAAAGTCGGTCCATCCACCAACCCGCATTGGACTAGCGAAGTGGAATACGGACCAAAACCCCCTAACGGAGAAGGAGTTTTAGGGGAGGCCTATGCCCAACAGTGTACTAAAACAGGCTGATGATGATGATGATGAGTGTTGAGATATTGTTAAACACGATTTATAGTTGGTACGTATGTAAGTAACATACAAAATGTAATTTCATTAAGCATCAGCTTTTTTGCCGATATTCTGAGAACAATCTCAGTTCGCTTTACATCTTAATACTTTCTGTCTTATCCATTTAAGGCATTTTTATCCTGAAAGTAAATAATATATGTATTAAGACGACCCGCAAGGCGCAGTGGCTAGTGACCCTGACTTTTGCAACGACGGGTGTGGGTTCGATTCCCACCACGGGAAAAATATTGTGCGTTTGAGACCAGACGATGTTATATTATTCGTCCAGAAATATTAATATGATCATTGGAACTGTATTTAAATCATTCAAACAAACATTTTTTTCACGTAACACCTTGTAACGAATTTATAAATAAAAGTTTTTTTTTATTTATGTCTCACTTTCGGATCCGACAGTTTTTGTTCTGTCAAAATTTTTGGAATATTTCAGTTTTTGGTTTATTCCACTGTATTGAATAGCAATAAAGTTCAAATTGACTCTACGTAGAAAACGTCTGCTTTCAGGATTTTCCTAGCAATTATCCGAATTTTTCCCGTCTTCTTAGACTTTGGCTAAAATTCATAAAAATAATTGGCCGAATTAGTCCAGGCATTGTTGACTAATGCGCTTATCAATTTTTTATATTATTTCTAATAAATTAGAATAAAACCTTTATACAGTTTTTTTATTTAAATCGAATATATACAAAGTCATCACTACATAGTATAAAACAAAATTGCTTTCTCTGTCCCTACATCCCTATGTATTTATATGTTTAATTCATGGATATTATTGTAGTTACACGCTGATAAATTTATGAATTTTTCCCTAGATTTTACACATATCAGTATTGCACCCGTGCAGAGGCGGGGCGGGTCGCTAGCTTTAATTTTTACCTTCAAATTTTGTTTTAAACAATTAGACACATACAAACGAAAATTAATTAATGTAATTTTTGGGAACAATACGAGGAACACACGTTAGAATGCTTCTCCAGGCTCTATTGTACTCTTACTTCAATTCTACACAGATTGCTTAGAGTATATCGTCCTTTTTGTTTTGTATTCTATTTCTTTTGCCGTACAACGAAAAGATTCATTTGCAGACAAATGGTTTTGTATTAAGATTGAATATAAAAGAATATTTGAAATAAATTTGAGACCTCCTTTTACCTCGTGATTCTTTTTAAAGTTCTAGAGTCCTTCACAGGACTGAATTAAAGTTAGATGTCTAGACCCATTATATTTACAATAACTCTTGACGAGACCGCAGCTATTACTTACTAGATGAACAAAGGATTTATACACCCTTTTTATTCACAACTATAAAACTCAAGTTACTGCTATCCAACTATATTTTTTATTATTAAGAAAATTAAATAAATTGAATGGCGTAGTTGACTTTTATTGATCTCGCAAAATTAAAACTTTTCATAATAAAAGAAAACAAACATCAATTTGAACTTTGCAATAAATAAAATGAAATTGCTGCAATTTGGCCTGTTATAAAATTTATTGTTCATACAAATAGAGGGCTACGTAACTTTATACGCGAGCGAAGCTGATAGAATGGTGGATTAGTCTCAACGTCGGTAAGACTACCGCTTTTCGTCGACCCTTTCTACGGTCTGCGTCGTTATTGGAAAATCGCGGATGCATCGCATCGGATGGAACTACACGATAACTTATGTCGGATGCGAAATAATCGTACGCTAAGCATGGTCCCCCATGTTGACCTTTTGGTCAACAGCGCCAGAGCTGCGCGCGTGGTTTTACAGCCTCTTTTGGCATCCCATCTGCTGGACTAAGTTATCTGTGTACAAGGCATTTATTTATCTATCTCCCAATTCACCTACGCGTTCCCGGTTTGGTACGCGTTAGCATCAGCCAATCAGCAGAAACGACTACAAGTCCAACGAAATCTGTCCCTTCGTATTATCGTTGGCGTCGGGCGCTACGTCAGGAACGACGTGATTGCTAGGGACTTAAGAATTGAAACGGTCGAGGCGTACGTTGTCCGTTTGGCGCGCGGTTTGTTTGACCGCTTAGATAACGGACCACATACTAACCTACACAGCTTGGCTCCCACGCACACACGCCCTCCTGACGGGCGCCCGTGCATCATGCATCATGCATCATCAGCCTTTGATAGTCCACTGCTGGACATAGGCCTCCCCTAATACACCTCTTTCCATTGGGGGGGTTTGGACCGTATCCCACCACGCTGGTCCAATGCGGGTTGGTGGGTGGACCGACTTTTTACATGCCCATCCGACGCATGGATCATCTTACTTTTCAGACAACTGGGTGATCGGCCCAAATTGCCCTAACCAACTAAGAAACAACAATGAAAATTTGTTGTGTCCCCGCAGGATTCGAACCCACGACCTCCGGTTTCTAAAGCACACGTCCATACCACTAGGCCACGGACGGGCGCACGTATCCACGGAAATTACTGCTGTTGGGTGATCGGCCGAATTGCGGGGGGAATGAGGCTGGACACTGAAGTACTGATGGCCACAACGTGTTAGCGCAACAACAACAACAGCCTGTGAATATGGATTGCTTCGTATAATGAGTGCGCCTCTTTGCAAAATGTGGACAGGTCCAAATGCGACGTCGTTGTCCACGAAAGGTCGGGGATGATAAGCGACGCTTGCATGCCTTGCATGTTGACCTTGGTGGGACTCCCGGGACTGTGACAACGTTGCTGTTTGTTGCGTTGTCATGTATATAATGGCGTAAACATTAGCCACCTGAGAGCCGCAAGTATGGACAGTGCCCGGGGGGACAGAGTGCCCCCTGCGATACAGCTCGGGTCATAGGGATAGCCCCCGATACCCGCACCTGCACCCTCCCTGTTTCCACGGCAGTGAATAGATGACCCTCATGCTTGGAGCTGGTACATGATAAATAATAACTGATTGCTAAAATCTTACCACAAAAGTCTGCCGTTTTTAACCATACCTATTTATTATGTAATAATGTGTTATTAATAAATAATCAATTCTTATTGTGTGTGCTACAGTTGTAACTATATGTTTTTATTTACGCGATCAAGATTGTATATTCCATACATTCATCATCAACATCATCATCATCATCTGCCTGTGATAGTCCACTGCTGGACATAGGCCTCCCCTAATACACCCGTATCTATTAGGGGGTACATACATTCATACTATACTAATATTATAAATGCCAAAGTAACTCTGTCTGTCTGAGTAGTTTAGACATTAAAAACGGACAGTATTTACCGTCTAAACTACTAAATTTAAAGGTAGGACACAGGCTATTTATTATAAGGAAAAACGTCGTTGGAAGGATTCCAATGGGTGATGCAAATCTATATAAAATCATGTTATTATTGAAGAAAAAACCATAAAACCTTGTTATTTCACGCGGACAATTCGCAGGTACCATATAGTGTGTCATAAATAGGTACTCAATTCTGATAGTATCTAGTAATCTCACTGTTGTGCCATAGTCGTAATTTGTATGTTTTTTTTACGCATCAAGATTGTACAACGACTTAAATTTGGCACTAAATACCATTATTTCGGCAACCGTCAGTCGTAGGTAAGGCAAAGATCCAAAGCCTACAGGGACGCGCCCCAACAATGAATTCTCTCACGGAAAATTCTTTAGCGTCTTCGTTTTATTTACACAAGAACGTTCGCAATTCCACTCCGTCCCCTCTATCAAAATAAATAATCGTTTCATAAATATTTAACTTTCCGTATTACGTACCGAATGATGGAACATAATAAATGCTTTGATGATAAACAAGAGGCCCTGTTTTCTAAGATATTTCTGGAACATATAATATATGTACGTATAATATAAGGATTTTTTGAACACAGGGTATATGGTTATATATATATATAATACACTGCATAAATAACAACAAATATTGTAAAGTAAGGGATGGTTGTGCGGGCGCGTGGCCAATTTTGATTGGACCAACTAGCTGGAGTGACGGCCATATGGTAAATCCTATTTAAGGACCAGAAGCGTGGATGCGGTTCGAAATTAATCCTCCGAACTCAGTAATAGATGAAGCTTCACACAGACACAGGTCTAGAAGCATAACTTGAATACATAAGACATAAGACATGCGGTTCGAAGGACCATGTGCGTAATCCGGCTCGGAAAACGTGTCTATGAAGCCGGATTGGAAATGCGACAAAAGGAAGGACAAAAGGAACGACAAATACCTCGTCTGATGGCGGCACAGGTGCAGGCGTCTTCATTGATGCGGTTGGGGTTCTCAGTAAATTTAAAACTATTAGAACGGAGCGTTAGCCTTTCGCGTTGCGTGTCTTTGAAATATGATGCGCTGCGTAGGAACTCCGGAAGGCAATTGCTCGACTGTGGCGGCGCTGGCCGTCAACCGCTTCACGAAGTATTTTCCTTTTACGCTCCTTTCTTCGCGAGATGAAGAAAAATTAGAAGGAAAAAAGGAGGGCAGGTGAAAGGAGCGGTATAGTAAGGGAAGGGAAATAATTGCGTAACCAATTTGCGGCTGTGTTAGGCGACATAGATATGCGCGCGGACAAGGGATGTTGAAAAGCAGATTTTGTAGGTTTTTTTTTACCGCGTAAAATAGCAGCTTTCTAACTTTCTTTGATGTGCTTTTGTATTTATTTGTCAATGTAATAATTTTTTTTAATAAATATTATTACAGAATATTAAGTCCAACTAATAATGCCTTATGCTGCAGAAAAAGGCAATGTACACCAATTACTGCTTTGATTACTATATGTAGTGAAGTTACTATTGTTAAAGTTATTATGCATCGAAATAAGTCAGTTGCAAATATTTTTAACAATATTATATGTACAAACAACACATACACTTAACTATTAAAAATGTCATTTAAACACACAGCTTCACAAATCAGGCCACGTCTTTCGCCAGTACCATCCGGATGCGAGTCGTTGATAAATAGTTGGGATGGACGATAACTAATGAGCACTGTTCACGTACCGGCAACGCTTGTGCAATTACGCCACTTGCGGTCCACCGTCTTTGTTGACATTTGCGGCGCGTTGTGTAACTCAGTCGTTCGGCATTCCACTATCAAAATAATTTGGCAGTCTCGTTTATATTGATCAAAAATTGATTATAGTTAGTTGTGTAAGTTCATGTGTACGCAATTGATTGCGAACGTATGTGAGATCGAAATTGCGGCATCGGTTTAGAAAATTTACTTAAAACAGAAGCATTTGAAATACTGCGGTTAATTGTTAAACGCTTGGTGGCAAAGCAATCGTATTTATTGTTGCGTATAATTACATAAATAATGATTACACTATCAATTATCGTCGAGTAACAGACTATTATTTATCATTTATATTTTTTTTATTGTTCGGACTTGCAATATCCATGTGCATTAATATCCTATTACATAGGAGTTTGTAGAAACATGTGATCATTAACTACGTAACATAATACTAGACAACTTGTCACATCAAAAGTAGCAACAGGTATGGAAATAATATTAAAGTGTCCAAAATAAATTAATATTGTACTATCATAAAATAATAACTTTAAGAAAACTTTTGAAAGTGAAAAAAAATATCAGTCGTTTAAATCGCAACTTTATCGTATTAGTACAATGCAAGATAAAATAATAGTTTTCAATTCTTATTCATGATATTTCTTTTCGATTTGATGTTCCCTCTATGAAGAAACGACTTCAGTAGAAAAAACTTAAATGGCAAGAAACGAACTCGAACTTCAAAATGTCGACGGAAAGTTCCATACTTGCTATTCATAAAGTTGTTGTTAAAAGCGAAGATAAAAAGATACTTGATAAAAGTCCCGCGGGAGACAAAGAAAAAATATTTGAATAGGCTTTCCGAGAAGTCTAGAGAACTCGTAACGGTATCAGGGATGAGGCATCGGAATGGAAGAAAAACAAAAACTCATCCAACAAGCAGCTCGATGGATGAAAAAAAAACAAATTTCGATAAACTCGAACTCCCGAACGATCGGTGAAGTTCCTTAAAAAGGAAAACAGAAAACGGCCAATCGGGTAAAGTTTCAAACACACTCCACTCTAAGCACCGCGGAGACAAACGATTCAAAAGGTTGTAAAATAAGAGGAATCTTGTTGGGAACTTTCCAAAATGGCCGCCAGGTGTCCTCGACGGTTTCCCGCCAACTTTGCGGAATTAGCGCGCCTCCTGTGGTGCGATTTTATGAAGAATAATGTAATTTCGTCGTGGCGAAAACAAAAAAGTTTCGAACACATTTCCGCTGGGGAGCGGGAAGAATTTATGTCACGGGATACATTATCAATTCTATAATAAGGCTACTAATTTGTAGATGTTACCATTTGCTATATTTTGGCAATTTAAATTTAGAATTAACGTAAACAAAGTCTGACATCGAATTAACTTAGTGCCAAAAAGTTGAGCTGTCTTATCGTTGGAAAATCTCGTGGGGATAAAAATGGCAGCACTTAACCAATAACAATACTTTTACTGCTAGCGCCATTAGTGCTCAACGTGAAATTAGTTTACATATTTAGATGACATATAGATTGCACAAGTACCTGATCATGATTGACTAAGTGTCGAAATGTATTTAGCACAATTACCAAAGCCCTTAAACAGCCAGAATTGAATGTCTATAGACTGTCTAACCCCAGATATGGTTGATTTTTGTATCAGAAAAATTTTGTTGAGATCAGCTGACGTCCAAAGTCCCGCGATGCGTTACTCGTGCAACGGAATCAATTGTTACGCAGCGCCGCTCGCTGGCACGGTCATTATTTTCGCAAAATAGAACAAAACGGACACGGACAAAGCGGCAAAGGTCATGGCTCACTGACTGGCTGTGAAAAAAGTGGGATTTTAGATTTGGCCGCTTACAAATAACGGTCGGTCGGAGGACGAGATAAAGGAAAAAACAAAAAGAATCGATCGTGTGTACAGAACTGAGTTAGGATACGAAAGAGAATGGGGTTATATGACATGACAGTAGCTGAACTCTATTTGTCTGTATATCTATGAAATGGATTTTTTTTGTACGAAGGATTCTGTAAAATATTTATGGGTGACTTGATTTGTAAATGATTACTCCAAGTTTATATTCTTATGATTTATATCAAATCTTATATCCAATCAACTACTTGTTATTCCACAGTTTTTTATACATGGTCTTAGATAAAATTATAAACAAAAGTATTTCCATACATCAAGCTGAAATATAATTATTGTTTCATCTCGCAAGACTTATGTTTCGATTTCAATAAATATTTAAAAATTCAATTGCAACTTGATTAAATAAAAAAAAGCATTTTAATTTGAATTAAACTTCACATATACATTTTGTTTCAAAATCATAAAACAACATTTCATTTCGAAAATCAATACCTACGTAAAATGCATTTCAAAATGGCCGCCGACCGAGAATCAAACCGCTTTTGTTTATTTGTACGAGTGAAGTTTACCCGATTCGTGGGCTCAGACAGACAGTCACCAGCTGTAAGGTAATGCTCCAATTGCGCACGTTATTGTTTCACACGGCCGCATAATTAGTTGGTGTTAATTAACATAAATGGTTCGGACAAGCAAGTTTACGCAAAGGATATATTCCGTGTCAACGATTATGTTTGGATATAACTATTGCCGGTAAACTATTGGATTATATAACGAATTGAAGCTATGTTATTGTATATTATATATGAAATTTCAGTATAGAATTGTTGTTAATATCTTTGTGAATTATTCAAGATATAAATAAGCACTAACTATTTAAAGTCGTGCTTCTTGAAAGGAGTTCGAGTGAAATGCGTTTGTTATTTTTCAATCAACTATTAAAAGGACTCGTAGAGAATTGAAAGTCCTCGAATCCTTGAAAGAATTTCTTAATAATAGGATGAGAGACAGATCACTGATCATTTCTTTTAAAGTTGTCGTTATTATAACTTGAAAGCTCTTGTAAGTTAATAGAAATTTGTGTTAGAACAAAAATTTCCAACATACATTCTCTAAAACATAGTTTACATAGGTTAAACATATACGCAGTAATTCCGTTGTAATGAAAGTCAATTTCAATAATTTTAACCAATTCGATGAAAATGTAAGTAAAATACTCATTTCTACCTATAATAAATATGTCATTAACGTCTTATAAACTGTAAAATAATAATAAATACGTACGGCTTTATTTTGTTTATCGCTAATTCATAGATATTTCTTGGTTACCGATACGTGTGTTTTATTTATAGATAAAAATAAAGCAATAAATATAACCATTACTACTAAAGGTAACATACTATTGCCTCCCTAAAAACGCTGTGACCATCCATTGGGCAATAAAGATAAAAAATATTTACTCAACTGAGTAAACTTACCTATATACATTAAATATTATCACAGGTTCAAAAACTATAGACTAACTATGTTTCGCTTACGTTTACAACAAAACGCGCCCCAAGTGGAACCGACCACGGGCGACCACATGGTCGCCTAACGATAAACAGATCCCGCTGTCTTTGATACTGTCCCCGAGCGTATGCACCGCTAACATACAAAACGTACCATTTTTTAGATCGTTCCGGCAGCCGGGTGCCAGCCGTTTCAACCTCAGTTCTTTGTTGGACGGGTTTATGTTTGTTTACTTAAGCAAACTATTAACTTAAGTATCCCCTGGTATAAAAATAAGCGGTACGGTGGTAAGGTATAAATTCGTCGAGTTGATATGAGTGTTCCGGAATTGTTTACGTTGAATAAAACCCACACGATGGAACCCAAAATATAGCGCAGTTAATAGATAGTAAATATATTTATAACGCCGGTGTTAGTACAAAGTTTAGTACTAATGTGCAAGATTTAGCTTGAGAATCGACGAGAATTTTATTATACGAATCATATTATTTTTAAGTTCTTAATAGGTATCATTTTAATATTTCTACTATAACGAGAATTATTTACGTACATTAACAAAGAACGTACTGATAATTTTATGTAATATAATGTATTACAACAATTTATTTGCAATGAAATGTTTTGGGTATTTGTCAGTTTATATAATGATGTTTGAAAATTAATTAACATTATTTAATTCAGTATTTATACTCCCTAATAACTTAATAGTTACTCACATACAGGCTATAAACTAAGCTTTCCGATGTTTTTTTTAAATGTCAAGTCTAGTATTCTGTCAATTTGTTATTTAAGCCCCGTTATCTGCCCGGTCATATCATAGGGCACTAAATAAATATATATTTAACGAGAGTTTTAGGTATTAAAATCTCCTGTGGATTATGTATTTATATATTGTAATACTATTGTTTGAATACGTTCATTAAATTTATAATAATAACAAAAACAATTTATCTATACGGATTATTTTTTTGAAAAGGAAACGATTTTTATATGTTTGTCAGACAAAAAAACCTAAAAAGTAATATGATCCGTCCGTCAGATGAGCATGTAAAAATTCACTCCACCCACCAACCCGCATTAGACCAGAGTGGTTAGATATAATCCAAAAAACGACGCCTATGTCCAGAAGTGGACTAACACAGGCTGATGATGATGTCGAAAAAAGTATATTTTTAAAAGAAGTCTGCGTGAAGCCAGAACGGACGGCTAGTAAATTATAAAATAACAATTTGGCTTTTATTTCTTTGCTAGCTTTGATTAAAGAAAAATTGAATTCCTAAAAAAAGATTTTTTAATTAAAAATACAGTATAAAAATAAATACTACACTTTGAATAACGTTAACAAGATTTCTTGGAAAAAATTCAATGCAAAGTTGGTATTTGAAACAATAATTTATGTTTAATATTTTCATTTGAATGAAACATTCCTCCCAGATCCGATATCGTTTAAACTTCTTTGTGAAACGGGAAATTCCATTCCTGAAGCAATTAAAGGTTGTTGTTTGTGTTTGTTCCAGATAATTTTTAATTTCCGCCAAAGAATCTTATCTCACTGCGTTGTTATTCATAAACACTTCGAGTTATCTTTACTTCTATATTAATATAATATTTAACGATATTATATTTATTCGCATGTGAACAAATCTTAAATATCAATTAATATGCTGTCAATTTTAATTTTTAAATGTTTTGTCAGGCTGTTTTCTTGATTTTTTTTGTTCTGGCTAATCTCTAGAATGGCTGGTCCGATTTCGATGGGGTTTTCACTGAAAGAGAGCCGATTTAACTAGGATTATTCTAGTCTACTAATTGACAGTTTTTTTTTCAGTACTACCACTTAAAGTCGCGGGCAAGCAGCTATTCAAAAATAATTTTTATCAAATTTCGAATTAATTAAAATTCATATTTTTACCGTTTTTAACAATGCAATGTGAACCTTTAAAAATAAGGCTCAAAATGATGTTAAAACCCATAAATAAACCTACATATAAAGACACATACAGGTTGCTTTAATGAAGGTCGGATTTGAGCGGTATTCTTTTATAATTATCCCGTTAATCCTGTCGTAATCATGCATCTCGTTGGGTCGCTTTTATTGCACACGCCGAATGGGGTCCCTTGATAATCCCTTTTAAAACTTTTGTCAAGGCTACTAGCTTCGTTAATATACTCGTGATTTACTCCTGTTTCGTTTCCAGCATTTTTGTCACAGTATAACACGTCCATGAAACAAAATCGACTTTGCGTAACAAACTAGAAAAGTTCTTACGCAGTGCCTGTTCATGACGGCGAGTTGTAGCAAAAGATTAAATTCCTGTTTCAATGGCACTGTGATTAAAGCAATTACTGACGAGTTTAGAAGATAACTTCAAGCTCAAATATCCTAATTTTTATGGGCAAGGGTACTATTCACCACCAAGTGAAGGTTCCGCTTGTCTTTACTTAATATTACTACTTAAAACTAGTGAACAACAAAATAACGAAAATTGTAACTTTAAGCTTTGCGAAAAAGATTTGAGTAATTTTCTAAATAGAACCATTGCAAAGTTTATAATTTTGTTAAAAAAAAAATATATCCTTATCCACTATATAACCCTAATAGAAACGTTATTATTTTGCTTTCTTTTTGTTACTTTTATTTGGAAAGTAAAACTACCTTGACTTATTTAGACACATTCGTTACTTAATGGCGACAATATCTTTAAATCTTGGCATTAAGCCGGAAGTAATAATTAACAAAAGACAGTAAGTTCCTGAAACTATCTTTAGATTTAACGGGGGCAGCGAAATCTTTCGCATCTGTTAAATTATTTAATCTTGTTTTACTTCAGATTACCGTAATTATTTCTATTGCTTGCGCGAATATTATACATTATTAAATAAAATTACTTTACGGATTTTATCGCGTTTATTTTACATTTTAAATTGTACAGATAAAATCAGTTCATTTTGCATAGGTCGGAGTACAGATTAAAAATAATTAATAAAAATTAAGATCTGGAAACCCCGCTTTAGCACTGGCAAGAAGACGCATGACATCTCAGTCTACACCGTGACCACGGCGCTGGAAAGTGTTCGAAACGTCGGGAATTTAAAATGTAAAATAAACGCGATAAAATCCGTAAAGTAGTTTTATTCAGATTACGATTTATGTACTTAAATAATAAAACTACCCTATAATTGTTATATATAAAATATAATAGAACATTTTCATTATGAAATCACGACTTTAAAACATTGAATTTACTTTCGAATCATGAGAAAGTTACAAACAGATCATTATTAAGATAATTTAGTTATTCCATTCGTTTAATTTTTCAAGAGATATTTCAGTAAAAACAAGGCAAGAAAAGCATAAATATTGAAACTCACTTTTCGCTTATTATTCCCAGTTTTGAGTCTTTATTTTGAACGTTAATGGTCATTAGAACGATGAAAAATAGCAAGTTTTTATTAAATTATAAACGAATGCTGACAAACTATAATTTCATGAGTATTTTTGCTCTTGAAATAATGTTGTCTAGAAATCTTGTTATTGTCAGATTACTTGACTTCAGACTTATTAATGGCCACTTGTTATCAAGTAAAATCTAATTTTAATACTAAAATGCACCTTTTACTTATTACGTAGAGTTTATTTTATAAAGATATTTTACTAACATAAAACAAAACTGTATACTATAAGTTATATTTATCATCAATGATTTCGTCATCTTGAATAGGATCTGTTTAATGAAATATTCCTGTAATTTGATATACTTACAGCGATTCCCTAGTAATTGAATCGATTTTTTTATCAGCCTATGTACACATTTTGATGAAAACGAAACGTGGACCCATTTCCACCTATCCAGAAGCGTGTATCCTTCGTTCCGGGAACATTTTATAATTAAACCGTAAATTGATTCGAACTTCAAAGGCCACCATATAAAAAGGGGTGAAACAAAAAAAAGTCTAATCTGCTTCAGGCGGACCTCATCTCTGCGGGTAGCCTGCATGGATTACGTCGACGCCTGATTTAAATGAGGAGGGTGGGTATGGAAAAAATGTAATTTACAACTTGGGCCCGTGCG
The DNA here is from genome assembly GCA_029286875.1 of Lamproptera curius. Taxonomy (NCBI): domain Eukaryota; kingdom Metazoa; phylum Arthropoda; class Insecta; order Lepidoptera; family Papilionidae; genus Lamproptera; species Lamproptera curius. The sequence goes on from JAGSMT010000023.1 coordinate 1,526,798, forward strand.
CTCGTGTGCGTGAGTTAGCCCAAGGCCCATCGCGCGCATCTATTCCTCTGATGTCGTAATTTGTATACATTTTTGGGAGATCGCATCAGAGAGAAAAAATATTATATTACTGCTTGGTTTCATATTTCTCTTTGGAAATATACTATGTAAAAGGTAGCCATTCCATGCAGTACATATGATTACGTAACTTTTCTAACTCTTTTCTCTTTATAATGATTAAATTGATATAAACGTGCGTTTTTAAAGGTGCTTTATATTTTAATCTTATTTAAATTTTTTGTATCCAGTACTATGTTTGGTAAGGAATAAAATTAACTGTAAAATATAAACTCAAAGCTTAAGCTTAAGCACAAACAAGTTGAATATATCATATTAACACTTATACTCGCCATTTAACAACACTTCATTTTTAAATATAAGCTGCTATTGCTGACCTGTCCTTTATTACCGTATGTTGATAAATAAAACCTTAATTTAAAGCATATTTTAAGTTTATTATCACAAAATAATTTGTACGATTCAACTTAATATTATTCACAGCACAAATTGAACTGTAGACGATGGGATAAGATACTGTAATACTTTACGCAACACTTACAAATACTCACTCACTGGATCGTCCCAACGCTCAAGTCTTGACAACACCAAAGGCGACACGGCCTCCATTGAGTTGAACCACACCCCTTTTCATATCGCCCGGTCGCAATCTAAAAATCCAAAGTCGCCGAGACAAAGAACGTCGCAAGTTGATTACTGGCCGTTAATTACGCCACAGTTTCCCTTTCTCTCGTCCCGTGCTGTTGCGTTAACGGGATAATGTTACTTCGTCTTTTTAACAAAATGGTTGATTAAATAAAAAATAAATATGATATGTAATTTTAAATGCTGACATTAAAAGCTTAGTAAATCTGATTAATATTTATCTGTGTTTATGTATTAAGATGCTGGTTGTTACCGCTATATATAAGTGATGTACATATCAAACGATTGATAATGACATCGCTTTATGGGTTCTTTTTATAAGCACATAGGTAAGTGCAAGGTACTTAAAATAATTTTCTTAATTATTTACTCCTTAAAATGAACTAAAGTGTATTAAAGTTAAGAACTAAAGTGATTTTGTCTGCTCTCTTAAGCATTGGATATTAATGTTCTTAATTTATATTTTCAGTCTAAATCAAGAAATAATTACTTAAAATAAACATTACGATAACCTGATATAATGACATACATATGTGTGTTCACATAAACGCGTCAACCGTAACATATCACGTTTACTGCCAATATAAACTAGATTATAATTGGAGCATACTATACATGCGAGTGATCGTATAATCTAGAATTATATCGCATCTAGAACATTTACATAAGCGACACGAGCAGAATTATCACCCTGCTTACGTAACTAAATTGTTTCTACACTGTTACCTATACTAAGCATATGTAGCATATCTTATAATATATTGTAATGATATTTTTGGCGATGAATCAGCTGCATAACATCTTTAACAATAAAAATATGATAAGTAACTAGTAAGAATACTGATCTAAAGATCTTATATGATTAGTTTAATTTTTTAATTATTTTTTTGTACAACTTTATAAAGAATAAAAGGACCCTATACAGGGAGAGCTTGTATCATATCTTCTCAAAGGTTATCCTCAGCGTATTGTAACAACGTATTTGTATCAAATCTCGGCTAGGTTCATCATACTTTAAGTAACTAATGAAGTAATTATTTGATAAGTAATTATTGATAATTATTTATAATACGCCTAAAGCATAAAAAAAATAGTTTCAGGCACGTACCTTTTCGCCACGTAACTACTACTAGTTTAAATATTACTAACTAGTGGCAGTAACATGTACCGTGATGGTACTTCCCTAGTCTGTCACTTGAAGAAAGGTAACTTACCTTCATAATTTCATGATTGTCGAAATCTTTTGGTACAATGTAATAAGTATAGTTGTTGTTGCAATGCTATTGCTCAAAAACTTTTCGTTTTCTTGTCAAGTTAAGTCAAGTATTTTCATTTAATTTAGAAGCATTACACTTTCATATTGATTGTCAAATAAACTACCACCGGTTTGAGAATAAAAACCTGTGACCTGAGAAGGACCGGCGTAAGAAACAGCAGTACTTATTTAATACTTCAAAATATTATATAAAATAAGCTTTTGTAACATATTAGGCACTGTTATAAGCATAATGAGCCTTTATTTTTTAACTGCACGGTTTCATAAATTGTTATCAAAAAATCAATTTTTGACTTTTAACGATGTAAAACATAAAACTCACACAAACCACATAACGTATATACAATAATATATTCTAACCAAAATTTTCGTATACATATATAAATATATATTGTTATAGAATATTGTTTATTTTGATATTATATCATACAATTTTGATTTTAAACTTCAGCCAAATGCGGTTTGAGCGCCAGCACAATATCACCGTTCGTCCGATCTCATCGACGTTACGGCTTCGATATTGCGGATTTATTAGTCGAACGTCCATAAATTACATTGCCGGGTTTATGAATCAATTAATTGGCAGTTGGCTGAACGCGGCGAGCAGTGGATATCGATCTAACAATTACAGTCGAAATTGTTACCAATATGAGTTTAGTGGGCGGCGTTTGAGGCCGAAACTTCATCGTCGAATATTCAACACGATAATTACGTTATCTTTGTATCAGAAATTTTAATATTGCAGCGTATCTACAAATTTTTTGTATGTGAACGTATACAGTTTATTCATATAAATACATTTTTTACTATCGCAACAATTCAAATCACAACAACCTTGGTAAAAGCATGACAAACTTGAAGAGATATTAAGAAGTCTGCCTAGATTCTTTAACTACAAAGACCTTTTGTTATTTTTGTACTCATATAACTTTGAATTTTTTCATTACCATGTATTAATATTACAATCAAATGAAAGTTAAATGAGGTTAGAACTTTACATCTCTATACTTTACTTCTCATCCATGGAAGAGAATAGCCGCAGACCAGAACAGAACCTATGTCCATCAGCGGACTATCACATGCTGATAATGGTGATGAAAATGATAGTTTAGATTTTATTGTTCCATATTTTTTGTAACGGGTTGTACAAGAACGGCTTTTTAATTTTAAAACCAATATATTTGTCTAGCTTCCAATTTATGTTGTGTGTCGATTGTAGAATCTTTGGAGGGAAGCCAATGCGCCAGTTCATCGCTGCAGCTTCACGATTTTGGCTATGTATCGATTCCTCCCAGTGCTTTTCATTGGCTAATACATTGCGGCGGGGATTGGTAAGGATTTTGTTATTTATTTTTTATTTTTACAAATAATTGATTTAAAAATTCGATAAACATAGAAGATCGACGTTAACCTGATGGTATATGAGCCTAGAAATACAGCGTATACGGCACAAGCCCGCCTGTTGGCTTGTGACAATAATACATCTTACTTATCTAGTAATTTCACTACCTATGGTGCCCTTTAAACCAGAAAACAGCAGTCGTTTTTATCTTTACAAAATTGTCATCATGGAGAAACGTCTCTTATGTTATAAGGAAATGCGGCTAGTTTGTTTTTTTCAATATTATTTTTTTTAATAATAATAGTAATAATTGCAGAATAATGTCGTCCGACATGCCACATTTTAAACTAATTATCCTGGACGAAACATTTTCTATTACATATTGAATAACATGACAATGAGGCAAACACTTGAAGGCTATAAGCTTATTTTGTTTAAAGTTTTACAACAGAACTACATGATTAAGTTTACTGCCGTTGTTTGTCCTAGAAGTAAATTAATAAATGGCAATTACATAGACTATTCGATTTTACCAGGAATAAGAACTTTGGTTAAAAGCGCGTGATTACACATAAGTAATATCGGTAATATTTTGTTAATTTGTTTAGTTTTCCTTTTGTGAACAATTTGTTAGGCCACCATGATTGGGCGAACTACGTTAGGTAACCTGTAAATGATTGTGCACTTAAGAAAACTTTTTATTATTAATCTATGTTTCATCATCATCATCATCAGCCTGTGATAGTCCACTGCTAGACAAAGGCCGCCCATAGTATCCCCTATAAATCAGGGGGTTTTGGACCGTATGGGATACGGTCACGCTGGTCCAATGCGGTTGGTTTCCATGTTTTTATGTATGTGGATTTGAGTGTAACAATTGTTGGAAAAGTAATTAAATATATGCATTCTGAGTCTTTATCCGTTAGGTATATATAATCCTACAATAAATATAATAAACCTACGTAATTAGGACTGAAGGGGAAAAAAACCCAAAACACCCTGCGATAACTCTATCGCCTAGCTATATTTTTTTAAATTTATTGACAAAATTAAATGTGAGAATCGAAATTAACACGTGTTGTCCAATTGTCCATTCTTGATCGTGTTTACAGTCTATATCATTATAAATCAATTATTATGATGAATCAATTAATCTATTTTGTTCGTTATAAAAATGAATATTTTAAGTTAGAATTTCGAACTTAATTACCAATAGTCTCACGCTTATGCAGTATTTTTTAATTACATGAACGTTATTGTGTTTACAATCTTACGTCGAGAAATTTTCAAATGTACGCTAATCACACAGTATCCGACAGTAAATCATTCGCAACTTGCTTTCACACAGCCTTGTTGAATTTATCAACGTACCGCCATGCAAAAGTGGTTATATGACTTCCATACACTTTACAAGTTGTTGACGCAAAAGTTTCTAAACTTTAATTAAAACAAACAAAGTGCGGCATTCTACGCATAGAGGCCTTAGAATTATTGTAATAATAGGTAGAAAACATAATAATACAGTTAATGCATAATTCACTATACTTTGTCTTTATCAAATCAAATATTTTTCCGTTTTTCATTCAAAGTTTACATAATATCTTTTGACATAAGAGAAAGAAAATTACAACTACTTTTTACTTTGAATAGGTTAGTCTGTAGCTTGTACTATTAAGATATTGTCTTAATTTTTAGTATTACCTTTAGAAATGTACGCCCTAGAGTAAATGAAAACGTCAATCTTTCGAAACGTTCAGACCTTTCCCGACTTAAAATTAATTTGATTAAACCATCAAGGTTAACGCAAATTATTATCACAGCCGAGTACAATTTCAATAACGAGGCTACCGTTAAAGTGTCTTGTCATCAGTCTGCCCGTTAAACGAATTAATATCCTTTATAGTCAAATCCTGTCGGCCGTTAAAGGTCTCGTAAAAGGCGATCCGATCGTCCTCGTAAACCGCTTTGACGCCTTAGCGTCGTAAAGGCGTCAGCGGATATCATAACGCGCATTCCCAAGGATACGTCACCATCTGAGACGGCCATTTTGAATAAATCACTGGAGCCGTAAACGGTAATCACATATGCGATCAGTCTTCGCACCTAGTCCGAAATCATGGCCCGATGTGTGTCTCACTGGATGCGCGGTTTATAGGCGCGCTTGGGCCAAGCTACTGGAGATCGGTTGATTCATAATTGACTTGTTTGCTGTAGCTTATCAAGTTTTTACGGGCAGTTAAAATTTTAATACTATCCTATGTCTTTAGACGCAACGCTATCTTTATAATACTCTCTCTCGTACATTTTTTCAAAATGTATAAATTAGCTCCGTGTAGACATTTTTTCATGTCTGAGCAAGTTTTTGAAGTTAGTTATTGGGATAAAGTAGTTTAATCTTTTATAGTTTCATAAAATATGTAATTGTATTTGTATAAGTAATAAAATTGAACATAGATTTTTGTTTTTAAGAGAAAAATGTTACATGATTTTTTTTATCAGACTAAATCGTTAAAACAAATTTACTGTACTATTCTTACTATAATCATTAAACTGATTGCATTAGTAATACCAAACTATGTTTGTTAAATTTTTTTTTTCATTTTCTTTGATTCAAAGATTCAAAGTACACAGTATAATAATACTTTCTTGTGCTTACGCAAATACTGTACATCATTTAATGAACGACTTTACGGATTTTATTGCGTTAAATTCGGTTTACAATTTTCCCGGCGTTTCAGACACTTTTCAGGACCCAAACATTGCCCGTGACCCTGGATACTGTAAAGTGTCTTAAACGTCGTGGAAATTGTAAACCAAATTAACTATAAAACAAAAAATCCGTAAAGTATCTTATTAAATCAAACATTATAATATTCGTTAATGATCTGTTAAGAATACGCTCGTAAAATGGACCACAACGTATACAGTAAAAAGCCGTAAAGATAAAGCGAGAGTTGATCTCTTATAAAGTTATAACGCCCTTGTGTATTCAAAGGGAAATATGAGCGATATTAAATTTTATTTCAGGTCTCGAATGCGCCTGAAGACGTTAAATTAATAATTACGACCATTTTACAGGGGAGCATTTACCTTTGCTTTGAATAGATGCGAAAGGTGTAATTTTATGCGCGTTTGAATAATTTTGATCACAGGTTTATATTTTATTAGCAGATAATTATATTACTTTGTCATATTTTTATTTAAAGAAACTAGACGTGGATGGCTATTATTCATTTAAGAATATATTTAGATAATTTGTATGAAAATACAATACATATTTTGTTAGAATTACAACAATATGCTTTTTTTCATTGCAATTTTTATAAGCATAACTATTTTATATTTATTTCTTTTGTTTACGCGAGCACTAATTATTATTAAATAAAATTACTTTTTACGGATTTTATCGCGTTTATTTTACATATTTCTCCCCTGTGACCTTTTATTATATGGGAATTTTCAAATTATAATTATGTATAATTATTCAATAATTATTTCTTTAGCTACGCTTGAAATGTAAACGTTTCTAGTAAGCAGAAAAATACTGCTTTATTCTAGTTCTGGTCAGTATCATGTTTAAATAAAGTTTCTTTATTCGCCAGTCGTAAAATTTCAAACTACCATCTAGTTTCGAAAAGTGTAATAATTCTCACTGCATTCATCATGCCGGGCGGGTGTTCCCCGTATTCTGCGTTACCTGGAACGAGCAACAAAATTTCATTAAAAAAATTCCACCAGCAACACTGCCACTGCTGCAGTGGAGATAAATATTCATTTTGAGTTACACAAAACTAGATTTCAGCTTCATGAAGGTGCCCCCTTTTAATGTTTCCCAAGGGAACGGGATCGGGTGTTTGGCGAAGTTTTATAACTTATGCCCTGACCCGGAGCGAGCAGTTTAAACGAGTTAAGTTTTATGTGATTCCGTTCGGCGATGGAAGTAAAATTAAAAAAAATAAAATAACAACAACTCATTCGTCTTTAACGGGTGTGGTCTAAATATAAAAGAATTGAATAAAAAATACAACGTTATTAGCAGGTTAGCGAGCGATGCATTTCGGTAGTGAGAGTAAATGATATTTCTATAATATTGCCCTTCTTCAGCTTTTTAAAGGTACTGTTGATGACACTTGTGTTATCTTTGTCTCCACCTAAACGTAGTCTGGCGGCCTTTGCTTTATAAACCGAAGGGCGTGAGTTCGGATTCAGCGGGGACACAAATTTGTGTTATCGTTGTTTTTCGGCTGTTTAGGACAATTTGGGCCGATCACCCAACTGGCCTATGGCCAGCGGAGGACTAACACAGGATGATGTTAATGCTTGTTCGAATAGCACCTATATATTTTTAATTCCTAAAAATAAGGCTATATTACAATGTTATGTAACATTGTAATATAGCCTTATTTTTATACTAAAAGCCATGGCTTTTTGTAGCATAACGCAGAACACGTTAAACGTATTCTTGTTAAATAATTTAATTCACGTCATTTCATTACTTCCGTTCTCGCCACGCCACTATTATCAAAAATTTACATAGCAATTACATATGTACTTAGATTTAAAAAAGAATAGCATTCATTACAAATAGCGAATCATCTATCTTACAAAATGTGTATTCCACAATAAATTCCGCATTTAAATAAGATGTAAACATGATTACATTAAGCAATATATAATTTATACCAAATATTTTGATAACACAAGCGTTTAGGTATGCGTGTCGCGCCAAATTCCAACATGGATGTCGGTTTTCGTTTGGAGTTTTATGAATCGTTTATATCCTTGTCGGACACGACCGACAGAGGACGATAAATTAAGGACCAAAAGCCTCCGACTGATATATTTATCCCGTAGAGTTTTTACCGCTCGTGCGAGCCTTGATAGGACCATGCGGGTTTCGTTTGTAGCATTCCGCATCAGAACCTTACTCTTACCGTTTAGGATAAATGTTGCCGAAGATTTTGAATGCCTGTTATCTTAAATATGGAAATTTTGTTGTCCTTTGCGGGTTGAAAGCTCCTGTAACTGTAAAATACGAGCTTTTGAAAATGTTTATCTGTTATTTGAAGAAATGTTTTTATTATTCTTTTTGTTTTTTTTAAAGTGATTAAATAATGTAACAAAAGTAACTGGAGAAAATTGTTAAATTTTCGTGGCATTTAGTTTTATATAACACAATGGAAGCTACTACTTTTGAAATATACTAAATAACATAAAGTAGTAAATATCTACGTAGAATAGAAAAACATTAGTTTAAACGTGCAATATATTTATTAATATATAGCAGTTACAGAAAATCACATTTAAAGCAACATTGCTCAAATTTTTCGTTGTTTTGTGGTGAATCTTTTAAGTTTTTATTCATGGAATTTTGTACTTGTAATTAGATATTTGATATTTAACATGAATGCATATGGATGTTTTAACAAGATTTCACCATCATCATTAATTTCAAACTATATCTTATACTGACCTATGAGACGCATAGCTTTTGCAAAGTATAATGAACACCCACACGCACTAACTCTTACGTATACGTTTAATAAGAGAGTAGAGTGTTATTAATGTATTGAATTTACGTGATTTAAGTAGGGGCTTGCCGTAAAACCGCTCTCAGACCCCAAGAGCGGGGGATGGAAAGCAAGAACCATTTGTCATAATAACCGAATGAAATGAGACTGAAATATCTTCCGAGTCGACGCTAGACAAACAATGGGGAACTTTTGCGAACGAATGCGCTTATAGAACCACTAGTGCAAGTTACAATGATATAAGTGTATAACTCAAGTCCTCGCCAATTTGATGGTTGTTAAAGAGAGTGCATTTAGGATTTGCCTTTGTTGCAATGAATTTTCCTAATTTCATTTCAATTTTTTTAAACTAGTATGGACGACTTATTTAATTGAGATTAAAACAAATTTTAGGTATATGTAACTTTGAAAATAATTTTACGTACTATTTTATAGTATTTAATGATTGTCTTTGACTGTCGTAGTCCAAAGCGGGCAGATTGAGCCTACCCCCCTGCACCGCGGTGTGAGACAAGGAGACGTCAGGTCTCCGAAATTGTTCTCCGCCGCGCCGGAGGACATGATCAGGACGCTCTACTGAGAAGGACACGGGACAAATGTGAACGGCGAGTACATCTCACATCTGCGATTTGCGGACGATATGGCCATCATAGCTGAGACCGCATAAGCTTTCACGAGTTTTTTGTTACCCATTTTACAGTGCCTAAATTTGAATGTCTTCGATCAGTGCGTCTTACCCGTTATGACCTACGGTGCCAAGACTTGGACACTTACGGTCCGACTGGTCCAAAATTCAAAGTCGCTCAGCGAGCTATTGTGAGGGCTATGCTCGAGTATCTCTGAAGGACCCATCAGGAATTAGTGGATCCGTCAGAGGACGCGAGTCACCGATATAGCCCACCGGATTAGTAAGCTGAAGTGGCAGGGCCGATCATATAAGCCGCAGAACTGACTACCGCTGGAGTCGGAAAGTTCTGGAGTGGCGACCGAGGCTAGGCAAACGTAGTGTAGGACGCCCTGCGGCAAGATGGAGTGACGACATTCGCAAAGTGGCCGGTGTGGGCTGGATGAGAATAACCGAAGATTGGAAGCGGTGGCTTGCATTAGGGGAGGCCTATGTCTAGCAGTGCACTGACACAGGGTGATGATGATGATGATGAATGATTGTCTTTTAAACCTTTGCCTACGTTGACGATTGATACTGTTTTAGACTTTATAAGTTAGATCTACCCCTGTGTTTAGTTAATTATCTTCTAACTCCGGTAAATATTTGTCTATTTAGGAATCCGAAATATCGGAGAGAGATAATCGGAAGAACATTTGCTCAAAAGATCTCTCAAAGCAACTGGAAAAGCAATGTTCACGCAACGATTAATGCTGCTCATCCCGACGCTTCTAAGAACCACAGTGCGCCTCCACTGTGAATAATTATTAAAGAAAAAGGATGAAAAAAGGCTGTAGACAACCTACAGAGAAGTTGCTGTGTTGTCAGCAACAGAATTCTGTGTCATTTATTTGGAATGGACACGAAAGTTTGGAACTTTAAAATTGGTTACATTTGCAAAGAGCTATCTTTAAAAGACATCTGTGAAGGCGCTTGCTTTCAATCATGCCAATTTTATTTTAACCTTTTCTTTATTTTACAGTTTAGGCTAGTTATTACAAAAAATATTTGAAAGCCACGAACATCCTTTATTCAAACTCTCGTAAAAAGGAAATCGAATAAAGGATAAGGCTAAAATATCCACGAGCATCGAGTATGTCATTATTTCGGGTTAACGTAAAGTATCAAGTACACACTAATCGTGTACAGATACACTCACGTAAACATACATTAGCGTTTGATAATAAAAAGGGGTACGAACATATAACTCGAAGTCTGCAAAACCAGCACAACTCTTGAGCCGATGAATTACGAGTAAATAGGAACTTTCTGCTCTCAAGCGGGACTTTAAAAAAACAATCTTACATTTGTATAAAAATATTGGTAACGTATACATTTCAGGATAACTCTTCGTCACTTTGACATTATTATAGACTGCAAGACGGTTTTAAAAATTACATTATAAGAGGGTGCTAGAAAGTTTTTTAAGTTTAGAACAATCTCTTCTACTCAACGAGTGCGTTCAGTAAAATGTTACTCAAATATAAATGGTGCAAAATAAATTTATCCGCTGAGCTACCGGAGCTCGATGGTATCGACGCGACTTGCACAACTGCAAGTTGCCGTTGAACCGCGAGCACCATAATAAGCTAACTCGTAAATATACAGACAGAGTAGTCAAACATAATAGTCCTCAGCTGGTAAAAGCGGCAACGTATCAAGCCGACCCAAACGTAAGCGTAGATCGCGAACGTTCTCCTCAATTCGGGCGAGAAAGAGACCATCGAGACTTCGGACCCAACGGGAGACTCTCAACCGATCTTTAACACTAATCAAGCGCGATAAAATCCGCAAAGACTTGTATCAGTTCGTAAATAATGTTAATCGTACACATCTCAGTTATTAATTAAAACTTAAAACGTGCTCTTTATTACATTTTACTCCACTACATCGCTTTATATAACACACACGCTCCGAGAGGGCTTATGTTATACTCAGTAATGAGCAACCACAATAAGTTTATGTCTTGAGTCTATTGAGACTCGCTAGCAAACAATAGACACAACTACGCCCCTCCGTTTCCAGAAGCAGAAATACGGCCCGTCAGCTATGTGAATTCCATAAAATTACATGTTGTACATGTGAAGTTTGCATTGTGTTAAGATCTATGAATACTTTCATATGAACCGAGTGTCGTGTTCGTTTCTTTTTTACGTTAATATTTTGTTTAACATAAAGATGTACGGTCTTTCATTTGTCGTTTGACCGATAATAGATGCAAAAGATTTTAGTTTAAAAGAATCCCACTAATACGCTAATCTTTTTAATCATAATCAAGGTTAATTTATGTGCCAGTGGCAAACGATAAATGGTGTAGTGCTTTTTTAATTTTAAAAGTTTAAACAGAGCACTGTTGTTTAGTTTTTATGCAGTTTTTAGTAATTAATTAATAAATAAGTTATTAATTTTTCTATAACCATGTACAAACAATAATACCATTGTATTTATAACTAATAATTTTGTATTTATATATTATTATAATTATAACTAATTTTATTTATAATCACTACAAACCAATCACTAATTTTCTACCACATTTACATAATATAAAGATGTATAGTATTATTCGTATCGATATACAATATTTAAAGCATCCAACTTGTTTCTTATGATTCAGTACGTTTGGTGCCTTATTATATGTCAAGCAAAGTTATAAATGTCCTTCGACAAAAACGCAATTTAAGATTTTTTTTACAAAATCTCTGAAATGTATAAATAATTTAAAACCATCTGGTCGAGGGGCCGTTTGCATACACACACGTACACCCCGTAGAGTAGAGATTCCATTAAAATGAACTAATGATCTCAGCAATTACAACACCACGGGAAATAATTGCCCGCTCTACACTTCCCGGGTTAAACTCACCCCGAGTAAGCCTCACAAGAATCCATTGAGGCAACTACCGTACAATACATCGCAGGAATGAGTGGCCCGCTTACCGACCAGGATTATGTTTAGATAATGGGGTACCGCGGGCCATTACGAGTTTCGACCTTTTGTAATTATAATTTACATAGCATTATAATGTTTAACGACCCTAGTGAACGTGGTAATTGTTTGGCACGAGGTATAGTTTGTGTAAGGCTATTTATTGCCGCTAATGAAATGATGACATGCGTAAGATACGAGCTTAATTTAATGAGATCGTGTTTAGTAAATTGGGCTTTTGTTTTGTAGTTAAAGCTTTCTTTAGATGATTCACTACACGTATGAAATCATTTACCCCGTAAGCAGTTTTCATTAAAAGAATGCTAATTTGGTTTGGCTCACAACAAGCTAGGTATTTTATTGAAATTGTAATAAATTTATACCCTCACTCAATTGATGCTTATATATTTATATGAAGAAAAGAAGCTTATAGTGAGCGACAAAATATACCTAGAAACGTATTTTGACTGTTAGGGCTTTACTAGTTTGTAGCATATTATAATCCTATTTGGATGTCCATATACATAATATACATTACGTACATTTTGTACCTCTTTATAGTAGCATTATTTTGTACTTTTGCGACCTTTCACATTTAATATTTAATTCTATTTTATTCCTGAAGTTTCAGAATTTTCAGCGTCCATAATTATGGCTAGACAAAGATGGGATAGCAAATAAGAAGAACGTGCAAAATCTTTATGAAATTGAATTTAATATGTATAGTGATCGTGTCAATAAAAGAAATAAACATGTTTTTGATTTTGATTAATACTACAAATAATTCAATTTCAATACTCTCTTTAATAGAGTAATACGAGTATCAAACAGTCTCAAAGAGAAAATCAAAAAGAACGCATTGGCGTCGCAAAAAGTTTTGTAGAAGCAATGTGAAACATTGCCTAGAGCTTAAAACCTTAAAATATTTTAAAGTGATTCAACAATTTAGTAGTGCAGATATTTACAAACATTTTATAAATTGTTACTCTAAAATGATCAGTAACAAAAAAATATAACCATAAAAAATACATCCTGTTGCGGTAAAATACTATATAAAACTGTTTCTTTGACTTATCGAGAGTCAAAGCCTCGTAGAAATGGAGACGCCTTGTTTCTCTTGAATATTGTTGATGCAAACTTACAATAGCTCTGAATTAATTAATGTTTTTGACTGTACTTTAATGTCGAAACTAACGACTTATTTCAATAAAAACTAAACCCAGATTTCGAAATACGGGTCAAATAATAATCGGATTTTAAGTCTAACGACTGCACCTAATTAATAACTGATAGTTATCGAAAACAATAGGAAAATTGGAAACTAATCATTCATTCTATAATACCAATTCAACGGATGTATCTTGATGGTGCAGACTAATTAGGACACGTCCGCGTAACACAAATTCACATCGGACAACTGTTAATTTCCATTAGCGAAATGAGAGACGACATTTTCAATTCGGTTATTTATCATTACAAACATTGTTCATCGTAATTGGGCGACGATATTTCATCGGGACACCTGTGCTGACGACTGTGTGAGTTAACAAATTTTTCCTTTTCATGTTATACCAATTTTTTAAATTGATCGATGGGAAATGACGGGAAATTAAACACATTCGTTAGTTTTCTACACCTACACTTACATAAGGACGCAGTAGTATAGTTATGGCATATTGAACCCATCATCATCAGCCTGTGATAGTCCACTGCTAGATATAAGCCTCCTAATACACTTGTCCATTAGGGGTTTTTGGGGCATCGTACTTTTTAGACAATTGGGTGATCGGCCCAAATTGCCCAAACCAACAAGGAAATAACAATGAAAATTTGTTGAGTCCCCACAGGATTCGAGACCACGACCTCCGGTTTCTAAAGCACACGCCCATACCATTAGGCTACAGAGGCAGTCATATTAAACGTAGGTTATGAATTTACTAATCACTTAACAATTAATACCAAAAATGGGAAAATTAAGGAGATTTGGCATGATTTGATATAAACTATATATAATTTACGGTAAATCTTTTACCGTAAATTAAATTCATGTGACACACATGAACCTAAAATAATCAAATTAAAAAAAATATATGTTCTCAGAGACTATTTCGACTATAGCAGGATATCTATTTTAGAGATAAGCCAACTACGAAGTGTATTATCAAACACAGGTACACTCTCTCTTCATGCATTCACATTGTATGAAGTGCTGGATAACCCGCCCGACCGGATAGTGATCAGGCGCAGTACCGACATCTTACATATCCATACGGCGCATGGAATATCTTACTTTACAGACAATCGTTTGATCAGCACGCATTGCCCTAGCCAACTAGGAAACAAGTCCCCGAAGGTATCGAACCCAGGACCTCCGGTTTCTAAAGCATGAGTCAACATGAACCAATGGTCTGTTAAAACTGTTAACAACAATGACGAACGCACGTACACAGCAAACAACAAAAGGTAATAACTGTTGACTGAGCAGTTTGCTCAGCGGATTAGCGTTCACTGTGTATTCCAAATAATTCCGGAATTAATTACGAAATTAATACGCGATGCGGTATTATTGTGTAGCGACGGTATTACGGATTTGGGTATTGTGTGAACGCGAATTGACAGAAATGGGTAACTTTATTTATATGGGTAATCCTTTGACGGCGTTCCAATTTCTAAATTACGATTGAATTATACTAAACGGCTTGCTGTAGTGGTCATTAAGCCGGTCTCTTGCACCAAAGTTTGCAGGTTTGATTCCCATCACGGAAGATTCGAGAGATTCATTTTGATCTTAATTTTTTTATACTTTTGGTTGTTATTTTTCTTGTGCATGTAAAACATGTACCTACATAATTTTCATTTATTTGCTTAAAAAATGAGTATATTCATTATCAGTCATACATACAAATAGTACAGACCCGCGTAGAAATCGATTTTAATCAAAATGATTGATTTTACAGTGCAAATAAAAAAATATAGATCCGCGAGTCAAAATTGAACTCAATTAAAAATAATATTAAAACACCCTAAATGAGAACTTCATGTACACTAAAACACATTTTGAGGAAAACGTTATCTTTTGCACCGCGAATGGGAGCATAAGATGTTAGGCAATTAAATAACTCTAAATTACATTACCAACTTTGTATGAAAAAGTACGCGTTTTTCAGGATTTTTTTTTTTCAGATAGAAAAATCTGCAAATTATCTTACATTAAAGTTATAATAACGGATGCAGTTTATATATGCCAGAAACACTATTAATATACTTATATATCTTACACAATATTAAATTCATGGTAAAATAACATTTACTGTAAAAAGACAATTACTTAATTATATGGCGTTTAAAGAAATCATAACATATTTTTCATTTTACTAACAATATCTAACAATATAGTTGAAATGGAAAGAAGGAAGTAAACGATAATGTAAAATACATTTGCCATTGAGTTAATAACAAGCACCAGTTGCCGATCTTTGTTGACCCTTTTACCTATTGATACTCACATGAAAAAACTTTAAAGATTTCGAAAATAAAAGAGCTTTTAGCAATTTACTAGCGAATAAAATGAAAGTCTTATTGCGTAAAAATTCAGTAAAAGGTTTTAATAAGTTACATTCTCAACATCACTTCAATTATTATTTTTCTTTATAATATTTTCTTTATATTCAATAAGTATTTTTTGATAACATTACAAAGCTTTCTAGGCGGGTAGTGGTAGATTACGTACAATAGAATAATCTGAGGGAGGACGAGTTTTGCCGGACTCTCACCGACTATAACCACAAGGTATTTCCTAGCGCCTAAAGGTGGGGGGGGGACACACTGGAACTCTCTCATTATCTTCTGTGATCACACCAGCGCTGGCGGTATGAGCATTCCCGCCTCGGGCCTACAGCCTATTCCACCTCCTAGCGCGTCGGAACATACACTCTCTTTGGCTTGGCCTCTTTTCCTAGGCCACAGACTTTTCAGAATCTGTAACTCAGAGACCATGGGAGATAGAATATGATATTCGTCTAGCCCCTAGTGGTGGCCCCGTTATTAAGCTGAGGATACATCGAATGTCTCTTCCTCTTAAGTCCTTTCTCCCACTTATTCGCGGAGGATGAAGAGAGCGGCTTGTGAACTACCAATACTCCTCTTCCTCCACGAATCCACTCCTCCGGCAGGGATGGCGACATACTTACAAGTTTCAACTTGTACCCCTCATCCTCGACATTGCATTTAATACTGCAGCCACCTGGTACAGCCTCCACGACCGCCTTCACTCCTTGGTTTAGCTAAGTTCCTTTTTAGGTTGTTTGCGGCTTTACTACGCCGCAGCTACTGAGCTACCACCACTTCAACAAAGTTAGAACCTTTTAGGATGGTCAAAAGTATAATCTAAGGTAACTCCATGTTTTAATACTGTAAGTTCTTGTTTCGATATCAGCACAAGTTTAATAAATCCATTAAATGCCCTTCGGGGTAGGAAAGTGCTGGGAGCCTACTAATTTATAAACTTTCATTAAGATATTATTAATTATATTATAACCTAATATTTGAAAGCATATATCTTTGGTCCAAATGTTCACATCCTATTTATATAATTTTTGTGTAAACAAATATTAATACCATCATTCAATAACGAGAAAAGTTTACAATTTTTTCTATCCCGGCCGTCAAATCCTGCATCTATAATGAACATTTGCTGCACAAATTCAAACGGAAAGTACACGCTAGTCTTTCACCATTGGCAAACAGAGCGGCGGCTTAGTGAATAACGATCACAACAAAGCGGGGACGCGGTACGCAGCGGCCACATTTTAAGCTCCGCATAAGCTCCTTATATCGATAAATGTTGACGAAGCGGACGTTTGAGAAACGACGCCAGTTAAGGGGCGGCTGCAATTCCCATAGACAAATTACAACTAGTATTACCGGGACTGAAGCGCGCTATTAATTTATACTTTGCCCGCTCGGGCTTGCGCTGATAATTATTCTTAGTGTTTGTTATAATTTTGTATCTAGATAGTTTTGTGGTATAAAATGGTCCACTAAGATAAAAATGGATTTTGGATATTGATCTATAAAAGTAGTTTAACAATTTTGTTATGCCGACGCGTCTTTTACGCGTTAAACCAGAATTAGTAGCTCTGTCTGGTGTCATCTTTAGGGTGACAAGACTAGGCTGCCTTTCGTTTGAGCTCCTATACATAGGCCACAGATATTCCAGTATACTTAATACTTAGTAGCCAGAACTTTTTTGACCCAATGGAGACCCACTAAGTCACGGAATGAACTAACCCAATATTGGTACTCTTCATGTCTTACAATACCACTGTAACTGTAGACGATCCTCTTACTAAGAACATCAATTTATTATAAAAACAAATTAAAAAAAATTAATACAAAAGAGAAAATGTATAAAAGCAATCTAGTTTTATAAGTTAGTAAATGGGTCTTGCAAGGAATTCCATCACATATTATTAAAATATATCATATTTCGCATGCAAGAGTCCACGGTATTCTTTGCGAATATTAGTGTATTATGATGCAAAAATGTAATTGATTTCAACAAAAAAAATAATGAGGTCTTTTCTACTGTACTGTATGTGTATTTTTTACTAACAATATAAAGTCGCGGCACTCCATCTAAGACTTCTGGAAACTACGTGTCACGTTCCATTAGGTTTGGAATTAATCAAGCCGTGTGACTTGTTAAAGCAAAAAACATCTGAAGCCTGATTACGGACCTTATTTACTGGTGTAATTTGTTTCGCAATATAGAGAGAAACTAAGGAAGTTTTGAAATAAATAACTTTTATTTCTAATAACTTTTTTTAGATAACTATACGAAGATTAGTTTACTTGAAGGTAAGTTAAAATTGTAATATGGATTATAACAAAACCTTTATATCGATAACATTCATATATATCACAATGATCGAAATGATGATGAAAAGGTTTTACAGTTTTTCAACACTGTTTCGTTTTTAATACTCTTTCAATGTACGTAATGATTATGAAGGCAAAATTGTATCGGAATAATGTCGTTCATCGATTTTTTTATTTTATTTGATATTTTTATGCATGTAGTGCAGACAGAATATGACAAAACTCTTATATATATATTTTTATTTTTTTAACCAATACTTCCTAAACAGGCACTGGTTGTATGCCTGATTTGACTTATATTTCACAAACCGCTTGTAACTATCTGCCGCTTGTGGTGACAAGGTTAGGTTTAACCAAACACGAAATTAACAAAAATATGAACTAACTCCGTTACAGCAGAGCGGCGAGTAAACTCGTATTCAGGTTATATACTTTGTTTTAATTGCAAACAATGTTCATTTCATAGCAATACAATGTAAAAGGATGCTCGGATGTTTCCCGAAGTTCATTCATTGGCCTCGATATTGTAGCAATTTCAGTTATTCGCACTCCCACTCTACACCTGCCGGCAGTGCATACAATATAGCGCAATATCGCTGAGTGTTGACCCTCGCCGTTCTGCACGAGAATTAGTTTTACGCTGTGCACTGTAAACATTCATACGTTTTAATTACCAAATGAACGTTACACACTACGCGCAATACAAATAACTCATAAAAATTGAATCTGTTTTCATCTACAGACTAACAGCCGCTACTTTATTGGGCGACAGTCTTGAAAAACACTCTAAAATAACTCTATTTCATTTCAATTTAGAAATAGTGAACCTTAGTTTAAAAACATGTATATCAGCCTGTGTTAGTCCACTGGTGGTCAAAGCCCCCCCCCCTAATGTACGCTTTCTCCGTTAAGGGGTTTTTAGACTGTATGCCACCACGCTGCGAGTTAGTACACGCATTGGATCCCCCATCAGGGTGGACCGACTTTTTACAGGCCCATCCGACGCATGGATCATCTTACTTTTCAGACAATTAGGAAATCGGCCCTTATTGCCATAACGAATCAAAACACGACGATAATACAAATTTGTTTCCCCACGGGATTCGAACCCACGACCTCCAGTTTATAAGTAAGGGCCAATACCGCTAGGCCACGGAGATGGTTCTTAGATTGACTTAAATGACATATTTAATGCAAAGAAACGAGGTTATAAAAAAAGGTTCGTTAAAAATGATGTTATTATGATATTTCATATTTATAACTGACAACTAATGAAAACGTCGACGGGGGACAAACAAATCATGATATACACTATCTAGGAATAAATACTGTACTATCAATAAATAGCTAATTATATCAGCATTTCATTCACAACTATCTATTGACCGTTACTCTTTTAAATGCTTGAAGGTTACCGGTGGTAGGTCCCCTGTTTACAGGAGACCGTCTGGTGGTACCACCGCGGTGCTCTATTTCTGCCGCGAAGCAGTAGTGTGAAAACACTGCTGCGTTCCGGTTTGAAGGCACCGTAGCCAGCGTATTTACTGGGTCAAACAAGACTTAACACCCTATGTCTCACGGTAGGCAGCGCGTCGGCGATACCACTGGTATTGTCAACGTCTGGGTGTCGGTGATCACTTCCCATCAGGTGGCCTGACTGCTCGTCTGCTGCGTATGCAAAAAAAAAAAAAAAAAAAAAAAGGAAAAGAATACTCTGTTCCGGTAGAAGTGAATTAGGGTTCAGAAAAACCATGTAAAAATTCGAAACGACTACGTAGGTGACCAAACGCTAGGTATTCCAACGCTCTCACTTTAATAGAAGGGCACGCGCTATGACACAAATTTTCATACAGCAACGTTAAAATTATACATCAATGCGAAAGTCATACCAAAAACTGCAAGCTAAAATCTTTCACTCCTTCAACAGGATTAAAATATTCAGCTAAACGAAAGAAGCAAACAGGGCGAATTAAGAAACCGCAGTACCAGCGTTTCGGGAGATAACAATGCTTAATTGCTTCGTTGCCCCGTTCCGTTGCGGTGCCTAAACTCATTATATCAATAACTAACGAGGGTGCGGCACCTTAAGGAATGATGCCAGTTACCGACCAGCTACATGGTTGCAGACAAATTACTCAGAATGCCGCGCAACTACCGTTCATTTGTCAGCTTCCTCTCTACCAACAACGCTCTTAGGGAAATGATTTTTTACGGAAAGCTCGCATTCTTTGTGTAAATAGTGGATGAGGTTAGATACTATGTTGTATATTGCTGTATATAAATTTACTACTTTATCCTTAAATATACTTACAAGAGAGTCACACGTCAACTGATTTTGTATTTTGGTTTTTGTGTATGGCTTCTTTTAGCAAAAAAAATTTGTTTTTCACTCTAAGTGTTGATTCACAAAATTTTGAAGTACATTGAAGCAAAATCAGACCGAATTTTTTATGTGCCAAATATCATTGAGCATTCATGTTAGGACCTATGTTAGCCTTGCCTAGCCAATTTAGGGTAAAAAGAATATGAAATAACAAAAAAACAAACAGACTTTGATGTTAATCTTTAATACCATGAAGCATAACTTACCTTTCAACTACCCCCTTAGCCTAGTAGTAAGGGCGTGTGCTTTAGAAACCGGAGGTTGTGGTGCGAATCCTGTGGGGTATCAACAAACTTTCATTGTTGTTTCCTAGTTGGTTAGGGCAGTTTGGGCCGATCACCCTACTATCTGAAAAGTAAGATGATGGGCATATAAAAAGTTGGTTAACCCACCAACCCGCATTGGGCCAGCGTGGTGGGATACGGTCCGAAAACCACCCAATGGAGAACCATCAGGGGAGGCCTATGTCCTGCTGTGGACTGACACACAGGCTGATGATGATATATGTAATTAACCATTTGATGTCGACAAGAGTAATGACATGCGTGCTACTAAAGTTGAATCTGCTTATGCTTAGTTGACATAAACTCCAAATTATATTTAGTTTTAGTAAAAAAAGTTAAATTCAAGATTTAAAACGTACAGCAATATATAATCAATTCACATTTATATCTTAAAGAAATATGTTACACGGATTAGGATATTACAAAAAAGGTTGTGTTTTTCACAACGAATCGTTAACCACAAGGGCTGGGTCAGCGTTATACATGAAAGGCCCAAGTCACCCTTACTTTGAAACAAATAAAACAGTTTCGACGGACGTGCCGACCTTTGTTAAGAACCACGCTCCGGCCAATGAAAGGTCGATGGGGGTAAATAACAATTTTGGACACATTACCCGAACTCGTAATGACTAGTTAGTCCAACAGACGTCGGCAAACTGAAATGGTGGGCCCGTAGTTCTCTTGTTTGATTTTGCCGCGATATTATTTGACATCAAGTTGGTTTGACAACGAAGACTAGAAACAAAATACCCGTAGGTTTAGGCATTGAAAAGACGGCTTACTCTCTCTATTGTATATTTTTAAAATGTTGATGCTTACTATAAATAGGCCTTATGATAGTCTAGCTTTTTTATGCTTCTCCAAACAAGGATGCAATTGTTCGCGTTTTTTTAAGGAATAAATGGGCAGTCGAGCTTGTGGGTATACAAGCTCAAATATAATAGCTAGTTTTTGGAACATTTGCACTAGTGTAACTTTTAATTAAAAATAATTGATTTTTATTTTAATTAATTATTTTCTCTTTTGTCTTACTTTGAAATGAACCAATAAAATCTTTTAAAGATATCCATGGCTTTCACATCCTCAAAAAAAAGCTTACAAAAATATACCATGATTTTAAATTAATTATACTTATTACTATAAATAATTTATGTAAAACAGGCTACTTTATTGAAATCTTGTTCATGCAAGCTGTACTTAAATTAACAAAGTAGCTGTTTTTTTAAACAGAGTTGACACTGTTAATGCCGATGTGATATATTTACCTAGACATCAAAATCTCTAGAAATATTATAGATCAGACAAAAACGAGTGATCGACATGCGACGGAATCGTATCAGATAAAATGCGTTTTAATATGAAGCAATTTAGAGGACGTCGATCCCTTTATACCATCGACCGTGTGGAGTACTATCTCTGTAGCGCTTTTTTCTGCCGCAAATTAGCAGTGTGTAAACACTACTGTCTTTAAGTTTAAAGGGCACCGTTGCCAGTGTAATTACTGGGTAAAGGAACAACGTCTCACGTGTCAGAGCGGTGTGCGGATTGGTGGACATTACGCTGTTTTAAGATAAACGTCCTGTTCGTGTTATCGCTTTAACCAATGAAAAGCATGTAAAGTGTGTTTACAATATATTCATTTTGTATTTTCATCAGAAAAGATAGTACTTGTTAAATTATTTAAAGTTCAAAGAAAGCTCTCTTTTCGTGATTTTTCTTTGACGTTAAGAAATAAAACACATACACGTGTCTTAGGAACACATGATATTGTGTCTAAAATTAAATTGATATTTATTAGTTTGTTTGCCATTAGACCTTAAACCAAAATGGCGGCATTCAATTCCTATGCGATAGACTCAAGTGTTGTACCAACCTCATCACCCCCTGTACATAAGTCACCGTCCAGATTTAGATACTAATAAAATAAACACTTTCCATTCTCCATATCAATTTTATGTCAAAACATGTATTCAACATTCCATATTATTCAATAATAAGAAATGGGCAAAAGATAAATCCGGTCTCGCTGGATTTTTCTTCTGGTTAGTGTTGCAATTAGCTGAAATTCTTACATATGTTGTAACTAAAGTAATAGAATCAATATGGTGCCAGAAATTATTCTGATACAAAAGTTGTGATAGCAAATATGTGTGTGTAAGCATTGGAATTCTTAAGACAAAGATAATCCTTAAATATAGTATGTATATAACTTGTCTTAGATTTTATTTTATACGACACGAACATACGACGAACGTACGACGAAAATGTTATATTATAGACTTTTATTCGTATGATTTATCTAACATACATAAAAACTTAATTTATTGTTAAATTAGTACAAAATTATTATAAAAAGGCTAACGATAAAGTTGACATGGGGCCACCCTCAACTTTATCGTAAACATTTATGTATCAGAGTATATAATAAGTTTATAAAAGAAAATTAAGTTTTTAAAGATGAGATTTAATTCTGTCATAAACCAGAACAGTGTGAATACTGCTGTGTTCCAGTTCAAGGAACTCCGTAAACGGAGTAGTTTCAGGATAACAGAGACACCACATGTCTTAGGGTGGGCATAGCAAATCGCGGACGTCCTAAGTTAAAGTGCTTTTTTGATCCTTACTTCGTCATTTCATTCAAGAAAAACATACATACCTATTTTAATTTATCTTACGGTATTGTCATTAATGTGCCTGTATTCGTAATAGTTATATCTGCAATACGTTATTAATCTAACAATGAGTTTTAAATCATGTTGCAGTACAATAATGAACCAGTTAACGAGTAATAGAATAGCACAGAAATCTTCTCAATACCGTTACACACTTACCGTTTAACATTATCAAAGCATGTGCATAAAAAATAAATTTGTCGACAAAAAGTTTGAGTAAAGTACGGGGGCATTTTACGGCCTACATCCGCCTCTAGCGCAACTGTACTAATAAATAACTCGAGAATCAAGTATTCACTTTACGTATACAGTAAAAAGTACGACAAGGCTAAACAGAGTCTTTGAATGGGCCTGTAACGACCCTAACACGTACTACTCCATCCAAGTTATCAGGTAAAATGTATAGTATGCCATAAACTAAACGAGGCCACAGCTTAGAATCGTTTTTATTGAAACTCACCCAATATTCTTTTCGTGTTAAACTTTTCTCAGTGTTGTATAAAAACGCCAACATTATTATTATTATGTTCCTAAACTTAAGTGGGAAAAATATCGACGCCTTGAATAATACAGTGCAGATCAATTCAACTATTCACGATGAGGGTTTTTTTTGTACTAAAGTTATGTGATAAATTTTCAATAGTACTTATTATGATAGCTATAAGAAAAATATGGATTTAATTTTTCTCTCCTTCAATTATTTGTTAGAGGTGAAAAACTATTTTTGTATTTAATTTTTTCGTTATATTTATGTCAGTGCAATTTTTATCAAGCATTTTTTTGTAATCATTGTATTAGTTAATTGTGTCCGTATGGAAACTCAAGCTTTAAAAAAATATGGTGGTGGAAATATAATTATTTTCCAGAAATAAACTAGTATACAACTCAGCTATTCTGTAATTTTTGTATGATATTTTTTTTAATTGTCAACGGCCGCTTGCCGAGCAGGCCTTTGCAGCCTTATTGAGTTAGGGTGGCTTTGCAACCTTGAGCGTGTAGAAGCCAGTATCTCATGGCAGTGTTGGCTGTTAATTACTCCATAACTCCTACACAAAAACAATGTAATGGTGTAATGGATCAGCTAAAACTTAACATTACGGCTCAGGCATGTTAAAAAATTCTCACATCACGTGCTTACTCAATGGAATAATCCATACTCAGCGGGGAAAGGATGCCGCGACAGCTTTTTCGGTCCATAATAAGCAGATCAATCATCAATAAAGTGACAGCCGTCGACGTATGGAAATATACGACTTGGCCCTAATAATGATCGATGAAGCAATAATGTTCAGTCAGCGGATTAACAAGATCCCTTGTTGTGAACATACTCAAATTGACAATATACTTGGGTTTGTTGATCTTTTTGCAAACGATGAGGGCATACCTTTGTACACTATGACACATAGTTACAGTTCGTAAACGTGCGCATTCTCGTGTAGGGCAGATCCACAGTACTAATAAAAGATATTTCGTACTTCTTTTCAGAACCTGTACAAATTACTGTGAATATTTTTAACACCGCCTACGTTAGACCAAAAATATAAAAAAAAAATTTTTACAACTTTTATTTACGAGAATACACATAATTGAATAAAAGATTTTTTTACGGATTCGAAAATTTAAAATCGACTGGATAAAGTCCGTAAAAAATTTTTATTCTATAAAAATAAACATTAAGTTGATATAGATATTTAATAATTTATAATATCCTTTAGTCCGAAATCGACAGAATTTTATAGAAGCAACC
This sequence comes from Lamproptera curius, assembly GCA_029286875.1. NCBI lineage: Eukaryota > Metazoa > Arthropoda > Insecta > Lepidoptera > Papilionidae > Lamproptera > Lamproptera curius. Next base: position 1,552,208 of record JAGSMT010000023.1, read on the forward strand.
TTAGTTTATCGTCTTGTATTATATGTTTATCTCGTTTTCTAAGGTTGCATATAATTTTACAGTACAAAAAATGTATGGTACATTATCTTGAGAAACTTCAATGCAATGTATGTACGATATCACCCAAAGAAAAGCATTACGCAAAAGCACGTCCCAAAAGTACAACCGGTTTGTTCATAACAACGTTTTTCTTTTTTTTTTTAAATTCGTAATATTGATTTGATTTCCGAAGTGGATGAACATGCTACGAAGAACGAACGCTCGCAGATGGTTGAGCAAACAGAATCGCTAAAGCGTGTACGATTTTAATGTAAACACAATATTTATTTAACTCCGTAATGGCACCAGTTCAAAGTTAACACTTGAGATCGCATTCTACTTCTAGCGAGTCGAATATGTTGTAGTTTTGAAGATTCGCTATATAATTTAATAAAAGAGCTTTGTACAGATTTTATCGCGTTTATTTTACATTTCAAGATTTCCAGATCTTAATTCGCTTTGGCACTAGCAACAAGATGCATGACATCTCAGTCGACCCACTGTCGCTGGAAAGTGTTCAAACTTCGGGAATTTAAAGTGTAAAAAAGCGTTAAAATCCGTAAAAAGTCCTTTTATTCAACAATGTGTAGTAATCTCGTAAACAAAAGAATTAATTATTTTATTATATATTTGCTAGGTAACATAAACTTACACAAAAGTAAATACAAGGGTTTTATTGTTAAAAGTGTTTATAGTTTTCTTAATATTATTTTATAGGCAGACGACGACTGTCTCCTGATGGGAAGTGGTCACTGACGCCCAAAGACATCGGCAATATTAGTGGTATCACCAACGCTGCCTACCGTGAGACATAGGGTGCTACGTCTCGTTTACCTAGGTGACCTTCAAACTGCAACACGGTAGTGTTTTCAGACTACGGCTTTTCGGCATAAATAAGCACCACAAAATTTAAAACAACAGTTATAAAGATAATACGAATCGCATAAAAATAAGTTGGAATATTTTATTTGTACACATGCCTATTAAGCCAAGAAATAAAATCATAACCTTAGTCACTATATTGAGAACACATACGCTTACATACACTTTACCTATTTTCATGAATGTTTATTCAATATATAACATTTAATGAGACCAATATTCATATGCAATTTTTACGTATCTTCACTGATCAAAAACACATACGGCAACATTTTTTTATACTTACTACATTGTAACATTTATATATATTACATCGTGTTAAGAGAGTAATGTATAGATTCATTATATAAATTTTACATATAAACAATGATATCGAATATATATGACACTATTTTTCTTATATATTGATAATGGTTTAGTTTCTATTATAGTAAGAGGTGATGGAAGCGCTGGCAGTAAAAGCACCGCTTCATTAAAAGCCTTTTAAGTTATACCTTGAAAAGTTGTTTGTGCCGTAAAGTACTTCGGATATCCATTTAAACTAAGAGCAGAGTAAATATGGGTTAAACTAAACGCAAAATCAATAAAACTCAGTGTTTGATATAAAATAAAGGTAAGTGAATTTATATGTCAATTGTAAGTGTAGTACTTAAGTGTACATTTGACGAAATCTTTGACTTGTTCCATGTGGTTGTTCCAAGAAAAATAATAACATACAGCGTGATATATTTTTCCCCTTCTCAACAATAGTTGATCAGTATTTAATCAAAATTAAACAAATATCAATAGACAAATTAATCAACACGGGTTGTATTTGATTTTTTCTATAAATAAATAAATATCTTAGGACGATAACACGTTATAAAGTCCCAAAACAAGCAAAGCTTACACGATAGAAATTAGATGACTGATAAATACAAAGACTTACTTTCTTTCGAAAATAAATACAAACACCCAGATACGAATATTTATCCTGTGGTTGGAATCGAACCCACATGATTTGGACGTAATAGTCAAGTTACTAACCACTACAACTAATCGTCGTCAAATATATTCTACGTTATGTATTTGTACTTACTATCTTTAAAATATTACATACAAAAACAACGTTTATAAGTTGCAGCAAATAAACGGGAGCATTTTCCCGTATTCCTATAGACCCGACGTAATGGATCGTCATAATATTCTAGAACAAATGAAATATCATCCGGGGCTTCCCCGTTTCAGCAAGACGTGTAAACAGTGCGGGCGTAAACGAACAATTACAATCGGACGTGGGATTAAATTAATCAAGCGAGAAAGCACTTTACGGTCCGTGAAACGGAAAACCATTAGGGATTGAAATCGAATGAGCGTTTTATTCACCCCGTATATCTTTTGGCAGTCCACGGATGTTACGTGTGGTTTGGTGTGGCCTACGTGGCCTAGTGGTATAGGCCCGTCTTTACAAACTGAAGGTCGTAGGTGCGAATCCTCCGAAACAACTTTGTGTAATCGTATTCTCGTTGGATACAGCACAGTGGGCAGATCAACCAAAACCCTAAAATGTAAGGCGATCTTTACGTTGAATAGGATGTAAAAATTCGGTCCCGGTTGTCAAGATCATCTTTGGTACTAGTTATGTGTCTTCAATGCCTTTTAATTTCTTGATAACTAGTTCAACCATCAAATTCAGTTTTCCCTTTGGGTTGTGTATGTAAGATGCCAATCGCTCTGCGTAAATTAATTCATACAAATCTAGATAAATGACCGACTCAATAATATTTTAGAAAAATATTCATTTAAAAGACTGTGCTTCGTGTTACATATTATAAAAGTTTAGAGTTCAATTTGTGAACTATACACGGATCCATCCCGTACGTAATCCGTTTACGGAAGCTTGAGAGCGTAAAACAAGAGAAATAGGACTCACCTATCTGATCACTTTATTCTACGTGTTAATTGTTTTACTTTTTCACAACATAGCATCAATAAATAAAATGTTTTGTCTTGGAAAATTTTAGAAACGCATTTCACATAGTTAAATATTATAATGGTGATGACAAGTTTTTTGCACAGCAGTTTTATTTATTATCGTTACCATATTTTACTTCATTAAAACGTTATTTTTATCAAACGTATGTTTCCACAAAATAATCATCATTATTCAGATCAAGCGAGTTTCATTTAATGGTCCAGTACAATATTTTCTTTCTCTGTATTTATTTGAAAGTAGGCAAAAGCTTAAACGAAACTTTTACATGGAAGTATTGTTTCAAATAAATCATATATTATTATATTATCACATACGTACAGCTTAAAGTAAGCTTCAAACATTAAATTTATCTATCCAAACTAACTTGTGATAAGGAAAGACCATTTTCAAGTTTATGCAAAAGAATACGATCTTTATCATATATTTTTATGTTGCCTATTATCAATTAAGATTCACGGTTCCAAAACATTTTAAAAGACAATTTTGCTGTTCAATTAAAACTAATATGTAACATCATAAAGGATTTCATAATCACAATGTGTACGAGCAAAGCGTGTTACTGCCAATTTCGACGGCCATTTTCCCTTAAATTCCTCGAGTTTGCCGCATATCCTTTTGCTGAGAGGCAACTGGGTCATTTAATATATCATTCTGTAGCTGTACGCTGGCCCATCGCGTGAGTGTTCCATTTTGCACAAAAAACGTTTGTTAGGGATGTTATGTAATGTTAGCATATCGATAAAGATTACTCACATTACAATGTGACGATTTTATTTATTGCTGGATAATATGTTAAATAAAATATGTATAAGGTAAAACCCCTGTTCTTTATATACATTTTTCGGATTTTTCGAATTGGTTGATTTTAGCAAAATTTTATTTATATATTTCAAATTTTCAGTAAACCTTTTATTTTATTTCATGTTACTGTGAGCTTTTTAAAGAATTTAATTTATAAAATAATAAGTGTAAAGGTAAAAAGAATATATTATTTTTAAGTAATGATAGTGTACTCGGTATTCGATAAAAACTCCTTAATACATTATATAAATACATCTTATTTTAGCGACATTTACTAGTTATCTAATATTTATTTTATAAATAAAGTAAAACCGTAACAAACATCCTGGCGTTACCATTACAACGCAATTAATTTTAAACATAACATGTTATGATCATCCTTGTTATTTAATAATTAGCTAAATTTATAACGAACTATTACATAAAATTAAAATTATTTTAAGGATTTGTTTTATTAAACTAATATTTTGTACACGTAGTTATTCGGTCTAAAATAAATAATTAACGGATATTAATAAAATATATTAACGCAGATTTTTAAATTTTTAACACTGTAATAACTATTGTCAACATTAAGATATTTAAATATGACTATAGAGAATTTCGAATTATTATAGACATGTAGTTTTTCGTAAATAATGACTATAGGAAAAATTCTTTCTTGAGATGCTTATTATGATCCAGAAATAGCACTGATTGTTCTCCAATCAGATCACGTCTAATAAAATTATTCTTACTATTTCAACAATCATAGAAGGAATATACCATGGTAATCCAGTCACCAAAATTGGTGGTTTAAGGTTTGGAAAAGGCGTGATTAGAGCCTAGTACAGTCAAAATTGGACTAATAAGAGTTTGTTAGGATTGTAGATTATGACGATGATTATTGTTAACGAACGACACAGGTGCAACGAAGAAAATATTTTAAAGCTTTAAAAAAGGAAAGAATTTACTACTGTTTTATTTGTTTCTTTTCATTAATAATTCACGTTTACAGTAAAACTTTTACTAAATCATCTGCTCATACGCGTTGTACATTTTAAATCATTAAAAAGATATTGCGATAATGGTGTTAATAATAATAATAGTTAAATTAACATCAACTACTTCCTGTTCTTTGTAGACATTTTCATAAGTCATCATGGCACCTTTTTCTTAAAAGAGTATATAAATAACAGATTCACCTGAAAACCCACTCAACATATATATGTTATCTGGTCTCATATAACTTTGATGAATGGTTTAAATGTCAGTAAATTTGACAGATGATGATTTTTATTTGCAAACATGTATTATACTTTATCACAACTAATTATACATTATTTACAGGGGTGGCTAGACTAGACTACAAAATGAAACTATATTATTAATTAATCTCTACTGATATTGTTATTGTAATTGTAAAAGGTTGCGTGTTATCAATATACAGTTTAGGTATATTAGCTTTAAACTTTTAACTTTAAACTATTAAGCAAACACTGTGCCTATAACAAATTGGTTTTAAATTTAAACAAGCTTTGTTGTAACGATGCACTAAAATATAGAAGGTTAAACTCTTGAATACTAACAGACGTTATAACATGTTCATCATCAGCCTTTGATAGTCCACTGCTGGACATAGGCCTCCCCTAATACACCCCTATCCGTTAAGGGTTTTTTGGACCGTATCCCACCACGCTGGTCCAATGCGGGTTGGAGGGTGGACCGACTTTTTACATGCCCATCCGACGCATGGATCATCGTTCTTTTTAGACAATTGGGTGATCGGCCCAAATTACCCTAACCAACTAGGAAACAACAATGAAAATTTGTTGAGGCAGGATTCGAACGCGCGACCTCCGGATTCTAGAGCACACGCCTATACCACTAGGCTACGGAGGCAGTTGTTATAACATGTTAGCCAAAATAAATACTAACATCAACGAAAGCGAGCAATTCTCAACAATCAGGGCAGTCCATAATTAAATTATTTGTAATAATCCAAATCACAGATTTTTATAAAAAAAAACTACGTATTGTTAAAGTTTTATCGACATCGTTCTAGTACATCGCTACATCCGCCACTCGGCTACATTATCGCTTTGATATGACTTTATGAAGACGTGACGCAAATATACCGGATCCACCTCCGTCGCCCGTTCAATTTGGATGAGGCAAGGCATTGTATATTGAAAGCGGCGCCGGTAATTGGCCTTTAGTTATACACTACGTGAGATATTAAAGTGAATTGATTCAATTTGCGTACGCTTATCAAATCGTGATTTTGTACGGGGGGCACTCACGGATCATTAGATCGGATGCCTACGTTGATGTGTTTGATGTCGTATACAAGGAAATGTGTGATATACGTACTGATGTTTGAATATAATGTTATTATTACATTCTTTGGAAGTGATGTTTCATTAGTGCCAAAATATCAAGTCAAGTACAAGTATGGAACACCTCAACGTCTTCTATAATTAATATAAGACTCTTGTATTGAAAGTATGTATTTGTATGATTTATGTACAATATTATGAATTCTCTTTTAAACCTAGAATTTCCATACACGAATTATAAGTCGAAGTGAAAAATAATATAACTACTTAAAATACAGTTTTGAACTATCTATCTGTATTTAAAATAGTACAAAATTTCAAGTCAAGATACAATATGGAACACTATTTTAATTAAAGACCGATGAGTAACTTTTATGGTTCTAGTTTGTTTACATTTAAACTGTAGGCTTGCTAATCTAACTTATCAGGAATAGAAGATAATAATTAAAAGATTTACATCTATTTGTACTTTTAAATATATCAATTTAAACATTCTCAATTGGATATCTTATAATTAGATAAACTACTTTTGACTCATTTTTATAATTTCGATTTAATCAAGCTTTGGTATATTTAAAGTTCTTTGGCAATGACCTTCAATATAACTCATATGAGAATCCATAACATTATTTGTGAGCTACTATATCTGATAACATTACCGACAGACAACGAGATTCGATTATAAACCGACATTAACTTGCTTAAATAAATGATTCAATATATCGATTACTGAGAACAACATTAATTATTGCCATTTGGATAGATATATTTTGTACATAAAGCCGTTACGTTTCACAACAAAGTAATGTTATATTATATCGTTCAATTGTCTAACTTCTAATTCTATTTGCAGGAGATAGTAATTTTTCAAACTTTACGTAAGTGAATAATCTGATTCAAAAATTAAAGCTAACTTTCTGAGTCCTTCAATGATTTTTTTTAAATTATTATCTCTATTAAAAATTAAACAAATTTAAGAAGAAAACCGCTCATTTTTCACTAATAATTTAATATTTTCTTTCATTGATACCAAACATTGCATAGTTTTGTTTTCCTTTAGACATTAATAAAGATGGTATATATTTTGTTTTTATAGTTATCACATAGTATAAAACAAAGTCGCTTTCTCTGTCCCTAAATCCTTATGTATGCTTAAATCTTTCAAACTACGCAGCGAATTTCGATGCGGTTTTTTAATAAATAGAGTGATAGAAGAGGAAAGTTTATATGTATAATACATGCCTAATATTGTAGGTATATTTTCTATCAGCATAGCTCCCGTGCGAAGCAGGGGCGGGTCGCTAGTTACATATGTAACAATGTTTTTAGAAGGAAAAAATAGGTGACGAACATGATGGTGAGTGATCACGGACCCCCATAAACATTCACCAGTTGTGTGAATGTTTGCGGGGATCAGTGATCACACTATGAACCAAGGGGCTTGAATAAATGTTACTCTTGTATTGAGCTATATAGCTTTTAGTAAATTGAATACATACCGTATTCAATTTGCTTAAAAGCTATAAAGCTCAAAGTAAACAATTGAAAAAGAAATGTCAGTTATTTAGCATTGCGTTTAGTTTAATAAATTACCTATTCCTGTAGAACGACTGATTATACTTAACAACCAACTCTAATTTATTTGTATTTTGTTTGATAATGTTTGCGCATTTAACATTGTGACAACAATCAAATTTAGTATTCAGGGTAGCCTCAACTAATTGATAATTGCTTAATGGAATCAGGTGTTAATTTGTACAGTGCATTAGGCCAACAAAAATTTGATAATATTAGGAGTTAATGAAAATATGTTAATATCGCCTATTTAAAAAAAATCCTTGTAAAAGAAGACCGTCGGGGCGAAATGTGTATTTTAATATTTTGCTACAGGAAAAAGTGCATCATAAATAGAATATTTTTCTGTTATATTATCTTTTATTTTAAAGCTTTTCTTGCTTTCCTAAAACTTATGCGTAATAGTAAACGCCCCAACATTTATATTTTTCTTAGCTAGGTAACATACGAAAAGATATCTTAAATACAAAAATATTCAGTAGTCTATGAGGCGGCATTACTACTTTTGATTATGATTTGATTATGGAAGTCTAAATCAACATTCTTGAAAAGAGTCAGTTTGTTTCCAAACTTTTTTTATGGAAAAGTAACATAGTATTAATCTGAACATAGTCTATGTGGTCAAAAGCGTTTCAATTAGAGATCACTGCTATTAAATTCATGATCATCATCGGCATCAATATATGATGAGAATCTAGGCGATAAGACAATAAAGATGCGTACCATTTAAATAACTTGAATTACAACTTATAATAATAATAACTTAAATACAAAATTCAAATGAAGTTTTAACTAAAATATGACCGACTTCTAACAGCATATGACAATTTTACGCAATATAAGCAGGTAACAAAGTGGTGTCTGTACGAAATTGCGTCGCATAATCTGGCACCGCATTTTAAATGTCTGATAACATTTTTAAGGTATTCGTTTCATCAAAATGTCACTTTTGACACGTTTTATTTACACAGAGTCAACATTTTTACATACCAATAACTTTTATGGAACCTGAATTACCTTAAATAAGCTTTGAATGTACCCGGTTGCAATATTTATAAATGTTTACATTAAAATGCTTATTATGTCTAAAACGTAGACATATGCTACCGCTGACTTTATAGTAGACTAATCAGGTAGTACAGTTATGTTAAACACACTTTGTGTCTTTTTTACCGTTTTGGCAGCATTTCTAATTTAATCGCACGAGGTTGTGATTTTTGGTGCCTTAATTTTTTGTATTTTTCAAATATCTATTAAACTACTTGTCACAAAATTATTGTGAAAAAATGGAACCAACGGAAAGCTAATATCTATCACTTAACATAAACATGAACACAATCGGAGCTCTAGTAGCGGAGCAACGAGGTAATATTATTAAAGAGAAAAAAGATATATATAAAAAAGAGAAAAATAACAACTAATAATAACAATACTAAATAAGCTTCGTTAAACTTTCCTGTCAGTTATTTATTAATATTTTCGATAATATAAATAGTAAACTAAATAATAATATCAAAACCATATTCAACAAAAACTCAAACCTGTCGAAAATGTGTACACGGAGTGAATTATAGTTCATATATAAATCATTGTTTTAATATAGAAATACATTTTCGTGTGCAATAGCCATTTGGACTGAAAACCAAAAATATTTTCATAAAATGCATTGTTTTTGAGACTTCAGCATAAAACATTGCGATAACAAACGGGAATAAAAGACAAATGAATAATAAATACCTAAAATCATTTTTTGGCATTTGTTTTATTTAACTCTACGAAAAAAACAATATTCTGTTGAATTCAATAGAAATAATTTTATATATATTTTATGATTGTCATATTTTTGAGCAAATAAACAAAATATATTTTTAAACAAAAGCCATAATCAATCAAATTTGGCTTCGAAAACATTAATTTTATTACGTTGCATACGTGATCCAGAAAATTCGAAATTTCGTTGATCACGTATGCAACGTGTGTTTAAAATTTATGATTCTACGTGTTTTAATTTTCATGGGCACGTGGTGACTAAAGTTTTGTCTGTCAATTTTAATAAGACTAACTACTCAAGTGACAGGGATATTGTAAGTCCTGTTTATGGACAAGAAGCGGAACAACCAGAAGTCCTGTCATGGAATTTGCTGGTTATAAGTATTATAAGTCACTTACAGCACCATCGCTAAATGAAAAGCCTAGGCGATTGGTTTCACAAATGGAGGATTGATGTGAATCCTGAAAAAAGTGTAATTATATACTTTAGTCGTTCTTCTATCAGAGCTGACCTCACTCGTCCAACCACACGTCCCTTTCAAAAAACAGCACAACATAATGCTAAATGCCGGCAAACACTTGGGCAATTAAACCTCTACGGCAAAACGATTCATTGGGAGAAGAAAGCCAAATATTTAGGTGTTACTTTAGATAGTAACATAATTTACACAAGTCGTATCAAAGAGGTTAGATGAAAGATGCCAATCGCTTACAAATAGCTCTTAATAACTTTTATAGTATATTATATAAACTTGTATTACTTATAATTATAAACAAAATCCATATCAACAAATAATAAATTTATAATTATGAATATATTAAATAAACTTTTATAACTTTTATAATGTAAACCTTGCATACGGGGAATAATGGCATATGCTTGCCAATCTTTTGCGTATATCCCTACCAGGTACACCAATTACAGGCGCTGCCAAATAATCTCTTACGCCGTGCCATAGAAGAACAGAATTGTTGACTTGTACAACGATTGCAAGATGCCGACATTTTGCGCTCATTTAAAATAAAATAATGTTATTAAATGTTTTCTATGATAGATTAGAAACGCAAAATATCCCTTTAATAGCAAGCATTGCAAATTATCACGCTGACCCAGATGCCTCTACCAGAAAACGTCGTCCCTGCAATATACCTTTAGACCATGATGAAGAAGGGAGTTTAGGAACTCCAAACCCACCAAGGGTACCACGCGATAATACGCATACAAGTTATCTCTAACACACATACACTTTTAGGTCTTCCTCGGTGAAGAGCACGGAGAAACCAACACAGCATAGACGAAACCCCTGTTCCAGGGCGGTTCTCACCGTCCCAAGCAATCGATTAATAATTTGCGGAGTCTGTGAGTGAAGCTATGTTGTGACCATATCACCAAGGGTCTAAGACTTTTAATGGTAAAATTTAACTAAATTAATAGTAACTGAGAAAACGATTTTATTAAACACTGTTGAGTATTTGCAAAAGAAACTATTACGTGGTGCATTTTAAAATAGTTAAGAGCAAAGTTTATTTTTATTCAGTTTTTATATAACCCCGTTGTTCCACTAAGACCGTGAATATTTCCAGACTTTAGATACTTTGCTTCCCGGAATGTTTCGGCTCGAATAACCGGCATCCGCGCGGAAACCGCACTGTACCCAGTGGAGTTGTATTAAATTCAGCGCTAGCAAATAAACAAGAGTCTTGTAGTAACTTAAAATATTGTCTTGTTATAGAATATTCATAGTATTCTAGGGATAAATTGGCTGGATTGGACATAAATTTGATTTATCCCACTTCAACGTAGAGCTTCTCGGGCCTCAAATGCGTTACTGGATTATTTATCAATTATTTTTTTGTAAAAAAAAACAGAATTTTTCAATAATTTGAATTATGTATTTTGTATCGAAAGTTTAAAATTTTTTCTCTAATATTTAGACTAAAGTTCAGGTTATTTAAAACTTATATAAAGGAAACGTGAACTCATCAATACGAGTTACTGGAAATCATTTGAATTTAAAGATTACTGTTTGTAGCATTTACATTAATAATATATAGCTCTATTTTTATACAAATAAAACATTAAAAACTATTTCAATATTACAATCACATTACTTTTATTTTTTTTGCTTATTAGAATTATTATTAATTTATTGTTTACTTTCATCGTACCTTTAAATATCTTAACCATAGTTTAATGCACACAGCGAATGCCTGAAAACTTACGCATTTTCTTCTGCGATACACAACGTTAAATTCGTGGAACATTTTTCATATACCAATATTATATAACGTAAGGTCAATTAACAACAAAAACTAAAAAGATTGTACCTACTAGAAATTTTTAAAGTAATTGCGTAATCAAACACTCTCATCAGCAGTTGACATTAGTATTGATTTCAAACAGACGTAAACACTAAATGCCTTTACATACAAACCGCCTCAGGACTCAGCTATTCTTATCCCTAATCAAATGGATCGCCTATGGTCTGCTCTGAATACAGGTTCAATCTTCAGAGTAGCAGAGATGTCTCCCAGTGACTCAAAACGGTATTACGACTGCGCCTATCTTCGTAATTAAATCTTGGTTTAAACGATCGAATAGAACCAAAGCCATCAAAGCACAATGGAGTGTTATACGGAATTATTAATTTAATTTCTATTGTGAACATGGCATTGCGGTGGCAATGGTTAAAGTCAATCTGCGCGGTCGTGTTTCAAATTTAGTTATATTAGCCAATTTGATATGTATTAGTGCTAATTATTAATATTTCGTCGTACATTTTGTGTATTTGTACGCTACTGGCAAATGTACTACTAATTAATTAATAATTAGGTAATAGATGATTAATTTTAGCAACAAAATTAGTTAGGCTCAGTAGAATTAAAGGGTTTATTTATTTTTATTATATTGACGTGTCATGCGTGGATTAATTACTTACCTGTACCAATGCCAGAATGAAGAGGATATGAAACATAGATATAGTCCCTTTATACTCCCGAGAAGAACAATCAGAAAAACAAAAGATTTGGGATAGATTTACTGCATGATATAGCAAAGTGTTGAACCTACTTAACAAGAAGTCAAATAATGAGTCCGTATTAACCTAAAAGCCTATAAAGACATAGAATTTACGTGAACAAAGTGTACGGTCAAACTCCATTGGTACCTAAAAGTCTGTCTCTCTTATTAGTAACAACACTACCTCCGTAGCCTAGTGGTATGGGCTTGTGCTTTAAAGACCGGAGGTCATACCTAGTTGGTTAGGACAATTTGGGCTGATCACTCAATTGACTGAAAAGTAAGATGATCCATGCTTCGGCTGGACATGTAACAAGGTGGTCCACCCGCCAACCCTTGTCAACCGATTGAATTTTATAAAATACTAACAGTCAAAATATTAATTATTTCAAAATTTTTGCAACTGATTTTTCTAGGGTAAAAAGTATATGGCCTATGTAACCCTTAGATAAAATTGCTTTCTATTAATGAGAGAATATTTTTAATTGATTCAGAAGTTTCAGAGATAATTCAAAAAGTACATATATTTCCTCTTTATAACACCTGTATAAATAAAAAAAAACTTGCAATGAACGTTTCGTTTATGTTTGGTTTATTCGAATTCGTTCTAGAATTAAATACCGTAAATCTTAATGCAATTTACGTAATGATATGATAGTATTTTCATGCATTCCAGATGTGAAGTAACCTTAATTTAGTTAAGGATTTTGTAAAGCCTCAATCGCAGGATGTTAAACTGGTTGTCACTTTGCGTGATAGAATTCGCAATGCGTGTATCGACTGTGCATTGAGGTGACCGACATATCTCTAAGGATTAGTACAGTAATGTGACAGTACACGCATAGATCAGGCAGTTGCTATGAAAGAGTTTGTTTAAATGTATATATAGCTATAATATTTTTAGATATTATACAAAATTAAATTCAGGTTTAGTACAGAATAACTCCTCGTAGCTTAGTGGTATGGGCGTGAGCTTTAGAAACCGGAGGTCGTGGCTTCGAATCCTGCGGGGACGCAACAAATTTTCATTGTTGTTTTGTAGTTGATTACGGCAATTTGAGCCGATAACCCAATTGTCTGAAAAGTAAGATGATCCATGCGTCGGATGGGCATGTAAAAAGTTGGTCCACCCACCAACGCATTAGACCAACGTGGTGGGATACAGTCCAACCCCCTAACAGATAGGGTGTATTAGGGAGGCTGATGTCCAGCAGTGGACTAGCACAGGCTGATGATGTGTTTGTACAGAATGTACTACCATTAACACCTAGGCACCACCAATTAAATGATGTATCTAGCCGAATACGTAAACTGGTATGGGTATTTAATAGATTGAGAAATATTTGTAACCCAAAACTTCTTAAAATTGTCTATTTTTTCATATGCTAATCATTACTCACTTACTGCATCGAAGCTTGGGGTGCGCACATAAATCAACTATGATCCCTATAGAGCGGCGCGGAGATCAGTACTCAAAGTAATCCGTACCTATACCCCACTAACTAGCTTTATGCGGACTGCAAACTACTCTTAATGCGTAAACTTTTTATACTTCACTGGATACTTCGATTCTATTGCTACCTTAAACTAACCCGAAGCTTTACAAAATAAAAAGAAAATCCAAAAATATCTGCCCAAGCATTAAGTGTTGTTAATTTTTTCTCATCGCTTTTATTTTTCTTTAGCGCCAAAATTTATACAATAGATTTCATATTTATGTGGTCAAATATATTCATCAATCACTTAAGCGTCTGGGTGGGTACCACCACGGTGCCTATTTCAACCGCAAAGCAGTAGTGTGAAAACACTACTGTGCTCCGGTTTGAAGGGCACCGTAGCCAGCGTGCTTACTGGGTAAACGAGACTTAACATCCTATGTCTCACGGTAGGCAGTGCGTTGGTGATACCTGTATTGCCAATGTCTATGGGCGTCGGTGATCACTTTCCAACAGGTGGCCCCGACTGCTCGTCTGCTTGCGTATGCAATAAAAAAAATACAGAACCCTACAAGACAGGACACAGACCTATCGCAATTGCTAGTAGATCAAGAGCAAATCAGGACCTATATGTTTATGTGCTCATTTATATAAAACAATATTTACTTGTATGGACGTAGTGTATGTACGAAAAGTACAGCATAAATACACATTAAGCAAGATTATTGTGTACTAATGCTGTACTATTCGTTTGAATAAAGATTTTTATTATTACGTAGTTTTTAACGGAATTTTCTCATCTGGCTCAGAGGAAAATTTGTAACAATAAATAAAATATTACGTATACAGGAATAGTAAAGCAATAAATGTAATAAACAGTAATTATTATTACTTTGTGATTACTGCCATATTTCCAAGTTATAATGAGGTCGGTATCTAATCCATCAAGATTTGTCTGAATAACAGTATTTACGCAAAGCGACTGCCATCTCCACAACCCAAAGAGTAAACAACAGTCTAAGGATGATTTAGTTGTTAGTACATTTGAAGGAGCTGATCGTAGAACGAATGCCAAAGATGGTCTTGACAAACGGGACTGACTTTTTATATGCTCGTCCGACTCATGAATCATCTTACTTTTCAGACAATGTGTTGATCGGCCCATACTGTCCTAAACAACCAGAACAAACAACGATAAAATTTATACAATTTAACTTTGTTTCCCACGGGAATCGAACCCACGAACTTTGTTTTGAGTTGTTAACTTCCAAATTTTATACATGTATCATAATTTAAAAAACAAACTGAAATTATAAATGTAATTTGAAAATAATATTGTGACAATACATTTAATATTATTACAACTTGATAACTAAATCCAAATCTTAATACGTGATTTGATAACATCAGAATCCGTCTAACTATTTTTGCTCTAACTTTTTGAGGCCACAACTCCGTATAGAGACCAAAAAATGTTCTCACGAGAACGTGACCTTTGTGATGGATTTCTTTTTCCGATAAAGGACTGAATAACAGTTTTGAACACGTTTCCGATTGGTACTTGATAATTTTTTTATCTGTTGCATTAATTTTTAAACAATCGTTCAAGGACGTTATAATTAAATTTATATTGAAGAAATTTCTAAATAACAGACTTAAATATGAAATTGGTATGAAAAACTAGCTATGTCTAGTTGTTTGTCCCGTGTGATGAAAATACGCAAATTAAATAGTGCTGTAAAAATTCACATTATATAAATACCCATACTTGTTGCAGCACATGCTGGAATAGCCCGAATATGGCAGATTTATTACTTTTTAATATACTTGCCATTCATTGTTTTATTATTAGTAGTTAATTTTCTATAAGTTATCTTGACAAGGACTTACATTTGGACTTGAATATAGCCAAATGTAGATGCCGAATAAGAGTTAACTGCAATTCAATCTGTCTGTAAATTATAATCTTTTGTTTAAATATTTAATGATTCACGATTTAACGTTGAAATAGTATACAATTTCGAAAGAATTGGATTTCATAATAAATCTCAAAATAAAATGAACACAAATTAACTTTCAAATTAACATGTTAAGAAAAAAAAATATTTTTTAAACGTAAAAACAATAATACTTTATAATAAATAACGTATATTTTGTTTATTTTTTCCTTTCCTTTTTTATTTTTAAGTTTGGTTATTATGAAGATTATTCTAGTTAAAATTTATTGAAGTCTAAAATTAATTGCAGAGCCGAATCTTCACTACACCTAAATTATAACGAAATTTTGGAAGTTTCACAATAGCAAAAAAGCTAAAATTTTTCATTTTTATCCCCATTTATATTTACATTTAGGTAACATTCAAGGATGAAATTGTCGCTAAGAAATCAAACTATTATGCTGACTTACTTCAAAATTTTACTACACATCAAACTTGGATATTCTCATTTTCTCCATGCAGCTTAAGACGCACGAGCTTGCATTTGCAACGAAAAAAAAGCCATAATTTTGATTTATGACTTACTGGGAAGCGGGAAGTGGATCGTGAAGAATATACACGATCGCTAGACCGTGTCTTACATAAATCTACCAAAACGGCCAACGCCTTGTTATCCAATATTTCACCAAGCCGGCGAACTCGAAGGAAGAATAAATAACGTTCAGTTTAGCGCAATTGCCCTAGTGACTGCGAGCGATAACTTTGGATCTGCGAGAGGGGTCAGAATTTTTATGATATATCAGTAGATCCACTAATTATTAGGAACTAAAACCAGTGCCTATTGAAACTGCATTTTAGCAGTGTAAAATACTAATGTGATCCGGTTTGAACGGTGCAGTATTTAGTGTTCTCACTGAGTAAATCGGATGCAACATAAAATGTCTCTTGTTGGTGAACAGACTCGTTTTGTTACATCTCTCCTCGTTATCTGTTGCATAAAGAAAACATGAATTGTTTTAATGTTTATAGCAAAGACCAACCGTACTGCCATAATTCCTCGCAACTTTTGGTTTTCAACGGTTTTCACGGTAGTTATTGTAACAAATCAATTAATAAGGCGAAGAAGGTAAATAATTTTTCTTCTAACTAATAAGCGTTAGATTAGTTCTACAGTAACTTTATTAATTAGCAACGAATAAAACAAGTAACATCAGCAAATGTTGCCAGACGGTATTACGAGTTCTCACCAATTAAATACGGATTCGCTTTTTCGAAGCACAGCATTAAATAAATAAAAAAGAAAAACCTCCAGCTCATTTATAAATTATACGGACTTTGTGCAGCGCAACCTAAATATGCAGCCGTTTCTCTTGTGACAAAAACGAATTTTTCAGACCGTATTGCGAGAGTTTAACAAAAAATGGCGTAAAAAAAAAAGCAAACAAGAATTCCATGTCACTGTTTGTTAAAGCCAGTGCAGATTCATCCATAGCAATGCTGACTCGTTGTGCGGTATCAAATTGAAAGAGGAAAAAGTCGGGCTGGTTTTAAATAATTCTCGTATCGATCTCTTACTACTTCTAAAGTCCTCTTTGTATTTACAAGAAAAGAGGTTACAGAAAAGAGGTTAAATAAATATTTAGGTTAAATAAATATTTAACCTCTTTTCTGTCCCTCAACATACACATTGTAGAAGTAATATCATTTTCTGTTTTTTTTTTTAGTTATTATTATCAATTGATATAATTATTGTGACGTAATAAGAGAACTTGTATGGCTTATTAAGTAAATATTTGTAATTTATTTTAGATTCACTAAGACGTACTAGCAAATTATAGAAGTATGAAAAACGTTCAGCTTAAAATATACAAATTATATGCGCAGTGCAATACCTATTAGTCCGTACACACATTTAATTACAAAGCTCAAGACTAAGAAAACAAAACAGCCCTGAGTTTCTCAATTATAAAAAACCAAGTTATAATTAATGACTTAAGAGTAAATTTATGTTCAGTACATAATAAAAAAACCAAATATATAGTGTTAAGACTTAAGCACTTTAAACTGCAACATACAAGCTAGAAGAGGCTGAAATACATTAAGTTCCTCCAAAGGACGGGAAACATGACAATGTTCCATTCTACAATGCACACGAAAGCGTTCTTTGTTGATTTTAATGAGTTGTACTATATCCGCTTACCGGAGCGAGTTAGGCGATTATTACTTTACGGAAACTGGTGTTTCTGTTTTAATGAAACCTTCCCGGGTTACAGTGCACGTGGCAGGTGTTGAAGAATGGATTCTAACACCTTGTAATACAGCTCATTTACGAATGCGAAGTGATTCGGTGCCAAGTTTTAATTTAGTTTCGAAGCAACGTCCACTGCTTTAACCTTGTTAATTCAAGCTATCGATTCCTATAATCGATTGGTGGTCGATGGCGGAGGACGGTCGCAGTATTTCTAGTTTTTAAATTAAATTTGTACACGTTAATTTGTTGCGAGAGGTTTTTTACATTATTGCACAACACAAATGAGGTTTCATAATGCTGCATGTATCATTCAAATTCAAAGTCAATATAATTTATTCAATTTAGGCTCTACTGAGCACTTATGAACGTAAAAAATATTAAACGTATAAATAAATTATTTAACGTCAAACATTAGTACTTTGTATAGTTACTTGGCTATTAATATTTATTATTATTATATATATTATTTCATTTCAGTGAAAATACTACAGCTTTTTGCCTTCCTATGTATACAAAATTTATCTAGTGTTTCGCAAAGTATTCGATATGTTTTAAGAAATTATAAATAGTAATTTACAAATAAAAATTTTCAATAAAAAAGGAAAAAAATATTGAGTGTCAATATTTTTACAGATTTGATTTTTTTCAATTTGTCTCGAATTTTTTGATAAAATCAGGTCTGACAGTGTTCGTTCATTTCATCTTTCACTCTATAAAAATATATATAATAAGAAATTGTAGAAGAAGAAGCATCAACCTAACCACTAAGACGTAAAAAAATTGGGTGTTTTTTTAAATTTGATACATCCAAGCTTAATTTGAATGAAGTTAAAAATAACCTTTCAAGAGCATTACAAACGCTGTCGGCAGGCTAAATAAAGTTAACGCAAGATTTCGCCCGCAACTTGAAATTGTGCGGTCGGAGTTTGGGAAACGTTACAATAACTCACATAAAGACCACACCGCAGCGCCGAAGTACCAAAATCCATTATATCAATAACTAACGAAGCTGTGGAGCCCTTGAGAAATTGCACAAGTTACTAACACTAATAGCAAATTACTACATTGAAATACGACGAAGATATTAATCAGTCTCTCTCATTGCGCCGATGAAATGTACCTAGTTTAATCTAAATAACTAAAATCTAAATAACTAACCTAGTGTAAAAACACTACGGCGTTTAGTATTTGAGGAATAAGGCAAGGATAAGACGGCAAGCATACATGTGCCGTATACACTTATATTCTTTGGAACGTTGTGTAACACAAGGCAAACTTTATATTATATTTGTCGCGTAAAACGTAAAACAAAAGGAGGACACCAATTTGAAACCTTCACTGCCATTAAATATAGTAGTACTATAAAGAAGAAAGATTTTTGTGTGTATTTTTATTATTAATACTAACTTATAAAATACAAATACTATACTATACAAACTTTTTAGTTACATAAAAATCTGAAGCCAAATTACTTATTAATATAATGATTATCTTCAAGCCTCTAACTTTGAGAATCCTCTAATAGTCTATAAATACGCAAAAAGGATCTATTAAAATTTTAAATATAGATAAAACCCTGCTAATGGAGTCAGTCATAATTAATGGAAAAACGTGCCAAAAGAACATGATAAATTTGGATATAAATTTACAAATTTCTTTCGAGAAATGAATAAATCTTGCGTATTTATCAAAAGGTATGATAACTCAGAAATAGTTATACAATTCCTTTGAAGCATTAAAAGTTTGAATCCAAAACAAAGTTCCTAAGCCAAACCAAAACAATTGACTGCTAACGTGTGACATTTACCTTAATAAAAAGAAAAACACCTATTGTTCGATACTAAAAGGCATCGCTGTAACGTAAGGCTGTCCTGGCAATTGAATAAAACAGCTGCTGGCGTGCTAACCTTTATAAATAATTCCCCACGTCGGTCAATAGTGCTCTGAAGCAGTCGATTCGGAAGCTTTCCACGCGTTGGACGAAATTAGTTTGACAAACTTCAACAAGGCAACGATATTGGTTTGTAAGTTCTGTTTTATGAGTTGTTTTTCTTTGGAAATCACCTAAAAGTCACGGGAGTATTTGCTAAGATATAGAGAAAATGAGTTAATTGTAGTTTTCTTCGTGTTTGTTAAAGTATGGATTAGGTTTGTTTCTTAAATAATAAGTTAAACGTTGTTTATACTCATGATGACAACTGGATACCAACCAGAAAACAACATGTTATTAAGTCATAGAATATAAGTAGTCAATGAAATATATTTAAACTGATTAAATCACTGATATCATAAAGAACATGTTACAAAGTAATACATTGAAAAGTAAAATAATAGCACCGTATTTTGCTGTCACAAAATATATGTTTTAAATTCTTACCTGTTATGTAAAAATATATTTTAAAATTAAAACGAAGATACCAAAGTTATCCTAATCGGTCTACCAGACGCATGGAGTTATATCTAAATATAACAACAAATTCGCAGCGAATTGAGCATCTCCTCCTACTGATAAGCTGTTTAA
Source organism: Lamproptera curius (assembly GCA_029286875.1). Taxonomy (NCBI): domain Eukaryota; kingdom Metazoa; phylum Arthropoda; class Insecta; order Lepidoptera; family Papilionidae; genus Lamproptera; species Lamproptera curius. The sequence continues at coordinate 1,572,732 of JAGSMT010000023.1, forward strand.
AAATAGTTTAATCGGTGAGATTAACATTAACAAAATTCTAATCTATATTTAAAATATTTTTAATACCGTAACGGTTAATAATAATATTTTTTATCAAGAAGAAAACATATAACGAACAAGTTCTAACACCACGTCCCCTCTCAACATTAACCAAGCTACAAAACACGCGTTAATGTCACCCGACTTACGTGTGTCGCGAACTTTCAGCCAAAGTGGAAAATAACAGGAATTAGACCAGTCATTTTCCCACCGGAATTGGATTGGAGTAACGCACTTCTCGGTTGGAAATTAATAGGGCCTCGCGTGTGTAAAAATCACGCGACGTTCGACTTACTTTACTGCCCTTTGCTTTTTGAATCGAAATGGACCAAGTTAATGAAGAAAACTCCCTTCATTAACTTGGTCGGGGTTATTTTTTTCTTCCAATGGACCAAGAAATGCTGTACATAAATACTGAAAATACACTTTTTTGTCGATGGTTAGAACTTAGTATAGTTATTTTAATAATGTTATATGATGTAACTTATTTAAATAACCTCTTGCATCTGTATAAAAAATGGGATGATAATTTCTTCTGTGCATGATGAGCATGATGACCGATGGTCCGTGATGATACGTCCTACAAACCGGAAATCGAAACTTCAGAGCTTTGTGGTAACTTAGTATTCTTGTTGGTTTTGACAGATTGACGGTTAAAAAAAGAACAACGGTTGATGCGCAGAATGGGAATGTAAACAGACACATTTAAACCGTCTTTATAAGTCCTTACATGAGACAACGGCTTTAGTTCTCGTCTCATCCACTTAGAGCAGTTTATCGTTGTAATTTATAGAGACCAGACAACTGAAGTTTTGCGAAAAACCTTGTGATACTCATTGAAATAGAAACCGAAATCATAATAACTTTTAAAATATCCTTAGTTGTAGAAGAAACAAGGCAATATTGGGTGAGATTTTAGATATTTCTCTGCAATGCCAAATTGTTTATAAAAAGCTTTATGTCAAGATAGCTACTCTAATATATTCGTACGCTAAATGAAGTACTTTCATATATATGACGATAGATTATGTCACCAATGCTACAGTTGCTCCACCACCGAATGACCTATTTTGTTATCGTATAAACGTGACCTAGATGTAGATCAAAATAGAAAAGAATGGGTGGATCTTTAACCAATTTATAGGTTATTTCAACTACATGTTATAAGTTATTTACGAAGGAGCTAAGAAAGAAGTGTTAAATACTTTTGAGCATTAGTGTCTTATCATTTTAGAAAAAATAAGTTGGCACCGCAATTAGATATAATTGAAATATTAAACTGCATACACACTACGTAGTTAACGCAATTTCAAAAACAATAATCCTCGGAATTGTAAGTTTGATCTATTACATTTCAAAACCTACTTCATAAGGTTAAGAAACAAATTTCAATTTAATTTGTATCAACATTTATCTATTTCTGTTGTTTTGTGGTGTTATTTAGCTTAATAATACAATCGTAGTTTTCGCTTTCAGAATACGAAATTTTACAGCCAATTACTCAAAAAACACTTTTGATGGCAGTATATTTAAGCTCTTATTGTAAATTCCGACACTTTTTTAAATTAAGAACTTCATAGTACGTATATTGTTACAACTACCCCCGTTATCTAGTGGCATGGGCGAGTGCTTTAGAAACCGGAGGTCATGGATTCGAATCCTGCGGGGACTCAACAAAATTTTAATTTTTTGTTTCCTAGTTGGTTAGGGCAATTTGGGCCGATCACCCAATTGTCTGAAAAGTATCATGCGTCGGATGGGTAAGTAAAAAGTTACATAATATGTTGTATTTAAATTGATTTACAACCTGGTTTAAGAAGTTTTACATACTTATTCTACGTTTTATTTTATAAACACGATGTTAATTTTCTTTTCTTTATTAACTAGCGATTCATTATTACAGTAAATCTTCTATTGAACGAGTAAATACAAAAGTTATTTGCTCAAATTTAGGTCAATAAATATAAATATTTGAACAAAATCATGAGGATAACGTACCTTGTAAACTAGTGGGTTGATGCTTTAGAGTGATCTCTACAGTCAAAGCGACATAAGGTAAAGGGTGTTTTACAATTTGTGAATGTAGTTACAATAGCACTCAACACACGACAAATCTATCGAAAAAAGCTGCTGGCAAAGCTTGTAGTTTGGCAAATAGTACGGTTTTGAGCACATGGCCATAGTACGAAAACAAAACGACTGTACCGCCCATAGAACTGCGAAAGCCAACATATTTTCACCCGAAGCGCTTGCCCCTTTGTTGTCGTTCAATGGCTGACAATAAAAATGCGACGATACCCTTTTGCGATTTCCAAATCATTGTGATGTCAAATTACGCCAGCTGCGTCGGACTTGACCACAGATAGTGGATATGGGTTAATTTGGCCGTTATATTGATTGTTGTAGATTATGTTTTTATAAATTAGTTGTGTTATACTATTATTTCTGTAAAGTTTTGGATAACAAACAAACGGAGGATCGCTTTACATGTCGACAACTTTTTGTTAATGTTGTCCTTCGTTTAGTTACTTAATACGGTCCGATCAACAAAGCGCCTGAAAAGTATGATGATCATACAAGTGTATTTACAAAAGTTTTATCTTATCAGACAGTTGGGTGATCAGCCCCAATTGTCCTAGCCAACTAGGAAACAACAATGAAAATTTGTTGAGTCCCGCAGGATTCGAACCCACGACCTCCGCTATCTAAAGCACACGCCTATACCACTACGCTACAGAGGCAGTTTAAAAATTACAAATTTTTATTTTATTTATGTTACTTTTTATAACTTACTTGAGTTTTAAATTTAATAGTTTAAAAATCATGTACTAAGGTTCTAGGTTAACAAAATTCATTACGTAATATGTACAGAAAGTATATATTGAAAATTTTAACACCTAACTTTAGAAATTATTAATTCGCTTATTAACTATACATTTGATTAATTCTTGTCGTATCAGAAACATAATATTTTTCCATAACGCAACAGAAAAATCGCTATCTACAGCCTCATCCGCGATAATCCGATCCTGTCATCGGCCCTCGGCGAAGTTTCCTTCGAAATCTCTGTTATTAAATTAATCTACATGGAGCGAATTCGTCCGCCATTTTCTAAATTCTCTCGACATAATTAAAATCCGTGAAGCTTGCAACAGGGCGCTTAAAGGGGGATTAGTAGATTATTTAGGACTCCGACAAACAGCGTAAAAGGAAAAATACAATAACGTGACCAAACAGAATTTCGTTACACAATAAAATTCAGTTCTCAGAAAGGAGGATACTTTGTTCGTTCTTAAAATAAAATTACCGAGAATACTTGATGCCGCAATGCTTTGTGGATAATATTTCAGGAATTATTAGTGAAAAAGACTACCATTATAATCCTTTGCAAGGATTATATTGATGTAAATGCTTACTAAAGGTTTCTCAGAGCTACTCTAAGATTTAAACGTGATATGTTTTATATAGATACATAGATCAGTAGAAACGAACTCATCGATTTGGCAAGTATTGAACAAACGCAAGTCCTGTTATTAAATATTGATATTATTAATATTTTTCCATTATTATTATAGAGTCAATTTTAAGTTTCTTTTAACGGCACTCTGTAAAAGAGGACCAACAACCTCGGTAGGTCCTCTTTTACAGAGAGCCGTTTCGGATGGTACCGCCGCGGTGCCTATCTGCTGCAAAGTGGTAGTGAGTAAATTACTACTGTGAGACCATATTAGTAGGAATGGGAGCATACAAACACCCGTAGTTCGCCCTCGCTTACGAGCACAGCAAAACGCACACACCCTGTTCACTAACTACACCTGCGTTCCGGAGCGAATCTAACCGCCCCAACAACCGATAAAAACGGTCGCCCTATCGTCGGTGTCTCGATCCGTAAACTGATCGTCGACGATCCTTATAGGAGATACCAAAGAATGCCTAAATCATGTACCTTCTATACGTGTAGCCTTCACATTTAGCAAAAAGTGTCGGTCACCTGGTTCGTGGGGACAGTTGCTTCCCGCGAACTGTGTGATGAAGTTTACCAAAGACATGGGTCTAAAAGCATAACATCATTGCCAAAAAAAATACTACTGTGTTCCATTTTGAAGGGAACATAGCCAGCGTATCTATTGCATAAACGGGACGTAACATCCTATGTGTCATGTAGGCAGCGCATTGGCGATACCCATGGTATGACCGATGTTTATGAACGTCGGTAACCATTACCCATTAAATAGCCCGACTGCTCGTCTGCCTTCGTTGGAAGTAAAAAAAAAGCTTAGAAGCCGTAAATTAAGTGCATTGCTTTTATTTATTTGAATTAAACTAACTTATTAAAAAGAAGATTTAGAAAATCTCTAAGGCTGTCATGTATTGGAAATTGTATAAGTATTTCAAAGATATAAAAGTTTAACCGCATTTTCATAGCATCAATATGTATATATCAATATGTATGTAGATTTATTTAACACTCAAAGTCAAAGCTTTACGCATTGTTCCGGCTATAAAAATGTAAAACCCCTATATTAATATCTTATGTTTTTAACATACAATACTAATTCATAATAAGTTGCTTTTTACATTTGGGATTTAGAATAAATGGAAGCAATTATTTTCTCGTCACCCATCCCACAAAGCCTCAAATCGAAAGTCTTCGATCAGTCGTCCTACCCGTTTTGACCTACGGTGCCGAGACTTGGACACTTACGGTTCGACTGGTGAACAAATTTAAAGTCGCTCAGCGAGCTATGGAGAGGGCTATGCTCGAGTATCTCTGAAGGACCGCATCAGAAATGACGTGATCCGACAGAGAACCAAAATCACCGACATAGCCCACCGGATTAGTAAGCTGAAGTGGCAGTGGGCCGGTCATATAAGCCGCAGAACTGACGACCGCTGGAGTCGAAAAGTTCTGGAGTGGAGACCGAGGCTCGGCAAACGTAGTGTAGGACGCCCTGCGGCAAGATGGAGTGACGACATTCGCAAAGTGGCCGGTGTGGGCTGGATGAGAATAGCCGAAGATCGGAAGCGGTGGCGTGCATTAGGGAGGCCTATGTCCAGCAGTGGACGAACACAGGCTGATGATGATGATGATGATGATGATGAATTATGAGGTCATTTTAATCTACTTCATAGCACAGCTAAATAAAATTCATGTAGACCTATAGTAAAGGAGTATCATACGTATTGCGTTCGAAGTATTTGAAAACCGCTCGCTGTTCGACATTTTATTACAATCAATACAAGTAAATAAAATTTGACGTGTCCGTTTATAATATAAAATAACCATTTCATACCAATAAGATCACTGTGATATAATTGGTACATATGACCAAAAACATTTTTTTACATCTTTGTTTGTCTGTTTTTTCTGGCTAATCACCGGCTGGCTGATGGCTGGTTAGGTTTAGACGAAACTTTCACTAAAATACATGTAGATGGAATTGCAAGTAACTTAAATAACCCTTTAATGAAAGAAAATTAACACATTTTTTTAAATAAATTACTATGCGGACGAAGACGCGGGCAACAACTTATTTAGCTTTATTATAATTTAGAGTTAAATACTGTAACTTTTCTACAAGCTGATCGATTCACGAAAAGAAAAGCCCTACCAGAGAGACATAGGTCAGCCGTGGTGTAATTTGTAAAAGCCTCAAGCAAAGTAAAATAAAGCTGAGGCAAATTCGTTTTTGTTAGACGCAAGTACTATTTTTTAATGACTAACTAAAACTAAAACTTTACTAATTACTGCAACATAAATTGCTGTGTTTGCTTGGATAGGAGTATTATACAGGGTGTTAGCGCTCGTTGCCGATTTTAATGAGTTTCAATGTAGCAAGCGGGAGTGAGTTTAGGGATTATTTCTAAATTTGCATTGGAGATTGTTTAATTAAAACTATTGTTGACATGATTGGCACAGAAGATTGTGCATTTGTCTTTCACATTAAGTTGTGTCAGTCAGTTTCATTCCAGTCGATAACATTGATGAATAACGTTATTACACAGCGTGTTCTCAAATGTAAAGCTTTAAATTAAGAACATACTTGAAAGTTTACATTATACTACTTAAGACGTCGAACTGGTGATTCGTATCCTTAATTAAGATTTATTTATTTGGAGATCTGTGACAAAAGTTTAAATTTATCGATTTTTATAATTAAGTAATTTAATTATTGCGTTTTTAAATTTCTATTAAACTTACTATTTATTGCTTTTTGTTTTAGACGATAACAATAAATTATGATTTTATTTATTATTAAGTAAGTTGTCACTGTTTTCAATTGATTTATATTTTTTTATTCCATATTGTTAAAGTGTTACGCCTAGTAACCTGTGTACGCTTTTAGGTTTCAAATGTAATTTACTATATATTCATCATTTATCATGTTAGAATGAACTATTGATAAAATATTTTTATCATGAATAATTTTTTGTTCAAATATTCCCGATGTTTCATATCGAGACAGGTATTATCGAATGGCCATCATAGTTTTATTGGCCATCGACAAAATCCATAAACGCGTTAACATAAGTAGGATCTGCTATTAAATTATGTTTAGTATTGATTAAATAACAAGATTTTTTTTATAATATTATAAAAAATAGCAAACTGAGTTTCTTTCGCCGGTTCTTCTCAGGTCTGAGGCGTCCTTTTCCGAATCGGTGTTCGTGTGTTTGACAATCAATAAGCAAGTGTAAACATCTATAAATCCAATTATTATAAACAAAGTTTAGATTTTTTTAAATTTCTTTTTTTTTGTTGTAGGTCAGTGTTCCTGAATTATTCACAATTATCAATATTGCTACTAAATTTGTTATATTGTTTGTTAGTAATAAAAAAATGTGCGTTTAATAAAGGTTATAAAATCTGTGTCTGTGCAGGTCATAAAAAATAATGGACTCGGGGGAAATGTCCAAAGTACGTTGAAAGATACCAGAGGTCATATAAAGGTCATAAAGAGCTAATAATTACATTAATGTCGTCTTCTAATCAATCTGTCTATAATTAATTATCGATCGTAAACAAACAGCGAATAGGACAGAGAAGATTTATGCAAATTAGCTCTTACGTCTACCGCGTGAGTTGCATTTCGGAGTTTTGAAGATGCGCAATAAATTATGCAAATCCAATTGAATTTGCACGCTAATGTTGGGTATGCTTTATAAGGGTTTATGGGTACGGCTAAGTAATTACGTTCTAGGGGTCCGATGAATTTCAAGTAGGCCAAGCTGTGGTGTTAGAGCTAATAAGGGTGATTTAACACTCCTTAAACTGTACATATATTATTAAGTACTTACAAATATCTGTGCACGATGTACGTAGGATCATGGTCAATCTACTTCATAATATGCTTTTGGTGTACGGGTATCTGAATTTATTAAAGGAATCCGTTTGCATAAATTTACTAACCATAAATAAATTATTTCTAAAAATTTTGTAATTAGACAGGATTAATTCTCTTAAAAGGTATAGATAATATTTTATAAGGAAATAAGGTAAAGCAGAAAAGGTATTACGGTTATAAATAAAACATTAACTATTTTTATTTATAACCATGTTTTTAAAACTTAGTTATGTGCGTGAAAATCTATAAAATGTTATCGTGTATTACTTTTAAAATGATTTAACTTAAATAAGTTATAATATATATTTTTTAATATCATACCTACTTATAAATTTACTGCTTATCGTTTAACAAAACTTAAATATAAGGAAGTGTTTATAATATCCCAACAAGTTAATAACAGTTCAGCTTTTTACACAATGTAATCCATGGAAAAGAAAAAAAATCTAGGCTGCCTCCGCAGCCTAGAGAATGGTCTTGTGCTGAGATATCGGGGGTCATGGGTCACTCTTTAAGGATTCAACTGAGAGAGCTCATCAAAGGCCGCCGCAGTCGACATCATCTTACCATCAATCGGTTGACTGGTAAAGAATGCATTCGGTATTAAGCCCGTCATTGTACTCCATTAAAACATGATGTACAAAATAATAACAAACAACTACGGCAACCATAAAATGTTAGCTTATATCATATAGAAAATATGACATTAAATTTAAAATTAGACGACGCCGAGTGTGAATATCGGTATTGGATAATTCCATCGGCGGACGGAGGCCGCCGAAAGATGCGGACAACCCCACTCCGGCCCAGGGGTTAGCTTAATCGGACGGAAACGTCATTTAACGGTCCGCGTGGCAAATCGCCCGAATGACGAGGAACGATTATCGGATGGGTTTTATTGTTTCCCATCAGCGATATCTTTTAATTCGCCTCGCAAATATACCCCCACGCAATTAATGCAGACGGATAATTTTACCCATCAGATCTTCGACAAGGGTAACAAATGGGAAGTTTCTTACTTACGAACTGTCTTGTGGTATATGTATGATATTGCCTGTAATGTGAACACTATAAGAGAAGAGCGAAAATCATCTGTTGATTTAAAGTAGGAAGGTTAAGAATATATCTTTGTCATCTCAGGACGGATGACCGCCAGGCTTTTACTTTAATTTTATTGTATGTTTTATCATGATACAAAGCTTAAAGCATTTAGTACGAAACAGTTATTTTTAGAGAATTTCTTTCTTCTAAAAATAAACTTGTCTCACATATTATAATTTAGTAAATATTCTAACTAATACCAGTAGTTAGAATGTTTACTAACTTATTTTGTACTGACCTTTGATATATATTTAAGATTGCATTACAATTGTACTACACACGCCTAGTAATCACTAGAAATTAGATATACAATCATAATCAAATAATTGGTTAGCACTTTTAATAGCAATATAATTGTATATTTCTTTTCCATGGATTATATTGTGTAAAAAGCTGAACTGTTATTAACTTGTTGGGATATTATAAACACTTCCTTATAAACGGCAACAATCGTCAAAATATATATCATGCTCAATTATTTCAAAGATATCAAACTGCATGAGTGTTTTAACCATGTTATTCAACATCGTAAGTTTTATCCCAAAGATCGTGTTTATTGAACTTAGAGAACGGTGTCTAATACCTTATCAGCGTTCGGATTACGTCCCCTTGCGTCAACAACTGCGGAACGACGTTGTCTGCAAATTGCTACGAGAATATAAAGAGCTTCACTGATGGAACTTGGGTGAACTTTGTTAGCTGGCAAGCTTGCAGACAATTCTGAAGATTCTGTAACGGACCCTAAAAGCTTATTCTGGGAATTTGTAGTAACCCATTGTATAACGTTATACTGGGGCGTCTTTAGAGTTTTAAATTAGAAGCAATTGTTAACAAACGTCTAAAGTTTAAATATATATAATAGATTGCGAGCATTAATCTTAATATATATATATATCACGTATCACGTTGTTTGTCCGCGTTAAGCTACTTAACCGATTTTGAATCAAAGTTGCACACCATGTGCAGTTTAATCCAACTTGAAGGATAGAAAAGCTTACATCTTAATTTATAGTCCCAATATTGTTTTATCATTCATCTCAGCCTGTGATAGTCCACTGCTTGACATGGCCTCTAATACTCCTTATCCATTAGAGGTTTTGGACCATATACCACAGCTGGTCCAATGCGGGTTGGTTGAGGTGGACCGACTTTACATGCCCATCCAGCATGGATCATCTTACTTTTCAGACAATTGGGTAGAATCACATTGGTCCTAACAACTAAAAACACAATGAAATTTGTTAGTCAAATTCGAACCCACGACCTCGGTTTCTAAGCCACGCCTATACAGGCTACGAGGCAGTTGTTTTATTGCCATTTATTTTTCTATTATTATTTGATGTTGCAAAATGTTAACTACAAAACGATAGTGAGAGTTGGCGATATTATTGGGTGGTGTGTCACAATAGATAGTGATATTTAATAGTATAAACTTTTCATTAATAATAGAAGTACTGAGATAATAAACAGGAATTGTTAAAAATTAATTAATTTTTGTCACATCATTTTGTAATAATTATCATGTATTGTTAAAAACAAAAATGCAATTTCATAACGCCGTTATTTTATATCAGACCATTAAAAAACAGTAATGAAAAAATGCGTTCCTAACATGCTGCAGCAACATAAGATGTAGAAATTAGAATTGAATTTTTACAGAGCAAAATTAATAAAAGTGATGTTTTATCCTATATCTTTATATATATATATTTATGACATATTCAACGGCGGATACGATTGAGGGTACTGTATTTTCGTTATTTATTATTTCATACGATAGTTGTTTCCTTACGCTTGCGACCAACCATGCAACTGAAACGTTAAAATTATGTCATGGTGGTAGTGCTTCATATCCATACAAATTATAACGTTTTTAATAGAAAAGTAAGAATTAAAAAATAGTAATTTTTAAACTGACTTTTTGCATAGAATTTTGCATGATATCAATAATCAACAGAAGGAACATTTAGATTAATTTTTTTCAGTCTGTCTACTTTAAATATCAATCGAATCGATTTTTACATCAGTGTTATATTTTCATTGTATTCAGGTGTAACGGTAGCATCATCGAGGCCACTGTTATTTACAAATGACATTTATCTAATAAAACATGGTGGTCATCATGACTGATATTCTCTTTCCGTTTATCCTAAGCCCTTTAATTGTTTACTACCATGTAAAATTAGTTTACCCTAGTCGCAGCAACGCGTGGCGGGGTCTGCTAGTATTATTATAAATATACGAGGGGGTTTGTATATGAAGGCTGCTATTTCATTTCTAAATGCTAGTGGTTGATAAAATTTAATACATTTCCTTACTAAAAATTTAACAGCGAAAAGGGTAGTCAGGTCATTAAAATTTACGTATACATAATTCTGTACTAAAATATAAAGTGTAATAGTTTTACTGGCTTCGTAGCCTAGTGGTAAGAGCATGTGCTTTAGAAACCGGAGGTCGTGGGCTCAAATCCTGCGGGGACTCAACAAGTTTTCATTGCTGCTAGTTGGTTAGAGCAACTTTGGCCAATCACCCAATATGTTGGAAAGTAAGATAATCTATACGTCGGATGGGCTCGTGATAAGCCGGTCCACCCACCAGCCCGCATTGGAATAGCGAGGTGGGATATGGTCCAAAACCTCGTAATGGAAAAGGCGTGCATAAGGGGATGCCTAAGACCAGCAGTGAACCAACACATGCTGAAGATGAATAGTTTTAGTAACAGTTTGTTTCATGATGTAATAAGGAATGACTTACCACAATAAAATTAAACATATAGATCTCGCGTTTACCTGAAACAAATAATTTAAATTAGCGATATTTTCTTTAAAATCAATGTATTGTATAAAATGGCAACAGAACTTTCAAATAGAAAAAATTTTTTTTTAAATTTATGACAGTTTCTTAATGAATACATTTCGCTCTTATTATCCACAAAACTTAAACCCACACGTATATAGATTTATAATTTTAAGATACTATGACATATATAGACAGATACACTGCCATAATAGTGTCAAATATGCATCCCGGTTTGAAGGGCGTACTTTAACTGCTTGCGAAACGTGTCGTTACATGCCATGTTTCAGAGCAGCGAGCAACTAGTGCTGTTTTAAGTTGCATTCACTATGAGCCTTACTGATACCTTTATGTATCACATAATAATATATCATGGTCTTCCTGACATTTCAATAAAATAAATAATACTAGAAATATACTATAGTTTTTCTTGTGTATGTATGTAGTTTTAGTCTAATAAATATTTAGTATTTAACATGACTTGACCCAAATTAAATAATTTTGTAGTTTCAAAGTTGATACAAACCAACATTATTATACTACGAAGAAACGATTATAAAGGCATCGTTCATCGAGACTCAATGGAGATGATAAATTAATGCAATATTGAACTGAGGCTGGTATTAAAAGTTCATAAGAATCTTTTATGCAAGAATTCATATTTTCGATGAAGTGACTTCGTAAATTAATAAGTAACGTCTATTTATTTATTAAAACTTCTTGTACACAAAACAATAACATTGAGTACAAAGGCGGACTTAATAATTAATATATAAATAAACATATACGCTCTTACGTAATGAATAATAGAAAGAAGAAAACAAAAAAACATAAAATAAGTAAAAATGATCCTTGTAAGCTACATTTGCTTTAACAGGTATTCACGAGCTTTAGTTTTAAACTGAAACCGATTCTTAGCCATTCTCACATCGGAAGGCAGCTTATTCCACATAATTATTGATTGAATAAAGAATAAGGAATGAGTAAAGTCAAAACGGTGAAGGAGACGATGGTGCGTCGAGCGAAGGTTTTTGTTACTGACTTTACAGCGAAGATATATAAGCAGGAGTGGAAGGAGAATTAAGTAAGGCATAAAGAGTAGTGAGAGCCCGTAACGAGCGTCGTTGGCGAATGGGTAGCCACTGCAATTGTGTACGGCAGGGAGACACATAGTCATATTTACGAAGGTTAAAAACAAATCGAATGCAGAGAAGTCAGTCTAGTTTATTGAGGTGATCTGCATTCAGGTAAAAGTAGCACACGTCACCATAGTAGATAAGAGGGAAAATCAAAGTCTGCACGAGCATTGCTTTCGATGGAATTAATGAAATAAAATTTTATCTTTTCACTAATGCTAGAAATATGAGATTTACAGTTCAAAGTGCTATTTACGTCCAGACCTAAGTTTTTAATACTTTGGCTGATAGGAATGGGAGAGCTGTCAAATAAAATTTGTTGTTGTTTAAATGGATCTTATTTAGCCAGGATTCTAGGGCTACCAAGCATAATAGCCTGACATTTAGATGGATTAACAGTTAACCCAAACCTATCAGACCAATATTTGATAGCATCCAAGTCTCTGTTGACTTTACTGAAAGCATCCGAGACAGTATCAATGCTTGCCTGAGCAAAAATTTTGCAGGTCGTCAGTATACAAATGATACGCACACCGAATGTCGTGTATAATAAGATTAATAAAAAGAGAAAACAGAAGAGGGGAGAGAATACCGCCACGTTCAGTAGTAAGCCAATTTAATGAAGACTCGTCAACGATTACAGAATGTTGGAGTCCCCGAAGATAAGAAGAAAACCAGTCCAGAACTTCATCAGAAATCATAAAATAAGACATATATAACACGTAACATAGTATCTTTGGTCTTACTAAATAAAGGACTTTTTATAGATTTTATCACGTTCATTTTCGCCAGGAATTAAAAATGTAAAACAAACGCGATAAAACCCGTAATAACTTTAACTTTTCCTTTTATTCAACAATAACAAAGCTTTGTTCAGAATAATACACTTAGTAAAACCTCATGTTTATTTTAGAATCCGTTCATATTTATCATCGCAGCTTTATACCCATCAATGCCGCAACGTTATATTTTAACAAGATGTTGCACAGCGCTTGAGTGTTGTTATTTTCTTTAGAAATTTTCATCCGTATTGTTATCAGAAACCTCTAGCGAGCTAACAGGCGTAGGCTTGTTGGCATGAATAAATTATAAAAGTTCGCCCCACAGCTTCTGTACGAACGGCGGTTGATGGGGAAGACGGTGGAGTTTGGACACCTTATACTTTGCGGAATATTGTGCTTCGTACTCTATTTTTTCTATTCTATTCACTAGTGATGTTTAAAATTGTGAATTGGGTTTAATAGACAGCTGAATAGCAATGACATCGAAAAAAAAATTGTTTGTACTAGCACAAGCTTAACCTTTAGTTTCAAAAGCGTAGCTAGCTTTTTAAATAAACATATTTTACCGATTATGCGGCATTTAGTTTTGTCTACTTAGTTTAAGGTCAGAATGAAGTATTAAACGTGTGAAAATAGGCAGAAGTGTTTATTATATCACTTGGTTATTAGTTAAACGACGTTACAAACTATTACCTAAAAATTTTCGTAAAGTCCTAATTCAATCAAAAATTAAAATATATTTAAAGAATTGAAATAAGAATATGTTTCTACAAAATAATTTGTCGTTCGCCATTACTATTTACAAATTTTTACCATAAAACTAAATTGTCTTTTAGGTTACGTGTTCAAACCCACCATAACGTAAACATTTACGTGGAATTAACCCAAGCAATTATATCATACGCGCCATCATGACGTGATGTATCCAACAAAACGTTAGTAAATTATTCATAACACAATTCCCTTATTAAGTTGAGCGGGATATTCGACAGTCTTCGGTTCAGCGAAGCGTCGAATTGTTCCACGTTGAGCCTTGTTTTCTTGGGCCCCTTGCAATATTAACATTGAACCGCTACGTATACCAATTTACATCGGGATGCCATCCCCCGAATCTAATATTCCCTGTTTAATAAGTTCCCGGATTATTTCTATTGGATGTACGTTTTAATCCCGGCTTTATTCTGTTGATGTACAATTTTCTCGTTGCATTATGTTTAGTTATGGCTGTGTTGTTAATTGGATGATATTTAAAAAATATTTGGTCTTTTTCAGTGTAAGGAATAACTTCGTTCAGAAATTGATTCAGAAACCTAGCACGTAAGCAAAGTCCATCTTCTGTTTTAAGGATCTATGTTTTCCGAGCTGACTTCAACTAACACGGCCGATCTACTTCCATTATAGATATTATATGTTTTAGAACAGGCAACTACGAAGGAGATATTATAGTGCACAAATGTATGCGCTGCATGCACGTACATGTGTTCCTCCTCCTCTTTTCTTCACTTGAATAGTCGACAAATAACCAATACGACCAGGGACAAATATAGCGCTGGATCATACTACTTTACAGGCAAAGGTGTAATTAGCCAACATCACCCTAACCAGCCAAGGAACAACCATGAAATTTTGTGTATAGTGATTTTGAACCCACGACCTTCGGTTTCTAAAGCGCAAGACAAACTACTAGGAGTTTACTTTTTAGGACTTACTAAGCATCATTATACTTTTATAATCCTGATTTTTTTTGATAATGTATCTTCTTTTTGTTGCACTTTTACCATAAAAGTGTCAAATAGCTACAGAAAATAATTTTCAGACCAGATTTTTAGGATTCGAACCCACGACCTCCGGTTTCTGAAGCACACGCCTATACCACTAGGCTACGGAGGCAGTTATATATGTATACTATGCATACAAATACGTATCTACATAAATACGATATATAAATATAAATCATATATGTACCATATATAGCTAGCCTTTAAATCTGTCTAATAGACTTCGAAACTGTTACACCAATTCTAACCTCCAATTCCGACCAAAGGAATGTCTCACTAGTGTTTCGAGAATACATTCGATCACAACGTAAACTAAACCCAGTCATCCATTACTAATTGTGAACAGTCCAAAAATATCTGTGAATTTTGGTCACGTAAATGTATCAGTCTCCTGTCCCTCACAATTAGAAACGAAACCATTTGCAAGGAATCGATACGTCAGTGTGATCTTTGGGAGAGGTCTGAATTTGTTGCAATTATTTGTACTATTCGCCGCCTCCGTGGCCTGGCGGTAATGGAATTTGCTTTAAAAAGTGGAGGTCGTGGGTTCGAATCCCGCAGAGAAAACAACTATGTGTTGTCGTTGTTTTCTGTTTGGACAGGACCATTTTGTCCGAATACCCCAAAGTAAGATGATCCATTCGTCGGATGGGCATGTAAAAAGTAGGTCCACGCAACAACCCGCATTGGAACACCGTGGTGGAATACGGTCCAAAAAACCCCTATTGGAGAAGGTGTCCATTAAGCGAGGCATATGTCCAGCAATAGACTAACACAGGCTGATGATGATAATGATGATTCTTCGTATATATTCACTAATCTAAGGCTATGGAACTCATTAAGAAATTCTCGATTGTATTAAAATCATTTCTACAGATAGAATGCTTTTAATCCTACTTTAATTAAAACCTCCGTCGGTGCATGGCGTTGCAGGATTATATGTTTACATTCTTAGCGAGTTATTTCATTTGTGCAATGTGTATGAGGCAATCATGACTATTTATAATAATGAAATATGTACGCGTTATAGGGCGGAAAATTTACGTTATTGATATCTTTCGCTTTAGTAAAAACAATGTGAAACCCGAAATGAAAACGTTTTATGAAATCCAGTCAAGAATGTAACTTGTGCTTTATATAGATTCGGTTTTGTGTATCAAAAGCTAAATCCTGACACTTTTTTAGCGATGTAATACATTATGTTAAAATGATCATGGAAAGCTTTTAATTTATTGATTTTTGCGCGAGGATATCCAATTTAATGGATGTTTTTTACATACGAACCCTAGACATATGTATTTTGAATAATACACCAGACCTAGTGGTATAGGCGTGTGCTTCAGAAATCGGAGGTCGTGGGTTCGAATCCTGCGGGGACACAACAATTTTTCATTGTTGTTTCCTAGTTGGTTAGGGCAATTTAGGCCGATCACCCAATTGTCGAAAAAGTAAGATGATCCATGCGTCGGATGGGCATGTAAAAAGTCGGTCCACCTACCAACCCGCATTGGACCAGCGTGGTGGGGTACGGTCCAAAGCCCCCTGATAAATAGGGGTGTATTAGGGGAGGCCTATGTCCAGCAGTGGACTATCAAAGGTTGATGATGAATGAAAAAAAAGTATACATATATTATATTTATGTTTTACACTAATATGTATTAAGAGACTTTTTCTCTTTTTTAATCTATCCCTGTGCACCTACCTTATTGTCTCCGAACTACCCAAAGGTTTATTGGTAGACAATGCCATCAGCATTAGGTCCGCCTTTACACATAATTGTGCATAAAGTATAACATAAATATATAAATAAAGGCTTCAATTAAAATGCTATTTTTTTAACGTAGAGAGTAAAAAAGACGAATCGGAACATTAATGAAAACATTTTCACCTGTGTAAGTCCGTAGTGTAGTTTTTGGACCGTATCCCATTACGCTGGTGAAATGCGCGTTAGTGGAAAACATTTTCATCTTACATGAATAGATCCACGAATAATAATAATAATCATAATTCAATCGGACAATGAACACAACATTATTTAGTCCCAAACTAAGCAAAGCTACTATGCTGTACCATGGAAACCAGATGGCTGATAAATTCATTCATTTTGATACAAACACCCAGACACGAGAAAAACACTATGTTCATCACACATTGTTTTTCCGAAGTGGGAATGGAACTGACGAATCGAAACCTTTAGCGTAACATTCAGGGTCACTACCACTACGCCAAGCAGTTCGTTAAGTATAAAAAAAAATCAATTCATTAAAAATTAAAACAACTTTTAAGCAAAACCGTGTAAATAATATGAAAAATAAAAGAAAACTGTCATTGGCAAACATATACAAGCACATGGTTAATAAAAATTAATAAATATTTTCTTTGAGCTCAATGTCAAAAAACACAAAATAGTTTAAACTATAATAGTAACACATAACATTATTTCACATTAACAATATAAGATATGTGTAATCAGATAGACTAATGACTCAAAAAACATACAGTCGAAAGTCATACGTGACAACGTCTTTTAGTGGTAGAATGATTGTAATGTGAATATTATTCGAATAGTAGGAAGAAGGATCCCACCAACCCGCATTGGACCAGCGTGGTGGGATACGGTCCAAAAACCCTCTAATGGATAGTGTATTGGGGGAGCCATGTCCAGCAGTGGACTATCACAGGCTGATGATGAATGAATGAAAATGATGAGGTAGAAGGATCAACCCTATTTCTTTTTCTCTCTGTCTCTCTTTCTCTTCTTTAAGCGGGCCAACTGTGAACGATTAAGAGAGTGCCTCTCACTTTACCTTGGCGTTGCTTATTGCGTTACGTGAGCGGTGCTGAGACACAGTTTTCGAGAGTGCCTCTCTATCTAGAACTAATTTATACGACGTCACGTCAATACGTGAGTACTTTCGATTGCATTAAATGCTAAATATCCTTATTTCCCAAATAGACATGTAGCAACTTAGATACATTCAACGATTTCCTTCTACACGACAATAGATAAATAGCAACAAGCCGACATAACGAGCCGTAACAACTTCCGTGTTTCGCTCCAAAGAAATCCACGTGGAAAGATTATCACAACAATGTTCGAGTATTTCGCGTAAATTGCCTCGATAAAGGAGAACCGTTCGTGCATTCAAGAAGTTCGCGCGCGTTATGATTACCACGCGTTGGATTCGATTCTGGAGCTAGAATGCGAACTCTCGGCGCAATTATGTTGATGGCGGGTGAAAGGGTCGTTTGGAAAATGCCAACGTTTATTTCCTATGGATCGGGGGAAATAGCACCCCTAATTCTTTCTGAATTACTGTTTCATACGATTGCTTGTTGTGTTTGATACAAATAATGTGTTTTGGCTCGTAGGTGTAAACACAGATAGATACATTACAAAGCTCTTTCTTTTTCATCTACCTCATAAATGGACTTGATAGCATTTTGGAAAAATATGGCCTCTACCAATAAAATAAAAAACAGGAAAATGACTCTTTTTATTTTAATTTATTTCTGGTGTAACAGTGAAAAATCTTTTTTTAACACGCTTTGCGTAATAAAAAGATATTTTGTAATGACCTATTCAATTGACTTAATATCGATAAAATTTATTAATATAGTAAATGGAAAAAGAATAATAAATTAAGAAACTAAATTGATGAAATCAGTTCTAACCTTAAATATAACATTTTTAAAAACATTTAGAGAAACAAATCTACTAATAACGTTATTGAGACTTTGATGGCAATAAAGATCAATAATATTAATGGCCAATCTATTTTTCGATTGGTTTTTGATCATATTTTTCCCGAAGGTGTAATCAGATTCCGATTAAGAGATATTGATATTTTGCTTTTAATATACTTCACTTTGTGTCAGTGATGAAGATAATAGAATGTGGATATTATCTTTATTTTATCATTAAGCTTTTTAAATGAAAAAATGTTTTCGAATGTTTTAAAAAATGCGGGTTAATGGCTTTTTCTCCTTACTTTTCACATAACTGGTTGATCGGCCCAAGTTGCCCTAACTAACTAGGAAATTTGTTGTAGAAATTTGTCGAGTTTCCGAACGATTAGACCCACGACCTCCGATTTCCAAAGCACACGCCCTTACCTACGGAGGCAGTTTTTTGGCATCATATTATCATTTTTTTATTGGTAAAAACTATGTGTTGATTGTTCACCTGGTGGTAATTGATACTAGCCCCAAGAGAAGATGTGTAAAACGCTACAAATCAGCTCACCGCCCTGAGACATGAAATGTTATGTATCGTATAACAAGTAATTGCGCTGGCAACGGTGCCCTTTAAACCGGAAGACAGTATTGCTAACACACTGCTTTGTTATTGATTAACGGCAAAAATATGCACTGCGGTAATGCTACTTCAGACGGTCTCATGTTAAAAGAGACCTAACTGCTCAATTATAAACATAGTTAATGCTGATTAAATTACGTCATATGGGACAGCCTGTATGATGGGGTCACGACAATCGCTAAGTGGCCGGTGGTGATGAGAAAAACCGAAAATTTTAAGTGGTGGCGTGCATAGGCATTTCTCCAGCATTGGACTGACACAGGCTATTGATAATAAATTTACTCAAATCATATTAAAAGAAACTATTTTTTTAAAGCAACTAAAATGTCTAACTCACACTCGCGTTAAATTGTAACCAACCAAAAACTCGCCTAACATTTGTGCCGTTTCCGGACAAAAGTGGTTAGGTAGGAGATCGTCGCACAAAGGCATTCCATCGATCCTGTCACAAGATGTCCATGCTTAGATCGCAGCGTTCGCAATATAGCTGGTATACGCCCAATTTCGAGTTCGTCTCTTATTAAATTCTTCCGATGTACTAGATGATGCGTCCCTGCTTCGCTGACCTCAAAGGCTATCCCTCTCGATGCATCGTTCCATTTTAACGAGGTGGTATATATATATTGCTATATAGCACGCTTGCAAAGTGTTTAGTGACACTGACTGCTACGAGGACCCGAGTTTAGAGTGGGTTCGAACCCCACTACGGGAAAAAATATTGTGTGATAAGTAGTGTTTGCATATAGTATATATTTATTTACATAACAAAAACATGTCCTTGAATTTATCTATTATCTTACCTCCATAGTACAATCTTTGCTTAGTTTAGGACTTGATAATGTAACGTTATACCTCCGGAAATTTTACTATTTTGTTATTATTATTATAGTTTAGTCAATATGAAAAAAGAATTGCATTGAAAAAATGTCTACTTCAAACTCAAATGTCTGGCATTTTTATAGGTTAGGTCTCCAAAAAAATCTTCGCTCGTTTCCGGCGACATCAGTGTCTCTAAAACTTAGCTAAACTATAGTTGTATGCATGCGATATGTAATTGAAGGGTGTAGTCACACATTTACAACTACAATTCACATTTACGAATTTTCAATTTGTTAAGATATGATACTTAAAAATCCTTTACCAAACGGTAAAAAAATGACGACGATTCATTTGTTTAACGTCTTACAGAATCCGTAAATCGCTAAAACCCTTATTGAACGAAACGTAGAAGTGAACATATCATTTTTTTTGTGATTAAAAAAGTGCATTAAATATTACCTTACTGTTATTTAATTAACCGGCGCTAATTAAAACGAATGTTTCCTTAATTTTTTGTTGCCATAGAAAATAAAGTTTTTTAATACAATCTTATAACAATCATCATCATCATCATCAGCCTTTGATAGTCCACGGCTGGACATAGGCCGATGATGATGATGATTGGTGTAAAGTTTTGGACCGTATCCCACTACGCTGGTCCAATGCAGGTTGGCGGGTGGATCGACCTTATAACAGTAAATAGTTTATTATATTTCTTTGTTGTAAAAAGAATTGACCATAGGTGCTTATAGATATGTGCGGGCCAAAAACTAATCCTCAACCGTAAACAGAAGGGAAATCTTGCAACGATGCAACATTGTCTCAAAGTAGAGCATCTTTTATAAAACGTACACATTGTAATTGTTACCGTTAAAGAGTTAAACCGCTTAAACGTAAACTGAAACCACACACCTGCACTCTCCAAGGTATCCGAGTATTTCAATGAAGAAAATAGGAAGACCTAGATTTAGTTCGGCCTCGTACAAGCGGGCACTAATGTTATACTAAGAACGTCGTAAGTTAAAAGCAATGATATTTAAAAGGACCACAAGGCTGCACCTTATAAAGTGAATTTGCCGCGGGCGCCCAGAGCAATTTTAGAGTGGGGCGGGTCTCCGATGCGATATAATAGCGAATTTCGCCCGCACCGGGCCCACATACAATGGATAAGCGCTGAGTGACTCGCTGAAGCGTGGGTTAAAGAAAAATGGCGAAATTATACGAATATGTGATGAATTATTCTTCGGACCCTCATTCTGATTGTCGGTTTCATATCCAACTGTTTCACAGTAGAGTAAAGTTCTATGAGAGTGTGTCATCCGCCACAGTCAGAGAACAATAAATGCAATGAATAATTCTTGGAATTTGCATTACGAACGCTAGTAGATATATTATTGAGGATAACACAATTTTTATTTGTTTTTGCAACGTGTTTCGGAATAGCTCTCTGATGGAATTTTTATATTTGTAACATAAGTGTTGAACTTAATGCTTTTTATATTATACAATAATATTAAATGATAATTGACATTGTATATTTCTAAATAAAAGCCTTTTTGATCATTAGTTATAACACATTTTGTCCTTTTTGCGGAAAAGAGTAAAGAACATACTTTTTTTAAAGTAAAAGACTCGCATTTAAACTATTAACAGGTTTTTACTTATTCCCTACATTAAAAGGCATAATTATAAGGCACAAGTAATGATTTACTTCAAGGCCACGGTGGCGTATCTACATAAGATATCGCCAAAGTCATTATAGTGCACCAGTGTACGCGTAAATACAGGCGCAGGGAGTGCGCCTTCACTATCATATTCCGATGGGACATATTACCGACATGACTGGGGAGCACAGGACCGACATTTTACAGGACATCCAGCCCTAGGCACCTAGGAAACAACAATGAAAAGCTGTTGAGTCCCTTAGATATTTATTCAATATGTTCTGCAAAAAATGTCTAACCGAAATATTAATATATGTTATTTGTCACAATCATAATCAGCCCTTATCGATCCACTGCTGGACATAGGCCTTTTTTTCCCTTTGATTGCCTAATACTCGCTTCCGATGCTGATCCAACCCAAAATGCAACCCTGGATCGGCATCTCACCTGGTTGGCGGTTGACCAATACTCCGTCTTCCCAA
This sequence comes from Lamproptera curius, assembly GCA_029286875.1. Classification (NCBI taxonomy): domain Eukaryota; kingdom Metazoa; phylum Arthropoda; class Insecta; order Lepidoptera; family Papilionidae; genus Lamproptera; species Lamproptera curius. The sequence goes on from JAGSMT010000023.1 coordinate 1,594,993, forward strand.
ACGCGGCCTCCAGTCTAGAACGTTCTTAACCCATAGGCCATCTATTCTTCTGACTATATGACCGGCCCACTGCCACTTCAACGAGCTAATCCTTTGCATTTTTTCGGTGACTTTAGATCTTTGACGAATGAATTTGTTAGGAATTTTGTCTGACAAAGAAACTCCGAGCATGGCGCGCTCTATAACTCGTTGAGCTACGGGAAACTTGTGAACCAATCCTACAGTCAGAGGCTACGTTTCGGCCCCTTAGGTCATCATGGGAAGCACGCATTGGTTAAAGACCTTCGTCTTTATTATTTATAATTTTGCATAATAATAGACAAAAGTTGTCCACAGTTATACTAAGTCACTTCTACTATACTATAAATATTATATATTTCTGATTTGATGTAACCATACTTAAACATATTTTTATTGTGGTACACATGTGCTCATGTGCTATCCTGGTTATTTTCTTATTTAACAAGAATTCATAAAACGCTACAGCTTATGACACACACCGACCCACAAAGCGGAGCTTGGAACTTGTGTAATTTATTCATAGTCGAGTAATGACACTCGATTACTTTGGCACTAACCCTTTACAACAAAGCGTGGCTTAAAACTTTTTTTTTCTTACATTAAACGCAAGAAAATGACTTCGTTAGTCCAGACTTCTTTATGAATAATGACATCGTTTGCAAAATACACGGGTGTTGGTTCGTTAAAATTGTTATTTTTAATACACTAAATAGTTACTGGTATTCAGAATAATATGTTTATTATAGTAATCGTAATTATTTTTTGTCTATTCTTGATCAATTGCTCAGTTTAAATTACATGTTTAAACTTACGGTCCACCGACATATCTGAATATATCTTAAACTAAGCAACAAATCATACAGTTCAAAAAATTGCGCAAGCAAACTCATGTCACGTTTATAATGCTTTTATTTTCTATAATCATAATTGAATAGAACCATAAACTTATTTAATAATATTAGATAAACATATAAGAATTAAAATTTTTAAACTAAAGTGTAATTAAATATAATCGTTACTATAATTGTGAGTTTCAAAGTTGTTAAATTATTTTTATTTTCTTATTTATACTTGCACTATTCTGTATATACTTGATCTGCCTAGTGGTAAGGGTTTTAGAAATCGAAGATCGTGGATTTTAATCCTGTGGTACTCAACAAATTTCATTCTTCTTCAATTCATCATTGTTGTTTTCTAGTTGGTTCGGGTGATTTGGGCCGATCACCCAATTGTCTGAAAAGTAAGATGATCCATGCGTCGGATAGGCATGTAAGAAGTTGGTCCACCTACCAACCCGCTATGGACCCGCGTGGTGAAATTCGGTCCACCCCCTAAGTATAGAAGGCGTGCATTACAAGTGGCCATTATGTCCAGCAGTGGACTAACACAGGCTGATAATGACGATACATGTATACTTGAAAAATTTAATTATACGTGTGTACGCATGTAGGGTTATATGATGTAAGAACAATATTAAGCGTTTTAAAAATCACTGTGGACCTACTAATATACATCATAAAATGTACGACCAACTTTCTATAGACGACATTCAGTTATTAACCTATTTCATAAAAACAGCAAAGAAGAGAACAAAACACATTTAATTAGACGTTAATTACCCATTTTCGCTTTTTTCCTCTCTCTTTTATAATTGCGTCGTTTGTCTTTCGCGAAGTTAATATAAAAAAATATCCTCCCGGTCACAATATTTTGTTCCCATTTTTGAAAATTAATGAGGGATCGAGGGAGCTCTTTCGAACAAAACTACAGCAGACCGTCCGCCAACGACAGGCTTTATTATTAAGGGCACAAGGGACAAAAAACGGGCGGGCAAAAAATCTCTACGAGGTGCAATTTGAATTCAACAAAGAGTTTCTAAACCGCGTTAAAAGTAACGAGAGGTGATTTGATTTTAACAGACAGTTTAGTGAGCGCCATTAACGTTTATTACAGCGATAATAGTCTAGTAAAGCATTGGGATAGTCTCACGTTTCGCGAGGATTTTTTAACGGGATGTCTGTCATTCAAACTTACTTGATAAATCTACTTGACTCATTTTTTGTGTTTGGTCCTTATTAATAATTTTAGATTGACTTGATTTGTAAAATAATTTTAAAAAACGTTAGTTGTTTTATGCTACATTGTCACAATGATTAATAAGGAAATAAGCTCATTTTCTAATAAAAAAAGCCTGATATCGACATGAGCAATGTCGATGAAAGTCGTCGCATCGAGTTGATGCTATTTAGTCCATCAATAGAGTTACAGACAATATAAGACAATTTTTATGTTTCTGCGGGAACTAAGCTAGTTAGATGTACATTTGTGACTATCATCGTTAATTCTTTAATAATGTTCTGAATTATTAAGAGTTCGTGGCTTGACCATGAACGGTACATCTGACCCATCAAGGATAATTTTAAGTATTTAATATGTCACAATATCCCTATAATTTTTGAGAATTATTAAGTAGTTCTAATAAGGAAATTACAAGAAATTGTAATACGAAGGTGGTTGCCGCAGATATTATAAGTTTATAAAACCAAATATATTCTTAATTTAAGCTACTACAGCAATCGTTCTTGTAAGTATAAATAAATCATTACAATATTGGTAATGTTATTCGTTCTAGGTTCGAGAAACAGTGAAAAATGTTTAATCTAAACGAATTATTCATAATATACGTATTTCCCCGTCTCAAATATTATCCATTTATTTTTATATAACCGTTTAGCAATTGTTTTATGCTTGATAAATTTTATTAGGCATTTAACGAGATAAAATTTGATACGTATAAAAATTAATGAGATGGATTAAACAGGAATTTGTCTAACGTTAACAGTATCGCTACTTTTCGATTCCATTATCCCGTTGTAATTCCGGGAATTACGAATAGGCTGGTCCATCACAACCCTTTAATTAAAAAAAAAACTTTTTCTACGTTATCTGTACTTTTACGCGCGCCCGCTTTTACTCTGCCGCATTGTTAATTCTCAGTTATTAGCTTTATGTAACTAAATTTTTTCGGTTATTTTGTATTTATACAATTCCATTTTTATTTTATTTTCAGACATAACTTTATTTGCTATAGACATTTGTTAAATATTTTCAATTGTTATTTTTTTAATAAATATATATATTTACCGTAATAATTGGCAGCTCTAAGCATTCGGATTCTATTTAAAGTAATATTCTTTTAAATTTTAAACCAGATTATGCTTAGTTAAAATTGTGATTTGTATTTCAAATCTTTTCTTTGTTGTTAAATATACATCATAATCAAATTTAATATTTTTCTTGGTCCATTAGTTGATTTAGGCTGCAAGGTGTGAGAGTGTTAAAAAATAATGAATACTACAAATGCTTGTTTAATTATCATTTAATATGTAAGCTGGTTATTTAATAAAAATTAAAACAACAGCCAATACATATGACTTATAGTCATATTCATAACATATGTTCACACGATACCCATAAATAATATTATAATTTTATCGGAATTATGATATAAACATACGTTCTAAGGACAGAATTTAATATGAAAACTGGTTATTGACGCAAACACGGACAGGTGGCATGCTATATGTAAATACGTTATACAATTTCGCTTTTAATGGCGTTTCGGTGTGCGGTGTGTTAAAAACATAATCAAGCGAGATTATCGCGGAAACACTTTCAAACATCGCATTTTAAAATCACTGAATCAATATTTTATTCAGAAATTAACTAACACTTCCTGTTACCCGCGACTTTGTCCGTCCGAATAGGAGGAATGTCCGCTAATAAAAAAAAAACACTTACGGCTCGCTTGAAGTAGAAGCTTGCTCTGGTCTAGACACAAATTTACTCATATGAACTTTCATCCCCTATTTCACCCCTATCAATCACTTTTATCGCTATATTCATTACCTACGACCTTTATGTATTTCAAGTATGTAACCAATTGCATCAAAAGCGGTTAAACGGTTAAAACAGTAAAGACGGCAGACACACGTACATTACTTTCAGATTTATAATATTAGTATGGATTTACTCCGTTTCTTACCAGTACAAATTTGGGCAAAATATTTTCGGTTCCAGACGGGACGCGACCATGAAATAACCCCACTCGTCCTGATGAACCAATTTCACGTGAGTTCAGCCGTTTTGTAGAATATATTTTCACTTACACATGTGTAATCTATCATTTACATTATAAATAATTTGTTTCAAAATATATAGTTTATTAGTCAGTTTAAATCACTATAAACAAGAAGCCGTTGTTTTCTTTAAAAAACTATTGTGAAGTATTATTTTGATATAATAAACGTTATAGTTTTTAGTGAATGAAAAGACTTATTAATAACGGGGTAAATAGAAAACCATCTTAAGAAAAGCTGCTCAGGGCTGAAAGAAATGACGGTAACAAAGATCAGTGTTGCGTGCGTAACTACTGGATAGATGGACTTCTCTATCAGAGGAAGGCACTTTCTTTAATTGAAATAACAGGACAAAACTTTGAAAGATTAAAATGCAACGTCTTTTGTTTTTCACTTATAAAAATGGAAATACTCGTTGAATTTGTTTATTAAACATAAAATGTCGCTAATTTCAATTAAATAAATTGCATACTTTTACATATTCCAATCAATATCAATTAAAAATCAAAAATACCATTTCCATTTTTTGATTTTTAATTCAACCTAGCTTTACTTTACAATCTTCTGTTAACGCGAATCAACATCCTGGTGAGTAAAGGATAATAACATAATAACTACAGAATAAACAAGGAAAGCATGTTATCAGTTAAAAACTTTTCTTCTATATTACATCATACATCATCAACCTTTGTAAGTCCACTGTTGGATTACCTATTGGTTTTCAAATTAATTAATTAGTCTACATTTAAAACAGTACATTTTGTAATTTTAATTTAACCGTAAACAATTCTTAATGTTAACTTTAAATACTCAGCTTATAAAAAAATCGCGATTCTATTAACGATGCACTAAACAAAATCATAAAAATACTCGATCCTAACCGTCGTGTAAATTATTAGAAACAAGCTTTCAAATACAGATGATTTCAATTATTAGAATTATATATCGAATCGAATTAAAATCAATTCGATAGCTGCATCCGATTGATGGATTAAGATTTTGAGATATTAAAAGACGTTGGTATTCTTTAAAGAAAATTTTATTGATAAATAAACAAGACCAACTTTTTCAGACCACCTCGACACGTAGGTCTAGTTTCATTTTTAACCTAACAAGCTACTACACTTTACACTTTACTACAATGTAAAGTTGTTATGATATGTTATAAGATGTAAGCTGAAGATATACGGTTAGAAACTCCTCTGCTTCAGGACCATGTTTACTTGATATTCAATCTATTTTTATATTGTAAAGAGGAAAGATTTGTTCGTTTGTTGCGAATAAGATCCAAAACTACTGAACAGATTTGAAATATTCTTTTACTACTAGAAAATTATACTATCTTTGAGTAACATAAGCTCCTTTTTATGTCGAAAAATCCGTTTCAAAATCTAAAAAAAACACGGGCAGAGCCGTGAACGGAGTGCTAGTATCTAAAAGTTAGTATTACGTTAAGATATCTTGTATTCAAAAGTGAACTTATTGATAAAGTCATTCTTACAAATATACGATGACAGTTAACGTTTTTTCTCGCCTTTACCATGGACGTGAGAATTTAAAACATTATGTATACAGGTTTTTGTGTCGTAATTCTTTTCGAGAGCATTAGTTAACTCGAACGGTTAAATATAAGGGTCACCTATGACCTACTGAGACTGGCGTGGCGACCTTGCATAATCAAGTGTGCGTATTGATTTTTTAAGTATCATCATCGGCGTGTAAAAGCGTCGATGTAACATTTCATATTTAAAATTATAACTTTGGCCAAGTATTATTATGTATTGTACTGTTAAAGTTGCACTTAGGTGATATAGCGCTCAAGCGACTGCTTACGTGGTCTAGCAGTTTTATAACCTGGAGGTCGTGATTTAGAATCCCGCGGGGAAACAACTTTGTGTTTTTGTTGTTTTCTGCTTAGTAAGGACAATCTAAGCCGATTACCTAATTGTCTGAAAAGCAAGATGATCCATGTCGGATGGCGCATATAAAACGTCGGTGTAACTAACAAACCGCATTGGACCAGTGCGGTGGGATACGGTCGAAAAAAAAAGGCGAGCATTAGGGCAGGGCTATGTCCAGTAGTGGACTAACGCAGACTGATGATATAGTGTTCACGCAATATATAAGTTATTTTGGCTAGTAGCCACTGAACGATGACGGCTAATAATATTTTGTTAGCCAAATTAGCCGTTTTCCAAATTAAACGAATAAGCCGTTTTCCAAATTAAACGAATAAATTCTAAAAATATTGACTTGATTTCAAACTTTTCCATTATGATGAAGAAGCAGGGGCTACACAGCACGGGGTTAAACTTCAACATCCGTAATATTCTCTAGAAAAACCAACTGTAGTTATCAAAAATTGCCTCAAATATATTTATCATTGCACACAAAGCAGTCTTTATAATTGCCCAAAAATATAAAAAAACTCTAGCGCGATGCCGGAACAAATAACTTTAAATTAAAAAACATTCCTTTATTTTGTTCCTGGTAAAGTGTAGACTTTTTTTTTATGGTATAAGTAAATTACTATACTAGTACATTCCTTACGTCTTTCTTAGAAGTCATGCTACAATAAGACTTAAAACAATTACTTATAAAGAACTTTCAATTAAACGTATTAAATATTAAATGAAACAAGATGAAGATACGATTTATTAGCTTGTCAAGCAAACTGTATCATTTTATGTGATATATCATATGAATATATTATTCCCACGCAGAATATTAATGTAATCCGGAACGTAGACCTGTTCGTTTAACTTACAGGTTTTTAATATAATTTAACGAAGAGAGGTTTAAGTAATTAACCTTTCCATTAGGTAACTCATATATTGGTTTCTAATTTTAATTATTGCTACATAAATCGATCTTTAATAGCATTTATATTAAATTTATTAATAAAATAAAGTTTAGGGTAATAAGACTTTAATTATTACGTAAAGAAAATTGTTCCCAGAGATTAAAATACTAACCGTTACTTCTCAATACATTTTCGAAAACCTAATGTATGTGCAAAAAAATAGAAATGATTTTCTTAGACATTGTGATGCACATAACATAAATACTAGAAACAAACATAATTTAATTCTTCCAGCAACTAGACTGCGAAGAATAAGTAAATCTTTTATGGGACAATGTATACGCTTTAACAACAAAATCCCAGTAAACGTTCAGAATTTAACTGTTAATAAATTTAAAAAAGTAGTAAAGGAACGTTTGTGTGTTAAAGGTTATTATAACATAAAGGAATTCATAAATGATAACACAGCCTGGTAATGGATGCTCGCTCCAGGCTTTTTCAAGTATAATATACTTATGATAGAACTGTTTGTAGCTCAGAAGAAAATTTATATGTATATATTTGATTATTTTAAAAGATGACAAAATAGGCCCGCTGAGTTTCTTTCGCCGGTTCTTCTCAGGTCGGAGGCGTCCTATTCCGTGCCGGTGGTAGCGTCCTTGACAATCAATAAGCGAGTGTTACACTTCCATATTAAATAAAAATATTTAAATTTGAATTTGAAAATTTAATATTATCAATTCTGACAATGCTTTAATAATTTTAAAAGGAAGATGAATAACTTGATAGGTTATATTTTCTTTGTAAAGAGAAGTGAAGAAAGCGTTATCTCTTGGTTCATCCAATAACTTCAACAGTTGGTAATGGTAAGACTTAGAAGCTACATTAGATTAATCCTGTTATATGTACGTGTGATATGCAGTAAGTTAGACATATTCTGATCATTTTGAGAGTTTTAGTTTGTCTAGATACAATATTTATGAGTCTTGTTTGACTTTTTTGGAATCACATCACTGGCCGAAATAAATAGTTGAAGAAGTTATACATTAAAAAAAAACAGGTAAAGGGATCTTTATCCTATGGGAGTTTATTTTTTACGCAACTACAATTTCTCGTTAAATAAAGCTAATAAAATTGTAGATGTCAATGGCTGGATATGTTTTATATGATTTCCTATTCCGAACCGGTGGTAGCGTCCTTGAGAATCAATAAGTGAGTGTTACACTTCTATATTAAATATAAATATTTGAATTTACATTACTAGTCTTATCCTGAATCAAATAAGCAGAAAAGAGGACACAGAACGTATCGCATGCAAAAAATCTAGCTTTTTTATGACATTAATTATTCATAAGGCATTCAATTATTCCCATGAGCGTGAACCTACTATTCTTTCGAACAAATTATAACAATATAATACAAGATATTACACTATATTATTGATATATACAAAAAAAAAAACGAAAAGACAATCTTCACGGGCAGACTAACCTTGATTATAGACCCTGGAAATAGTCCGAAACATCGGGAATGAATTTAAAAATTAATTTGTAAAATCTATAAATAAGTAGATTAAATCTTTTTCTAATTTCCAAACTAGCCACGTTACATTTACAGCTGTTTCCATTAACTTGGTTCGCGAGAACCAACCATAAAGTACGATTATTACAGGGTAGTAGTTAATTAATCATAAGCATTACCTTAACCCATTTCCTCGAGCGTTGCGTAATTCAACTAACGTCGGGCCTTTTACCGCTCAGTAAGAAATCCACGCAGTTAGGACTTGAATGTCGTAGTATGAGTACGCTAAGCAGTACGAGACTGTAGAAATATTAAGGGAGGAAACATTATTATTTACTAGCTTCGCCTCGCGGTTTTACCCGCGTGGTGTCAGCAATTTGTGATACACATTAAATAATATAAATTTGAAAGTTTTTGCGGTTTATACCGGAAAACGTCGCTGAAGGCTGATTTTTTAAAAATACATGAAAGTTTTATTACATTTTAAGTATACTACACTATAAACTTGTATAATGTGGCCTTTTAGTTATTCAGATATGTAGGTAAATGAAAAAATTTTGCAATCTTACCTTTAGTATTGCCAGTGAAAGCGTAAAATTTACTAATGTTCGCATTTATAATACTGGTAAAAAGTAGACGGTAAAGTTTAAATTGTTGTCTAAATCAATAACTCTTCTCTTTCGCTTCATATTTAAAAGCTTTGACAAACTATAGTTAATATGTAATAAGGTTTCTTCATATTTTTTTTACTAACAGTAAAGTATTCTAAAAGGGTCTATCAATTAAATATTGTATGCTTTACCCTAACTGAAATATAAACTTAAGGGTTATATGACTCATGTTAAATTTACCATTCATCATCATCATCATTATCAGCCTTTGAAAGTCCACTGCTGGACATAGGCCTTCCCTAATACACCCCTATCCGTTAGGAGGTTTTGGACCGTATCCCACCACGCTGGTCCAATGCGGGTTGGTGGGTGGACCGATTTTTTACATGCCCATCCGACGCATGGATCATCTTACTTTTCAGACAAATGGGTGATCAGCCCAAATTGCCCTGACCAACTAGGAAACAACAATGAAAATTTGTTGAGTCCCCGCAGGATTCGAACCCACGACCTCCGGATTCTAAAGCACACGCCTATACCAATAGGCTACGGAGGCAGTTGTTATGTTACTTAACTTAACATTAAGAAAAGGTATTTTAAAATAGAATTTTGTAAATCACTCAACTGTAACTAAATTTAATGTGTATGCATTTTTGTTACATTACTAATAATATGAATGCATTCTTATAATATAATGTTTTACTAATCACGTTTTATCCGAAGGCTGACAAATAGACATTTCCTATTACATTACATCTACCATTGTACTTTATTTTATACATGGAGTAAAAATAAATAGATAAATAAATTATGTAAAATATCTGTACTTTTATAAAACTTCACATCGCAGCAGACAGCGTGGCCACCCTACAAGAAGTCGAATTATGACGCATTGCGGTTATGAACTCCGGGTGATTTTTACTTGTACCGCCGCTTATACCTTCAAAGCGCGCGTATTACCCGCAATTTATGGGCGCAATAAAAGTTACTCGCTGCGGCCGGGGTGTTTGCGCTTTTAAACATTTAGAAGCACCATTGAATGGTAACACTCGCCCGTTCGCGAACTGGTGTCGGTGCAACGGAGTTAGTTGGTGTTAGATGAATGGTGTAACGTAATTGTATTTGTAAGTCACGTATTGCGGGAAGTCGCGTTTTTGAATGCTCACGGTGTGACAAGCTATTAAATCGTGTTCTTTTTTTCTTGACTTTCTTTTGTTACATCTGTAGAGTGAATAGTTGTTGATTTATGCGTATTTAATGAAAACGTGATCTTTTTGCTGACATTAGAATTGATGGAGATCTCTTTTTACGAGCGTCTGGTGAGGCACAGTTATTTGGTGTCAGAGGTTATCATAGATGTTCGTTGTGACGTACTTCTTCGTTTATAGCAGTGGACACCTGTTCGAGATGTATGGGTTGGCCATCATCGGTGCCTGTTGTTGCCTCTATAGATTAAATAGAAATCTTACTCAATGCTGTTCAAGTTTATATACGCTTCGTGAAGACACAGAACTATTATTCTAGTAAGGCAATTCGAAAATACACTTTATACCAATGAGGTACATAAATCTAGAATGGCATTTTAAAAAATATCAGTTAAAATAACCGGCTAATCTTGAATATTAAACTCGATTTATCCATTTTAGTTATCTGTAGTATTGTCAAGAAGATTACTTTTCCTACAACTCTTCAGCCATTCCTATCAACTTATTGTGAGAGTAAAACCGTTATTTATATGAAATTAATGTCATAAGTAAAATAAAATAGTTCCGTAACGAAAAATGTTCCGTGAGATTTGACACCAATGTTTAGTATGACGACATCGGACTGGTTATTAAGCGGTTAGAATATTTAACCGCCGACACCTAAATTTTATACACGCCTTTAATTAGCGGCTTCGGTCTTTTTTGTCGGCACATACTTTGATCTTAAATATGTGACAATATCGCTTCACGCTAGGCAGTAAAGGAGATACGAAGGATAACCATTAAAGCTGGCTATAATATCATAAAGGGAGATATGCTGTTTCTGTTTATAATAGATATTAATTATTCAAATGCCATTTTGTTATTTTTGTTGCCAAGTAGACAATTCAAACAATATACGTACAACGTAATGAAAATATAAAAACTACACGTTCCAATAATGTATGCCGGCTTATTTTGGTTTGCAGATTTTCAATCTTAAAAAGACTAAGTGTATAAGCTATTGTTAAGAAACTCTATGTGCAAAAAATAACATTGATTTATATGAAAATAAGCAAAGAGCTCGTATTTAATTTTGTACTTTCGATAATGCTTTTTGTTACGCGAGAACCCTACATCATAAATAAAATTAGTTTTTTTGTACTTATAACTTTTATTTCTAGCTTTAATTTGGTTATAAGCTAATGTTATACTCTGAAATAAGCGCGATGAGTTTTTAAAAAGTAATTTTATTTATATGTAATTCATTATCTTTATTGTATTTAGTGGTGTATGATATAGAAATACATAAGTCTTGTACATACCTTTGTCATAAAGTACGTTGCATGTATATTCGTGTAACAGAACAGTAAAAATAACAAAAACGAGACAGTACCGAAGATCTGAGCTAGACATAGCTCGCGTGTGAGAGCTCAATTTTATGGCTTCGAACGGACGACCTTCCGTCGGTCAGTCGTAAAAGCGAACAATGGCACGGCGACGTCGTGTGTGATCCCGTATCTTCTGAATCGATAAAGCCTTATCTTGGGTTATGGTTAAATTATTATAATGCCGAGATAAGACGCCGGTCATGTCGTCCTGGTACCAACAGACGACGTACTAGGCGATGAAAAAATGTTTATTTGTCGTTGTTGACTTGTTTTTATATTTTTATGTATAGAAGTAGAATGAATAATAAGGCACGTAAACAGTATACGACTCGTAGACAAAAGTTGATTGCCTATAAATTTATATCAAATGGCCGAAAGTAAAATATTATTTTTCAGAAAACACAACCTGCAAAAATTTAAAGTTCTGACATAATTGTATAATTTATTATTTTTTTAATAATGAAAGCTAGGTCCACACTTGTCGCGGCTGATAGGATTTTTCTACTTTTTGAATGATAATATAATTGCTGACAAATAGTGGCATATAATGATAAGCTAGAGTTTTTTACTAATAAATTAGCTTCAGTTAACGAAAATACCCAAGTCTAAATTTTAAATTGTATGTGTATTGTTCATCTTTGAACAAAGATACTAAAAGTTTTAAAGTATATTTTAAAGACAAGTAATGGATCACAAATCAAAAGCTGTTTCAAACAAGTGAAATTTTAACAAAAAAAACTATATCCGACCTAAAACAACGTATAACTATTTTATGCAATAAGAACAGGTAACAACCCAGCTCTCAGCGCAGCTCTCTGTACGAAATAGTTTAAAAATTTCTGCCACCGCATTTAAATCTCTGATCACTTTTCTTTTTTTTCTTTTGCGCAATCAAATATACAAATAATTAATGCCTTAGACATTTTACTCTGACAATCTCGTAATATAATTTACTATAAGCAGTATATTTCGATAAAGAGCTTTTGTTAATACAATTTTACTCAATGTTATTACATACTTCAAGGCAACGTAAGCTTCCTTCGAACTCTTTGATAGATGAAGCTAACATAAACCGAGTATAGAAAAGTAACTTCGATCATACACGATCGCGATTCCATTAGAAGTTCCACAAACCTGAAATACTTTTACAAAGAGACAAATGTATTTAATATATTCTGTTATTTTTAATACTTTACATCTTTTTTTCAACTTGTAACGCGCTGCACTTGGAAAAAGGTTTTCCCTTATATATAACAAACATAAAATAAAAATATTTTATTTACAGTTACAAAAGTTATTTAAAAGTTCGTCAAAGCCGGATTCAGTTCTTGTAGAGATTAGCCAGATCTATTAGATAAACAGATTGACAGAAAAAAAGTGTTATTTTGTTATGTGTAGTGGTTATTTATCACAATATTATCTTAAAAATGGTAGCAAAGAGACACTTGTATAGATGATGACTTGAAATAGTCTGTCATAAGGCTATAAACGCTGACATAATTTAAGCGATGTAAAGCAACTATTGGTGGTAGGTCCCCTCTTTTTACAGGGGACCGTCTGTGTTGGTACCAACGCGGTGTCTATTTCTGCCACAAAGCAGTAGTGTGAAAACACGGCTTTGTTCTGATTTGAAGGCACGCGTTACTCGTAAGCAGCGTATTCTGAGTAAACGCGTTGTTGATACCACTAACCACTCACCGGTGACTACTTCCCATCAGGTGGCCGACTGCTCGTCTGCCGGCGTAGGCAATAATAAAAAAAAATCGATAGAATACCTAATAAAATACATAATAATGTTATTTAATCCATACTTTTGTTGATGTTCTTTATAATTTGTTGATGAAGCAAACAAAGTCGTGGACTAGCACTATAGTACAGTAAGCGGTGAATTGCGTGCGCCTTACGGTTTGATGGCCATGCGTGTGTACGTGCTATAGAAAAAAACGATTTGTAACGATATATAGAGCTACTGTTTCGCAGTTTTCCCTTGAATATATTGTGTGTATGTACTGGTTTGTTTAATTGCCGCTAAATCCAGTTGAATTTGGATTAACAAAGAATAATTATCATCTTAATAAGTCGTTCAGAGCATAATTTAATAATGTATGAACTTTATCATCTATATTACAATTAATATAACAATTAAATCGGTAAACATTTTGATGATGAAACTTTACAGAATCATTGTTTGTGTAGTAGAAAGGCATTATATTCACAACTTCATGGTTTTGTGTACTCGTATTACCAATACGGATTATAATCCAAGAGGTTTATAGTCCGTACGCAACTAAAATAAAAGTTAAAGTAATTTTGTTTTAGTTTATATTTTATTTTATTTTAGTTCAACAATTAAAACTTTATCTTCTTTACAATATGATATCGATAAGTTTGAGCATTTTAACAACCGTAAAGGATTTTGGTAAGTAATACATATTTCATAAGAAACTAATAATTTTTTAACACCCTGAATATCTTCACTTAAATTAGGTTCTCTCGTTTCGGTTCCATAAATGTTACTAAAGACAGCCTATTTACATCATAAAAGGTTGCCACACATCACACACATCATCAGCCTCTGATAGTCCACTGCTGGACATAGGCCTCCCCTAATACATCCCTACACATTAGGGGATTCGGCCCGTATCCCACCACGCTGGTCCAATGCGGGTTTGTGGGTGGACCGACATTTTACATGCCCATCCAACGCATGGATCATCTCACTTTTCAGACAATTGGGTGATCGGCCCAAATTGCCCTAACCAACTAGGAAACAACAATGAAAATTTGTTGAGTCCCCGCAGGATTCGAATTCGGATTCCAAAGCAAACGCCCATACCACTAGGCTACGATGGCAGGCTAAGGTTGCCACATTTTCTGAAAAATATTCAAATTTGATAGTAATTTGCCATTAAATTGTAAACTAAAACGTAACAATCACAGTAACTAAACCAATAGGTAAATGTACCGTAAAATAATGCAGGGAAATGAAATGTTATTGCTATTCGAAGTACATCCGAAACTAGCCGGCGGCCGTCATGTTTTGCGATCTCCGGCAATTTGCTCTCATAACTAACCGCCGATTGGACGAGTTAAGCACTTGTGTAGACCGCAGCACACTTTAATGTAGTGTTAAACCCTATATATAATGCTCGTTTGCGAAACAATAGCTTTGCGAAATACTCATTATGATATATTCTGTATAAATAAATACAATTAAAGTAAATGTTTGTAATATTAAAATAACAATTTTAATGATTATATTGAGAGATACTAACTAATATATATTACAAAACACAATTTTTTAAATTTCTATCTTTCCGTCGGTCTGTTTCTTCTGGCCGATCTTTAGAAAAGCTGGTCCGATTTTGACGGGCTTTTACTGGAAGATAGCTGATGTAATTGCGAGCATCTTAAGCTACTTTTTTATTTAGAAAATTGATATGTTATCGCGGACGAATTAAACGCTTGCTGGATAAAGCAGTTGAAAAAAAATTGAATAGGTTATAGACACCCAATAAGTATAAATATTTTGCATTTTTTTTCTGTGATCTAGACAAATAGATATGGGGTTGAAATAACAAACACTTATGTTGAAATCTGTTAATTCTTATGTTATGTTGAGGGTCCCTTTCTACAGACTGAGATAGATACAAAACATTTTTTTTTAAATTAAAATGGGCATCGTAGCTTATTACTGGATAAAAGAAACGTTTATTCTTGAGCATTCAGCTTGTTGATGCAAAAATTCTCACAGAATTATTTAACATTCTTTATCATACATTCATTAGATCATACAACGTTTCAGAATAACGCTACCCGCTTTCAAACGATGCCTTTGCAAATATTTAGGACATTTTAAAACCGCTCTTTGCCTTGAAATTGTCGAATAACTCAGTTCTCACGAGCGGCTAGGCCTTCGTGCGGTAAATTAAAAGCGTGAGACTATGATACGGGTTTGTTTATGAGGCACTGATATTTGTTATCAACTTTGTGGAAAGCGAAGAAATGCGGTATATTTATGAATAACTCATCTAAGTCGGTCACATAATTAAGACCATGCAAATGGTTATATAACAAAGCAACAACTAATGCTCCCACTTTCAGTGCCTTATGTCCACATATTTTAATCATTACAAGTTACAAGTCACAAGTTTTAGAATCAATTCAAAGGCACTCAGTGATACAAGTGAAAGCGGACACAATACCAATGCTCACTTTGGAATTAACTAAAATGTTGAGAGCACTATTTTCATTACTATTTTCAATATGAAACAACATAAAAAACACACACACATACACAACGCATGCACGTATTTTTATTTTTGTTTTACAGTTATTTAACTTAAAGTCATGTTCAGATTTCCCCTTATATTAAATTAAGATAATTAATAGTATTAGATAAAATTCATGTTCATCCTCAAATCATGTTAACTTTTGCAGTAACCAGTGACAGATGGTGTTGCTTTTATAATTATTTAAACTTTAATTACTACTTAGATGTAAGTCTTCTAATTGTGAAACTGTTTGTTTGTCCAATAAATTAATAAAAATTAAACATTGTGTGTTTTCGACAGTCTGTATTTAATAAAAATGCAGTCTGTCTGTCCGTCTATACTGTCTAAACCATTACAAGATTTTAATGAAATTTCGTACATACTTAAAACATATTCCGAAAAAGGACATAGGCTATTCAATAGTTTGATGAACGTGGTTTGAGGGATTTAATAGGGCATGAAAGTTTATATGTAATTCGTCTTTGTTGAACATAAAACGACGAAATTTTGTGTCTAGATATTGGAAGCCAGCCATAATGTTTTTCTAGCAATTTTATAGTTCAAAGCTGTGCGGGAATAAACTAGAAGTTCAATTTTAGATGAGAGTATTATACTATAAGGTACTTTTCAATAAACCTCGCCAACATTTCACCTACTCCAAGCGGTCAAAGTCGCGGTTAACAGCTAGCGTATATATAAATTTAAAACTGCCTAGCCTGTTAATTAGCCAAAGAATGATTTTAAACTATTTTGAAATTGAAAACGCTTATATTACAAATATGTAACATTTATAATATTATTAAAAATATAACAAAATACTAAAAACAATCCATTTACAATTTACAAATGCTGAATTCATTGTAAACATTTTACATATGCGCTCGCTACGTTTCTCATTATAAAGTTTGAACCGCACACGTCACGTACGTAAACAACTGTTTATTCACACCGCGTGAACATCAAAAAAAGGCAAATTAAATGAATACTCACAAGTTGCTCAATAAAACGGGCGTTAATAAAAGATGTTTAAATTAAATCTCGCCCCGCGCTCGTTCGCGATACGACGGCATTATTTGCGAAATGAATTCGACACAGCGTGGGCGCTTTATTACCGAGTTACTTGAAGTTACCTTATTACGCTACTCGTGAATCCATATGACGTACTAAATAAAATTTTAATATTTTCTCGGTCTGTACACGAAGACTAAATTAACGTACAGCTTTCTTGTATTTACCCGAGATATTAAATACGTCTGAATAGGTCGTCGCTGTAAATATTTCAATTAGATTTTAATTTAAAAAGAAATCTATTTTCTATTTAATATATATCAAAAACTTGTATTGTATATGAGTTAAGTAAAAAAATATAATTTTATGTGTGCAGTATTCACGGATTGTTTCACTTTATATATTAAAACTTATTCAATGAATTCGGACTAATAAAATCTACGAGGTTTGAAACAATATTATAGCTTGAAAGATATCTATATCACTTATAAATAATGTAACAAGTGAAATTTGAGCAAAAAAATATAACCGACTTCTCACAGCGTATAACTATTTTACGTGCTCCCCGTACGGAATTGCGTCGCGATTTCTGCCAGCGCATTTTAAATATCTGATCACTTTCTTTGAAGGTATTCGTCTCATCAAAATATTGTCTATGACACGTTTTGTAAAAATGACTTAATATATAAAATGAATAACTTTAATGTGAACTTAAATTGTATTATCTTAAATAAACTTTGAATATGCCTGATTGCAATTATTAAAAAATTTTACATTAAAATGCTTATTGTTCGTTATTCTTAAAACATAGATAGATGATGTCGCGTACTTTATTCCAGATTAATTAAAAATTCAATCAATAAAATAAATGTTCAAAACTATAACGAAATCACTCATAACAGTATCCATTGCTGCATGATTATAAATGACTTGAGAGGTGAGAGACGACGCCATAACGCAACAACACGACGCCATCCCGTTTGGACTCCGCACAGGTGTCCAACATGAATGGGGGCTGGGCACAAGGAAATACGGACCGTAACAAATACTCCATTCACTCGAGTAATATCGATTACATTCAACACACATGGTGCGACTAACTTGAAGTTTAACTCTACATCTTTTTAATATACCTGTAACTTTTACACACTAATTTGTTTATAAACGATTGTTAACGATTGAAATTTGTTATTAAGCATGACCAGTACTAATCAAGATCTAACATGCAAATCTGAACCGATCAATTACTTATTTATTTATTTATTTAAAACTATTGCACTAATTTCTTTTTAAGTGTATTAGGGCGGGCCTAATACCATTGGAATTATCTACTAAAAACATCGCGGTGATGCAAAGATAAAAAGAAGGGAGGTGCAAATATATGTTGGTAATATAATACAATTGAAATATAAATTAGATTAATATGTTAAGATAGTACAGTTATATGAAGTTTTAATTGTTTTGTATCACATGCTTCTTATATTTACCATTTGAAACACGATGCTCTTAAAAGAACAGTCTGCTAGAAGGAGCCTTAGTGAAATGTACCATTTTTTGACATACGAGAACACTTGACTTTAAATACTTGCTCAAAACAGAAGAGTCGTATGCCGCAATTCATCCTTTTGTTGTACTCTAGCAGAGCGTCGAAGCACATCCCTTTTTCCGGATGTGAGGGCACCGGAAAGGGTGACACCCGCCTTAACCGTGGAAGGGGAAGGAAGGGAAAGAAACGTGTAATTTCTTCGTTTGAAGTTGCACGAATTTCGCGTAATTTACTCACAGACGACTTGTTGTTGAGTTGTTGAATGAGACCGTTATTAACTATTGAGTGTAAACTTACCGAAATTTTTATACAAACACTTTATATTTTTAAAAGAGTTACTTCTCAAATAATACATATATATTATTTTTTTAAGTTAACAAAATCGACGTAGAAACTTTGTGCGTCGTGAAATACGTTATTAGATGGACTATACCAGTCTTATGACGTATAAGCATATATAATTAATTCTCTTGTTTACGCGAATACTACACTTTACTGATATTAGAACTCTATACGGATTTTATTGCGTCTATTTTACATTATAAATTCCCGACGTTTCGAACACTTTTGTTGTTAACAATAATTATTTATTGTTTACAAATTATCAGTCGGATGGGCATGTAAAAAGTCGGTCCACCCACCAACCCGCATTGGACCAGCGTGGTGGGATACGGTCCAAACCTCCTAATGGATAGGGGTGTATTAGGGGAGGCCTATGTCCAGCAGTGGACTATCACAGGCTGATGATGTATGTATGTGTATGATGTAATTATCAGTACAAATATATAAAATTGGAGTGTCTGTTTGTAACAACAAAATAACCGTTTTTAAATAGCATTGTGATATGTTATATATCACAATGCTATTTAAATACATATATGTATAACATTTTTAAAACAAAATCTGTCCGCCTGTTTCTTTTGAGTAATATTTGCAAAGGCTGGTCCGATTTTGACACGTTTTGCGTACGTCTTTTTAGGAAAACAATATGTTCTTTTACATTATTGAATAAAAGTTGTAACCAGTGCTGAAGCGGGGTTTTCAGATCTTAAATATAATTAATTAAGCAGTGGTATTATGCTGCGTATAACTTTAAATTATTATTTATGGGGTCCCAAGCAAGTGGTAAAACCCTACCATCTTCTCTACTAAAATTTGGATGTTTTCTAATCTCAATAGCCTCACAGATCATCCTTGGTAGGAATCGGTGTTCTTTAGCTAGGATTGGTGGTCGATCATATCTGATGTTATCTGATAAATGTATTTTACATATGGCGCTGATAACGCAGACAATGTCACGGGCCACGGCTAGTACCAAATAAATTTGTGTAGCCAATTCAATACGAGTTTATCAAGTTTGACACGTGCCTGGAAACGTGCACGTATTTAATAAAAAAAAATATTCAATTGTCACTACCAAATCAGACCGGATATACAAAATGACGCGTTTTAAAACAATTTTTCATGTCGCGACTTCATAGACTCTGTATCCAGGTCAATGAGCGCTTATTTCGTGTAAAAACGCGCTTATTAAGGCGTCATGAAAATAAAACCATTCGAGCAACACTCAAAAAGTCGCGTAATATGAATCCGAACATAGCACATCAGAGGGAAAAGTCGCCCGGGAAAATCGTAAAAAGAGTTGTAAAAGAGCGACAGAAGTTCCCAGGGTAATATCGCTGATAATATTGCTAGGGGAATGAATAAAAATGCTTATTTAGCTAACGGATGAGAACAGAACGGGACGTTAAGAGCGGTTACCGACGGTATCACGCGATTCCATCGTACTTTAATGTACAGAAAGTCGCTTTAAGTGTTTATTGCCTTGTATTTTTTTATCAGCGCTTCGCTTGTCTTTGCATTATGAAACCACATATCACGTAGTTACCTAAGTCAGATTACTTTATGAGGTAAAAAGTTATGTATAGGCTAGAATTATTTCGGATAAAGTTGTTTGATTGTTTTTGTTCTCACTTAACCAGGTTTAGTATATACAGAATTTTGAATTGTGATAAATAATATTTTAGTAAAAATGGACCCTGAGAAGGGCTTGAAATAATTGTAAAGTAAATTAAATTCGATAAAATCCGTAAAATTGTAATATTTGTCATGTACCTTTAGTATTTGCGTAAGCAACAGAAAGTGTAAATTCTTGCTTACTATGGATTAATCTACGCGTTGTAGAATAAGAAAATAACCTCCATAGCCTAGCTGTATAGGATTGTGCTCTATAAACTAGAGGTCGTACGATTCAAAACCTGCTGGGACTCAACATCTCTTCAGTGTCCTAGTTGGTTAGGGCAATGTGGGGTGATCACCCGATTGCCTGCAAAATAATTCGATTTGTGCGTCGGATGGACATGTAAAGCATGAAGTTTGGATGCATGCCTACATTTATTGATGTAATATTTGTCCCAATGAATAAGTAATACTTATCTTCTACGTAACTTTTAATTAATATTCCTCTTTACCTTAAAATACGGCAATTCTCATTGAGAAAGATATATTCTTAGTAGGACTCGGTGTACTTTCTCGAGGACTTTAAGACTGTTGCAACTATTTCGAACTAGTTCTCACTTAGTTCAATATTTAATTACACCGTTGTTGGTTGTTTTAATTGGAGCCCCACGGAGGCTCCCCGAGCGACTTCGCAAACACGCCGCCGTGGCCGGCACTGGAAAATTGCTTCAAGGTACCAAGATCATAGTTCTGCGACTAGCATCGCAATGGGAACTCATTTTAATCCGATTGCTTTTATAACGAACTCGTCTCATTTACATCCTTGATTAGATTCTCCGGTTTGCTATTGGAGTTCGTTATCGCTTGTTCGTTTCTTGGTCGATTCTCCTCAATGTTTCCCTCAAGGGACATTATGTGTGCAGCCATTTCACTATGGTTATAATTTTTTAAAATTTTTTTAAATGTTGCAATTCTTAAGATTGCGAACTGCCTCCGTAGCCTAGTGGTATGGGCGAGTGGTTTAGAAACCGGAGATCACGGGTTCGAATACTGCGGGGACTCAACAAAATTTCATTGTGTTTCCTAGTTGGATAGGGCAATTTGGGCCGAATACTCAATTGTCTGAAAAGTAAGATGATCCATGCGTCGGATGGGCATGTAAAAATCGGTCCACCCACCAACCCGCATTGGACCAGCATGATGGAATACAGTACAAAACCCCCTAATGGACGGGCTTTAATTAGGGGAGGCCTATGTCCAGTAGTGGACTATGAGAGGCAGATGATGATGATAATGTAATTGTTAAGATGGCATTTTTTTTTAAATATTTACAATGATTAGTACTTGAGACTGGAAAACGTCACATCAGTGTTTCCACCGGCTTACTTTAAGATATTGTTACTACAGCAGAAAATATACCTTTAACTGGAGAAGAAAAAAAAGTTTCTATGATCTGTATGACAGGAAATTATTTCATATCAAACCATTCCGTGTACAAATATTTTAAATAAATATTTTTTTTATATTACTCATTTACCCTCGAACAGTTTAATAAAGTAATAAGATAGTTTTATAAAGTAACAAAAGATGTACCAGATTCTGCTAATATTTTCTGGGTCGAACTCATAATGAACAACTTTTTTTTTAAATTCATTTCATCATTATCATAATGCACTTTTCCTTATTCGCAATTCCTGAACTGAGCCGTTATTGTGTCGGTACACAATTGCGTTTCAAAATATTGCCTACAGTTAAATAACAGAGCAAACAAGATATGAGTTCATTGTAATCAAACGCATTGTCTCTACAGTAGCGGGCCATTAGCATAATTGATGCCATAAACGGTAAGGTAAACAAGTTATACAAGAGTTTGAATGTTCTTTACTGTTAAGTGGGAAAAATTAAAGCCTGTATCTTCACAATACGTTACCTACTATCAATTAAAAGTGCTTTATGAATTACAGAAGACTGACAATCGAAGAACTTTTAGTTTTTTTAAAAGAAGTAATAAAGTGTTGTGTCTATTTACGACATGATTCATTTACGATTTTATGCATATTTTATTTTTGCAAAACATAATTGGTAATAAATTAAGTATATGAAATTTTATATAAATTGTATTTGGTAATGTGTAATGCACTCTCTTGAGCTTTAATTTTTGTATAAAGCTCCTTTCTTGAATTAATCCGCTAGAGAACAATTATCTCGAATCTTTTTTTTGAATTGATAACTTAAACTGTCCAGTTTAATCTTGTACCGGGCCTGTTAATTGCAAAATTATGCGGGATAATAATTAGGATGGGACATTTAGAGGGGACGGAAAATATTTGGATTTTAAAAGAAATGTTAGAAAGCGAATTTAAATTTACTTTTTCTTTAGAAAATAATACAAAAATATAATAAAAAGAAAGAATGACATTCAATGAATTCCGTAACAAACTTAAATAGTAACCAGTGTAGATTTAAAAAAAAAGGAAATATTGAATTGTGCGGGGTGAACTATTAAGCAAAGTTTTTATATATATATATTATATATACATATATTTTTATAAGATCACCTCGGGGCCTAGCGGTATTAGCCCTTGCTTTATAAACCGGAGGGAATCCCGTGCATGGGAACAACGTTAAAATATTTGAATTATTTCATCATCATCATCATCAGCCTGTGTTAGTCCACGCCTTGTCCATTAGGGGTTTTTGGACCGTATCCGACGGTCCAATGAGGGTTAGTACATGGACAGATTTTTGTATTAATTATTTGATAATTATCTAAGATAATTGTTATCGTTGGTTTCTTGTTGGTTAGGAATTGTCTGAGTGAAAAAGTAAGGTGGTTCATGCGGTGGAAGGGCATGTAAAAAGTCGATGCTGGTTGTCAATATCATCTTTAGAAGTCACTTTAAGTCAGTGCCTTCAAATTCATCCATAAAATATCAAGACACAGCAAAAAACTTTATTGAAAACGACGAAAATATGGAATACGGTCCAAAAACCCTCTAATGGATAGGAGTGTATTAGGGGAGGCCTATGTCCAGTAGTGGACTACCACAGGCTGATGATGATGATGATGCCGAAAAAAGCTTTTCAAAAGTATTATCGCTCAGGCTACGCAGTCAACAATCAAGCTAGCAAAGAACTAACTGTAACTTTTACTTCCCCTTTACATATCAAAAGATTTCAGTTAACCGCTGTCATTATTCAACTGTTACCGATTTAAGCCCTTAACATGCTCGAGCAAATGCTGAATAACGTCCGAAAATATCATTTATATCGCGTATAAAAATCAAGTTCGTTAAATTACAACCGTAATCTGCTAACAATCGTACGACCGTTTCCCTTCGTATGTTAAGCCTTTGATCTATTATTATCTGAAGAAATAAAACCGTATATAAAATTTGTTCTTTAGGGTTCCTTTAGTAAAAGAACTATGCAGACAAATATATAAATCGCAAATAGCTAGATTGCAATCATTATAATGTTCTCTTAGTTGAATCTGACTATGGTCACTCTTAGAGTTTAGCTATCCGCCCAGGAGATGGAGTAGATTAGAGCACAAGTGCACTCTCTTTCTCTTATTATAGTCCAAAATTAATATATGTAGAACACCTAAATTGTAAATTGTATAATCAATTGACCAAGCCACGTTATACTTAACGATATTAGAAAAAACTATAGAAAGCAGTTAAGACCCCGCAGGATTCGATGTAACAACATCAGTTTTTCTACATAAAGCGCAAGAGCAAGCGCAAGCGCAAGCTTTGCCTACTAGAAAGCAACTCATAACATTTCGTTGCACTTCATAAAAACATGCCAATAAAAATAATATATTTCTAAAACAAGATCAAAGTTCCGAAAGCCAAAAAACAGTAATCACTTTCATAACACTCTCCATTACAAACGCAACAACACCATACAGTTGCAATTAATTTCATATTAAATACAAAGTGAAATTGTACGGAACCACGGCATTATAAAACGCTACAACTCCTTCAACGTACACGCACGCGTGTCAAGTAACCATAAAACCTTCATGCTGCTCAGATGCATGAACAGCTCGTGAGTACAGGGCATAATCGCGACCGAGTAATGCGGCATTTGTCAAAACATTTCTCCCCGCGACATCAAAATATTGTTATCCAAGCCGAAACAGAGGTTATTTTAAACTTTCTCGGCTCCACCGTTCGAGCGTAATAGCGTTTGTGTTTAGACTTTCACATTATGTAAATGTGTAATGGGATATTTGAAACATTTCGTGCAATATGTAAATATAAATGTCCCGGTTGCATTTTATTTCGGTTTCGCTCGAAGCGAATCTAATGGATTGTATGAACGGGCTAAGGAATATGATTTGTATCTGGAACGTAACGTACACTTTGTAGATGCACACTGATGTATTTTGTTCAAGCTTTGAATTGTACACTTAACTGTGAGCGCTGTATGTAGTAAATTTCGTTCTGTATAATCCAATTTACCTGTATGTTTAATCCCGTTGCCATAAAATGTCGTAACGACCAATTTATTAATTATGATACAATAACGATTTGATTACTTCAGATCTACAAAGTTATGAGATAAAATCGCATGGCGTGATAAAAAATTTCAGACATAATTGTAAAATATTATAATTTCGCATACAAATTTTACTTCTTTATTTTTGTATTATTTTTCATTTTAGATATTAGCAAGTCAATCACATTTGTTTCTCAAAAAACTTTTAGTATTAATATGAATAAGGAAAATATATACAGTTACGTATTAATAATATTACAATACATTGTTTGCATCATTAAAACAGTTAACAAAAACCATCCCAATAACTTCGTATTGTACAAGGCCTATAAAGGAATAACTTATAACTCAAAGATATTAATTGACCTCATTAATTCTCTCTCCAATACCATATTTCTACCTGAGGACTACAAACGATACAAAGAGTCCGATCTTAATGCATTCCGATAAAAAGTTAAACGCTCTGGGTTTTTTTCCACTTCCACCGGTTAACAATGAGAAACAGAGTATTCCTGCATTAAGCACCTATAATTTATAATCTATATTGTGTAGCTGTCAACGGAATGTACATTTTCATGATTAAGAGCGTGTTTGCATTGTGAAATGGTCTTCTCCATTATTAGGTGGGTTATGCTGTTCGATAATCGGAAATGTACGTAATAAAATAATATAATTTTATATTCGACGAAGTATACTTTTTATTTAAAAAAAAAATTCTTAATATGGTGAATATGAAGTCATTTCTTCGAATGTGGTTTGATCAATCATATATAAAAAATGCGATAGATTATTGTAGTTGTTCTAATTCAATTACATGTGCCATTCACTAAAATAAAATTAATATATTTTAACTAGTTATGAGTAGGCTCGTGTAATATTGAAAGACACGAAAAGACTTACACGGCTCGATGTTAAGAGATAGGTACACATCTGTAATATTTGATCCCAGCGGTGATAATGCATTTTTGTTAAATGTTACCACATAATAGCAACATGTATGAAACTTTCAAATTATTTTTATGTTTATACAGATAAATTCATCAATAACATCGGTATTCGACCAGTCAAAGAAAAAAGTAAACTACAACACTAGAAGTAATAAACATCTCACACAACATTTATTAGTTCACCTTATTACAAATAACAACAATAATGGGATATAACTTAACGATATTACCAAACATTAAAATAAAGTTAGTTGAGAAATTATCATATAGACCCATTATTCACCGCATGGTGCCTGGAATGTTTGTTGGAACATTTTGAACAAATTGTTCATCCTTGTCCCATGTTTGGAACTATTAATCATTTTCCTAAATATTAATGCTGAGTCGGGGATTGAATATCAATAAATATGTATCATTGATATGTTTTCACCTCTGTGATAAATACCGGCCAATACCGCCTCCGTGGTCTAGCTGTGTTCGCCCTTGCTTTATAAAGCGGATATAATGGTTTCGAATTCCGCAATGAAATAACTCTGTGTTATTATTGTTTCCTGGTAGGTTAGGATAATTTAGGCTGATCATCGAACTGTCTGAAAAGTAAGATGATCCATGCGGCGGATGAAAAAGTTGGTCCACCCACCAACCAGATCAGCGTGGCGGGATACTGTCCAAAAACCCCCTAATGAAGAAGGCGTGCATTGGGGCCGGCCTATGTCCAGCGGTGGGCTTACACTGGCTGTTGCTTATGATAAATGGAAAATTGAATCTATTAATTACAAGTCGAATTTTAAAAACAGCACGTAGAAAAAATAGTATTCAGAAAAAAAAAATTGGTGCTATGAACTGTGAAAATATTTACTACTATATTTTAATTAGGATTCAAATCAGCTTAATAAATTAATGCAGAAAAGAAGGTCGAACAAGTTATGAACATATGTTAGGCTTAACTGGAAAAGGTAAGATCTCATTTACTACTATATCACTTTCACTTTTGGTTTTTAATACATACTACACGTTTAAAAACTATTTCATTGTATGGCATCTTTTCATATTAATATACCAATATTTTTAGATAGTAATAACATAAATAGTTCTTTGTTTGTTACTCTTTCGCGCATAATCTATTCAATGTATTTTAGTGTAAATTTGCAATAGGTTATAATTTATATACATACAAAAAAATATATAAAAAATAAGATATGAAAAAATAAATAGAATAAAAAACATACAGGAAAAATAAATTTGAAAAAAATATTTAACGAAAAATTATGAATAAGCTTAACGCCTTTTAGAAATAGGAACTGTTAGTGTTCCAATATATGTAACATGACGTCTTCATAAACCCGTGTTCAGTCACATATTTCCAATGTATTTAAAAATCGTGCATTTTGTAGAAAGAATTCACCTTAAGACTATTAACCAAAAAAGCAATACTTGTATTTAATGGTATACGCAACGACATCCGTGACAAAAAGCCCTATCAAAAGATGGCTCTAAACGGAATTAAACTGATAAACGCGTTCGTACGAACCCAGCAAACAATTTTCTATAGCACAGTAGATTGGATCGAGGAATGTCGTGCGCATATACTTGCCGGCTACCGAATCAGTGGGCTCATTAATATTGGATTATGAATAAAACGCATCAAATTGGCCCACGCCTCCGCCCACGTGGCATTTTGATTGATTGTTGAGTGCTACTCGTTGTTTTATATCGACGATCATCACGATGGTTGGATACCTAACGGTTTTTATTGTTACAACGATTCGGGTTATGACGTTACTATGATGGATATCTAAACGTACTGTAGTTAGGTGATCTTAAATAATAGATATTACGAGATAGAATTCGGTTTACATATTTTACTTTTTAGTAACATTCAGTAAGTCTTTCGATAATCGCAATGTTTGAAAGTGATTATTTTCTAAATTAAATGTTTATATTAAATTCTGAGATTTTAAAAAGCCCGCAGACCACACCGACGCTTAACGTAAATGCAGCAATTACCAAATCCGGAATCAGTTTTACTCCTGCTCATGGTAAAATGATATTTAAAATGCTTGATTTGTGGAAAATAATAAACCCTTTCAAAGGAATAATAATGTCCACACAATATCGTAAAAATACAGTACATTTACTTGAAATTAAAAACGATAATTGTAAGAAAATTCTAATTGATTCACGGATCTAAGGGATTCACTTGCGTGCTTTTACCTCTGAAGGCTGGAAGAAGCTAATGAAATGTACAAATTCAATACATTTTAATATGAATCAAATGAATCATTTATTTTAATTACGCGATAACTATTCATATTAAATATACTTTTTACTCTTACCAGGGTCAATGACAACAGGCAGGCTAAGATATGCCTATTATTTGAAATGAATTCTACACGTTGGGATATAAAAAATTAAAATTCGTGTTTTTATTATATATACCAGATTATTCATAGCACGATAAAATTGTCGATAACTTACCGACTTAAAAATTCCCATCGAAACAATCATCCAAATGGTAGGACTCGATTTCATTTTTATTCAACGACTGGATTTAATACCGCCGCTGTGCGAGTCCATTAAATGACCGTTAACCCTGTTACTGCAGAACGAGTGTTACGGACAGGGCAACTTTTATTATGCCTTCTGTTTGAGAATAGGCTTTTATAAACGTATAATTTTTATCCGCCCCAATGTTGCGCCGGAAATTAAAACGGGGGAATGATACGGCTACGTGGGGCGCTGGAATGCTCTATGTGAAGTTGCCCCGTAAATGTTTATGATCCATACTAATGTTGTGAATGTGGATGTCGGTATGTTTGTACCGCTGTTGTGTACACGGATATTATTTCGGTAAATTGAGGCATGGTAGTTTTGATAATGAGTCATAAAGCTGTGTTTGTGAGGAAGATTAAATTATGATATGAACTATTTGGACAAAAATAAAAATTGTTAATGGTTTATGTAGTTTACACAATGTATGGTTTTTCCTTTTTTAAATTTAGTATTTGATAGACGATGTATATATATGAACTATAAGAGAATCCTTCTGGCTAAACGGTCTAATATTTTGCTAAATAAGGTTAAATTTTTGATGTTATATTAACATCAAATTGCTCTACATATTTGATGCAAATGCTTAAATAAATAGAAGCAGAGGGATCTGATATTATGAAGTTACTAGCAGGTTAAAGTTACCCTGGAGTTGGTAAATGGGAAGGATATACGCAAAAGTTACTAACTTCACTCTACACTATTATTAGTAAACGTTTAGTGTTCTATGAAATTTAAGTCATTATGAAACATTCTACAAATGACTTAACGGGCATTTTATAAAGCTCTTACACAGCTCAAACATATTTTTTCATAAAAGGACATAAAAAATTTTCAACCTGTCACTAAAAGAATTGTCCATTATTATAAATTTATTAAAATAATTTATATACATAAAAAAACATCCTTTTTACGTAACATACATATAATTTAAATCAGAAAAAATATTAACGCAGATTTAATATCTGTTTATATGACCAAACGACTTTATTTCAGAATCTTGTAGAAATTTCGTACTATACCAGATCCGAACAACGTGAGGAATTTTTTTAAGGACGTGGAAATCAAAATTATTAAAAGGGTCTCCCGAATTTTTTTTTATTAAAAGTGTGATATGGTTTACATAATACAAATCTTGCTTCATTCTTTATTGATAGTTATAAAGGTAAAGAATTTGTCTTAGTCTGAACACGCTATTTACGAATATTATAATTATTTTGCCATTGGATGGACTATGTAACATACATAATTAGTAACGAAATTACTTTTGCAATGCTGTAAATTATCATGCTGAGACTAATAGGAGTGGATCACTTATATAGCATGCATCATCATAGATTTGTCTCCTTTACTTTCTGCTAAAGCTGAGTCACCACGGCTAAAATTAAATGCAAAGCTACTTATATACGCGGACAAAGTTGTTGTCTGAGGTTTGTTGATTATAAACCCAAATTTAATTCGTTTAAAAAGTCAGAATAAGATATTACCTATAAAAGACTTTACTCTTGTTGATTCTCACAGAAATTGTTCAGGTGTAGACTTCAGTTCCGCTCAAAGCATTTTCCACTAATTATCGAAGTTTACAGTGATATTGAAAAACGCTTCACATACTTCTTCTTCGAATTCAATTAGTAATGCGAGCCCACCGTCGGTATAAACGTTAAACTTTTGTGAAAATTTTAACTATCAGTACAGACCTTCATTAAAAGCGCATCGTTCAAGCAAGGGAGAATATTGCTCAGCGAAAATAAACCTTATCGCAATGCAATACGGTCGTTAGCTAAACAACGCATTGTTAAGACTTTAAAATCTAGATCTACACGTAACATGTGTGCTATTGTCGGAAGACAAATTAAAAAAGTTACAGACCAGATGGGTTGAGTTCTCGCTGAGAAAAATGTATAAAAATCTTAAACACCATTTTATTCATTTTTCTACTCGTCGAGGTTTTTTCGGTATAGCAAAGGAAAAGTTGAGACCGTATTCTAGAATTCGAAAAGAGAATGTAAAAAACATTATTAAATTCTGTTTAAAAAAGTTTTTCCACTCGTCCGGGTCAATAAAGTTAAAATTACTTTGCTATTACAATTTTCCCAGTTTTCCCGCAAAGCAATTAAAAAAACCTAATATCCTAACTTATAGACGGACCGTATCACTTAAGGAAGGTAAAGGAGGTTCACGTCCTGCGCTTCGAATAGTTCCTTTTTTGTTTTCTTATAATTAACCAACGCGTTTACACTAGCGAAATGTTCTCCTCACCGCTTTTATACGTAAGTCGGAATAACTAAGTGTCCCGACCTAAGTATGAAAATCACTATGAAAATTAAAAAATGTAGAGTACAAAGTTTAAATTAGCAAGCTATTAAGGAGGCGTATTAAAACAATGTTATAACTATTTTGCTAAGTAATAACGTAGGTTAAATATCCAAGCAAAAATAAAAATGTAGTTTTATGGAACTACTGGTCTGCGTTAAAAATAGGCACTGCATTGGTAGTGGTCCAGAGGATCTTCTGCAAGCGAAGCTCTCACCTTCCAATGCCCTTAATATCGATTCATAAAATACATGCGTTGAACTCATGAGTTTCTACTGTTTTGTTGTTTTGTACTGTAGTATTCTAACCTGGTTTATCAAGATCGCTGAGGAACTCCTCAGTGTCCGTGTAAGCGGTACTCCTGCCCAGGGCCAGCACAGCCATCCAGGCCCATGCGCCGAGCCCGCGGGCGGCGCGCGGACTCATCGCGTCCGCTCAACTTGGCATCACATGTACACTGCACTACACTAACTCAGTACCTACTGTCACTGTCATTCACCTGAAAATAAGGAAATATTGACAATTAATAGAGCTTTTAAGAACACATATAACATGAACATTTTAGTGTTTTGTTAGTTGTATGAGATGGTATAATTTTGAGACGTTTAACGTCTTGTTTTCATCATCATCATCATCATCATCATCATCAATCATCAGCCTTTGATAGTCCACTGCTGGACATAGGCCTCCCCTGAACACCCTTTCCATCAGGGGGTTTTGGACTGTATCCCACACGCTGGTCCAAATGAGGTGTGGGTGGATCGGCTTTTACAGCCCATCCGACGCATGGATCATCTTACTTTTCAGACAATTGGGTGATCGCCCAAACTGTCCTAACCAACTGGAAACAACAACGAAAGTTGCAGGTCCTCGCAGGGATTCGAACCCACGACCTCCAGTTTCTAAAGCAAACGCCTATACCACCAGGCTACGGAGGCATTCATTTCATTGTCATTGTCACAGTCTAGTTTTATGATTGTATAATTTAATGACCTTTTTTTACTGCAAACGAAGGTAGACGAGCGGTTGGGCCCTGATGAAAAATGGTCACTGACTCTCATTGACATCGACAATACAATACTTAATTATTTCTTTATTTACGCGATTTATACATATCAAATCCATTATTTACGGATTTTCGCTTTACTTAAATATATTTATTCTCAACGTTTCGGTTGGTTGGTTGGTCGTTAGTTGGTATATGAATAAACTTAGTCTACTCGTGATTATGGATGCTGGAAAGAATCCGAAACGTCGGGAATAAATATATTTAAGTAACGCGAAAAATCCTAAATTAGTGGATTTGATGAATACAATACTTGAAAAAATTGCAAAAGACGATGAGGCAATCTCGCAGTTTCACATACATTTTACGTGTTTGCAATAAACGAAAAAAAAAACAATTATGCAAGTCAACACTATTACTCAAGTAGTTTAATAAAGTCAAATATCCCTATATAATTTCTAAAGGCAATCGATCAGTTTTTACAAATACTGGTTCGACTTCAAAGGGACATATAAAAATGAATACAAAATTATAAGTCAAAACCGTTATTATAAACAAACAACGTGAAGAATGAAAAACATGATTTCAAGACGTGAAATGACGTCACAACGCCGGCGAGGGCACTCCGAAAATAAATCCTTTTTCAAAATTTTACACGAGAACTCCATTTCGCGTCTCCATTGAAAACGTTGCGAGTGTGATTCTATTATTTTGAAGTTTCCCAACGAGAGGAAATCTGACATCTTGTTTTCCCATTCTGGAAACGACCCTCCCGACAACCGTCTTGTTGGGGCGATGTTGAAGAATATTTATAATTCAAAAATCTTTTCAGCGCCGCGAACCGAGTGGTTTGTTTACACAGTGTTAAGTAAGACACCCGTTCGACCTGAGGAATGGTTACAGTTAAGAAATAAAATTCAATGTTTATTAACTGCCTCCGTAGCCTAGTGGTATGGGCGTTTGCTTTAGAAACCGGAGGTCGTGGGTTCGAATCCTGCGGGGACTCGACAAATTTTCATTGTTGTTTCCTAGTTGGTTAGGGCAATTTGTGTCGATCACCCAATTGTCTGAAAGGTAAGATGATCCATGCGTCGGATGGGCATGTAAAAAGTCGGTCCACCCACCAACCCGCATTGGACCAGCGTGGTGGGATACGGTCCAAACCCCCTAATGGATAGCGGTGTATTAGGGGAGGCCTATGTCCAACAGTGGACTATCACAGGCTGATGATGTGTAACGTCCTTATTATTAAGATGTAATTTATAATTTAATCTTAAAACACTTAAAGAAAAAACAATATACGCTGAAAACTTCTCGTATCGTATGTTTCTAAATAAATTGCAGTTTATTCAAATTGTCTTCTCTACGTTGCCATAGTTAACAAACTGCCATAATTATCATTTCAAGCGTTACAATTCTACAAAAAGTTTTATAATTAATATGAATCACAGAAATTAACTAATATGACTCTTTTAGTCATTAAATATAGTTTTTTTGTTACCTAATAACATAAAAAATAAATAACGTGACAACATAGTCAAATAAGTCATTCCCTTAACATGTGAAGTTGAAGTTTACCTAACCTGGTTTATACGTACGTCCCAAACAAGTAAGATTAAAAGCTCAAACAACACGCTCAAAGCTGCACAACAAACTCAAAGACGCTCTTGTACAGGAACTGGCATCAATTTTATTCATTAGCGAGCACGTATTAGCCATCGGATTTCACGATACGAACAAGCGACTAAGTTAATTAGGTAACTAACTGACAAACTTGGAAGATGCGGTGGAACACGCTTCAAGAATGTCTACTATTAATAACTATTATTTAAATACAATATAATGCTGACTTCAAATAATGTACCATAAAAAACAAAATAATGTACCATAAGAGGGTTTCGATAATTTCACAATTAATTTTAATGGCTTTTGCATTGAGAAAAAGATATATAAATTCCAAATTTATAACTTATTAATGGTTATAATCCTTATAATATTCTAATAGGAGCAAATCAAAATACCTTTAAACCAAGAACTTTTAAATTAACTAGTGTCCGACCGAACTTTCGGTTTCGGTTTCGGTTTCGGCGAGTTTCGGCCAAAATCAAGTTTCGGTCAGTAGTTGGTTTCGCCAAATTGCCGAAACTTTGCGAAACCGAAACTCGTTTCAGAAATGTTTTCAATTTCAAAATAGTAGCGAAAGTTAAATGTATCATTGCTACAATCGAGCTAAGATCAGTCGATTTTAGTTCGAGACAAACATTCCAAGTTTGACAAAAGAAATTGATGATTATTCTGGAAAGACGAGGAGGGAACAAATAGTAGTGAGAACAAAATATATACTCCTTGGTAACCAAAAAATAAATACAGATAATACTGGAAAATGTAGCTCAGATATTTTTTATGTTAATAAAAAAATCTTCTAGTCTCTTTACTTTTTTTCTGAATGTAGTCATTTGTTTGCTATGTGTGGCGAAATGTTCTCGAAAAAAGAGAAAACCCAAGTGCGACCTTGACATTAAAAACCACTGTTATAAAAAGTTGACAACGCAAGAGATTTATTGCGGCTCAAAAGCAACATGAGAAGAGACTGCTCTGTCATAATCAATTGTCGCAAAGTGGGCTTCTTAATTTCAACTAGGGAGAACGTATACGGAAGACGAACATGGTTGCAGACGTCCATCGAAGCCAGTAATCAACGAAAAACAATAAGAATATGCTGCCATATTCGATAAAACTGTTTTTAGCGATTAAAGAATTACCTGATACCTAATCCAAGAAACGAGCATTTCATATAGAGGTACTCAACGCATATTGACACAAATTTTGAATATGGGAAAAGTCTTCGCTAGATGGGTGCCGAGAATCAGAAACAAAATCGACTTCGAAGATATCGTTGGACAAGTTTTAAGAAGATTCTAAAAACTTTAAATCTAATTTTGTGGCAGTGGACGAAACACGGGTTTATCCCGAAGGATCTTCATGCCGTGGCCGTGGTATATGGCCTGGCGGTATGGCCTCAATATTTTGGGACTCAGAAGTGATATTGTTGTTTGATTACCTGGAGCATGGAACTATCATTACAGATTATGCAGCTTTAATACCGAGGTTGAGAAATGCCGTCAATGATAAAAAAGAGGCAAACTTTGAACGGGCGAGCTGTTTCATCTTGACAATGTACCGGCACATAGGTTGGCATTAGCGATGGCCACCGCTTAGCATGCTAGCGTACAATTGGTTAAGCATCCCCCTCTTCACCAGATCTGGCGCCTAGCTATTTTACATCTTTTGTCCAAATTGATACAATAATTAGGAGGAAACATGTGTTAAAACTATATATAACAAGTAAACGATGCCATGGTGACCTTTATGCAGGACCAAGACAATCCTTTTTTTAAAGGAATTGAAGCATTGGAAACTTGGAACGCTGGACTTGGTGTGTAGGTGGACTCGGAGATTATGTAGAAAAATAAATAATTAAGGTATCATAGTCGTTATATTCTAAAATAAATAAAATAAGAAAATAATAGCAGTACAACAAGCCAACTCCCAGAGGGACCTTTACAATAACTTAAACATCAAAGAAGGCCAAAAACACGTGTACAAGCTTGCCAAGCAGCGATGTTGGTATTCAAAGGATCCCGCTAAGTGCAGAACAATTAAAAGCTACAAAGGTGACTTGTTATACAGAGACAGAGATATTAGAACTGCCTGGAATCAGTATTACGAAAAACTACTGAACCCCAGCCTAACTACTACGCAGCTTCCAGAAATGGAAAGAAATGCGGGGCTCATACCTCTAATACATCCTAGTGAGGTTAAGAAGGCTCTACAAAAGATGTCTAACAAGAAAGCTGTAGGACCTGATGGCATTCCAGTGGAAGTTTGGAAATGCTTACGCGACCAAGGAATCATGCTGCTAACCAATCTCTTCAATTGTCTGATGAAATCCAATAAAATGCCAGATTCTTGGAGATTGAGCACTATAGTTCCAATTTATAAGGAAAAGGTAGCAAGTATGAATGCAACAGCTATCGCGGTATCAAACCAATGAGCCATACCTATGAAGCTTTATGAAAGAGTGATTGACAGTCGCCTGAGAGACGAGTGTTCACTGTCAAAAACCATTACGGCTTTGTGCCTGCTTATCTACCACTGATCCGTGTTTTTGTTTAATGAAAACAAAGAGTAAAATTAGAAAAAAAAAATGAGGTAAAGTCAATGACGGGAAAATGAGTACATTACGAAGCTCAAACATCTCATTTTACAATATAAGACGTCATTTATTTATTTAGTAATAACTTTTTGACTTTATTCAAGTTAAGCAAGATATCTAGTATGTATTAAATGTAATGAAAAATTTACATCTCATGAAAATATTAAGCTTTCTGATTGGTTTACCCCCAAATTTCAAAAACAGTATATACACAAGCATTTTTGGGTCACCTATATAATGCTGTTCATTTTCAACCAGTAGACCTAGACATAACACTTTTACCCAAGTTACAAATATAGCAGCGTATTATAGAAGGAACATGCGACTGACAGACTTGACTGACACCTTAAATAAATTCCTAAGCCCTACAAAATTCCTTCAAGCGTCCCGCAAACCATCAAAGCCGCAGGTCACAGCCGCTTAAGGATAAACAAAATGGCGCACATAAAATATTTATTTCGCCCGCATTCCTTCCGGAGCGAAATTCGTGCCAATCAGGACGCGCTCGAGTGCTCAGCGGTGAATTGGTATTCTCCTCGGCGTCCACGTAACATGAGGGTCCACCCTTGTCATTGGCCGTCTGTCACACTCAACGTCTTCTGGGTCGCATATATTTCCCGTAACCCACGGTTGTGCGAACCCCAGCGGAAACTGAACTCGTGTTACTCACGCGTCGGCATAATACGCTTAGTTCGAACTTGCGGAAAGTCTTAGGTGGCGAAATAATTTTACCCTTTTTATAAAACGTTCAAAAAATTACAACGGATTTTCTGAAATTTTACTTTTACGGTAACGTAAAGGTAAGTTTTATTTCCTATTGAATTTCATATTAAGGTACGTTAGTGACGTATCTTTAATAAACAAAAGGTTTTGAAGTACAAAATGCATGTGCAAAGACTACGGCGCAGAATGTAGTGAAACTACACGATCTGCCAAAAGATAATTAAAAAAACACTAGGTATTATTTGCTTTTTAAGTATTCTTATTTTTAGAGTAACCCATTGACCATTCTAAAACGCTTTGGCTCTTGTGCTTGTCAACTACACACCACCGCAATCGTACTTTCCTGGTTAGTTAGTAAATTAACTAGCCATATTTATCACTTGAATGCTTCACATAAAAAATGTGACAAATTGGACGTATTTGATTTCAAGAGAATTTCAATACATTTTTTAATAATTATTATGATGTGCACGAGTATAAGCGAATACGAAACACAAAATGAAAAATATGTTTGAAAGTCAAAATGTTCCGTTAGATTCAATAAATAGACATAATGAAAAAAATTACAACAAAGTTATAAGATAAGGAAAAAATTCCCCTACCGACAATGCAAGCCCGTAAAAGTCTTTTATGAACATATGTTCATTAACCACGATTTATATTTAGTAGAATTAAAATTCCATTGCTCAAATTTAAAAACAAACAAGTTTAAGTCACGTTAACAATATAAATGTAAACGACTTCGCTATAGATACGAGCCGTTTCGTTTTAAACGAATCGTTAAGACATAAAGTTAACTTTCTTGCAAGCGACAACGTTGAATGTATATCAGGTGTAAAAACTTCATTCGTATTCAGCTGCCGGAAGCGAATTTCCCACGTTGATATTCGTACGTGGATAAGGGCGTAATTGTACGCAAAGATACGAAAACTATAAAAAACAATGTATGTCTGTCGCAGGAGGAAAAGCGGTTACAGTGTTGTTCCTTGAGGAACACTCTAATTATGGGGGTAGATTTCACTTAATTGTAAGGTTCTCTAATAAATACACCAATATAATATTTAAGCGATGTAGAAATACGCTTTAAGAGATATAAACGCTTGATTAATAGACGCAAGATGTGAAATAAAGTCAAGACAGGCCATTTATTTAGCTTATTTTTTCCTTAATGGGCTTAGTCTAATAGCAACCAAATAAATGGGTTTATCGCATATTTCGAAATATTAATAACAATTACGTCACATAATACTTTTTTCATTTACGCGAAACCATGAAGTCATAGAAAATTTTCAAAACTTAAGGCAGAATACCTTGATCAGTCTTATTAAAAACTAGCAGTCCATCCACGGCTATGTCTATGTTACTTATTTGGATATAAGATAAGATATTTATTTGGTTTTCCTCGAATTAATTGTAGCCTTTATTACACGAGATGAATATAGTTTTCTATTAAAGAAATATTTTTTTTTTATTTGGCCTAGTAGTTATTGAGTTATTCATAACAAATATTCACACAAAAAACAAAACATTCCTGTTTATAATATTAGTATAGATGAAGGCAACAATACCATTGAGATTGGAAAATAATACCGAAAACGGCTTCAGCATCAAGTATCCTAATCCCAGCTATCACGCGGCCATCCTATTTAAATGCGTAATATTATAAAACAAAATTCCATTTTACAAATTGGGCTCCGGGTATCTTTACAAATTTCGTTTGATATACAGCTCAATCGACGTTAATGGCGCATGTACATTTAATATTCCGAATAATTACATCGTAACACGCTTGTGAATCTTTATTAAAATGTAATTTAGAACTTCATTACGGGTAATTTATGGGACATTTGAGCGCTCATCGCTTCCAAATTAGGTTTTTTTACTGTATATTGGAATGGTGCGATGAAAGTTGTGATGTTAAAGTTGGTATTATTATCTGAAGTAGTGGTCAAAATTAATAGTTAATTTTCATTATTTTTTGGTTATTATATTTTAACATTACATTATATTGGTTATTAAGTAAGCTATCTGTATTTTTATGTGTTCTGGCATATATTTTTTTTTAAAGCACTGTTAATATTTTTGTTACTACTACATATAAAATGAATGTAAATTTTACAGATTTTTATGCAATTATTTTTTTTAGCGACGTAAAGTCCTAAAACAATGTGACGTCACGACAATTTAGCGTACTTTTATGAAATTTGGTTTTCTCTACTAATGTAATACATATTCTGCAAATTTAATAATTAACCTTTGACAATATATGTTATGACATAATTCATTATCTTGATTGTCTTAATACTTTTACACTTAAGTAATATATAACTGCCCTCGTAGCCTAGTGGTATAGGCGTGTGCTTCAGAAACCGAAGGTCATGTGTTCGAATCCTGCGGGGACACAACAATTTTTCATTGTTGTTTCCTAGTTGGTTAGGGCAATTTGGGCCGATCACCCAATTGTCTGAAAAGTAAGATGATCCATGCGTCGGATGGGCATGTAAAAAGTCGGTCCACCCACCAACCCGCGTGGTGGGGTACTGTTCTAATAGATAGGGGTGTGTTAGGGGAGGCCAATGTCCAGCAGTGGACTATCAAAGGCTGATGATGAATGAAATAGTATAAAAGCAAGGAGTATTTTGCTTTCAATATTAAACATATATTATTGAAACCTTATTAATGATTTCTTTTATTTACGCTACTATTATACATATTAACTCCAATTATTTACGGATTTTTCACGTTAGTTATATATATTTATTCCCAACGTTCCGGATTCTTTCCAGCATCCATGATTACGGGCAGACAGACTTTATTAATGACTGATAATGTGGCCTTCCAACTGATTTGCCAGCTTCTAATTGTAGTTTTTTTTGCAATTTTCATACCAAAAGGTATACAGAAAACGGTCCGCCCAACCGTCTGTTTGTCAGCAGAATTTTACACGAGAAAAACAGCATAGAATTAAAGAAATATATTGTACCATAATATCCAAGTACATTTCGTACATGGATGGCACTTGTTACTGAATATTACAGTTTCGTAATTATTTAAATTACTTTTTAAAGCCATGTGTGTTGACTGATTATTTTAAAGAAATTGTGATCATACTATGAACTCACCAACCAAATTAACAGGTAACCGTAATGCGTGTTGTTAC
Source organism: Lamproptera curius (assembly GCA_029286875.1). Taxonomy (NCBI): domain Eukaryota; kingdom Metazoa; phylum Arthropoda; class Insecta; order Lepidoptera; family Papilionidae; genus Lamproptera; species Lamproptera curius. Next base: position 1,634,874 of record JAGSMT010000023.1, read on the forward strand.
AGGTATGTGACATTTATAAAAGCAACCAAAAATCTTTTTATAGGTTGAAGCGATAAGACAAATATAAGAAGCGCAGTGACAGACTGTAAATCCACTCACCGACTTGAGATTTGAGTATATAGTTATGTCTCGTTTACCCAGTAATTATGCTAGAAATTGTACCTTTCAAACCGGAAGACAGTACTGTGAACACACAGCTGATATGCGGCAGAAATAAGCAACGAGGAGGTACTATCCCCCACATACATAAGGCGGCCCCTATCAAAGGGACCGACCTCCTCTTCATAATTTTAAGTTTACCAAATTTAAGCCAACATGAAACTAACAAAAAAAACGAGATCGCCTTCAAACAATACATAACTAATTTACGCAACATAAGCAGATAACAACGTGCTCTCCGTAGGAAAGTGCTTTGCGTTTTCTGTTAACGCATTTTCAATCTATGATACCTTGTAAGGAATTTATTTAATCAAAATGTTATCTATGACACGTTTTATGTGCATACAATGAAGAATTTTTTGATCCAACTTCTTTCACGTCAACTTAAACTGTATCATCTTAAATGAGCTTCGAAATGCCTGGTTGAAATGTTTACATTAAAATGCTTATTATGGGTATGGACTTTATTAGTAGATAGACCAGTTTAAGTAGTACAAATAAATATAAATACTGATCAGTATTTGATTAAATTCGACGTTGAACACTTTCCAGTGGCTGATCTGTATCTCCGACCCGTACCCGTCGGAGTACAGATTAAAAATAATTAATAAAAATTAAGATCTGGAAACCCGCTTAGCACTGGCAAGAAGACGCATGACATCTCAGTCTACCCGTGACCACGGCCGCTGGAAAGTGTTCGAAACGTCGGGAATTTAAAATGTAAAATAAACGCGATAAATCCGTAAAGTAATTTTATTTAATAATGTATAATATTCGCGCAAGCAAAGAAATAATTATGTAAATATAGTTTAAGTTTTAGTTTAAGGTTCTGGCAAAACCTTAAACTAAAACTTAAACTTTTTTCACTTTTTTCGTAAAGTTAGTCTTGTTGTTTAATATCATGAATTTTTTTTTCTTTATTCAAATTATTTCAACTACTTTATTGTTACTCTACATGAATAGTCTTTTATCGAAAATTGAAGGAAAAATTTCAGCGAATTTCTTCTAAAGCATCGCTAAATTTTCGGTTCAAACGTAATTCCACGTAAATAATGAAGGTATGGTAATCTCATGGGATCTGGACCTTGTACTTAATTCTTGTTGTATTTTTCTTTCCTCTCAGGAATTTTGGAGCCCGGGAGATTTTTTTAAAGTTTCTTTTTGTTGGGTTTTAAATGGTCCCATTAGCTGAATCAATTGCTTGTTTATCGAAGACCATTTGTACTTATGTTTGGAGCCAAAGTCGGTTTAATCGTATTTTTTAAACTTCCATAAACCTTATTCCAGTAACCAAGTTAAGGTAAGCAAAAAGTAAACATATACCTTCTATAGGAGCATTTCCACGATGCTAATTATAATATTGTGGAATTAAATTATCAATTAATTATAGTTTTATGTGTACGTGAATTAAAAGGACCGGCGGATTTTGACGTTTCTGAATAATATCCTGTACAAAATAAATTTTTAATTAACAGTGCAATACCTTTTATTTTAAACAAGACAGAAAGATACACTTAAAGTCTAAGATAAATTAATGTCAAGTTCCACCCTTTCAGGGGACGACAAAAGGTTAAACCGGCGCTGGCAAAGGGTTTGATAAAAACAATTTCGGTTTTCCAAAACCCGGGTAAAAATGTCCTTTGGGACCTTCCCGTCCGCCGTTTCAATCTTTAAAAAACTCGGTTCCCGGCATTAAAGAAAATCCTCCCATTTTTCCGCCTTTCAATTTCAATGAAAAAAACCCCTTTGGCCACCCTGGTAATAAACGGTTCCGCATAATCCTTTCAATTAAAGCTTTAATTTTGACTCACCTTCCGTTAATAATGTTTTATACTCCCGAAAATATTCAAATTTGTTGGTTAAGTCCTTTTACTAATTTGCTATCTTGACTTGAAACATTTAAACAATTTGTCGTAAATTTCCAACTCGTTTGAAAACAAAAATTATTTAAATTTTTGATGTTGGCGGTTTATTTAACAATCCCGGATCGATGATTTATTGGGATGCCGATAAGGGAATGTTTAGGGCCCGCCACGTTGGTCGAAATTCCGGTGGTCGAAAACCACCGCAGTTAAGATTAAAAACTTTTCCCCACCGTTTGGGGGAAAATGGAAAAAGAAAGAATTTCCAAACAACCGTCGATGACCGAAGGCGGGTTCATTAAAGTATTCTCCGTTGTGGATAAGCATTCGATTTTTTTTCTATTTTCGATTAAAATTTGCTTTCAATAATTTCGCGGTAAATAAGTTTTCCCAGTAAACTCAACATAATTTGCCGGACAATGTGACTGTTTGCAAACCGTCATTTATAACAAAACCTTTTTTAAAACTACAGTAAATTGTTTGCATCTGTGGATACGTTGGCGTGGACTTGGGGTGTGCCAACCTTATTATTTATATCCTTTTAACTTGTGAACCATGTTGTTGTTTATTTTATAATAAATCAGTTGGTCCCGGGTGTTATAAATACAAACGTATATCTTCTTAAATTTATTTATAATATAAAAATAAGAATAATCAAATTATAACTTATCGATTAATGTACTAATATATACTTACTAAAATTAGTGTTTATAGTAATTTGGCAGAGCGGTACCACGGCGAAGCAAACAATATCCGCGGTTCGGATATCTCAGGGGTCGATCGCTATCCTCTCCTTCCGGGTATTTCGCTTAATCGGTGAAAAGGTAGGCGGCGATATCACTTTTCACCGCGCGATGAGCAAACCGCCTGCCCTCCCGGGAATGGGTAATGGTGCTTTGCGGAATGTTTATCCTTCCGTATTTCTCCGAAATTCGCTGAAAGGTTCGTAAAAACCCTGGTAGGGGCGGGGCGAATTTAAAATTATTTTTAAATCCCCCCCTCCTTTTTTTCTTTTTTAACCCTTTCTTTCCGGACAAAGGAGATTACGTCATCTATCTTCCGTACAGCCGGTAAATTGGTTATGGAGATAGAATCTTTTATTAAATTATGGTAATGTATTTGCGCGGCGGCCCATTTGAATATGGACAGTCCGAAAAGGGTGTATAATAAAGTCAGTGCCTGCTCCTTATCTGGTGCTCTTTTGAATTCACCCGCCTAATGGTTTAGATTTCAGCATAATGAACGTCGTTTACGTATTTTTTCATATATATTATACCTATCTACTTTCTGCACGGTAATGATATATTTTTTTATAGTTAACATAGAAAGTAATGAGAATAATAATATAGTAATTATTTCTTTAAAAACTAATTCGTACTTTTAATAACCTAAAGTAAGTTTAGTACCAAAAAGGTAGCTGTTACATTTAATAACCTTATGTGTATATATATAAATATATGATAGGTATATTAAAAACAAAACTAAGTTAGTGAAAACCTATTCATTTAACCTGAATAGAGGCTTGACAAGATTTGTATAAAATGTCGTATATTTTCTAGCATAAAAACAACAAAAACACGAGAAGAAACAAAATGAATAGCTCAGATAAAGATTCTTAAACGCCTTCATATTAATACTTTATATAAGGAAACGATACTGTCACCACAATGTTCACGAGACGACAAACTCTCAGAGTGCTCTTTCATAACTACGATTTAAGTCAATTATATTACTCGGAGCGTACCAAGTTACTTCTTACCGCGAGCGCCAAGTTTGTCCCCGACTCTAAATAATAGCGTCTAGCATAATGCCGCATAAATTATGCAATCGTATGAATGTTAAAGCCAGTTTTTGTTTGATCGCCCGAGTAAGTGCTGAGTTATTATCGAAAGTCAAGTATAAAACGTAAAAGTGGCTGTTTCGTAAGCCGAAAGAGTTTTCGGATGTGCGTGTGCCTGGAAAGATCCTAATCCACGTATTTTACTAGCATAAAAACTAAGGATTGGTCTTACTGATAATAATGTTCTTTGTTTTACGTCGGGCTTCTGTTCTAATGTATTGTGCGATTGTTTATGTCTTTGTTACACGGTGGTTTGTTGCTTTTTAACTACTTTATTATTATTTCTTTATGGCATATGTAGGCAGACGAGCAGTCGGGCCACCCGATGGGAAGTGGTCACCGACGCCCATAGACATTGGCAATACCACGCGCTGCCTACCGTGAGATATAGGGTGTAAAGTCTCGTTTACCCAGTAAATACGCTGGCTACGGTGCCCTTCAAACCAGAACACAGCAGTGTTTTCACACTACTGCTTCGCGGCAGAAATAGGCACCGCGGTGGCACCCACCCAGGCGGTCTCCTGTAAAAAGAAGACCTACCATCGGTAGTTTTATAGAACAAATAAGTTGTGAACTTTTATAACGCGTTATTTTTTTAAAGTATGGACAGACCTATGAATGCCATATGTCTCTTTATACTTTGGACTTATATCAAATAAATACTAAAGTCTGGAAGTGTTGATTTATACTAGACATAACAATCATCGATCATCGATACATTTCAAGACAAGAAACGCAATAATAAGCTATGATCCTTCGATCTGAAAAGAGTGTTACTATTTATTTCTTCTTCTGTATTAATTGTGCTGTCTTAAAATAACGGGAAAAAGTCTCGGACAGTGTCCCGTTTTGTCAACGTTCTGTTGATATCATAATTTTCCGTTTATTATTGGATATCTTGGTATTAACTTGATTCAGACTTAACAAAGAATCTATCGAGCAACTCCACGTATTTTTGGTAGATTAAATGTTTATTCAAAGCTGCGTCAATTTTGACGTTATTCGTTTCATCTATATTAGAAGTTCTGACATTGCTATACAACAATATATTTAAACGTTTAAATACATGGTAAATTAATCAGTCTTTTGTTTTTTCATGAGTCGTGTACTATAACAAAATCATTAAACAATTCGGTGTCGTCATTTCACAAATATTATATTGACAGAGCTATTAATAAATATTTCTTAAAACGTCATCCTAAACATTCAGATTAAGTTTCAACGTAGCAGAACGAGAAATACGAAGAAATGCAAATTCAAACTCGGCAAGCTCTTGAGAAACACTCCAAGTGGTACCTCAAACATTCGATTATTCCGCAATCTGCAAATTTGTTTGAAGCACGGTTGCGCAACAAAAAGGCTATAAATGAAAACGGATCAGTGGAAAAGGTTCGCCAACGAAAACAACGGGAACAAGAAGCACTATAGGACCTTACAGGGGTGGGCTTTTGTTTAGGCGTCATTGTGTACCGCACCTCTGCGCCCTTTGGGCAAAATCCGCGTTTTGTCGAGCGGTCTGCTATAGAGCTCGTAATTTTTACGGTTGTTTACATAGCTTTTCATGTCAAATACAATGCTATTCGTGATTCAGACACCTTTGATAAACCAAACTTAGAGTTTTAATACAATACAGTATTTAAAAGACATGGAGGTAGAGTGCAAAGAGGAACACAAGGAACAATGGAGGAAACATTATGACCTCCGAGCTAAATTAAAAAAGAGTTTAAATTTATTAAATTACGCTGTACAGATTGCCATTAAAGTAATACAAATAGAACATTATCTTAAGTATGAGTAGCCTAACTTATATTGTGATTGGTACAATTGACTGCTTGTTACTTGGAAACTTATTTAAAGGCGTTGGCTAGCCCGTTTCTGACTAGTGCACGCTGCTCCGGGAGCTAAGGGAGAAATTACGTGTGCTCACGTAACAATCATTCTTATAGCAGTACTTCATTAGTTACAATATTCATTAGCAGGTTATTTTTTGTAGCGAATCAGTAGAAAATCATTATATTTATTACTAACATCGGCCAGTGAAGCCGCTAATAAGACCGCTAATATTAACTAAGCCTTTAAAGGCGTTATAAGGATCACTTTACCACATCACTACTAGGAGATAAGCTTTAAGTAGTATAAGTAAAGTACGTCATTGCCTACGAAAGGGAAAACCATGGAAGATAAGAAAATTTAAATAATTTTTGCATACATAAAAATTATACTGTCCAAGTACCGCCGTCGCGACGAAAAAAGTTTCGAATCTTCAACTTCCCCTTTTGATTGAAATTTTGCAATTTAACTTCAAATTAGAAAAGTTTAGGGAGTGGAAATGAAAAATACACTTTGTATTTCTGCCGCGATGATATTCTAATGATTACGTGTTTTAGACAAATATTTTAACGAGTTCCAGTTTTTGTTTGTTCCTAACTAAGTCACAGTGACGGTAGTTATTAAAAGTGTGCTAATGATGTATTTTCTCGTACGAAAATTTTAAAACTTTGACATTCTATTAAAAATTAATATAACTTTTACGTTATGTAACTCATAACAATGAAAAATATGAAATTATTAATGTCAAGATTGTATATTATTAACTAAAATGTTAATTTTAAGATCTTTTGAATGATTTTTTAAAAGAATAGTTATCTAAACGTTTTTTACAAAAAAAAATAACAAAAGTCATGATTTTACGCGTTACTTTAATGTATATTTTGCGTATGTAACCACAAACACAATTATTTTTAATCATTTTAATTATTAAAAAGAGTTTTTTTTAAATTATTTTATAACGTAACCGACTATGATTCGACGTATTTATTGAGTTCTTTATTAAAAATAACCTATAATATAAATGTATATAAAACACTTTTTTCTTGTTACTATTTGGTTTTTATTAAAAATAATGTATCATCGCACGTTTCATTATAATTCATTCGTTTATATTCTTTAATAGATCCTTTGATGTTTATTACATGTTTCCTATCGTTTGATCTCTCATCGGTGCTTATTATGATAATTTTCGAATAAAATGTTATCAGCCAATCTGCAAATAAATGCTTCGTATAGAAAATATTCCCTTGATCCTTTGATATCCCTGTGTTTATATGGATTACGTCCGAGGAAATTTTACCGTATATATTTTACTGGTTCTCAAATAGGCTTTATTATTGGCAAACATATATATTGACATGTATATCATCTATTATGTATAAATATATTCGATTAATAAGTTGTTTCTTTCATTTACTACATTCGTAAATGTACCCACGTGGTTGTTTTAATATGTGATAATAATTATCATGCCTAGTATAATTATACATCTACGAGTTATTGTGGCGCACGCCGGAGTAGCTTGCAGAAATTTTGCTTTGTCACTAAAAGTTTACTATATCTATCGTCATCATCATATTCAGTTGTCTGCCTGTTAGTTCTCTGATGGACATAGGCCTCCCCTTATGCACGCCCTCTCGATTAGGGGGATTAGGACCGTGTCCCACCACCCTGGTCCAAGGTGGGTTGGTGCGTTGACCAACTATACATGCCCATCCGACGAATGGATTATCTTACTTTTCAGACAGTTGAGTAATCGGCCCAAATTTTGCTTACCACTAGAAAACAACTTAGAAATGTAGTTGACTCCCCGCAGGATTTGAAACCACGATCTACGGTTTCTTACGTACACGCCCATTTTACTAGGCTAGGGAGGTAGAGCTATATCTACCGACATAATCTATATTCCAAAAGTTACATTTAAAATCCATTGCGTAGTTTTTATCTGAAAGAGTAACAACCGTTCAACCATACATGCTTACAAACTGTCAAATTTATAGTATTCGTAGGATTTTTTAGTTTATTTATGTAACGTAAACAAGCGTTACTATTAATAAAATTACAAAAAACGCTATCAAGGCGTCAAAAACATTTTCTTTTCATTGTCAAAGGCTGTTTAAAAAAGCCCGGTTTCAATGTTTATTTAACTTTACTTGTCGTAACAGTCATATAGCCAGCGAGTTTTACAGAGAGCACCTATGAAACTCTCTTAAGTTGTCTTTTATTGCTCGTTGCCACTGTTATGTTTTGGTACTGCTTTTATGCCTTAAAAGGCTAGGAATGTTTTTGTAGCTTCACTGTTCATATTAACCGACTGTTATTATTTTATACCAGATGAGCTGCGTGCTTTGCTATTATACAATGTACAGTTTAATTATGATATTAGTCTTAAGGTCGTCATCATACCAATAATATACATGGGAAAGTTAGCAATATGACTGGATCTATGACCTCACGCAATAAACTTCACAATAATATAGGTTACACATCGATACAACTTAAATGCTTAAGACTATAAGAAAGTATATGTGTTTTTTCTTTAACGCAAAATTCACTAAATGGATACAAATATATATTTAAAAAAATGTACTCAATACATAAGAACTAATAAGCATAATATTGATTCTAATCTTTTTAGTCAAATATTTGAAAATTTACAAGGAGGTAAATAATTTTTGTACCAAATGTTTCTTCACAATGACTTGCATGTTTAATATTTTCTTCAAAAGAAAGTATAAATGAAAAAGACATTCTTGTATTCAGTTATACAGGGCAATGTTAATAAAATGCCAGTTTACATGCCAAATATAATTTAGAGCGACAAAAGGCTGGACCTTCAAAGTTGCCCGCCTTAATGTTACACAACAAAAGAACTCATAAAGTCGCTCGACAAAGAATCCTGGGGTTTCGTTCTGTGTAATTACAGACTGTGTTTATTTGTAACGCCCAGGCTGACTTGTCTTTGTGTCTGTTTGTCTTTGTCTTCGTAGCATCTCGTAGGCCTGAAGTTGAAGCTGCAAACAGATTTCGTTGTCATATTTCTTACAAATTAAAAGGTCAAAAATCTATAAATCAAAAGTACAAAGAGGGAACTTTGTCAATTGATTCGTTATATTTTTGTCTTTTATTGTCAACGTCAAACATAAATTATGCAATGGACATATAAAGTCAAGCAACAAGCTAGTAATAACTCGCAAAATTGATAAAAAAAAATTTAATAGAAGAAATATCTTGTTAGTTAACACCTCGACAGCGTCATTTTATGCTCATGGTAAATTTAATACAAAATCATCTACTTAATGATACTTTGCAGCCTGCAATGAGACATAAAAATATATTATTGGATGAAGCCATAATGTAATAAACAAAATAAAAGTGAGGTCGATAAAATAACCAAAATCTAAGTGCAATTTCCTTATATAAAATATTTTAGGTCATAAATAAAATAATTTACATAAGATCACGTAAAAAAGTACATAAAACTGGAAGTAGTTGTGCATTTCGTCTAGTATTCCTGCGGCTATCTTACCTGATAAAAAGACTTTATACTGCAGTTTCTCTTACAGAAAAGATAAGAGCGACCGGAGCGGGCCAACACTGTAGGTACAAGAGTATTTCAATTGTTTTTAGTAACTAGCACTTTACTGGTACAATTTTCAGAAAATCAGATAGGTTTTCAGTTTACCCAATACCTAAGAATACATCAAACTATAAATAAAACTAAATAATATTTCACAATCTTTTCATCGGCTTATGATTCATTAAAATTTACCTAAGTAACAGTTTTTACGCAGACCGAACGGCATGTCGCCTCCATTACCCAAACGGTTACCAGTATTCGACTTAAAAGCTATTTTTGGCGATTAGCAACCAAAGGCGAAAACAAGTTTTTTTTTATTGCATACGCAGGCAGGCGAGCAATCGGGACCACCTGATGGAAAGTGGTCACCGACGCCCATAAACATTGGCAATACTGATATAACCAACGCGCTGCCTACCGTGAGACATAGTATGTTAAGTCTTGTTTACCCAGTAAAGTTTATTTCATTTCGAAGAAAAAAAGCTACCAACAGACGAGCCAAGAATATAACCCCATTAATATTTCAAATTGGAAACACAATAACACCACAATGGATCCTTCGGCAAGTGGGCTCGTTTGAAATTCATTGGATTCCTGCGTACAAATCCGCCCATCGCGTGACACATAGTAATTTCTACCGAGCCGTCGTTCCGTGGCATTTATTATAAAAAAAGGTTGATTGTTGCATATAAACATCTGTTGAACAAACTTATTCTGGCCGGATCTTGTGCCATTTCTAATTTCGTGATCAAACTTTTGGCCTAACGTAAATATATCCGGATTTAATGCAAAGCTGAATGTCTGAATAGTTGTTGGATAGCAATTTTTAAATTCTTGAGCCCTTAACGTTATTTATAAACTATCAATACTTTTTTACTACTAACGTGTTTTTTTAATATTAATATGTGTAATATTGTAAAATTGTTACAATACAGTTACTTCTAATTTACATGCAAATTTGTATAATAGTTAGCTGTAGCCAGCTGATGTGCTCTAGCTAGTATTAAAATTGACTATTAATCCTAAAATTTATAGCCAAATATAAAGTTGCAATGATGTTGAAATTGTTACTAAGTTGTGCGTAAGATTTTAATTTTTTAATGTGTTTACCATAAAATAAAGAGTGACTTTATGGATGGTATATGTATTTTTGGTGCTTAGTATAATTGAAAATATGTGTATTAAAATTAACCAATAATCATTATGAAACAAGATAGATTGACGAAAATAAGGTAGTTTGATATTTATAAATATTATCATCTATTATTGACAAATTTGCAAGTTCTGAAGTTAAAATTCCCTTGAATTGTGCCGTTTTTAAATAAAAAGATGCTAAACAAAGATATCTTATTCAGGTGAACTTAAATATTCCAGTACAAAAATTCCATAAAAGAAAGAAAGTACTGAGAATTTTGAACTTGCTTTTAGTTCTTCTAGGGATAAATTTTAACTTTTATGAGTACACAATAATATTGTTATTTTGTAGATAGTAAAGTAACTAACGTATGAAAAAATGTCATATTGAGCGTTAATGTCGTATTAAACTTTATGCGCGGACACTAAGGAACATAGCTCAAGTAGCAAGTAAGCTGCTACATTATTTATAGGATAACATGAAAGTTTAATAGAAGACAGAACTTTCTCTTCCTTTGCATTGTATATACACATTTCTAGATCTATGAATATAAAAATGTATTAAATTTGCACTGTTCAGTACGAGAGTATGGATGTCTTTACTTTGTGTTCGAATAAGTTACCGAGAATAATAAAGTGATAATGAATTATTTGTTTCTGGTTATCGTAGCTTAGCAATCGTTGGGTATTTTAGATATGGCGTTGTATATCATTGCGTATAAACTAAGCTACGCTTTTTTGTAATGCGTTATAAAAGCATAACGTTATTCGTGATAGTAAGTGCTTTATAACCTCAATGACTGATATGTTAGTTCTTATGCTACTAATGATTGTTTGCATTGAACTCACGCTGCCATGCCCGTGTACGATTGGATTCTTAGTAATCAACAAAAATTTTCTTTACAAAGTAGCCTAAGTTACTCCTTGTTTTGCCTTTCATTCAATAATAATCGGCAAATTCAAACTAGCCATTAAAGAAATTAGCAAGAACAAACAGATGGACAGACAGACAAAAATTTAAAATGATTCATGTACCTGTTATATATCAGTATGTTCTCAAAAACGATTATTTTAATATTACAAACAGACACTTCAATTTGTTTTTTCTTATAGGTAACTTTAGTGATAGACGGTTCTAGTGTAGGAAGACGGAACGCCCTATTGCAGAATAAAGCTGTAATGTTGTTCCCTCGGTAGTGTGCAAACGTGTTTCTAGTTTAAAGAACATTAAAGCTGCCGTAAGTTTTTCATGAGAAGGATATTATATATCTTTAAATGTATGTTGCTATTGATTTACTTTCGATTATTTATGAGATTATAGCACAGTAGCGTAGGTTACTAAAAATAATATCCTAATAACATATAGTACACTGATGCCGATTGCAAAGTGAACCGACTTATAAAGCTTAAAGAGTTAGTACTAACTTACACGTAACTCACACAGGCTCTCGTGAACTAACGATTAATCTAAATCTTAATATACGTACGAATTTTTATCGGAACACGACTTCAACGCCAATCGCGTGGACGATTGTGAACATTTTCCATTTTAATATTAATACTTCTATTAACGCGGGCATTCCGACAACGTTTACAAATTGCCCCGTGGATTCGATGTAATTACGGATTTAAATCGGTCGATTTGATCGAACGATTCGTACTACTCGACGATTAACGAACGACATAATTAATTCATCGTGCGACATTCGAATAGGCCCCCGTTGGTATAAAAAATATCACTAATTAGTTCTCTATCCGAATGGTAGGTAACAGTTTTTCACTTCAAATAAAAGAAGTCTATTAATTCAAGTATTAATATGAAACGAAGTGAATGAACTTTAGAATATTTCTATTTATACTGGGTTGTTTTAAATGCAACGGTCAATATCAATCGTGTTTGCAAGATGTTTACACAATTAAAACCCAAAAATTTATAGTCAAAAATTGCTTAAGTAGGAGGTTTAGTAAGGCTTTGCTATAAGCAAGTTGTTGGAAATAATTTACTGTAACGTTTTAAAGTAAAAAGGCTGAGTCATTGAATCATATTTGTTTCTCGTTGGAATTCCGCAATGAAAGAGTAACCAACCAACAATTTTCAAAAGCCCCCGTCGTCTGTCCATCTGTCTGTCAGCGGACTGCGCTGTATGCGTGATGGGTACAGTTGGAAATTCCGCAGAAATGTTTCCGCCACTTTTTAAGCAAATTATACTTTTTTAAATATAAGTAACCTTACTAGGTCTTGTTAAAAGATGCTAATGGTTGCCAAGAAATATTTACTATATATTGTATGAGTAGAATTGTAAGTGGTCATGGATTGTGTGAAGTAATACTAAATGGTCTAGCGGTATTGGCCCTTGCTTTATAAACCGGAAGTCGTGTGTTCGAATCCCGCGGGGAAAACAACTTTGTGTTATCGTCGTTTTCTGGTTGGTTGGGACAATTTGGGCCTGAATTGTTTGAGAAGTAAGATGATCATCCGTTAGATGGGCATGTAAAAAGTTGGTACACCCACCAAGCCCAGACCGAGGACCAGCGGACCAGCTTGGTGGGATCCGGTCCAAAAATCCCCTCATGGAGAAGGCGTGCATTAGGTGAGACCTATGTTCAGCAGTGGATTAACACAGGCAGACGATGATGATGATGTAAAAATACTTTTAAATGTAAACGTTTCGTATGCTTAGATATTTGTTTGTTAAACTTACTAACTCATATTTTTATGATATTGCTTTGATAAAAATTATATTTTTATATTACTTTAAAATCTAAAATATTAACTAACAATATTTGTACTAAAGGTATATGGCGTATGTTTTGAAGTGAATATTAAAAAAACCAAAGCCAATTTAGTTTAAGACATCAAAGTATTGTCAATATTGTGGTGATATACATATATTACAACTATATATATAGTTCATGTCCAGTCCTTACAACTGGACCAGCGTGTGTATCACTCCAAAACCTCTATGTGTTATGTAGAGCATTGTCACAGTGGACTTATCACAGGCTATGGAGATGGTGATTATATAGATAGTGTCAGTTAAAATTGGTTATGCATCTCAAATCTCTATTAATTACAATGAAATCTAGTTTATAAAAAAGTACTATATTCTGATAAAGATCTAATATAGCTAATAAAACTATTGTACAATAATATCAATAAGTAATGCACCTCATGCAAATTTTACAATTTAAAATCTATTGGAGGTCCTTCATTAGGTCACACCATGCGCGACGGGATGCGGCAGCGACGAACCCTAATCGATTTTACTTTAGTTAAGTCGTTATTAAAGTATATAATTTAGAACCACGTCTCACATTTTCAATCATTTTTCGCTAAGCAGAATTCAAATATACTAAGAATTTATTCCTAACTTGTAGTTATAAATATAGCAATTGTGAAAACACATAAAATAAACACCCACAACTCACAAACAAAACACGCCGGCCATTAATTACCGTGCAAATATCCGTTTGTACGGTTTTTAAAAAACCGATCGGTGCCCGCTTTCGCCGCGAACGTCTGAAAAAACAAAACGCGTGGAAAAAAGGAAAACGCACACAGAGGTGCGCGCGAAAATCCACTGGCGGCTTAAAAAAACATAGAGGCTGACTGTCAAGGATTCATTTGTGCCGTATTTGTTTGCCTTTTAACTTTTATGATGATAATTTTGAAAGATTAGAGTATTAATCGTACGATTCTTTATTTATTTAAGCGCTGAGTCGAGCCTGATAGTGATAGTAAGTGATATGCCCTACCCAAAAGAAAAGTATCGTAAGACACCAAAAATCCACTCACCTCTGAGGCAAGAGATGTTACGTCTCGTTTACTCAGTACTTACCCTTCAAACTGGAATAATATAAACTCAATAAAACCGTTTTTATGCATTCAAAAGTTGCTTTAAGCATTTTTATTATTTAGTTGCTATTATCAAAGCTTCCTTTTGTGTTGAACTAAATGGTGTATCACTACATTGTAATTTTTATTGTTTAAAAACGCTTAATAATACACTACGCCTTATATTACACTAGCGACCCACCCCGGGTTTGTTTAAAATAAAACTTATTCCAAAAAAAAATCTATTAGGTCAGCTATCTTTTAGAGATAGTTCCGTCAAAATGCTACCAGCCATTACATATGCTATCGTGGAATTTTTCAAAAGGTTCATACATTGTTTTGCTGTATCTCATATGGGTTAAGCCAGTGTTTTTGATAAAAGCTCTTAGAGGGCTTAGTTTATTTCCGACATCTCTGACGAATATTAATATATTCTACTCAAATGTACACTAAACTATGCAAATTGTACACCTAAACCTTCCGGAAAAATCATAATCGGAAAAACCGCGTGACAATCTGTGCTGTTGTATTTGAGTTTATCACGAACAGACAGACATACAGACGCGACCGGGGACTTTGTTTCATAATATGTATAGATTTACAGCTAAACATGCTGAATTTTATTTGTATCGCCCTTTTTACATGCGAATGTCATAAAACTTTACATATATAACTTAATTTTATTTTTTGAGGCAAGTAACCTTACTGCGTAAACATTTTTCATTCACGTGTTTCAATATGTCATGAGACTCTAGCAACCAAAGTAATTGATTAAATAACGTGATTTAATTATTATTTAAACGCGTAAACATTTAAGTATCAGCTTATACAATTTAAATTAACCACTAAATGTGAGTGAAAAGTACTAGGTAATTTTTTTTTATTGCATACGCAGGCAGACGAGCAGTCGGGGCCACCTGATGGAAAGTGGTCACCGACGCCAATAGACATTGGCCATACAGGTATCACCAACGCGCTGCCTACCGTGAGACATAGGATGTCTCGTTTACCCAGTATATTTCCTGCACAGTGCCCTTCAAACCGAAACACATAGTGTTTTCACACTACTGCTTTGGTAGAAATAGGCACTGGTGGTATCCACCCAGACGGTCCCTTGTAAAAGGGACTACCACCGGTATATTATATTTAGTATATTATATACTTATGTATTCCATTATTTTATTTACCTTGTAAACATATGTTATAGTTATTCATCATCATCATCAGTCTGTGTTAGTCCACTGGCCGACCTAGGCCTCCCCTACTGCACGCCTTCTTCAGTAGGGGGTTTCTGGACCGTATCCCAACACGCTGGTCCAATGCCACTTTTTACATGCCCATCGGACAAATGGATCATCTCAATGTTTTGGACAAATGGGTGATCCGCTCAAATTTCCCTAACCAACTAGGAAACAACAATGAAAATTTTTTGAGTCCTCGCAGGATTAGAACCTATGACTCTCGGTTTTTTACAACACACGTCCTTACCACTAGGCTATGGAGGCAGTTATAGTTATTAGGAATATTAATTCTATTACATAAAAGTATTTCAGTCATACTTACATTTAAATAATTTCGATGAGACGGAAGTAGATCTGAAAAGATAAAACAAAAATGAATTATACCAATAACGTTACAAAGTTCTAAAAACATCTTAATTTTAATTCTTAGTAGGCCAATCATATTTTGACGTATTAAAAAAAGATGTTATTTTTAATTGCTACTCATCATCATCAGCCTACGTCAGTCCACTGCTAAGGCCTCCCCTAATGCACGTCACAGATTCAATTGTTACTCAATGCAGGCAAAAAGTCAATGGGGCATCACAAATGCTAGACACACACACAGTATAGCCAACATGAGAATATGAATAATGTTTATCAATGAGTAATAAACTACATTATATAATATTTACAACGTCATTATCATTATCATCAGCCTGTATCAGTCCACTGCTGGACTTAGGCCTCCCCTACTGCACGCCTTCTCCATTATGGGGTTTCTGGACCGTATCCCAATATGCTGGTCTACATGCCCATCGGACGAATGGATCATCTCAATTTTTAAATAAATGTGTGACCTGCCCAAATTTTCCTAAGCGGCCAGAAAACAACGATAACACACAGTTGTTTTTCCCGAGGGATTCGAACTCGCGACCTCTGGTTTATAAAGCAAAAGCCAAAACCGCTAGACCACGGAGGCGTTCTACCTCTAATAGTTGAAATAATTAATAAGGTCACCAAGTTCCTCAACAGAGTTTGATCACTGATAGCTAGATAATTAACAAAGACATAACCAGTCTCAAAACTAAATATTTAATTTTAAAATTTACATATCACAGTCCAATCTACTAATATTAAATAAGTGTAAAAAATCGAATGGAATCCGAGCCTAAATACTCTGGGACAAGGCCCAATGTCACTATCCATCATCGTCTTTGTTCCCCTTGCCATAAAAAACCGTTTTAGGTGAACCAGCCAAATTCACCTATGAGACGATTTTGACGCAGAGCAACTGGCAACTCGACTCCACCCAAAGGGTAAACTACAATGTGGATGAATTAGTTGTCAGCAAATTTATAGGCATTGACATCCTATAACGACTGCCAAACATAACCTTAACAACCGGAACCTACTTTAAACATGCCCATTTGACACATCATTATAGTAGGCATAAAATAAAATCTTTTTAACTACAAAATCTCATGCAACTTTGAAACTTAACTCTATTGTGAGCAAACGAGACGAAAATATACTATATCTACCTTTTTAGACCAGATTTATTTAATTAATGTAATATGCGAGTTATATAAGTGCTTTAACTGTTACGTCAAGCCCCAGTCGACTATTGTGTGAGCACATAATAACCTAAAAACTCGTATATCCACGCTAAACCCCCACTCGGAGACAGCTCTTTCGGCACAATGGCTTCCGATCCTACGCTGACACGTGTCGCGTATGATTTATATGGGATTTTTATTTTAAAAGTGCGAAAATAAAATACTGCCTTGACGTATACAAGCGTATTTATACTGGACGAAACGGATCATTTATTTAAACCTCGCTTTATAGTTACCAGTTAAAAGTATCATTATTGCAAATATTACTGCAGTAAGTTTTTAAAGCACGACTCCAGTGTCCCTATATATTTTGCCAGACGTTATGACTATTCATTGTTATCAAGTTATTTTGATTACAATTAAAACGTATATTATACAAGAGAGTATATATTCATAAAAATAGGACATCTATAGACATAGACACACTCGTCGTCATGATGATGATGATGATCATGACGAATGTATATAAAAATTGGAAATAAATAGTATTGCTAAAATACGGGGCAATTTTATAAGGATCCACTTGTACATGTATAGTCTTTATTTTTCAAATAAAATGAGTTGTTTTTGATGCTGTTTTTAGGTATAACACACAGCGAAGTGAGAGATCTGCAGAAACATAACCTGATAAACCGATTCTAGCTCAAAAAATCCATCCACCGCCTGAGACATATTTATTCAACAATTTAACTTGTTCACAAAGCAATTAGGCTTTGGTACATTTCAAGATGAAAAATATAAATGCTAGCACACGACAGCTTTGCGTAAGAAATAAACAACAACAATACTGTTAAAATTGAGGTATCAAAAACTAAATCAACACAGTATAATGATACCGATCAACATATAATAGCTTATTTTAATAATGACGTATGAGTAACGAAATTTTTTAAATTTTTTTATGGCATACGCAGGCAGATGAGCAGTCAGGCCACCTGTTGGGAAGTGGTCACCGAGCCCATAGACATTAGCAATACCATTGTACGCCAACGCGCTGTCACCGTAGACATAGGTTGTTAGTCTCGTTTACCCAGTAAATGCGTGGCTACGGTGCTCTTCAAAGCAGTAACACAGCAGTAGTTTTCACACTACTGCTTCGCGGCAGAAATAGGCACCGCGGTGGTACCCACCCAGACGGTCTCCTGTAAACAGGGGACCTACCACCGGTAATAACGAAATTTATTAATGTCGATATAATTTGTTATATTAAGCAATTTGACTTTTATTAACATAGGCCGTTCCGCTTCCCGTTGTATTTTCTGTATTTTTCCCTCATTGTAAGCGGTATTTTTCGCACATCCCTTTTTATTAGGAAGGGAGTCCGGCATCACTATATAGACCGGACCGTCGTTGCTTGTTCATTTATAAAACCCGAAAGAGATAGAAATTAATCTTCTAATAAGATAAGTATTACTGTTTAATATGCATTTTATTTCCGGGTTAAATGCAGCTATTAATGGTAATTTTAGATGTACAACAACACAATGATTCTTTTTCTCTTTCGCTTCTTATAACTCATAAATGTATACATACATCATAAGCCTGTGTTAGTCCATAAGCTTCCCCTAATGCACGCCTCCTCCATTAGGGGGATTTTGGACCGTACTCCACCACACTGGTCCAATGCGGGTTGGTTTCTGGACCGACTTTTTACATGCCCATCCGTTGCATAGATCATCTTACTTTTCAGACAATTGGAGGATCGGCCTAAATTGCCTTAACCAACTATTAAACAACAATGAAAACTTGTTGAGTCCGCGCAGGATTCGAACCCACAACTTACTTTCTAAAGCACACGCCCTTACCACCAGGCTACGAAGGCAGCTTACAAATGTTTACATATGTATAATATAATTTATTTGATACTTTACTTTTCTTTATAAAAGGATATATTTCCTGAACTTTTCTACACGTAAAACCAACTAACATAAAGTAATTATTCATATCTGCATCATAAATAGAAAAACTTCCAGAGGAATAATTCACGGTCGGAACATCTTAGGCGCTTCCAAGTTTCAGGCCATCCATAATCTACGTTTGGAGAACGAAGTTATTGCTAGCGCTCGCAGTGAAATATCGGGCTTGGGTCATTCGTTTCCGACGGTAAGTACGTCATTTAAAGATTCCTACGTGTTTTCCATACTCATATCATCTCTGTAGTATAATATTGCTATAAGAAGCTTATACCTCTTTTAATTTATAGTAAACTAGCTATTAATCGGAAAGTTTTTGATTTATATAAGGCGAAAGGTTTCTGGGCGTACACCGGAATAGTTCGCACATGACATCTGTATTTCTTGCAACATACATATGCATACTTATTATATTATGAATAATTAGGACTTTTTCATTTTAAAGAGTAAATTATTTGTAAAAGTAAAGTTTAATTTGAATCTAATTTCCAGTTTTTACGTGAATGGTTTACAAACATACGTTCGTATTTTTTATATTAGTTGAATACATGAATTAATAAATTTACTTAGCTTAAACTCGCCTGCTTGAGTTTCTTCTACAATACAAGGAATGCTCGAATATGTATTCCTTAGGTTTTGTATTTGAAGATATTTCTTGTACGGACACTACGGTGCATGTTATTAACATATTGTAAAATGATAAGTAAAAAAAAAATATTTTTGAAAATATGGTAAGATGAATAATTATTTTACAAGAAGAATACTTTTGCTTTATTAGTGAAAATCGGAACATACACAATAGCCGTAACAAGCGTCAATGCGACAATAAGATCGTGAAAAGTTCTTTACAAGTCACAAGAAATATCATAAACTGTAATAACAGTCGATTTTTAAAAGTATTTTATCCTATCTTCTTGGTTCTTCCCGCTACCTTGGTTTTACCCGCGTGGTGATTGTGATTTGAAATTATCATTGTTTTTGGAATTCGTAGCTAAGTACATATTGATGGCATATCTATGTCGTTTATTCATAGTACAATAACTAGAATCATCTGATTCAAGTTATTATATAATAGAGTCATCCGACTTCAGTTATTATATTATGCCTTTATATATCGCCCTAGCTTACGAATAAACTACATGTTATCTCAAAATATTATACCCTATAAGTTATTCTGATATATAAGCATTCATCATTATTCATCATCATCATCATCATCATCAGCCTGTGATAGTCCACTGCTGGACAAAGGCCTCCCCTAATACACCCCTATGCATTAGGCGGTTTTTGGACCGTATCCCACCACGCTGGTCCAATGCGGGTTGGTGGGTGGACCGACTTTTTACATGCCCATCCGACGCATGGATCATCTTACTTTTCAGACAATTGGCTGATCGGCCCAAATTGTCCTAACCAACTAGGAAACAACAAAGAAAATTTGTTGAGTCCCCGCAGGATTCGAACCCACGACCTCCGGTTTCTAAAGCACACGCCCATACCACTAGGCTACGGAGGCAGTTATATTATTGCAAAATGTCATTTAAATCATCCAAGTAGTTTTTTAGTAAAAAGAATCACAAACATCCATACCCACAAACTTTTATAATAGTACCAGGATAACACTACCATGTTACACGCAGATTACGTTATTCAATATTAAATGCTTTTCTATCTACAAATTACGTTAAAATTGCTTACGTCACATCAAAAAAAGGCCACGATCATTAAGTCAAATAATATTCTTAGCACGGATCGCGTGTTAAACATAAAGTGCAAGACGTATTGAAGCAACTTCGAACAATCTTAAGGGTTTCTCCCCTCATAATTACTTAAGAACTACCCCGACGTATTTTGACAAAGTTTAACTAGGCCGAACAGACGGATTGCGATGGAACATTATAAATACGGCTCATAAAGTTCTCGGGTAAGCTGAGTTTGCAGTAGACTATCTCGGCGGCTTACCAACATGCCGGGATTTCTTATATTTACTTTAATAATTAATTCAAACTCACTTTATAAACTGGGCAACGTTTTGCCCAAGTTATTTGAATCATTGTCGTCTTATGTTATTAGCTTGAAGTTTTATTTTACAGCTTTAAATAGTAGTTTTAATCTTTTTAATACCTACAACCAATTAAAGACCTGTGTTTTATATTTATGCATGTATCTTAATCAGCGTCAAACGATTACTTGCATTTTGAAAACTAACCTTCTATTTTAAACTTGATAAGTTCATCACACTGTTGAATTTAACATATTTTATTACTACTATTGTACAATAAATAAATAAATAAGCGATTTTGAACTATCATCTAGACCCAAACTAAACAAAGTTTGTACTATGGAAAATAGATAACAGATAAATCCTTTTTGTTTCGTAAATAAATTCTTATTATATAGATAAGAATTAGAAGATAAGAAAAAAGCTAGGAGAAGATTTGTATTCTGCTAGAAAACAACTTTGAGCTATCGTTTTTTTTTTCTGTTTTTTTTTAGATCAATACGACACAATCACCCAAATACCACTAAAGTAAGATAAATGCAACATTAGTCTATCATGTAGAAATCATCTTTTAAAACAATAAGTAAATTGGTAAGTTAATATAAAATGATTATTTCAATAAGTAAAAATATATACGATATCGTGCAGAATACCTTTGTAATTCGATAATATTGCTTTCTCAAGTTCTGGGCTGTTATTTTCGACCATAATTTGAACGATTCATTTTTATTTCATTTGTTTTTGGCTGCAACCCATTTCTTTTATAAATTTATAAAAAATTTGTTCCCTATGAGTGGTACATTAAACTAAACAAACACTTCACACAGTACAACTCATACACATCTTTTTTATTCTGTAATACTAAAATTTTTAAATATGGATTAACTATTACAAAGAAAAAATTTATATTAACCTGGACTGGCTAACTATTTTCCGCACCATACAACTATTGCAGGGTTCATTGATAAATAACAAAGAAATGGCTTAAAACAAATGTGTGTTCAATGTTATTAAACTATATGTATTCTATCTCTTTTAATATTTTTTGTTTTTTTTTAAAAAATAAAGATTATTATTGTATAAATCCAAAACACTTTAAACTGGGAGATTGTAGGATCCCTGCTCACGTGTCACTTTTTTCTTGGATAACTTAAAGGTTAAACTGCTTTAAAGAATTTAATCTATAGTTATATATAAAGCAGAAATGCCGGGCGAAAGGGAATGGCAGATCTTTCAACAACCAGGACCGGGAATACGGGAAAATTGATGTATTTGATTGTTAGGAAAAGCGAGGGGAATTCCCGGGGTTCGTGATGGCAAAGGAGTAGGCGGGGCAGGGGGTTGACGCCACCCAAAAGATAAAACATATGAGGCCCCCGGAAGATTTTTGGATTTTGGTTCCAATATTCACGTCCGAGATGGACGGCAGAAAGTTTAGTTCTTCCTTCGATTTTTCAGAAATTATGGGTTTGGTTTGGGCTTAAATTTTGTTCCGATGTTAATACGCCACGACAATGACAAGATAAAAAGGGTTTATCCCATCGTGTTTCAAACATTATTTTGGTGTATATATTAAACATTAAATTGGTATGAAATTTAGTGTCCATTTATTACTAAACATTGATAAAGGTTTGGCAAATTTTTGCCAAACTTAGTCAATGAAGCCATGAATATACAAAATTAAAACAGATTTACGTAAAAAAGTTTTTTATATTAAATTTGCTTAAAGTTTGTCGAAACATGCATTGGATAAAAATATTTGTAAAAATGTTCAATTCATAACAATTAAAATTTTTATTTCCGTTCATGAGGCTTGGGCAAGATTTTTATTATTAAGAAAGTTAAAAAAAAAACACAAATTTGTTGTTAGATAACTTTATTTACCTATTTAAGTCTAAACTGTATAAAATATATAAATGATTTAAATTAGTAAAATTATACTACTACTGATTTATACCTTTATACTTCCTGCAACGGAATATCTATAACCGTACAAAAAAACACCAACTGATAGGTCGAAAGTGGGGCTAAAGTCAATAAAACTTACGGAGGCTACCGTTTAATGTGAAATGATTAGCCAGAGATTCCCAATGGGCGGGCCCATTCGCGGCCGAGGCGTTCAAAATACAGCCCCAAAACCCCCTGATGAGGTTTTGAACGTTTTTCGTTTCAAGAACGACCGATACTGAAACACGGTTTTTATAAAATACGTGGAAAGGTCCTTTTATAGAGGTTCTGGGGACCACTGTGGTGCCTATTTTCCCAAAGCGGTGTGAAAACACTACCGTGATCCGGAAACGGCACGGGAAAGCGCATTACTTTTATTTTTTTAAACAAACGTTTTAAAGGGGGCTTGGTGACCACCGTAACCGGGGCGGGTGAAATTACTGGGGATAAAATTGATCATCTTGAATAGATCAGATTATCTTGATCAATAATTTTAATATTTTTGGGTAAAAGAAAATGTTTTTAAATTTCTTGCATGATTACTTTTCAAAATTTTTGGATTGCTCTAGCTAAATGTTTGTAATCGTTATTGATTGCAACCTCAATTCACGTAAATCTAAGCTATCAGCGTGATGTATAATATTATTATTATGATGTAAAAAACTAGAAAATTAGTCTGTACTCTTTATAAATGGTCAGCGTTTATAAAGCCAAAAATTAAAAAATCTAATTGTATGTATTCAATCCAACTAACAAAATGATTTTACCCATTTGCACGCGGGGAACAACCCAAATTCCCTAAAATTAAAATTTGTTAGAGTTTTGCATTTTCAAACAGCTATTTTGATATCAAACGCAAACAGGCTCCTTAGTCTCCACCGGAGGGGAACCGATGTGTTTGTTTCAGTTCGCGGTTGCGAAAGGGCCTTAAATTATAACAAAAAACCCTTTGGTCTTATGTTGGTTTTCCAGTTAGTCTGAAAAACTGTTAAGAGTTTTTTAGTTTTCCAACTTAATTAAAAACCAAAGACTATATGCAAAGTTGGATAGTTACTTTCATTGTGACATTGGATGTCTTATCAATGAGTATAAGTAAACATTTCTTGATAAAATTTCTATAAGCCAAAGAACAATAAAAAAGGAACGAACTGAGGTTATAATAACTATTATGTTTAAAGCTATAAATTAAAAAAGCAAAGTAGTTACAGTGATTATATATTTAATACGCAATAAATATATATTATTGCATATAGCATATTTATTTACGGCTTTTAATTAAAGTATTCGGTTTAACACTATTATTGCTTTTAAATACTTTGACTACTGACATTTATATCTCTTTATTATGAAAATGAAAATTAAACGGCAACCCCAAGACCAATCGTGGTTTTGAAAGAAGTTTGAACTCGCCGGGATTTAAATAGGAAAGGATCCCTTTTAAAAATTTGGGAAAATCCGGGACTATGAAGTGATTTAAGAATAAAGGGAGAGGCTCAAAGTTTTTCCTTTTAAATTACTTGTTTTTTGTATCCCATTAGGGGTACCTCAGACCAAATCCGCCCTTTTTGGTTGTTTACCTGACCGTAGGGGGGAAACGTATTTTAAAAAATAAAACGGTGATGTCTTTTGCCGGGCTTTGCCCAGGCCGGGGAAAGAATGACCGCGTATTTTAAATTACAGAATAACATCCATACGAAAAACATCCGCGTATTCGAGAGATACAAGTTTTTACATGCGACGTTCTTGATTTACTTCGGTTTCTTCGGAAGGTGAAATATATAAGAAGTTATTTAAAATGAAACAAGTAACCTTTTTGTAAAATTATTTTCTAGATGTCTAGTTAAATACTTTAATAATGATAAATTGAAGTTAGACACATATATTTATATTACATCTGTTTGGCTTTGAGTTCCACATTTTTGAAAAGATAAATAATTCCCTTCTGTTGTACGGTTTTTAAAAAAGTTGCCTAAAGGTTCGGGAATGAACCTTCCTACAAAAAGCCAAGTTTTGTACCATTCAAATTTAAAAAGTTTTTCCCACTATTTTTTTGATATGCTTTATAGTCTTCTATTTGAAAATTAGCTTAAGTTTTCTTACTTTAAAAAAAGTTTTGGAATCTTTGAAACATATTTAAAATTAAATATATATCAAATCCACTAATTTAGGTTTTTAAAGAATAATATTCATTCCGACGTTTCGGATGCATTCATGATCATGGGCAGACCAAGTTGGTATATACCAAATTAAAAAATTAAACGGTACAATAAAAATCAAAACAAAATCCATCTCATAGTCGGAACTGAATATTTACCCACCAAATTTAAAGAATCAATTTTTTCGGTGGGTTCCTGTTTGAAGACCGTCTGGGTGGGTACCACCAGTGCCCATTTTACCCAAAGCAGAGGCTTCCGTTTGAATGTCGGTATGTCTTACGGTAGGCCGGCTTGGAACCAAGCAAGTTTATGGGTTCGGTGACCACTTTTCAGGTGGCCCCTGATTGCTCCTCCTTGCGTACAAAATAAAAAACAATATTATGATATAATTTACAAAAGAAAAAAATACTTTTGTCTTTTATTTAAAAATTTGTTTTAAAAGATAAAGCATATCATCGTCATCATGGTTTTTCTTTTTTTTTTTCTTTTGGAAAATGAGTTTGGATTCCCCCATAGGGGGGGCAGGAGGGTTGGGGGGACCAAGATGGAGCGCCGGGAACCACAAAAGGTTGGGGGGAAGGTTGGCCGCGAACCCCCATCGGCCTGGCCTTTTCTGCAGCACCAGGGTTGTTTGGCCCCCGTTTCCGCCTTCCTCAAATCCGTCCCCAAAGCAGGAGGCGCCCCCCCTTTCGTTTTCATCCGGCACCACGGAAAGCGAAAGGTCGGCCCCACATCCCTCGGCGTTGGCTGACCCAGGCGGGTTTTCCAGGCGAGGGCGTCTTTCCGGCACAACGCAAAGGCTTGTGGCCCCCTTTCGGTACGCGGCCGGTCGTCCCGAACAGCCGGCCCGAGGAAACCTCGCGCGGAAAAGGGGAGGTTCCTTTTACCACCACTTTAATACGGAATTTGGCTCCCCGGTTCGCGGCCGGGCTGGGTTGCCCAGCCGCAGCTCCCACCGTATAAGGGGCGCAATTTCCTCGCCCCTTATCTCTTTGGGTTCAGCCCGAGACCCCTCGCCCTGAAAACAGGACGCGGGATTTCTGCATCCAGGTCCCAGGGCAGGAGCCAGCCAACAGGCACGCCGCCTCGCCGGTGGTCTGGAGCCCGTACGCCCGGACAGCCAACCTCTGGTTCTCCTCAGTACCGCGGTGCTCTTCTTTTGGGGGTGTCAGCCAACACGGGTGCCCGACAGGATCATGGACCTGACAACCCCGACGTACAGGCGGCGACAGGAACTGCTGGGTCCTCCAGTGTTGGGAGCAGTCTGCCGAGAGCGCGCTGCTCTCGCCACTCTAGGCCAAGGCACTAAAATGGGCGCAAAACCTCCATCGGTGGTCTAGGACTAAGCCGAGATAGTTCATCGTCGGCTGACGTCGCGCGAACGCCGTAAACGATTTGGGCGTCCGCAGGTGGTGTTTCGAAGCCCGTATTTTCGAGCGCCACCTCTAGTCCTAGCGCCGGATGGGCCCAATAACTGAGCGACCCCAGCGTGGCGAGAATCGCGCCCTGCCCTCCTGCCCCTGCCTACCTGGATGCAGAAATCCTCAAGTCGCTCTTCTTCTGACGTGAGGGCTGCAGGCCAGCCCAGAAGAGATAAGGGGCGAGAGACGAATGCGCTCCTGCAATCAGGAGTGGGAGCTGCGGCTGGAGCACCCCAGCGCCAGCCGTCAAATAGTAGAACCTGCGCCCCCGTTCTTAAGTGGTGGCTAGAAAGAGGACATGGCTCCCTAACATTCCGCGCGACTGCAGATTCTCTCGGGACACGGTTGTTTCGGGAGGTACCTGTCCGCGTGGCCGGAGAGCCTACGGAGAGTGCCACCACTGCGGCGATGTGCCGAAGAGACGGCCCAACACGCGCTGGAAGAGTGCCCAGCCTGGGTCGAGCAACGCCGAGAGCTGCGTAGTGTCATGGGGCACGACCTTCGGTTCCTGCCGTAGTGCGCAGGATGCTGAGAGCGAAAGGTCGTGGGGCGCCGTCCTTGCTTTTGCGAGGACGTGATGGCCCGGAAGGAGGCCGCGGAAAGGACGAGGCCGTGAGCGCCCTGGCTATCTGCAGAAAGCCAGGGCGCCGAAGAGTACGTACGCGCGCAACCTTCCCTCGACACTGAGCCCTGGGCGGCCGGCAAGAGGTGCCCGCCGCCCAGAGAAGGGCTCAAGAGGAGCCCGTGCTGTTTGATCCGGCACGGCGCCTAAAGCGACGTTGCGGGTGTCCCAACACCCGGTGAGAAGAGATCCGAAAGAGGCGAGGGCCACGTCGCGCCGGGTCGCCGAAGACTGTCATCAGCGCCCGCGGCCCAGCTATAGCGACAGGTGAAGAAACAACCGTTGGTTTTTGGTGGTAACTGGCCGCTCCATCTTTGTCCGGGAGGCCCCATATCCCTCGCCCCCTCACTTTGGCGGCGGGGAATTCTACTGCTTTTCCAACGGCAAAAAAAATGGGACCTGACCCGCAGCACCGCGGTCGCGGTTGGACGGTCGACCGACCATTGCGGAAGCCATACTGCCGCTCCGCCAGATTTTGGTGCTGGACGATGCGGGCCGCCACGATTCTCTTAAAGAGTTTTTCCACATCGTCCAACAACACAATCAGCCTATAGGCGGAGGCCGAGTCCGCAGGACGCCCCTCTTTTTGAATGAGGACGAGTCTGCCTGGCTTCCACCTCTGTGGTATTAAGGCTTAAGCCAGACAGGCAGAAAACATCGCCCTCACTCTGGGCTCCAGAGCGTCCCCTAGGGCCAGCGCCAGCGCGCGTCCCGGAATGCCATCGGGACCCATGGCGGTGCGTTTGCCCCTTATTTTAAGAAGGGCTGCACCAAACTCTCCTGGGGTGACTTCTGGCGCTTCCGGGGCTAGGTCGACCTCATCCGTGCCATTTGGGACCATCAAAGGTGCCGTGTGCTTCTCTCGCTGTGGGAATAAAGCCTCGGCGATCGCCAGACTCTCGGTGAGTGGGGGAGCCCAAGGACGAAGCCTGTTCATAACCATTTTGTAGGGCCACCCCCACAGATCACTGTCCAGCGCCGCCAACAACTCCTCTCTAGCCGCGGCGATCGCCTCGACTATTCCCAATTTGAGTGCCAATCTTTTGCTGCTGAAAGAGGCGAGCAATTCGGCCTCCAGGGCCGGGTCTCTGCGCCGTCGTCCTCGACAACGGGTATACTGTCGCCGCGCCACGAGGCGATTTATCGTCATCATCAGCCTACGTCAATCCACTGCTGGACTACCCTTATACACGCCAAAGGTTCCGAAATATCAAATATTGATAATTTAATGATATCGAGTAGTTTTGGTTTCACACTTATGTCGACGTCACGAGCGACGCAATGCCGCGTGCATTTCGTCACTCGTGTAAGCTGTTTGGCAATATCCCTTTTCATTTTCCAATTAGTGTAAATGCTTTGACAATAAAAAATAATTGTAAAACAAGTAGAAGGCATTTCATTTTAATTGACTACATTACCGAGAAATTTTAATCAAACATTTCCACACTAACGGTAGGCTGTAGACAGAGTGCCCTTGTAGAAAGTTTAAATTTAATTCGTCAAAAAGGCGTAGCTCGGAACAAACGGAATGAATTTATTTAAAAGACTATTATTACATTACGAGTGCTTCATAGGAAGAGCGTCGCAAATTTAAATATCGTTAAAACATCCCGCCAACGGCAATTTTTTCAAGCTCCAAATAAGATGCGAACACAAAAGCGGGTGGGGGCGCAGCGAATTACGTTATTTTTGGGCGACCCTCGTCTACGGCGGTCTTTGTACCAATAATCAAGTGAAAAAGTTGCCGGCAAAGTCGCGTAACTAATTTAAACTTAATTCGGTTATCCACTGACGCCCCGGCATGCTAATTTCGGGAGTTGCCGCAAAGTTACCGGCCAAAGGAGCTCGGCGCTTGAATACTGCTGGCTTTAACACTACTTAGTTATGGCCTCCTGTTATCTCTTGTGTAAAGACGCTCTAACGCTTTCGATTACAGACCGAGAGTATGGTCTCGTATATTGGACTTGTTCCTCTCTTGTTATAAATTATATTTCCTTAATAAGCTTTGCATAAAGAATATTTTTTTTTTTTTTTATATTTTATTTATTTTATTTATTAGGAAACATACAGAAAGAGATAACACAAATATGTAATGGTACACAGATATAAAATGCTTATTAGATGTTTTCACATATAAAATTTCTAAAAGTAGACGTTTGTATTTACACAGATAGACTTTGTTAAATTAGGTTTATTAGTGGAGATGGGTAAAGATATAGTGGCAGTATTCAAATCAGATCTATTACATTATTGAGTCAAACCAAAGTTTACTTAAGTTCTTTTTACAATAGCAACTTTTGTGTTAAATACATCAAAATCATACTGTTCTAGTACATTATTTAAAAGTTTATATAGTTCATAAATACTATACGATATTATAAGTAATATCGTATAGTATTTGTGTATATACTTTTAAAGACCCGATCCAAAGAAAGGAGTGTTATATGTTTGACGGGTCTATTTATAAATTTGTGTGGTCTGTGGCCTCATAGCTCCTGAACAGATAAAGCAATAACAAGTCAGTTTTTTTTTTAAATGACTTACGTACGAATTGTCTCAGATAATTTAAAATTTAGTTTATTATTACTAGACAACAGTTACTAATAAATTTACATACGCTGTTTCGTAACATACGTATTGAAATAAGACGACGTAATTAAATTTCTTTTAAAATTTAGGAAACATTGAATGGCTTAAAATAAACTTATTATTTTTATTAACAACTTTCCTTTAAATAATAGCATAAAGTAAAGATTACCTTATGCTATTATTCAAAAAATACTAAAATATTATATATTTAAACATATTAACCGTACAAATTAAGACATAACATCCATCACCTATTTTTTCAGTTTTGGTCTATTATTTACCAAAATAATCCGACAATTAAGTAACTACGTGCAACTGATTTCAGAAAATAACATCGATAAATTATCCAATCGCATTATTCACCGACACGTGCGTGATGTAAATGATTTTTACGCGACCCATCCATTTTCTAATACAGACTTAAATTATTAATCGGCCGGTAATTTAACGCCACAGGGAATAAACAAACACTTAGCGTCACGTGATTGCAGGTTAAATGGAAATCAAGCCGTTAATATTACATGTGGTTTAACTGCTTTTAATTGAAAAGCAAAGAGAAAGAGCGATTTTTGAAAACATACTGTGCTTATAGGCCCAGCTAACATAAACTTGCAGATGCTTAGTTGATTTTTTTTAAATTTGTCACACAGTAAAGCTTTTTTGCTTGGTATAAATCTATAATAAATTAATATTTGTTATTGCAATAAATTCTAAAGCATATTTGTATCAACAGGTTGAAAACAAAAATAAAAAAAAACAAGCTAATAAGATATTTTTTGTTCCAAAATACGTAACATGATTTGATCATCATCATATCATCATCAGCCTGTTAGTCCACAGCTGGACATATGGCCTACCCTGATGCACGCCGTCGCACGCTGGTTCAATAGAGGGTTGTTGGCGGACCGACGACGCATGAATCAGCTTACTTATCAGACATGTGGGTGATTGGCCCAAGTTTTCCTAACCAACCAGAAAATAACGATTACATAAAGTAGTTTACCCGCAGGATTCGAACCAACGAACTCTGGTTTATAAAGCAAGGGCCAAAAGCGCTAGACCACGGAGGTGTTTAGGATCTATTTACTGTCACATAATCGACAAAACACGTTTAATTAAAAATCCCACTGAAATCTCCAAGGAAATATTTTTAATATTTTGCATTCGCATATTTACCAAGCAATAGCGAGCAGCACACGCCGAGCTCAAATGGGGGCGACGGAAAACTTTAAATACCAACAACCGCTCCTAAAGACCGCAAAACGACGGTAATCTTAAGCGAGGTAAAAGCCAAGCAGAGTAGGGTGGGAAACGTAAACGCCGTGAAATTCGCGCAGCCGACGAAATAACATAACGTGTTCCCCCGAGCTCTAAAGCCTTTACCCGACACTAACACTCATGCAAATAAAGCCTTCCACCGAGCGTTTAACTGATACAGTCTTAAAGAAATGTGACATTTCCCAAGCTGTGCACGGTATTCGGTGTGCGTAAGAGCGTACGAAATTTGATGGTGGCAAATGTTTGTTTGGTAAATGTCGCGTATAGAACACAACGAATTTAGGTATATGGTCATAGAAATTTATGTAGATGTTTTAATCAAGATACTGAATAGATAATTTCCAATAATAATTATAAGAGCGTGCGTATTTTCAAGTCTTAATAAACTGTGACTCTGCACGGTAAGTCTTTTCGAAGCTCATTGACAATCCT
This sequence comes from Lamproptera curius, assembly GCA_029286875.1. Taxonomy (NCBI): domain Eukaryota; kingdom Metazoa; phylum Arthropoda; class Insecta; order Lepidoptera; family Papilionidae; genus Lamproptera; species Lamproptera curius. The sequence goes on from JAGSMT010000023.1 coordinate 1,666,313, forward strand.
TCGAACATCAAAAACAATTTTGCTAGAAAATATCGCTTTTACTCTCCAGATTATGTAATGTAATTAGTTTATATCACTTGTTATTGGATGTAGAAAATTAGGAACAGAAAAGAGGTCGACTGTAGTAATATATGTCTATTACATTCATTCAACTTTTGACATTGTTTTCAAAAACCTTTCTGACCTCGTCAAGTGAAATTTCATTCTCATTCAAGCGTAACAATTCACCTTCCGACGCTCAAATGCATTCCATTTTAATAGGCCACCGAATATAGTACAATGTCGTTGAAGAACGGAAATCTCGTGGTGAACGCGCCCCCCGCGCTTCCAGGGGCATGAATAATTCCCAACGGGCCGAATGTCGAGCACGCACTCCACGGGCTCCTAGCGCGAGGGCAGCTCTCATTTCGGACGTATAAAAGCTGTAAATCACTGAATTATGCACGGGAGTCGCTGAAGTGATACAGTTTTCTCGGATTGAAAGCGGCCTCGGAAAACGCGGTCAGTGTTTTGTTCGCAGCGCTTGGCCGACCACTCCACCCTCACCTGTGATACGGCGTAATTACTGTGATGAAGCATCCGGTTTCAGTACCTGAATGGTCCGCATTTACCAAACAAGTAATGAGACGGTAGTTTGTAACGTCTATTAGCATTGTTTTAAAGCTAATGATAAAACGTTAAGGATAATTTATTAAAAGCCAATTGTTTGTTTGTGTATCACTCGTACAATAATTTATGGCCAGTATTTATGATTTTTTAGAAATGGAAGGTCTCCTTTCCTATGGAAGCACCACCGCGATACTTGTTTCTGCTGCCAAGCAGTAGTGTAAAAACACTACTGTGTTTCGGTTTGAAGGGCACCGTAGCCAGCGTATTTACTGGGTGCACGAGACGAAACATTCACATATACTTCACGTAACAGCTACAGGTATTGCTGATGTCTATGGGCGTTGGTGACTACTTTTCATCCGCCTGGCTTGTTTGCTCTTCTGCCTTCGTTGGCAATGTTAAGAAATATATTTATTTATGGCAGATGGCCACTAAACTTTTGCCGTTGAGGCCACTTATTAACTTATCGAAACATCTTAGCGAAGTAATTCAATGGATGTTTTTGAAATTGGTTAGAGAGCAAAGCGATTGGAAGTTCATTAAAATTCCTGAGATGTAATTAATTTTTGCGGCCTAATAACGAAGTATCGTCTTACCACAACAAGTAATCATTGATGAAGTATTTTGGGCAAGGGTAAGAAATGTTGTTAATTTCATCCAAAATAAAACCACCAATCAATGGGTTTCAATAAATATAGAATTAATAAACTCTATTAGCATGATTTTTATCAATTCAACTTCAATATTTTATAAAATTTTACAAATTATATAAACGTAGATAAATATGTAAAGCGGAGAACGTGTATTTTGGTTTTTTATTTATTTATCTTTATATTTTTTTTATTTAAAAAATAAAAATTTTACTCAGTCAAATGGTTTACATTAGTACCTACAGTCTATATATATATATCCTCCACTATGAATAGCCTCTCCTATGAGATAATTAAATAAAATACTTTATTTTATGAGCGATTATAAACAATAAACATAGTTCACGGTGGTAGGTCCCCTGTTTGCAGGAGACCGTCTGGGTTGGTACCACCACGGTGCCTATTTCTGCCGCGAAGCAGTAGTGTGAAAACACTGCTGCGTTCCGGTTTGAAGGGCACCGTAGCCAGCGTATTTACTGGGTAAACAAGACTTAACACCCTAGTCTCACGGTAGGCAGCGCGTCGGCGATACCACTGGTATTGTCAACGTCTATGGGTGTCGGTGACCACTTCCCATCAGGTGGCCCGACTGCTCGTCTGCCTGCGTATGCCATAAAAAAAAAAGTTATTAAATTAAGACATGTTTTAAAATAAAGTGTGTATAATTACACTATATTCAAACATAATTATGTGTGTGTGTGAGTTTTTTAAATAAATCAATGTACTATCTTGTTATATATATTGTTTATCATTTGATAAACATTGCTAAATACTCTGAAGTCGATAAAGCTCTTGCCTAACTAGCCAGGACGGTTCGAATGCTTCAAAGGAAGAACTTTGTTGTGCTGCTTCTTAATAGATTATTGAATAAGAGAAAATGAAAAGATTATCCTTACTACAGAAATTTACGTCAAAGTTACTCTCGGTAAAACTATTTTAGCGCAATGTGACGTAGTTATTTTATATTATCTGTTAAAATGATTAAATATAATATCTTAAAGATGAAATAACAAAACAAATCGGTGTGTGGAGCAATTATTATTTGGTTGATACATAAATTTGCTTAAAGACAACCTCAAAGATAATCTAAAACTTAATATAAGTTATTTAAATAAACATTTCTAAATAACTATAATGTTTTTCTCATGATGTTATTCATTACATTATTGCCTTTTAAACTGTCTTCCAAATTAATAATAAAAATGTATGAAGAATTATATACGATAATATCGTCTGCATTACAGTAATTCAAAAAGTGATTAGCTCATGGAAAGGATTATATATTGATATTTCTCATGTTTGTTTTCACTTCAGAACAGATAAATTCAATGTTCATAGAGGTAGCCTTTGCAATTAAGTTTTTATAACATAATAATAATGTTTCTGGACGAATAACACAACGTCTTCAAATCTCAAAATAAGGAAAGCTTCTACTATGTACCTATGTAAATACTTGATGACTGATTAATACATAAACTTCCTCATCGTTTGTAAATAAATACATTTTACATAGATACAGACAACCAGATAAGTGAATAATGTTTAATTTTTTAAATTGTTTTTTAAAACTATGTTCATCACACAATATTTTCTCCGTGATGGGAATCGAACCCAAACCCTTCGCGCGCAACAGTCAGGTTCACTATCCACTACGCCGAGCAATACATCAAATTTATATTTTATAATCTTATTTGTTTTTAATCGGATTACTGATATTTAATTTTTTTCGTCTAGTTTTATAGAAATTTAAAGAAACTGAGATATTTTAAAATAAAACAATTGAATATTTGGTACAAAGAGGGCAAGATAAATAACAATTTAATCTTCGTTAAAAGAGTAGGGACGGGCAATTTTCTTAAGTAAAAGGGCGGGAGGTAACCTAAAGTTATTAACTTGTAAAGCTATGAATGTTCCTTGTGTTTATGCCATTACTAAATAGATGAAGTCTGCTTATCACCAATTCACCGCGGCAGTTACAAGTTATCATGTCAAGAGTTTGAAACATCCGGAACAAAATATTTTATATATTTGTACCGGACGCTCGGACACTTTTCAGCATACGGTCACGGGGAAGGCTACGACAAGATATCTTTGCATCTCATTGGATCTCAAATGACCGAAAAAATAGAAACGAATCTTCTATCTAGAGCTATATAGAGTTATGGTTGTTCTTTTACCGCTTACAGTGAAATATATTCAATTTTAAAAGTTCGGAAAGGTACGTTTCAACTCCAATTGGGCGTTGTTTTTTCGTCATCCCAGTCGTTTCATTGAATACCCGTTGCAGTAATATAAATAAAATTAAAATGTCAATCGAAGCTCGCACCATTGGTACGCAGTACGTTTGACGGACATTCGGTAATGACTCGTCCGGTGTAAAGTGATAAATTCGCGGACGAAGCGTATTTTCGATATACATGTATCATTCAATCAATTCAATGTAAACGGGTGGGAAGTATATATATATATATCTTGCTGATTGTGCGTTGATATGTACTAATAATATTTAGCGGAAGGGTTAGTTTGTTTGGTATTACTAAATAAAAATGAATAAGGTTATTATTAATTAATTAGCTTGTTTAATACCTTGAAAGTTAGCTATCTATGAACACACAAATATATGTTATTCATCGAAATACCTTAACATTGTAATATATTGTTCACGTCGTAATTATTTTGTAACTACATTATTATCAAACTATGGATCTTGAATCTGCCAATGGCTATACATGGCGTGAGCAGATTAAGTTTGAGCTGCTAAGATCTAACAATATTCTTCTATGATTTTTAATTACAAATTAAAAATAAACTGGCTGCAATATTTTATGAAATTTACCCACGAGAAACAAGATGATTAACAGATAGAGAATTTTAACCAACAGATATAATATAATAAAAGGTAGATAAACATAAATCTTTCAAGTTTAATAATAAACTATGTATAAGTAACAAATATTTGAACATTTCATTCACATCATCAGCCTTTGTTAGTCCACTGCTGGACATAGGCCTCCCCTAATACACCCCTATCCATTAAGGGGTTTGGACCGTATCCCACCACGCTGGTCTAATGCGGGTTGGTGGGTGGACCTGACTTTTTACATGCCATCCGACGCATGGATCATCTTACTTTTCAGACAATTGGGTGATCGGCCCAAATTGCCCTAACCAACTAGGAAACAACAATGAGAATTTGTTGCGTCCCCGCAGGATTCGAACCCACGACCTCCGGTTTCTAAAGCACACGCCCATACCACTAGGCTACGGAGGCAGTTTCATTTCATTATATTTTATAAAGATACGTAAGTAGTCATAGAAGGACATTTTAACATAACCTTCCAACTAGCCGGGCTAATATTTGTTTAGTTTAAAACAGTATAATTGTATACATAATCAGGTCGCATTGCTTTTGTATGTAATTCAGAATTAATATTTTATGTTTACACACGTTTATGTTTAATTTGGCACCTTGAACGTTCACGTTATTGTTCAATGTTTGCTTAGGTCGAAAATTAGACGATACGAATAACCCCAACCGAACAATTGGTGCGTACCAAACGACTCACTAAATTTATTCATATATAAGACCCGAATACAAGTATGTTTTAACTAATTTGATGGTATTGTTAATAGACTTTAGAATAAGGGTCCTAATATGTAAAGGCAACAAAATAAACTTTGGTAAGAAATGTGATTTTTTGGGTAATATTGTATTCGATAAAGACTTTTAAAGTATGTATTTAATTAGTTTTTCTTAGTATTATACAAAAAATAAATTGACTTTGTCTATAATTGATAGCTTTTGTGCAATCTGATACAATGCCAACTTAACGCTTATAAAACTAATTTACTCCCATCTTTAAAAAGTCCTTATTGCATTAGTTTGGTGCTAAATATCTCTTGCATCATCTTGTAAGACCCACTTCGCACCAAAAAAGGGTATAAATATTGGACCTAAATCTAGATTTAAATTATTTATAGTCTATTATGACAATTAAATGTAACTAAATAAAGAACTAGAATCTTCAACACCATTTCCATATTGAGTTCAATCATTCTTTTAGATACATCAAATATTTTTATACGTTTACGGGGACATTTACGGCCTAAATATATCGAGAGAACCTTTTACCAGTAAAAGTTAATGTATAATTCTTTGATGAAATCGATTTACAAGATTTATATAAGCAATAAAATATTTTTAGTTCCGATATAACTAAATGAAAGCCGTTTTGTATAGAATTTTTATATCCAAGTGTGGCTACAACATCGAACTACAACCTCACTTATTTCCAATTTCCGTTTTCGTGTGGCAAAGGCATAAAACTTTGATTAATGGTCAATCAGTTTAAGAACAGCTTAACGTGTGATTTGAATATAAAAGAACGCCCACTCGATGTAGAAAATAAAAATAGCTCCCAAATTGGATTAGGGTTATAACAAAAAGAGAAAAAAATAAAACACATTGGAATCCGGAACTACAGATCTTACGTAATAATACTTTTTCATATTTCCTCACATACATACACACAACATAATCAGCCTTGTTAGTCCACTGCTGGACATAGGCCTCCCTAATACATCTATCCATTAGGGTTTGGACCATATCCCACCACGCTGGTCCAATGCGGGTTGGTGGGTGGACGACTATTTTACATGCCCATCCAACGCATGGATCATCTTCTTTTCAGACAATTGGGTGATCTGCCCAAATTGCCCTAAGCAACTAGGAAACAACAATGAAAATTGTTGCGTCCTGCAGGATTCGAACCACGACCTCCGGTTTCTAAAGCACACGCCCATACCACTGGCATGAGGCAGTTATTTCCTACAGTTAGTAATAACATCTTGAATCAAACATAGTAATTGCTGTTTAGACAAATATATCTCTTGAAGTTGATCGTTAGCTTGGTTTATTTTAATGCTCAAAAACTAATATATATTTATCCATACATTGTACAGAAAGAACGTTTCAAGAATAAAAAATGAGGAATAAAAAGTTGTTTTAGGTCAAACATGTACTTGTCCTAGACGATATTATGACACGTCTTAAAGATATAAGCCTATTACCAGCTACTTTGCTACAAGTAAGCTGTAATATGTGAAAGAGTACCTCGACCCATTAAATCGAATATTTTTAGTAACATGCGGACGATCATTATTTTCATGACACACTTCCATAATACCATCAGACACAATAGGGCGTCGATCAATCGAAGTCTGGAAAAACCTCCATGAAAATTCAAGTCTCGATTTGACGGCCGTAAATCAACCCTTCGTATACAATACGGTGTACCACAGGGCACGGTTGTTCGGCCAGCGCGCGGTCGTCGCGGTCAACGGGGGAGATTGTCGGGTCACACGTGGAAATTATTTATTGCCCCCACCCCCGGACCGTACGAAATTACGTAGGCGTGTGATTGAGATTAAAGTGATATACCGCGGCCCTTAGACGTGCCGGGTCGGGCACTTGAGCCGTTTCGAAGGCGGAGTTGAGTTCGGGCGATTTATTCCGACCTTAGCAGGACGATTATCCAGTGTTAAGCGGTCATAAAGTCAAGTTGTAAATACTTAAATTCAGCGTATGTTTAGGGCATACCTATTTGTCTGGTAGATTTATAAAAGGTCAGATTTGAGGCCTCCGGTCGTGAGAATGAAAAATAATCGTTTATAAAGTATAGCATCATTTGGAATCGTTATTTAAATATTTTATGAAAAATCAACGTGACATTTTGTGAATTATCTACTGTACTGGAAAATAACTACTCACGATTTTTTAAAGTAAAATTACATTTGGAGAGAGAGGATTTCGTTCAAATTTCTATAATAACCGCAAAACGCTGCAGACTGCAATTTCACAAGCACCCGGTTTGGCTTCGATTCTCCCACAAAGAGCGAACCTTTTTAATCGGCATCAAAAATGTCTAGTCCATTTTCGAAATACAGAACAATCGGGAACGGCACGTCCACACTTCCGAAGTTCCTTTTCTCTTAATTCAACGGTTTAACAAGACGCGGACGTGGAGAAAATCCACCGTGTCCAATTGCGCTTAGCTCAGCGCTTCGTGTTTCGGCAGCGGTTTTGTCATATATAAAGCTGTATTTTCACCTATAGAAAGCTTTATGTAGTAAAAGATGCAAACAAGGATGTACAATATTATTTTATATAATATTATTTTATTCATTACATACATTGTCAATGCTAATGATTATTATTTATATGTTATCGGTATGCACATAGCGTTCAAAATTTTAAGTTTGTATCTCAGTCATTGTGGAGCTAACTCATACTTTATATGGGCTTGAGTTTTTAAGATTATTAAGTATTAAATAGGAAGATATGATATTATAAATTACAAAGGCAAACATCAAAAATACAACATCACTTCGAATATACGTTAACAAAAATATAAACATACATAAAAAGTTATAAAATTATACAAGAAACCTTATTTAAATTCATCAGTTGAAATTCACATGCGTCACATTCGCTAATTAGCTGCTTTATATCCGTGTAACAGCCGGTTGAATATCAGCGTCAAAAGTCAGTGTGAGACCCAGTTTCTTGCCTCGCGCTATCTAGGCTAACGTCGAGGCATCGAACGACACCGAACAGAAAAAACGCTACACAGCCCGAATAGAATTGAAATAGACTACAATTCATTTAGCAGATTGCACTGAGCTGCTGGTAATCTCATTCGAGGATCGCAGTCACGGCCTACTTACTCTCATTAATGCTCACGTTCCGCGTAAGCGAATGTTTGGAGGGTATTTCTCATCACGCTTTTTCGCTGTCGACTATGGACGGAATGTTTGATGTAGTTTACATTTTTGCTGATATTTTATTTTAGTTTTTTTTGTAGAGTTATGTTTTATATTTTAAAATATATCAATCACAGAAGTTTGTTATGACATTGCAATGATAGTTATCTGTGGTAAAGATGGCTGTACACAAGAAAGAAATTAACATATAAATATGACCAACTTCATAAAGTGCATAAATATTTTGCGCAATATTAGCTGGTAACAACCGATACATACAAATAAAAGTATTCGTTTTATAAAAAGTTCATCTATAACATAAAATATGTTATGACCATTGAAAGAAGAGTTTTTTGAATGCACTTTAACTTTTACACTAAATTAGGTGATAATCATCATCAGCCTGTGATAGTCCACTGCTGGACTAGGCCTCCTAATACACCTCCATCCATTAGGGATTTTTGGACCGTATCCCAGCACGCTGGTCCAATGCCGGTTGGGGAGTGGACTGACTTTTACATGCCCATCCGACGCATGGATCATCATACTTTTCAGACAATTGGGTGATCGGCCCAAATTGCCCTAACCAACTAGAAACAACAATGGAAATTTGTTGAGTCCTGCAGATTCGAACCCACGACCTCCAGTTTCTAAGGCACCCTATACCACTAGGCTACGAGGCAGGCAAAGGTGATAAATCAAATGCGGTTTCTTAGTATATCTCATAGTTTTAAATTTTATCTCGTGACTTGCTTACAAAGTATTGTATTTTTTTTATCGAATTGTTAGGATCATGATAATTTTACATGATAATAGAACAAATATAATTATTTATATGACAAAATTCAGATTTGAAATTTCCAAATAAACCAAATTAAAAATTTATTTAAATTCAATCATAACCAGAATCGATTATTTTCTTTACGTGACGAGAATGATTACTTTAAATGTTTAATATACCATGGAGATCTTTACTACCTTATACCACAACTTTTGAGCAGAATTTATCGATTACCAGTAATTTAACTTCTCGTCCTTTTAACAAAAAATTAATGTCCTCCTAGTCGATTCCAACCAAGGCGGCCAATCTATATTAGAGATCACTAACTGCGCAGGAGATATTATAGTGTGAACAAACACAGGTGCACTCTCTATTTCTTTATCTTTCAAAGCTTGATAGGACGGATAGCCGTCACGACCGGAGAGAAATAAGGCGCAAGATCGTCTTTTTACATGCTTATCAGGCGCATGGATTATCTTACTTTACTTTCGGGTGATTAGCCCGCACTGCAGTAACTAACTAGGAAACAACTTCGAGAAGTAGTTAAGATCCGCAGGATTTAAACCCACGACCTCCGTTTTTTAAAGCACACGCCCTTACCAATAGGATACAGAGGCAGTTTTCCAATAAAAAGAAGCATATAAAACTCTTTAAATAAATTTGAATAATTTATTATTTGTTTTGATACACATAGAGAATATAAATCCGTAAATGCTAATTCAATAATTCATATATACATATATCATAATAACAGTGACATATCTAGTAAATGCGAAGTAGCAATACAGTCCTTCGGCATTGTACTCCAGACACTAATAGATCCTTTGAGGCGTTTCATTTCAAATAGTTGGTATGCAAATTCTGAAGGCGTCCTCGATCCAGCCAGCTAATTTTCCGGTGTACTAGGCCTCGAACGTCTGTGTTAATTCAATGCTGTTATTCCCCTACCGCTATCCCGACTCTGTCGTACATTACTATAAACTGCCTCTCGTTTAAAAAATAGTCTTTAAAAAAGAAAGTAATTATACAGTTAATCTTGCTGCTGATTATATATTAAACATATCCTTTTTCAATATTAAACATATCTACACCAAATTAACTCCATCCGTCTGTCCGTCTTTACTGTCTAAACCATTCAACCGATTCGAATGAATTTAGTACATACTTATTTCTTTTATTGTCAGAGTATTATTTAAATGGTGGCATTGCTAATTAATTATTAAATGATAATAATAATAAAAATAAATCCTCTTAGAGATATAACAACTTCTTCATGTATTTATTATTACTGTAATAAAAGATTCTTACGGTAGAGGTCGGGCAACGAATGATTGGACCAACTTTTGATTAGACCAGGTTGTTTGTGGTTGGAATACTTAGAAAGAATGCAGTGAGTACCCTACTATAAAAATATAATTTAACTTTAACTAGCTTATAGGAACTAAAATTTGCTTGAACTTTACATCTACAATCAATCCTGTCTGTAAAAGACAGGCAAGATTCAAGAGACAAGATTATCACAACAAATTCACACATCCTCGACTCCATTATTATGTTGAGACTGACATTTATGCAAGTACGAAAATTGCAAGAAAATTGATCAATTAAAAGCAAATGATTCGCCACAGAAGCCACTTATAAAGGACAACCTAATCACGAGTTCTACGAAACGCTCCCATTGAATCAACAGACCGCGATCGAACACGCAAAAGCTTCGACGAAAACGCCTTTGCCTCACGGATTGCGACAAAATTTTCGTGACCAATTGCTACCTAATGACGCTAGAGGGCGGTAGGTTGCCGTTGTCCCTGTCATTATGCTGTTGACTGTACACAGCAATAATCGTACATCGATAAGGGAAGCGCGAATTCGATTAAATTTCCCCTATGTGTCGTTTGCGAGCTGCTGAACAGATTCGAACCTTGTCCGTAGCTAATAAAGTCCAATTTATGTTGTCTGTAAGTTATAAATTAGGTGTTTTTCATGAAACTCCGTATTGATACCGACCACCGACAATTGCAGGGGGAGTTTAAACGTACAACACATTAATAAGTATTGTTGAATAACCATACATCCGTTTTATATTGTTGTTACAAACTGGCGCAATTAAAATCGCAGTCGGCCTCTATATTCCATTCCGACTAATGGGTTGTATTTTGTTGTTTGTTTTAACTGTACGTTGGAATATTTTGATAGCGGTGATTCTATAAAATGACACGTACGAAATAATGGTATCGAATTCCCAATTAAATATTAGAGAGCATCTATTTTTTAGTTACTAAATGCTAGATTTATTAAATTTTCAATAATTCATGTTTGAACTAAACTCAATTCGAAGGAAAAACATCCAGCTTTTTCCTTCTATTCCTTTTCCCCTTTATTGTATGCTAATACAGAAAATAATTCAAACTATAATATATATATAAATTTAACACAAAAACCATCAGTCTTTAAAACCAGTCAAGAGAGTTTCAATTGTTTTTAACGTAAGACAACAAGAGCATAATAATATATAATTTTACATCAATTAATATAATTTAAGAGCCTCCGTTGCCATAGTGGTATGAGCTTGTTGCTTGGAAACCAGGTCGTGGATTTGAATCCTGCGAGAACCCAACAACTTCTCATTGAGGTTTCCTAGATTGTTAGGGCAATGCAGTCTGGTTGTCTGTAAAGTATGATGTTCCATGCGTTCAAGGAGCATTTAAAAATCGGTCCTGATCTTATCTCTCTTCGGTAGCATCGATTATCAGTCTCAACGGACTATGAGAGTACAGGAAGAGGACTTTACCTACGCTTGGGTGAAAACATTGTGCACCATATCACTGCTTAATCGGCTGATCTCTTATATAGCTTATGAGACGAAGACAAAAACTGATTAAATAAATAACAATAAAATGAGAAATATAAAAGAAAAAGAAACAGAAAGCATCCACGTGTTAGAATACTAAGTATTCGTGACATTGGGCCACGATTAGGAATAATCGTCCCGATCCAAAGTTCGTGTTCCGCACCTGCGGAGAACGGATGACGAATCGTTTGTAACTCGTATTAGGGTGCTGCGTGTTACGCGACCGAGGCGTGATAATGGTGTTAGGGCGATCGACCATCCAAATCTCGCGTTTTGCTTCCGCCCCCTTCGTATCGGAATTGAATCCTGAATACTTCAGTGACGGCGCACATTTGAAAGTTCAAGGTGGTGTTGCTATGCGGAGTGAGTTGCGTTTTCATTCCGATTTATAGTCAGCGAGAATTTGGTTTATTGTTACGAATTTTATTGGGTTATTTGGATAGATGTAATAGCAATAATGGTTGCAATTAGTTGTGACCAAACAACAGATTGCAAGCAGCTGTATAAGAAACACACAAAATCTAGAATAAACTACGTTAGTAATCGTTTTCACTGCTTTTAATACTATGTTCTTAACCATTTCATTTCGTTTCAGGGCTAATGTGCTCTTTCACTTAAATACTAATGAACATCATAAAGATGCAGCACCAAATTAGTTAGCAATCGTGTTGATCGGTTAATTCGGTTGCAATTCGCGTGTCACACGCCAAGTGCCCGGGAGCGGCATCTTATAATGTACCACAATTTCCGATTACATAGCCGATAGTGTTTTATTGCACTATAATTATTCTAGGTATATACATTGTGTTTGCAACGAAAAGCCAATTAGGCAGTGCGGTGCGCAAACAGAGACCGCAATAGCTAATCATTAAAAGCAATTATTGACGGCTCTGCGGACTTAGACTGGGACTATTGTGCAAACTGAAACATATCGCTTACTATGTAAACAGGTAGGAATAAGTAGACTATTACGCGTGAAGCATTGTGCAGGGAGGAATTACGGGGCAGTTTCAGGAAGGCTGTAATGAAACTAGAATCGAATAGGAATCGACTTGGATCAATGCTTTTGTAATACTTTATATACACTTTGTTAAATCAGTCTTTTATTATTATTTCAGTACCAGATTAAGAGTTCTACGTAACCGGCATCAAATATATTACTTAAATTACATGCTTTAAGTACCTAAGCACGCATTCTGAACAAGTAACATTACATGAGTTAGTTTGAAATACTCATTGATAAGAAGAAAGAAAGCTGTTTCTAAGATTTTATCAAGTTTTATTACTTGAAATAACTTCCGACGTTTCATGGTCATGGAAAAAACCTGAGGCCACTAGTACGTTTCTGAAACTCTGAGAGTAATTAAATGCAATAAAATACGCGATAAAATCGATAGCAAAGTTTTTGCTTCATACATTTAAGCTATTGCTAAACAATCTTTAATAAAATCATAACCCATAAATTTGTAAGTTCCGTTTTTAGTATCGTGAATATTAAAAATAGAATGTAATAAAAATTGCAAGTTCTGTACTCACGAGTTCGTTGGTCAGAAATAAACTGTGCTAGACGAACGAAAGTCTGGCTGTCAAAGTTTTAAGCGGCTTCAATAAGTTCTTGATATTATTTATTTATCCAATTAACACATACAAAGCTTACAGTATCTTAAGGTCATGCAGTATTTTCTTTGCGTTTGTCTTGAATGATTTATATTGAGTCTTTATGAATAATAGGAATCCTAAGGTCTATCATTTACCAACAAAATTAGGCATGAGCCTAATTGGCAATAAAATTTTATTGCCAACGAAAGTTTTTTATAATGAACATAATTATCTTTTATGTTTAGATTTCCAAAAATACGACAAATTAATGGTCCTTATTATATGTAAATTTAATTATATGTATTATATATAGTATGTGCGACGCCATTTAGATACATATTTATATCATTTATATTTTATCTATAAGTAAAGTGTGGGTACTATCTGCTGAACAAAGACTATGAATTTGTCGAATTTCATCACATTATATCATATCTAATCTCCCTATAAATTTATTGCCCCCAACTTATGGCTATAACTTATAAGAAAAATGGGTTACGGGCAACTCGTATTAAATATCAATATTGATTTTGCCTTAAAAAAATTTATTAGCCCCCAAGTCATAAATTCTTTTTAATAGAAAAATAAATGTCCCTCCATGATAAAAAGTCCATCGTTTGGGTCCGTTTCCCGAGATATTTGCGTTTTTGTGAAGCTGGTTGGATGAATTAAAACTGTTGTTTTTAAAGTAATGGACCATTATACTATTTATGATTTTTATTGTTTTGCTTGGGTTTAAGATAATTCTTTTGCTTATGTTGGTAATTGAGGACTGTCAACTATCTCAACATCTATCCTCTTGTAAGTCTTAAGTGACAATAAAATTTTAAAATATTTAGACTTAACCTACGTATGCATTTACTGTGTTTTGAGGAAAATTTTATTGAAGTGCCAATATAAATTTACCTTTGTAATGTCAAAAATATACAGCTATAAACGTTTTTTTAATCACATTTGAATAAAGGAAATTGAAAAACTTCATTATTTTATTACTACTTAATCCACCTTAAATAAAAGTAGAAATTTGAAAAATAGGTACATTATATATTAAAATCATAAGCTCGTTTTTGTGCTGCGACCTAATAAGATGTGATTAATCTTTAGTAATTAAGGTTTTTTATTAAGCTTGAAAGAAATATTGACGCAATAAATAATGAAACCTTTTAGCATAAAGTAAATTAGGTAAGACGGCAAATAAAAAAAAATTCTAAAGATTTCTATTTATTTCTGTAATACTTATTTTTATTCATTTTAAACGAAAAGATCCAAATGCTATGATAGCTCTGAACGAGTATTTAGTTTGAATAAGTTGCACTAAATTAGGATTGACTTTTAAAATACATTTTTACAATTTTTAATCAGTTACTTATAAGCGTGGGGGACGTTACCCCCTACGAGATGGAGTGACGAAATGTGCAAATATGCAGGAAGTAAGTGGATGTAGGCGGCGCCGGATTGTAATTCTTGGCGACTCATGGGTGAGGCCTACGTCCAGCGGGGTACTTTTCTAGGCCGATATGACAATGATGATGATGATGATTACTTATAAGCTGCTGTATATAAATGCAATTGCAACGATTTTTTACAACTAAACAACTCATATTTTATTATTTGTATTTATAAGTATGTTACTATGTAACCGAATGTTTATACATGAATTTAACCCCTTTTAGAATATCTGATTAACTCTAAATTTGTCATACTTATTACGATGACAATTTAGTATTTTTAAAAATTAAAAGCACCCCACTCCTGTTTTTAAAATTTATATATATTTATTTTTAATTTTTAGTTGGATTTTATAGAAAAGCGTATTTATTTAGTTTTCAATCAATTTTTTATTGGAAATGTTTATTTACTTATCCTCTGTGTTTTCTGTTTGACTTTTTAGTTATTTACAAAAACAAATAATAACCATTAGAAAACAATCAAAATTAGTCATTTTTAAAAATGTTTCATTGATTTACTTGATAACAATAAACATTTTGGAGTACACAATAGAAGTGTTACGTAGCAAAATTGTTTCAAACTTGTCACGACCGTCTTTAAAACATAAAATATGATGCACCATCGTGTTTTCCATTCAATATTTCGTTTACAAACACGGACTCCTCTCCAGAGAGTGTAAGCAAATGTATGTGCTCGAGAAAATGTTATAGAATTCCACGAATGTGAACCGGAGTCGGGGAAAGTATGATAGAATTCGTTCGATTTTCCCTTTTATTGGCTCGATCTGCACTCGAACCGCAAGATGCAGCGAGCGTTTTCTTCGTGTTATTATTCGAGAATTTGTTTACGACCACCGAACCACTTCGGGCTGAGCGATAAAGGAATCGTTCAATTTATTGAGGATGCCACAGGAATTAATATAGTTAAATATGAGATTGAGATTTTAGAACAGTCTTTATATATAGTGAAGCATTATATATTACTTTCCAGTTTAAACCTTATACAGGTTGTCCTAAAGTTCCTCTTATACATATCTTTATTATATTCTTGTTGTTTAAAAGCAACTTTATCCGAAACCCGAAGGTCGTCTTGATCTAATGATTTCATGTCAAAAAATTAACACTTTGACCAGAAAACCTTAAAAGGTTGTTAATTACATTGTTCATTTTAGACGTTAGAAGTAAATAAAAATTATTTTCGTAACATCGAAATGGTAATCCTACTATTTTACTACTATCACGAATGCGAAAGTTTGTAACAATAGATTTATTCACTCGCTATTCTTTGTGCAAAATTATTTACTAAACTTTACAATTTTTTTTTCTTTATTTTGCTAAGACTTACAGGCTCAAGTTTGTAAAGATGTGATGCGGAACATAAAAGTGTCACGTACGTTATCTTTCTTTTGCGAGTGATTCCACCCTGCGACGTTGAGACGTTTGGGCTTACAAGTACATTATGTGTAATTATCATTATCAAAATTACCAATGAAACAGGCCGATCCAGTTCGTATAATTATTAGAAGTTTTAAACATTGTAATGGAGTTAAAACGGGCATCAACATCCCTGGCAATGGATAACAATTAAGCGATCATAATTTGATTACAGGAATAGGTAAATTTACTTACGTCGAAGTCTAACAGCGAGGGATCTGACGATTACATAATTCCGAGCAACTGTCCGAACATAAAGACAGAATCAGCAATTCCCTAAGTTTCTCTTGCCGTGTTAGCTTAGGACTGGATACAGGATGTAACAGAGTTGATCTTTGAATGTTAAAACCCGAGGGAACAACGATCGGTCCAAAGTTTTTATTTCCATTTTATCAGAAGTCAGATTTTTTTAAAATAACACGAGGGCTCCTAAATTCCTTCAGAATAAAGTCTTCTGCCAATTACAAAAATAAAATAAACTTCGTCTGATGACTGATGTAGAAAAGGTGTTACCTAAAGTTTTTTCTCTCTAAAGTGTTTTACTACAAGCGTTTATGACATTAAATAAACGTATAAAATAATAGAGATATTTCATCATGAATTAGTAACATTTAGTATACTAGAGCTTCCACAACAACACAATACCTAGTGAGTCCACTAATGAAGCCTTGTCAATCAGTCCATTTGTCCGTCTGTCACTCAACTGATACAAATTAGTGACAACAGCGCGCGACGGTCGAATCCCTGTTAATGATCTTGTCTATAACGCGTGTACGCTATGCGCGGCAATTTTGCGTGTACATTGAAATTGTACATTTAAATTACGACCCTATTGTTTGGAGACAAAGGCGGGAAATGCCATGCAACCGAAAAACTGTAAACTCATACGTTAAATTGTACACAGCTCATAGCGGTGAATAATTGATGGCATGACCAGTTGATAATTATTGGTGTACAGAAAAATAAATCATTTCCAAGTTGGTATACGTAGATAATGTACCGCCTCCCTTGTTAACAGCTCTAATTACACCTTTTACGGTAAAATCAGATATAATTCAAGACAAACACGCATCTATAATACCCGTAGTTATCAAATACTATGCAATGTACCTTCCCACCCTATTAATATCAGAAACAAGTATATTTAATGGTGATAAAATTTATAGCTATTTACGAGTAGTTCTGAAAATTGTAAATTGACGCAGTTAGTTGTTTTCACAACAAATATATATGCAAATAAATCTTGTTGTTTTCATGGGTGATTATTGTATAATTTTTAAATCGATGGTAATATAAAAAATGAAGTTCTGCTCCCTGAATTCCATCCAATCCCTTCCCGCTGAGTTTCTTACGCCGGTTCTTCTCAGGTCAGAGGTTTCCATTTTCGAACCGGTGGCAGCTTATTTGACGATTAATAAGAAAGTGTAATGCTTCCATATTGAATAAAGATATTTGATTTTGAATTTTAATATCAATAGAATAAAATCTTTAAAACATATCATTAAATATACAGAAGTACCAGTGATTATACAGTATGAACCCAAGTAATATGTAACCAATATCTCAGCATTCGCTTATAATAGTTGGAGTCGCATGTTTATCGCTCCGCTAGTCACATCTATTCTCATCGACGTAAAAAAGTTTCTTCCATATTGGCTTAGTATTTTTACTCACATCACAATGAAACGGAACCTAGCGTCTAGACATATTCTAACTCATTATTGTTACTAAATTATATTCAATGTAAACTAAATAAGCGTGTAATAAAATTCGTCAACCGGATTAGATAAAATTTTGCATAGAATTTTTATTGAATGTTATAAAACACGTACAAAGTACAATTTAGCTGATATTAAGTTAGTATCTAAACCAATCACTTTTATTTACATTTTTTACTAACCTATGACTTTTTTTTAATAATAACTTTTGTTTACAACCAATGGCAACACAGATGAACAGAACGCTATATTGTTATACAATTTAATTGTTGCATTCAGTTATTCATTCATTCATTATTCAGACAGTATTGCGGACGGTGATCTTTGAGAAAATAATTCTGAACCAATTACTTATACAATTTTAATTCTCACGGTTTACTTAATAACAAGCAATACGGTTTAGCACGGGGTCGTTCTACAACCGATGCAGGTCGAGCACCTGCGACGGTTGTAGAACGACCCCGTTGTATTGACCCCTTCTTAAAACTATATTTGAGGCATGGGAAGGGTCACATGATGCCGCATTTAACCATCTGATTTCATACTTGAGCCATCGCAATCAGGGAGTTGATGTGAACGGCAAGAGATCTCCCGGGGCTCCGGTAGGTATGGGCCCCACAGGGATCTTTTTTTGGGGCTTTTACTCTTTATTGTCTTAACTAACGACCTACCACACCAGGTTGAGAGCAATAACGAGATTGCATTGTTTGCTGAAGACATGCCTTTATTATTTAGAATAAAACGATCGGAACTCTAAAATATTGATGTAAACAATAATTCTCAAAGTAGGATTTAGTACAATGATTTAAGCTAAACAAAAAATAGAAACAAATGTATAAGGCTTGTGACTCGTAATGTTCCTCAGGCTAGGTTTGGTGCGGTTGTAGATGAAGAAGCGTTGGGCTACGTAGATTTGACTGTATTTCTCGGCATCACTATAGATTCTATGCTGCAATGGGGCCCTCATATTAATAAGCTGGCGAGTAAGCTTAGCTCAGCGGCTTATGCAGTCATAAAAATTTGACAAGTAATTGATGTTGAGACAGCCCGTTTGGTATATTTTAAGTATTTTACAGTTTAATGTTTTATGGCAATATACTATGGGGAAACGGGGCTGATATTAATACTATTTTTGTAATTCAAAAAAGATCGATTCGGGATCATTCTGTAACCTGGGCCCCAAAGAATCACTGAGAAAAATATTTACTAAAACTTAAATTAATGTAACATTTTTTTTTTGCTCCATACCTGTTTACAAATATAATGTACGTTCATAAACATAAAAATGAATTTGTAAAACATTGTGCCACGCATAGTATAAATACTAGGAATAAGCATAATGTTCTTTTTCCAAAAACTAGGCTTCGTAAAACAATGAAATCTTACATCGGATAATGCTTAATACTCACATTTACAATACTTACAATACTCCTTTAAAATAAAATGCTAGAAATCGTTCAGCTATTAGCAATGAATAAATTTAAAAAACATGTAAAGGAACGTTTGTGTGCTAAAGGATATTATTGCTTAAATGATTACTCGATAGATAACACTGGTAAAAAACTCTTCGCTCCGGTCTTAAACTATTTTTTGTAAAATTTATTGAAAAAATGAAAAAAAAAGGCTTCCATTTCCGAACCGGGGGTAGTTTGTTTGACAATCAATAAGAAAGTGTAATACTTTCATAGATTTGACTTTGACTTCTATTGAAATGGTATTTTAAATAAAAGTAATATTTGGAGGATTATTGATTTTTATTACCGTATTTCATCTAGTTTTATACAATTTTGTAGAATAAATGGTTATGTTAACGGATTGTGGATAATGGAAGTTGTATAAAAGGAGAGGTAGATTAATATTAAAGTTAGTTGACTCGGTAGTCTTCATTCGATATTCCATGCGTCGTTATAACACATTATTAACAATTTTAACATTATAGTTTATTTAAATACACAATAAAGCTTAAATTTATAGGGTAAAGATTCATAATATAGGAATTGATCCAAAACTGGTATGGAGTATACACATTCATCAGACGTAAAAAATACACTCCTTGTTCCATTAAACAAAGAAAAGGGACCCACGACACGACCCTTCGTATTCCGCTGGGAAACGCTAGGTTTAAGGAAGTCAAGTCGACGGATATATAACGGAAAATACAAGTCATTAAATTCTATATTATGTTGCTTAAAAAATCTCAGTTTGTTGCTTTACATTCGTATAAAATAAATTAATCTAAAATTTTTGCATAAATTATAGAAAAATTCGTTGTAAGATTAACATTAACGTTATTTTTGTTGGTCCGTTAATGTTGTTTAAAAAACATTGAAAATCTATTTTGCTTATAAATATTTTAATAATTGTTATGATATTGTACGCTATGTTAGAAATTTAGTTGAATTTACAGCAGATAACTAAATTGTACTATAAGTTTAATTTACGCTCTTGTTAAGTAATGAGAGGGGAACTTAATTCGCTCCGAATTGCATTATTCTTAGCGTGGATCTTACAGAATTAAGTTGGTCAATTAACTAACTCCTCTAACGATGTAATGACTTCCCTTACTGTATTGCTAAACCTTTATTACATGCTCTTTGCAATGTCCGTAAGTAGTACGCAATATTTTTGTTCTACTGCATTGCTCAAGTTTTTAATAATATTTAGAATATTCACAACAGTTTTATGTACTGATTACCTATATAGGCGTTTATTATTCAATATCATGAAATGTTAAATGTTTGAGAGGATTTTACTATAACGCATTTCAAAAATTTACTAGGACAAAGTTTGAATATGCATAACTTTAAAAATATAGCTGTTATATATTCGACACATCGAACTCGACGAGAAAGTTTTAATTGCTTTCATATCGATACCCAGCGGAGATGAGTGTCGTCACGACTGCTAATGTTCTATCATATATGACAAGAGATAAAACAGTAAGTCTGATTCATCTAATACCTAACATTTTGCAACGGAAAAATCACCGTCAGATTACTACTGTGGCTTAAGTGTTGTACTAGAAATTACATAACCAACAAAAAATATCTTTATTCAACATAGGAGTGATACACTCACTTATTTTGACAAAACGTTACCACCGTTTTGGAAAAGGACGCCTCTGACTTAAGAAATAGTTATTTAATTGAAATGGGATGTCCATAAGGCATTTCATACTGCAAGCGACCATGATAAGTGGAGTGCAACCATCCGCGAAAATATTTACAATTCTCAGCAGTAAGGAGTACGGCACAAGCAGGAGGACATAATTAGATTGTCCAGCTTAGCGCAATATAATGAGACATTACCTGCAAAAAGTCTTAGGGTAGCATATCTTAAAATATCAACAACTTTGTAAGTTACAATTAAAACCTGTCCCATTAAGAATGGGAGGTCGTGTTATAATTTGATACATTAAAATAACCGGTTCAAAACCGGTCCCGTGAGTCTATGTGTTAACATCGGTGTCACCACGTGTTTACTAATGGACTGGAAAGAGTCCAATTAAAATCGGAATCAACAAATTTAAAATACAGATCGGAAATACATGGAATATTTAGGATTCTACACCTTTTCAAATTAATTTCATATTTTTAAGTTGTTTTTTATCTCAGATATTGCGTATATATATACAAGAAAGGTTTTAAAAAGTAAAATCCATTACGAGTTCTGTTCAAGTGTGTAGTAAAAAAAGTCTATTTTATCAATAAATAATTTATTAACAAATAAAATTCAAAACAAATAAAAACGATGAATGGTTCCAATGTAATTAAACCTTGAAAGAGTTTATTGATTGTTACTGGGAAAGTTATTAGCGTTTAAACTTTGTTCCATGTATATTTAATAAGTCGATATTAAATTCATCCCCTAACGGATCCATTACGAGGACTTCTCGGCGAAACTAATTATTAGCTATGGTGAGTTGAAAATACTCTTCTTTCGAATAAATAATAAAACCAAATTTTGACTCATATTATATTCATGTTTAATTCTGACAAATAATTGACATTCAGACGGGTAATACCAATATAATAAAGTCTTTTGACATTAGTAACCGTTGCCAGCGACTTCTACCGCGAGTGATGGGTAAAATAAATAATTTTGTTTTTTTATCTGAGAATAAATAGCCTAAGCTATTCTAAGTTAGAATAGCTATATTTAAGAGAAAGTCCCATCAAATTGGACCAGCCATTCCTGAGATTTATCATCATTATCATCAGCCTGTGATAGTCCACTGTCCATTAGAGGGTTTTGGGCTGGTTCAATGCTGGGTTGGTGGATGGACTGGCTTTTACATGCCCATTTGACGCATGGATTATTTTACTTTTCGGACCATTGGCTGATCGGCCCAAATTTTCCTACTGAAAAATCAGAAAAAGAACTGATTTGACTGTAACTTTACTTTACAGGAGGTAGGTGTCATTTACAAGGACCGTCAGGGGTACCTTCGCGGTGCCTATTTCCACCGCAAATCAGTAGTGTGCCAACACTACTGTGTTCCTGGTTAAAGGGTACCACTGGCAGCGTAATTATTGAATAAACGACACATAACATCTCATGTCTCAAGATGATGTGCGGAATTGTAGCGTCTCACGGTGCTTTTCTAGAGGGCAGGCCACGAATCATTTACCGCCGGGTGAACATCCTGATCGTAGTTTTTAACCAATTTCACCGTTTGTTGGTTCTTAGAAAGTAATTTTAACGAGGCAGAACAGGTTTAAAAAGTGTCTATAGGCCTTATTTTTAATACGAATGTCTCATTCTTCTGGCTATTACGATTGACTGTTTACCATATTAATGTCGACGGCAGTTGTACTGAACTTAGATGTTTAATCTATATTTTATGTTGGATGCTTCTATTGACAGTTATATAATCTGGAGCGTGTTACAACCGATGTCATAGAGTCAGCAATTGCGTTGGACCGTGGATTCTAATCATGTTTGATAAAAATCTATACGTGCATATTTATGTGCATTCGGAATGCGGTTAACTACAGGGTATTGAATAATTAAATACGCTTTCCATGTAGCCTAATGCAGAGGGTAAAGGTTTACAGATCGAAATCGATTATGTTACGATATTTCTGAAATGGACAAATCAAATCATTGGATCGTAAATAGTTTAGTATATTGATCGTGATGGTGCAATATTAAATAGTATGACTTTGGTTTAGCCCATTTAGATTCAAAATAGATGAAAATATTGGTTGATAGCTGATGTCCAAATCGGACCATTTAGCACTGAGAGGCAGCAAAGGCCATGGCCATTTAGCAGAGATTAGCAAAAACAAACTGATAGACAGGCAGACAGACAGTAAAAATTAAAAATGTTGTTTTGTTATATGTATCGGTTATAAATCAACATTTAATTATTTATGATAAAGAGTCATTTTGTATAGCCAGGTAGGGGTCAGTACTCGCTCTAAATTAATCTTAAAACTTGTGCGGCTTTTTTTTACAAAAATTGTCTAAACTTATTTCCTTATAGATAAAGCTTTCAATAAATCTTTGTTGATAGAATTCGGTTGATAATTTATAAAGATTTATTTTCGTTTTAACTGCTTTATACAGGTCGAGATAATGTTTACAAAATGGTACGACTAAGGTTGCCATAAATAAAAGGGAAACGACATGTAGATTAGATACAATTACCAGAACAATATATCGTTCTACATTTTCGTCGCAATTGTTTTTTATTAGTGCGATTACAAATATGTGCTTTTCCTTTAGCCGAGATATGTCTTTTGAAGCGACGTAAATGTTATCTATATGTATATATTGATTGCGTATATTTTATTAAAAGAGTATTAGTATCTATCTGAAGGCAAAGAAAAAGGTTTCAGTTAGTATAATGGATAAAATAGTTTACCTTGTTTTATTTTCAATTACTTGCGCAGCTTTTTATCTGAAATAAAAAAAAAATGTTATTAAAAAAACCTATATAGTCCTATAAGCTATAGTTATTGATGTTAATGTACATTTTTAAAAAATGGTTATTTTTGATATCGATTTTATATATCATTTTAATATATATGCTCTGAGTTCTATATATATAATTTTATATACTTTCATCATTATGTATTCTAGTTATTTGTCGTTTTCAGTTTTTTTTCTTTTTATTGCCTAGTCGGGCTACCTGATGGGAAGTGGTCACCGACGCCCATGGGCATCAGCAATACTAGTGCCAAAGCGCTGTCTACCGTAAGACAAAGGTGTTAAATGTTAGGTCTCGTTTACCCAGTACATACGCTGGCTACAGTGCACTTCAAACCAGAACACAGTAGTGTTTTCAAACTACTGCATTGCGGCAGTAACAGGCACTCCTGTAAAAGGGGAACTACCACCAGTAAAGTAGAGTAAGTTAATCATTAATCCTCCTTTTAAATTAAATTTCGATGAAATATATAGTGAATGCTAATAAATAATGATAGAATAAGAAACATAAATGAGGAATAAATATTAATAAGTATCGATTTAATCTACAAAAACCAATAATCAAAGCGGATGCTTATATACATACATCAATAACAAAATCGCTACTAATCTACTTTTTAATATAAACAAAGACAACAGTCGAAACCTGTAAAGAACGACACCATAGACATTGCAATACCAGTGTATCGCCTAATCGCAGCTACGTAAATAGGTGTTACGTCTCGTTTGTCAGTAACATAGGGCTGGACTATCGAGATGTCCCGACAAAACGGATAAACACTCAGCGTTCAATCACGACAGCTTGCTAAATATCACCGCGGTGGTAACCAACGACCGTCTCCTGAGTTAGGGACAACTTTAGGATCGGACTTGTATTAAAAAGAGCACGAGACTCAAAGCGCACACATTGTTATTGACATCAACAGCTAAAAATTCGTAAACTCGTTGTCGAAAGCTATATTGAAAAAAGATAAACGGTCTCATAGAAGCGAGCTTTTAGATTTCGCGCTGATACTAAAAACCGTCGCAAATTTTTCATGACAATTATGGATGCGGATTTAATTAGGCATGAGATCAAGCGATTATCATATATGACAAACTATAATCGGAATTACTGACGATTAAATTACGTAAGTCTCTGAGAAGAATTTTTCGTAATACATTCAAATAGCCGAATTCTACATCAAAATAGGTATTCAGTTAACTATTATCAGTCCTTCTGAAAGCCCAAAGTTATAAAATATTATTTTATAAAACTCTAGAAAGCTGTTGGTTTGCAGGCATCAAAAAACTAATGGTAGATGGTAATGATGAATTTGACATCTTAGTTTCACACCACACCCTTCTTTCGCGGCCGCATTATAACATCACAGAAAAGTGTAAAGAAGCTTCCTTTAACCTTCGATTTGTGAATGGAATATTGGCAGAGGCTCTAGATAATGTTCGTGGGAAATATGCCAACCTAATTATACAGTACTTATTCGCTGACTGAATTTGATACTACAATCAAAAGAAAACCTATTTTTACTAGTTAATAAAATTAAGTTCGAGTAATTGCAACTTAGTGAATGCTACAGTTAATTTGCTATTGCATTTTTTTTACTTTACTCTTGCTTTTCTCTAGTGTAGTCATAGATTGTAAAATAGTTCACAGTTTATTTATTTTTGTCTTATTTATTTTACTCTTTTCTTCGTCGTTTATTACATTGTTATTATTACTTTTTTAATTTAATTAAGCGTATATCATGGCGTACGTAATTTGTATTATTATTTTTATTATTTTCACTGCTATAAAATGATAATGTTTTACGATGTATTATAGGTTCATCAGCTTTCCTCGTCAACAATCAGGTAACAGAAAAGTTTTAAGTTTGCAAAAAATCAAAGGATCAATTTAACTATCTATAGTAATGTATTATACATTGCGTAATTAATAAATCAGCTTACACGGATAATATCGCAATTATGTTTAGGGTCCTAAATTTGCAGAAATTGTATATGTATAAGACAATAACATCTAACATGAACATTTGTTTTCCTTCAATTTTTAACTTAACTTGAAGTTTTGCTTAATTAATTATATAAACACGTAAACTTAACGAAGATTTTTATTTACTTAGAATAAGTAAATCCCTGCAGTCTATTGTGTTACCGTGAACGTTCTAATCGCTCAAGTTAACTAGCACTAATACCGGCTAAGCCCGATTAGTGCAGGCATAAGGGAAATACTTATAATTGGAAAGTCTGATTTGTAGTTGCACGTGGCCTGCCGTGTGTTAGGGCAAAGTAAATAAGCTCGGTTTATTTTAGAATCGTGGAGGGATAAGGAGCAAAGCGCACCTGTTATACACTGCAAACACATTTAATGGATCGTATTAATGAAAAATAATGCAGTATTACGGATTTTATTTAAACCCTGTTCCGTTTCTATGGTTACGGGACAAGTAACCACAATAAAATCCGTAAAACTGTGTTATTGATCATGGAAGTTATTCGCGTAAGTAACAGAAAGTATTAACGTAAAATAGAATAGGTCATGAGCACCATCATCATCATCAGCCTTTGTTCGTTGACTGCTGGACATAGGCATCGCGTAATGCACGCCTTCTCTATTAGGCGATTTTTCGACCGTATCCCACCTATTATATCCAAAGTTGTCCTAACCAACCCAAAAAAAAACAATGATAACACAAAGTTGTTTCCCCGCGGGATTCGAACCTACGACCTCCGGTTTATGAAGCACGGACCAATACCGCTAGACGACGGACGTGGAATAAAATATTGTCTTAGAAACTCATTCCTCTTTTTTATTGTTTTCTTTGGGATTTTAAACTTATAAAATATATACAATAATGTCATTTTTTAATAAGTTTCTTATGTGGATTTCAATATTTCTTCAAAGCGGGCTGAATGAGAAAACTTGAAGTCACTCACGCGGGTTATGGATTAGCTTAAGCAATTTATTACGCTATGTAATAACATAGAGTAATAAATTTCTTAAAATATGTTTCGCAAAAGAAATAAAGTAACCGATATAGCTGCTAGAGTTAGTCGACTGAAGTGGCTAAGGTCTATCAAATTCAAATTCAAATATCTTTATTCAATATAGAAGTTTAAACACGCTTATTGATTGTCAAACACACTACCACACTATCATTCAGCTTGCTGTACCCATAATCATTTGTAATACTACATTTTTCACGTCGTAACTACCTACTACATATTAATATATCAACTATTCTTATTTGAAATGAGTTACCCGCAGAAATCAGGATAACGAAGAACTATTTTGAATTTAAACTAAGGACTTGCATACATCTGTCGGAAGCAGGGTTAGATTAGCCAAGTAAAATTTTCTGTAAATTCAATAATTTACGTGTGAGTCCGATGACTTATACTCGTATTCGTATGTATTTATCTAATTGTTATTTATAAATCCACTTTACGGATTTTCGTTACTAAATAAATTTATTCGGACGTTTGTATTCTATTCAGCATCATGAATCACGTAATAAGTTGGTATATTATTACAAAAACCAACGTCCGAATAAATATTTTTAACGGAAATCGGTATAAATGCTGAGATTATATGAAATAATCGCTGAATAAAGAAATAATTATGTATGTATATGTTTTGTATTGATTGAATTCTAGTATTTTTCACCACCACCTAATATTCTAGATGATATAAAATGCCTGAGCATTAATGCAATATAAACAAATAGGTATACAATAGAACGATTGTTCGATTATAGCAAAAATATGTGATGATGGTCTGTGCTTATGCTTAGAAGTCGGTAGATGCGTATATTAATAAAATATTGTATGCCAAATATTATTCACTTCAGCAAGGACATTTTTTCGGTTGTGATACTGGGAAATTTACGTTCAGTATGTACGTAACGTTTTCCGTGACGTTTTCCATCCTCGTATCGGCATTCTACTCGATAAACCACGTTCGTTTCGTTTGCTAATAAATATTTCAGAGCGTCACGTCTCATATCTTCAAACTCTTTAAACACTGTCGTTTTCGAAAAATTTATGCTTAAAAGTTTTAATTAATTTTTCACTACTAAGTCCTTAACTAAGTAATTATTCACTTGATAAAGATTTTTTCCTCAAAATGAACAGATGCATCATCAGATATAATCTCCACCAATGTCAATTGAAATTCATGTATGTATAGCACAAAATAAATTCTAAAGAAACTCGACAGGATAAGCCGCTGTATTGGGATGAAAACAAAAGATCACACAGTCTCAGTTAAGAACCGCACCAGTAAAAGGCCAACAAAAACCTTTTAAATAATTCAGACGGTGAAACGAATCGGCGGTGCAAGCGGCGTTCTAATGATAAATTCAAATCTCGGCCCTCGAGAGAACAAAGCAATCAGAGTGGGAACAAAGGTTGGCCCCCGTGCCGGCCGAGTTCGCGCAAACTTGGAGAATGCCGGGCCACGTCAGCGGTGCGCGGTCATTTGTGGTTTTCAGCTGATTAAAATTGGCACTGTTTACCTGGATGCTGAATCACAGCGATGGTTCAGCGGAATAAATTCTTTATAGGGCGACAGAAGAATCTTTATGTTAAGAAGAATTAGCATTAGGAGATGAATGATAACCATGAGTGGTGAATGAAAAGAAACTTAATAGAGAATATGTCCTCATTATCATCGTCATCATCAGCCTGTGATAGGCTACTGCTGGAGTTAGGCCTTCGTTAATGCACGCTATCTCTATTAGGCTGTATTAGG
Source organism: Lamproptera curius (assembly GCA_029286875.1). Taxonomy (NCBI): domain Eukaryota; kingdom Metazoa; phylum Arthropoda; class Insecta; order Lepidoptera; family Papilionidae; genus Lamproptera; species Lamproptera curius. The sequence continues at coordinate 1,694,849 of JAGSMT010000023.1, forward strand.
ACCGAATCCCCCCAAGCTGGTCCAATCCGGGTTGCTGGGTGGACTGACTTTTTAAATGCCCATCCGACACATGGATCTATTACTTTTCAGACAATTAAGTAATCATCCTTAATTGCCCTAACCATCTAGAAAACGACAATGAAACCTTTTTGAGTCCCCGCAGGATTTGAACCCACGACCTCCGGTTTCTAAAGCACACGCCGTTACTAGGCTACGGAGGCAGACCAAATGTAGCTTTTATGAATAAAGAATGATATTACGTATAATATTAAATTTGCAAAATAGAGAGGCTGTTAAATTATGATTTTCAACGTGTTTATTTATGAACAATCGAAGATTTCAAATCGTTAGTAAATAAACTGAACGAATAACTATTTATAGTGTAGATAAAACATTTGATTACTCGAAATACTTATAAAATACTCAATCAATATACATAATCTTGTTCAAATTGTGATTCAATAAATACTGGTGATTAGAATGAGGGGATGATTTTGCAACACATCCTCTCATTGTATTAAGTATACGTAATGCCATATATCAACCTCAGTCTTATACAAAATTTAACTTCAAATGATACGAAATTCCTTATTCAGTACCGCTCGATTACATTTCAATTGTGACGGAACCTACCACGTCGATTATTAACATCTACTTTAATTAACTCCCATCAGATCAGCTCTTGTTTACAAACTAAGTGAATCAGAATACCCGTTTGCCACTTTGATTGTCTCCGCCCCGTGGCCCTATACTCGAAACTTGTGTGTTTAGGCCGCATAGTATCGAGGGTCGCTTGACTGAATCGCCACTTGCGAGTGTTGAGTTCACACATAACTAATGAATTGTGCGTGATTAAATTCGTAATGTCATATTATACTATGTCTGCCATTTTTTTAATGTTTCAGCAATCTCTATTATTTATTTACTTTATTATTTCTGTAGGCATAACATATTCACAAACAGACTATAAGACGACACAAATTTTGGGTCAATTGAACTATGACGTATATGTCATATAAAACCAGCAGTTGTATGTGTCCATACTATCCATTTATAACAATAATTGAATGAAAAAATTCTCAGAGATTAAGCAACATCAAAAATCTTTATGTATGGTTTTCTTGAAAGATGCAAATACCATCGATACTATTTTCTACTTTTCATAAATGGCCTAAAGTTTTCATTTACGCTACTTCCGGGTACAAAAAATTATATATTAAATATGTTCAAATTCAAATATCTTTATTCAATATAGAAGTGTAACACTTGCTTATTGATTGTCAAGGACGCTACCACCGGTTCGGAATAGGACGCCTCCGACCTGAGGAGAACCGGCGAAAGAAACTCAGCGGGCCTATTTTGTCATCTTTTAAAATAATCAAATATATACAAATAAATTTTCTTATGAGCTACATACAGTTCTATCATACGTATAATAAACTTGAAAAAACCAGGAGCGAGCATTCCATTACCAGGCTGTGTTATCATTTATAAATTCATTTATGTTATAATAACCATTAACACATAAACGTTCCTTTACTATTTTTTTAAATTTATTAACAGTTAAATTCTGTACGTTTACTGGGATTTTGTTCGCAGTCTACTTGCTGGAAGAATTAAATTATGTTTGTTTCTAGTATGTATGTTATGTGCATCACAATGTCTACGAAAATCATTTCTACTTTTTTGCACAAACATTAGGTTTTCTAAAATGTATTGAGAAGTAACGGTTAGTATTTTAATCTCTAGGAAACATTTTCTCAGAGATTCTTTGGGACACAGGTTATAAACTAAAATTTTCTGAAAAGGCTTTAAATGTAATGCCATACTAATTTATTTCCTTAATTCATTACGTTTGAGTAATAATGGTAACTTCATATGAGCAGAGTGTATCGCTTACCATCGATTCGACCTTACCACCGTCTCGTTTACCAAGCAATATCACAACTATGGTGCGCTTTAAGCAGGAACACAGTAGAATTATTACACTAGTTGTTTGTGCTAGAAACAGAAACCGTGGTGGTGCCTTGTACCTGGTACCTTGTCCACACCAGAGTAACTTCAAGCACAAAACTATCCCTATTTCTTTTATTTAATCATACAGGAGGATAATAAGGCATCTTATTACGAACCAGTGGTAGTGGTATTCTTGACAATCTGTAAGCGAGTGTAATACTTCTATAATGATTTTTTTTAACTGAATTTGAATTAAGTCAGTAAATAAAAACGTACCGATAAAAAACGATGTTTTTATAACTAAAAAAAAACATCGATTTCAAGGGAACTGATGTGAGTTTATAGAGATTATTGTTCCTGATAGCGCTGTATTTATTGCCATCGAACGATACTGAATACATTGAATCAGTATTCCATATTCGCTAAATAACCATCGGCCAATTCGTAATACGCGAACGTTTCCATTTTAAATCGCGCAGTTTTGTAAACATGAACGCCGGCGCGGACAGTTATTCGAATAAAATATCGCGGGCGAAATATATTCATGTCATATTACGTAGCAATATTATTAAACGCCATAACGAATGTACAATGCGCGATTCGTTATATCATTTTTGAGGGCAATCTAGATGTATGGCTTTAAATTTACTTTTTTTTTATATTCTGAACGATACGTAGGAGTTAAAACCGTCAGTTGTGATATTATTCGGTTTTTAAATAGAAACAGGCTACTTAAATAGTTACTTTATAAAAATGTTTAGTATCAATGGCCATAACTACCACGGAAAGATGTTAGAAGATGAGAATCTAACTGAGTGCTCCATAGGTTGACATGATTTGAAATATGTTCACACCACTCTGTCGTAGTTAAGCCACGGGGAAGCAAAGGGGAACTTTGGCGGCCCAAGGAGTAAGGCCGGCCGCGAAGGCAGCTCTAAGCGGCCTAAAAAAGCCTTTTTTAGAAGCTTCCTGCAGGGTGCAGGAGATAGGTGGATGGCGCTAGATATGCTTCTATCCTTGCCAATTGCAGCTAAAGTGGAGTCGGGGTAATAGGAGTGTCGTTCCGTAGAACACTATCCTTATTATAAAGCGCTGAAGAGTGCCAAAACAATACTGTTATCTACCTTTAAGACGACAGGAAAGAACAATCTGGTGGTTTTAGTCGGTATGAGTCCGACAAAATCTTCTACCTCTCGCGAAGACGAGTATGTGTTAGACTTTCAGTATATATAAAAGAAATTAATCAGGTCATTCTGTGATATATTTAAACAAAGGTTTGGTTATATTTTAAAAGAATTAGATTCATTCTTAATATAACAATGTTTACATGATTAATAATAGACATCTATTCAGCACATGACATAAAACGGGCGAAGGTGTGAAGACATTTGGGGACATTAAAGATATTTGTTAATAGGTTATATATATATCGAATAGAAACCGATGACGACATTATAATTCCATTATATTATTTATCGTTTTTCTTTAATAAGTCAGTCTAACAACCATAACCGTAAGATTAATATCATATTTTCTGCAGCGCCGTATTGACTTCTCCTTACCAATTTCCTATTCATCATTTAATATTTAATTTATCTTATAAATTGTAAACGCGATCGTCCTTCCAACAAAGTATCGGAGCCATTTGGGCGGTTATTAGTTCGCTTATGGTGTAATATCGCCACTTGGAGTTTCAAAAGCGCTTTAAGGGGTGATTTATTAAACATCCATGTAAAAGACGTTCATACAATGGAAGGCACAACAGGAGTAATTGTTGTATCGGTGGCTAGATTGAATCTATAAACTGTAGCTCTATAGCAAATTTTAAAATTGCTTTAGGTTTTAGTGAAATAAATCATATCTTCTACCAACACATAATAAGAAATAGATGTATCCATTGGACATTAAAATCAAGCCGAATCGTTTGACTACACTACGCCTATACAAAAATTATTATATTCATCTTTCATTTTGGAGTTTTTTTAAATAAACTTTATTAAAACGTCGTTAATTATTGAACGTTTTTGTCTAATTATAAAGTGACATAGCAGGATTGAGATGGAAAGCAGAGCTGTCAAAAGAAAAACTCTTTGTAGGACGTCACGAATCTGATCACTACCCGTATCGATCGTACTTATGAGATATTACATTACTTTCCCTTTGTAAATTCACTAGTTTAGGCAGCCCTTAAAGCCAGAGTATATCCGTAGTAATATTTTCACGTGACAACTTTGCGGTAAAAATCAGTACAGCTTTCCTTGTCAGCCCGCTTCCACTGTTAAAATACCGTTTTCTATGACACCTATCCATTCATTCCCTACGTTTTATGTAATAAATAATAGTATTTGCTACTAAGAAAATGTAATGTAATGAAATGAAAATGTGTCTCTACGTCTTCTTAATGTTTTCACTTAGGCTAAACTGCCACATTCGGCATTCGACCCATGATTATGTATTAGTTTTTAATTACAATATACTAAAATCATCATCATCATCATCATCATCAGCCTGTGATAGTCCACAGCTGGACATAGGTCTCCCATAATCCCTATCCATTAGGGGATTTTGGACCGTATCCCACCACGCTGGTCCAATGCGGGTTGGTGGGTGGACCGACTTTCTACATGCCCATCCGACGCATGGATCATCTTACTTTTCAGACAATTGGGTGATCGGCCCAAATTGTCCTAACCAACTAGGAAACAACAATGAAAATTTGTCGAGTCCCGCAGGATTCAGACCACGACCTCCGTTTCTAAGCCACGCCTATACCACTAGGCTACGGAGGCAGTTACTAAAAATAAAACGTTAATATTTTTGAAAGAATGATAGATAAAATGCCTTGAAAGAACATTACCAACTTTAGGCAAGTCACGACTGCATCCGGATAAGCAGAAACAAGGCGGAACAGCTTCCACAAGTCGCTTTCTTAACAAACAATCGTGCTTAAGTCTAAGTGTTTTCATAAATACGACTGTGTAACTGTTTGCACGTATGAGACGCGGGTTCTATGCCCGGGTCAAGTTGTAGTGCGTAAACACACTTCTCGTGTCATTGATTTCCGTACCGTTGGGGACCCAGTTTACGATTGTGGTGACCGAACGTGACAAATTTTATACCACAGGAAAAATATTTATTAATTTAACAGTAGGTATACATCTATGCAAATAAATATGTTTTCAGTGTCCATTTGTAACATTAAATAACTGTTTTGAAATGATTATTTTATCATGTTAAATCAATAAATATCACAAGACATTCTTATTATTTCTTTTGTTTAAGCGAATACTATACATTATTAAATAAAATGACTTTACGGGTTTTATCGCGTTTATTTTTCATATTTAAATTCCTGACGTTCCGAACACTTTCCAGCGGCCGTAAAGTCATTTTATTTAATCCGTAAAGTCATTTTATTAAATTTTTTTTTGAAGTTATACTTCTTTAGGCGCGTTATGAAAAAATGATGAGAGTGAAATTTTAAGATGCGTGACACAAAATTAACAGTTTATAATGAAAACGGTGAAAATGTAGTAAGGTCCATATTACATAGTGATAACGTTGATTTTGTGTTTGTGGTTTATGTTTTGTGTTAATGGAGTTGTCGTTTTTATTTGCGATAGTTGTTGCATAATGTGCTCTATGAGCTAGGATTAAGGTTCGTTTTGGTAGATATATATATATTATTATAAATAATATATTTTATATTATTTAAATTTATATTAAATATATATATTAAATATATTATTATATAAATATAGTAATTTTTGTTATGAAGTTTATTCAACTCGATATAATGGTAATATTTTTATTCATTTAATATATCAACATTGTGATTTATTTATGTAATACTTACTATTTGTGAATATTAGTGAAAAAAATGTGCTTATATACTTTTCAAGTGCTCCAATATAATTGAGGTTAACTATCCGTATGTATTATTTATTGTATTGTAATTAATTATTTGTATGCAATTAAAAACTATTTTTAATGATGCAAAGATAGGACTTCTCATCGCGCGTACATAAGTACACGCACCCATTTTTTTTTTTAAGTTTTATCTGCTGTCTTTTTGTCTGTTTGTTCTGAACGATTTCTGAAATGGTTGGTCCGATTTAAGAGGGACTTTCTCTTGAAGATCGCTGATGTTACTGAGAGCAACAGTAACGTAAGATACTTATCTTTTTGAAAAAGATTTTTTTTGTTAAAATAAATATAATACAATAAAAAGTTTTCTCTTCTTTCTTGTTATTTTGAAATTACGAACAATGTTCAATATTTAAAAAATGTATAGTTCAATTTATGAAACAAAATTTTAATTTACGGCTATAAAAAACCAAATAATTTAACGAGAACAATCTTTAACACTCAGTGAAACAATGGTCTTTAACATATTTTTTTAAAAAATTATTTTTATTTAATGAAAGAACGATTCGTGCAAAATGTTAACCTGATAGTGAGTTATACGTCCGCTAAAGTGCAAGACGCCACAGGTTCACTCGCCCAGAGATATTAGATGTTACGACTCGCTTAACCAGTAATTAAACTGGCAACAATGCCCTTGAAAATGCTTAGTAGCAGAAGAAGGCTTTCGATAAACATTCCCATTTCATTCTTATAGAAGAAGGACCTGTCTAACCAACACCTACTAAAAAAACCTAATTTAATGAATACACGCCTTTATCATCAGGGGGTTTTGGACCGTATCACACACGGTAGTCCGATGCCAGTTGGATCATCTTACTTTTCAGACAAATGGGTGATCAGCCCATACTGTCCTAACCAACCGGAAAAGAACCCATGATATTCCGTTTATAAAGCAAGGGCTTTATTATTTCGTACACTACGTTAAAGCCATTTTAATTTCAAATCGAACCCAGCCATTGGTTTCTTGCCACCCAGAAGTTGCTTAGAGCGGAGCAAATCATCCGTACGGAACAAATCCGCGACGAACAATCGTAAAGTTATAAACGTCGTGTCTAATCAATTCCTTTCCTATCACAAGTCATTTCCCAATTTGCTTCAGCTTCGGCGTGCTATTTAAATATCAATTTTATTCAATGGTAATAGAGTTTATAATGAAACTAAGCGTCCTGCGAATTGTCACCGTGATCTTTGGAGCAGACTAGGCCTTCTTAATTCGACGCCGATTGAATGGACAACATCGATTCTTTTGAATGACTAATGGTGAATGAAACCTTCAAAATGATTGAAAAGTGAATGAGAAACGCGAATTAAATAAGTCAAAAGACGTGTCAAATTATTTTATTATTCAGATTTTTTTTTACATTTCCTCAAATACCATAGGTTCTTTACTTATAGTTAAGTATCTTTTATAATAGAAAGTAAATCACAGAAGTCAAAGTATGTTTTTAAAATAAAATTTTCGCTAAAATAAGCAATTTATAGTGAGATTAATAATATTTTTTGGCTTAGTTATTAAAAGGAAATATGACGATAAAAAAATGTAAGAAGACCGTAAATCCGAGTCAAAATTAATGATATGTTTCCAATATCTCTTTTGAACAGAAAAACATTGTTCGGAAAGGTCGGATTACGTTTTTTTCTTTATTCAGATAATGGAAATAACTAAAATAATAAGTGCTATTTAAGCACCATATACAAATCTATACGTCAATGTAAATTATAATTCAATACGTAAATCATAATTTACGTTATAATTTAAGTAAGTAAATTATAATTTACATTGACGTCAATTGCTAATAGATGTCTTTAATTACACATTTATTAATAACTAGCAATTTGCACCCCACATTCTACCTGTGTTTAAAAAAATGGAATTGGAATTACGTGACTTAAAAAGTAGCCCATGACACTTAAAGATAGTATAGTTTTCTATTAAGACATATTTCCAGTCATTTCAGAGTCTATTTAAAACAATAACCAAAAAATATAGATAAAGCAGTAGTATTAAAAATTATAAATGTTCCATGTACAAAAAGGAAATAGATTGTTTTTAACTATCAATAGCGTCAAACATTACGTAAGTCGGAGCTATATTCACGTTGTCAGCGAGCTGTTTTATATTCCATTTGTTTTCACCACCTTCAGTTTATCAAAATTTTAAAACAAAACGTACAGGCACTTCAAGTATCAATGTTATCATTAATGTTCACTTTACAATACGCTGATTGAACTAATCGACTATACAACAGAAAGATATTATTTAATAGAGTAAGCTTGCGTCCTTCATCGAGACCTATCATTGAATTACTCTAAAAGTGTCAGAATGGAGCTCCCTAATCTTAATGATATGGTTAAGGTGCGTACACAAAAGCATTTTGTGTTTTTGTAAGTTGCAACTTTAATATTTTTAAACATTGGGAGTGAATACCTAAAACAACTAAATTTAACATACAACCGAAAGTAAAATATAATACGCTGGAATCTACACAACTTAATAAAATAGGATTATCCGTTTTACATCAAAATAGCCGTTTTTAACATATCACATTATGATATATAACAGTTACATGTAACAAAACAATTTTTTTGTCAGTTTGTCTTTTTGTTCTTGATAATCTCTGGAATGGCTACTCCAATATTACAAGACTTTCACATGAAGGTAGCTGCTCTAACCAGAAGTAACTTATGCACCCTTTTTCTTACACAAAAACTTTTATATTTCCAAGGACGAAGTTGCAATACCACAATAAGTCAATGCAATGTAATCCCGCTAACGAAGCTCTCCCACGTCATACGCACCTTGAGGGAGTCAGGGATGATATAAAAGAAATTCATGAGGCGTCCAGGACTCTCGTAGGGTCCGGACGCGGGCAAATTTATCACCACAGGTCGCGTTTTAACGGGACTTAAAAGCCGCGCTCGGTCCGTTAAGAATGAGCTAATGGGTCTTGAGATATAAGCAAACATTCGTAGATAGACGATTATTCTTAAAAATCGGTAAAGAACCGTAGAACAGCCATGGATTGGGCACGCGCCAAGTGCGTTTCGATGTAAAACGGATCGAATTTAAGTATTCAAATGAAACAGCCGCTTGGGGATACAAGGTAATTTAGCGTCGTTAAAATTTCAGCAACGCTTTAACTTAACATTAGTGCGACTGTATTGAAAGATTTATTTGTGTGCAATTGTAATTTATTGTATTTGCATGCCGATTTTTGTAGCTTTGCAAAGTTTAATTTGTTTGATAGCAACAGTGACTTCTGATGTACAGAAAAGGCTTTTATTTTAAATTTATTCGTTATTTCTTTTATTTACGCGATAATGTTACATATTAAATGCCACTAGTTACGGATATTTTCGCATTAATTCTCTATATTTGTTATCGACGTTTCAGACTCTGTCCAGTATCTAAGATCACGAGCAGATTAAGATGGGATATAATAACTATTTTTCGTATCTAACATGTAAGTTAAATTAGATAAGGGCTAAGTTATTGGATTTCTGCGAAAGGGAATCTATACTGGTATTTGGAAGGTAGTTTTGTGTAGCTGAATATCGTTTTGAGGCTAATGATAATAAAAGCCTCACCCGCACATTAAATCATAGAAAACTGTAAATATATATTTAACGCTGCTATTATAAAAATATATATTTATAAAAGGCTACCTCCGTAGCCTAGTGGTAAGGGCGTGTGCTTTAGGAACCGGAGGTCCGGGGTTCGATTCTTGTAGGGACTCAACAAATTTTTTGCTTCCTTGTTGGTTAGGGCATTTAATATAAATAACTAATATCTAGATTAACGGATATAAAAAAACACTAAACCTCAACTCACAGAATAAATGTAGTGGAAAGCACCTAAAAATATTATTATTATCGAGGTATCTAAGTTTCTGATGTCAGTGATATTACTAGTTTAATATTTAATATTCTATCAAATTAACAAAAGCTTAGCTGAGTAATAGACGAGATAGGGTTCTTATTACCTATGAAATATTTATTATTCCACATAAGCCCTAAAGTAGTTTTGATAGAATCAAAAAACCAGCCACTTACTATATTCATAAATCCGATAGCTTACGTATCCTGACTTTAACGTAATGTATTCACTGCGTCACGTATAAAAGAGCCTGAAAGATGTCATTGTCTACCTTTGTGTAAAGGTTAGGATAAAGCTTACTCGAGAGAACTGAATAGAAGACTCTTCTGGGTAAATTGGCCCTCGATTTGATTTTATTAGGCCATCTAGAGAAAATATTAACGATTGCGGGATAACAATGTTCAACTCGCATGAGCACGAGCTTTTGCTTGTAGTCAAGGATATTGTTCATTTTGTAATCATAAGTATTATAACGAGTCTTAAGTAGTTCTATTACATTAAGAAGAATCGTCATATTTATTTATTTATATTAATGTATTTTATTACTGACGTTTTTGAATTTGAACCGAAATACTTAATCGGATAGATAATGTTCAATTTATTATGTTTAGAATACTATTAAAGACTAACGAGTATTACTTTAAATAAACTGAGCTACCTTCTATTCACCGTTATAATTAATGATTTCTAACAATATCAACCAGCGTGTGTAGTAACAAAAAACTTTCGTTGTTATCTTGTTTAGAGATATATTACTCGTCAACTTTTTAAGAATCAAAATATTATTTTGTGTGTATTCTCAACAAAAAAAACAGGCCTTAAGTGGATTCTAGTTGAGTAACGTTACCCACCCCACTTGGCGTATTAAAGTGTCGAATATCGAAACATTACTGAAATGCGGAAAAGCAACGTAGGCCAATTTCCATAACGCGCTAGCTCCCTTAAGAGCTCGAGATTCAATGGCGTACCTCAGGGTACCAGATAATGCCCTCTACATTTACACGGGCCCTATATTTCGGCCCTCGAGAGATAACGACTAGATTAGTCCATGGCGTAGTGGTTCTTTAATATTATGGCCTTTGATGTCAGATTATAGCGGTGCGAGCCTACTTTGAAGTGTTACTTTGTGGACGCACTCGGGGGCGGCGGTATAAGGGATAACGGGAAATTAGCCGTAATGGCTAATTCACTTTGAAAAAAGTTAGTTTATAGCAAGATTGTGTATCACGTTACTTATAAGAATCAGTAGATATTTTATAATTTTTAAACTGCCTCCGTAGCCTAGTGGTATGGGCGTTTGCTTTAGAAACCGGAGGTCGTGGGTTCGAATCCTGCGGGGACTCAACAAATTTTCATTGTTGTGTCCTAGTTGGTTAGGGCAATTTGGGCCGATCACCCAATTGTCTGAAAAGTAAGATGATCCATGCGTCGGATGGGCATGTAAAAAGTCGGTCCACCCACCAACCCGCATTGGACCAGCGTGGTGGGGTACGGTACAAAACCCTCTAATGGATAGGGGTATATTAGGGGAGGCCTATGTCCAGCAGTGGACTACCACAGGCTGATGATGATGATGATGAATTTTTGAAGATAGCTAAAAGCGTTGCAATAACTATGATATTTGTAAAATAATGCGACCAGACTAGAAAGAGCTTGATTTATTCACCAGTACTAAGCTGCAGTCGTACATTCATGCAGCATTCAAAGTTCTTATACTAAAACAAAAATAAAGCTTGAAAATTATTTGAATAATAAGACAAGTCAAGTAAAGGTTAGTAGTTAATGACTCGTCAAATTTTATCAACTGTATTTACATTCCTCCTTCATTATACATAATAATAAGTATATTTAAATAAGCAATATTTAAAATAATAAAGAACCACTAGTTAACTATACGTTAATTGTTACATATATTAATAACGTAATAAATTTTATTGTTTTTTTAAGCTTTTACTTTGTTTCATAAAACCATTTCGTGCACTTTACTTCAACTTACAAGGACTTAATCAATGAATTATTGAAAAATGAAGGTCTTAATTACTCAAGCACTACAGATATCTATTAAGAAATATATCAAGATTGCCCTCAGATAAAACGCTCGAGTCAAATACAATATTTTCTTCGTCATATTTCTGTTAATGCCAATCTTATGCGGGCACTTTTGCCAGCCCAGTAGCCGGTAATCCATTCTAACTCCTGAGTGGGGGTCGAGGACGGGGAAAAATGTTCTTTTTTCAAGTTAACCACTGGTATTATGTGTTCGTTGCTAAAATACTCTTATCCGACCAAAGTAACGGTCGCTAACCTTTCTTAAATGACGTAAATACAGACATTGCTTTTCTGCTTCGAAAACTTGATTATATAAATTGTTATAAGCATATATGTAGTGATATAATCAAAAATATTTATTTTTTTATAAATATTATGTTTTCTTTGATTTGAAAATTGTTAAGGGCTAAAATTTCACTCAAAATCGTACCGTTACGTAATATTTAATGATATTTACGGCTTATTAAGTTGATTTCAATAGTAAAAATAGCTCTCTGCTCTTCGGTCCTTACGTAAGTCTTGTGTTATTTCATACGAAAAATCATTCAAGTCATATTCACAATCTCCTGCTTATTGATGTTTAACTATTTAGAAAAATTTTATCTTCACCGATTCAACATTGTAATGCTACGAAAAGTTCTAAGCATATTACCTCCGGTATCGCATTATCAGTGTTCTTGCGTTTTAATTCACAATTCTCATACTCTCCTCTATTTTTGAAAACCAAACAATTCATAAATTAAATGTCACATCTAACATCTACTTTAAACTTGAAATTTCACCTGTGTACGTCCTGTACTTTCGTGTAAGGAACTTTCTCTAATCCATTCGCAACTTGCTCGCCGAGACGTTAGTTCGTACAGTAAGTGAAACACGGCGACTGGGGACTTACGGGCTTACAACGGGGCCACAACACCGGTCCATCGATTATTCCGGTGCCCCAACAAGCTGACTATGCCGGCTTTGCAACGCGACTGCTCGGATCTGGAAGGATTACGAAATTTTCCTACACCCACCTGACGGCAAGAGATCGAGAATTAAATGTTAGAAGGGACCTCCGGTAAAGTTTCAGCTTTAACTGATTCTGGGAAGACTCTTTTAATCAACGAGGATTTTCCATTTTTTAACTTGTCACTTTTTTGTCCGTTACATAAACAGTAAAATCTAAAGCTGGTAATGTAATTGTATTTATTTATTTGAATGAACTTTTTCGGCGACTTAAACTAGCTTAAAAACTACTTGGTGTTTATATTATTAAGGTTTTTTTCTTCTTTTCGTTGAAAAAATAATTAGATAAACAAAAATATATTTTTAATTAAAAAAATTATAGTCAATAATAGAACTGAATATTCAGTGTTAAATCTACTATATTCAATGATACCTACTTGAATTTTGGGTTTTCCCGTATTTATTACTAGTACTTTGTATGATTCTATAAAATAAGATTGAAATATAGATGCTTGTAATTAGGCAACGTATTCGTAATTGTTTATATAAAAGCACTAAATTGCGTTCATTTTCAGGGTCGATATCGTTAACTTAAAAGCGTAAACTGAACGCCGCAACGTTTTATTGACCAATAACGTTCGAAAGGGACAATTTGCCAAATCAAAGCAATAAATTCTGAAACAAAATTACAACTGGATACGGTCTGCCGGGAGTCTAAACCGATCTCCGGGCACTATTCAAAATTTAATGGCCTGTGAAGTAATGCATCGCGGTACGATTCTACTTTCGGACTTTTTCATTGCTCTAATATAGAGCGAATTGGCTTTGTTCGGTCACGGATATGATTCAGTTTGGGAGCCAAATTGCGTCGGAAAATACCTCTTGGCGTTGCGCCCCGTGTGAGTTCCCCTTCCCTTATTGCATCGTACGAAGTGCTTCCCGTAGTTTGCGATGTCGGATAGTGAAAATATTTACGGAAGGATTTCTCAATGGCTTCTTGAAATAATAGTAATTTTATAAATAAATAGAAGCTAATGAGGTGATAAAACAATGTCATTTTTAAATTGATTTGAATAAACAATAAATTTGAATAAATTGAGGAACCAAATCGGAAGTTAGAATATGAATCTACAATTTTGATGATTAATTCTTTATTGATAATTATTATTACGAAAAGTCTAGTCACTACTCTATTTTGTTAAGAAATTAATTTAACTATTTTTCACTTTATATTACTTGCCCATCCAAAAAAAAATACGTATGCAATTGCGTCAATCAATTGTGACAATCTCGTAGAGTCTAATATAAAGGGACAATATAACTTACCTTCAGTCCATTAGACTAAGAACCGCAAAACTTTCGTACATTACACTCGAAATCAGACGATTCGAAAGCCAAATCCATCAATTTGGAGAAACAATGGCGGACGTACGCTTAAGGATAAAGATGTTAACGAAGTAAACAAGACGCGGCGCGTGTAATGAATGCGAAATGGATACGAGGGGCCTTGTTAAGAGTTCTCCGTCGGCCCAACTAGCCGATACAATGGGTGAACAACTCAACTATTATTTCTTGGGCGGATAAGCCCACTTTGAAACGAGACACCATACAAAAGGGTCCACATCAAAATTCGCCGCCCGTTAGAACCCTGTTTATCATTTTGTGAGAAATTTTCACTAGAAACGACAAGTTAGTTGTGGAGCAAATTTTGAGTGAAAGCGGTATCATTCATTTATCACGATAGTTGATTAAAATGTAATACTCGCTTCAACATGTTAAGGAAGAGAGGTTTTTAGATGCAGCTGTATTTTTTGAATTTGCCTTTCTATCCAGCGGACAACCATATCTTTTATTTTCTGGTATAGTAGTCTTGGTGTAAGTCATTAACATTCAAAAATTAATATAAACAGACGTTAACAATGTAGTTATAATAATAAAAATTATGGAAGTTATAGTTGTAATCAGTATTGGCAAAAATATTCACAAATTAACAACCTTTGAGACCGTACTTTAACAGCTTTTTACGGTTAACATCATCTGAAATAGTCTAAAGGATACATAAGCACAATTAATATAAATTTGCCACTAAATCGCTCAAAGCTTGTTCTTTAATACAATGTTAAACGTAAAGCTTCCGGTGGAAGAAATGGATAAGCGACAGTTTGCGCCACAAGAGGCTTAAATTCGTTATCATATAATGTATATATATGATACAAGTAATGTACATCCTTATACGTAATAGCATAATTTTTATATATTTTGCATATGTAATAAAAATGTTTGTGTCTATGTAAGTAAAGGATGAGTAAGAAATACAATTTAAAGATAGATATTAATAGTTCTCTATTAATATAGGCTACATTATATTTAATGGAATGTTAAGTCATTGCTGTCATAATATATTGCGTTTCTTAGTATACTATATTTCCTTTTACCTAAAGAAATTGATTTAAGACGCAAGAAATCTATTGCTGGCTCATGGGGGACTAGGACGACTATGGACGACTGTTCAGCTCCTGTATGCTGATATGATAATGTTGATTAAGTGTTCACGTAACTTTAAAGAATATTAGGTAAATCAATAACTAATATATTATTAGTATATAATATGATAGCCACGAGGGTATCGTGGATGATACACGGTTAATAAAATATTCAATCGTGAATACGCAAACGGAGCGGCGGATAAAGAGAAATGAATCATGTTTGCGATGGGCGGAGGGAGCAAATAAAATGAAAATAAAGAAACTATATAGCCCGAAAAGGGATCCGGGACTAATGGTTGGCCCATTTAGCCCGGTTTATCCGGACACTCGCGTACCGCAGTAAATCATCCCGGTGCTGTGGGCGGGCTTTTTTCCCGAGCGTCGCCTTCAATTAGACCGGGGCTGGTCGGTTCCGCTCTTACGATACGCTACGAAAAACACTTTTAGACGATAACGTTGTAAGCATGTCCTTCTAACGGACGTTATTGTTAGTATATTTACAACTTTATTATTAGCACTATTGCTCGGTAGTGTAAAAGTTGAATTGTCAGCGATTGCGTTATCATATATGGGAAATATATATATGTAATTTAGAGTCATCTTCTAATCAATCGACACTATCGAAAAGTTGTATACACAGTCTGGCTTTGCATAAAATCTATTATTTTATCAACCTAAAGGGTTTCTGTATTTAATAGTTGGAATAGTTGTCAGTAAATATTAAGGGGCTGGCGAAAAACGGTCTTGACAACATGAGCGCCATTCTCATATGCCTCTCTGACACATGGATCATCTTAATTTTTATATAATTCAGAGATTGTCTCATATGTCGCAATCAACCAAAAAAGAATAATAACACAAAGTTCTTTTTCCCACAGGATGCGGACCCTCGACCACCGGATTTTAAAGCGAAGGAAGTACTACTAGGCCATAAAGGCGATTTTACGGTTTTCTGTACGTTATATATTAAATATAAGTATTTGTAAAAATGTTAATCAAATAATAATTACCTTATCAGTACTCCATTATAATGACCAGCGATATGTAATTGCTAACGTATTTCCCAATTGACTAATATTTATCATAAATAATTGACGTGGAATTATAACTTCACCACCAATTATAAAACTGCCATGATATAAAATATTTAAACTTTTGATACCGATGTAATTTTCTATTAGTGAATAATTTTGACCAAATATGTTTTATAAATATGAAAAACTAGAATCAAATTCGATTAAATCTAAATTTTCACAGGAAATGTTAATTGATGTACTTGTTGTTATGTAAAATAAAACATTCAACGATGGTAATTTATTTTTATACTTCTGTAACTGCTTATTATCAAGGCAAAGGCATATCTTGGCAAGGTATTACGCAAATATTTTTTGCAATAATATTTTCTTGTTTTAATTTGAAGGGCTCCGTAGCTATCAGCTCTGCTCAACTTACCGTGAGCAAGTCGTAACACACTGTGCGTTTTCTATATTTGCATACGAAGGCAGAGTCGGGCCACCTGATGGAAAGTACCAACGCCTATTGGTATTGGTATTACCTACGCGCTGCCTGCCTTGAGTTACAGGATATTACGTCGCTACGGTGCCCTTCAACCCGGAATACTATACAAGAACACACCGCGGTCGCATCGCCTAGACGTCTCGCTGGCAAAAGGGGATCTTCCACCTCTAAGCCTTTAAGGGTTGAAGCTATTATTCACTTATAAAAATAAGATACACGAAGGAAAATTTGCTGAATAAAGTAAACAGGTATTGATATCATCATCACCATTCGTCTGTCCGTAGCTGAATTAAGGCCTCCCCTTATATGAATTTCGGAATATTCATACACATTCATACATATTCCCCTGGCTTGATTTAATAAATATCATCGATCCTAGTTGAGATATTGTAATATCCCTTTGTTGTTTTTCATATTGAATATTTATGAAAGGCAAGGAAAAGAAATACACGTACACCGATACATGCCCGTCTCAAACTGCGCACTACTTAATCTTACCCAATAAAAGGAGCGGCACAAAAAACATTTTCCCCGGTCCCCCTCCAGTTTCCTGTCAAGTATGGATGGCTGCTGTCGAGATGTTACGTTTTCCTTATTTTATTTGTTCGCCTAACGTTAAGCAATGTTTACGTCACTCTTGAACTCGTAAGTTGGAGGGCAATGTTGGATATAATTTTTTTCCGAATCGTATACTATATTGTTATATACGCTTCTTTTGATGTACGAAAACGAATCTAAATTTATTGTTTCAACGGTTTTGGAGGTACAGACTTAAATCAATAGTAAATGCCATAAAAAGAAAAATCGGGAAATGCTTTTGCCTTAGTTGGTATGGTTGAATTGATTGGGGGGTTGGAAATAATAAATCACGCCACTTTTGGTCTAGTATCGAGATGTGACAAACTTTATATTTATTGGTGCAAAACTTGTCTGTAACTTTGTCGCAATTTAAAAAGTAGTCATTAAACGGATAGATTTTATTGTTATCCTTGAAAATAAAATTTGGTACATTAATTTTCTTTATGTCTTACGTAGATTTTTAAACAAAATAATTCAATACCAAATGATCTCATAATTTACAAAACTTGATACATGAACGAACAAAAATATAAAACGTAAAGATTATATGGATAATATATATATATATATATATATATATATATATATTAAATAATCGATAACATACATGACACATTACTTTGCACCGTAAACGGACATAAAATTAAATCGATTGTAAACGTCGGATATAGATAAAGAAACACGATAAAAGCAGATTCATATTAATCAGCAGCTTAAGTATTTAATTTTATTATTTCCTTTAGAACTAGTAAATTTAACACGTAAACTGACTGGTTTTAATCATCACCTCTCGAAAGTATCTTTGCGATCCACAAATAATTAAAATTGTACTAGTAATACATTTGATCTGATTAAACCTAGTGATTGATTTACTTGTGCAGAACGCTGAAGCCCGACACGCCCTGTACGTAAGGGGCGATCTTTTTTAAACATCATCAACCACCTCCCCCTCTACCTCAATTTTATTAAATCCCGTTAAAACCGAACCAGAGATACTTCCCCAAATGGGGACGCTATATGAATAACGCCAGTGAATTTAATTAAGCCCACAGCGTAAATATCATTCGTGTTTTATCGGTTTCAAATTAAAAGGGGCCTTTGTTCCAGTAATGGCTGTAATTTGCTATTGATATTCGTGATCGAGCGAGATAGTTGATTCACTTAGAATGCAAATTAAATTCTAGGACACCTTAAGATGTTTTGGTAACGATAAACTCGTACAATAAAAAAAAACCAGTTGGTTATGAATAATCGCATACCTTAAATTAAATACGTAATATTTAATATAGTACTTATACCAAACATGTAAATTTATGTTAAGAAGCCTGTGAAAACTGTTAATTTACAAACAACAGTACTCTGGCTAGTAAGACTGGGTCTGGTAAATTTAAGTCTTAATTACTGTAATTACTTTTTAATTCATGTATCTTGTGAGGCTTGTAGTATTTGCAGTGAATGTTTATGCAATAATTTAAATGCAATTCTAAATTTTATTATAACATATTTTACTGCATACACTACAAGCCTCACAAGATACATGACTTATAAAGTCGGGCCGATCACCTAATTGTCTGAAAAGTAAGATTATCCATGCGTCAGATGGGCATGTAAAAAGTCGGTCCAATCACCAACCCGCATTGGACCAGCGTAGTGGAATACGGTCTAAAACCCCTAATGGATGGGGTATATTAGGGGAGGCCTATATCCAGTAGTGGACTATTAAAGGCTGATGATGATGATGATGAAAAGATTTTCATTATAAGTACTATATTAAATATTGAGGTAATCACTGTCAATCGATGTTTAATATAACAAAAGCGTAAACTCAGTGGCAGTAATTCCATAGGCTTTAGCTTGAATAGAATTCATCTCTTATATACCGAGGCGGATATTGAAAGATAAACCCCGAAATAATTACTTGTTTACATCCAGTTTAGAGCCGGCAGAAAATTTCCGTCTAATTAACTATACGGATCGAATTTTGCCTTATTTTAGACAAGATTTCTATAAAAGAATACGATACAACAGATTTTACGATTATTTTGAAGCGGCCTCTATATTTAAAATACAATAACTGCGTTCTATCTTCTTTCTTTTTACTCTTGAACTTTTTTCTTTCCTACTCGTTCTGTTTCTTTTTATAACTAACACTATTATTATTATCATTATAACATTATTTATTACAAAACTGTTTAAAGCTAAGTATATCGAATTTATGCTTACGTAGCCGTATCCTAGTGTGTGCTTTAGAAACCGGAGATCGTAAGTTCGACTCCTGCGGGGACTAAAAAGCCAATTTGAGCCGATCACCCAATTGTCTAAAAAGTAAGATGATCCATGCGTCGGATGGGCATGTAAAAAGTCGGTCCAACCATCAACCCGCATTGGACCAGCGTGGTGGGATACGCTCCTAAACCCTCTAATCGATAGAGGGGGAGGCCTATGTCCAGCAATGTACGATCACAGGCTGATGATGATGATGATCTAATAGCAATCATTTTTGTATCCTTTTCTTTTATCGAATTATTGAATAAAAGATTGGATTGTAATTCAACAACGCCTTCACCCTTTTGCGTCTTTGCTAAACTAATATTCTTGTATTGATATAGAAAAAACTCTTATTTAAATACCAAACTATATTACATATATTTTTAATAATACGTATTTGAATGGGGTGTGCATAATGTCTGAGAAAACGTTCTGTTTATCAATTAGGCTTTTTACATACTTCCGCCAAATATGCCTGATCCAATCCGAGGTTTATTTTATTACCAAGTTTCGTCCCGCGGTTTTCCCGCATGGTAATGGTTATTCATGATAATGATGAATATGCATTGTATACTTGTGAACCTGAAGGTTTTTAAACGCCGAAATAGATCGGACATGGCATATTTTTTTCGTGATAATTTTAACATATATCTTTAGAGATATATAATTATCTATATATGCCTTTGTAGAGATATATTACCTATATATTATTATGGTAAATAAGGTGGGTTATTGTAATATTTTAGTAGGTGATGCGTGAATAAGTAACAAATACACATCCTCCCGTAAAAACTTTTGTATTTTAAAATATTAGTAGTATTAAATGTTGCAAAACGAGTAGAAGATTAATGAAATCAAACACAATTTAAACCCTGGGCAGAATATATCAGACAGTAACATCGATATCCAAAATAATAAATTGAGTCAATATTATTATTCTACTTTTAACCATCGAGTATATATACAGTATTTCTTTCTAATATTAGCTTATATAATACTTTAGGAGTTTCTCCTATGTTCTGTTTTTATTGGTCAATTTATACTTTGACTTTTCAAAAGTATTTTAAACTCGGCTGTTAGACAAAGCCTAAGGCATTAAACTCACCTGTGTACATAATTTTGTGCAGAAATGAAATAAATAAATAAATATCCGCCAGCCTAGTCCCATAAACTATCAGTTTAGGTTGTAACTCCATTTATGAGAAGCCTCTGAATCGGTATTTAATTGCACGCAAGTCGGAAAGTAATCTAGTTTTATTAACAGTCGCACCCATCAATAAACTTGGCAGAGACAAACAAGAATGTTACATTTTAAACCAAATTATAAATACAATTTTCGTTAAAACAGTAGCATGAAAATGTATAATGAAATGAGCGAGGAAAAATAACTTTATTAAGATTTATGCAAATTCATATTTTCTTTTTACGTTACCCTCTGTGGAAAAAGACACGACGAATGTGCTTTGAGTTAACGTTTCCATTACGACAAACACAAAGTAATTCAACTTCTTGGAATATTAAAATAGGTATTAATGAAACTTGTGAACAGCATGACTTGACTTGATCATAATTAAAACATGTAACTAGTTTGTTAATATTCCAAATAGAAAATGCTACAGTATTTTATAATAGACTAGTCTACCCATCCCGGCTTTGCACGGAAGCAGTGGTTATATCTGTAATATTTACTGAATTTTTCCTTTAAACTACAGTTGTAAGAGGCCATCCTGAATGTACAACGAATTTAAGGTTCTCATTTGAATAAATTAATTTGATCAATGCTATATTACTTTGTAAATAAGTCATTTTTTCCTTGAAATGTAAAGTTTAAAAAATGGTCGTTGTGAGTTACTCTTAAATGATAGACTTATACCATCGCGGACTTTTTGTTGACCTTTCTAGAATAATATTTTAATTTATCTTGTGGGGTTCAGCCAGCGTTTTCAATATCACATTACATTATCAGCCTATGTTAGTCCACTGCTGGACATAGGCCTACCCTAATGCACTCCTTCTCCTTTAGGGGGTTTTCGGACCGTATCCCACTACGCTGTCCAATGCGGTTTGTTGGGTGGACCGACTTTTTACATGCCCATGCGAGCCAAGGATTATCTTACTTTTCAGAAAATTGGGTTATCAGCCCAAATTGACCTAACAACAACATTGAAAATTTGTTGATTTGGACCCACAACCTCCAGTTTCTAAATCACGCGCCCTTACCACTAGACTACGGTGGCAGTTACATAAGATATGAAATAGAAAATAGAAAATAACAATGTTACTTGTAGCAGTGAAGTGGCGTCATGAGTGATGCATTACTAACTAGCATTACACTACATTATACTACACTAGCAACTAATTTATACTAATATAAATTCCATACTTTATTTGGCTTTTATATATATATATATATATTTAGAACAATCTGTGCTATGCGTATATACCTCACAAGCCGAGTCAGTTATATGACGCTATTCGTAGTACATTTGCATAGTTGGTACACGCTTGCGAACACTGTACAGTTATCAACGTACTAAACTATTTTAATGTAATCTATAAAAGCACGAAACAGGAACCGAAATTTAATAGATGAAAATATAACAAACGCCTGATGTAGACTATCTCGTGGTGTTTAATTGACGTTATCCAATCAGATCTCTTTTATTTGAAGACGACTTTAATATCGGCTTTGTTAATATCAATTTTAGGTCTCATACAGCGATTTATTTTTATACCTATCATTGCTATAGTATTTGACATAAATGCTACCCTAAGTGTATGAATAACGTTGCAATCCATATTCCTTCTGAAGATATAATTTAAATTTATGTTTCGTTGTTTTTCATTTTCAGGAAATATAAATTATGACCAATACAAAAACAATTACGTGTAAGAATTTGAATTGATCGCACTTAAAAAAGGATTACTATTAAAATTCTGGTAGTTTAACTATTCATAAGCCAATATAATAATATTATTGTAATAATACTGTATTTAAAAATAATAGTCTTACGAAAAAGAGGTTTACCGACCTTTAGTTGATAATATCATAATGACAATTTATTACTTTTAGCTATCTTCAAGCAAATTTTTCGTAAGTTGATTTTGAAACTAACAGCAACCCTAAATTGAAAAACTTTATATAACTCTTTAATTTCTTTTTCAAACATTAATTGTTTTATACTATTATACAATTATTATTAAGGTGAATTGCCTCAAATGGGAGGAGAGAAAAAAAATCTAATCGTTAACATAAACGTGTCAGCATTACACGAATTACGGTTTTTACTTTTTATAGTACGAAGGAATTATAAATGGTAATTTAATCTGATAACTTAAAATATGTATTATAGGTAACGAGCAAAATTGTAATTTAATGTTAATTTATCATGTAATCAACTGGATTGGGATGGAATTTACATATTTTACGCACTACTATTTAAGGATTATTACTTTTTTTACAACACAGAAGATTCTGAAATTACGAACAGTTTATAATAAAATTATAAAAAAGAAACGAAAAAAATTAAAATAACAATTAGAAAATTAAACGATCGTAACCATCAAAATGACTGCCTCCGTAGCCTAGTGGTATGGGCGTGTGCTTTAGAAACCGGAGGTCGTGGGTTCAAATCCTGCAGGGACTGAACAAATCTTCATTGTTGCTTCCTAGTTGTTTTAAGCAATTTGAGCCGAATCGCCCAATTGTATTAATAAGTAGAAGTCCATTCGTCAGGATAGGCAATGTAAAATCGTCCACATACCGATTGACCAACTGGTTGGGTGAATGTCCAAAACCGCTAATGGATAAGGGTTACATTTTTGGAGCAGTCCAAGATTGGACTAACAAAGTGTAATAAATGTGTATGAAAAAGACTGATAAAGTTTAAATGAACATTCAGAAAATAACGATCGTATCACCTAATTGCTTGAATCCAGGCTAGATGATTTGAATGAATCGCATCAAAATATCGAGTCGGATTACAGAACGTAACTAACTAAGTAACAATCATATTGTTGTTCATTAAGGCGAATTAGTAACAAATTATCGATATGTACTGAAAGAATGATGACATTCACATTTGAATCAAACATAGATCAAGGTCGGCACATGCAAGCCGAATGTAGACCACTGTGGATAGTCCAAACGCGTGTAATCAATTTGTGATAAGGACACTTTGATTAATGTACTATGATAGATGACTTTTAACCAGTGCGAATGGTGATATTGTTTAGCTTTTAATGGAGCATCGAAAATCATCATTACCTTCTTGCTTGAAACTACAACAAGTGAATGAATGACCATCAATTGACAGATTCAAAATGAAACTAACTGTAAGTACTAAACCAACATATGTCCAACTAAAGGCGAAGTTACAACAATTTGTGTATTCACCAGCTACTGTATGCTTTGATTTGGTGAACCTATAGGATCATGGTGGGGGATACAGTCAAACCTGAATGGTACGCAATGGATATTAATTGGCTATGTCAGCAGTGGATCAAATCAGGGATAGAGATTGAATTAATGTTACAAATGATTGAGTGACGATTATTTGATGACGAAATTAATGGATAAATACTGTACAAATGCTTATATCAATAGTATAGGTGAGTATAGGTAAATATAGATTTATTATGTTACGTTATTTTATTTTACACTTTAAATTTTCAATTTAAATACCGACTACAATTTTGGTCGACCCCCGACCAGGAGGGATGGCAATCTCCGTGCTGGTTCAATTTGGCAGCGAGAAGCAAGGGATCGGCCGCCTTGGCGTTCATTAAAAAAGGCGTATGTCCAGCAGTGAACTGTTAGAAGCTGAAAATGATGATCATGATGATGAAATACGGAGTGTATGTTTACACTATAATATTTTTGCGTCAATGATCGTTAAAAATAATATTCGTTCATACATAACCTAAATTTAAATATAATGACATTAATGATATAGAAGAATTTGCTTATATAATACGCATATTTAAATTTGAGCCAATTTTAGTAGTATTGACATTAAACAATGGCTAGAAAGGGTCTGTGTAAAACTACTGTTCAAATACCCACATCATTTAGTCAAAATATCAACTAGGCATCAGCCTAAATTCATTCTGAAATCCGCAACAAAGGAATTGAGTTCTAATGTCCAATTAGGCAGTCCTTTTAGTTTGATAACAATAGTCTGAATTTAGGATTAACGTTAACGTTACAGTTAAAATATAGCATAAAATTGTATTAAAAAGCCCGCATCTCATCGGACTGTACATTAATTTTACACAATTAAAAAGCATATGATAAGGAAATACCTAAACATGACGTGATTACAATATAAGAACAAGTCAGGTATTATTACATAGTTTCATCCTTAAACATACTTTTTATTTAGCAAGAAAATTTGTAACTAAATGCTGCATCAAAGATAAACAAGTTTTAAAGTAACTGTTACTAAGGAAAATTACTTACAGTATGTTACTAATATTCCTTTTTGCAAGCTCTTCACATTTGTATTGAGACTTGCACTTTATTTGAATAAACAAAATCTTCGTTTATATAAGATTTTTCCAATGTCTTATCCACTTCAAAACTAGGACATGTCTAAAGGACAACCGTCAAGAAATTTTTTGGTAATATTTTTTTTCTCTTTAAATATATTACATCTTTATAATGAATCAAGCAGTAGCCGGGGTACACAGGGGGCAACTGCTCTTTCCTGGCATCTCAGTCCTATATATAATAACTGCTTAATTAAATAGAATATATTCGAAAATAATTATAATATTTTTAACGTTGTCCTAACAATGTGTCCAAAGCTTTCTTTATACTTTGTGCTTCATATTCTAAATTACTAAATAAAATTTCTTTACGGATTTTATCGTGTTTGTTTTACATTTTTTAAATTTCCGACGTTTCGAACACTTTCCAGTGGCCGTGGTCACGGGGTAGATGTAAAGTAATTTTATTTAATAATGTATAATATTCGCGTAAACAATAGAAATAATTCTATATTACTACCATACTTTCTTCAATTTTATGATGGGCAAAACATTTACTATATTAAAAGCTTTGTTAAAATATCGTTGTCATGAAATCTCACAACTTAAATATGGTCAGAAATCAAAGGTCGTTTTTGCTAATGAAAGAACAAAGAAGGCGGAAATGTTTTAACATTTTTTTTTTAATGAACATGCTATCAAGCACAGCTTATAATATCATCGTTTTAAACCTGTGTTAGTCCACTGCTGGATATAGGCCTCCCCTAATGCACGTCTTCTCGTTTTTGGACCGTATCCCGCCACGCTGATCAAATGTTTATGTTTATTTTTCTTATAGAAAAACATATTATAAGCGCGTGTGAACTTTATGCAAGAAACAATTTCTTGGCACGGTAGCCATATTCGAAATTCTCTCATCAAAGCCGTTGTTCTCAGCTCACAACTCAATCTTTAATATCGCATCGAAATAAGGAATGATATAGCCGCAGCGGATGCCGGAACGTGTTTTGTTCGGGGGATATATTATTTCGCCCGTTTTCGAGATGGCTTATATTGCGACCGTAACTCGTTGCAGTTTTCATTCCCCATTCACAAAGGGTATTGAGTGATTTTTATTTTGATACTTATATTCGATACGGCCTTTTGATACGGTCTGCTGATGTTGGAATTTTAACATATTTTTAAAATTATAACTCTCAAGCTGTATTCACTTCTAAGGAATTACTATTTTATATTCTTTGCATATTCCTAAATAGGTTAAGTTCATGGAATGGTTAGAATACTTTAGGCATTGGTTAAACAAAAGAGTATAGCGTAATAGGTGAACAGAAACTGAGCCCTGAATGTAAGTAGATATATGTATTTCAAACTGCTATAAACTGTTTTATGTAACAGGTTGCTTATTTGGAGGTTATAGGATTTTAATAAATTAATTATTCATATGAATGTATAAATAATATCACTTTTTAAGTATCTAAAATTGAAGTATTAATTTAAAGCATTTTAATTAACTAGGAACCCCCCAGCCCACTTGTGGGTGGAATTTCGTCAAATCCATTCTTAGCTGACCTCCACTCGGCAAAAGAAATATTTACACCAAATTTCAAGTCACTACGCCTTATGGTTTCAGAGATATCGTGATGAGTCAAAATATAGGTGGAAATCTCTTTTTTATATATAGATAAAATTTGTATTAGATGTAGATTTTATTTTCTTCAAAAACTGCTACCAAATAGGTAAGCTACTTAAATTTATTTTACCCTTATTTGGGGTATAAAATCAAAGGTAAGGCTTATAAGCTGGATGTTTAATAAACAAGAGTTGGTTAAGTAGCATTACGAATTCAATCAAGCGCGTAATTCACGTCCGGGCTGTTGCAAATTCAACTTGATTATTCGGCAACTTGCACAAAGACGTAAAATGCACCGTAAATCTTGGCTCTAAACATCGGTGCCCCAAAGAGATTAAACGGTTTACCTCGCAACATAACTACGACAGGAAAACGTTGCTAAGCTGATTTAAAGTTGCCCCATTATACGTTTCAACTCGACGGAAATTATTTGAAATGAGCACGAAATATTTTAGACCCTAAATTAGCATAATCCGAACAACGGGTACAAGGGACAAGGGGGGGGGGGACACCCCTGCCCAAATTCGCCGCATCGCTTGGACCCCAGTGCTGTCTGTGATTTTTGCCTTAATGATTGTATTAACATTTTGTTTGTTGACTTTCACCCGGGCGCCGATAAACTGGATTGAATTCGGCCACTTATTCCTAAGTCAATAACAAAGTGTTCATAAATTATACACTGTTTGAATTTCCAACTCTTAATTTAGACAAGACAAACATGTACAAGGGGCCCAAGCTTTTTACTTCTGTTTCAAAGGATATAATAATACATTTAAAATGAACGCCAAGCATTCTATGCATAGCGCAGCGAAGAGAAGTGAAATTTGACTTTTAAATTTTGAATGCCTGAGTTTTAGTTCTATTTATAGCTACCGATGTTTTCTGCTTAAAATTGTAGGAATAAGGACATAGTTTTGGGCAAAAATATAAGTCTTAGTTACAATTACTTACTATGTTAGGTAAAAAGAGAAAATTTGAAAATTAAAAATTTATTAGGTACTTTTTAAAAACATTTACGAAGCTCATGATAGCAATATTCACGTTAAAAAACAAATCTAATAGTAAATTTATAATGTAAAAATTAGAAAACATAAGTGTGTATGAACCCCTAATGGGTAAAAGCCTCCGCCAAAGAATTCCACTTTTCTCTGTCTTCTGCCAAGTTCAGCCATTTTTGACCCGCCACTGCTGCTATGTCATCCGCCTATCTAGCATGTGGCCGACCTCTCGCCGTGGTCCACACCATACTAATATCCTTTTGGTCCATCTGTCTTGTTCACTTGCTCACGATATATCTCTTAGTAATTTGAGTATTAAATCTTAGTATTTTGAGTGCTTATTAAAATTTCTGTGGGAAATTAACATATTTTCTTGAAATGTTTTTATGGTCCCGGCCGTTTTAGTCGCAGCAAAATTTACTTTTAATTGCGATACATTGTAATAATTAAACAATAAAAAATAACGAAAATAAATGCAAAAAGCCATTGATATTTGTCATTTAATAATTGTGTCATTGTGTCGTTGTTTCTAGTTTTAAGTAAACAATTGTACTATACACATGAGCACTCGTAAAAATTTAAATCGTTTGTTTCTTGTTGTTTTACATCTGCTTAAAGTGATAAGCGGTAAACTTTGGAACCCAATTATGTTTCACCATGTCAGTTAACGTCCAAATAAATGATGTCGTGCCCCTTTACTTATTTAACTAGATATTTACATCGCGTTTTTTCCTCGCGAGTCTCTATGTTAGAAACCGATGTCAGAGTTACACCCTCATCTGTTTACAAAACAAGTATAAACTAGAAAAGGTTAAATCCCAGTACGAAATTATGAGGCCCGGTCATCTGTCAATATTTACATGATACTGAATAAAAAGTTTCTTTGGCTTTATTTCTTTCTAGTTGTTTGTTAGATCGGTTGTTCATGTACGTTGTTGTCGCAATCTCACGCAATATTAGAAGTATGAGTAGATTAAAATTTTCTTGGCAAAATTAACTTAAAAAATACCCTTTTATTACCATGAAAAAACTATATTTTTAATATTTTTTCGGAATGTTTCATTTGAGAAATACAAATAATGACTTCTACTTTTCAGAACAAAATACATATATACAGACCATACGAAGCATAACTAGGTATATATGGAGATTTTGTAATAAACTGAGGGAATAATGTTAATAATGATCATTTTAATATTTTATCGAAATTTTTTACACATTTAACAAATAATGACTTCTCATTTACAGAACGAACGCATAAGTGTAAACCATAAGAAGCATAAGCTATGGAGATTTTGAAGTGAACTGAGGGAATAACCACTATGGTTATTCCTAGTTATAAGCTATAATGCTATCGTAAGATAATAGAACTTAATTTTAATATTTTCTTTTTGCATGTTTCTTATTTAATAATGAGATTAAACTCATTATTACAAACAAGTATTAAGACGAAAATAAAGTTAAACCTAGTACGAAATATGAGGCATGTAATTTTAATGATACGAGAAAAAAGTAGATTATCATTTATTTAGCTCAGTTGTATTTAGATGGTTTTACGTACAGTCGTCATATGTCATCAGCTGATAGTCCACGCAGATATTGGAAGTACTCTGAGTAGCTTGAATTTTAGGCATTTACCTAATAACCTCAACTGTCCAATCGTTGATAGTGAACTATTTTTAATCATTTTCGAGGACCATGCTTACATTTGAGAAATAATCCGTAATAATGACTTCTACATTCAGAACAACAATATATATGTTACAGTCACATACAGAAGTTCAAACCTAGTACTATGCGAGTTTTAGACAACCCAAAGCTGAGGGAAAACAGTTCAATCTATTATCATTTAATAATCTTTAATCGGATTTATTTTAATTTACAATTTTAACATAATAGATGACTTCTCATTTACAGAAAACGACTATGTAAATCTATCATCAAGTAATGAATTTATGAAAGAATACATTTTTCCTATGTAATTCATAATGCTATGTAAGATATAATAAAAGATATCTTTTTTTTTTTTTGTTATTATTTATCTAAATTGAATAAAAATATACTCATAAAAGATTAAGTCAAGACGAAAATTTTATCGTATTTCAAAGTTTTATCCGTAATTATAACGAATAGATAAGGAATAATACAATGCTGTTTACCATACCACTAAAGAAAAGCTTTATACACTTAAATGTATTTTTTATGTACACACAAAACAATTATCCACAAAAATTAAATTTAGTACTGTGATAAATTAAATTTAATAAATAAGCATTGTTAATGTATTTTTATATGTTATCTTCTGCGACAGACAAATTAAAAATTTCCTTTACGCTCTCGTCTCGCATACGCCAGCTTAATCCCCAAGTCAAGCGTGCGTAAACAAGTTTTACTTTAAAAATAATAACAGTCAATTCTTTATTTGATTATGTCAAAAAGTAAAAAAAACAGTCATTTAATAAATACTTCTGATATACCCAAATGTTATCTTTACTCATAAATATCGTACCGAGAAAATTACTACTTCCAGAGGAAAAGAAATAGAAAATGCAATGAAAAGAAATAGGAATTAAAATATATATAATACCAATCATCATATCGTGCTGTTCAAACCTTAATAAAATGTATTTCTCACGTTTTGTAATTTATACACTACTATTAAACTAATATATATATACAAAGACAGAGAGATAGCGCATACTTAATATCCGCTTTCACGATAGAATTAGATATTCGATAGCCTTGATTCACAACTGGCGTAGCGACTTGACATGTGACTAGATTATTTTAAACTATTATTACAAAACTTTGCTCTAATTCGATGTGTTCTTGACAAAAATTTTAATAAAAATGCTAAATGAGAAATTAAAAGCTGACTACGTTCAGTTACTCATTAATTTATTTTGTGTTGAATTTTCTATTCATGATATTTTTAATTAATTACCGAAAATAATTAATAGTGACTTGACAAGTTAATTCACAGAATGCTTTACAAATTTCTAAGTAGTACAGATAAACTTTTGGAGGCCACGTTTAGGAATACGGAGTCATGGTCATTCCCAGCTAGGTGGGATGCCCCTCTCCGTCTAGAGCCGGTTCAGGTTTATGTAAGAAGCAGAGAATCAACCATCTTGGCGCTCATTGAAAAAAAACATTGGACAGAAGCGGACTGACAAAATCAGATATTTATGATGATGAGAAAATTTAATGCATCCTTTTCTAAATAAAATATATAAAAGCCTAATATGAAAAACTAATTTAAAACGAAAGCTAAGTTCACGGAATATTGTGTTTGATTTCTTTAGTAGTTTTCAATGATAATGTTTTAAAAATCCAATTCAACAGGGATATCTACTGTGAAGCAGATCATGATTAACTTCAATATTGTTCTACTAAGCCATGAGCTCTTATACGAGTTTGTGAATTATTTAGTTGGTATCAAACTGTTACAATTTTTGCTGGTGGTTGTTCCCCTTTTTACAGGGGACTACTGGGTTGGTACCATCGGTGCCTATTTGATATTGTGATACCACAATATTGCCGATGTCTATGGGCGTCCATTTCCTATCAGGTGGTCAGACTGCTCATCTGCCTGCGTAGCCAATAAAAAAACCCGTGTAACCACAAATAAATTAATCATCCTTTTTAATTAATCGTCCTGTATACTCAATCCGATTCTAAATTGGGGGACAACTTCTGTATAATTTTCTCTAGCAGTTTCATGTGTCTATCGTTGCAATACATTATTTCCGTATCTGTTTTATGTTGAACAATAAATGTGGAGCACCGGTAAACGCTTCTAATTGAGCGTGTTTGCCGCACCGTAAATAAGCAGTACAATTGACCTATTCGTGTAACCTGCTAGTTATTGTGGCGGACTTAATTTGCGACAGCTATGTAAGACAAGGAAAACAATCTCACATAACGAGACATAAGACAATAACAGATTAATGATTAAATTTCTCAATGTTAATTCCTTTTTATATTAACTTTATAAAGGATCTACGGATTTCACGATTTTTTCATACAATTTAATTCCACAAAAAATTGAAAATAACGCTCTAGAATGTTGTCATTATTTCATTCTGATATCTCAGAGATACGCTCTTTTATTTAAATTGACGCTTTGCCAGATTTAAATATAGAAAATTATTGTTTTTTTTTTAGAATTTTGTATTTAACTATTTTAACCTTGTATTTTGAATACTAAAATAAATGTACATGTACGACATGTAGATACAGGGAAAACAACAAGCTTATGAATGTCTTTTTTATAAGTAGGATCTAAACTTAGAGCATAGTAGCTTCATCTTACGAACTAAACACGTACTAAAACCATAGCTATTGGTAAAGTAAATTGAAACGTAAAATGATCGGTTACTATTAGCCGCTCCGGTAATATTCATGGTGCTTGGGTATACCCGATAAGGTTTTCGATAATAACGTCACAAATGCGACCCGCGGGACGTATGACACATGGATAAGCGGTCAGAGCTTTACCGTTTACCGTTTTCTGAATCTTTTAACCGATATTAGCAATCTTGCAAACGATTTATTGTAGAGCACAATATTAGTTATTAAAAATGGGAAAAGGAGAAATTTATTAACGTTAATATTTTGATTTGTAATATATATGTAGCTGATTCGTTCACAGTTTTATTATTTAGTTTGTGCTCTATAAACCGGAACATAGTATTGTTTTACATTATTGCTATATGATAACAAATATATTATTATATATTATTACGGTTTGAATTATTTCGTCCATTTGTACTTTCAAATAAAGATTCTCTTTCAACAATTCAAACTACAGGCGTCCCACGAGGAACGCTTTTATTCCCAATACTCTTCCTATTTCATCCGCGAAAGAATTCGACCTCACGAGCAGGTGGTTGGCGGAAATATGCATAGAATTTTTCACATCACGTTTAGTGCACGTTGAAAATTTGAATTCAACAAGATCCAACAAGGATGGGGCCTCTCTAACAACTCGAGGGGCCGTCGAATCTCGTTCCAGCTCTCGCGTGTATTGCGTGCGCAAACTTTATTAATATTTTAACGTGCTCCCTTGTGCTCGCTCCAATCTCCGGGAAAGAAGCGGTCGTGTTTTACATCAAAACAACGCCAGCCGTGCTGAGATACTGAGAAAACAACGCCCGCCCCCGAGCAAAGAATAAGATTATTTAGTGCGACATAATGCGAAATATATTTTTGAAGGGAGACGCTCATGCATTTAAACGGGCGCTTTGTAGGATATGAATATGGGAAATTCTGCTCTCTCTGACGTGTTTGCGGAGATAGATGATGTTTAATATAAATAAAGCGAAGACAGGTTTCATTTGTTTTTACAATGAAACATAAGTGTTGACATGAAATGTATACTTGTATCATTAGTTACAGTGGTTGAATGATTGTTTAATAGGCTTGTTACTTTATTATAACCACTGAGGGTTTGTATATTTGTATTTTTTGTATTAAAATAACTGTAACTTATAAAATAAGTGGTTTTCTATCACTTAGCCATCTTTGGATCGTCTTTTAATCCTTATAGATTTACATGAATAACACGTTTTTTACGTTCTTATCTGATGCATGCACAATCTTATTATTCATTAAATTGAGCGATCGTCCATCATAAGGCCTATGTCCTAACTAACCAGAAAACAATAGAGGCAGAGCTCGAACCTACGACCTGCGGTTGGAAGGCCAATACCACTATGTCACAGAAGCGGCTTCCATTAAGTTATCATTTATACCATAAACATTATTATAAGATTATCTTGAACCCGACCACAAATATCTTTAATATAATTAAATTACTTAAATGTGATGTTAAGCCACATATAAATATATAAGCCTCAAATATGGATCAAATCGACTCTATAACTTGCTACCGTTCTATCCATACAAGTACTGTGACAATCGTGCGGATAACAATCACCATTTCCATTTAACATACGAAGTGTTACGCAAATGGATTTAGATTTTATGAATGGCTACTAGGAATCACTCTCCAGCGTACGTATTGCCACTCAAACTCGGGGCTCGACGGGAAATGCATTCAGTTACACCATCAGGACAGCTCCCCGCAATGTCGTAAAACTTTACAGGCCGTCTCGTAAATAAAGCTGTTTGCCGTGTTTTCACGAAAAAGGCCCTTTGGGCTAATCATGAAGTAAAATTGTTTTCATTAGAAATTCATAAACACAACATATTACTAAAATTTATATAAGAATTCAAGTACATAATTTTTTATGAGAACTATCAATATAACTAATAAAATATTTTAAGTTGCTAAAAAAAAATAAAGTAATTATAAGGGATTATTTTTCTATACATAAAACATTTCATAAAACATTTAATTTTGTAAATTACAAATAATAAGTTTTATGAAATTGTATGAAATATAATACTAACTTTCTTTCATTGAATCTTTTTATAAATCTTAAAGTTAAACAGTTTTGCAATTTTGGTATCATCAATAATAATTCAACATTTATAAAGGCAATTGTATGTTGTAAGTGCCTTACTTTAAAAATCGTGTTTCTACTGTTGGTCACAAAATTCTTATATTAAGGCATTGAGGAAACTGCGCAAAACTAATATTTTCTTTATAAGTATTTTAAGTTAATTAGCATTAAAGATAATTGGAAGTAATAGGGCACTAACTAACCTTATTTCTTTCTAGGCAGAATCTTTATTTAAAGCGAACAGAGCTTTGGATGGTAAATAATACGCATTGCTTATGAATTATCCGACGTAAGTCACTATAAAATCCGCCCTTATTCATCGAATATAACGTCTCGTTTACTTAGTAATTACACCTTCCACGATGCCTTTTAAACCGTAGCACAGTAGTCTTACATACTGCTCTTTGAGGCAGAATCTAGCACTGCAGTACTTATTCAGTAAAAACAATTATCACCTCAAAGTCAAAAAAGTACTAGAGAAGCAATAAGCTACAAGCGACACGCCCCGACTTTGCACACTGATATCTGTAAAAAATCATTTAAATTACATGCTATTAAGAGCTATACTGATGTATAATAAATTAACATTGTATTTAGTTGTATAAGAATTATACTGTATTGTTTAAAACCATTTCATAAATAAGGCATTTTATCCATTAAATGTAAAAACAGTGATAGACATATCATCGCGGACTTTTTTGTTGACCGTTGTAATATGTATGTAGTACACCGCTGAATTATCTCGTGGCATTCAGCCAGCGTTTGCAATGTAAGCAAAAAAGGTGTTCATTTACGACATCACAAGAAAACCTCAATAATTTATCACATTTTCTCTATAATTTAAAGCATGTATTGAACAGATAAACTATCATCTTGAATCACTCAATTTATTTAAAATTAGCTTCAATATCCGTTGCGTACTTTTGAAGATTTAGACGTGCCAAAGCGACTTCGTTTTATACAGCTGACCCGCTGGCGCAGTGGTTAGTGACCCTGACTGTTGCGCCAACCGGTGTAGGTTCGATTCCCCCCCCCCCCCCGGGAAAATATTGTGTGATGAACATGGTGTCTTTCCCGTGTCTGGGTGTTTGTATCCATATAACGTATAAATATTTACAAAAGAAAATTAAGTATATGTATTTAGCAGTTATCTTTTTTCGATAGCACAGGCTTCAGTTAGTTTGAAATTAGATGATGATCGTATATTCGTCCAGAAATATTATTATTACACTATGTAGAAAAGATAAAGTAAAATTCCATCCATTAATGTAACAAGGACGTTCTAATATTTAGAAAGGAATTTACAAGCAATATCTAAAGCATTATTGCTGCTAAACCTTTTATAATTAATCTTATTGATCGTCTTTGAACGGATTAGTCCCGGAGCGTTTTATTACATTCTATTTTATCATGAAATATTTCTTAGACGTTAGTTCAAAGGTAAAGATTGAAAATAATCAAAATATAATTTTGTGAAGCCAAACTACAAAAATATTTTTTTGTAGATATGTAGATACAAAAATACCATTACCGGTGGTAGGTCCCCTTTGCCGGTAGTAGGTCCCCTTTTTACAGGGGACCGTCTGGGTGGGTCCAACCGTAGTGCTTTTTTCTACCGCAAAGCTTTGGTGATACCAGTATTGCCGATATTTATGGTCGTCGGTGACCACTTTCCATCAGGTTTGGCAAAATTTATTTTATTTCGTATACCTTAAAAATACATTTCAAAGTTTTATGGTTGTGATAATAAGTAATAGTCTTATTCATTATGGAAAATCGTTTATTGTTATATGGTTAAAAACAGTGTATGATTGTAAAATATAATATAAATAAATAAGTTAAATTTTAACAAAAAAAAAATATAACAGATTTCAAACAATGTACAACTATTTTCCGAAATATAAAGGACAACAATGTGCTGTTTGCACGAACCTGCCCCATGAAAAGTCATCTCCGGATTTTAAATCTTATATTAAGATACTCATTCATTAATGTACACGTTTCAGTGTTCAAAATGAAATTTTTTCAATGCTAATAACATGCTTTATGACAGTAACCTGTATTACTAAATAGCATTAAATGCAGATTAATACTTTTAAAGATGTTTACATTAAAATGCTTATTGTGAGTTATTCCTAAAATAAAGATAAACGCTCTTGCGAACCTATTGTCGCCCAATTCAGGTAATAAAATTATGTAAAACAGTAGTTTAAGCCTATCCATTAAGGTTGAGCCAGTGTTTGCAAATTAATTACACGGAGTGTGATTTTTGACGACGTAATTTATTACATTTCTTAATTACTAATAAATTGAACTGCCTCAGAGCCTAGTGGTCATGGCGTGTGGAGAACCGAAAACGTTTCGAGATCCTGCGGACCATACAAATTTTCATTGTTGTATCCTAGTTGGTTAGGGCAATTTGGCGATACCCATTGTCTGAAAGTAGATGATCACGTCGAGATGGGCATGTAAAAGTCGGTCCACGCCAACCCCATTGGACCAGCGTGGTGGGATAGGTCCAAACCCTGATGGATAGGTGTGTTTGAGGAGGCCTATGTCCAGCATTGGAATAACAAGGCTGATGATGTATATGATGTACTAATAAATTTCTCAAATATCTTAATTAACCACAAATTACAAAAAACTTGGCCAACATTTCATTCAATACCTAACATTCAATAGAACAATAATCAAAATCGGATTTCTAGTAATGTATATTAAAAAATACGCGCCGAATTGAGTATCTCCTTATTTTAGGAAGTCAATCGAAAGCGTTTATTAAATATTTTAATGTAAAAATGTTATGTTTTTACTGATTATGTTCATGTTAATAGCTTTATGTTGGGAAAGTTCATGACGCATGCATAAAAACATTTCAAAGACTCAGATAACAGTTTGGCTATCAGTAAAAAACAAATGTCACTCTTTTACACTATCGGCACAGATTAAGTTTAGAAAAGCGTCCGACAAGTGTGCCTTCGATATAATTTATAGGTCAAGTAATCGCCAGATAAGTGAACAGAGTTGAGAGGTCATACCTAAGATGGGGAGTAAGAACGATAGCGGAATTTTCCATTGAATGGCCACACTTGACCTCTTAATAACAAAGGCAGCACTTAGAACAATTGACTCAATCTTAAAGAAACCAGCAAGGAACTCGTTATAAATAGGAGAATTTTCCATCTTTACAGAAAAGTCCAACAAATCATGAAATGTAAAACGGAAGATAATTATAGTGAAAAATAATCCAGATTATGATTACAATTTTTTATGGATACGAAAATTTATATTGTTATCTAAATGGGATAAAAACCAAAAAAGAAAAAATAAATCGCTTTTATATATAAATTGATATTGATTTTAACTTACACACTACACCATGATACACATCGATCAATTTGCAGCAGTGTTATAAAACATTTTAAAAATTCTGTTTCTACTTGCAAAACGCCTTGAATGATGAATGTCAGCTTTACTATGAAATTGAAGAACTTTTAGGGTGAAATAATGTCCTCCGAGATGATGGTGGCCGATTTATATAAGAGATCAGCCAACTGTGCAGGAGATATTATAGTGCCAAAGTGTACAAACACAGGTGTGCAAACACAGGTGCACTTCTTATTCCTTCACCCTCACAGTCCGACGAGACGGATAGCTGACACGACTGGACAGAGAATAGGCGCAGGCAAGAACTACTTTTTACTTGCCCATCCGACGCTTGGATTATCTTACTTCACAGGCAATCAGGTGATCTGTCCGCATTGCTCTCACCTACCAGAACAGCTAAGCAAAGTAGTGGAGTCCCAGGATTCGAACCCACGACCTCCGGTTTCGAAAGCGGTAGCCCATAACACGGAGGCAGTTTATGTTCTGTGATATAACGGTAAAAACGCGAAGTACTGTTGAAGTATTAATGTTTAGATATGTTGGTAGTTCCCATAAAATTTCAGTATTGACACTATTCAATAATATCGTCGCAAACTTTTATCATATACTTTATAAACTAATTGAAATAATTTGATAGACTTCGGAATGTGTTTCAACAAACCTTTGTACTTAATCTTAGTATCATTCTACTCATACACGAGTCGTAACAAAAAGGCATCACAAATAAAGCTCATATTTTCAAGGACATCTGTCAATATTATTCATCAATAAATCCCGACTCTCACTTTATAATTGTCATAATGACAAGTTAATTGACACATCAGACAGTATTCTAGAAGGTAATGTTGTTATTATGTATAACTAAATTGGTTGTAAGCTTTAAGTCTCTGCATATTAATATATCACTTTTATAAAAAGTATCAAAAGTTAAACACACATATATATATACTATATATATTTACGATATATAATATATTTGCACCTCCCCACTTTTATCTCTGCATTACCCAAAGATTGACTGGCAGAAAATGCCATTGGCATTAAATGCACCTCTGTACATTTCGTGCACAAAGATTAAATAAATAAATAAACACCAATTTCCAACGTATTTATTATTTATATATCAGTATTTTTATTATAATATATCACTTTCATAAAGAGGCACATTTTTGTTAGATTTAATAATCGATTCATATCACAATTAATGTAACGTAAAAGGGACTAGGCCCATATATATATATAAGGAAAACTTTCCCATTTACTACAACATCAGTGCGTTTAATATTCATAGAGTTTCTATCCAGACGGGCTCCCGTTCTCCCGTTATAATTAAGTTACAATCAACGAACAACATCGACCATTGATAAATGCTTACGTAAGCCCCGCCAAGGCGCTGTATAATGTGGAAAATATGAAAATTACCAGAGCCCGGGCGTTCGTTACCTCGAGGACTGGCAATTTGGACGATTAATCTCTTAAGATTACCTTTGAGGAGTGGTGCTAATTACGTTTTTATTATCACACCGAATCGTGAAGCGAAAACATCTGGCGGACCCGCGCTAGGTATTTAGAGTGTTTTTCTTCAATTATCCTTTTATCAGTGCCGTCCCCGAAATCTTTTATAATGCTCCCCGATATAATTTTTTCACGCTGAACGAGATTTTTAATTTACGGATTTGTTTTAGCCCCGTTCATGGAGGTGGGAAAGTGTTAAAGTTCTGCTTCATAATATATTAAAATACTTTTTAGTTTTTACGCGAATACTACACAGGATTTGATAAAAGACTTTACAGACTCTGCCTGTGACTTCCTGAAGATCCTGTAGCGTCGGTAATGTCGGGAAAATCGTAAACCGAATTAAACGCGATAAAACCGTAGTCTAATATTAAAACATATCAAAATATTTTTAACATTTTATACAAATTTAAATAATATTTATTACTATTTGTTTCTTAGACACTTATGTGAATAAATTAAACAGCATCATACGACTCAAAAGCTACAGCTATAGCTTGGTTTGGTATAGGATGAAATCGTAGTTACCGAACTAGAAGGCAAAAAAAGTCTTGGACGCCCACAGGCACAGACCCAGTCTCCAAGACGCTGAGTGAAATAACTTTAAATTTTTTTTAATGTTTAAAAATAACCATATATGTGTTTTTTTATGATATTTAAACGAAAATGCAAGAGACCTCTAAGTAATGTAATGAAAAATAAATTAAAGTAATATTAAAGAATCAGGCTTTTGATGGAATACAACACAAAATTATAGAATATAAATGACTATAAGGATTTTATCGCATTTAATTTTGCTGACAATATTCCCGACATTTTAGATCCTTTGCAGGACCCAAAATTCCATAATAAAGTGTAGTCTTTTATTAATCCATGTGTAATATTCACATAGAACCAAGAAAATATTAAAGGATATATATAGCGATAGTGTAAATATAAATCTGTACTAATTCTCGTTTACATTAGTCTTAAAGCATGACACATACATCACATCATTAGCCTGTGTTAGTCCACTGATGGACATAGGCCTCCCTCAATGCACGCCTACTCCATTAGAGGGTTTTTGGATCATATACACCACCACGCTGATCAATGCGGGTTGGTGGGTTTCTTAAAGCATGACATTGAGAAGTATCTTTATTACAAACTTGCTAAACAAATACATAAAAAATACTGATGTCAAACCTTAGGAGTGTTACTAAAGTCTAAAGCTCTGACAATTGATGTTTTCTATAATTTATTTTTTATAAGCTGAAAGCGTTTTAAAAGAATATTATTAAAAAAGTATTATTTTTTATTATGTTTGAAAATTTTGTTGAACAAAGACAAATTTTTCTCTTTACGACCTTTCACTATTGTACGATTCGCTTTTGACATTCTCATGAAAATAGATCATTTGCAATATTTTTTATACACAATAAACAGCTCAGACGAATAAATAGTACAAATAGAAAATTCTTCAAAGATTTTTATGACGTCCTTTGTATAAAGTCAATCATTGTCTGCATGAAAGTTTGACTTTAGTTTTATTCAGTATAGTAAGATGACTTTAAAAGGGCAAATTTCAAACAGAATTTGCCCTTACGAGTGAACTTTTACAAGAAAAAAATTACCGAATGCAAACAGTACATAACTATTTAGCGCAATATAAGACGGTGACATCTTTTAAGGTATTTATTTAATCATTATGTCATGTACGACTTGTTTTATGCACATAGAATGAAGATTTTTTAAAATGCATTTACTATTATGTAAACTTAACATACATAACATACAACATAACATTATATTACCTCATATGTAATATAATGTCATATAATCAAAGGTTTGAATACGCCTCATTGCAATTATTACCTATGTATACATTAATATGGTTATGTAAAAAGCATATATATATATATATATAGAATGTTTTTGTTATGACTGCCTCGTAGCCTAGTGGTATAGGCGTGCGCTTTAGAAACCGGAGGTCGTGGTTCGATTCCTGCGGGACTCAACAAATTTTCATTGTTGTTGCCTAGTTAGGTTAGGGCAATCTGGGCCGATCACCGCAATTGTCTGAAAAGTAAGATGATCCATGCGTCGGATGGGCTGTAAAAGTCGGTCCACCCACCAACCCACATTGGACCAGCGTGGTGGGATACGGTCCAAAACCCCTGATGGATAGGGTGTATTAGGGGAGGCCTATGTCCAGCAGTGGACTATTACAGGCTGATGTATATATATATATATATATATATATATATATATATATATATATATGTATATACTACATGTCTGTCTTTTACCGTTTCAGCAGCGTTTGCAATTTAATCGCATCAGAGTTATTAGGATTTAGGTGCCGTTATTTATTTTATTTCTCAAATATCTATTGATGTACTTAATACAAAACAAATAGACAACACAATAGCTAATAACTATAATTAAAAAAGAAAGAATGAACAAAATCGGAGCACTAGAGAGCGGAGCCACGAGGAAATATATATAAATAAAAAAAATTGAGTACCTCCTTATTCTAGGAAAACGGTCAAAAAGTTACTGTCATCCTGTTAATCCATAACTGGTAACTTAATCAAGATCAACATACTTATACCTCATTAATACAAATCTGTGACGTACCATAAATATTTATGGATAAGGTAACTATTAAAACGCTCCATCAAATACCGCATAGTAAATTACTACTTTACTATACTGTAAATCTAATAATATCAGGGTAAAAATGTAACTCTAACATCCTCTTTATTGCACTGTAACGGCTACATTGTTTACAGATTTCCGAATAGAAAATTTTTTAGCAATACATAGTATAAAACAAAGTCGCTTTCTCTGTCCTTATATTATTTTTTTTATTGCATACGCAGGCAGACGAGCAGTTGGGGCTACCTGATGGGAAGTGGTCACCGACGCCCATAGACATTGGCAATACAGGTATCACCAACGCGCTGCCTGCCGTGACACATAGGATGTCAAGTCTAGTTTACCCAGTAAATACGCTGGCTACCATGCCCTTCAAACCGGAACACAGTTGTGTTTTTACACTTTTGATTTGCGGTAGAAATAGGCACCGCGGTGGTTTCCACCCAGACGGTCCCTTGTTAAACGGGGACCTTCCACCGGCGGAAATATCCCTATGTATGCTTACATCTTTCAAACTAAGCAACGGATTCTGATGCGGTTTATTAATAGATAGAGTGATTGAAGAGGAAAGTTTATATGTATAATAAATGCTTAATATTGAAGGTACATTTTTATCACCATAGCTCCAGTGCGAAACAGGGGTCGCTAGTAATGTTATGAATCGAGACAAACAAAAAAAAATTATTTTTTATAACTTTTATCTATGTTATAATATAAAATTATGAATTCCTTGGACGTTTTTAAAACGCTTGTACGGCTACTATTAAAGAAACCAACTGGATATAGATCGCTATTTCTTGTGTAAATCAAGTGTAATGAGTAGAATTCGTACACTACTAACTATAGCAATTGTATTTGTTATATAAATATTATCTTCGTTTTAAATAACTACGAAATATTTTTGTAATGCCCGTTTGTTTTAAAAATAAAATAAAATTAAATTAAAAATATAGAGATTTTCGCTGCAAGTTTTTCATAATCGATGAATGTTCTTTACCATTAAGTT
Source organism: Lamproptera curius (assembly GCA_029286875.1). NCBI lineage: Eukaryota > Metazoa > Arthropoda > Insecta > Lepidoptera > Papilionidae > Lamproptera > Lamproptera curius. The sequence continues at coordinate 1,737,593 of JAGSMT010000023.1, forward strand.
TTTATTGCTCGCCACCTTACGTGCAAACAATGAAAGCTGTAGTTGTGAACACATTTAATAAAATTTCGCTATTCAGTGTGAAACTGAACAGATATAGGGTGCAATTCAGGGATTAGCGTAAACCCACCGTTAACACCCGTAGCAATAGCGAATGTTAAATAAATATATGTTAGACGTGATTTTAATTGAGCTCCGCGTTTCAAAGGGATCACTGCGTTAGGAATACCAGATTTCTCTCAGATCAAGTAAGCTCTAAGCAAAGGCTTAAATTATTGTAGTTCCCTTGTGGGTTCATTACGCAAGTTATGTTAATTGTGGCGGGTTGTAATAAATATAGTATGTATCACTTTATAGTAAAGAAGACTATTATAGCACATTTTTATTGTATTTTTGTCCCTACAATACATGTGATTACGGTACTACCTATTATACGCCCTGCTTACTAGGACTTATATTTATGATAATGAACATAGTATAAAGGTAAATAAAGAAGGCAGTAAGCTTCATTCAAATATTTTTCACTGATAGAAAAAAATCTAATTATTGTGAAAAGAGCGGTTCAACTGACATAACCTTAAGGTGCAACAAATTAAAACTTTACTAGATTGCGAATTGGCACTGCAATAGATTGACAATGATCATTCAGATAAGTTTAGGTGCCTCGATAAACCAAGATGGCGGTCCTACTAACTAGGACTTATAAATTTATTTATGATAAGGGTGATATATTCTTAATATAAATGAATGTTCAACAGTATAAACAGTAATTAACATAGTTGAAAGATAGATAAAGAAGGCAGTAAGCTTCATATAAATATTTTTCAATGATAAAAAAAAAAATCGATAAAAGAGAGCTTTAACTGACATATCCTTAAGCTGCAACAAATTAAAACTGCAATAGATTGCGATTAAGCTCGGCAATATATTGACACTGATCATTCAGATGACGACCGAGTTTAGGTGCCTCGATAAACCAAGATAGCGGATCAGCCATACGAAAATCACCGGAACCCGCCGAAACTTTCCCGCGTAAAAACACAATACCGCCATTAGCGTGGAACACGACGCAATAGCTAATACAAGTTTAATCGCCCAACGCCCGGTAGCGTTCCGAAACGCCCGAGGCAGTTGTGAAACATAATCATAACAGTTAATTGCTGAGACAACGGTAATAGCAGGGAGGTCCATAAGTTGGGATACACGCTCTGGAGGAATATAATTTTGATTTCAATCTTGTGGTTTTATTTATATAACACATACTGGGAGCTGATAAATAACACAGACCATGGACCAAGGTAGAGTCGGAAACGTCTGGAAATAATTTAAAACTGTTGTAAAGCAGTTAAACGCGATGAAATCCGTAATACTATGTTGTATATCTTGTTTGCCTTTTTAACTGCCTCCGTAGCCTAGTGGTATGGGCGTGAGCTTTAGAAACCGGAGGTCGTAGGTTCGAATCCTGCGGGGATGCAACAAATTTTCATTGTTGTTTCCTAGTTGGTTAGGGCAATTTGGGCTGATCACCCAATTGTATGAAAAGTAAGATGATCCATGCGTCGGATGGGCATGCAAAAAAGTCGGTCCAGCCACCCACCCGCATCGGACCAGCCCGGATCGATACGGCCCAAACCCCCTAATGGATAGGGGTGTATTAGGGGAGGCCTATGTCCAGCAGTGGACTAACAAAGGCTGATGATGTGTGATGTAATATCTTGTTTAGTACTTGAGTAATCATCAGAAAATATCATCTATTCTTCTTTTAAATTCAAAATGTGTCTATAATGACTAGGAAATGTCGGATTTAAAGTTTATACGAGTCGAAATTGACAGTTCAGAAACCTATTCCTGTTTTTGTTGCAAAAAGGAAAGAGACTAGAAAGAAATTATCTTCAATCAATTAATTTAAAATTTCGTTTTATTTATATTCAAAGCTGGCATTTAATTGTCATTCAACAGTCAACTTAAGTGTCCAAGATATAAACTGTACATTGATTCCTCTACATTATTTGCTTTAAAATATCGTAATTCGCTTATGAAGTGAATTATGTTTACAAAAATAAAAGCATAAATTCTGAATAGGAACTTCGTGCTAAAAAATAAACTCCTTTGGCAAACACACTGATCATAAAAATTTTATTGTTTTTTAACATTTCTTCCAGTGGTCGATTGTTCGGTTATAAAAAGAAAGGCATTTAACATCGATCCATGACTCAATTATTTTTTTATAAAACAATGTATGACAACAATAATATTATTACGATTTTATAATTTAATATTATTGTTTTTTTACATTATTATCTCAAAATATTCGTTCAACAGCCGCATTCTGAGTATATTAATTTTTCAGCTCATAAATTATATTAGAAACCCAATTAATGGACAACCATAAAATATAATATCTACTTCCAATAAGAATTCTACGCTGGACAAAGGTAAGTTGTATTTATATAAGCTAACCATATCTATCGATATTTATGAATTTAACGACATATTTGTTTGAATAATTAAGGTAGCTCAAGAGAGGTATTTAATAAGAAAAATCAATATGGGTAATGTATTCCCAAGAAACTTATTTTAATTCTTTGGCAATACTCCGTATCAAAGAATTATATTTTAAGAATCAATGACAATACTTCTTAAAACATGGTTTGAAAAATAAAATCTCGAAAGCATAAACTAACTACACAATCGTTTTTTTTTCAAGTTTTAATATTTTATGAAATGTTTATTTGAAAGACATTATTATTTACATATTACGTTCTTTCATTCACATGTCTAACTATATCATAGCTCAAACGCTTCGAAAACCTGTATTACTATACTTTATAATTAATTAAAATTGTTACAAAAACACGTAAAAATTTTAATAAGAAAAACAGAACTTACTCTCGCAGCATACCTATATGTTTATGTCGGTTTTTCTTCAAATTGGATGATGTGCAGCAGAAGGTATTGCAAAAACACCCGATACGCTATAAGCTCATGAAGTACTACACCGTTCTAGTTTACATTTGTAATCCTCCTGTACAAATAATTGATTAAAACATTTACTTGAATAATAAGAATCAGTTTAGTTAAAAAACCGCAAGAAATGTTTGCGAACTTTTTAAATATAAATTTTCCATACAGAAGCGTTAGAGTTCAAAATTCATTGAAACTCACGCCTGTCTGTCGAATTGAAGAGAGAGAGAGCTTTTGAATAACCGACCATGAAATACCCAAAACTGCGTTGATGAGTAACAAAACATAAAAAAAAATACTTCTAGTTGATACTATATAGGAAATCAACTCAAGTTTTTCCATATTTTGGAATAAAAAATTATAGGTAATAAAATTTATTGCTGAATAAGTGATAGGCACAGGAATATCACAATATGTATTTACATAATAAAATAATAAAACAAAAAAAAAAAGATTATTTATGAAGTAAAAAGAAATACTCATTTAAATGTTAAATCTTTAAAATTATTCAAATATATTCCCTTAAATGAAATAAATCTAGATTACATAACGCAATTTATACATGATTCTAATCTAAATGTGTATATTTAATTTTATTATGTAATTATTATATCGTATCGTCAAAGCTAAATAATTAAAATATAATTCTTGGAACTGCTATTTTTTTTTCCATTACATTAGAATTACAATGTTACTATAAACCTTTAACACATCAAATAAGAGTTGTATATATATTTAGCGATGTCTATGACACTTTTCGCAATTAATTAATACACAGTTTATTAATTAATTAAAAACGACTTACATTAAAACCGCTGTCAACTCAATCGAACTTCAGAAAACGTACAATACACACGTTCTTTCAGTACAGTCGGAAGTTATATTATTCACAGAACAAAAAAGCGGCACAGATCACAGCACGTACATCCTTCCACTTATCAATTGATCCGTCACAACACTACGCACAGTTGTTTATCATACAATCCCATACAAACATTAGTACCATGAAAATCCCGTAACACTAACTTCGTAGAAGCGGAAACGCTACAAGCGTCGTCGTATTCTACCGCAATACGCGTGATAGAGCGCCAGAGGGTACTTTAAGCACGTCCTCTAAGCACGGCTGCCCGAAGCGAACTGATCGTCTCATACCTGCACCGGCACGCACACTAGTGCGCCCCACGCACACAAACGCACACTAAAGATGTACACGTGATTAATAGTAATGTAGTATACTTACGTCCCTCTTCGAACTTAGTATTGTTTTAGACTAGCTTTGTTTAGTATAATTAGTATTAGTTCAGAATTAATAATGTCTATTATCTTGAAATTAGCTTAACTAATATAGGTATGAAAAAAGGACTGTTAACTAATGTTTAAATGAAAAATTTTCACAAAAGCACATAATCTAAACTAACTGCTCCTGATGTATTCAGGACTTTATACCGAAAAACGGCAAATACTTTCTATCAACCTAAAATAATTTTATCTATATCGTTCTTTATAAGTATTGCCGTCTGCGGAAAAATAACAGCGGTATTAAAATCATATTCTTCAGCGAAAACTACTTCAACTAAAAATTAAGGAGAGTTTAAGATTAAACCTCGGCTATACTTCAGACTAGAATTTAATATTTCTCTATTCTTTTGACGTTGGACAATAGTTTTGCTACTCCAGGAGTGAATTTATTTTTTTCTTTCTCCACCAATATTTCCATTCTAGATGTTTTATCCATCCCATTTTTTTTAACGAAGCGACTACTGCAGGTAAAAATTGTAGAGCAAAATTTTAGCACAAAAAAAAGTACCGACTTCAAAATCCAGCAATCCGTAATTTATACTGATATATAATAACTAATAATATGTAACTGTTGTCTGTCCCTCTTTATCGTCTTTACCGTCTCAACCTCTGGACCGATTGTGATGAATTAATACATATGTAAAATAGATTCTAAAAAAAGGTAAAGCCTACTTATTATTGCAAAGATAGTAGTTAGTAAGTTTAATTGTTTAGAGGGATGAAAGTATGATTTTAAATTGATCATTCATGAAGAAAAAGCCATGAATCCTTGTATCTATTTATCATCATCATCATCATTGTCAGTCTGTGGTAGCCCACTGCTGGACATAAGCTTCCCCTAATACACCCCTATCCATTAAGGAGTTTTGGACCGTATCCCACCACGCTGGTCCAATGTGTGTTAGTGGGTGGACAGACTTTTTACATGTCAATCCGACGCATTGATCATCTTACTTTTCAGACAATTCAGTGATCGGCCCAAATTGCCCTAACTAACTAGGAAACAAAAATGAAAATTTGTTGAGTACCCGCGGTATTTGAACCCACGACCTCTGGTTTCTAAAGCACACGCCCATAACACTAGGCTACGGAGGCAGTCAGTTTTTATTTACATACATATATAACTAAGACATCTTATCGATGAATATATTATACGTTCTATTGGAAAACACCTCGCAATTCCACGCAGACAATAGCGCGAGTACCAGCTATTACTATTTTAAAGTAATATTACTTCATATTAATTAAGTAGTAAATAACAGTTTACTTTTGATGAAAACGTTCTGATATATCCGTTATTCCTTTTAACCGTTTAAGACCTTTTGAGCGATTCATTAAATTGAACCATTACGTGGTTGATATGATTTAATAAATCAATTAAATAAAACGTATTATTAACATAAACTATTAATAACTTTCCAATATTTTATTGCATTTGTTTACATAAGAATTTAAAATACATTATCTTAATTTGGCTTTAAATTTATTTGTGTATGCTTATAGTGCTTCCGTAGCCTAGTGGTATGGGTGTGTGCTTTAGAAACCGGAGGTCGTGGGCTGGAATCCTGCGTGGACTCAACAAATTTTCATTGTTGTTTCCTAGTTGTTAGGCAATTTGGGCCGATCATCCAATCGTCTGAAAGAAGATGATCCATGCGTGGATGGGCATCTCAAACTATTGGTCCACCCACCAGCCGCATTGGACCAAGGTCGATACATCCACATAACCGCTTTGGGTACGTGTCATTAGGGAGGCTATGTCCAGAGTGGACTTCACAGTGCGGATGATGATGATGATGCTTATAGTATGTTATTCTTAATACTAACACTCGGATATTTTATTGTTCACCATTTAAGGACGCACAATTCAGTAGAAAATTTTTTTATGCTATGTTTTAAGGTTTAGTCAGTGTTTGCTACTTACCAGAACGTAGGAGTAATTTTTGATGAAGTAATTTTAATAATTTTTTAAACATCAATGAAACCACTTATTACACAATTATTATATAACAGAACCACGTGACAGCTTTTACCTACCGAGAAAAAAACAGTTTGATTAAAATCGAAGCTCTAGGAACGAGGTAACAAATATAAAAAAACATATGCTCGTTCTTTTGGGAAGTCTGTCATTACTTAAAAAAAAATAGTTTTTAAAATGGACACGCTGATAGTATTACTACAATGAACAAAGGATGATCAAATCGACTATTAAAGTAGAGTAAACATATAAATATATATTAAAAATTAAGTTCCAAGTAAAAATCTTTTCTTTGGGAAGTCAAACAAAAATGCTATAGTCCGCAGCCCTAGGACGCGGAATGTATATTTCATTTACCATTAAAATGTGAATGCCTTAGTAATTTAACACTAATACTTTGCAGTCAAAGTCAAAGTTAAATTAAAATCATTTTATTCAATATAAATACATTACTTTCCCTTATTAATTGCCAATTGATCTACCACAACCGACCTGAAACACCGGCTTAATAAATTTGGGCGGACGGGGGAAAAGGGACAATTTTTTTTCTTTTATTAATTATTTCTTCGCACAATATAAAAACAATACAACATATTTTTCTCGATTGAAATAGCCTGGAGCAAACAATTCATTACGATGGTGTAAGTAGAAGAACAGTCGTCACCGGTACAGATAATCTTTTTTCTTTCCCTTAGCCATTTCCGAGAGTGATCCTGATTGGCATTTAATTCTTAAGTCATGATGATTATCTAAATAACAACAATTACGCAGACCGACGAGCAACGAGCTTGAAACAAGGATCATAACGATGAATGCCAAAGACGGCCTTGACACCATCATCATCATCTTAATCATCATGCCTGTGCTAATCCACTGCTGGACATAGGCCTCCCCTAATGCACGCCTTCATCATTTAGAGGGTTTTTGGAACGTATCCTACAACGGTGTTCCAATGCGGGTTGGTGGGTGGACCTACTTTTTACATGCCCATCCGACGCATGGATCTTCTTACTTTTAAGACAATTGGGTGATCAGCCCAAATTGCCCTAACCAACTAGAAAACAACAATGAAATTTTTTTAAGTCCCCGCAGGATTCGAACCTACGACCCCCGGTTTCTAAAGCACACGCCCTTACCTCTAGGCAACGAAGGCAGTTGCCTTTGATAACCGGAAACAAATATTTACATATCTCTTATCCTACTTTTAAGATCACCTTAACCCAAATTATCCTTAACAGAAAACATTGATAACATTATTTTTTTTTTATTTTGGAAAAAACTAAATAAATAATCACTTTTAAAAATGTTCTATAATTTTATAATATCTTGTTAATAACTTAATTTACTTAAGGTTCCAACAGTGAAAATAAAATATAACTATTACCAAAGTAGTAAAAAAATATACTAATTCATTCTAAAAGCTTGTATAAAATTGTATACTGTAGTTCGTACTTAAATTGCAAACCTAGAACTAGGAAATAATATCCTTAACATATCTTAGACTACAGAAATTTAAGAATAATATTTTTTCATCATTTATATAAAAGCAACATATTTTAAACAGTTTGGTTATAAAATGGTCCAAATATAGTACTTAAAGCACAGGCTCCTCTATGGAAAATCAAGGTAAAATGGAACGGCAAAAAATGGGTAGTGGTTTCGGAACATTTTGAACTGCGCTAGTATTTAAATATGGTTCAAAGCCACAACCCGCATTCTTCTCGAGAATTAAAGGTACATAGCTCAACGCTTTTTTTCTTATCGCAGTGTTTCCTGCTTCAGTAAAAAAAACGTCAGTTTTAAATATAACTATTATAGAATGATGTAGTTATACATAATTCTATACAACATTCAATACAATTTTAGTCAACATTCTGTTAGCTGTCAAAATTAACTTTGCTTTAGCCTTTTTAATGTTGAACGCGTGTTAACATGAACAAAGTTAACAAAAAACTCTGTGATGGGAATTTATATCGAGGAATTCATGAAATCGGGAATTTTAATTAAAAATGGTTGTCGAGCAACTTTTAAGCATCATTCAAATTGAAAGCGATATAAATGATATTACAGGCATGGTGATTGTGAAAAACGTTATGAACAAAAATGAAGATTGTTTGCAAATTCTTGCATCCGAAAGGGAAACTAATAATCAAATATTCATCTTCTACTCCATCTTATCTATACTCCCATTTTCAATATCTTTGCACTATAAATGATAGAAATCTTTGCTCGACGAATAACCGTCTTCTTCTATGTCCGGCCCATCGTTCCAGTTTTACACACTCCTCTTTTTTTGTTTAGTCCATCCTTCTGTGGAATGAGTTACCTACTCAAATCAGGTTAGCTCCAAGTTATCTCGCCTTCAAGAAAAAAGTCCGTTATTACATGATTAAGAAACTGTCGTCAGGATAATACTGTTTGTTATACAAAGACATATTCGTATATATATATTTATGATATATGTTTTATATTATGTACATAGTTTGTATATGTTTTAATTTATATTTCATTTTTACTCGTATTATTTTTATTTTTCTATGTGTATCATGGTTTATTATATAGATAATAATATACATTTATTAATTCAATTTATCTTAGTAATTTAATATTTATATAGTTGCTTACATTTAATATACATTGAAATGCCACTTTCTTGCTTATTTTGGTGCACCTATATTGTATTCTCTTCACCACCCAAAGGTTGGCTGGTAGACAATGTCATCGGCATTAAGTCCACCTTTGTACAGTTTTTTTTTGTGGATGAAGAATAAATAAATAAACTAATCATCAAGCATAGTGTCGTCGATCTCTTTTTTTTCCGCAGCACAATGGGCCTAGCGGTTGGGCCTTATACCGAGGCCACACAGGTGACCAGCAGCATCCCTAGAGAATAATGTTTCTGGGTGCGGGGGAGACTGGTGCCGAGTTAAAAGGTCAAGGAGAGTGGGCCCTGGGCCAGAGATGAGGCTGCTTTGGCACCCAGCGCTGGTGGGGTTACAGAAAAGTGCAAAACTTCACTGTTAGACCACCCATTAGGGTTCGAGAAGAAAAACGTGTTTTAATCGGGCAAGTCCGATTTAGCCCGTCTTTGCCGCCGTGAGGACAAATTTACGTAGCATTTATCTAAGGTAAAAAATGTTTCTATGGGTATATCTATATATAATTTGTACTCTCTTTGTTTTTAATTTGTCAGAAAACTGCTAGTATAGTTTCTTTTAAACTAGATAAAAATTTAGAACACGCGTTGGCGATACATTTACGTAGTATAGTATAATCTACCCTTATAATATTATAAAGGGAATAAATTGTATACTTGAGTGTATGTTTGTAATAAATATACTCATAAACTACAGTGCCAATTAAAATAATTCTTTCACCATTTCATAGCGCCAAGTAACTTAGGCTATATTTATTACTTAAATAAGATTAGGAATCCGTACTAAAAGTTAAGTAACTAAAGGAGTAAAAAATGTCCTAAAATGTCTTTTGTCACATGAACTGTGGAAGAAGTCTTTACAACTACCCGGGTGAAGCTGAGACCAGATATTCAATAAACAATAAAACAGTAGTAAGCAATGATTCCTCAATGTTAAAGAAAGGTGTTAGAATGATCTTTATCTTTGAAACGACAAATAACTTCAGAAAGAAACGAGAAACGATAAATTTTAAGAAAATTTAATATTTCATAAAACTTCAACAATATGTTGAAAAATAATATAGCAACACCTACTTTATATTATATATGCTTTAAGCAATTAACAAACGTAGCAGAACAAAAAAGCAAATGTAATCGAAATTAAATGAAAAAAATAAAATGTAAATTGAATATTAAAAATTATATACGTAATCGAATATCCATTCTCTTTGAATGAATATTTACCCAAACAAATTTTCTTTCAAATTTCTTCAAAGTTATAAAATTTGTATTCAACTTAAATATAACGCACTACGGAAGAACCGCTACGTGTAATAATGCAAACAAACGCGACACTACAGGCCCGTTGCACGAGCGGAAAAATATTTGTTTAGGCGCGTAGTACTTAAGAATTGTTGATTTGTCCGAAGCCACGGAAACTCCTTGCCTTGGCTTGGAAGCATTGCTTCATTAGGCAGTTGAACGCTTTTTGCCTAGCGGTACATTGCAAGTAAGCATTGCTTATTATGAGCTAGCCAACCGTAAATTTCATAGATCATATAAACATAAGTAAAAAATAATTTAAAAACCATCATATGAGAATCTAATTTTTTTCTGAACTTGTTATAAAGATGATAGTATTTTTTAACGAATACCTCAGTAAGTGAATCCATAAATCAAAAAAACCTATAATTTTTGATTAAGCAAGGAATAAAATTGAATTTGTTTGATAATATGCACTTCAACAAGTTAAACATGTTATGATCTGCGATACGCCTTCCCTATAAAATAAATAATCTTAATACACCACAGATCTAGTCGCCACCTTGATGCCATAAATATTAAAATCCATTGAACTTGTAAATTCCCAGCTAAAAATCAATCAAAATACAAAAAATTGCAGGTATTCCTCTAGGCGACAGACTTCAAACCTACCTAGAAATTTTATTTATATTGAAAAACAAGCAGAAACATTTATTTACCTTATTTACCACACATATCTTACATGAACATGCTATTATTATGCAATTACTTTTTAAATACTATAAATTCGGTAACAATGAAAACTTCGTGGCGTATAAAGTTGAATATACATCACTTCAAGCATATGCCATCCATTGAGTTTCCCGCTATCGCAGACGTCGACGATTGGATAAAATTTTCAACGACACTGATTTATCACTTGGTACTCGATTTCACCTTTCCATTGTGAGCGAACGAAGTTTGCGATGTCAGTTCGCGACAAACTTTAGTTTGTGTACTTAGCGTTCAAGTAAAATGATCGTTATTGAATTGTATAACTTAAAAATATTCTAGCAAATATTTATATGACTCAGGGGCAATTTATAAAGTTATATCAGTAAAGTTCAATGGTTCAGAGAATTTTTTGGTTCAACAGTGGTGCTATCTATTATTAATTGTTGAAACCTTAAAGTTTGACGCGTGAATGCAGGGGTGGCGTCATCTAGTTATGAAATCTTACAAGCGGTTGCTACTCGTTGTATATTTGAGGGATTTAATTTGTTTCGTGATAACATTTAAATTATGGTCGGAAAAAACATCTCACGTTTTATACTATAAGAATATGTTATAATAAGACTATATAATTAGAATGGCTAATGTGAATAATGTTTAAATGCCATACATTAGTTCTTTTAATCAATTAATTATTTATTTTTTTTATTTTGGAAGTTGAATTTTTTGGAACTGTTCATTCATTGCTCATTTCATTTTACATTTGTAGCCAGCGTATTTACTGGGTAATCTAGACTTGACATCAGGTGGCCCCGACTGCTCGTCTGCCAGCGTATGCAATAAAAAAAATGTCACCTATGTATAAAAATACTTACGTATTTGTATTTATACTTGTGTTTAAAGTTGAATTAATCGTTAAACAATAAATGCACAAATAATAGCGATTGTAAAAATGTCCGAAACCCGAAAATTATTTCCGCCAAAAGCGACACCAAATAGCTCACTGAATCAACGCTTAATGAAAAATTATGCCGCTTAAACGTTCCGCGAGTAATTTAACTTAGGATGGAATGCAGTTCACAATTTATTGCTATTTATAATGGCCGAAATTTTCCATACGATGCAACATTTACGCGGAATGCGCGGTTCAGTTTTAAAATTTAAATGCTGTAATAAACTGAAGCTGTAACTCATACGTTTGCTTCGATTTTGGTTGTCGAGAAATTTCGGTATAAATGGCAGTGACTTTGTTTGACTTTAACTTATATATAAGAAAATTATTGTGACACTGTTACTTAGTAAATAACACTTCAGCCGCAAGTACGTTTACTTTTTTTGCAAAAGGTCGAGGTTAAAACAAGTATGTCTAAATGTGTATAGTGTTTAACAATTTACGTGGTGAGAATGCAGATCTAGCAAATTATTTTTCCGTCTTATTGTTTTAAAAAAGTTAAAGATTTAGCTAAATTTCTGATTTTTACGAAAATTATAGAAATATTATGATTTAGTAGAGATTTTTGAAGGATCTAGATCTCCTTTTTACTTGAGGCCTTCTGGATACGTAACACCGCAGGCCTATTTCTGCCGCAAATCAGAACAGAAGCGGATAAACACTTACACACTCTATTTTCTGGTTGGAATGGGCACCGTAGCTAGCGTAATGATTGGGTAAACGGAGAGTAGTATACCAAGTCTACTGGCGGTGAGAGGGGCAAATTTGTGGTGTTTTCTGCAGCACACTTAATAAACAGAATGTATTTCTTATCATCAAATCAACGTTCTGTACGTCTCTTTGCTTACATCAATTAAATTGTCTTTTATATGTTGTTATTTCACACAAATTAAATTACACACATAAATTAAATTGTCTTTCAAATGATGTTTTTGTATTGAAGCTGATACATATAACTTATTATAGAGGGATCGAGATCAAATTGTTTCAGTTCACAAAAAATTACATTCAAATACTCCCTATTGTTTCACCCTTACCAAAACCTTAATAGCGGTAGGATTTTTCAGGTCTGCCACCATTTGTCAATGTCACCGAATTTTACCTGATCGGAAGGGACACTGATTCGGGTCTAAGTAAATTATACTTTCATTATCAACATAGCTACGAAAAGTGTTAGCTGTGTCATAGTGCATGGCGTCGATAACAAATGAACTATAGCAGGCAATTTATTAACTAATTGGATAAAGATTGATGTAGGCAAGTATGATTTATGATTTAAACTCGTATATCAGTTTTAATTTCTGTTTTCTTTAAAATTACTTAGTACTAAGTAAAATATTTTTAAGATTTACTATTCCATTTTCTTATATATTAATATTACTTATGGTCGAAGAAATGCTATGAGTTTATTCGCATTTTCTTTTATATATAGTAACCATCTTTTTGGGTTAAGTGTGCAACAACACATTTTTTTTATTTTTAAACATTGTTATCCTATTACAAATAAATTGGCTTGAAGTTGCAAAATTGTTCAGCTATTTCGTCTTCGTTCTCAGCGGGCTTAAGAGAGTGATGGTAATAGTATGCAATGATCTTAACGGGATGGTGGCATGGCTATTTTGGAAGGCCTCTTCTTTTCCAACTGATTGTAGCCGCTAAGATAAGAAACCACCACCACCAAACCACCTTTTCCTTTGCAAGTAAAAACCCTACTATCCGTCACTCAGGAAATCGGTTTTCGCGCGTAGTCAGCTTTCTTTTTTCTAGTTTTTGTCAGCGGATCCTATTGCCAGTATGTAAGAGCTCTATTAAATGCTTCAGCATATATTTGGCAATATAAAGGCCTCGCGAAATGCTTTATCTACCCTCGATTGTTTCTATGTCACCATGAAACTAACCATAATGGTAAGCAAAATACTATGGTAGTAAGCGGCTTCCAGCCCTACATACGATAATCGATTGCATGAAAGAATGCATAATGCAATACCGTCGTAACGTAATAACGTCTTTTACAGACTCTTAATAAAAGGGATTTAATTTTTACACGACTATCTGACTCTCGATTTATTTTTTATTAAAAAGAATCTCACTTATGAAAGCGCAAACGAAAGAACGAATAGCAAAGACTAAAACTTATATCGTTTCAATCAATCAAAGGATTTATTTATTTGTATGGATCCACGAAACATGCTGGTTTTAAAACAATATTCTTTAGCTTGGTTTTGTTAATTTTTGTATGTTTTTATTCTCTATATCTATTTAAATCCCAATACTATTTAAAAAATATTACTTTTGAATGTTTTGCGTCTCAATATTTATTTATTCGTTACGAAGGCAGATGAGGAGCCAGGCCACCTGGTAAAAAGTGGTCACCGATGACCTTGGCAAAATACCAGGGGTATCACCAACACGCTACCATTAGATATAAGATGTAAACTCTTGTATCTTACTGGATACAAGAGAAACGCTGGCTACGGTGCCCTTCTAACCAGACAGTGGTGTTTTCATATTTGTCCAGTGTCTATTTCTGCCGCAAAGCTACTGGTTAACCAAGTCAAACTAGTAGGTATCGTCCCAAACGGCCCCCTATAAAAGGGGACTTATCACCTCCAAGAGAGTGTATTAAATTAAAATCAGTATGAGACATTGGAAAGAACCAAAGGTCTTAAAATAGTTTTATATTTTCAAGGATTTATTTAAGCTTCTGTAAGTCCAAAAATTATTCTATAGATTTATTGAAATAGTGTTAGTTATGAATAAAAGTCATGTTTTGAAGACAGCGATTTGAATTTAATTATATTCAATTGAGATTATAAATCGGTGCCCTGTTACACCATTTTAATTTACGCAAGTAATAGATCGTCTCGACAGATTTTTTACATCTTAGTAAATATGGGAATTTTAATAAGTATCTTTTAAAACTTTGTTTAGTAAGATCAATTGCTCTGTATTGTCGACGTCGTAGATTGGATAAAAATTTCAACGGCGTTGATTTATCGTTAGGTACTCGATTACACCTTTGTGAACGAGCTCGGAGCTCAGTGTCGTTTAAAACAAACTTTCGTCCTGTGTACCTGGCACTTAGCGTGGAACTTAAGTGTTCGTTGCTTATTTATTATATTAATGTCTTTTATATTTTGGTTTTGAACAATGTTTATTGGTGACACTACATAAAATGTTCTTTATTTAATATATGTATAATTAACTAGAAATTATGAAACGTAATTGTTTAGTTCTGGCAATATTTGCTAGCATTGTATCGAAAGTATACTTATTTTGAATTATTAAGGCAATTTAAAGTACTTTAAGAATTCTTAATATTTCTACAATTACAATTCTCAATTTAATGGAGATAAGTTAAACTGCTAGAATTCCTTAATTTAATTAATTTAGCAATGATATGTTTTAAATGTGTCCAGTTATTGTAAAGAACTAAAAATAATTTCCACAAAAAGTTAAGCGAAATAGCGCGCTGCATCGATGTTTAATGAAAAATTATGCCGCTTAAACGTTTCGCGAGTAATTTTACTTAAGATGGAATGCAGATTACAATTTGTTGCCATTTATAATGACGTTGGCTTGGTTTGATATTGTTTTACATTTTTTTGTAAAATATTAGTTATGACGATTACAGTTTTATCGCGTTTCACTCCTTTACAGTTATTTAAATTATAGTCAACGTTCAAACCTTATCCAGGGTCCATGGTCAAGGGACTGACTTTAGTCGTTAAACGCTTTACAATCTATAAAGCTGTAGTCTTTATATAATTATTTCCGTATAATATTCGCAAAAGAAACCGAAAATATTAAAATATCAGTAAAGTATTTAAATCTAATAATTGTTAGTCAAAGTAATCATTTTTCTCATACTGGGAAGACCCTCATTAAACAAGCCTAGCCTTAGACTCCTGCAACTCAAAGAAGGTTTAGACAGAAATTTTAAAGCAATGAACCAATGCACCAGCCTATTGCTTGCACCAAGCAAGGCAAGGCACAGTGTCTGATTGTACTCATAGTTATTTTTACAACTTGCCTTATGGTGAATATGTAGTCTATGGTTCTAAATCCTCTGATTGTCACCCTCTTAAAAACAGAACGACCTCACTTTCAAGCCACAACTTGAAAGGAATTACCAATATAGCAATATGCCTGTAGGAAGCTTACCAGAGAGATATCGAGTCAGACTGCCACGCGGATCGTTACCCCGGTAATCAGGTTGAGGAGCCCGTGACGCGTGCAATTTGACAGAAATCCTCGACCTCAGATAAGATCTCAGATTTAGAAGAACAATCGAACCAGAACAGTTCCTGAGCTTTGACAGATTGCTTCTCCGAGCTTTCCAGAAAAACCTTCTGTTTTGTTCTGCTCAACCGCTTCAGTTATCTATTGCGTATTTAAGCAGCGAAGCTTTCGGTGTATCAATTTGCGGATCCACTTCGACTGCACATAGGTTTCGACGTTCCTCCATAAGACCAAGCGTCTCATCGGAGAGTTTGAATTTCATGCCAGTACGCTTACTCCTGCAAAACCCTGTACCCACGTCGCATATGCAGTCAACTACGGCTTCAAGTGCCTCGGAACTGCGAATCGGCTTTTTAATTCCTGTTAGAATTTTTCAGAGCCCATGACGTTTTTTCGGAAGTTAGGTAGACATCATCAGGCGGGCGCGCTCTTTGGGAAACCCATGTTCACGGAGCCTCAACAATCGGTGATCGCTACCGGTTTTAAACCCTGAATATGTGTTTCAAGTCCATCACAATGAAATCTATCTCGTTCCTTGTCACAGTATCGGGACTTTGCCATGTCCATTTCCTGTGGGGTTTCTCCTTAAAGTATGGGTTCATTAAGAAAAGCCCTTCTTTTTCCAGGAAATTGACTAGCATTTGTCCCCTGCGATTTCGACTACCGACACCGTGAGGGCCTAAACACGATTTGATGCTAGCTTGTACACCGACTTTGGCATTGAAATCCCCCATAACAACATTATAGTGGGCCTTATAGGTGGTTTGCAAGGCTCGGGAGACATCCTCGTATATGGCCTCCACTTCGTCGTGAGTGCCGAAGTTGTGTCATAAACTTGTATCACTTTGAGGGTATACCTCTGAGTGAGCCTAAATACAAGGTACGCCACTCTAGTCGACACACTCGAGACTGCGATTATGTTGTTAGCAAGGGATTTGTTGACGAGGAATGCCACACCGCCTTGTGACGGATGGTCGCCCTCTCAGAAGTAGGAAAGGTGAACCGATAGCAAGGTTACGGTGTCCTCTCTCTGACTTTGGACTTCACACAACCCTAAAATGTGCCATCAAATCCTACCCAGTTCAATCCAAGCTCGGCCAGGTGTTCGCTAAGTCTCAGCGTTCGTCCGCCAGTTATACGTAGCCACGTCAAGTTTTTGGTAGCGATCCGTAGCCCGGGGTTTATAGGACCCCTTGTTCCACTGTAACCCTGGCCGCTACCGTGGCCAGGAATAGTGGGACTACTGAGAACTAGGGGCTGTTGCCTCTCGTTGACGTCCATTAAAAGAAATGCTCATAGTTGCCACGCTAAACAGGCGGCTTGGCAATGACTCATTTCACCTGTTCTGCAGTTCTACCTTGCTCCCAAAGTAAGGCAGTCAAGTGGGCGGTGGGGTCGTCATATCCCTACACCTGTATGTAAATAACCGTAACATACTACCAATAAGCTCCCTGCACTAGAACAGAAGCTCTCTTTAAAACAAGTAATTACCGCGGTGTCCTACAAGCCGATATCAAGGTGTTTTCATAGCTTAACGGAAAAACTTTTCCCGGCCACCAAGTTACAGGATCCTTACAACTTTTAATCAAGTTTTGTTTTATTAATCGTTCTTTATGAATTCAGTATAATAAGATTTGAGTAAAGATATTTTTACTTACCAATATATAATTGTACTTAAATTATATTTGAGGAATTAACGTACGTAAAATGGTGAAATCATTTTAAAAGTCTTGTCCATAACTTTTAAGGGTGTGTTCTGATATGATACTTAAATGTTGTTAAACTTTACAGAGATGTTTCAAAGCTTACTATCGAAATATTTTATGCCGTAAGATTATTAATGTTAATAGCGTAATATATAACGTTAATGCAAAAAAATCAAACTGCAATATCCCTACAAAATATCATACTATTTTATACTGACAATTGTGATAAAAACATGTTTTGGTTTAATTTTACGCTATGTACAGCGAACAGTAGATTGTTCTATAAGAATGATTCGTTACATGTAAGTTATGAAGGATTGAGGAGAAATGTCACCCACCTTGGACTGAAATGTCACCTTGAACACACCCACAACATCTGACTTGAATCGCCAAAAAATTTCAGTGTTGAAGTTGGACTTACTTGCTTCGGCCACTTTTTGGTTTCACGTGGAGAAATGACAATGCATACACGTTCTTGCGATAGCAAGGATGGGTTATTTAAGGCTAGCACTAACAGCACCTCGTTGTTCATTACTAGCGCCTTAAACCCGTCCAGTAACAGGGACGATTTGCCTTCTTCGCACTCTTGCACCGATGCTAGCCACCGTGGCTGCCCTATCTTTGTCGTATGGTCCTCTTCATCTGAACGCACGTCAGAAGAGCCCTCTGTGGCGCTCGTGGCCCTTTAAAGATAGAAAATAAACTATTAATTTCTTGTCCTTTAGGAACGAGACGCCACCAGCGACGGCTTCGGTGAATGGTTCCTGCTATTGCTGTTTCGGCCGCAGAAAGAGGAGAAGGAGAGCGTCGTTATTACGTGTCAAGTGTAATTTATCAAATATCATACACAAATACGTTTTATGCGATAAATACAATTCTTAACGGCTTTCAAGCGGACTGTAAAAACTTGAAAAATAAATGATATTAAAACGCTTTAAAACATTTTTATAAAAACTATTTTATAAATGTTAAGATACACTGTACGTGTATAAGTAAAATGTATACTTAAAGTGTTTAAATTTATTAAGGATGTAGGTTTAAAGAGACGCGACTTACTGATGCCAAGTCTCTAAGAACTTACAGATATCGGCAGAAGTTGAAGAAATATTTTTACTTAAAAATCCGTGGTAAGCATTGCGTATGCATTTGCATTGGGTTTTGTGTAAGCAGGCCAATTTTCTTTACAGCGTTGTTTTTCAAATTTACGAAAAGTAAAAATAGAATTAATAAGAATTGCAATGAGATGTAGAAACCGCTCTACATTTCATGGCTTTTGTTATTAGTCGGCTAAATGATTGGCAGCGGTGACAGTTTCACGGCCCTTTCCTATCGCACCAACCCTCGACTGTGATGCCTGCATATTTTTTTTTTTTTTTTATTGCTTACGCAGGCAGACGAGCAGTCGAGCCACCTGATGGAAAGTGGTCACCGACACCATAGACATTGGCAATACCAGTGGTATCGCCAACGCGCTGCCTACCGTGAGACATAGGGTGTTAAGTCTCGTTTACCCAGTAAATATGCTGGCTATGGTGCCTTCAAACTGGAACACAGCAGTGTTTCCACTACTGCTTCTGGCAGAAATAGGCACCGCGGTGGTACCCACCCAGACGGTAAGTCCCCTGTTTACAGGAGCCATATATAAAAGTTCCGCGAGCTAGTAAAGCCACGTGACTTCCGCTGACTCCATGTGGTCTAGCCGGACGGAGTACATGCAGTATGGTCTTCAAAGTAGCAGGATCTCCCTCGCGAACTGCTGGAAAGCCCTCTAAGTTTGGTGGTTTTCGGCAGTCCACGGATGTCAATTTTATGTGATATGAAGTCGTCATTGGTATTCGTTCTTCTACCATGCATCTATAGATGGTACTCTTCATCACTCCGTGGCAGGAATCAGATACCGTTCCCATATGGTCATGCACTCGGAGCCGAGCTTTAATAGATAATGGGTGCTGAAAATTACTGTACTTAACCGCGATAAGATTCACATAATCAAATATGCAATACATACGAAATACGCTTGTTTAGAAGTAGCAAATTCATATAAAAAATTGTAATTTAATCTTTTGTACATTTCGTTTCGATCCTTAAAAGTGAATATGCATTTACATGTAAGTTTAAACACAAATCGGGTAATGTTTTCTGAAAGTTAAGACAAATCTTGCCTAGAATCATTTGATTTCAAAATGTTGTGCTAATTATATGTTCGAAATCACAGCAGAAGCTTATCAATGTGTTGCAATATCGTTAGTAAGTTGAGTTACTCCTTGTCGTCGTCGTTGTTAATTGGATAAAAATTTCAACGACGTTGATTCATTGCCAGGTACTCGATTACACCTTTGTGAACGAGCTGGGAGCTCAGTGTCGATTAAAACAAACTTTCGTCCTGTGTACCTGGCACTTAGCGTGGAACTGAAGTGTTTCTCATCGTTCATTTGATAGATTATTACCGTGTTTTTTTTTGTAAAAAAATAGAATTTATTTATTACTATTCGCAATTAAAAATTTATAATAATATAAACATTTTTACCATTACCTCTTATTTTTATATAAACTAAAATATTTTTTACTAACAACAATATAAGACACAGTTCAATTTAATTTCAAGATATCTTCTTAACGAAAGTTCCTTTTCACAATATAATCTAAACTATACAGGTTCATCTCAAAGCTAATAGAAACAAAACAAGGCTCTAGATAAAGTTAAGGCAATTATTCTCTATGTTTTCTACCTATTCGGTGCCATAGTTGTTACGTTTACAAAATTAATGATGCTCACCCTTCTTAAGTTGTTTGCTTAGGTTGCAAGTTACTTAAAGGAAAATGAATGACAACGTAATGACAGGTTGTAATTGATTCGTTTGAAGCGCATTAAAGGTGATATTCTGCCAATGCTTTTTTAAATGTTTTTTTAGAGCAAAGACACTGTTAAGTTGATGTTAACAAATTTTCAAACAAACATTTTTCAGACATGGTTTAATGCATTTAGTAAAATTTTCTAAAAAATTATAACAATATTTTAAATGATCTCCAATTTGCTTTACTAGAGAGAGATCAACAGTAAATGCTTGTATAAAAATAGTCTCTTATGTCCTGAGGGCGAAGAAGAATCGCTGTGATTTTATTGGAATTTTCTGTGATGATTTCAAGGCCTTCGACTGTGTGGACCATGAAATATTAATCAAGTTAAAGTATTACAGTGCACGCGGGTTTAGTCTTGATTTCCTATCTTCTTACCTACTTAATAGAAAACAATATGTAACTGTAATAGACACTCTGTCATCTGATTCGACTGTGCGATAAAATAAGTATGTTTGTAAAATAAGTTCATTTTGCATAGATCAGAATAGAGACAAAAAATATTTTATTACAATAAAGATCTGGAAAACCCGCTTCAGCATTTGCAACAAGACGCATGGCATCTCAGTCTTTCCCGTGACCACGGCCGCTAGAAAGTGTACAAAAGTCGTCGGGACTTTAAATGTAAAATAAACGAGATAAAATTCCTATAAAGTTCTTTAAATCAACATTACTCCCATGATTGCTAGTTCAAAGTTTCGTAGCAATTTTTCTAATACGCTGAGATTATCTTTACTCATGTTGTAGAGTTCTTTATTTTTTTATTTTGCTTAACTTTGCAACCACTAGTATAATATAAAAAGATATTTCAATCATAGTGAATCCATAAATAACCACGAGAAAATGAACAGGAGTGCAACACAAGAAACAATTTTTTTTATTTTATTTTGATTAATATTTTGAAATATATTAACCTGGACTTTTAGAAAGTCATTATTTTGTTAAATTAATGTCTGTCTAAAATAGCTACTACACATGGATGACATCGCGGGAAAAAGCCATTATATTATAAATATACCTTATTTTCTTAACCAAATTATTTATATCGTTACTGTCAATACTGAAGTGTTAACTTGGTGAAATTACTTCGACATACTAACGTTATATTGATTACGCTGCTTCTATTCTTCCGGATTGTTTTTTACGAACTGAGGTGATTTGTCAACATGATTGAATATTTGTTGTCATCAGTTTTGACTCTGATTGGGGTCTATGTAAGAAATAAATCGCAGTATCAACCAAATCCATTAGGAACATGAACATTATAATTTACTAGCATTTTATCAGTCGTACGACGAGAAACGAACGAACCTTTATGGCGTATTAAATGGCTGAAAAAAGCCTTTCTTTTTGATTAATATAACGATTAGTTATTAGTCAACATTATGTTCAATGTTAATAAATTTATTAATATCCTTAAGAAAAAGTAAAAATAAGCAGGACAAAAAGATTCATGGAACAGACAATAATACTGATACTTTTAATAGCCCTAAGAATTTATCGCTTAATTTTTTCCAAACAATTGCGTTTAATTCTTTATTTTTTAAATATAAACTCAAAAATAAAACCTTAAGTCTATTAGCTTTTACGATCACTTAATAAATACCATCGCCATCTGTTTTTTTAGAGGCAAAAAGTATTGCCATGGAGAATTTTAATTTTTTTTTTTATGGCATACGCAGGCAGACGAGCAGTCGGGCCACGTGATGGGAAGTGGTCACCGACGCCTATAGACATTGGCAATACCAGTGGTATCGCCAACGCGCTGCCTACCGTGAGACATAGGGTGTTAGGTCTCGTGTTAGTGAATATGCTGGCTACGGTGCCCTTCAAACCGGAACACAGCAGTGCTTTCACACTACTGTTTGGCAGCAGAAATAGGCACCGTGGTGGTACCCACCCAGACGGTCTCTTGTAAAATGGGGACCTACCAACCTATAGTATAACGTTATCTAAATTTGATTTATACAACAAAAAAAACATTTTTTACTCTATTGCATAAAGGTGTTTCGTTATTTTATATTTATAGATTTCGATAAGACTACTTTATGAAGTCGGCCTATATGTCAAAAACAACAAAAGTATTAAATAGTATTGCACACTTATGTATTATTTGTGCCTAAAAGCATTATTCATTTATTAAAAAAAAAATATGTAAGTGCTTCTTAATGAAATGATAAATATTCTGTTTATTTTTTAAATTCATTCAAGTATGTAATATAACATTTTATATTTCAATATATACCTCGTTTTAATTAAAACATGAAGTACGCTCGTAATGACTAAAAGGCTTATAAAATAATTGTAGAAATTTTTAAGCATAAAAAGAAAATAAAAGTTAAGAAGGAAGGAATTTTAAAAGTACCCGCTATATTATTAATACTTTTTAAGAATCCTCTCATCGACGCCTTCTCACTTGATGTAGCGAAGCCTGAATAAATTCGAAGCGAGATTTACATTTGTAACAATTTTCAACACCTTATTTGGATTTTTCGAGTGTACTCAAGATGATCATTTGCCTGAAAAATGCTTTTTCCCGCTTGTATCAAATAACGATTTATTGTTTATATGTATTTTTGTCACAACTCTCCGTTCCCATTTATGAAAATTGATTTGTCTTAATAAATTATTTAAATATTATTTATTTTTTACATTTAATAACGTATTTAATGATATAAACACAAAATTTTACAAAAAATATACATTGATAGCATTTTTGCATTATATTAACGTAATCTTGCAGCACGTATTTACTGTAGTAAGATAATTTTATACATCGAAAGAAAGATTTTCATCTCCATAAATCTGTTACTAACATTTAAAAACGAATTTGATATTATGTATCTTTACTTGGACCCATATACATGTCTTCTACGGACACGTGCTTATTCTCGCATATCCCTTTTGTGTTTACAAATAAATTATAGAAAACGTCATGAATCAATCTAATAATGCGAGGTCTGTTTAATAAGTGGTATTTTTAAAATATAACCTGTAATAAAACTAGAAATTTCCCACGTAAGAAAGGCACATAACCCACATTATATTATAATTTTTGAGTAAATTCTTAAAAATTGACAACAGAAGTATAAATCGTTACAGTATCTAGCTTTATGATATCATTACGTCTATATTTTGTAGGTTATTCTTGAGTTGTCGTTGATTTTAGGTTTTTATAAATAATACTATTTTTACATTTGCAAAATTTTTTATATAAGATATAAAATATGTTCTGTTTATTACAAATAGAATACAAAATGTTCAACCAAAATGATTTTCACAATATAAATCATTACATCGCTTCCGTAATAAACAAAATGCTCATTCGGGTATGTTATTTGACAAACGGCTAATAATCTGAAAATGAAACACGTTCATGGTTGCGAACGTAATAGCAAATATTGCTTTGTGGTAAAGTAAATAGCTTAAATGTTTAATAACGAAATAAATATAATTGCTAGCATTAACACATTCATAAATTGTCGCTCATTACAGAAAAAAATAAGTAAAATCTACTTACTAAACACTAATTTGTAAATATATAATTTAAGGTAATGTAGGTCGTACATATATGTATATTAAAAAATATCATAACATACTTACATTTTTTGCTTACGATATGTATAAAAAATATTCAGTTTAACGAAGATATCTCTTTACAAGCATAAATATATATCTTTAACGATTTTTTTCTGCGATGCGATATTTGAAATTAAATGTTTCCTGATCATGATTTCAGGAAAACGTACGAAGAAGATAAAAGTAACTGCGATGTATTCCAAAAGAGTCGTTTTATTTAATTTAATATTCAATTACAGTACAAACAAAATAGTAAAGTCCACCTTTTAAGGTCAAAAGAGGAAAATAAAAGGATTCTTAGAATAAGTTTGAGTGCTTTTATTTTTCTAAATAACATTAAACCTAGAATTCGGAGAATTCTTTTTATTCTTGTGATAAAGAAACAAAAACTAATAGCATTAGTTTATCCAGTTTTGAAAGTTAATTTGTTTACGTTCTCCTTCTAAGGCTTATTACAATTTTTTCTTAGTAATTTTAATAAAATTGTTTATAAATCATATCTGAAACGATATCATTTGAGAAACATAAGAGAATTTATCGTTTCGGGGGTTTTACGTTAAAAATTAAGTTTATTTAAATATCTTAAATTCAAATCAAATTAACAGTTTTTAAAATCTTTTTGAAGTATATAAATAATCGTTAATACTTTTGTTTTAAAAGATAGGATCTGTTCAACCTCAAATTTAACGCTTGAGCATGAGTATTCTATTAAATAGTTTTTATTTTGTTTAACTCAATCAATTTTGTAAATAAGCAATTTTAAGTATTATAGCTTTGAGCAAACATAGATTGGGAATAACCGTTTTTAAATAAATAATTCCAGAAAAAGTGTTTAAGATTTGTTCTTAGGAATTCTCTTTTATTTTCTCTCCCCTTGCTTGCTTACATTGACAATGTTCAATTTGCACCACCCGAGCATTTATACTGTTATCCTGTTAATACTTGCAAGTGCCGCTGTCTCGGGACTCGCAACGGATTTAGGTTTAAGACCCGTAAAACGTTCCATTTGAGAAATAAACACAATGAAAGCTCCCATGCGCAACTCTGACAGACCAAAACTATTATATATATCTGTAATTTCTTGTTGAAAACTTTTGGTTACTTATTTATGTTCATACAGTTGCAACTGTTGTATGTTGAATTTTAATGTCACGAATAACAACGTTTTTTGTACGAAAATACAAATTAGTTACCTTTTTTTTGTTTGTTATAACGACAAAAAAAAACTTGTATTAAACGAAAATGAACACAGTGTTGACTAAAGCAGTATTACCTTAGAAATTATTGATTATATAAATGTGAATTATATTACCTTTTCAATTGTATGTGATTTGATGCGCCTAAAACTATGTTACCGAGGAATTTGCATTATCCTTCTATTTATCGTCCATTCTTCTGAGTGTTACTCATATCAATACTTTTTTTTTATCACATACGAAGCCAGACGAACAGTCGGGCTACTTGATGGAAAGTGGTCACCAATACCAAGTATACCACCAACGTGCTGCTTACCGCGAAAATAGGATGTTACGTCTCGTTTACCCAGTACATACACTGGCTACGGTGCTTTTCAAACCGGAACAAAGTAGTATTGTCACACTTTTGCTCTGCAGCAGAAAGCGTCTCAGTTTTAATTCACGTTTCAAAGATTTTAACGCTTGCAGATGCTACATTCTTTACTCTATTCTCTCACATTTAATACGAAACGACATGCTTGTTTGGTTTTTCTTTATTTTCCGCAGTCGCCAATAGATTATTAGTCAATAAAAGTGCTGTTAGTAATATCGTCCCAGACGCTCTACTGAAAAATGAAGACATTACTTGGATAAAATGTGAAAAAGTTTAAATTACGAATTCAATATCAGTAAGAGGTTCTCTCAAATTATAAAGCGAAGTAATTGTATTTGACACATCCTGAACATTATTTTAAACCACTTTGATAAGTTTTATTCAAATGTTAAATATCTTAAAACGTCTTTAATTGAGCTACATACTGAAAAAAATATTAATGCTTTATACCATTTTGACTTTTCGCAAATATCGCTTTAGTGCCTCATTACCTACTTCCTACTACATTTATTTAAAATTTCAATGAAACGAAACATACCGTTTCTCTGGATTACATCAAGATTTATTGACGCTAAAATGATTAGCAAGGCGAGTTACTTTTACGAGGCAAAAGATTTGCTCCTCTTATCACTTTATAAGAAAAATGTTTAGTGGAAAATTGTTCACATTGAGAATTAGATTAGTCGATAGTTGAAGCAATTCGATCGCTAGAAAAGCAACGTTTTACGTTTTTAGCAACGAATAACAATAGTGATGCAACGGATCTCTGTTTCTGTTTCCGCAAGTGCAGAAGTTCCGCGCGCTTCTAAACATCCATTTCTGCTTTTGTTTCCGCAACTTTTATAACGGAGATTTAAATGGAAATTTATAATCGACGGCTGAGAGTTACGCATGCGCGGCGCGAAGCGCGTGCGAGTCGCTGGACGGTTGGACGTGCGGGGAAGGAGTCAGCCAGCGCAATTTTCTCGTCAAATGCCGCACTTGTCACATTTGTTTATTTACGTACTTTTTCGTGAATGTAAGCGCGTAATATTTTCTGCTGCTGTTTGTGTCATTACATTTGTGTCATGTGTGTAACTTTACTGCAATTATGAAACCAAAACTACTTTTTTTTGGAGCTACTTTTGATATTGACAATGCAAAAGCCAGATGTAAACTATGCGATAAAGTGTACTCGCGAAAATGCCACACAACTACCGCTTTAAAGAGTCGCCTCAAAGCAATACATGCCGAACAGTTTGCAGAGTCTGAGAAGTTAAATGAAGCAACTAAATTTTCATCGGAAACGAAAAGAGAAAAATTTGTTTATTTTCAGATGGAATTCTATATGATGGAAAGGTTTTCGAAGCTCAAGAATTCGATTGTCTTGTACCTAAGTGCAAATTCAATTGTTATAATCTCCCTGAAGACTGGATCTCTGATGACCGATGTTTCAAAATTTGTGCAATTAATGAGTCCACTTAAAGAAATTACTAAAACTTAAGTAGTTCTCACGTGCATATTTATTCATTTATACCATTGATTCGTGTTCTGATAAAACATTACAACAAGAAGAGATAAAACCTGATATTTCAGAACAATTTCAAAATTTGACGAGAAAATTACGCGATGTATTGAACTCTAGTGCAGGATTTGGAGAACTTCCAACGTTGACAAATGCACAGTTGCGACGTATTTAGATCCGCACATGAATCTTATTGAAGTTACACTTTTAGGCACGTTATTAAAAAATGATGACAGCGAAATTTTACGATGCGCGCGCACCTGTGACGCAAAATTAACAGTTTATAATGAAACTGAGTTAAATGGACCTTATTACATAGTAATAAGGTTGATTTTTGTGAGTGATAATGGAGTTGTCGTTTTTATTTGCGATAGTTGTTGCATAATGTGCTCTATGAGTTAGGATTAAGGTTCGTGTTTGGTATATATATATATATTATTATATTATTTAATTTATACTAAATATATTATTTAATAAATATATTAATTTATGTAATGATGTTTATTCAACTTGATATAATGGTAATATTTTTATTCATTTAATATATCAACATTGTGATTTATCTATGTAATACGTTTTAGATAAGCGCCATCTAGTCACATAATCAAAGCTTCTGATTTATAGTACCACTGTACAAGTAAGCCAACATCTCTTAGGAATTCTACATTTGTAAGCAATAGATGGCGCTGAACTACCAGTTATATGATATATCAAAGTACGTCTTGTGAATCCATAAATTCTTAATCGAATTATTTATGATTAGTTCTTGTAAATCTATCATCTTTAATTATCTTAATTATTTTTGATTGATATTACTTACTATTTGTGTATATTAGTAAAAAAATTGTGCTTATATACTTTTCAAGTGCTCAATATAATTGAGGTTAACTATCCGTACGTATGATTTATTGATATAAATTAAAATACTTTTATTTAATATAATTAAACTAAATATTATTAAATTGTTAATGTTAAATACTTATTATTAGGTTATTTAATATTCACAAAATAAAGAAATAAATTTAATAAAACATTTAATAAAAAGTTTGTGATAAAAATTAAAATTGTACATCAAATTATAATATTAATTTTTAATATTTGTATTAAATTGAATAAATAATAAATATTTATAAAATAACAAAATAAATTTAATGAAAACTTTTGATAAAAATGATAACTGAAGTTCCGATTCAGACATTACGGAAGATACTTGGAAGTGGACATCATTTAATTAAAATACAATTCGAATAATAAGACAATTTATGTTAGAATTAATGTAAGAAAATAAATATTTATTTATTTAATTTTTCAAATTTAAACTGAACTTTGTTGATTATCCTTTCCAATCCTTCTATTATTTTATTGTAATTAATTATTTGCATGCAATTATAAACTATTTTTAATGATGTCAAAGAAGTATAACTTCTTATTTTTTCCAGCATCACAGCGGAGCAGGTAATGGCTTAAATAATCAATATGACGATCAGCAGAACCAGAAAATCTCGAGAGTTTACTAACTCCACTTACGATGATAGTGTATCTTGTGTAATGTGGGGTACACCGAAAAGGCGCCGAACTCGAATTGAGGATGAAATACAGTCCGACGTCATCTTCAATGATGAATACATCATTTCAAATGTTGGAATCCATGTTAAGAAGTCCAAGAAATCTGGACTACAACGAACGAGAATGACAATCTCCTTTTGGAGTTACAGTCACATTTTCAGGAGTACAAAAAAGAAAAGAGATTACCTTTAAATGAAGAGCCTCATGTTTGATGGAAATTAAATTCACACAAATACCGTAATCTTTTGCCATTAGTACGCCAATATTTGTCAGTACCCCCAGCAGCGTCGCCAGTGAACAATTATTTAGCATAGCTGGTCTTATATACGAAGAACACCAGAACATATTGTTAGGTGTAAAAGCGGCTAAATTACTATTTATAAAATAGAACTTG
Organism: Lamproptera curius; assembly: GCA_029286875.1. Classification (NCBI taxonomy): domain Eukaryota; kingdom Metazoa; phylum Arthropoda; class Insecta; order Lepidoptera; family Papilionidae; genus Lamproptera; species Lamproptera curius. Next base: position 1,766,808 of record JAGSMT010000023.1, read on the forward strand.
CCGCTACTAAATTTTGAATATTAATAAAATAATCAGTTGCAAAGTTGCAATATTGTTTTCTATAGTAGATTTCTTATGTATCTATTTCTAATCTAGATTTGGTGTATTTTATACTTAATAAAGAATTATATTTGTAAACTTTTTTTTATATTATTTACACTTCCGTTTCCGCATCCGTTTCTGCTAAAATTTAATTTTGATGTCTGTTTCCGTTTCTGGTTCCGCTAAGACACTTCCGTTGCATCACGTATAACAACATAGTATCTATTTTTACTGCTTTGTTTACTTTAGGACTTTGCTTGTACTAATATATATAATAACAGAATGACTGGTGAAGTTACCTTTCTTTTATAAACATATACATAGTGTTGACGCGGTTCAGCGGTTATTATTATGAAGACTGTATATTTCTTGATTAAATGGATTTAATTAGTACATTATATATTAACAACCAAGAGTCGGTTTAAACCACACATTATTTTTCCCGTGTATTTAATATTAGTTTTCACAATGTCATTTAACATTAATTAACATTCATCGTTTTAACTCAATTTATGGTTTAACGATATAGATTTATACTTAAGAATATACATTTAATTGTAAAAATAAGATAACTGAAAATAATCGGGGTTTCTCAATTCACGATTACTATGCAAATCAAATCCACTATTATAGATTTATCGTTGGTTTAAATTATTTTATTCCCGACGTTTCAGGCTCTTCCTAAATCTATAGCAACCGGGTAGACTACAAAGACTACCCCGAGGATTAATTTAATTAATTTAACTTTGTTTACTATTCTCCAGACTTTTCAGGCTCTTTACAGGATCTTTGGTCACGGGCAGACGGATGCATTGTTTGTCTGTCAAACTTTTTACCCGGCCAGCGTTATTTCTATATTTTATATTTTTGTCCATTTTACACATGCCGAGCTTTTGATATCTTGGGGTCCGGCAGTTGTTTTATGCTTTTCAATTGTTAAATTGATCAAGCACATTGTCGCATGCTGCAGAATTCTTCACGTCAGGTATGTGTACTTTTATCTTAGTTGTCATGGATCGCTTAGTTAGTCCTATGTAAAAGAGACCATAATTACGATTCAAAGGCGGTAAAAACTGACTTATCTTCTAAGGTGCCTTGCAAAAGGTTTTGAGAAACCTTAAGATAATGCAATCTTGACAGTGACTCTTCTAGGTACGGCTGAACAGCAGGCACTGGCTCGGCTGTGGCCCCCCCCCCCCCCCCCCCCCCCCCCCCCCCCCCCCCCCCCCCCCCCCCCCCCCCCCCCCCCCCCCCCCCCCCCCCCCCCCCCCCCCCCCCCCCCCCCCCCCCCCCCCCCCCCCCCCCCCCCCCCCCCCCCCCCCCCCCCCCCCCCCCCCCCCCCCCCCCCCCCCCCCCCCCCCCCCCCCCCCCCCCCCCCCCCCCCCCCCCCCCCCCCCCCCCCCCCCCCCCCCCCCCCCCCCCCCCCCCCCCCCCCCCCCCCCCCCCCCCCCCCCCCCCCCCCCCCCCCCCCCCCCCCCCCCCCCCCCCCCCCCCCCCCCCCCCCCCCCCCCCCCCCCCCCCCCCCCCCCCCCCCCCCCCCCCCCCCCCCCCCCCCCCCCCCCCCCCCCCCCCCCCCCCCCCCCCCCCCCCCCCCCCCCCCCCCCCCCCCCCCCCCCCCCCCCCCCCCCCCCCCCCCCCCCCCCCCCCCCCCCCCCCCCCCCCCCCCCCCCCCCCCCCCCCCCCCCCCCCCCCCCCCCCCCCCCCCCCCCCCCCCCCCCCCCCCCCCCCCCCCCCCCCCCCCCCCCCCCCCCCCCCCCCCCCCCCCCCCCCCCCCCCCCCCCCCCCCCCCCCCCCCCCCCCCCCCCCCCCCCCCCCCCCCCCCCCCCCCCCCCCCCCCCCCCCCCCCCCCCCCCCCCCCCCCCCCCCCCCCCCCCCCCAAAAAAAAAAAAAAAAAAAAAAAAAAAAAAAAAAAAAAAAAAAAAAAAAAAAAAAAAAAAAAAAAAAAAAAAAAAAAAAAAAAAAAAAAAAAAAAAAAAAAAAAAAAAAAAAAAAAAAAAAAAAAAAAAAAAAAAAAAAAAAAAAAAAAAAAAAAAAAAAAAAAAAAAAAAAAAAAAAAAAAAAAAAAAAAAAAAAAAAAAAAAAAAAAAAAAAAAAAAAAAAAAAAAAAAAAAAAAAAAAAAAAAAAAAAAAAAAAAAAAAAAAAAAAAAAAAAAAAAAAAAAAAAAAAAAAAAAAAAAAAAAAAAAAAAAAAAAAAAAAAAAAAAAAAAAAAAAAAAAAAAAAAAAAAAAAAAAAAAAAAAAAAAAAAAAAAAAAAAAAAAAAAAAAAAAAAAAAAAAAAAAAAAAAAAAAAAAAAAAAAAAAAAAAAAAAAAAAAAAAAAAAAAAAAAAAAAAAAAAAAAAAAAAAAAAAAAAAAAAAAAAAAAAAAAAAAAAAAAAAAAAAAAAAAAAAAAAAAAAAAAAAAAAAAAAAAAAAAAAAAAAAAAAAAAAAAAAAAAAAAAAAAAAAAAAAAAAAAAAAAAAAAAAAAAAAAAAAAAAAAAAAAAAAAAAAAAAAAAAAAAAAAAAAAAAAAAAAAAAAAAAAAAAAAAAAAAAAAAAAAAAAAAAAAAAAAAAAAAAAAAAAAAAAAAAAAAAAAAAAAAAAAAAAAAAAAAAAAAAAAAAAAAAAAAAAAAAAAAAAAAAAAAAAAAAAAAAAAAAAAAAAAAAAAAAAAAAAAAAAAAAAAAAAAAAAAAAAAAAAAAAAAAAAAAAAAAAAAAAAAAAAAAAAAAAAAAAAAAAAAAAAAAAAAAAAAAAAAAAAAAAAAAAAAAAAAAAAAAAAAAAAAAAAAAAAAAAAAAAAAAAAAAAAAAAAAAAAAAAAAAAAAAAAAAAAAAAAAAAAAAAAAAAAAAAAAAAAAAAAAAGGAAATTCTATTGTTTTCTTGAATTTTTCTATTTTTAATCTAGATTTTGTATTTGATATATAAAAATTATATTTTAACTTTTTATATATTTACCTGTTTCGCATCCTTTCTGCTAAAAATGTTATTTTGATATCTGTTCCGTTTCTGGTTCGCTAAGACACTTCTGTTGCATCACTATAACAACATATTATCTATTTTAACTGCTTTGTTTACTTTGGACTTTGCTTGTACTAATATATATACAACGAATGACTGGTGAAGTTACCTTTTATAAACATATACATAGTGTTAACGCGGTTCAGCTGTTATTATTATGAAGACTGTAATTTTTGGATTAAATGGATTTAATTAGTACATTATATATTAACAACCAAGAGTCGGTATAAACCACTCATTATTTTCCGTGTATTTAATATTAGTTTCACAATGTCATTTAACATTAATTAAATTCATCGTTTTAACTCAATTTATGGTTTAACGAAATAGATTTATACTTAAGAAAATCATTTAATTGTAAAAATAGGATATCTGAAATAAATCGGGTTTCTCAATTCATCGATTACTATCAAATCAAATCCATTATTATAGATTATTCAGTTTCAGGCTCTTCCTAAATTATAGCAACAGGGTAGACTACAAAGACTACCCTGAGATTAGTTCAATTAATTTAAATTTGTTTACTATTCTCCTGACTTTTCAGACTCTTTACAGGATCTTTGGTCACGGGCAGACTGTGTATTGTGTCTTCAAACTTTTACCCAGCCAGCGGATTTCTATATTTTATATTTTGTCAGTTTACGCATGCCGAGTTTTTGATATCTTGGGTCCGGTAGTTGTTTTATGCTTTGCAATTGTTAAATTGATCAAGCACATTGTCGCATGCTGCAGAATTCTTCACGTCAGGTATGTGTACTTTTATCTTAGTTGTCATGGATCGCTTAGTTAGTCCTATGTAAAAGAGACCATAATTACGATTCAAAGGCGGTAAAAACTGACTTATCTTCTAAGGTGCCTTGAAAAAGGTTTTGGTAGAAACCTTCTTTAAGATAATGCCAATCTTGACAGTGACTCTTATTAGGTACGGCTGAACAGCAGGCACTGGCTCGGCTGTGGCTGACTTCACTCGGTCCCTGTGACACTGGCGTGGGATTTGGAGCTTGTTGCCCAGTAGAATTTGCTTGACATTTTGAAGATTAGCAGCTTGATGTTCCTTGTCACGAACTCTAGTGTTTTTGTAACATCATTTATCAACAGTAGTTAACTGTTAAGCATGTGAAGCCCTGTTAAGATATTTATAATTTTATATATTTGAAATACATAATGCAATGTATTTTTACTAAAATGCAATGCAGCACGCAGCGTCTCAACGCACAACGATAAATAGATGATATTTCGTCAGGCTGTCATTATTTCTCCGAGTGTTTTCGTAATCCAATGAATTTAAACTAGTACTACAGTAAAATTAAAAAATAAAATGTAATTGCTGTGTTCTGAACTGTAAGTGGCTGTAAAACATTAGTAATAATATAATAGGTCATAGAATCTTAAGAAGAACGGTTTTAAGGGATAAGGCTAACTAGGTACATTAGCATCTTACGTATTTTCGCAGCCAGCAGAGTGTAAGTGTGGGTTTCCGTGGCTCGGTCTGTAGGCTCAGGTTGATCACACCAGCGACTGAGGGGTGCGCAGAAGATTAACGAAAAATAGGTAGCCATGTTGCGCTGTAGAACCGTGGCGGTTATTGAGAAAGCCAAGCAGTTTTGTTAATTTCTGTTCCTTCTTGTTAGCAGGGACTAATTTTCACAATGCCATAAAAGCTGGGCCTCTAGGTAACGAATTCGGGGAATCTTTATGTGTATTTGAAGCAACAGTCGCTAGTCTTTGAGCTGCTCCAATGGTAAAGGGCTATTCAGCTCAAGGAGATACTGGTATGGAACCATCGCTTGGGTCAAGATACGATGAATAACCATGAGCCCATGTTTAGAGTGCTCTGTAAGAACAAAACTGGCGGTTTTATTTGACAAGTCCAACAGAACTGTCTTTGTTCGTGTTGTTCCACAAAATGGTATTCTAGACTTATTTTATAACAATATAAGTATCATGCAACCAAAGACTTTTAGATGTTAGTGGTCGGGGTATAATATAGTGTCATTTTGATGCACAACATCAGTAGTCAGAATTTGGCGTCTGAATATAGAGTTGAATTAGACATCAGATATTTAGAAGTAGACATCAATTTACTTAAAAACATGCTGAATTATGCATTTGAGTTGAAGTTCAAACGCGTAAGAATGATAAATATAATCTATTTACTATTACTATCAAATTTAAACGAACTTTGTTGATTAACAACTTCAATGTACTTTCTATTAATTTATTGTAATAATCATTTGAACAATTAAAAACTACTTTAAATGACAGAAGTTCTATTGTTTTCAGCAATTGCACAATACCGTAATGCTAAACAATAATATGATGTATCAGGCAGAAACCATCTATAGCAGGAAGTTGAATAACCCAACTGTACGATGATAAGGTGGTAATCTTGTTATGCATCATAAAAGCAGAATCTGAATTGAGGACTTGAATATGTTTCTAGTATCTCTTCAAGATTAATACATCTAATTTCAATAGTTTGAATCAATATGTAAACTAAAACGAGTCCAAATAGATCGGTACTCTAATTACGAGATATTTATTACAGTCATTTTAGAATTGTGAAAATATAGAAAAGATAATTACTTTGAAGCTCCATGTATTGGTGGAATTGGAATTACAATAATACCGTAAATATATTGTCCATAGCATAGTCCAATATTTAAGTCATTGGTACCATTTGGATGCAAAGGCTTCCAGTAACAATTATTAGCTAGATTTCCTTATATCGGAACAACCAAGCTATGTAATCTGTCTAGTATTGTAGGCTAAATAGTCATTTATAAAATTAATTATTCTCACTGTATAATTATGGACAGATAATAATTAATAAATCAAATTCTTGAAAATATTGTTCATAATCTTGACTAATCATTTTCAATCTTAATTGGAATTTATACTTAATAAGAATTATATTTCGTAAATTTTTTCATATAATCTTACACCGTTATGGACATCCAGTTTTCTATATAATGTTATTTTTAGCACTCATTTCGTGTTTCTATTTAGGCAGACTTCAGTTGCATCACTTATACAACAATTATCTATTTTAACTTCTTTTTTCTTTTACTATTGTTGTACATTTTATAATACCGAATTGACTTTGAAAACCTTTTTTATAAATATACATAGTGTTTAACAGTAGTGGTTAGCTGTTTTTTTAAGTTATTTTTGTTTGGTTTAATTAAAAAAATTTAACAACCAAAGTCGGTAAAACCACTATTATTTTTTTTTTAAAATTTAAGAAAAAATTAACATTATTTTTCTATTTAGGTTTAACGAAAAAGGGTTTCTTAAAAATAATTTTTGTAAAATGGGTTTGAAATAAACGGGGTTTTCCCAAAATTTTAATTTAAACAACCATTTATAGAATCTTTAGGTTTTTAAAATTTAAACAGGGAGAAAAAAACCCTGGGGAAAAGTTTTAATTTAAATTTTTTACTATTCTCCATTTTTCCCCTTTAAAGGGATTTTCCACGCAACGTCAGGCCAAAAAAAGCCTTTTTTTAAATTTTTTATTTTTTCGCCTGAATTTTTTGCCCTTTTTTTTAAAAAAAATTAATTTTTGGTCCCAAATTTTAAAACCTTTTTATAGGGTCTTTATCCTAAAGGGGCGTTGAGTTATAAAAACCATTTTGACAAATAAGGAGTTTCTTTTAAGGGTTTTAAAAGGTTTTGGAGAAACCCAAAAAATGTTTGGAAGGACCTTTAGGACGGTAACAAACCCGGTCCTAGGGGGCCCTTTCCCGGCATGGCGGGGGAAAGTTTGCCCCAGGAATTTTTGAATTTAAAACAGTTGTGTTCCTCCAAAAGGTTTTTGTAAAGATTTTTAAAATGTTAATGACCCTTGGCCCAAGTTTTTAAAATAATTTTAAAATTTTGTTTTTCCCAAAATAAAATGCTTAAAGGGGCCCAACGAACCTTTAAAAGTTTTCCATTTTATTTTCTGATTTTTTAAAATAATTTAAAAATACCAAAAATTAAAAAATAAAAATGTAAGTTAGTCTTTAATTTAATTTTAAAACATTATTTAAAAAGGGGTCTGAATTTTAGGAAAACCTTTTGGGAAGATAATAGGCATAAAAAATTTTCCAAAAAAAAAGGGGGTTTAAAAATTTTTTTTTTTTCCACCCAAACTTTTGTTACAAAACAAATAATAAAAAATTTGCAATTTTTAATTTTTTTATGTTAAGGAGGTTTTACCTTTTTAAATTTGGGTTGTAACGTTGGGGAATTTAATTTAAGAACAAAAAGTTTCCGGTTCTAATTAAAATAGGTAAAGGGTTGAGGAAACGGGGGGCCAAAATTAAAAATTTTACCCTTTTTCCCTGTAAGAACAATGGAGTTTTATTTAAACAAGCGACGTTTTTCCAAAAAAAAATTTTAATGACATTTTAAAAAAAAAAAATTTAAAAACCCTTTAAAGGGGGGGGTTTTAAAAAGTATTTTACAAAAAGTATAAATTTTAAAAGGTTCCATTGAAATTACTTAAAGGGACATATTTAATTAAAAAAAAAAAAAAAAATTTATGTTAGAATTTAATAAAAAAAAAAATTTAATTTTTAAATTTAAATAATTTATTATCCTTTTCCAATTTTTCTATTTTTTATTGTAATTTTATTTCATTTAAAACTTTTTTAATGATGTAAAAAAAATTTATTTTTTTCTTTTTTAAAAATAATTTTTCATTTGACCCAAAAAAAAATTGGGTTAAAACCCCTTTAATATTTTTAAAAATTGAAAACCGAACTTTGAATGAAAAAACCCGATTTACTTTGAGACTTTTAAATTTAACCATGTTAACCGGTCCAAAAATTTTACTAACATTTTTTTTTTGGGACATTTTAAAAAACAAAAAAGAAAATAAACCTTTTTTGGGCCTTGTTGGGTTTTAAATTTTTAAAAATAATTAATTCCATTTAACCTTTATTTTCAATTTTTCATTTTTAAAAAAGGCCGTTTTTAAAAAACCCGGGCAAATAAATTAAAAACCCTAAATTATATTTATTTCCCCACAAAAAATTTGAATACAAAAAAACGTGCAAATTTAATTTGTTTTCTATTGATTTCTTTATTCATTTTTAATCAGGGTGTTTTTTTAAAGAAAAGAAACTTTTTTTATAATTTAATTTTTTCAGTTTCGCAAATTTTTTTTGATATCTTTTGTTTCGGTTTGCCTTCCCGGACATTATAAAACAATTTCTATTTTAACTGCTTTTTTTTTGGCTTTGTTGACTAATAAATAAAAAACTGGGTAGTTCCTTTTTTTTAAAATATAAAGGGTTAATTTTATTTAAATTTAAAAACTTTTTCTTTAAATATTTAATTGTCATTTTTTAAAACCAGGGGTTAAACCCAAAATTTTTTTTATTTTTTTTTTTCCTTCAAACAAATAAATTATTTTTAACCAATTTTGGTTTAAGAAAATTTTTTAAAAAATAATTTAAGTAAAAATAAATTGAAATAAATTTTCTAATTAGATTATATAAAAAAAATTATAAACTTTTTTCCCAAATAAAAGGGTTTAAACAAACATTAAAACCCAATTAATTTAAATTTGTTACAATTTTTTTAACTTTAAGTTTTGGCATAAAGTATTTGTCCAAAAAAACCAGGGTTTTTTTTAATTTTTACCTTCCAGTTTTTGATTTTTTTCGGTTTTTATCTTTGGCCAAAATTTAAATTGGGATTTTTTAAAATTCCTTCCCGGGGAACTCAGGATTGTACCCCAGTTTTTGGTCCAAAAAGGGGGAAAAAAAAATTGCGGGAATTTTGGACCTTTTTCCCAGGGCCTTAAAGGTTTTGGGAAATTTTAAATAATGAACTTGGAATGACCTTTGGACCACAGGGAACTCTGGTTGGCGCTTAGGTCCCTAAAGGCCTTTTTAAAGTTGAACCTTAATTTTAATTAAAGTTTTTTGGGCCAGTTTTTTCTTAAACCTTTTAAACGTTAACCAAGCATAGGCTGTTGAATTTTATTTTAATTTTGAAATTAATGTGCAATTTTCCCAAAAATAAAAAAACGCGAGGTTCCGCACAAAACTAAAATTATATTTTTTCCTTTTTGGGGAACCCTAATTTAAAATATATTTTAAAATTAAAAAAAAAAAAATTTTTAATTTTTAAAATTAAAAAAAAAATTTAAGGCTGAACTTAAGGTTTTGGGAATAATGGTCTTAACCAAATTTTTCCCAGCCAAAAAAAAATTTGTAATTGAGGCGTCTTTTTAGGACTAGGGGACCCAAAAAAATAAGGGGGCCTGGAATTAAAAAGTTTTGTTAATTTTTCTTTTAAAAACCAAAAGGGCAAAATTTTCCCTTTAACGAATTGGGAACTTTATGGATTTCCGGCAAGGGCTAGGGGGTTTCCTGGGGGTTTACCAAAAGGGTTGGAGGAACCCCCGGGGCCGCGGGAAAAACCCGTACCCAGTTTTCCTTTTGGAACCGGGGGGTTTTTTGGAGTCCCAAAAGTTTTGTTCCTTTGGGAAAAAATGGGTTATTTTTTTAAAAATAAAGTTTACCAAAAAATTTTGAAAAGTTGGGGGAAAAAATTTTTTTTAAAAATCAAGCGTTTTGTTTTAATTCCAAGAATTCGGGAAATTTTTGGGACATAAATTAAAATTTTAAAAGACAATTTTGTTAAATTAGAAAAAAAATTTATTTATTTTTTTTAAATTTAAATGAATTTGTTGATTACCCCAATCTTTTTTTTTTTAATTAAAAATCAATTAAAAAATTTTTTTAAGATTAAAAAAAAATTTATTTTTTTAATCAAACGGAATTTTAAATAATCTTTTAAAACCCCAAAATTAAGAAAATTTAATTTTAAAAATTTTTGTGTGGGGAAACCAAAACGCCAACCGGGAAGGGTAAAAGGAGTATTCTCAAAAAGAAACAATTTCCCAAATTGAATATGTTATCAAAACAAGAAATTTCAACAAAAAGGGGAACTTTTGGTTAATCAAAAGGGGAAACAAAAGAAAAAATTATTAAAAAAGACCATGTGGGGAAAAACAAAAAACTGAATTAATTAGAGAATATTTTTCAGACCCAGAGGGTTTTGCAATTTTAAGGAGTCTTATACCTACATCTATTTCAGAAACAAAATGCACCGTTAAACCTAAAGAGTGAAATAGAGATACATTATTTTACTTTATTTTAATTTAGAGAGTCTTTTGTATGTAATTTAAAAATATAGATATAAGAAGTATCTTTCCAAGTCTCCATTAGCTCTATTGGTTAGGGCAATTTGGCCTGATCACCAATTGTCTGAAAAGTAAGATAATCCATGCGTCGGATGGGCATGTAAAAGTCGTCCACCCAACAAACCGCATTGGACGAACGTGGTGAATACGGTCCAAACACCCTAATGGATAGGGGTGTATTAAGGGAGGCCTATGTCCAGCAGTAAACTAACAAAGGCTGATGATGATGATGATGATCTTCTCAAGTATTTTCTTGTAAAAAATGGCTTTGTAAAGCATTTTATTTTTTTATTTATATTCTACTGTTATGCTGCATTTTACAGCAGTATTAAGTATTTGTAAAAAAACAAATTGTACAATATTAAGGTAGGTAGGTTAATCGCTGACTAACATTTTCACAGACTTATAGTCCTTGTGAAGCCTATTTAAGGTTTATAGTGTAAGTCCTATTTTACACGTAAACAGTAAAATTTAAGAAGTGAATTTGAAACAATATAATGCACCTTAAAGTAACTAACGTATGCTAATGGACAATTCCATAGGCATTATACTTATACTTATCTTTGTAAAAGTTTAAATAATATAAATAAGGTCCTCACGTTTACAATAAACAACAAACTTAATTGTTCTATTTTAAAACTTCTTCTATTGTCAAATGGTACTACTATATAAGGGAGATTAGTAGTATGATCCTGTCTATAAAACCTATCTCGTTAGAAAAAATTGTGGTACATTTAAATAGAAAAATTTATTATTTTAAATACTTCAGTATCGTGGTTTTTTATACACAAACAGCTATTACATCACTACTTAATATAATACACAATAAATTATAATCATATTAATACCAACATGTTTTAAATTTCCTTCTATTTAAATTTGTGCTGTATTTATATAATCTCATGATCCAATCATTGTGAAGGATAGATACAGTCGACAGCACTTTGTCTTTCTAACGCAACAAGTGCGATGTTTCCTTTTCTTTCAACGCTTATAACTTCCAATATACAGCTTTAGTAGAGATAAAGCATACGCAGGTGGCTCTTTAATATTTATTAATAATACTTAAAATACAAAAATCGTAAAGATGTAGTGAGCCTCTATTGAGCGGACTATTGAAATAGCCTGTGCAGAGCTGGAACATTTCATTGTTTTATGCATATGCAGACCTCCCACTTCGTTATATGAACCTTTTGAAGGTGTGTTAGAAGAAATATTATTAAAACTATCTGAATCTAAGAAGTATTTTATAATTTGTGGTGACTTCAATATTAATTTATTACATAATCCTACAACCAATTAGATTCAGATCATTGTTAAGTTCATATAACCTTATCAATTTATTTCTTGAACCTACTAAAATAACTGAGACTTCTCACATGTATAGATAATATATTTACAAACTGTCAATTATTACCTTTAAACAAGTCAATTATTAAAAATTAAGTTCCGACCACTGCGGCCAGCTTGCTACTTTTAGACTAAATAAAATATCGGACAAAATAAAAACGTATTGAGAAGTTTGAAGTAATATATTACAAAAATTTACTATTCACAGTACAATGATAACCAACATGTGCTGTATAATACAGTATTCACTTCTATAAGGAAAAATTTAAATCAATATTTACGTCTAAAACGGTAAAGTCCAAGGGTTCTGTAGCTTTTAGTGAATAGGCAACAGTTGGAATTCACAAAAGCAGGCAGAGATTATATAAACTTTACAGTGAAAAAACATATAATAATAATAAGACCTTTGTTGCGCATGTCAATGCTTATTCAAAAATATTTAAAAAAGTTTGTACTCTCGCGAAATCTGTATATATATAAAAAAAAATTCATCAGACAAAATAGGGTACTAAGAGCAACTCTAATATAACTCTAAATATTGATGACCGTTATATAGTTGCTGACGAAGATGTTGCTACTTATTTCGAAAAATTCTTCTCGGATATTACAGTTTCTACTACCAAGTAACTTTTATCTTCTCCAACAGTTGCCGAGTCACTGTTAAAAGATAATACCATTGAATGTACAGAGAATTTGAATTTTACGGACGTAATTACCGAGATATTGTATTGTAAGTATATTTAAAACTTTAGATATAAAAAAACTACCGACCTGTGGGGATCTCTGTTAAGGTGATAAGTTCTATTACCGATGTAATATCACCTCACCTAGCAGCAAATAAAAGTAAGTATCAGAAGGGCAAATTTCCTGACCTAATGAAGCATAGCAAAATTATTCCGATATTTAAATCAGGATGTAATACGGACCCTAATAACTTCAGACTAATATCTATACTGCCTATTCTTAGTTAATTATTTGAAAAACTCTTACTAAATCAATTCGTTAAACATTTCAATCGTAATTGCCTTTTAAAAAGCAAGCAGTATGGATTCACTAGGGTCGCTTAACCACCGACGCAGGCATCAGGCTAGTCAAAAGCATTTTGAGGCTCGGGAAGCATCACAAGATGCCTAAGTTATTTTCTGTGATCTCAAATGGCTTTTGATTGTGTACACCTTGAGACCCTGGTCAAAAAAATTACGTTACTATGGTATAAGAAATGCCGCACTCAACCTTCTGTCTTGGTACTTGAGCCATCGAATCCAGAGGGTTGACGTGAATGCTAAAAGATCTCCCGGGGCCCCGGTAAATATGGGGGTCCCACAAGGATCCTTTCTAGGGCCTTTTCTCTTCCTCATTTATATAAACGACTTACCATGCGTGATAAACAATAGCGAAGAGATGGTATTATTTGCAGATGATACCTGATTGATTTTAAAATTAAACGACATACGTCAATAAATGACGATGTAAATATGTTATTAGTTTTAAAAGATGACATAAAAAATAGCCCGCTGAGTTTCTTTCGCCGGTTCTTCTCAGGTCTGAGGCGTCCTTTTCCGAACCGGTGGAAGTATGTTTGACAATCAATAAGCAAGGGTAAACTACTATATTGAATAAAGATATTTAAATTTGAATTTGAATTTAGAAGTATTTTTTCGTTACACAAAATCAAAATTAATTTTAACCACAAAAACCAAAATATATTCACACACAGAAATTAAAAATTTATTCACAACAAAAACGGATTTATATTATTTTATCAAATTATTGTAGAGAAAAGAGATTGGGAGCATAACAGAAAATAAAAAGTTGAAGGTTTAGAGTAAAAAGATAATGTATAATAAATAAGCTGTCTGTTTGTGTGTATGTGTGTCAGTCACTCGTCTTTCGAAATAATTTTTAAATATATCTCTTTTAAAACTAATGATTTGCAATTTCACAGTGTTTGGGTTGCAAATATTTAATTGAATCACAATAAAAAAATTGTCTTCGTTGCTACAGTTTATTTAATTTACTAAGATACAGCTAAACAAACCTTTTATAATTTGTTAAGAGTTTCAGTTAAAAACTCGTACGTTCTAAGAAACTGGGACTTGCCAGTGTCCGACAATTTATGGAGAAGCGTCGCTTACTGACAACTGCTGGCTGGAATATTGTCTTGCGAACTATAATAATAACTGAAGAAAATGCGGAACACATAAGTAATTTCTGTAAGCGTTGCGTGAAAACTTATTGCTGCTTACCTTAGAATTTAATAACAGACCAAAGATATTAATTGAGCTACATGTCCTTACCTTATCTTGCATATCGTACAAATTCAATGTTATCACACACTTTATGGCTTAGAATATATACTTTTATCAAGTGAGGTAGTATTTATAAAAAAAAAAAACGTCAAACTTACTCGAAGTACAACCTAAGATGCTATTTAAGTTTTAAACCTTTCCGGACGTCTTAAGAAATTATGCATGCTGATTGTTGATTGCAATTCAATAAATCTCTTTACAAACCATTTGTAAGACATATTCTTGGCGATTAATTTTAACAATCACAGGCACAATATATCAAATGATAACTATTAAAAAAGGCAGCTAAAAGCAGCAAATTTATTGAAAATAAGTTTTAATGCTGCTACAATAAAACCTAGTCATTACTGTTCTATTCCAAATTTAAACATACGCCTCGTTGACAAAAACTGGGATTTTTTTGGAGGAGGTAGAAATAATTGAAAATCGCTGGAAAAACAGCTTGTTTCTTTAAGCAGACTATGTTTAAAAATATGTGTACACGTTAGAAAAAATAATGATTTAAAGTACTTATCACACAGCTCTCTAACTAACAGAAACTTTTTAATTGGAGGCTTATTGCAATTAGCAACAGGCTAGTTATTTCATGCTCCAGACGTTCGTTCCCCTTTGCGCGATCCATTACGCAAGTTATACTTTTCGCAGTAGAATCCGTTAATACTGAAAGTTGTAATTTACTTAGGCCCGAATCCTTGTCATTATTGATCAGGTAAAATTTACAGTGACATTGACAAATCGTCCGGGCTCCATAGTATGCGCTTGCAGGCTTCGGACCGGACCAATTAATGCTGATTGTTATTATCTAATTGTGCTACGTCGCGAGTTGAATCGTAGGTTAATGAAACCGAAATATTTGTAATTAAATGCCCAAATACTTATTTCGAGTTTCTTAAAGGACGATCGAGAACTATGCAGTTAATATTCAAAGACGTCAGTGGCAGACACTAATGAACCATACGTATAATCAGAAGAAAAAACAAGATAATGCTTTGCAACAATTTTGTTTTTAACCGCAATAGTTCTTAATTTAACGTAGCGCAATTAATTCATAAATAGTAACGTGAAAATATCAAATTTTTGCTTCATTACGCATGGACGGAAAACAAAATATATGAATATCCAATTATTGCTATAAATATCACTCACATTATAAAATTTTATTTATATAAATAGTCTCATTTGCGCATGACGCATTGAAATACGACCACAATTTTATTTTGGTCGACGTCGGGTTAACCGCCCTAGCGGTATGGTCTTGCGATTTAAAAGCGAAGGTAATCGGTTAGGATCCTGTGGGGACGTACTTAAAAGTTCACAAATGTAACATGTTATGCTATGGTCAGAGTAATGATATGATGTGTCTTTTTTTAATTTTAACGCTACTAAACAAGATTCAATTTTGTGTCTTTAGTATATCCACTTTGCCTTCTTAAGAATGTAATATAAAGCGATCTTGTTTAAGAAGTAAAACCACTTGACAAAGTGCCGATGAATCCATTTTGTTCCATTTCGCAAGCTTCTTAAAGCAAAAGCGGTTTGTACATAAATTTAAACGTGGCTTTGCATTTAAAAGCGGCTCCATCTAGCCAACCGTTGTTGCTTCGAAAAGCAATTTACGGGAAACTAGTTGATGCTTATGACAAAACTTATTTAAATTCTGTTTTAAGCTAAGCCCGTAAGCTGAAAGCTCGTAGATTGAACAGAAGAATAAAAATCGAATATTGAACGATATTCAATATAATATTCTCATGCTTCAATAAGTTATATAAAATTATTTGTATATTTAGTGAAAATATTAATCTTAACTTTAAAAATGTCTGATGGAGTTTTAAAGTAATAACGCATTGCTTTTTATTGCTTTATATATGATATAAAAACTGAAATAATCAAATTTTAGCTTTTGAAGTGTTACCTGAAGTCATCGCTTATGTATAACAATTATAAGCAGTTATTTTTTTTTTAATCAGAAAACTCTAATCCAATACTTATGAGTGTTATCTAATGAAATAAAATATATGGCTTGAGTTATTCTAAACTTGAAATTTAAATTTTTTTATTGTATTTATTCCAAGGCATTTCCCCTCGCCGAGACAGCATTTGTTTTAAGAGATAATGGGTGTTGAAAAATACTGATTTTAACCGCGATAAGATTCACATAATCAAATATGCAATACAAACGAAATACACTTGTTTAGAAGTGAATTAATTTCATATAAAAAATTGTAATTTATACGTTTGTATATATCATTTTAAAAGTGATTGGCTATTAGAGTTATTATTAATATGTAAGTTTTAACAAAAATCGGGTGATGGTTTCTAAAAGTTAAGAAAAAATCTTAATCTAATCGTTCGTTGAATTTTTTATTTTTCAGTTAATAGTGAAAATTTTATGCTAATTATATGTTCAAAATCACAACAGAAACTTAACAAAGTGTTGCAATATAGTTAGTAAGTTGAAATGTTATTTGTCTTTGACGTTGTTTATTGGATAAAAATTTCAACGACGTTGATTCATCGCCAGGTACTCGATTACACCTTTGTGAACGAGCTGGGAGCTCGGTGTCGTTTAAAACAAACTTTCGTCCTGTGTACCTGGCACTTAGCATGGAACTGAATTGTTCCTCATCGTTCATTTAATAGATTAATACCGTGTTTAATTGTGAAAAATAGTGTTTTTATTTATTACTATTCGCAATTAAAAATTTATAATAATATAACAATTTTACCATCACTTCTTATTTTTAAATAAACTAAAATATTTTTACTAACAATAATTTAAGATACAGTTCAATTTAATTTCAAGATATCTTCTTAACGGATGTTCCTTTTCACTATATAATCTAAACTATGCAAGTTCATCTCAAAGCTAATAGAAACAAAACAAGGCTCTAGATAAAGTTAAGGCAATTATTCTCTATGTTTTCTACCTATTCGGTGCCATAGTTGTTACGTTTACAAAATTAATGATGCTCACCCTTCTTAAGTTGTTTGCTTAGGTGCAAGTTACTTAAAGGAAAATGAACGACAACGTAATGACAGGTTGTAATCGATTCGTTTGAAGCGCATTAAAGGGGATATTCTGCCAAAGTTTTTTGAATAAATGTATTTTAATGTAAAGTCGCTATTAAATTTATGTCAACAAATTTTCAGACAAGCATTTTTTACACATGGTTTAAAGTATTTGGTTAATTTTTCAAAAATATTATGTATAAAAAACTTTTAGTACCTACTCTTTTCTAAACACAATATTTTAAGTGATCTCCAATTCGCTTTACTAGAGAGAGAGATCAACAGTAAATGCTTGTATAAAAATAGTCTCTGATGTCCTGAGGGCGTGGGAGAATCTGTGATTTTATTGGAATCTTCTGTGATCTTTCCAAGGCCTTTGAGTGTGTGGACCATGAGGTGTTAATCAATAAGTTAAAGTATTACGGTAGAAGCGGTTTTGGTCTGATTCCACTGTGCGGATAATAACATAAGTTAATTTTGCATATTCAAATTCAAATATCCTTATTAAATATAGAATTGTAACACTCGCTTATTGACTGTGGAGGACGCTACCACCGGTTCGGAATAGATGGGAGCACAGACTAAAAAATATTTTATTACAATTAAGATCTGGAAACCGCGCTTCAGCACTGGCGACAAGAGGCATGCCATCTCAGTTTACCCTGTGACCACGGCCGCTGAAAAGTGTTCGAAACATCAGGCCGTATTAAATGTGATAAAATCCATAAAAGACTCTTTAATTTAAATAAGATAATTTAAAATTACACTGTTGGCAAAGAATTGCATTTGAATTCACATAAAGACGATTTGGAAATTAATATAATATATTTTATTATAATTAACATTTTGAAAAATTTCAACCTGATATTTTAGAAATTTAAATTGAATGGTTGTTAAAAATAGCTAATTTACGCGGGTGACATTGCGGGAAAAATCTATTACATTATATCATTACTGTCAATACTGGAGTGTAAACTTGAAGAAATTACTTCTACATACTTACGTTATATTGAATACGCTACTTCAATTCTTCCCCATTGTTTTTAAGAACTTACGTGATTTGTCAACGTGATTGAATATTTCTTGTAATCAGTTTCGCCTCTAATTGAGGTCTATGTAAGAAATAAATTGCAGTACCAATTCCATTAGGAACATAAACATTATAATTTACTAGCATTTAATCGATCGTACGACGAGAAACGAACAAACCTTAATGGTGTATTAAATAGCTGCCTTTCTTTTTTATTAAAATACTGATGAGTGGTCAACATTATATTTAATGTGAATAAATTTATGTAGTAAATTAAAAATAAGTAAGCCAAAAAGAAGATGCATGTAACAGAGAATACCAATAAAGACACTTTGAGTAGTCCCAAGAATTTATCGCACTTTTTTTTAGAACAATAGCGTTTTATATTTTATTTTTAAAATGTAAACTCAAAAATAAAACCTTACTTAGAATTAATTTTACTCTCACCTAATAAATAATAATTAAAATATTAATATTTCATGACGAATTACGGAACATCATCCAGTCCCCAACTAAACAATGCTTTTAGTATGGAAACACGAACACAGATAGACTTACACACTTTTTTTTGTAAATAAAGACATATTACACAGATACAAACATCCAGACACGAGAAAAGCAGTATGTTCATCACACAGTATTTTTCCCGTGGTGGGAATCGAAACAGTATGCCATGTAGAATTTTTAAGTGTTTGTACGGTTGGTGCTTAAAAAGCTTTTAAAGACTATATTATAAAGATTATGTGTTACTATTAACTATTAATTATATGTAGATGTTTATGGTCGTGTACCAATTGATGAAAAATCTGCTTATACGCTATTTTTAATACAAAAGTGTCGTGCCCCACGACACTACGCAGCTCTTGGCGTTGCTTGACACAGGCTGGACACTCTTAGGGAAAGAAAAAGGGCCCCCGGAGCAACCCAGGCCAGGGTGCGACCAGCGCCACGCAAATGGCAGCAACGGCGGCACCAGGGCAGTCCACGGATGGGTGGACGCTGGTGACGCGCCGCAAAACTGCCAAACCAGGCGCTGGCCCCAAAGTGACACCGGCAACAAAGAGGGTGCGGAAACTTAAGGCCCCTAGCTCGTCGGCTGTAGTAATCAAGCTGCAACCGGCGCACCTGAGAAGGTCATGTATGCCGACATCCTCCAAGATGCCAAAAGAAATGCAAACTGGAGGATATCGGCATCGATGGCCTCCGTTTCCGCCATGCGGCAACGGGGTCCGCCAGCGAGAAGGCCAACCAATTGGCTGAAAGCTTCGCCAATTGGTTGGCCCAGAGTATAAATATCCAGGCCCGAAAAGTGCGCGGATCTTCGCATCTCGGCCTGGATGATTCGTGGAAAAGACGGAGGTGGCTGAGGCGGTAGCGCAAAAGGCAGCTACCCGGTCACCTCCATAAAGGTCGGAGAAATCCGCCGGACCGGTCCGGTCTCGGTGGAATATGTGAGCTGCCCTATTGCAGCCACCAAGAAAATAATTGTGGTGGGCGCCTACTAATTGGGTGGTGCTCGTGCAGGTCAAACTGCTTGCGGCGCGTCCGATGCGCTGCTTCCGGTGCCTCGAAATAGGGCACGTAGCGGAGCAGTGTCATACGGGCGTCGACCGCAGCAGTGCCTGTTACCGCTGTGGCCAGCTGGGCCACCAGAGCAGAGGCTGCGAGGCCGCGCCGCACTGCATCCTGTGCGCCGCGGCTAACAAACCGGCTGGCCACAAGTTGGGGAGTGCGGCCTGCACCACCAAACCCGATAGGAGGCGGCGGAACAAGGTGAGGCCTGGGCTTGGAAGCCAGGTGCCCAAGCCCAGCGCTTCGGCTGAGGGGACTCAAATGGCCATCCAATAAAGATGGCCACGCTGAGCATCCTGCAGACAAATCTGAACCACTGCGCCAGAGCTCAGGATCTGTTGTTTCAGAGCATGGCGCAGTGGTCGATTCAGGAAGCCGTAGTGTCGGTACCGATTACGTTCCCCGGCAATAACTGGGCCGGGGACCTGTCCGATACTGCGGCAGTGGTCTGTGGGACTGCTGCGGGGTCCCCTCAACCGAGGGACGTGAAGAAAGGTCCAGGCTTCGTCAGCGCTCTGTTGGGAGAAATTGTTGTCGTTTCAGCGTACTTCTCCCAACAGATCTCTCGCCGACTTCGAGGGCTACCTAGACCGACTGGGGTCACTGATCCGTTCTTACGGACCCTTCCCTGTGCTGGTCGCGGGGATCTCAACGCCAAACCACCGGCTTGGGGTTCACCTGCGGCGGACGCGCGAGGAAGGACACTGGAGGAGTGGCTTCTGGAGGTCGGGCTGTCGGTCTTAAACAGGGTTCGGTAAACACGTGTGTTCGAGCCCAGGGCGGGTCGATAATTGATGTATCGTTCGCCAGCCCCGCCCTGGCTCGCCGAATACAGGGCTGGAAGGTATTGACGGGCGTCGAGACCCTGTCGGATCATCGTTACATCCGATTCAGGGTCTCCGCCCTGCTAGACACCTATACCGGTCCTGGCGGACCCGAGGGACGACAGCCCCAGGTGGCGCCTCGAAAGCCTGGACCGAGGCTGCTGAAGGAGGCGGCAATAGTGCAGTCGTGGTTTCTGCGCCCAATATTGTCGATGTAGAGGGGAGGCACAATGGCTCCGGGACGCAATGTCGCAGTTGTGCGACGCGTCGATGTCCGGCCAAACGTCTCCTCCTAAACGCCGGGTGTACTGGTGGAATCCGAAATCGCCGCGATGCGTAGAGAGTGCATCGTGGCACGGCGCCAGTCACACCGTTGCCGGGGACGACGGCGCAGAGACCCGGCCCTTGAGGCCGAATTGTCGCCTCTTTCAGCAGCAAAGGATGGCTTTTAAAGTGGGAATAGCCGAGGCGATCGCGGCGGCTAGGGAGGAGTTGTTGGCGGCAATGGACAGCGATCCGTGGGGGCGGCCCTACAAAATGGTAATGAACAGGCTCCGTCCTTATCGCCTTAATACCACAGAGGTGGAAGACAGGCAGACTCGTCCTCATCCAAAGGAGGGCGTCCTGCGGACTCGCCCACCGCCTACAGGCCGATCGTGCTGTTGGACGATGTGGGAAAACTTTTGAGAGAATCGTGGCGGCCGAATCGTCCAGCACCTGGAGCACGTCGGTCCAAATCTGGCAGAGTGGCGTATGGCTTCCGCAAGGGCCGGTCGACCATCCACGCGGTGCTGCGGGTCAGGTCCCTGACGCAGGATGCGGTGTCTCGGGTGAGGGTGATTTGGCGGTGTCACCGACATCGCCAGCGCTTTTAACATTCTGCCTTGGGCCTGCATAAGGAAGCGCTCCGATACCACGGGTGCCCTTACCTGCAAAGGGTGATCGGGCCTACCTGTCGCATCGACGTGTTGAGTTCCTGCCGAGATGGGCTCCGGACCATCGGGTGTCGTCGGAGTTATACAGGGGTCGGTGTTGGGACCACTTCGTGGAACGTTGGTTTTGATTGGGTGCTACGTGGCGCAATATCGAGGGTGTCGACGTGACTGTTACGCGGACGACACCTCGTCACCGCCGTAGGCACCAATTTTGCAGGGCTGCTATTCTCGCCACTGCCGGGTCGCTCAAGTAAATGGGCGCATCCGGCGGCTAGGACAGAGGTGGCGCTCGAAAATCCGAGGCCCTTTACTCACGGGCCTCGGAACGCTACCTGCGGACGCCCACAATAGTTTGCGGCGTCCGCGTCGACGTCAAGCCGACGATGAATTATCTCGGCCTAGTCCTAGACCACCGATGGAAGTTTTGCGCCCATTTTGAGCGCCTCGCGCCTAGAGTGGCGAGAGCGCCGGCAGCTCTCGGCAGACTGCTCCCCAACACCGGAGGACCAAGCAGCTCCTGTCACCGCCTGTACGCCGGAGTCGTCAGGTCCATGGTCCTGTCAGGGCACCGTGTGGGCCGACACCTCCAAAAGGAGAGTACCGCCGTGCTAAGGAGAACCCAGAGGGTGTTGGCGATCCGGGCCGTACGGGCTACCGGACCATCTCCGGCGAGGCGGCGTGCCTGTTGGCTGGCTCCTGCCCTGGGACCTAGACGCAGAAATCCTCGCGTCACTCTTCTTCTGGCGCGAGGAGGCAGGTCTCGGGGCTGTACGCCAGCCCCGGAAGAAATAAGGGGCGCAGAGACGAACTGCGCTCCCTTGCTATATAGGAGTGGGAGTGCGCAGGATGCTAGAGAGCGAAAGGTCGTGGGGCGCCGTCCTTGCTTTTGCGAGGACGTGATGACCGGAAGGAAGCCGCGGAAAGAGGGAGGCCTGAGCGCCCTGGCTATCCGCAGAAGAAGGCCAGGGCGCCGAAGAGTGGCGTACGCGCACAACCTTCCCCTGACACTGAGCCCTGGTCGGCCGGCAAGAGGGTGCCTGCGCCCAGAGAAGGGCTCAGAGGGGCGCCGTGCTGTTTGTTCCGGCACGGCGCCTAAGCGACGTTCCGGTTGTCCCAATCACCGGAGGTAGAGGCCCGAGAGGGCCACGTCGCGCCGAGGGACGCCGAAGACTGTCATCAGCGCCGCGGCCCCGGCTACTGCGACACGAGAAAGGAACAACCGTTGGTTTTAGTGGGTATACCGGCCGCTCCATCTTGGTCCGGGAGCCCACTATCCCCGCTGCCCCTCACTTTGGCGGCGGGAATCCGTAAGCTGGATTTTCCAACGGCAAAAAAAGGCTGGACTCTCTTCCAGCGCGTGTTGGGCCGTGTCTTCGGCACATACGCCACAGTAGTGGCACTCCTCAGTAGACTCCCTACCAGCCAAGCGGCACAGGTATCTCCCAGAAACAGCCGTGTCCGAGAGAACCTGCGTCGCGCGGAATATTAGGAGCCGTGTCCCTTTCTTTTACCACTTTAATACGGAGCCTATGGCCTCCACAGTTCGCACGGCCGGCACTGGGGTGCTCCAGCCGCAGCTCCCACTCCTGTATTGCAAGGAGCGCAATTCGTCTCTGCGCCCCTTTCTTCAGGGGCTGGCCTGCAGCCCCGAGACCTCGTCTCCTCGCGCCAGAAAAAGGTTCGCAATTTCTTGAGCGACCACGGCAGTGGCGAGAATCACAGCCCTGCGAAAATTGGTGCCAGGCGGTGACGAGGGTGTCGTCTGCGTAACAAGTGACGTCGACACCCTCGACATTGCCGCCAGTAACCAATCAAAACCAACGTTCCACAGGAGTGGTCCCAACACCGACCCTGTGGAACTCCACGTCACCTCGATGGTCCGGAGCCCATCTCGGCAAGGGAACTCGACACGTCGATGCGACAGGTAGGCCCCGATCACCCTTTGCAGGTAAGGGCACCCGTGGTATCGGAGCGCTTTCTTATGCAGGCCCAAGGCAGAATGTTAAAGCGCTGGCGATGTCGAGGACACCGCCAAAACACCCTTACTCCGGGACACCGCATCCTGCGTCAGGGACCTGACCCGCAGCACCGTGTGGACAGTCGACCTGCCCTGGCGGAAGCCATACTGCCACCTGACGTGATCCAGGTGCTGGACGATGCGGGCCGCCAGGATTCTCTCAAAGAGCTTTCCCACATCTTCTAACAACACGATTGGCCTATAGGCGGAGGGCGAGTCCGCAGGACGCCCTCCTTTTGGATGAAGACGAGTCTGCGTGTCTTCCACCTCTGTGGTATTAAGGCTTGACCCAGACAGGCAGAAAACATCGTCCTCACTCTGGGCTCCAGGGCGTCCCCTAGAGCTAGCGCCAGCGCGCGTCCCGGAATGCCATCGGGACCCGGGACGGTGCGTTTGCCCCTCATTTTGAAAAGGGCTGCACTGAACTCTCCCGGGCTGACTTCTGGCACTTCAGGGACTGGGTCGACCTCACCCGTGCTACTTGCGACCATCGAAGGTGCCGTGTGCTCCTCTCGCTGTAGGAATAAAGCCTCGGCGATCGCCGCTACCAACTGCGGCGCCAGACTCTCGGTGAGTGGGGAGGCCCAAAGACGAAGCCTGTTCATAACCATCTACTTCCTACTACTTTAAAATTGAAATTACAACACAAACTTAATGATAAAAAAAAAAAAATCCCATTTTTCTGGATGATCTGGAAAATTATAAGCACAGCGAATTACTTTTCACGAGGCTAGGACAGCAACTAATAAGAAAAATGTTTCGTAAGAAATTGTTTTCACCGAGAATTAGATAAATAACGTTTTAAGCTACTTATAATCTTTTTTACTGCTTTGTTTAGAAACAGAATGACTGGTAAAGTGACTTTCCGTTTATACACAAATACATAGTGTTGACGGGTTCGAACTATCATTTTTAAGTGGACGGTATATTTTTACTATACGTATTCGATTAGTATATTTCATACTAACAACCGGACAAGAGTCTATTTATATCACACATTATTTTTCCCGTGTGTTTATTATTAGATTTCATAATGTCACGATTAACTAACATGAATCGTTTTATCTCAATGTATGGTATAACGATATAGATTTACAATTTAAAATGTACATTTATTTGTAAAAATAAGATAAATGAAAATAAGCGAGGTTTCTCGATTCACAATTACTTTACAAATCAAATCTACTTTTTTAGATTTATCGTTGGTTAATAATATTTTATTCCCAACGCTTCAGACTCTTCTAACGTCTATAGCAACAGGGTAGACTACAAAGACTACCCCGAGGATTATTTCAATTAATTTAATTTTGTTTTCTTATTCTACCGACTTTTCAGACACTTTACAGGGTCCATGATCACGGGCAGACTGAAGTATTGTTCGTCTGTCAATTTTTTTACCTGGTCACCGGCATTTCTGTATTTTATTTATTTGTCCGTTTTACTTATACCGAGCTTATGATATCTTGGAATCTGGCAGTGATTTTATGCTTTTTAATAGTTGAATTTATCAAATAAATTGTCGCGTACAGCAGAATTCTTCACCGGCGGTGCTTTACGTCAGGTATGTATTCTTTTATCATAGTTCTAATGGATCGCTTAGTTAGTCCTATGTAAAAGAGACTACATTTACAATCAAATTTGTACTTTCTTGGATCTTGTAGAGGGATATTACACTTGACAAGCGGTGGAAACTGATTTATCTTCTGAGGTGGCTTAAAATGTTTTGGTAGAAACCTTCTTTAAGATAAAGGCAATTTTGTCAGTGACTCCTTTTAGGTACAGCAGAACAGCAGGCTCTTTTTTTATTTTTACCGTGGGGGAATGCCTACTCGTACCCATCCTCACGGAGCAAAGACGGGTTATGTCGGACTCGCACCGACTAAAACCATTACATTGTTCCTTCCTGACGCTTTTAGGGTGGGGTCATAGGAACGTGCTTCCACTCTTCTGCAACCCCACCAGTACTGACCGCCGAAGCAGCCCCATCTCGGCCCTTCGGCCACATGCCTCCCTCTGGGCGCGTCGGAACTAACGCGCCTTTCGTCTCGGCCCCTGTAATACTCCCCCGAGTCTGTTACTCAGGGGACATGGGAGCCAGGAGACCATCTGGGCCGGCCGCAGGTACTGAGCCCCACCGCTTCGACAAAGCAAGAACCTGTTCGGGGGGAGAACAGCAGGCACTGGTTCAACTGTGGCTGACTTCACTCAGTCCCTGTGACGCTGGCGTGGGATTTGGAGCATGCTACCCAACAGAACTTGCTTGACATTTTGAAGCTCAACAGCTTGATGTTTCTTGTTACGGATCCCTAGTGTTCTCTGTAACAGGTATTTAGCAACAATAGCTAACTGTTAAGAACGGTGATGGGAAGCCCTGTTAAGATATTTATTATTCTACTTAATTTTATATATTTTGAAATACATTATGCTTCAAATGTATTTTCCACAAACATAAAAATGCGATGCAGCACACAGCGCCTTAACAACACAAACGATAAGCAGATGATATTTCGTCAGGCTGTCATTATATTTCTCGATTTAATTTATATCTTCTCGTAACCCGTGAATTTAAACCAGTACTACCAGTAAAATTAAAAAAATAAATATGTATTTGTTATGATCTTAATTTTAATGTCTTAAAACAATATAATAATATATAGGGTCATGGAATCCTTAAGAAGAATCGTTTTAGGACATTTTTTGTTATTTTCAGGCTAACATTCATCATTAACTCAAGCATCCTTACGTACCCTATTGAAGCACAATGCATTTAGCATCGTTCAGCCGTGACGAAACTAAAAAAAACATAGCTGTCCTAAGGTCCACTCTACAGCAGGCCTAACCGACCTGTGGAGTGGATTGCTTCAAGTCGGTTCAAGCTTTGGTTGCAACTTGCATGTCAGGGACGACGAGGAGAAGGTAATAGGCATTCTACACACACTATAAGCAGAGGAAGAGGGGTGTCGCTAGTTCGTAGGCTGTTCCCCCTATCCTCCGTGACTCGATGGGGTGTGCACTGCAGAAACGAAATAGAGGGGGAGAAGGGGGACATTCGGCACAGTGTTGTCAATTTCAGTTCCTTCGATGGCCTTTCACCAAGGCCGCCATAAATGGCTGGGCCCCTAGGTAATGAACTCGAGAGACTGGTATGGCAACTATCGCTGGTGGTGTCGCAGAAGATTACGAAATAATTCGGTGACCCCATGCCTTGTTAACAAAGTGGCGGTTTTATTTGGTACGAGTCTAACATAACCGTCTTGTTCCCACGAGAATGGGTATTCATAGGCATTTTTACACAATAAAAAACAGTTTTATACAACCAAGATTTTTAGATGTCGCTGGCTGGGGGTAGTGCTTCATTCTAATGCACAACATCAGTTGTCAGAATTTGGCGTCTGGAATATAAATGTGAAATTAATGCAAATTCTTAAAAGCTAGACATCACATTTTATATAAATTTAAAACAAGGGTTTATTTGCATTTGTATGGTCGTGTTAACGTTAATCCAATGTTCGGTTTTGCTTTTTGTGCTTTTGGTTAATAAGAGACTTTCATTAATCCACTCTAGACAAAAAATACTTAACAATTACTTTTACTTAAACTCTTACTTAAATAGATAAAGAATCCTTAATATAAGACAGAACGTAAATATTTATATATTAAGGCAAAAGTAAAACCAAAATTACTGTTATCAATATTATACTTATGCCTTAACTTGAAGTCAACCTCCTAAAATTCTAATATTTATAAAGCCGTTAATGTTTTTTAAATGCGCATATATTTTTAAAGTCAAGCATTTTATTTAAGGTTACCGTTTAAGAATACTGCACGCTACATTATCTCTTAGCCCGCAAGTCTTATACGCTACATCTATTTCAGAAACGAAATCCAGCGTTACACCCAAAAAGCGAAATAGACAGTACGTGTTTTTAATTTAGAGAGTCTTTTTACGTAATTTTAAAAATATAGATAAAAATATGAGTATCTTCCTTAGCATCTTTTTGTAAGAAATGGTTTTGTTAAAGTAAAGCGTTTTATTTTTTAATTTATATTCTTATATAGTAGATGTAAAAAAAATTTACAATATTAAGCTAGGTAAGTTAATCGGTGACTAACATTTCACAGACTACTTTTTTTTTATTAGTCCTTGTGAAGGCCTATTTAAGGTCTATGGTGTAAGTCTTATTTTACACATAAACAATAAAATTTAAGAACTAAATTTAAAACAATACAATGCACTTAAAAGTAACTAAAGTTGTATACTATTGGTTATTTGGTATTCGTGGTTTTTTATGCTCAACAAAAAGTTATTAAACAAAGTCTCTTTCTCTGACCTTATATCGTTTTGTATGGTTAAATCTTTAAAACTACGCAACGGATTTTGATGTGGGTTTTATTTTTTTTTGTAGAGTGATTGATGAGGAAAAATTGATTGTTTATATACATAATTCTTGCATAAATATACATATATATATTTTCAATTAATTAAAAAAAAAGAAGTATTCACTACAGAGCATATAATAAAATCGCTTATGCATAAATTTACATATTTTTCCATAATTTTTTCAGATATTCGAATTGTACCCATACATTATGTCAATTATTTCATATTTCGTTAACATGTACGTTGTAATTTGCGTTGAAGTTTTCACATGAGTTCAGTTTATAAAACCAAAACTTTATTTGTATATACTGTATTAAAATATGTAAGTAAATTATATTTAGTCTCAAGAATCTTTTTAACATCACTATTTTTTTTTTTTTTTTCCCAACCAACCCGCATTGGACCAGCGTGGTGGGTTACAGTCCAAAACCCTAATGGATAGAGGTGTATTTGGGGAGGCCTATGTCCAACAGTGGACTATCACAGGCTGATGTTGATGATGATGATGAACTTTGTTTTTCATAATAACAATAAAAACGATTGCGTATTTAAATAGTATGCTAAGCTACAAGTTTTGAATTTTCCTTCTATTTAATTTT
Organism: Lamproptera curius; assembly: GCA_029286875.1. Lineage (NCBI taxonomy): Eukaryota > Metazoa > Arthropoda > Insecta > Lepidoptera > Papilionidae > Lamproptera > Lamproptera curius. The sequence goes on from JAGSMT010000023.1 coordinate 1,795,076, forward strand.
TGTATTATACATGTTATAACATGATCCTATCATTGAGAAGGATAGATAAAGTCAAACACTCAACAGCACTTTGTCTTTCCAACGCTACAAATGCACTGTTTTCTCGATGACGCTTTCAACTTCCAATATACAGGTTAAGAAAAAAATTTTCGGTAAAACAAAATCAAAATTAAATTACAACACATAAACCAAGGTATATTAACACACAGAAATCGAAACTTGACTCACAACTAAAAACGGATTTATTTTAATTTATCCAATTTTTGAAAATAGATACGGAGCATAACAGAAAATAAAAAGTTCAAGGTTAAGAGTGAATAAGATAATGTATAATGAATAAGCTGTCTTTTGGTGTGTATGTGTGTGTCAGTCACTCGTCCTTCGAAATAATTTTTAAATTTATCTCTCTTAAAGCCCGTCTTATTTATTACCTAGAAAAATATTTATTTATTAATTCATTAGACACACCAACAGCATACATATTTACACATGATCATAAATTTAAAGTAAAAAAGGCTTAGTAACTAATATGCACACCTGTAATAGGTATGTACTGCATTCACCATAACAAAAAAACTAAAATGGAGAAGTATTATTACAAAAGAAGTTTTAGCAATTTAAAAAAAAATAGAACATAAATAACTAGAACTAAAATGATTTACAAAATTAAGGTAACTAAAGAAAAGATTTTACTAGTTTTGATTTGAAAACGTTCAAGGAATCGCAAAATATGTCCAAATTGTCAAGACGAGCATTAGGCATGTTAAAATCGCTACACATACGAACTGGAGGTGAATTTATACCAAGATTAGTTTTTTTTAAGCGTAAAAAAATCGAAATAACTCATAATTATAAGTTCTATGTAAGCAGTTTACTACTGAGTGATATAATATTATGTTCTTGATGTAGTAATGTTTTGTCATAAGAACAATATCATAGATCTTCCTTTGAGTAAATAGATTATTTTTAAAATATAGAATTGAGCATGGGGCTCACGTAAGTATTCAGTAAGTATTAATCATGAGGAAACTTTGGTGAACCGATTTGGCACTAGTTTGTGCCATCTGACTGTAACAGCTCGAATATAAATACACTTGTGTGTTTGTACTTCAAACAAAATCGCCACATATTGAGAAGAACATACAATGCAATTGCCTGATGCATAGAATCACCATAACAAAGATAACAATTTGCAATTTTACTCTGCTGGGGTGCAAATATTTATAAGAATGAAATCCTTTGTAATTCTATAACGTATGCGAAATGTATAACTAAATGACAGCCAAGTAAGTGCGTTTAAAAATACCATATTGCGTCGTTCACCTGATAGATTTTGTTGAACCATAATATAATTTTAATTTACATTAATTTGTTTAAAAATATTTACATTGCATAAACACTAAATACTGAAAAATCACTGCAAAAGTCCTGCTTACATGCGACAAGTCGTAAGTATTGATACATCACATTAACTTAATACAGATATGAATTTGAATGGTACATTTAAACACCATTTAAAATTTGTAAAAAAAAGTTTTACTGCCTATACTTAATGCATATTAGAAAAAATGTACTCTTACGCTGTAATTTAACTAATTTACATTCGATAACGGAAAATGACACGTTTGTATAAAGTGTTGAGTTTTAATTAAAATCTCGTACGTTCTAAGACATAGGACTTGCCAGCGTTTGATAATTTATGGAGAAGCGTCGCTTACTGCCCTTCTGATCCCAAATTTAAAGATATGGCTAGGGGCTCTGCAAAGTAAGGGGTAGAGGGATAACGGGCTCCCCGGACCAAGATGGAGCGGCCGGTTAACCCACTAAAAAACCAACGGTTGTTCCTTTCTCTTGTCGCTGTAGCCGGGGCCGCGGGCGCTGATTACAGTCTTCGGCGACCCCGGCGCCACGTGGCCCTCGCCTCTCTCGGGCCTCTTCTCTCCTGGTGTGTTGGGACACCCGGACCGTCGCTTTAGTCGCCTTGCCGGAACAAACAGCACGGCGCTCCCTCTTGAGCCCTTCTCTGGGCGGCGGGCACCCACTTGCCGGCCACCCAGGGGCTCAGTGACAGGGGGTATGGTTGCGCACGTACGCCACTCTTCGGTGCCTTGGCCTTCTTCTGCAGATAGCCAGGGGGCTGTTGGCCTCCCCGTAACTTTCCGCGGCTTCCTTCCGGGCCATCACATCTTCGCAGAAAGCAAGGACGGCGCCCCACGACCTTTCGCTCTCTAACATCCTGCACTACGGCAGGCAGCGAAAGGTCGTGCCCCACGACACTACGCAGCTCTTGGCGTTGCTTGACACAGGCTGGGCACTCTTCCCCGAACAGGTTCCCGCTTTGTCGTAGCGGTGGGGCTCAGTACCTGCGGCTTCCTGGGTTGGCCGCGGGGAAGCTAAGCATAACCTGGCCGGCCTGAGGTGTAAGGCCGGCCGTGGAGGAGGCTTGCCCAAGCGGGCTGAATAAGCCGCTTTGGATGCGCCTAAGGAGGGTGCGAGGGACGGGTTGCAGGAGGTAGGTGTGCCGCCCTTCCTGTCTCTCGCAACCAAGGTGGAGTCGCGGGGGAAGAGGAGTGTCGGTATTCCGTAGGCCGCTCTCCCTATCCTCCGCGACTCGGCGGGGCCGTACCGCTGATGCGGTGTGGAGGGGCCGTGGGAGGAGGGGACATTCGGCATGGAGTCGTCGATCTCTTCTCCTTCTACGGCCGAAATGGAGCTAGCGGCGGAGCTTAACATCCGGGCCGCCGCTGGGGCTGGGAGTTTGGTCCTTGCGTGGTCAGGGAACTCCTGTCCATGGCTCTGAGTAACAGACTCGGGGGAGTCTGTTACCTAACTACAGGGGCCGAGACGAAGGGCGCGCTAGTTCCGACGCGCCCAGAGGGAGGCAGATGGCCGTAAGGCCGAGATGGGGCTGCTTCGGCGGCCAGCGCCGGTGGGGTTGCAGATGAGTGCAAAACGTTCCTTCGACCCCACCTAAAGACGTCAGGAAGGAACAACGTGGTGGTTTTAGTCGGTGCAGTCCGACATAACCGTCTTTGCCCCGCGAGGACGGGTATGCGTAGGCATTTCCCACGGTAAAAAAAAAAAAAGGCTGGGCACTCTTCCAGCGCGTGTTGGGCCGTTTCTTCGGCACATACGCCACAGTAGTGGCACTCCTCAGTAGACTCCTTACATGCCAAGCGGCACAGGTACCTCCCAAAACAGCCGTGTCCGAGAGAACCTGCGTCGCGCGGAATGTTAGGAGCCGTTCCTCTTTCTACTCACCACTTTAATACGGGGCGATGGCCTCCACAGTTCGACGGCCGGCGCTGGGGTGCTCCAGCCGCAGCTCCCACTCCTGTATTGCAAGGAGCGCAATTCGTCTCTCGTCCCCTTTGTCTCAGGGCTGGCCTGCAGCCCTGAGACCTTGTCTCCTCGCGCCAGAAAAAGAGTGACGAGAGGATTTCTGCATCCAGGTCCCAGGGCAAGGAGCCAGCCATTAGAAACGCCGCCTCGCCGGAGATAGTCCGGTAGCCCCGTACGGCTTGGATCACCACCACCCTCTGGGTTCTCCTCTGGGGTGGAGGGTGTCGGCCCACACGGGTGCCCCGTACCATGGACCTAACGACACCGGTGTACAGGCGGCGACAGGAGCTGCTGGGTCCTCCGGTGTTGCGGAGCAGTCTGCCGAGAGCTGCCGCTGCTCTCGCCACTCTAGGCGCGAGGCGCTCAAAATAGGCGCAAAACTTTCATCGGCGGTCTAGGACTAGGCCGAGATAATTCATCGTCGGCTTGACGTCGACGCGGACGCCGCAAACAATGATGTGGGCGTCCACACGTGGCGCATTCTGTGGGCCCGTAAAAGTACAGGGCCCCGAATTTTTGAGCGCCACCTCTAGTCCTAGCCGCCGGATGCGCCCAATTTCTTGAGCGACCACGGCAGTGGCGAGAATCACAGCCCTGCGAAAATTGGTGCCACAGGCGGTGACGAGGGTGTCGTCCGCGTAACAAGTGACGTCGACACGCTCGACATTGCCGCCACGTAGCAACCAATCAAAACCAACGTTCCACAGGAGTGGTCCCAACCCCAACCCCTGTGGAACTCCACACGATCACCTCGATGGTCCGGAGCCATCTCGGCACGGGAACTCGACACGTCGATTCGACAGGTAGGCCCCGATCACCCTTTGCGGGTAGGGGCACCCGTGGTATCGGAGCGCCTCCTATGCAGGCCCAGGGCAGAATATTAAAAGCACTGGCGATGTCGAGGACACCGCCTAAAACACCCTTACTCCGAGACACCGCATCCTGCGTCAGGGACCTGACCTGCAGCACCGTGTGGACAGACGACCTGCCCTGGCGGAAGCCATACTGCCACTCCGTCAGATTTGGGCCGCTGATCCAGGTTCTGGACGATGCGGGCCGCCAGGATTCTCTCAAAGAGTTTTCCCACATCTTCGAACAACACGATTGGCCTATAGGCGGAGGGCGAGTCCGCAGGACGCCCTCCTTTGGATGAGGACGAGGTCTGCCTGTCTTCCACCTCTGTGGTATGAAGGCTTGACCCAGACAGGCAGAAAACATCGTCCTCACTCTGGGCTCCAGGGCGTCCTCAGAGCGCAGCGCCAGCACGCGTCCCGGAATCCATCAGGGACCCGGGTCAGTGCGTTTGCCCTCATTTGAAAAGGGCTGCACCGAACTCTCCCGGGCTGACTTCTGGCGCTTCAGGGACTGGGTTGACCTCACCCGTGCCATTTGCGACCATCGAAGGTGCCGTGGGCTCCTCTCGCTGTGGGAATAAAGCCTCGGCGATCGCCGTTACCAACTGCGACGCCAGACTCTCAGTGAGTGGGGGCCCAAAGACGAAGCCTGTTCATAACCATCTACTTCCTACAACTTTTAAATTGAAATTACAACACAAACTTAAAGATAAAAAAAAAACATCCCATTTTTCTGGATGATCTGGAAAATTATAAGCACAGCGAATTACTTTGCACGAGGCTAGGACAAACTAATAAGAAAAATGTTTCGTAAGAAATTGTTTTCACCGAGAATTAGATAAACAACGTTTTAAGCTACTTATAATCTTTTTACTGCTTTGTTTAGAAACAGAATGACTGGTAAAGTAACTTTCCGTTTATACACAAGTACATAGTGTTGACGGGGTCAAACTATTATTTTTAAGTGGACTGTATGTATATTACTATACGTATTTGATTAGTGTATTTCATACTAACAACCAGACAAGAGTCTGTTAATATCACACATTTTTTTTCCCGTGTGTTTATTATTAGATTTCATAATGTCACGATTAACTAACATGAATAGTTTTATCTCAATGTATGGTATAACGATGTAGATTTACAATTTAAAATGTACATTTATTTGTAAAAATAAGATAACTGAAAATAAGTGAGGTTTCTCAATTCACAATTACTTTACAAATCAAATCTACTTTTATAGATTTATCGTTGGTTAATAATATTTTATTCCCAACGCTTCAGACTCTTCTAACGTCTATAGCAACAGGGTAGACTACAAAGACTACCCCGAGGATTATTTCAATTAAATTAATTTTGTTTTCTTATTCTACCGACTTTTCAGACACTTTACAGGATCCATGATCACGGGCAGACTGAGGTATTGTTCTTCTGTCAAATTTTTTACCTGATCACCATGCATTTCTGTATTTTATTTATTTGTCCGTTTTACTTATACCGAGCTTATGATATCTAGGATTCCGGCAGTGATTTTATGCTTTTTAATAGTTGAATTTATCAAATAAATTGTCGCGTACAGCAGAATTCTTCACCGGCGGTACTTTACGTAAAGTATGTATTCTTTTATCATAGTTATAATGGATCGCTTAGTTAGTCCTATGTAAAAGAGACTACATTTACAATCAAATTTGTACTTTCTTGGATCTTGTAGAGGGATATTACACTTAACAGGCGGTAGAAACTGATTTATCTTCTAAGGTGGCTAAAAATGTTTTGGTTGAGACCTTCTTTAAGATAAAGCCCATCTTGTCAGTGACTCCTTTTAGGTACAAGCAGAACAGCAGGCTCTTTTTATTTTTACCGTGGCGGAATGCCTACTCATACCCGTCCTCACGGAGCAAAGACAGGTTATGTCGGAATCGATACGCAAACTAAAACCACCACGTTGTTCCTTCCGACGCCTTTAGGTTGGGGTCACAGGAATGTGCTTCCATCTTCTGCAACCCCATCAGCGCTGACCGCCGAAGCAGCCCCATCTCGGCCCTACGGCCCATGCGTCCCTCTGGGCGCGTCAGAACTAACGTGCCTTTCGTCTCGGCCCCTGTAATACTCCCCGAGTCTGTTACTCAGGGCCGTGGGATCAGGAAATGCCATTCCCAGGCCCCCAGCGGCGGCCCGATGTTAAGCTCCGCCGCTAGCTCCATTTCGGGCGTAGAAGGAGGAGATCGACGACACCATGCCGAATGTCCCCTCCTCCACGGCCCTCCACACCGCATCGCGGTGCGGTCCCTCGAGTCACGGAGGATAGGGATGGTGGCCTGCAGAATACTGACACTCCCTCTTCCCCATGCGACTACACACCTTGGTTGTGAGGGACGGAAGGACTGTACACCTCCTCCTGCACCTCCCTCACATCCTCCAAAGAGCGCATCCAAAGCGGGCTTATTCAGCCCACTTGGAGCAACCTCCTCCATGGCCGGCCAGGTTCCTTTAGCTTCCCTGCATCTGGGCCGGCCGCAGGTACTGAGCCCCACCGCTTCGACAAAGCAAGAACCTGTTCGGGGGGAGAACAGCAGGCACTGGTTCAACTGTGGCTGACTTCACTCAGTCCCTGTGACGCTGGCGTGGGATTTGGAGCATGCTACCCAACAGAACTTGCTTGACATTTTGAAGCTCAACAGCTTGATGTTTCTTGTTACGGATCCCTAGTGTTCTCTGTAACAGGTATTTAGCAACAATAGCTAACTGTTAAGAACGGTGATGGGAAGCCCTGTTAAGATATTTATTATTCTACGTAATTTTATTTATTTTGAAATACATTATCTGCAAATATATTTCCTAAACATGAAAATGCGGTGCAGCATCTAGCAGCTATAACAACACAAACGATAAGCAGATGATATTTCGTCAGGCTGTCATTATATTTCTCGAGTCTTCTCGTAACCCGTGAATTTAAACCAGTACTACCAGTAAAATTAAAAAAATAAATATGTATTTGTTATGATCTTAATTTTACTGGCTTATAAAACAATATAATAATATATAGGTTCATGGAATCTTAAGAAGAATCAATTTAGGACATTTTTTGTTATTTTTCAGGCTAACATTCATCATTAACTCAAGCATCCTTACGTACCCTATTGAGCACAATACATTTAGCATCAATCAGCCGTGACGAAACTAAAAGAACACAGCTGACCTAAGGTCCACTCTACAGGCCTAACCAAGCTGTGGAGTGGATTGCTTCAAGTCGGTTCAAGAAGAGCTTTGGTGGAACTTGGATGTCAGGAGTACGAGGAGAAGTGACAGGCATACTACACACACTATAAGCAGAGGAAGAGGGGTGTCGCTAGTTCGTAGGCTGTTCCCCCTATCGTCCGTGACTCGATGGGGTGTGCACTGCAGAAACGAAATGGAGGGGCCGTAGGAGAAGGGGACATTCAGCACAGTGTTGTCAATTTCATTCGGCTGAAACGGTGCTAGCAGCAGTGCCTTTCACCAAGGCCGCCATAAATAGCTGGGCCCCTAGGTAACGAATTCGAGGGACTGGTATGGCGACTATCGCTGGTGGTGTCGCAGAAGATTACGAAATAATTCGGTGACCCCATGCCTTAGGCGCTTCGAAGAACAAAGTGGTGTTTTATTTGGTACGAGTCCAACATAACCGTCTTGTTCCCACGAGAATGGGTATTCATAGGCATTTTACACAAAAAAACAGTTTTATATTACCAAGACTTTTAGATGTCGCTGGCTGGGGGTAGTGCTTCATTCTAATGCACAACATCAGTTGTCAGAATTTGGCGTCTGGAATATAAATGTGAAATTAATGCAAATTCTTAAAAGCTAGACATCACATTTTATATAAATTTAAAACAAGGGTTTATTTGCATTTGTATGGTCGTGTTAGAACTCAGTCTAGCGTGCTACACCGAAAATATCTAATGCTTTGTTATTGCTTTTAGTTCGTTCTCTTATAAAAATCTTATAAAATAACGTAACCGAACATTGGATTAAATGTTCGGTTTTGTTTTTTGGGCTTTTGGTTAATAAGAGACTTTCATTAATCCACTCTATACAAAAAAAATACTTAACAATTACTTTTACTTAAACTCTTACTTAAATAGATAAAGAATCCTTAATATAAGACAGAACGTAAATATTTTTATATTAAGGCAAAAGTAAGACCAAGAATTACTGTTATCAATGTTATACGCCTTATGCCTTAACTTGAAGTCAACCTCCGAAAATCCTAATATTTATAAAGCCGGTTAATGTTTTTTTAAATGCGCATATATTTTTAAAGTCAAGCATTTTATTTAAGGTTAGAATACTGCACGCTACATTATCTCTTGGCCCGCAAGTCTTATGCGCTACATCTATATCAGAAACGAAATCCAGCGTTACACCCAAAAAGTGAAATAGACAGTACATGTTATTAATTTAGAGAGTCTTTTTAAGAAATTTTAAAATACGATAAAAATATGAGTATCTTCCTTAGCATCTTTTTGTAAGAAATAGTTTTGTTAAAGTAAAGCGTTTTATTTTTAATTTATTCTTAGTTTCTTAGTTAGTAGTTGTAAGAAAATTCAATTTTTTTACAAATTTTACAATATTAAGCTAGGTAAGGTAATCGCTGACTAACATTTTCACAGACTTATAGTCCTTGTGAAGGCCTATTTAAGGTCTATAGTGTAAGTCTTATTTTACACATAAACAACAAAATTTAAGAACTAAATTTAAAACAATACAATGCACTTAAAAGTAACTAAAGTTGTATACTATTGGTTATTTGGTATTCGTGGTTTTTTATGCTCAACAAGTTATTAAACAAAGTCTCTTTCTCTGACCTTATATCGTTTTGTATGGTTAAATCTTTAAAACTACGCAACGGATTTTGATGTGGGTTTTATTTTTTTTTGTAGAGTGATTAATGAGAAAGGTTTATAAACATAATTTTTGCATAAATATATATATATATATATATCCAATTAATTAAAAAAAAAGTATTTACTACAGAGATGAACATGAGTAATGATGAATAATGAGATGATGAACTTTGTTTTCATAATAACAATAAAAAACGATTGCGTATTTAAATAGTATGCTAAGCAACAAGTTTTAAATTTTTCCTTCTATTTAATTTTTGTATTATACATGTTATATCATGATCCTATCATTGAGAAGGATAGATACAGTCAAACACTCAACAGCACTTTGTCTTTCCAACGCTAACAAATGCACTGTTTTCTCGATGACGCTTTCAACTTCCAATATACAGCTTAAGAAAAATTTTCGGTAAAAACAAATCAAAATTAAATTACAACACATAAACCAAGGTATTTTAACTACACAGAAATCGAAACTTGACTCACAACTAAAAACGGATTTATTTTAATTTATCCAATTTTTGAAAATAGATACGAGCATAACAGAAAATAAAAAGTTCAAGGTTAAGAGTGAATAAGATAATGTATAATGAATAAGCTGTCTTTTGGTGTGTATGTGTGTGCAGTCACTCGTCCTTCAAATAATTTTTAAATATATCTCTCTTAAAGCCCGTCTTATTTATTACCTAGAAATTATTTATTTATTAATTCATTAGACACACCAACAGCATACATATTTACAATGATCATAGAATTTAAAGTAAAAAAGGCATTGGTAACTAATAGTACACCTGTTATAGGTATGTAATGCATTCACCATAACAAAAAACTAAAATGAAAAGTATTATTACAAAAGAAGTTTTAGCAATTTAAAAAAAAATAGAACATAAATAACTAGAACTAAAATGATTTACAAAATTAAGGTAACTAAAGAAAAGATTTTACTAGTTTTGATTTGAAAACGTTCAAGGAATCGCAAAATATGTCCAAATTGTCAAGACGAGCATTAGGCATGTTAAAATCGCTACACATACGAACTAGAGGTGAATTTAAACCAAGATTAGTTTTTTTGAAGGCGTAAAAAATATCGAAATAACTTATAACTATAAGTTCTATGTAAGCAGTTTACTACTGAGTGATATATATATTATGTTCTTGCTGTAGTAATATTTTGTCATAAGAAAAATATCATAGATCTTCCTTTGAGTAAGTAGATTATTTTTAAAATATAGAATTGAGCATGGGGCTCACGTAAGTATTCAGTAAGTATCAATCATGATGAAACTTTGCTGAACTGATTTGGCACTAGTTTGTGCTATCTAACTGTAACAGCTAGAATATAAATACACTTGTATGTTAGTACTTGAAACAAAATCGCCACCTATTGAGAAGAGCATACAATGCAATTGCCTGATGCATAGAATCATCATAACAAAGACGACAATTTGCAATTTTACCCTGCTGGGGTGCAAATATTTATTAGAATGACATCCTTTGTAATTCTATAACGTATGCAAAATGTATAACTAAATGACAGGCAAGTAAGTGCGTTTAAAAATACCATATTGCGTCGTTCACCTGATAGATTTTGTTTAACCACAATATAATTTTAATCTATATAAATTTCTGTTTGAAAATATTTATATTGCATGAATACTAAATACTGAAAAATCACTGCAAAAGTCCTGCTTACATGCGACAAGTCGTAAGTATTGATACATCACATTGACTTAATACAGATAAGAATTTGAATGGTACATTTAAACACCATTTAAAATTTGTAAAAAAAGTTTTACTGCCTATCTTAATGCATATTAAAAAAAATGTACTCTTACGCTGTAATTTAGCAAATTTACATTCGATAACGGAAAATGACACGTTTGTATAAAGTGTTGAGTTTTAATTAAAATCTCGTACGTTCTAAGACATTAGGAATTCCCAGAGTTTGATAATATATGGAGAAGCGTCGCTTACTGCCCTTCTGATCCCAAATTTAAAGATATGGCTAGGGGGATCTAAAACCAGGGATATTTTGGGAAGATGAAACTAATTGAAAGTCGTTGGCATAAATGCTTGTCTCTTTAAGCAAACTATGTTTAAAAATACATGTACACGCTATAAAAAAAAAACTGATTAAAAGGACTTATCACACAGCTCTCTAACGAATAGAAACATTTTGATTGGGGATTTATTGCAATTAGCTATAGGCGAGTAATTTCTTGCTACAGCCGTTCATTCTCTTTTGCGCGATCCATTACGCAACTTATATTTTCCGCTGTAGAATCTGTTAATACTGAAAGTTGTAATTTACTTAGGCCCGAATCCTTGTCGTTACTGATCAGGTAAAATTTACAGCGACATTGACAAATCGTGCGGGCCCCATAGTACGAAGCGCTTGCAGTTTTTGGACCGGACAAATTAATGCTGATTGTTTTAATCTAAATGTGCTACGTCGTGAGTTAAAATCAAAAGTTAATAAATACAAAACAACTGTTAATTACGTATCTAAAACTACAATTATATGACATCAATTTCGTGTTCGTTCAGGGTTATGCCGTTAAAAGACGTCAGTTGGAGACACTAATAAACCATACGTATAATCAGTACAAAAAACAAGTTAATGTTTTTACAGATCTTGTTGTATTAACTGCAATCGTAATTATTTTAAGTTAGCGCAAATTATGTGTGGATAGTAACCTGAACATAAATAATTTTCGCTTCATTACGCGTGTGTGGAAAATGAAATATAGATAATATAGAAGCACTATAATATCATTGCCCTCTCCCTTTTTTGGCTTTACGGAATTTACAGTTCTCATAACTGTGATGTTTTATTGTCAAGATATCAAGATTTTACACTAGTATCATCCTGTCCATGATGACAGATCCCTCTTTCTGTTAAAATCTATCAAATGCTAAAATCCTCATCGGAATACCCATCGTTGTTGTACTCAGAAGTTTCAAGCATTTCAGTAAAATTGTATTAGACTAATCTGATGGCTTATTTTAATAACGATCTGTTTCCTGTTCGTAAAATTGTCAAATGTAACATTTTATGCTATGGTGAGGATTCTATCTTGAGTAATTATTGATGTTTTAATTTTACGCAACTACAATATTCAATTAATTTTGTCTTTATTATATCCACTTTGCCTCCTTAAGTATGTAGTATTAAACGATCTTGTTTAAGAAGTAAAACCACTTGACAAAGTGCCGATGAATCCATTTTGTTCTATTTCGCAAGCTTCTTAAGGCAAAAGCGGTTTGTACATAAATTGAAACGTGGCTTTGCATTTAAAAGCGGCTCCATCTAGCCCATCGTTGTTGCTTCGAAAAGCAATTTACGGGAAGCTAGTTGATGTTTATGACAAAACTTATTTAAATTCTGGTTTAAGCTAAGCCCGTAAGGTGAAAGCTGGTAGATTGATCAGAAGAATAAAAATCGAATGTTGAACGATATACAATATTCTTATGCTTCAATAACTTTAAAAATTATGTGATATTTAGTGAAAATATTAATGCTAAGTTTAATAATGTATGACGGAGTTTTATAGTAATAAACATGTTGATTTTTATTGCTTATTATGTGATATAAAAACGAAAATATTTAAAAAATATTGTGTTTTGAAATGGTAACTAAAGTTACAACGTTATACATATGAAATCCACTAATTTACGGAGATTTTTTGCGTTACTTAAATATATTTATTCCCGACGTTTCGGATTCTTTTCAGCATTCATGATCACGGGCAGATGATGAATGAATGAATGAATGAAAAAATGAATGAACACTTGATCATGGATGCTGAAAAGAATCTGAAACGTCGGGAATAAATATATTTAAGTAACGCGAAAAATCCGTAAATTAGTGGATTTGATATGTATAATAATCGCGTAAATAAAAGAAATAATTATTACAAAGTTATGTTTAACAATTATAAGCAGATTTTTTAAAATTACAAAACAGTTATTCAATACTTATGCTTGATGGCTAATTCAAAATTTAATAATACAACCCATGCATTTTCACTTCATAGTTCAAGTTATATTTTTCACAGTAGATCCAGTGATGAGTATTTATTTAATAAACCTTATTAACTGGCAAATTTAGTTACATGTCACATTTAATTTTAACTGCAGAGTATATTGTTCATGTTAACAACCATTTAAAAATACCGGCTTCATGACGTAATCGTAGATTAACAAACACCTAGTCTCGGATTAGCTATATCCGTCACTTTAACCCATACAAATATTACTATTGCAAAAGTGATTCTGTTTGTCTGTTCACACATACTACATACTCAGAATATATTCTAAGAAAGCGCCTGGGACTATTAATCATTGCATTATAAGTGATCGTAAAGTAGAATCAGGGGATGAAAGTTTATATGGAAAACCTCTCTGTTGAACATAAAACGATGTCAATTTTTGTTTAGATACTTGAATCGAGCCATTAGCGGTTTTTGTAGCAATTTTTACAGCTTACAACTGTACTGGTACTGTGTAAATAGAGATGAAAGGTAATACGGAAATTCATTACTGCGAAGCAATAGCAATAAAATTTTGTGTCTAACGATAAGCGCACTATACAGTATATTTCTATTCATTGTGGACAATTCTCCAATTCAACACAGCAGTAACAGCTAGTATATACATATAACTTTTAAGTTATTCATGTATTTATTTGCAATTTTAATGACATAAAATGGGTTATTTGTAACTTGAAATGGTTGTGTAAAATGTTCTCAGAAAACGGACTTTTAACTTTAGTAAATTTTTGCTCATTTATTTACTATAGGGTTATTCCGTAGGATATAATTTTAATATATTTTGTAACTGTCAACCATCATTTGCAATTTGTTCAAAACAACTTGCTTCATTCGTAACATTGATCAAATCTTCGACTTCGACATTTTGAAAGTTTATATCGCGTTAATCATCATCAGTCTATTTTAATTTAGTGCTGCACATAGGCTATCCCTATGCACGACTGCTCCATTAATGAGGTTGTTACACCGTATAAACACCCAACAACCGGCATTAGACCACGCTGGTCTAATGCCGGTTGGTGGGTGGACCAACTTTTAACAACATATGGCCGTGCGCTCGGAGCTGAGCCTATTAGTCGCTGAACTTAGCAAAACCCGTCGTCCAGTTCGGAATATTTGCTTTTGGTGTGTAGCATGATTGAACTGTTTTCACATCAATAGTCGCGTCTTGATCGGCTGCATTAGTAGTGGGGAGTGCATCGCTCCTACTTACTAAATTATTTTTATTAACTGTATTTATTCCGACGCGTTTCCCCTCGCCGAGATAGCATTTGTTTTAAGAGATAATGGGTGTTGAAAAATACTGACTTTAACCGCGAAAAGATTCACATAATCAGATATGCAATACAGTCGAAATACGCTTGTTTAGAAGTGAATTAACTTCATATTAAAAATTGTAATTTATACTTTTGTACATATCGTTTTAAAAGTGATTGGCTATTAGAGTTATTATAAATATGTAAGTTTAAACAAAAATCGGGTGATGGTTTCTAAAAGTTAAGAAAAATCTTAGCTGGAATCGTTCGTTGAATTTCTATTTTTCAGTTAATAGTGAAAATTTTATGCTAATTATATGTTCGAAATCACAACAGAAGCTTAACAAAGTGTTGCAATATCGTTAGTAAGTTAAATTGCTCCTTGTCGTTGACGTTGTTAATTGGATAAAAATTTCAACGACGTTGATTCATCGCTAGGTACTCGATTACACCTTTGTGAACGAGCTGGGCGTTCGGTGTCGTTTAAAACAAACTTTCGTCCTGTGTACCTGGCACTTAGCGAGGAACTGAAGTGTTCCTCATCGTTCATTTGATAGATTAATACAGTGTTTTTTTTTGTAAAAAATAGTGTTTTTATTATTACTATTCGCAATTAAAAATTTATAATAATATAAAAATTTTTACCATTACCTCTTATATGAACTAAAACATTTTTTACTAACAACAATGTAAGACACAGTTCAATTTTATTTCAAGATATCTCCTTAACGAAAGTTCCTTTTCACAATATAATGTAAACTATACAGGTTCATCTCAAAGGTAATAGAAACAAAACAAGACTCTAGAAAAAGTTAAGGCAATTATTCTCTATGGTTTCAACCTATTCGGTGCCATAGTTGTTACGTTAAAAAAATAACTGATGCTCACCCTTCTTAAGTTGTTTGCTTAGGTGCAAGTTACTTATAGGGTAATGAAGAACAACGTAATGACAGGTGGTAATTGATTCGTTTGAAGCGCATTAAAGGTGATATTCTGGAAATGCTTTTTCTAATGTATTTTTAATGCAAATTTGCTGTTATATTGATGTTAACAAATTATCAGACAAACATTTTTCAGACATGGTTTCAGGCATTTAGTAAAATTTTCTAAAAAATTATACACATCACATCACACACATCATCAGCCTGTTTTAGTCCACTGCTGGACTTAGGCCTCCCCTAATACACCCCCAACCATTAGGGGGTTTGGACCCTATCCCTCCACGCTGGTCCAATGCGGATTGGTGGGTAGACCGACTTTTCCATGAACATCCGACGCATTGATCATCTTACTTTTCAAACAATGGGGTGATCGGCCCAAATTGCCCTAACCAACTAGGAAACAACAATGAAAACTTTTGTGTCCCGCAGATTCGACCTCCGGTTTCTAAAGCACACGCCTATACCACTAGGCTACGGAGGCAGGCAAAAAATATAACAATATTTTAAAATGATCTCCAATTTGCTTTACTAGAGAGAGATCAACAGTAAATGCTTGCATAAAAATAGTCTCCGATGTCCTGAGGGCGGAGGGGAATCGCTGTGATTTTATTGGAATTTTCTGTGATCTTTCCAAGGCCTTTGACTGTGTGGGCTATGAAATATTAATCAAGTTAAAGTATTACGATGTACGCGGGTTTGGTCTTGGTTTCCTATCTTCTTACCTATGTAATAGAAAATAATATGTAACCGTAAAATACACTCTGACATCTTATTCGACTGTTCGACCGTAAGTATGTTTGTAAAATAAGTTCATTTTGTCAGAGTACTGAATAAAAAATATTTTTTTTTGATGATATCGCAGGGATTGATGATAACTGCCTACGTAGCCTAGTGGTATGGGCGTGTGTTTTAGAAACCGGAGGTCGTGGGTTCAAATCCTGCTGGGACTCAACAAATTTTCACTGTTGTTTCCTACTTGGTTAAGGCAATTTGGATCGATCACCCAATTGTCTCAAAAGAAAGATGATCCATGCGTCGGATGGGCATGTAAAAGTCCGCCCACCTATCAACCCGCATTGGACCAGAGTGGTGGGATATGGTCCAAACCCCCTTATGGAAAATGCTATTATATTATAAATAGACCTTACTTTCTTAACAGCGTTATTTATATCGTTACTGTACTTGTGTCCACTTGGAGAAATTACTTCAACATACTTACGTAATATCGAATACGCTACTTCAATTCTTCCGGATTGTTTTTAAGAACTAAGGTGATTTGTCAACGTGATTGAATATTTCTTGTAATCAGTTTAGACTCTGATTGGGGTCTATGTAATAAACAAATCCAGTATTAACCAATTCCATTAGTAACATCAACATTATAATTTACGACGAGAAACGAATAAATCTTAATGGCGTAATAGATGCCTGAAAATAGCCTTTCATTTTTTTATTATAATGATAACTTATTAGTCCACACTATATGTAAAGTTGATAAACTTACTGATATACTAAAGACTAAGTAAAAATACGTAGTGCAAAAAGAGTTGCATGCAACAGAGAATATAAACACTGACTCTTTGAGTAACGCACTCATCATCAGCCTGTGATAGTCCACAGCTGGACATAGGCCTCCCCTAATACACTTCTATCCATTAGGGGGTTTTTGGGCCGTATCCTACCACGCTGGTCCAATGCGGGTGGACCGACTTTTTACATGCCTTTCCGACGCATGGATCATTTTACTTTTTTGATAATTGGGTGATTAGCCCAAAATGCCCAAACCAATTAGGAAACAACAATGAAAATTCGTTAAGTGCCCGCAGGATTCAAACCCACGACCTCCGGTTTCTAAAGCACACGCCTATACCACTAGGCTACGGAGGCTCTTTGAGTAGAATTTATTGCAATTTATTTTTCAAGACAATTGCGTTTTATATTTTGTTTATACAATGTTAACTCAAAAATAAAACCATAAGCCAATTTACTTTTACTCTCACATAATAAATAATAATTATAACAATAATATTTTAGGACGAATTACGCAACATCATCTAGTCCCAAACTAAGTTAGTATCGAACTAAGTTTTAGCATGGAAACTCGAAGACAGATAAATACATAGACTAACTTATTTTTTTTTGCAAATAAATACATATTATACAGATACACACATCCAGACACGAGAAAAACACTTTGTTCATAAAACAATACTTTTCCCGTAGTACGAATCAAACCCACACCCACTGGCGTAACAGTCAGGGTCAGGTGTAGTGGTACCAAGCGGGTGGTCATTACCAGCGCCATCTGTTTTTTTCTAGAGGCAAACAGTATGTCATGTAGTTATTTTTAAGTTTTTGTACGGTTGGTGCGTGTGATGTAATCAATAGATAACAAATTTTAGGTATTCCTAATTTTTTATAAATTTTTTTAAAGACTATATTATGAGATTATGTGTTAATTTAAGTTATATTTATATAGTTATTATTTGCTATATATTTTAGTTATTATTTATATATATGTTTATAGTCATGTATTATGAAAGATCTGTTCATTTGTTAATTTTAATACAAAAGTTTACGTATTCAAGATGTTCAGGTTGTATTTATGACAAGATTGATTGAACTTGTGAAATAATGCATTTCCTTAAAAAAGACTAATAGTACTTAAAACAATCAATTTAATACATTTGAACATAGAACTGTCATTTAAATGTTATCTAAATAAGATTGATACTACGAAAAGAAAACCTTTTTTTATAGTTTGATATTTAACCCGGCGAGGCTGTGGTGGCAAAATGTAACAATGAGTATGTGGTGGGGTTTGACATACTCACTTATTAAATTGGCCATAAATAGCACAATATCGGTAAATTAATTTCTAATGTAATGTTTTGTGATATTAATGTAAACAATAAACAGCTTTTAATGAAAAAACTTTTATATTTTAAAAGTTTTTTTGTTATTATTTAGGAAAATAAAAGAAACTGAGTCTGTTTTAAACAAAATTAGGCATTTTCATTTTTTACTTTGGAACAGCTTAGGAACTAGGGTTATCATCGCAACAAGTTTTGCAGGAAAATATTGCATGCTCTATACATATGGCCTTCCCACATGTTGAGCAAGAGTGCTTTGTCTTTCGATCCCTTTTCTTTGGATAATCAGCACATGGCGTATATTGCCCAGTACTACTCTAGAGTGAATGACTTGGTTCTTCATTAATTTTCGAACAGATCCTCTTTCGAATACAGACTGGAATGTTTTTTTAGTCTTTCCAACATCGTAAATGATCATACACCAGAGCTAACCCTAGATTACAGTGAAACTTTGTTCGCTTTATGTTTTCTTTTTTGCTTTCCTGAAAAATAATGTTTGCGTTTGAAGCAGCTATTTTTAGTATCGCATAAAATATGGTCATAGGCTACCGCTTGCTGTTACGCGAAACATCGTAAGTAGCGCAGAGTTCATCGACAACATCTACTCTCTCTTTTGTGCCATTATAAAATGTTATAATTTCGGGTTTCTTTTTATCTACCTTGATGTTGTCGATCGCTAATGTTCTGTCTCAGATCCTACGTTATGTTAACTGCAATGATCAGATTTGGGTTCGGAGTTTGACTCGTCCGAACATTCTTGGAAATCCTCCTCTGTTATGAACTCAAGATGCCTTTGATCTCTTTCGAAACTCAATCTCGTTCAAAAACTAAAACAAAAAACAAATAATAAGCTAAGAAACCAAAATAATAATTCTTAATAACCATACACTAACTATGTGGCGGGGTATTACGTACCCGACAGGAGTTTGCGCACGTATATCTCAAGCGCCGGTTAGGACAACACTGCGATCATGCCACTATCACCTCCCACGGCTCCTTAGCTCCAGCTATGCGGCGATACAAACAGTGACAGCAAAAATTTAAAACACAACGATCGTTCGATCGATTCGATATTATGATGTGCACACTTATTATTTGTGCACAAAAGCATTATTGATTCATAATTATTTATTTTGTTTAACTAACGGTTAATCTACCCCGTGACCAGATATTGAGCTTAACAGCCGCTTCAAAATGTTCGAAACGTCGGAATTTCAATATGTAAGATTACCGCGATTAAATCTGTAAAAGTCATGTTATTCAATAATTATTATTTCATTCAAAATTTTATATAAGTGCTTCTAAATCAAATGATAAATATTCTGTTCTTTTTGATGTTAATTCAAACATTAAATACAACATTTTATTTTTTGAAATATACCTCGTTTGAATTTTAACATGAAGTACGCCCGTAATGACTGAAAAGCTTACAAAATAATTGTAGAATTTTTAAGTATGAAAAGAAAATAAAGGTGAAGAAGGAAGGAATTTTAAAAGTGCCTCTTTATTATTAGTACTTTTAAGAGTCCTCCAAGTTCATTGACGCCTTGATGTAGCGAAGCCTGAATAAATTCTAAGTGAGATTACATTTGTAACAATTTTCAACACCTTATGTGGATTTTTTCGAGTTTACTTAAGATGATCATTTGTCTGAAAAAAAAATTGCTGACAGAACATTTTCCTTAATAACAACGTTAGTGCCCAAATATCTAAATTTGAATCTAGATATGTCTCTAATTGCTGTATAAAATCTTTACTTCCTGTAAAGATTTTCTTTTACGCTATTATAAAATCTTTACGTTCTGTAAAGACTTTATAATAGTGTAGTTAAGTGTAATGTTCGCGCGCATTTCTATGTCGCCTCAACACAGCCGTAAATTGGTTACACAATAATCTTCCTTCCCTTTCTTACTATACCGTTCCTTTCACCTGCCCTCCTTTTTTTCTCATCTTGCGAAAAATGGAGGTAAAAGGAAAATGCTTCGTGACGCGGTCGGTGGCGAGAGCCGCGCAGCCGACCAATTACCTTCGGAGTTCCTACGCAGCGCATAGTATTATAAAGTCACGCGACGCGATTTGCCAACGCTCCGTTCTAATAGTTTTACGATTACCGCGAACCCAACCGCATCACCGAAGACGCCTGCAGCTGTGCCGCCATCAGATGAGGTATTTATCCTTCCTTTATTGCATTTCCAAATCGGCTTCATAACCACGTTGTCCGGAGCCGGATTACGCACATGGTCCTTCGAACCGCATCCTCGCTTTTGGTCCTTATAAGCTTCGGAAGAAGTGACTTTAGAAAACGTAAAGTTATATACTAACAGTGGTTTCAATGTATGTGACAAAAGATAGATTTTCATCTCCAAAACTCTGTTGCTAACTTTTAAACATGAATTTGACATTAAGTTCTGTCATTTGGTTATATAAACATGTCTTCTAAGGACACATGCTTATTCTCACATATCCCTTTTGTGTTCACAACTAAACTTTAGATGACGTCATAAATCAATTAAGTTATGCGAGGTCTGTTTGATGAATGCTTTTAAAAAATATATCTAATTCCTCTTGTTTTGGTAAATGGCATCATAATAATTCACGCAGAAGATAGCACTATTTTCAATCGGTACCACGGCATTGCTATGTCTATGGGCGTCGGTGACCACTTCCCATCAGGTGGCCCGAATGCTCGTCTCCTTGTGTAGGTAATAAAAAGATATAAATAACCGTTAATACTTTTGTTTTAATCCCATCTGAATATGATCAGCCTTAAGTTTTACGCTTGAGTATTTGGATTATAATAAATAGTTTTTGAAGTTATACTTCTTTAGGCGCGTTATGAAAAAATGATGAGAGTGAAATTTTAAGATGCGTGACACAAAATTAACAGTTTATAATGAAAACGGTGAAAATGTAATAAGGTCCATATTACATAGTGATAAGGTTGATTTTTGTGTAGTGATAATGGAGTTGTCGTTTTTTATTTGCGATAGTTGTTGCATAATGTGCTCTATGAGTTAGGATTAAGGTTCGTTTTTGGTATATATTATTATTAATAATATATTATTATATAAATATATTAATTTTTGTAATGATGTTTATTCAACTTGATATAATGGTAATATTTTTATTCATTTAATATATCAACATTGTGATTTATCTATGTAATACGTTTTAGATAAGCGCCATCTAGTCACACATAATCAAAGCTTCTGATTTATAGTACCGCTGTACAAGTAAGCCAACATCTCTTAGGAATTCTACATTTGTAAGCAACAGATGGCGCTGAACTACCAGTTATATGATATATCAAAGTACGTCTTGTGAATCCATAAATTCTTAATCGAATTATTTATGATTAGTTCTTGTAAATCTATCATCTTTAATTATCTTAATTATTTTTGATTGATATTAATTACTATTTGTGAATATTAGTGAAAAAAATTGTGCTTATATACTTTTTCAAATGCTCCAATATAATTGAGGTTAACTATCCGTATGTATTATTTATTGTATTGTAATTAATTATTTGCATGCAATTAAAAACTATTTTTTAATGATGCCAAAGAAGTATAACTTCTAACGCGCTTACATAAGTACACGCACCCATTTTTTGTTTGTATAACTCAATGAACGTTGTAAATAAAGAAATTTTAAGTATTATAGCTTTAAGCAAACAAACATTTAGAATATTTTGGTTTTTAAATAAATAATTACAGAAAAAGAGTTTAAGATCTGTTCTTAAAAATCCTTTTATTTTCTCTCCCCTTGCTTGCTTACATTGACAATGTTCAATTTGCAGCACCCGAGCATTTATCCTGTTATCCTGTTAATACTGGCAAGTGCCGCTGTCTCGGGATTCGCAACGGATTTAAGTTTAAGACCCGTAAAACGTTCCATTTGAGAAATAAACACAATGAAAGCTCCCATTCGCAACTCTGATAGACCAAACCTACTTTATATATCTGAAATTTCTAGTTGGAAAAGTTTTTGGTTACTTATTAATGTTCATACTGTTGCCACTGTTGTATGATGAATTTTAATGTCATGTATAAGAATATTTTTTGTACGAAAATACAATTTTTTTTTAATTTTTTTGTTTGTTAATGTTACAAAAAGTAGTTGTATTGAATGAAAATGCATACAGTGTTTTATAGACAATATTACCTTAGAAATTATTAATTATATAAATCTGAATTATATTACATCTTCTGTTTGTGATGTGACGCGCCTAAAACTATGTTACAGAGGATATTACATTATCCTTCTATATTATCGTCCATTCTTCTGAGTGTTACTCATATCAATACATTTTTTATCTCATACGAAGGCAGACGAACAGTCGGGCTACCGGATGGAAAGTGGTTACCGGCGGACAGTGGACGCAAGGGTACCAACGTGCTACCTACCGTGAAAATAGGATATTACGTCTCGTTTACCCAGTAAATACACTAGCTACTTTGCTTTTTAAACTGGAACAGTAGTATTTTCACACTATTTCTTTGCAGCAGAAAGCGTCTCAGTTTTAATTCACGTTTCAAAGATTTTAACGCTGTCAGAAGCTCCATTCTGCACACTATTCTCTAACATTTAATACGCAGCGACATGCTTGTTTGGTTTTTCTCTCATGGCCGAGGTCGCCTATAGATTATAAGTCAATGAAAATGCGGTTAGTTTACAATTATACGCCAGTAACAAATTATATTTTCCCATACGGTCTAAAAAGTTCAAATTACCAATTCAAAATCAGTAAAAGTTTCTCTCAAATGATAAATCAAATAATGGCACACCTAAGCAATTGTACAGGGTGGCCCATAAGTCCTTTGAAAAGTAAAATTTGTGTAAAACGACACGCGCGTGAGCGTGCAGGAAGCAGGGAGTAACTCGGTTTCTGGGAATTTAGTCGCGATGGAGCGTTTTACCGGAGCGGACCGTGCGTTATGTGTCGCGAGTTTTATAAAACGACAATTCGGCAACCGTTGCACGGCGTAAATTTCGAGAACACAAGGTTTACAACTGACGACATTCCAACTCTTCAAACGATTAAGTACTGGGTTGCTAAGATCAAGGAGACCGGTTCGACGTTATATAAACCCGAGTTGGGTCGCCCAAGGACGTCACGTACAGAACAAAACATGAACACAGTGACACAGTCTATTTGCGAAAATCCGACACAGTCAACTCGTAAGCGCGCTAGAGCATTAAACGTATCCAGGACATCGTTACAACGGATTTTGAAGAAAGATTTACATATGCACCCTTACAAAATTAAGTTGGTTCAAGAATTATAGGAAACTGACGGTATTCAAAGACAAAATTATGCGAATGAAATGTTGAATCGGTATACTTCCTTCAATAACATAATGTTCTCTGACGAGACTCATTTCCATCTTAACGGGCATGTTAGTAAACAAAATTGCCGCTATTAGAGCCTCATCAATCCAAAACTTAAGCATCAGAAGCCCTTACATAGTCCGAAAGTGACTGTTTGGGCCGCTATGTCAGCCCATGTTATCCTAGAGCCTTACTTCTTTGAGGATGGCAGAGGGCGCGCAGTTACTGTTACGTCGGAGCGATATGTGGCTATGATCGAAGAGTTTTTCATACCAGGATTGCAAAACTTTTCAGGCTTTAATGCCAGGACGTGGTTTCAACAGGATGGGGCCACTTCTCACACCTATAACACTGCTATGCCCGTTATCCGTCAACTTTTTCCTGGCAAAGTGATCTCTAAGAGAGGGTACATTTCCTGGCCTCCACGTCGTCCTGATCTGACCCCGATGAATTTTTGGTGCGGGGCTACCTTAAGGTTAAAGTATACGATACAAACCCGCGGTCAATTGAGGCCTTAAAAGAAAACGTCCGCAGAGAAATGACAAGCATTTTAGCAGTGACGTGCCGCGCAGTCATCGACAATTTTAGACGTCGTTTGCAAGAGTGCCGTGATCGCAACGGATTACATTTAGAAGATGTTGTGTTAAGCTTTTTTTGTGATTAAAAATTTAATTCGTAATGTAATCAGTTTTATTTTATTAAAATTTTTTTCATATCAAAGGACTTATGGGCCACCCTGTATTTGACATATCCTCAACATTATTTTAATCCACTTTGATAAGTGTTAAATACCTTTAAACCGCCTTTAATTGAGCTACATACTGAAAGAAAAATGCTTTATACTATTTTGGCTTTTCGTAAATATATTCATTTTAGCCGCTTTACCTACTACTTTTCAATAGAAATTACAACACGAACTTAATGATAACAAAGTAAACGAGTCGTAACATCCCATTTCTCTGGATGATCTGGAAAATTATAAGCACGTCGAATTACTTTTTACGAGGCTTTGCTGTTAATAAGGAAAATGTTTTGTAAATAATTGATTTCATCGAGAATTAGGTTAGTCGATAGTCGAAGTACTCTGACCGCTAAAAAAATAACGTTTTACGTTTCCAGCAACAAATAACACCATATAATCTATTTTTACTACTTTATTTACTTTGGGACTTTGCTTATACTATGGAAACTGAATGGCTGGTAAAGTAACTTTTCGTATATAAACAAATACATAATGTTAACGCGGTTCAACTGTTATTATTAAGTTGACTGTATGTATTTTAATTAAACAGATTAAATTAGTATATTTGGTACCTAAAAACCAGAAGAGAGTATATATTTACCACACATTATTTTTCCGTGTATTTGACATACGCTTAATAATGTCATAATGAACGTACATTAATCGTTTTCACTCATTTTATGGTTCATCTATATATAGATTTACAATTAAAAATGTACATTTGAATGTACAAACAAGATAACTGAAAATAGGCGAGGATTCTCAATTTATCGTTGGTTAAGTATATTTTATTCTCGACGCTTCTGGCTCTACCCACATCTATAGTAAGAGGGAAGACTACAAAGACTACCCCGAGAATTAGTGCAATGAATTTAATATGGTTTACAATTCCCCGAATTAATTGCTTATAAAACAATATAATAATATATAGGGTCATGTAATCCTTAAGAAGAATCGTTTGAGGGCATTATTTGTTATTTTTAGGCTAACATTTTACGCTGCCTATGGGAGCTCAGTACATGTAGCCTCGTCCAGCCGTGACGAAACTCAGAGGAACACAACTGTCCTAAGGTCCACTCCTGACTACTAACTAACCGAGCTGTGGAGTGGATTGCTCCAAGAAGGAATCATTGGCTGTGTCGCTAGTTCGTAGGCTGTTCCCCTATCCTCCGTGATTCGACGGGGTATGCATCGCAGAAACTAAATTGAGGTGACGTAGGACATCGGCACAGTGTTGTCAATTTCAGTTCCTTCAGCGGCTGAAACAGTGCTAGCAACGGTGGCTTTCACCACGGCCGCCATAAATGGCTGGGCCCCTAGGTAACGAATTCGGGGGAATCTTTTATAGTATTTGGGCCGACACACGGTGTGTGCTAGTTCTCAGTCGCCCAATGGTGGCGGGGTCTAAAGGCCCAAGAAAGGACTGGTATGTCGACCATCGCGGGTTGTGTCCCAAAAGATTACGAAATAATTTGGTAACCCCATGTTTTAGGGGCCTGGGTAAACAACGTGGCGATTTTATTTTGTGCTAGTCCAACATAACCGTCTTGTTCCCACGAGAATGGGTATTCATAGGCATTTTTACACAATAAAAAAAGTTTAATATAACCAAGACTTTTAGATGTCGCTGGCCGGGGGTAGTGCAGTAGGGCGTCATTCTAATGCACAACATCAGCAGTCAGAATTTGGCGTCTGGAATATAAATGTGAAATTTATGCAAATTCTTAGAAGCTAGACATCACATTTTATATAAATTTAAAACAAGGCTTTATTTGCATTTGTATGGTCGTGTTAGAACTCAGTCTAGCGTGCTACACCGAAAATATGTAATCCTTTGTTATTGCTTTTAGTTCGTTCACATTACAAATTTGAATAAAGTAAATCTAATTAAATAATGTTAATCCAATGTTCGGTTTTAGTTACACCCAAAGAGTGAAATAGAGAGTACATTATTTTATTTTAGAGTCTTTTGTATCTAATTTTAAAAACATAGAGAAAAATATTAGTATCTTTCCAAGCATATTTTTGTAAGAAATGGCTTCATTAAAGTAAAGTATTGTATTTTTGATTTATATTCTCAATTATTAGTTGTAAAAAAAACTGTATTTCGACAAATTGTACAGCTAGGTAAGTTAATCGCTGACTAACATTTTCACAGACTTATAGTCCTTGTTAAGCCTATTAAAGGTATATAGTAGTGTCCGACCGAAATTTCGGTTTCCGTTTCGGTTTCGGCCGAGTTTCGGCCAAAAATCAAGTGCCGGCCGCAGTTTCGGTTTCGCCGAATTTGGCCGAAACTTTTGCCGAAACCGAAACTGGTTTTAAAAGTTGTCATGTTATCAAAATTAAATGATTTTAAAATGGAAACAAAACTGTATCGAAAGTTAAGTGTATCAAAACTCAACTAAGCTCAAATCAGTGGATTTTAGTTAAGACAACCATTTTAAGCTACTTAAAATAGATCGATGATTCTTCTAGAACGACGAGAAGGGATCAAAAAGTAGTAAGTACAAAATAGATACTTCTTGGTAACAAAAATAAATAAATACTGGAAAGCATAGCTCAGATTTTTGTTATGTTAATAAAAATAATCTTCGATTTTCTTTGCGTTTTTCTAAATGTAGTGATTTGTT
Organism: Lamproptera curius; assembly: GCA_029286875.1. Classification (NCBI taxonomy): domain Eukaryota; kingdom Metazoa; phylum Arthropoda; class Insecta; order Lepidoptera; family Papilionidae; genus Lamproptera; species Lamproptera curius. The sequence goes on from JAGSMT010000023.1 coordinate 1,821,986, forward strand.
TGCATTCCTCGGCAGTTTCTCTAAATTGTAGAAAAACCAAGTGCGGGCTTGTTAGCGAAAACCTCTGATAAAAAAATAACGGCGCCATAATATTCAATGCGATTGTGAGGCAATATAAGAGCAGTCTGCTCTGCCGTATTCCATTGCCATAAGGCAGAGTGTCCCAATTTTGAGTGCGAACGAGCACGGAAGACAAAATGACATTGCAGCCACCCATCAACCTCATTTTCCAAGAAAATGCTGCTAAAATCGAAACACTGTTTTAAGCGATCAAAAATTACCGTCCGATAGCTAATTCAAGGAAAGGGCATTTTAAATATTTAATATTCAGCAATTATCTGTAAATAAATTTAAAAAAGTTTGAAAGCAACATTTGTGTGTTAAAGGATATTATTGCTGTAATGACTTGATAGATAACATGCCCTGGTAATAAACTGCTCGCTCCAGGCTATTCCAAAAATTGTAAAATTATTCGAAAAAAGAAAAAAAAATCCTCTGAGTTTCTTACGCCGGTTCTTCTCAGATCAGAGGTTTGCATATCCAAACCGGTGAAAGTTTATTTGACAATCAATAAGAAAGTGTAATGCTTCTAAATTGAATAAAGATATTTGACTTTGACTTTCATATGGAGGTATTCAATCCACATTGACACAACTTTTGTATATGAGAAAAGTCTCCGCAAGATGCCGAGAATCAAAAACAATATCGACTTGACATTTCGAAAATATTGTTGGACAAGTTATAGGAAGATTCGGAAAACTTTGTTGTCTCGTTTTGTAACAGTCGATGAAACATGATGATGGGTTATCCTTTTGGACCTGGAGACAAAACTGAAATGTTCGCAATGAAAACCACCATCCGCGCCAACCCCGAAGAACTTTTATGCCGTGGCATCGACTGGCAAGGTTATGGCCTCAATATGTTGGGACTCAGAAGTGGTATTATTATTTAATTACCTAGAGCGGGGAACTACATTTAATTCCCTAGTTGCAAATGCCGTGAATGATAAAAAAGAGGGAATCGTCGTAGAGGTGTGCTGTTTCGACTTGATATCGCACCTGAAGTTAGGTTGGTAGAAACGATGGCTGCCATCCCAATTGGTTGAAGCCCTTATTCACCAGAGATCAGTGCATAGCAGTTTTTTTATCTTGTCACCAAATTTCCACAATATTTAAGAGGAAACATATGCGAAGATAAGTAAAGAATGCTGTTAAGTTCTTTTGCAGAACTGTGACAATTTTCTTTAAAGATTGAAGCCTGGGAACAGTAACTGGTTAGTTAACTGGGAATATGTAGAAAATCAATAATTAAATTATTAATACTCATTATATTCTATCTCGTTTTCACTACTTTTTGATCCCTCCTCGAAACTACAAATACAAACCAGAGTATTAATTAGTAAGATCTCAAAACACCAATAGTAAGTTTTAACGCAACAGTAACAATTAGAAATTTGTTTGTTGATAACCGATATTTATTTCGCTATGAGAATATTATTTAAAATATTTTTAAATTTTAATATTTTATTATATAAAAAAGAAAAAACTTAAAAATCAAGACCAGAAACTAATAACACTGTGTCCTCGTTCAGTTTATATAGAAAAATTGCTAAAAGCATCAAATTTCAGTACTTTAAGAATTTTAGTACTCGACCATGTGAGTTTCGGTTTCGGTTTCGGTTTCGGCCGAAACTGAACTCATAGCCGAACTTTCGGTTTCGGTCTCGGTTTCGGCCGGAAAACCAGTTTCGGTCGGACTCTAGTATATACTTATGTCCTATTTTAGACATAAACAATAAAATTTAAGAACTGAATTTAAAGCAATATAATGCACCTTACTAATGTAGTATGCTATTGGACAATGCCATAGGCATTAAACTCATCAGTTCTATTTTTAAACTTCTTCTTTTATTAAATAGTACTACTATATAAGGAGATCGGTAGTTAGATTATTTTTATAAAATCAATTTTCCGGTAGTAGATCCAAGTCTACAGTTCGCTGTAGCACGTAGATGGGCAGGATCGACCGGTGAAACATTACCCTCTCACAGAAAATCAGACGTGAAGTGGGGGCCTCCTAGAAGCCACCGCGTTTCGACTGATGAGTGAGAGTCCCGGCGCCCTTATCTCTTATCCCTCTACCTCGGGGCCCAAATAGCAACTGGCACTTTCGTTGTACTACACGTATCGCAGCAGATTTCTAGTTGCGTTGCGTAATGAGATAGCATTAGGCCTTTTTCTGTCTTTTTATTCCCTGTACCACAATTCCTCACCCTCGGTGACCTTTCTCCTTCCCTCTCCTTTCCCACCCCTTATGCTCTTTTTGTGATGGCGACGAATGATACAAATAACCCCAGGAGGGTACCAGTCTCCAGTACAGAGTCTGGAGAATCCCCCTCTGAGCGAGAGCGAGAGATGCTATCCTCTCGCTCTGGGTCAGGTTGCCCACCGTATTCTAGAGGGGCACATCAAGCGTCGTTGATTACAGCTGCTGGGTACAAACTGAGTCCAATCACGAGGAAGTCCCCCAGTGGATTTTTCCAACAACAGGGGACTTCACTCGAACTTAAATGCCGTCCACCACCATCTCGAGACGGAAAGGCCAGATTTGCTTTTCCTGACGGAGACGCAGATTTCCTCCCCGACGGACACTTCATATCTAAAGTACCCGGCCTATAGCCTAGAGCACTTTTTTGTGCCACGCGCCGGCGTGTGTGTGTACGTCAGGGAGGGAATTTGTTACCGTAGGCTCAGCAGTCTTGAAGGCAGAGATCTGTCGATCCTTTGGGTGCGCGTGGATTGTGAGGATCACATTCGCGTCTACGCGTGCCTCTACAGGTCTCATAGCGGAAATCGACCGGATCTTCGACTTATTAATACTTAAGTAGATTCTTACTGCAGAAATTGTGGTTTTTGGCGACTTTCATGCCCTCCACTCTGACTGGCTTAGGTCAACGTACTGACCATCCGGGCAGGTCTGCTCACGATTTTGCCATTGCCAATGGTCTGACGCAGATGGTACTTTCTCCCACACGCGTGCCGGATATGGAGGACCATTCACCTTCCTCATTGGACCTTCTGTTGACCTCTCGCCATGAACCCATTCAGGTATGGGTCGATGCTCCTCTCAGGGCATCAGACTATTGTCTAGTTCAGAGCGAGGTGTCTCTCACCGTCTAGTCGCTACCACTTCCATCTGGTAGACGACGTGTTAAGCACTACAGGTCAGCAGCCTGGGACGGAATGCACTCTTTATTTGCATACTACCCATGGGGGCAGATTTGCTTCGAGTCGGAGGATCCCAGCACCTGCGCTGATTCGGTTGCCAGCGTCGTGCTGCAGGGCATGGAATTGTTTGTTCCTAGCTCAGCGGTGCCTGTTGGTGGCAGGTCTCGGCCCTGGTTTGGTGGGTCCTGCCGTGGCACAAAGCGTCGCAAGCAGGAATGCTACCAAGCTTGGGCTAGGGCAAAGGCCACTACTCCCCAACACCGGAGGACCCAGCAGCTCCTGTCGCCGCCTGTACGCCGGAATCGTCAGGTCCTGTACGGGGCACCCGTGTGGGCCGACACCCTCCAAAAGGAGAGTACGGCAGTACTGAGGGGAACCCAGAGGGTGTTGGCAATCCGGGCCGTACGAGGCTACCGGACCATCTCCGGCGAGGCGGCGTGCCTGATGACAGGCTCCTTGCCCTGGGACGCAGAAATCCTCGCGTCACTCTTCTTCTGGCGCGAAGAGGCGAGGTCTCGGGGCTGCAGGCCAGCCCCAGAAGCGATAAGAGGGCGCAGAGACGAATTGCGCTCCCTTGCAAGAGAGGAGTGGGAGCTGCTGCTGGAGCACCCCAGCGCCGGCCGTCAAATAGTAGAAGCCATACGCCCCGTTCTTAAGTGGTGGCTAGACAGAGGACACGGCTCCCTAACATTCCGCGCAACGCAGGTTCTCTAGGGACATGGCTGTTTCGGGAGGTACCTGTGCCGCGTGGCCGGTAGGGAGCCTACAGAGGAGTGCCACCACTGTGGCGTATGTGCCGAAGAGACGGCCCAACACGGTGTAGTGTCGTGGGGCACGACCTTTCGCTTCCTGCCGTAGTGCGCAGGATGCTAGAGAGCGAAAGGTCGTGGGGCGCCGTCCTTGCTTTCTGCGAGGACGTAATGGCCCGGAAGGAGGCCGCGGAAAGGGACAGGGAGACCTTGAGCGCCCTGGCTATCCGCAGAAGGCCAGGGCGCGAAGAGTGGCGTACGCGCGCAAACTTCCCCCCTGACACTGACTCTGGGCGGCCGGCAAGAGGGTGCATTCCGCCCAGAGAAGGGCTCAAGAGGGAGCGCCGTGCTGTTTGTTCCGGTACGGCGCCTAAAGCGACGATCCGGGTGTCCCAACACACCCGGAGAGAAGAGGCCCGAGAGAGGTGAGGGCCACGTCACGCCGGGGTCGCCGAAGACTGTCACCAACGCCCGCGGCCCCGGCTACAGTGACACGAGAAAGGAACAACCTTTGGTTTTTAGTAGGTATACCGGCCGCTACATCTTGGTCTGGGGAGCCCTACAGATCCCCGCTGTCCCCTCACTTTGGCGGCGGGGAATCCGTCAGCTGGATTTTTCCAAGGGCAAAAAAAAAATTGGCATAATCGAATTACGTTGGGAAAATTGGCGAGAGACTGGCACGCCTGCCATCTGGCTCTCTTGCGTTCTGGTCTCTTGCAAAGGCTATCCAGGATAATTTTCGTCGGTCGACACTTCCACTTTTGCACGGGGAGGATGGTTCATTGGCCTATTCCGCAAGGGAGAGAGCCTATCGCTATCACCTACTTACCCTCCAAAATTATGGAATCCATAATTAACCGCTAGCCCATTGGCTAACTGGAAGAGCACCAGCTGATCAGCGACCGCCAATATGGCTTCCGCAAAGGCCGATCAGCTGGTGATCTCCTGGTTTTACTAACTCACCGTAGCGCAGGTGATTGAGAGTAGGGGTGAGGTACTAGGCGTTAGTTTGTACATAGCCTTCAATCGGGTTTGGCATAAAGCCTTACTATCGAAGCTTCCTTCCTATATGACTTTGTAAGTAAATTGACAGTTTTCTTGCGGAATGGTGAGTTAAACCTCATGGTCGGACCCCCGGACCGTAAATGCTGGTGATCCCCAAGGCTGCGTATTATCCCCGACATTGTTCATTCTGCATATCAATGATTTGTTGCATACCAGTGGCATTCATTGCTATGCGGATGATAGTACCGTGGATGTGCTGTATTTCGCCGCAGCAATATCTCTCGGGATCACGTCAATGAGTGTCGGAACAAACTTGTGCCTGAAATCAAATCATCTTGGATTGTCGACGATCATGAACTTGCCGATCGGCTTGATCGTTTGACACTGCGAGTCTATCTTCCCTATGCATACTTTACAGAATTTACAATGGGGAGTGTTCCGAGGAGTTGTTCAACTTAATAAAAGTCGCTGATTTTCGCAAACGATCGTCTCGCCGGCACTATCATCCGCACCATTTGTATTGTTTGCGTTCCACTACAATGCGTTTTAAAAACAGTTTCCTACCACACACAGTAATTCTCTGGAATTCGTTGCCAGCAGCGGTCTTCCCCAACAACTGCGACATCAGGTTATTCATATTGGGGGGACTAAATCTAGTCAAGTTTAACCCTTCTAAGACTCAAGTTTGCGCGTTCACCGCTAAAAAGCCTCTTTGTCGCATTCAGATAATTCTTGCATGTATGTATATATATATTCCATAAATTTGATAAAAAAAATAGAAGTAATCACTACATAACATATAATAAAGTCGCTTCTTCACGCAAAGGATGCGGTTTTAATACATAGAGTGATTGAAGTGGAACGTTTATATGCATAATTCATGCATAATTTTTTATATTTTTCCATAATTTTTACAGATATCTGAACTGCACCCATGTGGAGTGGGGCGAGTCGATAGTTTATTATATAACTCTTGGTATTATATCGATTATTTCATATTTCGTTAATGTGCGTTGTAATTTGCGTTTAAGTTTTCACATGAGTTCAGTCGGTTTTTAAAGAACAGTTCAATATTCCATATGCTCTATTAGAATATGTAAATAAATTATTATCCTTTTATTACTATGCTTTAGTAAATTATATTTAGCCTCAAGAATTTTTTTCACGTAACTTTTTTGCAAAATGATTGCTTGTTCAAATAGCAACTTGTTGTAAATTTTCCTTCTGTTTAAATTTCTGGAGTATTTATGTTATCTCATGATCCTATCATTGTGAAGGATATATACAGTGAAACACTCAACAGCACTTTGTCTTTCTAACGCAACAAGTGCGCTGTTTCCTTGATGACGCCTTCAACTTCCAGTTTACAGCTTTAGAAGTTCTTTTTTCCTTAACAAGATCAAAATTAATTTACAACACAAAAGCTGTTTAATATTGACACACAGGAATAACAACTTGATTCACAACTAAAAAAGTATTTATATGATTTTATCAAATTTTATAGAACCGATACGGAGCATAACAGAAAATAAAAAGTTCAAGGTTTAGAATTAAAAAGATAATATATAATTAATAAGCTGTCTGTTTGTGTGTATGTGTGTGTCAGTTATTTATTACCTTGAAAAATATCAAAACAGCTTATTATTACAAGTTTTACGTAAGCGGTTTACTACTGAGGGATATACAAATGCCCTTGCTTTAGTATTATTTTTTCACAAAAAAAATATCTTAGATCTTCCATTAAGTAGTCTGTAAGAGTGTAAGTATTAATTATGAGGCAACTTTGGTGAACCTATTTGGCACTAGTTTGTGCTATCTGACTGTAACAACTCGTATATAAATCTCGCCGCCTATTGAGAATAACATACAATCCTATGGTAACCATCATAACGATTTGCAAGGTCACACTGCTTGGGTGCAGTTATTGATTACCTTTGCAATTCAATATCGTATACAAAAGTAGTTACATGCGACAAATCGTAAGTATTGACTGCCTCCGTAGCCTAGTGGTATGGGCGTGTGCTTTAGAAATCGGAGGTCGTGGGTTCGAATCCTGCGGGGACGCAACAGATTTTCATTGTTATTTCCTAGTTGGTTAGGGCGATTTGGGCCGATCACCCAATTGTCTGAAAAGTAAGATGATCCATGCGTCGGATGGGCATGTAAAAAGTCGGTCCACCCACCAACCCGCATTGGACCAGCGTGGTGGGATACGGTCCACACCCCCTAATGGATAGGGGTGTATTAGGGGAGGCCTATGTCCAGCAGTGAACTAACGCAGGCTGATGATGATGATGATGATGACATTGATTTAATACCGAGATGAATTTTAATGGTATATTTAAACAGCATTGAAATATTGTAACAAAGTTTTACAGCCTATGTTTAATGCTCTTAAAAAATTGTCTTTGTATGCTACAGTTTAATTAATTTACTTAAGACATAGCTAAACAAAGCTTTTATAAAAAGTTAAGGGTTTCGATTAAAACCGTGTACATTCTAAGATACTGAGACTTGCCAGCATCCGATAATTCATGGAGAAACGTTGCTTACTGATAACTGCTGGCTGGTATATTGTCTGGCAATTTATATTTCCTATTATTATAATAACCGAAACAACTTTTATCTTAGTGTTCAATAACAGACCAAATATATTAATTGAGCCACATATCTTTACCTTATCTTTCACATCGTACAAATTCAATGTTATCACACACTTTATAGATAAAAATGTATGTTGTTAAACGCTGTGAGGTAGTTTTTATAAACGAAATAAAAATAAAACGTCAAACTTTCTTGAAGTGCGACCTAAGATGCTATTTATGTTTCAAACCTTTACGACATCTTAAGAAATTATGCATGCTGATTGCTGAATGCTATTCAATAAATATTTTTAAAAATCATTTATTAGACCTATTCTTGGCGAATAACTACTTATTACTTTTCTATTTCAAATTTAAACATGACAAAAACTGGGCAAAAGCGCTTGTCTCTTACTAATAGAAACATTTTAATTGGAGACTTATTGCATTTAGGAATAGGCAAGTAATTTCTTGCTCAAGCCGTTCGTTCCCCTTTGCGCGATCCATTACGCAACTTATACTTTTCGCTGTAGAATCCGTTAATACTGAAAGTTGTAATTTACTTAGGCCCGAATCCTTGTCGTTATTGATCAGGTAAAATTTACAGTGACATTGACAAATCGTCCGGGCTCCATAATACGACGCGCTTGCATTCTTCGGACCGGACAAATTAATGCTGGTTGTTTTAATCTAATTGTGCTACGTCGCGAGTTCAAATCAAAAGTTAATAAATACAAAATAACTGTTAATTACGTATCTAAAACTAAAGTTATATGACACTAATTTCGTGTTCGTTCAGGGTTATGCAGTTAACGTCCAAAGACGTCAGTTGGAGACACTGATAAACTATACGTATAATCAGAACAAAAAGCGAGATAATGTTTTTTGCAACAAATCTTGTTGCATTAACTGCAATTTTAATTATTTTAACATAGCGCAATATATGTGTGGATAGTAACCTGAACATAAATCATTTTCGCTTCATTAGGTGTGTGCGGAAAATAAAATATATGATTATCGAAGTTATGCTTAAAATATCACTCACATTATAAAATTTTTACTTTTATTTATTTAAATAGTCACATTTGCGGATGACGCATTGAAATACGATCGCTGTTTAATTTGGACGACGTTTTTGAAGTTTCAAAAACGAAGGTAATCGGTTTGGATCCTGTGGGGACTTAGAAACTCTTAAATGTGTTTTCCAGTTAACTTAAGTATGCTTATTACTGGATTTATTATTAACTAAAACGATAGATGTATTGGAAGGGCACGTACAACGTCCATTTTTCGTCACTCTTTACTATTGTGTTGGTAACCTGTCCCAGACTAAGATAAGACAGCTCACTCGTCTCTGAAGCTATAATCCTCTTTGGAATGCCCATCGTAGTTGTATTCAGAGGTATCAAGCCCTTTAGTAAAATTAGACGATTAGACTAATCTGATCGCTTATTTTAAATTAGAATTCAAACAATCGGTTACCTGTTCTTGAAAGTTTACAAATGTAACGTGCTATGCTATGGTCAGAGTAATAATATGATGTGTAGTTTTTTTTAAATTTTAACGCTACTACAAGATTCAATAATTGTGTCGTTAGTATATCCACTTTGCCTCCTTAAGCATGTAGTATTAAGCGATCTTGTTTAAGATGTAAAACCACTTGACAAAGTGCCGATGAATCCATTTTGTTCCATTTCGCAAGCTTCTTAAGGCAAAAGCGGTTTGTACATAAATTTAAACGTGGCTTTGCATTTAAAAGCGGCTCCATCTAGCCAACCGTTGTTGATTCGAAAAGCAATTTACGAGAAACTAGTTGATGCTTATGACAAAACTTATTAAAACTGTGTTTTAAGCTAAGCCCGTAAGCTGAAAGCTCGTAGATTGAACAGGAGAATAAAAATCAAATATTGCTTGATATACAATATAATATGCTTATGCTACAATAACTTTTAAAATAATTTGTACCTTAAATGAAAATATTAATCTTAACTTTAATAATGTATGACAGAGTTTTATAGTAATAAAAAGGTTTGTTTATATTTAACATACCATGATTTTGGGATGCATAGTTGAAGTTATATTTTTCGCAGTAGATCCAGTGATGAATATCTAGTTAATAAACATTATAAAATGGCGTATTTACTTACATATACGCATGTCATATTTAATTTTAAGTGTAGAGAATAGTGTTAATGTTAAGAATCATTAAAAAATCCGGCTTTATGACGTACCTATCGACGATGTGACGTTTTGGTCTAGATTCTCGATTGCAGCCAAAAGTGGTTTTACTAGCATTTTCTCTCTCTCTATATGTTTTAGTAACAATATTGCAATTTTTTGTCTTGTTGTGGATTATTTGTAAGTGGATTTTGTGGCTACGCAGACAGACGCAGTAAGGCCACCTGTCGGAAAGTGGTTAAAATTGGCAATAAATTGTATCACGAAAGCGTTGTCTACCGTGAGATATAGAATGTTCTTAAACTCACTAAGAGATATACCCTCAAAGTGGTACAGGTGTATGCGCCCACTTCGGCACGCCCTAAAGACGAAGTGAAGGCCACTCTCTTCTTAATCAGTTCATGTTTTAAAAAGAGGCCTCATAGGAAGTGGAAATGGCAGAGTCCTGATACTGTGACAAGAAACGATATACACTTCATCATTATGGACAGGAAACAAATATCTGGATGGCTCTGTGATGTGTCAATCGGTTCAAAACCGGAAGGGATCTCCGACTGTTGAGAGGCACCCTGAACTAAGATTTCCAGCGAAAGTAGGCCCGCTTGGTGAGGTATGCTCTCCGACTTAACTTCCGGCAAACCGTGATGGGCTCGGAAAAATTCCAAATGGAATTAAAACCCGATTCGATGCCCTTAACACATCGGAAACCACAATGGCAGTTGACGAGGCCCTTGATGCCGTGGTGGACTGCATACGGGATGTGGGTCAAAGGTTTTGTAGGAGTAAGCGTATTGGCAAGAAGTCCAAACTCTCCGATGAGACGCTCAATCTTATGGAGGAACGTCGGCAGCATAAGGAGATCACTTCGACAGATATGAAAATTATTTCTAAACGGATCAGCAAACTTATACGCTGAGACATTCGCTGCTCAAATACGCAATAAATAACTAGAGCGATTGAGCAGAATAGAGGGTCGATGGTTTTTGTGGAGAAGCTCGGAAGAAGCTATCTGTCGAAGCTCAGGAACAGCTCTGGCTCGACGGTTGCTACTAAGCCTGAGATCTTGTCAGAGATAGAGGACTTCTATCGCAAATTGTAACCGTCACAGTTCCTCAAACGGATTACCAGTTTAACTATCCTCGTGCTAGTCTAACTCGGCATCATTCTGGTGAGCTTCCTAGCGTCAACTTTGATGAGGTAAGTCGGGCTCTTAGACAGCTTAAGGGAGGGAAGGCTCCTGGGAAGGATGGAATCACTGCGGACGGACCGAACTGCTTCGGGCAGGAGGGGGACCCTGTTCTAAGTGTGTTTCAAAAGGTATTCAATTCCGTCCTTCAAAGAGGTATTTCCCCCAAGGCGTGGCTTGAAAGCGAGGTTATGTTGTTTTTCAAGAAGGGAGACAATACTCTCCTAAACAATTTTTTTTTTCTTTTTTATCCTTGAAGTTATGCTTCCAGACTCATGTCTTTAGTAAGCTTCATCAAACACATAGTTCGCGAGAAGCTCCCGTCCCCACGAACTAGGTGGCCCACATTATTTGTAAAAAATGAAGGTTGCACGTACAGAAGTTACGTGAGTTAGGCATTAGCTTATGTCTCCTAAGGTTCGTCGACGATCGGTTTACGTACCGTGATGCCGACGGTCTGGCGACTGTATTAATCGATTGCTGGGGCGGTGAGAACCGCCCTGGAACGGGTGTATCTAGTACACGCGGTGTGTGTGTGTCGCTGAGCTCGTAAGCGAGGGCGAACTACAGGGTGTGTGCTATCCCTACTTGTGTTGTGTGTAGGGTCTGATGTCGGGACCCCGTTGGTCCGAGTCTCAGCGACCCCTTCCTCGTCCTGGTCGAGAAGAACGTTTCGCGGTCTACGCTTTTGACTAGACGTGTTTGGATCGGCCGTATACGTTGCTGCTTGGGTTGCTGTGGTTGACTACTTTATCTATGTGTTTGCGAGTTAACTTTTAAAGTGCTCGCGGAGTGTTAACAATTGCAGTCGCTGTAAATGTACTTTCGTTGGTACCACTAGCCCGGCGGCGCGGCGGATGAATTTGTTTTGAACTACTTGTAGTTGCTTTAGAAGTGTGGAGTGGACCAGATTGACATTGTCAGGACTTTTGGAATGTCGCTCGTGTAGAGCGCGAATAATAAGGTGATAGGACCTTCCTATCCTAAGGGACGCCTGCTTGGAGCGGACGGCTCGTGGACAGGGTGCCCTCGACTCGATATCGAAAGAGCGATTCAACAAGTAGGCTTGGATGATGTGAACCAGCCTGTCCGGCACTTTGAGAATGTACAGCTTGTAAATCAGCCGTTGTGCCAGACTTTGTCAAATGCCTTTGTGACATCGAAGACGACGGCTCCTGTGATACGGGGTTTGGGTTGATGAAGGCCATTCAGAATGAATTCCGTCAGGTCAGGTTAAATTTAGTCAGGGACACGAGAAAATCAAAACCAAATTGCTCGTCTGGGATGAGGTTATTGGAGAAGGCGTGGTCTTTCAACCGGAAGAGAATTATGCGTTCATATAGCTTGCCCAAGCAATTGAGCAAGCTAATTGGACGATAGCTCGTGGGTAGGTTGAGAGGTTTGTTTGGCTTGGGAATACTCGATGACGATGGCTTTTTCCAGGCATCATGAAAAGTACAAGTTGATAGTAAAATATTGTAAATGTTGACCAATACACAGACAGTAGGGCCTGGCAAGTATTTTAGAGTTCTATTTGAGATACAGTCTGGGCCAGGTGCCGACCGGAGTTTAAGACCCTATAATATCGCGAACCTCCTCCGGGGTCACTAGCTTTAAATTATCGCCCTCTGGTGGTGAGGCAGCCCTGTTCGACTAGACGGTCCACCTCTGATAGGTGGGCCGCGTCGGCGTTGCGCGAGATGGCGTACATTGCTCTTCTAGCGTATCGGCTAAGCATTCGGCCTTGCAAATTCAACGAAAGCTAACAAGCCCCGGTTGGCTTTGATAATGGCAGCATGGCGTCGCGGGGATCCGACTTCATACGTCGAGCCAACTGCCAATAGGCAGTGTGCGATGGCTAAGTCTTCCGTCAGACCTAACCACGATCCTTTGCGGTGACCTCTAGCTAAAGTTTCCTAAAGCGAAATCGGTTTGACTCGGACGAAAAGCGATAAAACGCCCGCTTGAGTGTATTTTTCTCTCTTATCAGACATCGAATACTGAACGGCAAGCCAAAGTTGCGGTCATCCGAAACCTTGACTGTCCTTTCGGAGTCCTCGATGGCTGATTAGATATGCGTTGTGATACTGTCTATGGCAATATACGCTTTGTCTACACTATCAATAACCTCGGGTAGGTTAGAGCAACTTTGGGGGTCCATAGTCTTGAGTTTGCGTTCAAGACAATGTCAATTTGTTACGGTTTTGGTCGTAGGGACTGCACCGGCGCCTTGGCCCAATTTGAATAAGACCGGCAAGTGGTTAGAGTCTAACTAACAAAGTGCCTCGCTCGATGTAGTGCTAGGAGCGCCTATGCCTGAGTCTGAGTATCTAGTTGGGGTCCCGGGAGCTATTATGTTTATGTTGAGTGGCTCCTCGAGTCCCAGCAATTTATTGCCATTTGTGTTTGGCGTAATACAATTTCAGTCGGGATGTTTGCTATTTGATTCGCCTGCGATAATGTTTGATGGACCTAGGCCGAGAAGCAGCTCTAGGTCGGATATAAGTAACTACTTCTTGGGGATAAGTAACTACTACAGAAACAAGCATCAAGGGGCCTGTGGCCAGTGAGTACAATCTGACACGCTGTCCCTCTAAGTTAGTTAGTGTAAGTATGTCTAATGGTGCGATATGTAGTGACCTCTTATAGTATATCAGTGTACCACCCAGCGGTCCTGACAACATATCGTTTCTAATTATGTTATAGCCACTGATTCTAGGATTGGCTATTGACGCTTTAAAAGGTCTCTTCACTAGAAATAAGTCTATACTATAATCCTGCAAGTATTTAGCGATTTCGGATCGCTGCTTCTTAAGGCCGTTTGCGTTAAAATACGATAAGACTAGAGGGCGCGGTTTTGCCCTACCTAAGTTGGTAGCCATCTTAAACGGTTAACCTACTTGTTTGTGTCTGTTTCAGTTCTTATTTAAATTAACTTAGTGCGTCTAAGATTTTGGCGTGAGCGAGCAAGACGTTTATTTTTTCAACTAAGCTGATTACTAGGTGCATTTTATGGTCCAAATCGTATAATTTAGACATGTTTACTTTTTGTGCGAATTCGAAGTATTTCGAGATTAAGTCAACGAGCGGCGGACGGACGTAATTACCGGGTCCTTTGTGTGACGTGATTTGCGCGGCGGGCGCAGGTGCGAGTTTATTGCTCGCTATTGTAGGACCCACCTGGTCGGTTCCCTTACTGATTGTTGCCGCCGCAGCATCAGGGACAGCGGCGGATTTTTTTATTACGACTGGCTTTGTCCATGCATTAACTGCCGGTGCAGGTGTAGTGACAAAGCTCAGTTTTGTAGCCGCGGAATTCGCGGAGTTCGCGGAACGTGAGGCAAATGGCCGTGATTTTTTGGGTGCTCTCGAGCAACCCCTGTAACTAGCCGGGTGACCTACGTTTTCGCAATTTGCGCACGTGGGCGGCTTTTGGCCTTAGGCACTCCGAGTGCTGTGCTAGCTGGCACATTTCATACAACGTGCACGCGTGAAGCAGTTGCGCGTTGTGTCCTAAAATGTTGGCAGTTGGACACTGCCGACAAACCTGGTCTTGCGTGGAGTTTCGACCCGTAAACCGGTTAATTTACATATTGATTGAACATTGAAAATTGATTTTCCCTCGGGAGAAAGATCAAGCTCGACCATGAGTAGGTCCGTTTGAAATTCATGGCGTGGGTGGTGCATGCGGCGCACCCTATGCACGAGGTATCCTGGCGTTTGAGATCCGCATTGACCTCGTCTAATTCGAGTTCCTTCGGAACTCCCTAATGACAACTCGAAGGAGTCGGTCTTCCGGCAGAGCGAAAGGGTTGAAACGCGATTTTACCCTCGCGGAGGTATTGGTTAAGCGCGGAAGTTATCTGAGGTCTCTCGTTGACCCGTATGCCCAAACGTGTATTAGCGGAACGGAACTTTGATATTTTCGCATTTGATGCAACCACGTAAGTACGACTCAGTGACCCTTGTCGTGAATCACGACCAGGGTGGAGCCTTGCCTTACGTTCGGCCATATACGTCCGCAGTGCTAGGCTTTGATTGCGGCTCGGCCGCGGGCTTTTCGCGGTTGTCGCGGTCGATGACGGGCGTGGGAGCTAGGGCGGCTCTCGGTGTCGCTTCTCTATGGCGGGCGTTTTGCCATTTTTCGCGATCGCACGGTGGTAAAACCATCTAAGTCGGCTATGTTGGCGCGTTTGTTGACACGGTCGTGGGTTCGAAGTCCATTTTGAGGGCGGGTTCGTCTTCGGCGTCTGATTGCGCCGAAGATAATGACCGGGCAGGTGTACTACCGGGCTACGGTCCGGTTGGTGTCGCAGACGGCGACGGCATGGGCGATTTTTTGAGCCTAGCGGGTATGGTGGTGGACGCGGCGGCTTTGCCTTCAAATACAAGGCGACGGTAACCAGCGTGGATTTTGGCCCAATATTCCGGGGCGGATTCCCGGAAATAATCATCTATTGCATCGCGGTGTTGTGCGGGATCGTAATCGGCCATTTTAGCCATTGGGGCGAATAAGAATCAACGGCCAGTACCTTCCACCACTCCGTTTTGCCAACGATATCGTTATATTGGCAGTTTAAATGAATCCTACCGACGCATTGGGCTCAGGATAAACTTGGAAAAGACGAAAGTGATGTTCAACGAACACGTTCTCCCGGGGCCAGTTTATGTCGATGGTGTTACTCTGGAAGTTGTCGATGAATATGTTTACCTTGGGCACATATTGCAGTTGGGAAGACACAGCTTCGAGAGGGAAGCCGATAGGAGGGTTCAGTTGGGCTGGGCCACATTTAGAAAGCTGAACCATATTCTCACGTCGCCGATGCCGCAGAGTTTTAAGACAAAAGTCTTTAACCAATGCGTACTCCCCGTGATGAACTACGGGGCCGAAACGTGGCCTCTGACTGTAGGACTGGTCCACAAATTTGCCGTACCTAAACGGGCAATGGAGCGCACCATGCTTATAGTTTCTTTGTCGGATAAAATTCGTAACGAATTCTAATCCTAGTTGGTTAGGGCGATTTGGGCCGATCACCCAATTGTCTCAAAAGTAAGATGCGTCAGATGGGCATGAAAAGTCGGTCCACCAACACACCCGCATTGGATTAGTGTGGTGGCATACGGTCCAAAATCCCCTAATGGATGGGGCTGTATTAGGGGAGGCCTATGTCCAGCAGTCGACTATTACAGGCTGATGATGATGATGATGAAGGTAAAACTTTTTTAAAGGGATAGAAACTTTGTTATATCAGAGACTATGTCATTAAATAATTAATTAAGTTATAAATAGTGATAACATCCTTTTTAATTTTTACTGTTTTTTATTACTCCTCGTATATCAGGTTTATTTCTACTGTAACTAGGAATAATTTCAACATGAAGTGTTAAACAAATTATGCTATTATATGTCACATTTATGAAAGAAGACCTATTTATTTATTTTTTTAACCTTCGTGAAGGGCTTTAATTAATTAGCTTTTTTTCTTGGAACGTTGTACAAACAAAATATTTTTTTTCCATCATTATTTATAAATCTAAATTACAGGCCCGAGGCGAAAGATTCGAACGAGCACGTTTGAAGTTATCAACCTTTGTAAATATTTGTATGTTCCGTACAAAAATCTTACACGATATACATTTATTTCAGTGTATTTCAGTAATAGCGCGGTCCAATAGGTTTGGGGTGAAAGATCATTCTCAGTTAATATTTTCTTTAAAAAAAGGACACCATCTTTTATTTTAGGAAATAACAACAAAAAGTTAGAAACAATATCATGCAGGAGATATGAAAAAAATAACTGTAAGGAGAAGTTATGGTCCAGAGCCTTTTTTGCCCTATTTAGGATGTCAAAACCGTGACTACTAATTCATTCGTCTTTTGTTTTGTCATATAGAGTTTTAAATTAGGGCAAATATTAGACAAAATTTTGATCTCAAAGTATATTAAGTGAAATCGAAGGTGCAAACATAGCCAGTAATATAAGAGGTTGCAACTTTGCCAAAACAATAGGTTACATGCAGCGAGGTCGAGCGAGAGCGAGAGGTCCCTTTTGGGTTGGTCTAATACAGCCTACTAGCTAGGGAATAAGCCTGGCGCTTGCGGTGTGACCCCTATCCGTGGAATATTATGCTGCCACTAAAGTTGATAACTTCGACAAGGTTTCGACTGGAGACCCATTTTTTTTCTTGTTTCCTCCTTATCTTTTTAGGAAAGGCTAGAAGGAGACCCTTGCGTTAGCATTTTTTGTTAACTTTTAAGCTTAACATTTTTTGTTTATGGACATACATAATACTTTGTTACGTTGCACTAAAAAACATTGGGTACTGTTGTAGTAGGATAGGATACTTCTTATGATATAAAATTACTTATTCAAGACAGAATAGAAAGCAACGTAAATTTATTTATTGATTAACAAAAGTACGAGTATTGTATCAAACACAACATGTTTAGAGTTTCAATTAGAAACCGGGATGTTCCAAGACAGTGCTTTTCGCCAGCGTCAGATGAATTAATGGTGAAGCTTCGCTTACGGGCTATTGTCTCGCGCAAACAATTGAAGTGAAGGCGGAAAATAAAAAGAATTCCTGACAACGTTTCGTGCAAACTTTTTCTTGCTCGAAAATCATTTATTTATTTTCTCTGTTAAACGGATGATTTACACTATTTTATGCTGAGTAGATCAAAATTGTACCAAGTGCTGTTTTATCATAAACTCGATATGTTAGCTATTTTCTATTATGCATATATATATGTCTATATTCTATATCAACAAAAAAAACGGTCTAAAGCACTATGAACGTACTCGTTTATAATAATATTTTAAAATGGAAAGATATCAATTTTTGTGTTATGTTTGAAATAAATTAACTAAAAAACTACTACGCCAATTAAAAGAATCTTCGACTATTAAAAAGTTACAGCAATTTTTAGTAGCATATGCTACTTAATACACCAGGAGAATACATTTCAAAAATCCAAGAATGTCACGGGAAGAGCCGAGGACTCCTAGTGTAGAATAAATCAATTCTTTTCATCGAGTAATTGTACGCTACTAGAAACTCCCCTCTTTTTATTGCGCATAACGATTCGAAAACTAAATAAAACAAATTGTCAGTCCAGTCCGTTGATTATCATCACAATTGTCAACGATGTCCTCACACAAGCACTTAATATTTTTCCTGGGTTTCTTCTATATTATTTAAAATGGATGTATTCATTAAACAATTACATATATAACGAAGATGTTGAAGTTTTCCAACATCTGTTACTTTGTACGCCGAAATAGCTTGCTGACTTTTTCGCCTATACACTCGACACATTTTTTTGTTTGCGTTACAATGCTATAAGGTATGTATGTATGCAATACATTAACATTTTATCAAGAATTACATGTAATTGGAATGTATGTGTACAGCTTTTATTAAATTTGGCAATTTCGGTAAATTATTTAAATATTATCATATTTTCTGTTGTCGTTAGTCCCTCTTTTTTATCGTGCAAGAACGACTTTTTTGTCTTTAATTGCACAATTGAATGAATTTCTAACCATAAAATAATAAATATGAAAAAACTACCGCGTTGTATATTACTTTTTTCCTTCGTATTACAGTTTAAGGGGTACTAATTATGTAATATTGTCTCTTAGGGCTCTAAGCAAACTATGAGGCCAGCTATGAATGGTATTCTGTATGTGTTAGAGGGGGTAATACTGACATGCGAAAAGAACTTATATAGCAGAAGTATATCGACCACAGATCGTTGTAGCCTGTTTAATCATTTGTTAAATATTTTTATTCAATTTATTATAAGATGTGGGTGGTATGTTAGGAAATCACATTATGTAATTATAGAAGAACCTTTAAATAGGTCAATGATTTTAAATTTAAAACAAATTCCTTCTCTTTCTCTCCGTCATACGAATTAGGGTTAGCGCTGCTAACGGGCTATTGTGTTACTTCAACAAATGACGTAAGGGCGGGAAATAAAAGAAATACCTACAATGTTACTTGAAAACCTTTTCAAGCGGGAAAATTTTTTTTTTCTTCTTATCTCTTCTTTTGTTTCTTTTAAAAACCTTTCCAGGGTAAATGGTGACAGGACCGCCTATGATGTTAGGCGTCGAAATGTCAGTGTTAATTCGGCGACAGCTAAACCTGAATATATAAATTATTTCATCCGATTTATGCATATTGAACTGACAGTATCATGAGGTCTTACAGTTTTCATGTGCTTGGTTTTAATTTTGAAAATAATTGGATTCCAAGCAAGTGGTAGTACCCAACTATCTTCTTTATTAATCTAAAATAGGATATTTGTGGCCATGGACCCGGGGAAGGATTTGAAACGTCGGGTATAATTCAAAATTATTGTAAAGTGCCTAAACGAGTTGAAATCCGTTAAAATTGTATTATTTAGCATGTTAATTAATGTTTACGTAGTCTTCTTATTATCGAATAAATGTCTATAAAATTTACAACAAAAAAATATATATTAGGGTATAAAACGTAATCACTAATTAACTTCATTGAAACTTTTATATAACAACGGAAACATAATAATGTAAAGCACTGGCCGTACATTATCATGTTTCCGTTGTTTATTAAAATTAAAAGCAATAACTGAATTTAATCATACCCGTTATCAAGCACTAAAAACCTAATGCACTTCAATATACAATTTTCTTTTTTTATTAACGTACCTACGTAAAGGTAGGTCTTCTTTTTATAAGGGACCATCTGGGCCAGTACGACCTATTTTTGCTTCAAATCAGTAGCGTCTGAATGCTACTGTCTTCCGGTTAGTTGGGCACCGTAGCTAGTGAGACAATGTGACCTTAGGCAGGGTAAAGCTTAGAGTTGTAAAAATACAAATGTCAGGGCGGTAAGTTGATTTAGGCAACTGACACTGTATTTTTAATGGACATGGCGTGTCATTTACTATCAGGTGAACGTCACAACTCATCACTCGAACTGATAAAAAAATTAAAAATTCCCCGCTAACCTTGTAGTTTTATTAAATGCACTACTGCTGAATATTTATAAAGGCGAAAATTGGCTATAGGTACCATTTTATTTTATTAATTCAATTTATTTATACAGAGAAATAATTTCCGTGTAGAAATCGTATTATCAAATAACCGTGTATGCAAGTTGTACTTTGTAGTCTATTTAAATAAGTTTAAGGGGGACACTCTTTTAAAACAGTAATGTATCATTTCTAAAATTACCAATTCATTCAAAACGTTATTACGGAATTATTGCGTTTACAACATGAAAAATAACTTTAAATCTATTTATGTGTGTACAAAAAAGGTTTACCGGCCATGAAAATATTAAAAAATCTTTACTTTTTAACTATCATATGACATAATGTGAATCTATTCTGTTGGAGAACACTGAAATTGGCTTCTGACGCGTAAATTCTTGCTTTCACCGTTCCAACCCCTCGGCGCGATCCATTAAGCAACTTATACTTTCCGCAGAAGAATCCGTTAATACTAAAAGTTATAATTTACTTAGGCCCGAATCGTTGTCGTTATTGATCAGGTGAAATTTACAGCGACATTGATAAATCGCCGGGGCCCAAGGGTGCCTCGCGTTTGTAATCTACGAACTGGACGAATTAATGCTGATTGTTTTAATGTAATTGCGCTTCGCCACCGTTACGTATAATTTTGTTTGAATGCCTTTAAAATAAAATATTTTATTATGTTATTATTTATTATGTCATAAAGGTTATAAAGATAAAATAAAACATAAATACAATTCTCACCTTCAGAAAAAATGTAAATTACGCTGAGCAAGGGAAAATAATAAAAGGTTTCACAAAATCATGACATACATTGTTTGTTAAATATAATAAAAAAGATAAAATATTATATAGGTCAGTCTACTGCTGGATACAGGCCATCCCTAATGCACGCCACGGTTTTCACATATTCATTTAAAGCCTACTATTAATTTTTCGTATAAATTATTCAAATCACTTTTGATTGGTTACACTGAAAATCAGCATTCGCAGAGTTTTTAATTTTGTGAAATGACACTGAGTGGAACCTTTTTGGTGCATTAAACGCTTATCATCTTTGTTTCCGTCACTTCCCGAATATACTTACCATCACTTTGCGCATTTATTAACAAAATTTTATTTTACTGTTAGTAAAAGAAGTAACCAAATTGATTCATGTTGCCGAGATGGCGAGTAAGTACCGATCGAACGGCATAAAATATGTACTTGAACAAAAAACTTAGTCAGTGAAAAGGCTTATTAATTTTTAATTCAAGATGTTCTGTAATAACATAGGTTACCCATCAACATTAGAACCAATATAATTAAATAAAGGTTTTTTTTCTATAGTGCGCCATCATAACCTGACAGCTAAAGCGGTAATTATTTTGTCATAATGCAATCGATGTGTGAACAGTGGCGTGGACATACATCATTTCGCCTCATTAAGCGTTGACGGAAAATAAACTGTTTGAATACTTCCCACGTTTAATAGGGTAGAACCACCCTCGCTGATGGAGGACGTTGCAATTAATGTCAGTTACACTATCAAAATAGTGAAATGCTTTGGTGCACTTCACGAGAGTACGCTATGATTAAAAATTTTGTTTGTACTCAAATATTTTATTAACTCTGTATACTTAGAAGTATCATCACTATCAGCCCGTGATAGTCCACTGCTGGACATAGGCCTTCCCTAATGCACGTGATCGCTTTTGATTGATGATTTTAAAGTAATTGATACCTAATAGGTATGCTTACATATTATACATTAGTTTGGAATATCTAATATGTAGACGCCTTCATAAAATTTTAGGTTAATCTAGAAGTTACGAATAATCGTAATCCTTAGATAAATTTTTGACAATCTGATTCAACATCGATATTTCAGTACCCGATTTTGTTTAGTATAAAACAGTAATAGCTTGCTATTCAAAAACGGCTGACAATGCAGAAAACAATTTATTAAGATACGTTTAATGCTATCTTTTCAGGATATCGATATTACTTTTGGCATTTTAGACTGCGAATAAGATGTCAATATTGTATTTAAAGAAAGAAAGTCATTGAAAGACAGGCGTTCAATAAAAATCTGTTGTGACATCGCTCTCAATGCATTAGTGGATTTCTAGTACCTCTCATGAGATGGTTTATTGGACCGTATCCAAAAACCGTATTTACAAAAATAGCTAAATAATAAATAATTTATTGATATTATACACCTCTTACAAACAGAACGTTAAAGATTTTATAAAATATTTATCAATAAAGTCATTGTATAAATCTAAAACTTGCAAACGGATTTTTTTTTGATTATAGAGTGATTGAAGAGGAAAGTTTATATGTATAAAATTATAAAAAAATATTAGCGTTTATCTACATTATATTGTAGATAAACGCTAATATTTTTTATAATTTTACATAGATTTTACAGATATCAGTTTCGGCGGGTCGCTATTCTGTTATGAATATGAAAAAATGTTCATAAAAAGGAAATTGTAACCTTTTTATGAAAATTTTTTCATTGAATAAAAAGGAATAAGATTTT
Organism: Lamproptera curius; assembly: GCA_029286875.1. Classification (NCBI taxonomy): domain Eukaryota; kingdom Metazoa; phylum Arthropoda; class Insecta; order Lepidoptera; family Papilionidae; genus Lamproptera; species Lamproptera curius. The sequence continues at coordinate 1,844,468 of JAGSMT010000023.1, forward strand.
TAAATGCGCATAAATTCGTTTTAAACTTAAAATAATTTGCCAAATAGTGATTATCTTTATATAAAAGGCATAAAACCTCTATTACCGTCATTATTCAATACGACGAACATCACTTAAAGCAATATTTCTCTTTTTATCTTAAATAAACGATTTGTAGTATTTAAATTATCTAGTAGGTTGTTTATTAAATAAGGCTTGCTTGTTATAAAGTAAAAAATCGAAATGTAAGTACATTTCGATTTTTATTTCGACAACCGTCAATTCATTTCAATCGCCTCAGGATACAAGGGATCAAGTATGATTCTAAAGCAATCAAGCTCTTCAAATATTTATGCAAGGAACAGGGAAAAATATTCTCAGTGAGAAAAAAATATTTTTAGTAAATTTTACAAAAAAATATTTTCGTTAGCTTCTTACGTAGATTCACTTCGGGGACTTGGTTTTATGGCTGTTTTAAAATGTTCTTTGTTGTTTTTATTTTAACTAAAACGAGTTTCTGCTTATAATTTCATTATTTGACTTAAATATTTACGATTTTAGGACCCAAGTTCCTCCGTTTCTTAATGGTAATGGTTCTTAAAACAACGAAGTTCGTGGGGTTCAAATTTCGAAAATTCAAAAATTCCGAAAGTTGGTTCTAGTTGTCAGCAAAAAATAGGATAGAAATGCCTTTTCAGATACTGCTGAATAATCAATCTTAAAAAAACGTAAGCTCTTTTGAGAACATCGGATGCTTTATCCATAGCGTTAAAATATCGGGTATGAATGGTATGAATATTAATTAAAACAGCCTTTTGTAAATATTTTTGACTTCCTATTAATTTTAGCTGTTTTCTCATTACGCCAGACTGCCTCCGTAGCCTAGTGGTAAGCGTTTTAGAAACCGGAGGTTGTGGGTTCGAATCCTACGGTCTCAAATAATTTAGATAGGCCAAACCGGGCTGACCACCGAATTCCCTGTAATATTCAGTAAGTACTAAGTAAGATGACCCATGCGTTGGATGGGCATGTAAAAAGCCGGTCCTGCGCCTTATCTCTTTCCGGTTGTGTCGGTTATCCGTCTCATCGGACTATGTGGGTGAAGAAATAAAGAATGCACCTGTGTTTGCGCGTACACTTGTGCACCATAGTTTCTTATGCGCATTTGGCTGATCTCTAATATAGGTCGACCGCCTCGGAATTGGAATCGACTATGAAAATATTATTAGGTATTATTATCATTATTCTGACGACTAAATCAAAATGGACTGGGAGTCTAAGGGGGTTTTTAAGTATACATTTTCACTTACAGTTTTAAAAATAAAGTCGTTTTTATTTTGCAAAACTGATTTACATTTACCTTTTTTACCGATATCAGCCTCTAGAATCGTTCATTTCCGCTGCGAGTAAAATGAAAATGAAAATTGTAAGAACCTTTTACTTTGGGTGCCTGCGCTCTGTAAATTTTTTCCGGTGCTTAAAGACGTCGTTGTTTTTACATTTTTCAAACTGATATTGAGAAAACATTGAAAGGCAGTAAAATTAAAAGGTTTATAATTAAATTTTTTAACGATTTTAAATGTATGTTATAATTTTTGCTATAAGTTCTCAATGTTGGCAAACTAACTGTTGGCAAAAAAAATCAACTTTCTTTAATTTCATCTTAATTCTACTTCTTCATTTCAACTTCTTTAGTAATCGACTGGTATTGGAGAACTAACACTTGCTGACGAGGCTATCGAAGCAAGAAAAATAAATTAATAAATGTTTTAAAAGAAAAGTAATTTTTACTGCTACAGAAGATTCTTTAATACCGAGACTTAATTTTTTAAAAAAAATGTAACTTTGTCTGTTGAATCTTAATAGCTACATTATACAAAAATATGTGATATAAGGTATAGGTCCCAGTTTGTATTATTGATATTGCTTAAGTGCTACCATAACATTTTTAATAACACAAATATGATGAATTGGACTGTTATTGTAAGTAAAGTTTAAAGGTTATTGCAATCCCTTGAAATTATTTTATTGGATATTTTTTTTATTATTGGATGTCGTTAAATAACAATCGGAATATAATATATTGGTTATAACTGCCTCCGTAGCCTAGTAGTATGAGCATGTGCTTTAGAAACAGGAGGTCGTGGGTCGAAAGTCCACTGCTGGACATGGGCCTCCCCTAATACACCCTTATCTATTAGAAGGTTTTGGACCTAATCCCACCACGCTGATATTGGACCAGCGTGGTGGGATAAGATTCAACAACAGTATCATCATCACCAGCCTGTGATAGTCCACTGCCGGACATAAGCCTCCCTTAATACACCCCTATCCATTAGGGAGTTATGGACCGTATCCAACCACGCTGGTCCAATGCGGGTTAGTGGGTGGACCGACTTTACACGGCCATCCGACGCATGGATCATCTTACTTTTCAGACAATTGGGTGATCAGCCCAAATTGCCCTAACCAACTAGGAAAGAACAATGACAATTTGTATAGTCCCCGCAGGATTCGAACCCATGATCTCTAGTTGCTAAAGCACACGCCAAATTCTCAATATTAATAACAAATTTGACTCAATTAAGTTTGCGAAAAACCTCTGTTTAAAGAATAAGATAAAAAAAGAATTAAACGGAAATGTTGAAATAACTGTATATTATGTATGTCATTTTTTTTCTATATAGTGTATGAAGTTCGAGCTCGATATGAGCATATATCTATTTTGTTAATATTTGCAAGGTTCTTATGGCAAAAACTGGTTGTAAACAAATTTTAAATCCAGCGTCATCTCGCTGCCACTGTTGTTGCTGTAAAAAGTAATTTACTGAAAAACTGTTTAATGCTTATGGCGAAATATAATTGGACAATTATTTTGTGTAAGATCGCAACTTGAAAGGTCTAGCTCGTAAGTTAAACCGACGACCGACCGACTCTTTATGATTTTCATTCTATGAGTACAACCGTAATTGCTTGGCAAACGAACCTATGTCATGTGGCAATAGTTTTTCTCTTAATTTCTTACCGTTTTCCTTTTCACCGGGCACACATTTCCGCTTTATTATTCTTTTTTCTATTTTTTTCTAAATGGTAATTTTTTTGTCGTGGGTAGGCGTGCAAAAATTTGACACATACATTTACATTGCTCCTTAAATTTAATTTTGAATAAAATAATTTTAAAGTAAAAACAAAGCGAAATTGTCGTTTTGTAGTTTATTTAAAAAATACTTACATCAGCAGTGAGTTCAATGTAAACATAAATTATCACTAACTGCCACCACCCGCCAGCAAATTTTTTGGAACTTATTTCACTTTAATTTTGATATCACATATTTGGAATAGAATGTCAAACTTGTCCGAAATTATGACAACACAAAGCCGCATAGAGGAGTCCATTTCAAAAAGGTTGGGTAACCTGCAGGCACAAATAAGCAATGCTGGGCCATCCAAGGACACTGTCGCAAGAGTTGCCGATGAACTTCGCACATTTCGGGAGCTGATTTTTGGCATACTGAGTTTATCGCAACAGATGAAAGTGTGCCCAAAAGTCGATGACCTGGACTCGAGGAGCTGCAGGAAGGCACTTATGTGACTGGAGTGACTGAAAATGTTAGTTAATTTTAGGTATTCTTCACAAAATTTGGGCCTTGATAAGATAACACCATCCGACATTAAAGTGTGCCACGCTCAGGTCACCTGGCAAACAATCTTCAAGACCTATACTAGTTAGGTTTACCAGCATGGTTACCAAGATGAGGCCTGAGGGCAAAAAAAAGTTGAAAGGCACATCCAATTCAATGAAAGAGTCTCTGACACGGGTAAGACAATCGGTATTTACCAAAGCGCACTTTTATTTCGGCATGCATTCGATGTGGTCTCTACATGGAGTTATTTTCATAAAACTTATGGTAGCATCAATAAAATCACCACGGGGAGGAGCTTGCTACCCTTGCAGCAAAAATCCGCAGACGCCAAACAGTTACCCAACAAAATCGTGAGGGTGCGATTACTCTTTAAGTTTTCTTTTGTTTTTATTTTTTAGTTTTCATTTATGAAATTCATTGTATTGTCAATTAGAAAAACACCTTTAATTTACACAGTCTAGTAGTAGTTTAAATTATCTTGTGTCTTGTATCTTTACTATTAAGGTTTCTTTTGATACGCTTTGCGTAGATGTTACTATTGATAATCGTTTAAATTTTATGCTTATTACTATATATATATTATTTATATTTATAAATGTTTATTATTATGTCTGAGGTATCTGATGATGATCTTTACTTTTCTGCAAACGAATCCTTAACGATTCTAGTAATTGTTCTAATCCATTAAACTAGTATCTGTGTGACTTTTTAAAAAAAATCCTAGAAATCTTAGGCCATCACTAAATATCTGTCACCTTAATGCTCAAAGTATCCCTAGTCACTTCACTGATTTGAGTGAAGGGTTTTCAGATTCATACGTGCATGCCATCCTGATTTCAGACAGTTGGCCTAAACCGCACTCGTCTTCTTCTTTATGCTCTCTTCCCCGTTTTATTCTCGTACGGAATAACCGCATAGGTAAAGGGAGGGGGCGTCACAATACACCTTAGATCCAATCTTCCCTACAAAATCTTAGCTTCATCTTCACCAAATTACACAGCCTCTGCGGAGTACCTCTTTCTTGAGATCACACTTAAAGGTGCAAATTAGTTTTAGCCGTTGTTTCCTGTCCCCCAAATGCAGACATATTCACTGACTTTGAGTTAGTATTAGAATCTTTGGGTTCACAGTATGCACATTATGTTATCATGGAGATTTAATACTAACATCCTTTACCCAAATCGCACGAGCCCTTAAACTCTTCATATTGTCAAGTTGAGTTCTTACATGTTTTACCACTTCAAGCCTGACATCATAAGAAGATACTCCGGTGAAGATACTTGGCCCGACTTGATCCTGTCATCAAATCCTTCTTTAGTTTCCTGTCATGGCCAACATTCATCCCCTGGTTTTTCTCCATGACTTAATTTTCCTTTCTTATATCCTAAAACCGCCTATCACTAAACCCAGGGTACTGCACTTGCGATCTTTCGCTAGAATAAATGTTGAGAAACTTCACACGGACGCTGGTAAAGTATAATGGGAACTGTGAATAAAAGCAAAATATCGACAGCAAGATTGACAACAATACACATTAATCAACAATCTGTACGACATACATGGTACCATCAGTATGGTAAAATTAAAAAGTACACCTGCACCCTGGTTAACTGAACGCATGTGCATTTCTTTGAGGTACAGAAATCGTTCGTTCCGTAAGTTTAAATTAGAGATGTCTGATGAAAATTGGTCCGCATACAAATTAGCACTAAATCGGTGTAATCAGATGATTCGCAATGCTAAACGCCGTTATTTCTAGGACAGAATGATTAATTCTTCTCCTGCCGATATCCAGAAGTTTCTTAGAACTCTGGGTATCGGTAAGTCGCGAACGTCAAACCTTATTAATTCCATTAGTTTGGATGATTTAAATCACCATTTCTACCACTCCTACTTCAGATCACCAGATGACATGTGACACTATTTCCTATTTAAATTTATACTAATTAAAAAATTATCTATGTTACTTCCGATGATATCAAAAAGCTATCCTTTCTATAAAATCAGAAGAGTTGGATGTGACAAAATAGGCCGAAGAATGATTTTTCCTATCCTAGATTTCCTTTTCCCAACGCTTGCTCACATTTTAATTTTCTTTGCGATCAGAATCATTTCTATGTTCCTGGCGTAATGCCCTTGTTCGTCCTTTTCCTAAATGCTCCAATCCTGTGCTTCTCATAAATTATCTACCCTATTTTGCCCTTCTTATCTAAGGTACTAGAGTTTTGTGTTCTATAAACAAGTTTCTGGCTTCATATTCAGTAACGAACTGATAAGTCCATTACAATCGGGATTAAGGCCCGGACTAGTACCACTACGGCTTCTTAAAGTGACTGGCGATATAAAGGCTGGCATAGATAACACCATAGTCACAGTTCTGGTGCTTATTGACTTTCTAATGCCTTCAATACCGTCAGTCACGACATTCTCCTGCAGTCCTCTCCCATCATATGATTTCAGAGGAAGTAGTGGAATGGTTTTTCTTATCTTCGAGGGCGCCAGCAATCAGTTATTGTCGATGACTTATCTTCATGCTGGCTAAACCTTAAGTCTGGTGTACCTCAAGGCAAGGTATTCTTTCTTCACTTTTGTTTTACATATTTATTAACTTTATCACTTTTGATCTTCAATGTGCGTATCATCTGTACGCTGATGATCTGCAGTTGTGTGCTCAGGAATCTGCCGAAAGCTTAGACGTAGTAGTTGACAAATTCAATAAGGACTTGGGTTCAACAAAAAATGGTGTGATAAATTTGGTTTGGCAGTCAATCCATCGAAGTGCTAAGCAATAATAATCGGCAGTGCCCGCAATTTGGGTAAGGTGGATCTGGCTGCGCTTCTATGCTTAATTTATGACAGAGATCAAATTCCGTTTTGTCTCAACGTTAAAAATCTAGGTCTCCAGATAGATAGAACACTTAATTGGAATAGCCAAATAGCAAGCGTGGTGCAGAAAGTTATAGGTATTCAGCGATGCCTTTACATATTCAAGAAGTTTTTGCCCATTCAGGCAGTCAGTAATAAAAATCTTCGTTCAACGCATACGCGTCTACTCCAATGCCCTAGTCACCGTTCTGACATCATGCACTCCTCTTTTTTCGTTCAATCTGCCCTCTTATGGAATGCGCTGCCACTCGAAATCAAGATGGTGGGGAGTAAAATGACTTTTAAGGAAAAGTAAAAGAGTACTTGCTTAAGAACGTATTAATTAAATCGTCAGATAAACTTTTATTATAATGTATATCTACATATGTATATTTATGTATGTACGTATATGTATATGTATTTATGTATGTGTACTTATTTATTAATATTTATGATATGTACAAGAATATATATTTATTTTTTATTATTATACATATGTAGTATTTTACTTAACTGCCTCGTAGCCTAGTGGTTTGGGCTGTGCTTTAGAAACCGGAGGTCGTGGGTTCGAATCCTGCGGGACTCAACAAATTTTCATTGTTGTTTCCTAGTTGGTTAGGAGCAATTTGGGCCGATCACCAATTGTCTGAAAAGTAAGATGATCCATGCGTCGGATGGGCATGTAAAAGACGGTCCACCCACCAACCCGCATTGGACCAGCGTGGTGGGATACGGTCCAAAACCCTAATGGATAGGGTGTATTAGGGGAGGCCTATGTCCAGCAGTGGACTATTACAGGCTGATGAGATGATAGATGATGTAGTATTTTATTTTATTTATTTTTAGTTATATATTTATATCAAAAATTTAAATTTTAAAACAATATTTGCACCTCCCCACTTTTTAGCTCTGCATCACCCCAAGGTTGACTGGCAGAAAATGCTATCGGCATTAAGTCCGCCTCTGTACAATTTGTGCATGAAGTTTTAATAAATAAAATACGTAAATCCTTAACAAGCCACTACATTAATTAATTAAAGAAATAGTTTGAAAAGTTATAAATTACTAACGTGGTACAGGAATCTGTCCAACATTACACTGCTCAAAGTGAATATTCGTTGCCGTGGGCGTTTATAGAGGATTTCCCTGTCAGTAGTTTCACACTTTGCTAACACTGACTTTAACATAAACCCACATAATCTACAGTAAGCTCGTAAGGGTGCATCTACCTTTACTTACCGTCTTACTTAATCATTTGCCTATTTAAATTTAACACAATGTATTTCAAATAGATCACTCAATAAAGGTGTTATTCATAACATTTAAAAAGGTTAATTATATCCATGATGGAATAAATTATAATTGATACAATTTTTTTTTTTAGAATATAACATCAAAACAACAAAGATATTTCGTTATTTATGAATACCTGAATTTCATTAATAAACCAGCAGGTAGGGAGTGCTTTAGTAAGGGTCAAAAGTAATCAAGCGTTTTAAATATTTATGCGCGGTACTTGGAAAAAAATCATAAACTTTAATAATTACGCACAAATGCAAAATCTTTTACGCTACGATGCTTTACATTTTTCTTGGATATTGAGTTACTCATAATAAAATGTTACGATTTTGTCTACGCTATGTGTAATTTGACATTAGGTCTAAGATCTTTTGAGGTTCTCCTTTTTACAAGGGACTGCCTGAGGAGGAACGACTGCGGTGCCCGTTACTGTCGCAAATCAGGAGGGAATGAACACTGCTGTCTTCCGTTTAAAGGGCACCGTAGCCGAAGGGGAAAGTAGGGAATGAACACTGCTGTCTTCCGTTTAAAGGGCACCGTAGCCAGCGTAGTCATTATCTAACAACATGCACCCATCCCATCAAGCCTTCTGGCAACTTCCCAAAGTTTCAAAGGGCGGAATCGAACCCTCCGATGCCGCCTTTATCCCATCCTAACCTTCCTGATGCTCCTCTAGCGTTTCTCGACGAAGAAAAGCCGAATGTCTAGCCGACAGCCTCGAGGCACAATGCACGCTTAGCACTCAACCGATCGACGCCACTCACCGCGAAACGGTGGAGAGCGAGGTCGAGCGGTTGATTCAACTTCCTCCTCGCGATGTAACTTCACCGGTGACCGGAAGCGAAGTCAAGTCGATTATCAAAAATCTCAAACCTCGGAAAGCCCCGGGCACCGACGGAATAACCAACCGCGTCATTAAAATCCTACCGGAACACATAATTAACATCCTAGTCCTAATTTATAACGCAGCTCTTTCCAAGGGTATTTTCCCAAACACTTGGAAGGACGCTGAAGTTATAGGGTTCCTCAAACCCGGCAAACCACCCGCACTTCCCAGTTCTTATCGTCCCATTAGCCTCCTAAAGGGTTTCGGAAAAATATATGAACGACTTGTCCAAGCCCGCTTATTAGATTTTATGAAATCTAAAGGGCTCCCTACCCCTATTCAATTCGGCTTTCGAGCCAAACATTCTTGCACTCACCAAATTCACCGCATCACGGAGAAAATTAAAGTCAGCTTAATACGAGGCCATCACACGGGAGCGCTTTTCCTCGACGTGGCGAAGGCGTTCGATAAAGTATGGCACGAAGGGCTTATATACAAGTTATATAAGCTCGGCGTGCCAGACCGTCTCGTACTCATCATACGAGACTTCCTCAGGAATCGAACGTTCCGATACCGCGTAGAGGGAACCAAATCACTACCTCGACCGGTCCGTGCCGGCGTACCCCAAGGCTCTGTATTAGGACCAACTCTTTTACATTATACACAACGACATCCCACAACACCGTCTTGTAGACACCGCCTTATTCGCAGACGACACCTCATATACTCAACCAGTAGATGTCCTATCCTAGTAAGTCAAAGACTCCAACCGCAAGGTCCTAGGGGAATGGTTCCGGAAATGGAGAATAGAAATAAATCCTTCCAAAAGCGCGGCCATTTTGTTCACGCGACGAAACCCGTGCCTTCCTTCCAATGTCCGACTCCTAGATTGCCCTATCCCTTGGGTCAAACAGACCAAATACCTCGGGGTAATCTTAGACAAATCCTTGACATTTGGCCCGCACATAACGCGGGTCAAAAACAGAGGCTCACGTCTTAGGTCGACTATTTCCATTAATAAATCCTAAAAGCAAGTTTTCTGGCAATAAGTGTTGTTATACAAGACAGTCATACGTCCAATCTTAACATATGCCAGTCCTGTCTTTGCACATGCAAAACAATCACAATTGACAAGCTTCAAGCCCTACAAAACAGATTCATGCGCAGGGCCACTGGTGCGCCGTATACCTGCGCAACATTGACCTGCACCTGGATCTGAAATTGCCCACTATCAAACAATATCTAAAACAGGCATCTATCCGATATTTCGACCCGGCTTCGCAACACCCAAACGATCTAGTTCGGAGCGCCGCCGCTTACGAACCAACAATTTCACTCGCTAAAAACGACGTCCATCGAAGAGCGCGAAACGCGATAACGGATCCGGACGATGAGACTACAATCGTGCAAGCACGTTTAAACTCATTACGCAATCACAACTTGTCCTCGCCGTCGAGGACAAACTAGTACACCGTACAACAGATATCGGCACGTACCAGGCCGATTCTCACCAACCAGATAGGGCGGTTAATAAAATCTTCCATTAATAAGTCCTAAAAGCAAAATTATCGAGCCGAGGTTCGCCACGGGGCGCCCTCGATAAATATTGCAACGGGTATAGGCATGGATCCTGACCAGCGGCTGATCGAGCGAGGCTCGGCCCTCTGGGCACCCTCGATCAAGCCCGCTTACGGGATAGAAGTGGAGTCGAGCCGAGGTCCCCTTCAGGGGTCCCTCGAGCTAAGCTCACAGAATAGAGGTGAAGTCTGTGCACGCTTAAAGTTGCACAGCCCCTCGAACCCGACGGGTTGTAGCGGTTAACTCCACCAACGTGAGTCATCCGTAAAAAAAAAAAAAGCGTAGTCATTAGCTTGGCAAAGTGTTCCATGTCATGTCTTATGGGCAGGTGTATTACTTACCATCAGATGAACGTCATGCTTGAGCTGTTTCAATCAATAAAAAAAATTAACTATTACAATAGTATTTATTTTTACATGTTTATCCTGTTACTTGCTATCTTAGCTTATTGTGCAGAAGATTAAAAAACTTAATATAAATTTATCCTTTAAAATTAATTTTAATATGGAATATGTGATTTTAAATAAGTATTATTTTAATTGGTTTGACGTGTTGTATGCTCATGGTGTAAAATGGATTGAAAATTATGTCAACAAAACATAGGAAATTACTTTTCTGTGTTTATTGTCTATTGCATTTTGTAACGTAAGGCTGTAAAATGTCCAGCGTTGACATCTACGTGAGTATGGACTGCCATAAGATGTTTTTTCTTATAATACAACGACATTTCCACAGAAACCAAGCTTACGAAACCATCAGAAATTAATTAATAACTTCTTGACATACAAAGATTTCATCATCATCATCAGTCATCATCAGCCTTTGAAAGTCCACTGCTGGACATAGGCCTCCCTATACACCCCTATTCATTAGAGGGTTTTGGACCGTATCCCACCACGCTGGTCCAATGCGGTTGGTGGGTGGACCGCCTTTACATGCCCACCGAAGCATGGATCATCTTACTTTTCTAGACAATTGGGTGATTGGCCCTAACTGTCCTAACCAACTCAGGAAACAACAACGAAAAATTTGTTGAGTCCCTGCAGGATTCGAACCCACGACCTCCGGTTTCTAAAGCAAACGCCAATACCACTAGGCTATGGAGGCAGTTACAAAGATTTATATTTTACAAATTCAAATCTTTTAGTAAAAGTTCCGTCAAAATCAGACCGGCCGTTCCAGAGATTAGCTAGAACAAACAAACCGACAGACAAAAATGTTGTTTTGTTATATGTCATATAGTTTTAATTTCAAAATTGTTATTTTAATGATACAAACAGACATTCCAATTTTATTCATTTCTTCAAATTGGACATAACAGTTGTTCCCGCCATAGCGTATCTGTACAAATACTAAACAAAAATAAACAAAACGATAATTTAACAATCTCGAAATTGTTTTTCATTAATTAGTTCTATTTCTTTGATCATGGTACGAAGGAAATATAAAACAGATTGTTTTTTCTTTTTAATAAATCTGTATAACTGGCCCGAGGCAAAAAAATCTAAATGCTTTTTGCAATCAGCCTTTCTAAATATTTACTTGTTCCGCACAAGAATCTCACGTGATATATTTTAGTAATATCATGGTTGAAAAGGTATAGGAAAAAAAATATGTATAATATTGAACCTTTACGGTTCAGCTTTATAAATATCTTTTTTTCAGTACATGTTAACATCGGGAAAAGTTCAAAGAAATTTTAAAAGCAACTTCGGCAAGTACTGTAAATAATTAAAAGAGATGTTTTCTGCCTGTGTTACTCTGGTTTGTGATTAATTATTATGATTTATGTTTTAGTACTCTTGTAACACCATTTTTGAATATTTATATATATTATATATTGAATATATTATAATAAAATATAGAAAATTTACGTCTGGTCATTGAGGAGTGTTACGCCTTCTTAACTCAGTAATTACACTGTCTTTATTTCTTTCCAGCACTGCTGCCTGACAAAAATAGGCCTTTCAACTTTTCTATTATAATGTTCATAGAAAATATAGCAACATAAGATACAGCTCCAAAAAACATGAAAACAAAATTATTTTAGGTTTTTAATAAATGTTGTCATAATGAATCACCACTAAACAAGGAATTAAAAGGAAATTTTCCAAAGGAGTGGAAAACTATTTCGAATGAAGGCGATATGATAGATCCTTTTAAGGACCAGAAGCGAGGATGCGGTTAGGACCATGAGCGTAATCCGACTCGGATAACGTAATTATGCATTGGAAATACGGAAAAAGAACTATAAATACCTCGTCTGATGACAGTTCAGCTACAGTCGTCTACGTTGATACGGTTGGGGATTGCGGTAAGTGTAACTATTCGAACAGAGCGTTGGCCGTCGCGTCGCGTGACTTGTGGTGTCGCTAGCCGCCTACAGTGTAGGAAGTTTTTCCATCTATCCGTGAGGTAAGAACAAAAAAAGGTAAAAAGGAGGGCAGGCGAAAAGGAGCGGTATAGTAGGAAGAGATGAAAGATTATTGGGTAATCCAATTTGCGCCTGTGTATGCGATTTTTTATCCTACCTCAAACAAGTTGTTTGAAATTATATTTTATTCCTATTTGAAGACCACTGAAATAATTTGATTACAGAGTCAACTTATAAAACAAAACAAAAAAAAATTACTATTATTTCTCACACTTTTCCTTTTCATCAGGCACACATTTTGGCTTAATTCTGCGTTATTAGATATTTTTCTTTTCTTTCTTATATATCAACTGGTTTTTCTTTCTCGTTTATCTGCTTATATACTTTTATTATCTTTACAGCGTCCATAGACTCAGGGCAAGCTTATTGATTTTTTATTTAGTCCTGAATCAGTTTCCACTTTATCGTAGTGGACACCCCTCCAAGCAAGTTATACTGATCGCTGGATAGGTTAAAAACCTCCTTTTACTGACGACTACAAGTTAATAATATTTGTCTCCACCCGTTATCACAGGGGCTGGACGCTACGTGAGAGTTAACGTGATTGCGCGCAGAGACCCAGAATTAAAAAAGTAAGAAAAAAAAGTTAATACCGGCTAGCATGACTCAGACATTGGTAACATTAATTAAGAAAAATACCTTCGATTCTTTTTTATTTTTTTCTAATAATGTAGTCATTTGTTTTCCTCATTGCACACTGCACAATTGTACGCGCTTACTGTATTGTAACTATGTGACTCACTAAATCGTTGAAAGAAATAATGAGATCCAAATAAAGGACGACCAGTAATTAATCATAGTTACTGAAGTCCGCAAACGAATTGCTGTTTGTATAGTGTAGGATATGCGCAGCGCCTGTTACTTTATACAGAGCAATTTCAATTACGCGATGTCGTTGCTCAAGAAAAGCCGCAGTTGTAAGTACTTTCAAAGTAAGTGTACTTTCAAATTTTCTGTAATGCTAGTGGAAAAAACTTACTTATGTATTATTAAAGCTGCTATAATGCGTAATTTTAATAGACTTTCATGATTATATTTTTGTTAATATTTCTACTTTTGTTTACATGGTAAAATACATACAACGGGGTTAAAATAAAAATTTTAAATTACTTTTGAAATATTCGCTAAACTCATGATCCATATCAAAATTGATATTTCACAAGTGAAATTTTAACAAAGAAATATGACCGACTTCAAACAATATAATGCTGATTGTAATTTTAAAAACGATTACATTAAAATGCTTATTGAGTGCTCTTTTTTAAAACATATACGTATATATGCTATCGCTCACTTTCCATCATCATCATCATCAGCTTGTGTTCGTCCACTCGCTGGACATAGGCCTCCCTAATGCACGCCACCGCTTCCGATCTTCGGCTATTCTCATCCAGCCCACACCGGCCACTTTGCGAATGTCGTCACTCCATCTTGCCGCAGGGCGTCCTACACTCACGCTTTGCCGAGCCTCGGTCTCCACTCCAGAACTTTTCGACCCAGCGGTCGTCAGTTCTGCGGCTTATATGACCGGCCCACTGCCACTCAGCTTACTTAACCGTGTGGCTATGTCGGTGATTTTGGTTCTCTGTCGGATCACGTCATTTCTGATGCGGTCCTTCAGAGATACTCCGAGCATAGCCTCTCCATAGCTCGCTGAGCGACTTTAAGTTTATGGACCAGTCGGACCGTAAGTGTCCAAGTCTCGGCACCGTAGGTCAAAACGGGTAGGACGCACTGATCGAAGGCTTTCGATTTGAGGCATTGTAGGATTGGTGACGAGAACACTCGACGAAGCTTATGAAAAGCTGCCCAGCCCAGCTGAATCCTTCTGTTGGCCTCCCTCAAAGTTTTTTACCTAGTTGGAGCGTTTGCCCTAGGTAAAGTACTCGAAACAACTTCGAGGGAGGTGCCGTCAATTTGATCGGTCCCGGATCAACGGCTCGTTAAACATGACCTTGGTTTTACCCAAGTTCATCCGGAGACCGATGCGTGCAGAAGACTCAGCCAGGCTTTGCACCATTTTGCAGGTCCTTAGCGGTCTCAGCCATGATGACGATATCGTCCGCAAATCGAAGATGTGAGATGTACTCGCCGTTCACATTTATGCCGTGTCCTTCCCAGTTGAGCGTCCTGAACATGTCCTCAAGCGCGGCGGAGAACAATTTCGGAGACATGACGTCTCCTTGTCTCACACCGCGGTGCAGGGGATAGGCTCAGTCTGCCCACTTTGGACTACGACAGACATATGGCGGCGTTGTACAGACATCTCAGCATCTCGATATATCGCCAATCAATTTGGCACCGCTGTAAGGACTCGAGGAAAGACCAGGTCTCGATGGAGTCAAAGCCTTCTCATAGTCCACAAATATGCACAGGGGCTGGTTATACTCATGTGTCTTCTGTATAACCTGCCTCACTGTATGGATGTGGTCTATGGTGCTGAACCCTCCCGGCCTGTTCTCGAGGCTGCGCTTCGTCGAGTTTTCGAGCAAGACGATTCGAGATGACCCTCAAAAACAACTTATAGACATGACTCAGGAGCGATATTGCGATAGTTCTTCAAAAGGGTTTTATCACCTTTTTGAAGAACAATACGACCAAACCCTCATGCCATGCCTCAGGAGTTCTCCCGGAGAGAAGGGCAGAGTTAAATAGACGGCGGAGTCTTTCAGCACCGGTTTACAGCGGCCTTCAGAAGCTCCATCGTGACCGTCCTCCCGGGGCTTTTCCATTTTGAAGTTGCTCAAGAGCCCTCGATTTCGTCTAGGCCGATTTCTGGAAGATCCTCCGACACATGGCGGGTAAGAGGGCTCGAGAATCCTTCTCATCCGGCTCCGGGTGTGCTGAATGCGACGCGCATAACTGGCTGTAAAAGCTTTCAACCTCCGAGAGAACCTCTGGTCTAGAAGCGACGACTTCTCCGTTCTCTTTGGTCAACTTCGTTAGATGGCTTCCAAGCTGTTGTACGAAGACTTTGGACCCCCGGTTTTGCTCAATAGCCTCTGTATTGAGAGCGTATTGCAGTGACGAGGTCGCGCCTTACCAGCTTGGAGATGGTCTTGTTAAGAACCCGCTGTTCTAACGAAGTGACGGTTGGATCATTTCGTCGCTTAGCCATGAGATCTAGGGTTTCTCCCGAAAGTTTAGACTTTTGCCCGTACGTCGCAGACCGCAGAGTTTTGCACCTCGTCCGAAGAATTTCTACCACTCGATCGAGTTCTCGTCAACGTCCACGTCGATTGTAAGTTTCCAAGGCAGCAAATCGATTTTTCAGATTGATCTGAAATGTGCCGGGATCAATGATAGGCTGGAGCAGATTAGTTTTTTGATACAAAAAGACAAAATTTTTTTTTGTTAAATTGAATAACAGTTGTTCCCGCCATAGGTATCTTGCAAACCACAACGATAACAAAAACAAACAAAACGATAATTTAAAACTGAAATTGTTTTTTCATTAATTAGTTCTTTTTTTTGATCATGGTAGAAAAAATAAAAACAGATTGTTTTTTTTTAATTTTGGGGGGCAAAAAAATCTTATTTTAATCCTTTCTAAATATTTACTTGTTCCACACAAGAATCTCACGATATATTTAGTAATATCATGGTTGAAAAGGTATAGGAAAAAAAATATGTATAATATTGAACCTTTACGGTTCAACTTTATAAATATCTTTTTTCAGTATATCATTAACATCAGGGAAAGTTCAAAGAAATTTTATAAGTAACTTCGTACTTTAAAAATTTAAAGAGATGTTTTCTGCCTGTGTTACTCTGGTCAGTGATTAATTATTATGGTTTATGTTTAGTACTTGTAACACCATTTTGAACATATTATAAAAAATATAGAAATATACGTCTGGTCATTGAGAGTGTTACGCCTTCTTAACTCAGTAATTACAGTCTGTATTTCTTTCTGTTCATAGAAATATAGCAACATAAGATACAGCCTCAAAAAAAAAACATTTAAAAACAAAATTATTTAGGTTTTCAATAAATGTTGTCATAATAACACCACTAAACAAGGAATTCAAAAGGAACGCTTCTAAAGGAAATGTAAATGTAATTATTTTTATAAGCTCAAGTTAAAATTAAATATTTGGAATCGGATCAAAAAGTGCTTCATTTTAAAGTTGGCAGGATCGCTGGTTGCGCGGGCGCGTGCTCATGTTTCGTCAGCCAATTTTAAGTGGACTAGTTCGAGTGAAGGCGATGTAGTAGATCCTATTTAGGGACCAGAAGCGAGGACGCGGTTAGGATCATGAGCGTAATCCAACTCGGATAACGTGATTATGCATTGGAAATACGGAAAAAAGAACTATAAATAACTCGTCTGATGACCGCTCAGCTGCAGTCGTCTACGTTGATACGGTTGGGGTTCACGGTAAATGTGAACTATTCGAACAGAGCGTTGGCCATTCGCTTCGCGTGACTTTACGAAAAAATGATGCGCCGCGTAGGCAGGCAATTGTCCAACTATGGTGTCGCTGGCCACCTACAGTGTGGCGAAGTTTTTCCATCTATCCGTGAGGTAAGAACAGAATAAAAGGAAAAAAGGAGTGCTGGCAAAAAGGAGCAGTAAAGTAGGGAAGGGATGGAAGATTATTGGGTAACCAATTTGCGGCTGTTTATTTTATCTTTTTTTATTTATTTTATATTTTGTCTTACCTCAAACAAGTTGTTTGAAAATTATATTTTATTCCTATTTGAAGACCACTGAAATAATTTGATTACAGAGTCTAACTTATAAACAAAACAAAAAAAAATACTATTATTTCTCACACTTTTCCTTTTTATCGGGCTCACATTTTGGCTTAATTCTGTCTTACTACGTATTATTCTTTCTTTCTTATATATCACACTGGTTTTTTTTTCCCGTTTATCTGCTTATATACTTTTATAATCTTTACAGCGTCCATAGACTCAGGGCAAGCTATTGATTTTTTTATTTAGTCCTGAATCAGTTTCCACTTTATCGTAGTGGACACCCCTCCAAGCAAGTTATACTGATCGCTGGATAGGTTAAAAACCTCCTTTTACTGACGACTACAAGTTAATAATATTTGTCTCCACCCGTTATCACAGGGGCTGGACGCTACGTGAGAGTTAACGTGATTGCGCGCAGAGACCCAGAATTCAAAAAGTAAGAAAAAAAAGTTAATACCGGCTAGCATAACTCAGACATTGGTAACATTAATTAAGAATAATACCTTCAATTCTTTTTTATTTTTTTCTAAATGTAGTCACCAGTAATTAATGATAGTTACTGAAGTCCGCAAACGAATTGCTGTTTGTATAGTGTAGAATTTGCGCAGCGCCTGTTACTTTATATAGAGCATTTTCAATTACGCGATGTCGTTGCTAAAGAAAAGCCGCAGTTGTAAGCGTGGCTTACAAACTTTACATATCTATTGTTGGCAAAGTTAACATGATTGCCCACGTAAACAAGACTTAAGCGCCAAACATTATTATTTCACCTTTTACTTTCAAATTTTCTGTAATACTAGTGGAAAAAACTTACTTATGTATTATTAAAGCTGCTATAATGCGTAATTTTTAATAGACGTTCATGATTATATTTTTTGTTAATATTTCTACTTTTGTTTACATGGTAAAATACATACAACGGAGTTAAAATAAAAATTTTAAATTACTTTTGGAAATATTCGATTAACTCATGATCCATATTAAAAATATATTTCACGTGTGAAATTTTAACAAAGAAATATGACCGATTTCAAACAATATAATACTGATTGTAATTTAAAAAAATGATTACATTAAAATGCTTATTGTGAGTTATTTTTAAAACATATATATGTATATATGTTATCGCTCACTTTTATGCAGGCCAATTCATGTGTACTACACAAATTTGCCCGTTTTTTTAAATTATGTACACCATAATTTAATTATATCTCGTATGGTTGGGCCAGAGTTTGCAATTTAATCGCACGCGGTTTTGATTTTTGACGCCGATATTTTCTTAATTTGTTGAATATCTATTAAACTATTAAAATTTTAGTTTAATAACATGAATTAACTGGAAATTATACGGTTAAAAAAACTGAGAATTGAGTACCTCCTTCTTTTGGGAAGTCGGTCATAAATATTGATAAAAATAACTAATATTTTTAAATGTTTATTTTAATAAAGTTAGAATTAGTTTTAGTTTTTGTAATTTTACGTTAAAGGTTTTATTTAATATATACAATCCATAATTCGTTAACCTGTGCATTACATTGCAAGACTTACGTAAAATGTAACCCATTTTATATATGTAATTAATACCACCAGTTCAAGGCTGATATGCGAGGTAGAGTAGAGTCGAAACTAGACCCATCTGCAATGGAAAGCAACAGGTAATGAACAATTCAGCACTGCAGTGTTTTGTGTGATGATGATGATAATGTAAATGAGTAAAACACCATTTCAAATGTTACTGTTAAATGCTGCTCTGAAAGTTTCCTTGCGTAGCATTAAAACAAGTTAAAAGACGCAGCTGGTGTTACAAAAATTTAAAGACATAATTTCACCAGTTAAACATTGCTTGATATAATAGGGCTTAGAAAGGCTTTAGAAACAGAACAGTTTTAATGAACACGGCATTCAAAAACTTCATGTTATCGTCTTTTATATCAGATCAAACAATGTTAGCCATTATACGTTCGCGTGTAAGTATGAAGTCAGCTCTTCTCCGCTTCAGACTTTGCACAGCTCTGTAATGTTCTGATGTTTTCGTCTATATTGCGCTATCGAAAATACTCGGTAACAATCACTTAATGTTTCATGTAGACAAGTGAGACACATATACACTTTAAGAATATTGGGCGATAAAACGTGCTATATCTCATTGAAGAATCGCCTGAGTCTATATTGTATTGGGATCTTTCTCATGTCAAAATACTTTTAAAGTATTTCTGTTTCAGGTACTAAAAGTGAATCAACTAGTGACATTATGAATACGTAAGCTATATTTCATAACAATATTAGGTTAATAAATTTATAAAAAGCAAGGCAAAGTAATTTCAAATTTTTTGTAAACATTGTAAAACGAATTTGTTACGATACAAAACGTGCACTATGATCATATTGCACTCTATGTACTATCCTATGTGCTGTCTTAATTAGATGCTTTGTTCTAAAATAGATTTTGTTGTAGTCTTGTATATCTACAAAAATATAGTACTGTTAATTATCTTTTAAGGCTGAAAGGACATTTTAAACGGGCCTTTGTATTATAAATTTATTCATCAATAACTCTAAAAAAAAAGATAAGTCTTAGAAGAAGTTTGGGATAAGTTACGCCTTTTATTTGGTTTAGTTAGTAGATGGATTTTGACAAGTTAATGTTATGGCTACGATTTCATCATCATCGTAAGCGTTCAGTCCACTACTGGGTACAAGCATTTTCAATGATCGTCAAGGCTGTCAAACATCTGCTAAGTTTCAATTTGAACAGGCTGTCCCACTTTATCGGACCAGAACTTTATACCCCTATCAGCCATCTGTTCTTTACACTAAGTGACTGACGCAAAGGCTCTTCAATGAGCTAATCTATTGGACTGTCGGTAACATGAGCTATTGTTTATTTTAAACAACAATGAGCGTGAATTAATTATAAAAACACTCTGTTATTAAGAAATATCACTAGATGTAATTTATAATACAAAGTTTATATGCCACACCATGAGAGATCCAATTGTTTTTCCTATATTTTAGTAGTCACTTCCCTGGCGTAGAGATGTGACGACTCCACTGTCCACATGACGGCGGATCTGCTTTACAGTGGGAGTAAGACAGATCCGCAGTACAATTACAATTAGTCAACTGCTAATCCGCCTGCACAAGAGAGGCAATTATAAGCAACTCTTTTTAATGGACGCCAACAAGATCGGCCGTCTTGGCTTTCTTTATAATGCCTATATCCAGCAGTGGATTGCTAAAGGCTTCAGCACTGGCAAGAAGACGCATGACATCTCAGTCTACCCCGTGACCACGGCCGCTGGAAAGTGTTCGAAACGTCGGGAATTTAAAATGTAAAATAAACGCGATAAAATCCGTAAAGTAATTTTATTTAATAATGTATAATATTCGCGCAAGCAATAGAAATAATTATGCTAAAGGCTATTTTATGATGATGATGATTTTGAAGTAGATTTTTTGTTTTTAACGACGACTATTAAGTACCATACAATCATTGCAAGTCTTCATTTTGTCATTGATTCTAATAATTTAATTACGCACATAAGTAAAAGAATACAAAATTAAAAGTTTTTCGTTTCTTTATGTCTGTAATATAAAAAGTAAAGTTTTACACACTTACGTAATAAACATTATGCTACTAAACATCGGTAATTGCAGCACTCTCATGTTTGAAGAATGAGGTAATATTAGTTTAATGGATAAAAAATTTAAGACTGCTATACATGGCTAGAAGTATCCTAGTGTTTGTCATCGCTATATAAACGGTAAATAAAGAGTTTGTTCCATTTTACAATGAATTAATCAACCATTCGACAAATATTTTTAGGTGTAGATGGAAAAAAAACCATATTCTTACTTATTTTTGTAAAGAAAATTTGTAAGTATTCGGTATAGCATGAGACATATTTTTTAAACTTTAGGCTTGAAGAGCACGTTTGGCAATTTCAAAAGGTTAAGATCACTACAATGTTTTATTCGACGAAGGAATAAGTTTAGTCTTCATGTTAAATCTCAATTTATTTCTTGCTTACTAAATTGAAGTTTTATTTATTATTTCGCTTACAATATTACAATATTTACAATATTAAACATTCTTTACTTATTAAAAACGTTATCAGCTGTTATTAAAATGTTAGAAACAGGCAAAGCTTTGTAAAAACATTCTAAAATAAATTCTTACATGCGTGAAAATGCTTTAATATTAAATCTGACAAGATTTGATGGAGTCTTTTACCTTAGCTTTTTTTACAACTAATCAAGCACCAACTACTTTGAACATTTATAGATTTTCTTTTTACAGGAAACAGCTTGAAAAAGTACCACCGCGGTGCCTATTGCTACTATAAATTAGTAGTATATAAACACTATTGTCTTCCGGTTTGAAAGAGCTACATAATCAGCGTAACTAATGGATAAACAATACATAATCTTGGCACTTTGTGGCGTTTTTTGCTGTGTTTTTTGGTAAGGTATATACTGTCAGATATACCTCAACAGGCTATTAAGGCAATCTTTTAATTAATATGAGTTCACGGAAAGCTTTATGTAAGGTCTTTAATAAAAACTGAAATTTTGACTTCGCCCTCATTATATACATATTTGAGAATGTTGTTTGCGAGCAAAAGTAAGCGTTTGCAAGAAAGATATAAGGCCGCGCAGAGGATAACAGGTTAAAAAATCAGGTTAGGACAGACCAGAACAAAAATTCTAAATGTTTATTGGTATACATATGTATAATAAACAAAATTATAACCAAAAATAACTGAAAGATACGAGCTTTCTTCAAGTAGCCAAAATAACACTAATCAAAAAGGCTCCACTACTCTCATAAAAATATATTGAGGGCCAAGATGTGTAAAAGTCGTCTATATTCTGCACTAGTTAAAATTCGTTACAATTTTTACTATAATTTATAATTAAAATATATATAATATTTATACATAGCTGTTATCCCGTGCAAAAGGAGAAATTTCCAGAGGATAATGAAATATACTATGTAGTATAATATAAATGAGTTATTTTTATTGCATGTTTCTTTCATTAGACACAAATTTTAACGGCTTTTGCTTCGACAATGAGGAATTTCCATATTAAATTTCATCCCAATTTATTTCTCGTACAGTTTGAAAGCACGAAATTGCTAGAAACACACCACATATGGCTCGTTTCGAGTATCTAAAAACGAAATGTCATCGTTCAATGTTCAACTGAGACGGTTTCCATATAAACTTTTATTTGCTATTTTAACGGTTTTTATCGTTATTTATATAATTATGACCTTTGTCCTTTTTTGAAATCTATAATAAGTAGGTAATAAATTTCATTATAAAACAGTTCAGTGATTTAGACACTTTCGCATATATAATATTGCAGTATAGATTACACAAATGAGGTCATTGTAACAATTATTGTAAGAATAAGCTTTAAGTATTTCTAATAAAAACTTTAATCAAGAAAACCATTTATTTAATCGTTTTACTAACGAAATATTGTCACAAAGGAATTTATAATCTTTATTACGTTTTAATGTTAAATAAAAACTGTCTGAGAATTGTAAAACGAAAATTACGTTCCCGCACATAAAAGAATCGCTGAAAAAGTTTTTGATCACAATGAAATCTAGTTAGCTGTTAACAGCGTCTTAAGATTTTCACGAATTAGAGAGCAACGCGATGAACATTTTAAGTAGGCAGGGGAGATCCCTATGGAATAATTATCGCAGTTTTATATTCACACACAGTAATAAGGAGTAATAAAAAGCGTAACTAGATAATTGTATACACTTATAAGATAACAGTTTAATATAACGACAAATAATGTTTAAATTATAATGATCATCGTCAGCCCGAGTGAGTCCTCTGCTGGGCCTCTCCTAATGCACGCCACTGCTTCCGATCTTTGGCTGTTCTCATCTAGCCCACACCGGCCACATGGTTGCGTCGGTTGTTCATAGGCCGCTGTCCCTATCCGCCGCAACTTAGCGGGGCCGCACTGCTCATGCGGTGTGGAGGGGTCGTGGGAAGAGGGAACATTCGGCATGGTGTCGTTGATCTCTTCTTCTTCTACGGTCGAAATAAAGCTAGCGGCGGAGCTTAACCTCGAGGCCGCCGCTGAGGGCCGGAAGTCTCGCCTCTGCGTGGGCTGAGAACTCCTGGCTCCCATGGCCTGTGAGTAACAGACTCGGGGGAGCCTGGTACCTAACTTCAGGGGCCGAGACGAAGGGCGCGTTAGTTCCGACGCGTCCAGGGAAGGCAGGTGGCCTTAGGACCGAGATGGGGATGCTTCGGCGGCCAGCGCTGGTGGGGTCGCAGAAGACTGCGAAATAGTTCCTGTTACGATTTCTAGCAGAAGAGTTTAGTCCGTGAGTCCGAATACGTGTGCCAAGGACGGTATGCGTAGCATTTTCAACGGTAAAAATAACGTGGTGATCACCATTGTGACAGTAAATGATCGGTCATCTCAATGTCCTTATTAAAGTAACAACAGGAAGCTTCTAATATTTTTAATGTCACTTTAGTGACTATGTAAATGGTACTGTCCCAAAAATTAAAGAACAACAACTGAAGTTATACTAGTAGCCCAAAAAATGCGTTTCGTATTTTAACAAATGGATAATTTTTAATTCTTATTCGTATTTTTTTTAATTTACAATTCTAATAAAAACTAAAGCTATATCGCCTACGCTTAATGCCATTTTTGATTAACTTCGCAAAAGAAGGAGGTACTCAATTCGGTGCGTAAGTTTTTTATATGTTTTGGCCACTCCTAGCGCTCCGATTTTGTTCATTCTTTAAAAGTTACAACTGTCCTTAGACCATCTTATATAGGAAAAGTATATTAGTGATTTTACTGCGTATTTTTTAGTATTACAAAACAATAATATAATAAAATTGTTCTTTAGAGTACTTATAAACCACCCCAAACAAACTGGACTATGTCCGTTTGGACGTAAGACCCAGTCATTGTCGTTTTATTGTTGGAATTCCATCAAAGCAACATTGTGAGCTTTTAAAATGTTATTGCTCTCAATCTTGGCGGAAATAAAAGTCAATAGCCAGGACAGCCACAAAAGAGAAATAAAAGAGAGAAATTTAAGATGTTTGTCGCGATTGTTTAGAAATGGTTTTAAAATGTATATCTTTATTATTTTTACGAATGTTGTACAAGTTAATAAGTGTCATTTAGAGAATATATTTATGAGAGTTATGACCACATACCTAAAACAATTTAGTCTGTAACTTATTTTTTTTAAATAGCTAATGTTTTATAATAAACAAATTTATTTTTATTTCGACATACTGATCGCATTTAAAGTTGTAATAGCCGTTGTTAAAATACTATTAAACACTATATATAATTAGGTTGTTAAAATATGATCTTACATGTTAGTCTAATACTAAACGTTAGTGGTTCAAAACAATTGTGTTGTTAATTTTAATTTTCTATGGTTAGTTTTTCTTATTAATCAATGCTTTCATCTTTATTTCAAAATATTTGACTTTGGAAACTTTTTATACCAAGTCGATATATGTATAACAATACAAAAAAAGAAATACGAGTACACAGGCACACTATGTGTATTTTTCGACGTATGCAATAACTAATAATGAGATAACATTTGCTTTATTCAAATTTGAATTGGGACAGATGTAATTATGATCCTTAGCAACGGAGAATCATAGTACTTATGGTGTAGTTACCATTTAACTGCCACTCAGTGACATTGCTTTTTTGTTGCTCTGAGTTTCAATGATTAAATGAACTCTGACATTAAACTATAAAACACTATTTTTATTATGATCAAGTTCAACAATTGATAATTGTAGAAACCGGAGTAAAAACAGGGATAAAAACTGGTTATAAAACACTGGTTATATAACGCTTATAGCGTGTATTGAACAGTTTTATGACTCATGTGGTATTTAAGCAGAATGATCATTAACGCCACATTCAGAGTTTTTTCAGTAAATAATTTGACAGAATAGGTGCGCTAACATATTATACCTTCATAGTATATAGAACTCAGTCAAATGATAAAAAATAGTATGAGAAAAAGTAGCATTTTATAGTGTCTCATGGAAAAGAGTTCCAAAAGTAGTTACCTTGAAAAAAGTTATCTTAAAAGCTTAATTACTAGCTTAAATGTAACAACGTTAAATTAAATATTCAGATATTCCCAAACAGAACACTGATAGCGTTTTACTGGCGTTTTCGGTGTCCTCTCTTGATTCCTTCTTATCTGGGTTGCTTTAATGTGAGGGAAAGTAAATTCTGTCCGTTTATGCTTCCATAACACTTTTAGTGCTTGTTTTGGAAAGAGGTAAAATAAAATTAAAAAATACTGAAATATGCACATGTTGTCTCTATGATAATTTTTTCTAAATAAAAAAAGTTAAGCAAAAATAAATACTTCCTGGAATCTATTCTAGATATATACTAAATTTGATCAAAACCAGGACAGATGGATACACAGACAGAGTTTCACATTTATTTTAATATTTTAGCATGGATTTAACACCGTTTGCATAAAAATCAAATTAAATAAAAATTCGTATGAACAGTAACTGTTACATAATGAGATTGTGTATGTAAAACATTTCTCTGTCTATTGATGTCTATTTAATTTGAACAATTTAAACAATATTTTTATTAAGCTCATGTCACTATGCTTGGAATTGAACCGAATTTACTTGATGCTCTTTAGCTGTAGATAATATAAATATTTCAGAAATGTTTGTATTTTTAAATTATTTTTATAAAATCCTTTTTGACAGTACCATATTTTATTTTCCATAATAATTCTTTAAACAATATCAAGCAACAGTCAGGAAACACATTAAATTTATTGCATGGATTCTAATAAAGAAAAAAAGAGCACCATAACACTTTAAATTCACAAAGTAGGTCCCAAATATTAATTGTCGTTAAAGTTATTGTTGGATTATATTTATCAATTTCATGATGCCTTTAAATTAGAATTGATAATTAGCTTTATAGCATCCATCTTATATTTTATTAATTTACCATTATATTACATTTTGCTATTTGTAAGCAGCCTTTTAGTATTAAGAGTTTTAAAATAATAGATTCACAAGAAATGGCGAGCTCTTATCCGAATGGCTCTTTCCTGCTTACTATGTTAATTATCACAAGTAACTTAACAAATGCTTAACTAAGACTCTAAGTAATAACCACACATAGAATTGTAAGCTCAGCTGAAAGCTCTACGTACAGATCTACAATGTCTGTTTGGTGTCGGATCCATAAATATAATAAAGTACTACTGAAAAAATTAATAAAATGACGTCCACCTTACTTTATAATCATCGGCCTCTAATAGTCCACTGCTACACATAGGGTTAGTTAGGGGGTTTGGACCGTACCCCACAACGCTGGCCCAATGCGGGTTGGTAGGTTGACCGACTTTTTACATGCCCATCCGACTCATTGATCATCTTACTTTTCAGACAATTGGGTGATCGGCCCGAACCAACTAGGAAACAACACTAAAAATTTGTTGAGACCCCGCAGGATTCGAACCCACGACCTCCGGTTTCTAAAGCATACGCCCATACCACTAGGCTACGGAGACACCTTACTTACACTATAATAACTACATGACAGCTAATACTTATGATTAAAAAAATGCATTACTAGGGGCTTAAAAGCTTAAATATCTTTATTTATATCTTGAAAAATTAACTCTGGTTTCCCTTCATTACCTACGTGTCTTGAAAAATATTTGAAATTTTTCTTAATAATTACGAATTTATAAAATCGGTTGTATCATGCACTGCATGGGAAACTATAAATAAATATGTGACGTATATAGGCACTTTGGTGTTTGATGTTTATTGCGTCCATATTTCAGCTGAAGCACCTTGCAAACCATTTTCGTCTTTATTTATGTGTTACACTCTGCGGGCTCCTATGGAGTAGGTGGCTACTGTGATATTACGAAATTGGCCTTTGATTCCAGCTTGATTTATTTACCTACAATAATATTACTAATACCGTGTGTAATATAGATCCGTTTTGTTTCTGTCATTACTCGTAGTGAAGAGTACCTATTTGTCAATTTGAAAGAAAAGTTGAAGTACTAAAAAAATGTTAATAATCTCCGAATTACATTGGTAGTACAGTTTATTATTGTATTTCTCTACTAATAACCTGCTGATAATATTAATAGTAAACGTAAGACACTAAAAATTATTATCTAACTACAAAACATAATGGAACAATCACAATTATAGTAGTTAGCCGCATAAGGAATGTCGTCGATAACGGTCGTATTAGTAATCCATATAATAATAATTTTATTAATTTGTTTAGGGTCATATTAGCACCGTAAAGCACAGTTTTAACACTTTTGGCGCAGTTAGTATAGTGGTACTTAAGTGGTACCTGTGATTCTAGCATCAACGACAAGAATACACTTCCACCACAGGTTTACTCACAACTTTTAATGTAACAATCATCGGAAGTTGTGATTAATTATATTTAATTTTACTAATACTCTGTAACCGCAGCTTTTATTAATAACTTATTTTAAGCCTTCAAAATCTCTAACCAAACGCTGTCTTCTTTTTCACCTAAAAATATTTTTGCTTACGTTTCTCTACAATGTTCAAGACTATTGAAAACTAACCTATTTAATTAAACCTGCTAAGCAATTAAAATCAATTATCAATCGTAAATCAAAAACGCGGGAGCATCGGTCAAGACTGGCAAACAATCATTAAGATTATTACTGGAAGGCTTAGATAGAATATACATAATCCTTTAGTTAATACAATAAGATCACTGCTGCCTTTATCTTAATATATAACGTAATTTTATAACGAAAGTTGATAGTCTTCGATGGACTCCTAACGCAATTAACCAATTTTAATAATATTTGCGCGCCGTGTATAGTTTGGTCAAACTTGTTCCGTAGGATAGTTTAAAACTGAATTTAATGTCATAATATTGTTTTATTGCGAATTGCTTTACTATTATTTTTTTACAAACTTTTGATACAAACTGTTAGCTCCAAAACTTTTGACAGTTGTCGATATTTATGATTGGGTTGTGTTTACAGTTCAATAGATGGCGCTATTTTAATATGGTTATTTTTTTGTTTATAATAGGTGAATCATAAAAAATAATTGCGAAAAATGCGTAAATTAATAATAAGTTATAGTCAGTTAATTGTATAATAATTATTATTTATGGGTAACAACTGAGAAGGCATTATATAAAAATATAGTATTGAATAAAACGGCTTCCTAACATGCGTTTCAAATTCTAAAAAAAGAAATTAGAATGGTTTTTTGCAGTAGAAAGTTAAATAAAAGCGATATAAACAAAAAAATTTCATTATAAATCATGATAACAACGGAAACGAATGTAGGTACTGTTAATATTTAATAATTATTATTTCATACGATTTGTGTTTCCTTTTGCATGATATTATTAGAAAGCATATTTTTATCAATCGTATTCAGTTTGTCCACTTTAAATTCTAATCTAGTAAATTTTTATACAATTGTTATTTTTTCATTGCATTCAGATGTAACGTTATCATCGTCACCGTTTTTTTACAAATGACCTTTATTTAATAAAACACAGTGGTATATATGACTGATATTCGCTTTTCGTTTTTCTTCAAGTCTAAAATTGTTTATTACATAGTAAAATAACAAAACCTTCACTACAGCAACACGTGGCGGGGTCTGCTAGTAGGTTATTAAACTACACGAGAAAATCATTTTTTTTTTTGATGGATCTCGTGCTCTGAGGAAGAAACCTATTAGAACATAACTGGTTCTGGGGGCCCAGTTGCACAGGCGCGTCTCCCGTAAGTGACTTAATCTCACCAAGGGCCCCAGATGGGGAGCCTAGGCTTGGTTGTCACTCTTCTGGTTCCTGTTAGCATGCTGAATCGAGGGCTGCCCAGGTGGAGCCGACGCCTCGGCTCGATTCAGACGCTTTGCAATGATCATTTAATAGCTAGAAGAGCTCTATCTAAATTTTACTACCACTACTAAAGCGTTGGCGCTGGGAGAAGAAGTGGCGCAAGAAACCCAGCAACGCTCCTATCTAATATAGTGTTAAGCTGCAGTGTCATAGCAAAGGGTGTGTAATTATCGACCCACCCTCGGGGCCGATGTCATGAGGTGTGGTGTATGTCCCTACACCTGAGTGTAGGTGTGTCTGGCTACTGCTAGGGTGTCGCTACCTAAGCCTTTAAGGGCAGTAATTAAATCTTGATTTAACAAGAAGGAAAACCTAACCATCGCGTCGCCTCGTGAACTCATCTGTGCCTGATTAAATTCATCTAAATTAAACAAATCGAGTGATTTAGGAAGGACGCGGCGTTATTGCCAGTGCGCCATTGCCTATGGCTAGCATGCTGGCTCTTTGAGGCGGCGGCGGGCTGCTGTGCGCTCGAGTCGGCTCCGGCGCTGGCTGTTGCTACGCGGGCGGAACGCCAAGCATTTGAAGGACGGAGGGTGGGAATGCGGTGTGTGGATGGGATTGGTGGTCGCCTAGAAGAGGTTTCCTTGGGATCGCAGGAACTCTGCGTTTTGGCGCCTCGGCTGCCCTGAGGTAGTTGGTCCGTGTGGCGGAGCGCGGCAGTTAACGCACGCGGAGGTTCGTAGGTGGCGAGGACTTTGTCCTGGTCTGGGACAGGATGCGGTACCGTGGTCCCGAGGCATTTAACGCAACGGGGGCGTGCGAACAGTTCGCGCAGCGTGACCGTTTTTTTTTTTTTTGGCATACGCAGGCAGACGCAGTCGGGCCACCTGATGGGAAGTGGTCACCGACACCATAGACATTGGCAATACCAGTGGTATCGCCAACGCCTGCCTACCGTGAGACATAGGATGTTAAGTCTCGTTTACCCAGTAAATACGCAGGCTACGGTGCCCTTCAAACCGGAACACTGCAGTGTTTTCACACCATTGCTTCGCGGCAGAAATAGGCACCGCGGTGGTATTTCCACCCAGACGGTCTCCTGTAAACAGGGGACCTACCACCGGTAAAATATTATAATTATAATTATAGAATATTTGGCAGTTGTGACACTGCCCTGGCAAACCGTTAGAATGAGGCCGCTCAAAAGTGAGACGGCCGATCCCACACAGATGCTCGACGTCGTAGATGCGCTTACCTTCCTTGGTGCGCTCGAGCGTGACTAGCACCATACCATAAGGGCGTTTGGTGCGTGGGTGGTACATACTGAGGACTGGAATGTCTAATTCTTTAATCGCGGAAGTTATCTCCGCGCATGGGATCTCCTTAGGCAGCCCTTTGACCACTGTCCTAAGTACGCGCTCATCCGGGAGCGCGAATGTATGATATTGGTGTTCCTTTTCCCGGAGGAAAGAGGTCACCTTCTAAAGTCGTCGGAGTCTCTAATTGTAATTTGATCCCTGATTGCTATCAGAGGCCTCCAAATTTAAATCTATTGATAGGCCGAGCGTATGTCAACCCATTTTCCTTCTCGCGGAGGTAGATCGGTGGGGGGCGTTTCACGGGTAGCGGGCGGGGCGAGGGCCGGGGCGCCTGGGATCGGCGGGATGGATGGTTAGGCTTTTGTCGCCTGGGAGGACGACGGTTTGGGGAACCCGCTGGGGGCAGGTGGTGGGGATGTCAGGCTTTGCAGCCTTGACGGTAGGACGGTGTGGGTGAAGAGGTGCCCCTGCGCTTCCTCTTGATTTGACGGTTTTAAAGCCGTCGTTCGGATTGGTTTTGAGCTTGTGAATGCCTCGACCTCCATGTCCGATTCCGTGCGGATGCTAACGTCGACATAGTTGTCGTCGCTATCATCGTCAGGGAATGGCCTGGACGGTCCGGGCGTTGAGGTAGGACTGGTGGGTCGGGTAAGTACTCAGATATGAGCAGGTGCACGGCGTCGGTGAGCTTCATATATAATTTTTACTGAGCTTCGCTGATCGCCCTTGGTGTCGAGACCAAAGCGAGTAGCGAGCCCCCGGTCGACCATTATGCCGATTGTGACTTGTCTAGCTGAGGCGAGACATCTGCGGCGTCATCTGACGCAATCTGTGTGCCCCGGTGGTTGCCGGGCGTAGTTTCCTTACCGCCCTGCCGGCTACGGCAGGGAGGTGTGTCTGACTTGCTTCTGAAACAGGAAACAGAATATTAAAACGTTCGGTGGGCCTAGTAAAGTCGTTAAAACGACTTGTTCGGCCAAGAAACAGAATTAAATAACCCTAAGAAACAAGATTATGCGCTTAGCTACAAGCGGCTAGCAACACAATTGTGTTATGCAAACCGACCGCTTGAGGTAGCGCAATAAATTCCTTCGCGATGACGTCAGCGGTGCGACAAAAGGCTCTATGAGCGCACTCATAAAACGCAGATGGCGCAGCGAGACGGTTTCACGGCGGCGGACGATGACTTCTGCGAAGCGAGCTTGAGACTTGCGGCGAACACGTGCGGTCGGGACCGCTGCTGGAGGCGCTCTGTTGTGTCTGTGCGAGAAAATCATTGGCATCTCGCTTTATATAAAACCAGCATATTGACTAACTAGTGACACATTTAGTTAAACCTTAAGGCAAAGAGGTGCAAATAAAAAGCTTTTCATAAACATTGTACCTTATCATATATAACACACAAATGTACCTAAAAAAAAAAACTAATAAATACAGTTCATTTCATTATTGCGTTAGTCCATTTAATATGCAACTCTCCACCAATTGGGAAGTCACTGAAGTCTATAACATAGTTTATTACACATAACCATGTAATCACAGCTTAAAAATGTAGATTTAATATTTAAAATGATATTTTCATAGCCAGAAATAAACATTCCTTCATCCTTACAGAGTAAGTTGTCTAGATAAAAGTATAGACACGTAACAATATGTACATTTCGAAAAAAAATGTTCTAAATATTACTCACGTATTAAGTACAGTATTTATATTTATAAGTAAAGTATTAACAAAAAAATCAGTTTCAGAAATATAGTAAAGTAAATTTCAGATACCAACATTAATTATTTGAATATGTTTGTTTGTATTCCTGTAAATTGTTGAACGGTAAAGATTTGCCTCATGAATATTAGTTAGAAAACTGACTAATTTTCGCAATATAATGTTTAACGAGTTATTTATAAAATTCTAAAGCATTAAATATGTGTATATGCATAACTTGAGCTATTTCTATTTTAACAAAATAAGTTTAACGTAAATTTGCAGTTACAGCTGTTACCGAAAATGTTTATTCAGCTCATTGACGCTGGAATCACAGGTCCCGCTGACAATTTAACAAATGAGATTGCTGCATTATGTTTGGCAATCAAACAAATGGCACGGTTTCTCATTTAAAGTACGGCACCAACGATATAAGCACGATCAAATTTAGTCCTGTCACTAACCTTTTATTTTATAACTACGTAGCCGATTCGTATGCGCTTACGCTTTAGAAAATGAAGGTTGTGAGTTCGAATTGTACCAACTTGTAACCATTACTTTATCCTAGTTTATTAGAGCTATGTTCGCTGACCACTTGATTGTCAAAGGTTAAGAATGTTTACACCTTAGATGGACATGTAAAAACATGGTCCTGCGTCTTATTCATCTCCAGTATTCTGTCCCACCAAGCTATTGCAACAACTTCATTGCGCGTATACTTGTGCACAATAATATATCCAGCGCAGATGGCTGATCCGTCTGATATGCATGGCCCGTCTTAGCCATAATCAACTCAAAAAACGATCTATTAAAAAAAACATTAACAAGTTTTTTTAAGTCAATGTAACGCGATCATTAAATTAAAACAACAGACTGAAGGTTAAAAATCATTAGAGATACTCGGAGTTACCCATTTCTTATTACCTCCACGCGGTTTTCACTGGTTGTCAACGCGGGGACCTCTGGTTGACGACGAGGCGCTGCCAAAGCGCAGTTTACGCATATTTATTAAATTATTTTCTTCATTTAGCCAAATCGCACATTATAAAATATGAAAATAAGGAACACTGGTACTAAATTTCAACAAACTACTCAAAGATTACATGACTAAGCTATACCAATTTATTAACCACAATTGCCCTAACCAACTAGGAAACAACAATTAAAATTTGTTGAGTCCCCGCAGGATTCGAACCCACGACCTCCGGTTTCTAAGCCACACGCCTATACCACTAGGCTACGGAGGCAGTTGAGCCAATTCGCGGTCTCTAACTTTTTCTTATTTTAATTTTATTTATTTTAATTCTTGTCATCAAATAGAAAACGACAATACAAAACTATATTACCGGCATGATTGATTTGATGAACCCATAACCTCCGTTTTGCAATGAAAGGATCAATACCATCAATAGAAATAGAAATGTCACTTTTATCATCTCGAAGAGTTGCTGAATAATCTCTAAAAGAAAATATCAGCGTAAGACGCAACAAATCCGTTGACCACTTTGAGACATGATATTTTTTGTCTTCTTTACCCAGTAATTACGCTGGCAGTACCCTTCTAACCACAATATAGAAGGTTTTACACAGTACCGATTTGTGGCAGAAATAGACGGCAGAATATTAAAGAGGTACTACACTAGACGATCTCTTTTAAAAAGGACCTTAAGTACCAAAGATGTGATAAGTTTATTTAGATTATAAGATCTTAAAAAACTATCCTTGGGGGGGTCTCTGTCAA
Source organism: Lamproptera curius (assembly GCA_029286875.1). Classification (NCBI taxonomy): domain Eukaryota; kingdom Metazoa; phylum Arthropoda; class Insecta; order Lepidoptera; family Papilionidae; genus Lamproptera; species Lamproptera curius. The sequence goes on from JAGSMT010000023.1 coordinate 1,878,460, forward strand.
ATTGACAAGTTCTATTATTGATGACATATCACTTCGCATAGCAGCAATAATGCAATTTAATTATCACAGAGAGCAAATTTTCAGACGTAATGGAGCATGGCTAAGTTATACCGGTTTTAAATCATGGTGCAATACGGATCTTAATGATTTGGACCAATATCTGTACTGCCTACTCTTTATGAAGTATTTTGAAAAATTTTTATCAAAACAATTTATCAAGCTTTGAGATAAAAAAAGTCACATATGAAAATTGAAAGAGCAAATACGTTCGATGAAAGTAATTCTCGTCTACATTTGGACATTGGCCAGAGCTCATCCAATGCGATGGTTCATTGTGAATACTCTCAACGTAGTGATAGTAATTGACGTCGTAACGATTTCACTGAAAACTACGCCAAAAGTTATTTGTGACGTCTAATTTTGAAAACGTCGTTGTTAAGAGTAATCTCACTTGACTTTCAAATATTTATTTGTTGTGCAACATGTTACGGGCCGAACTTTTTAATAAATTAATGCTTAATGGAAACTCTTAGTACATATTTCACTCATTTTCTTGACTCGCACATATAACGCAGATATAAAAAAACCTCTGCAGGGTCGAGCATTGCAAATTGATATTTTCCTTAGGACTACCAAGTAGACAACCTAATCCAATTAGAATAAATAAAATTTTAACTACATAAACCGTAAATTGTACGTAGTTTTCTTATAAAGAGAATTTATTTTGGAAGTTGATGGGATCTCTTTATGTATGCTGTTTTCCTTTGTCCAGTTGCTTTTTGTTAATTATTTCTGTTTTTCATGATAAACGTAACTACGGAGTCATTTAGAGCATCATTAAATTACTTACAGGGATAAATCAATTCCTGTACTTAAGACGTATTATCATTACATGAGCCCTAGTCACATAATACTTCAAAATGCAACTTAACAATATCAAAATTTTTACAAAAATTATGATTAAAGATACTTTTTTATTGATTTAAAGGCTTTGCTTTAAAAATTTACCTCGTTTGTGCAACGTAACGTAAAATTTGCAAACACTCTGAGTAATATACTCAGATATATAAATTTAATATATAAATATATAAATTTGCAAACACTCTGAGTAATATACTCAGAGTGCTTGCAAATTTTTCGTGAGAGTTTAAACTACCTGCTTTTTCAATTATCTTCATTTAGAGAAAATGTTAAATAAAAGGTTTGCAAGTTAAAGATGATTTTGCAGCCCTAATTACAATAGTAAGCCGCAACGAAATGAGTCGCAAAAGGGTTAAAGCATGATAGTGTCCTTAGTTTGTGATTCGTCATGTTGACTAGACATACGATTGATACGGGTACGGTCCCAAACATCTGTTTATGGGGTCCGTGTTTTGTATTTGTCTGCTAGGTTTGGAACTTTTGTCTTAAACTAAGTTGTAAGTAACTAGTTGTAGAATATAACAATTGAATATGATATGTAAAGTGACAACACAGGTATATATCACTTAGAACGATCCGGTTTCTAATGACAGAGTTTCCGTTAAGTAAAAATGATAAAACAGTAGTAAATGTGTTTACAAACTGGCGCTTTACATTTTTATAAAAGATCAAAAAATATTTACGCAATTCGATGTCATAAAAATATAATTATGCTATTTTAGTTATTATTAACTTAAATTTAATGAAAGTCATTCAAAATTTAATAGCAAACAAATTTTTTCAACTTTTAATAAATATATATTTTATAAATATTTCTTTTGAGATACATACATATACCAACGTTGTTTGCCCGTGCCCGAAACGTCGGTAATAAATGTATACATGCTCATGCATCATCAGCCTTTGATAGTCCACTGCTGGACATAGGCCTCCCTAATACCCCCTTTCCATTGGAGGTTTGGACCTATCCCACCACGCTGGTCCAATGCGGGTTGGTGGGTGGACCGACTTTTACATGCCCATCCGACGCATGGATCATCTTACTTTTCAGACAACTGGGTGATCGGCCCAAATTGTCCTAACTCAACCATGGAAACAACAATGAAAATTTATTGTGTCCCGCAGGATTCGAACCACGACCTCCGGTTTCTAAAGCACACGTCCATACCACTAGCTACAGCTAACGTGAAAAATCAGTAAATTTGTGGAATTATAAATTATTTTATGTTCATCATCATCAGCCTGTGTTAGCCCACTGCTGGACATAGCATACACCCCCCCCCCTAATGCACACCTTCTCCGTTAAAGCATCTATGCAATATACCAATTAAAATTTATGTTTTGCAAAAATATCTTGACTACAGATCATTATTTATACTGTTATTATTATTTGTACTGTCGTATAAACGTGTTAGTTGGGTTTGTTGCACTTCTTTACAATTATAGTAATAAATAAATTCTCATTAATAATGATAGTAGTCATTAATGGTTTTAAAAGTTAGTTTACAGTGCTTTTGATGTTTCTAATATTTTAACTGTTTCCAAGCTCGCGCATCAGTGGATAGTAACCAAAGAGTAACTGGTTGTAGCTTCTATACTTGAGAAAGGTCATCAGTCAATACACATGCAGACGATCCGCAGACGAGATACAGCACGTTGTAGGGTGTACCACTTTGAAACGACATGTCTACCCTTCCCTCACGTATCACATTAAAGGTTTACGTATTCATAACCAATTATTGCTATAAATGAAGAAGGAATAACTACTTTTACGTGCCCATGAGCTTCTATGAAACAGTTATTTATTTTGAACACTATTTTTTTTTTCAATTGATTGGAAATTAATATAATAGTCAGGATTATTGCTGACAGACTGCCTCCGTAGTTTAGTGGTATAGGCGTGTGCTTTAGAATCCGGAGGTCGTGGGTTCGAATCCTGCGGGGACTCAACAAATTTTCATTGTTGTTTCCTAGTTGGTTAGGACAATTGGGGCCGATTATCTGAAAAGTAAGATGATCCATGCGTCGGATGGGCATGTAAAAAGTCGGTCCACCCACCAACCCGCATTGGACCAGCGTGGTGGGGTACGGTCCAAAAAACCCCCTAATGGATAGGGGTGTATTAGGGGAGGTCTATGTCCAGCAGTGGACTATCAAAGGCTGATGATGATGATGAGGATTATTGCAGGAGCCGTTTAATTGCTGTTATACTTAGTTGTATCACAAAACAAATCTTTGACTCTTTTTTCGTTTTGTATGTTACAATGAACGCTTTTTGTTGGTATTATATCTAACATAGTAAATATAATAATAAATCTTGATTTACCTTTTAGCTCTGTGACAGAGGTATACGGTATATTTAGAGCTTTTTTCCATTGGTTAGTTCAACCAGTATTGTTTATTGCTATAAAGTGAAGTTAGTGTTTGTAAATTTTTTCACAGTTTTCAATTCATATAGGAATATTTTATTCGCCATCTAGTGTGAGAAAATTAATAATGGGCCTTTCAACAAAACTACTATTTTGTAATAATTGCAGGTGAAACAATTACTAATACATTTATTACGGTTTTATATCCGCCCCGCTTGTGACTTTTATTTCCTCTCCGACTGAAAGCAATAATATTTATTAGGCTTTCAATGTGTAAAAATAAAAGGTATATTTGTGAAATATTTTCCTTAAAATTTAAAGATACAAGACTGTTGTTAATTTTTTTTTTCAAAAATAAAATGTAAACTTTATTTTTATAAAACCATTGATAAGAACTAGATTGTGTTTTACATAATACAATCTGATTTTTACATGAAGTTTTGCAATTTTATTGCGTTAAATTACTCTGTAATAATTTTTAACTGTACTCTACGTTATAGACCCTTCCTAAGAAGGTCACAGGACAGACTTTGACCCGTCACATGTAAACAAGAAAAGGTCTAAAGTGTTTGACAAGTATTTTGCCATCCTCGCATAACGCGAGGTTCTGCCTAAATACCCTTTTTACTTCTTATCAAGAGACATCAGTTATAATTATATGTTTTATAAGTACATTGCTGTTTTGATGTACATAAAATAAACAATGTGAAATTCGTAAATAATTACATAGGGGTCTATACGACATGAATCTAGTTACATTAAACTAGATTCGTAAGCGACACATTATATCATTACTTGTATAAGTAAGTACACTAATAAGTATGAGATGCAAGGGCCTCCTTACAATCTTTGTTACTTTTTTTTGTTGCAAAATCCGTCTTACGGATTCCCGCCAAAGTGTATATGTAGGGTAGCATGGATATGTGAGGCTCCCCGGCCAAGATGTAGCGGCTGGTACAGCCACTAAAAAACCAACGGCTACTCCTTTCTCATTTCGCATTAGCGGGGGCCGCAGGTACTATTGATAGTCTTTAGCCACCCTGGTACGACGTGGCCCTTTTTTTGACTTAAGAAAAATTCAGTTTACGGATTTCGCGCCGCCATAGTGAAACGAAAGGTCTCGTAACCCAGGACACTATGAAGCTATCAGTGTTGCTCAACCCAGGGTGGGCACTCCTCCAGCACATGCTCGGCCATCTCCTGCGCACATACGCCACAGTGGTGCCACTCCTTTGTAGGCTCTCTACCGGCCATTCGACACCGTTAAACGGACCTGAATCGCGCGGAATTAGAGTGAGCAGGTGTGGCAGAGCACAGATAGTATGACCAAAAATGAGAAACACTTCATTATATCGTACAACAAGCGTGTATTCAGAGATGTCTAGGTGTTCTCAAGGTTTAATACCAGAAGTGATCACCGACTTCTGAGAGGCACCCTGAATATTAATTTTAAGCTTGAACGTTCCCAAATAATGAAGTCTAATCTTATCTTCTCCTTGATGAATGATCCTGTCACATTTCAGATCGATCTGGAAAATTGGTTTGCTGCCTTGGAAAATATATAATCGACGTAGACGTTGACTAGAAACTCGAGTGTTGCAAATATTTCGGGAAGATGGTGCAAAATTATGTGCTCTTCAACTAGTAAGAAGTCTAATTTTCCGAGGGAGACACTGGACCTCATGAACAAGCGACGTGATGATCAAACCGTCACTTTGTTTGAACAGCAGGATCTTAACTAGACCATCTCCAAACTGGAGGCGTGACCTCCGTTTACTCCAATCCAAAACCGGAGGTCCAAGGTCGTCGTACAGCAGCTCGGAAGAAGCCATCTAACAAAGTAGACAAAGAAAACGGAGAAGTCGTCGCTTCGAGACTAGAGGTTCTCTCAAAAAGGTTAAAAGTGTTTACATCCGGTCATAAGTCACAATCGGTACACCCAGAGCCGAAGGAGGAAAATTCTCGAGCCAGTCTAACCATCCAGTATTCCACCAGGCGTCGGAGGATTTTCCAGAATTGGCCTCAGCGAAATCAGACGAATATTAAAAATGGAAAAGCCCTGGGAGGGTACGAAGTCACGATAGAGCTACTGAAAGCCGTTGGTAAACCAGTCCTAAAGAGATTCCGACGTCTATCTAACTCTGCCCTTCTCCCCGGGAGAACTGCTGAGGAACAGGGGTTTCGTCCTATTGTTTTTAATAAAGGTTATACAACCCTATTGAAGAACTATCGGCCGATTTTACTGCTGAGTCATGTCAAGCGCAGACCTCAAGATAAGAGCCTGGTTCCAGAGGGATTATATCACCATAGACCACATCCACAGAGTGAGCCATACAGAAGAAACATAAGTATTACCCCTGGCATGAAATTTGTGGATTATGATAAGGCTTTTGTCTCCATCGAGGCCTGGTCTTTCCTCGAGTCCTTACAGTGGTGTCAAATTGATTGGCGAAATATAAAATGTGTGTATCCACTATATCTGTCGTAGTCAAAAGTGGGCAGACTACTTTTTTTAACTATGGGAAATGCATTTACGCATCCCGCCGCGTAACGGGCGAGTATGTGAGACTCGCCTGCGCATTGCCGAAATACCCACTAAAACCACATCGAATGTCATCCTCAGCGCTTGTGAAGGACTCCGGGATCTCCAAAAGAACGCACCGGAGTCCTTTAGTGCGGTGCCCCTGTAAGATAGCTAAGTTCTTCCTCTACGGCTCCTCCTCCGAGAGCGATCTGCACAATCCCTGGCTCGTTCAGCATCTTCCTTTGCAAGCATTACTATATCGCAAAAGGAAAGGACACTGTGCCACGCCTTCTCGTCATCGCCGCTACTACGGCCACCGGGGAAAAATCTTGTCCGATGCTCCGATTCACAAGCTGGGCATTGTTCGAGCGTGTGCTGCGCGGAATCCTCAGCCATCCCACAATGATGGCATTGTGCCGACTCCTCCCTACCTATCCTGTGCAAATACTCACCGAAGCAGCCATGTCCGGTGAGTATCTGCGTTACACGGTAGGTCAACCGCCCACTATTCTCTAGCCAAACCGTTGCTGCTGGGCAAAATCGCACTAACTATGTGCTGACGAGTATTACGAGGTTCTGTTAACCTTTCTCGCTGGCGCCCCAGTGCCCTCTTTTTGGCAACTTGTCGAACTCTTCCACCATCTCTTCTGGATCATCGTTTTGGCGGAGGATGCGGATCTTATGAAATTTCTCTGCGTTCTTATCCGCCAGGATGTCCAGAGGTTGAAACGCGCCAAGAGTGTAGCCGCTTTGTTCGAAATTGCGTGCATTGCGTAGGGTTAAGCGTTGCCACCCGACGCCTACCACGTCGCCCTACAGCAGATCATATGGCCTCTATGCAGGCGTGGTAGTGCACTATAGTGCAACACCACGCCTGCATAGAGACGGTGGGCTTCTTCCTTCGGCCCTCCTTGATTCGGTAGCAGCCGGTGCAAAGCACTTGCTACCTTTTAAATCCGAGGGACGAAACGAGCGAAGTGCTCGAGAAGGTTCCATCGACTATCTTATTCCAGTCCCTACTGAGTGGTCGCCTTGGACACTATGTCTCGCGATGGTACCAAAATATCGGAGGTTTCTCCATTCGAGTCTAGGCCATGGAAACCACATGCCCAGCCCGATTTGCGCAGTCTCGTATTCTACCGAATTTGTGAAACCACAGAAATGGCTAAGCCTTGGCGGTCCGCATGGGAAAGAGTTGCCTCCACCAGGTATGAAGCTGGTGTCATCCGCGTTAACCATAGCTTAGCCCAATGGAGGCAACTCCGAGTGCTGCATCGTTACCGATATTCCACAAGAACGGTCCTAAAAAATGGGCAGACTTAGCCTATTCGCCTGTGCCGGGGTGTGAGACGAGGAGATGTTATGTCTCCGAAATTGTTCTCTGCCGCGCTGGAGGGTCTGATATGTTCAGGACACTCAATATATCTCACATTTGCGATTTGCGGACAATTTGGTCATCATGGCTGAGACCGCAAAGGACCTACAGAAAATGGTGTAATGCCTGGCTGAGTCATCTGTACATATTAGTCTCCGGTTGAACTTGGGTCGTTCATCCGGGTTCAATCACAATTGGCGGCAACTCCTCGAACTTGTTTAGAAGAACGTTTACCTAGGGAAAATGCTTGACTTAGCTAGAAACACTTTTGAGCGAGAGGATAACAAAAGAAGCGATTTGGCTGGGCAGTTTTTCATTAGCTTCGTCAAGTGTTTTCGTCACTCATCCCACAATGCTTCAAATCGCGGTCTACCTGTCAGGACCTACGGTGCAGAGACTTACGTTTCAACTGATCCACAAAGTGGGCTATGGAGAGGGCTATACATGGACTATCTCTGAAGGACCGCATCAGAAATTATATGATCTGTCAGAGAACCAGAGTTACCGATATATGCCCACCAGATTAGTACGCTGAAGTGGCAGTGGGCCGGTTACATAAGCCACAGAACTGACGACCAGCGTGAAGTCGTAAATTTAAGAGTGGAGACCAAAGCTTGTATACGTACTGCGTGACACCCTGTGGAGTGACGACATTCGCAAAGTGGCCAGTGCAGGCTGGATGAGCATAGTTGAATATTGTAAGCGGTGGCGTGCATTAGGGGAGGGCTATGTCCAGGAGTTCACTGACACAGGCTGATAATGATTCATGAAGAAAGGCATGGTCTATGGACGCCTTTTTGTAATCATAATGTATTTGTACTAAACTAATACATGGGCAAAAGCTACTCTGTGGCTTTTGGCCTGCAACATACTTCGTAGAGCCGATAACCAATGGCAGAAAAAGGTTCTCGAGTGGCCTCGTACTGGCCTACGCAGTGGGGAACGAAACCCCACGAGATGTAGTGACGACCTGTGCAAATGTGCAGGAAATCGGTGGATGCATGGGGGATGTCTATGTCTTGCAGTAGACTTTTGTGGGCTAATATTATGATAATTGTAATTAAAATCATTTCTATACAGTTATGTAACTATTTATTTAATAAAAGTTGGTCAAATATTTTTTTTGGCGTCTTACATTTATAAAACAACATTAGTACTAATTTTTACTCATAAAGCATGAATTATCTGTTGTTTCACATTTTCAATAATATCATATTCTAGTCCATTTGATAGAAATACACAAAATATGCTATTATATGCTCGTAAAGTGATACAAAAAGTTTATGCTGCAACTCAAATTGGGCATTTTGCAACGGAATATTACGGAAAAGTAATGTTCACAACAGTTTCGATAACAACGTAGAAATTTGAGTTCAGGCGAAAATTTTCAATTCGACAGCACTTCAGCTCCACTGCTCGTGCGTGAAAACTTTGTACTGTTCTTACGTGGTAAGAATATGATTTATCATCATTAGCAGCCCTTCTCCGTCCACTGCTGGACATAGGCCTTTTTCAATGAACGCCAAGACGGCCGATCCCCTGCTAATCGCTGCCAATTTAAACCGGCTACTGCGCGAGATCGGCATCCCACCAGGTCGGGGGTCGAACAACGCTACGTCTTCCCAAACGTGGCCTCCACTCCAGAACCTTATTGGCCCATCGGCCATCGGTTCTTCTTACTACATAGCCAGCCCGCTGCCACTTCAATGAGCTAATCCTATGCACTATGCCGGTGACCTTAGTTCTTTGGCGGATCAATCGTTACGAATTTTATCCGACAAAGAAACTCAACATGGTGCGCTCATAGCCGTTGAGCTACGGCAAATTTGTGGACCAGTCCAAGCAGTCAGTGGCCGTAGGTCATCACGGGAGTACGCATTGGTCAAAGACTTTCGTCTTTAAATTCTGCGGTAGTATGACGGAGAATATGGTTCAGCTTCCTAAATGCTGCCCAGCCCAACTGAATCCTCCTATCAGCTTCCCTCTCGAAGTTGTGTCTTCCAACTGTAATATGTGCCCAAGTAGACATATTAATCGACAACTTCGAGAGTAACACGTCGACATTGACTGGCCTCGGGAGAACGTGTTCGTTGAACATGACTTTTGTCTTGTCCAAGTTCATCCTGAGGCCAATGCGTCGGAGGATTATTTGAGACTGTGCAACATTTCCTGCAAGTCCCCAAGGTTTCGGCCAATATAACGACATCGTCGGCAAAACGGAGATGTGAAAGGTACTGGCCGTTGAGTTCTTATGTCTAGGGTCTAGGGTCTTGAAGACATCCTCCAAGCATTAGTGAACAGTTTCGGGAAAGAACATCCCCTGTCGCACTCCTCGATGCATTTGGATTGGTCTCGTTCGACCCCGGAATCAGGACAGCCATAGACGCGCCACTATAGAGACCTCTCAACACCTCGACGTATCGATAATTGACCTGACACCGTTGAAGGCATCCAGAACAGCCCAGGTTTCTACAGAGTCAAAAGCTTTCTCATAGTCCACAAAGCAAGGCAAAGTGGCTGATTGTACTCGTAGGTCTTTTGTACAACTTGCCTTATGGTTAAGATGTGGATATGGTGCTAAATCCTCTGCGAACCCAGCCTGCTTCGTGGCTGGAATCCATCAACTATTGGTGAGGCGATTCGTCACGACTCTCAGAACAGCTTGTATATGTGACTTAAAAGCGAGATCGGCGGTAATTTTTGAGGAGAGTATTGTCTCCCTTCTTGAAAACAACACAACCTCGCTTTCAAGCCATGCCTTGGGGGAAATGCCTCTTTGAAGGACGGAATCGAATATTTTTTGAAACGCACTTAGAACAGGGTCCCCACTGCCAAGTAGTTCGGTCGTGATTCCATCCTTCCTGGAGCCTTCCTCCCTTTGCTGCCTAAGAGCCCGACTACCCATCAAAGCTGACGTTAGAAGCTCACCTGAATGATGTCGAGTCAACTAGCACGGGGATCGTTAGACCGGTAATAGGTTGAGGAGCCTGTGACGATTACAATTTGCGATAGAAGTCCTCTATCTCCGACAAGATCTCAGGCTTAGTAGAAACAGTCGAGCCAGAGCTGTTCCTGAGCTTCGACAGATGGCTTCAAGCTTTTTCAAACACCTTCGACCTCTATTCTGCTCAATCGCTCTAGTTATTCGTTGTGATTTGAGCAGCGAAGGTCTCGGCGTATAAGTTTGCGGATCCACTTTGAAAGATTTTCACATCTGTCGAAGTGGTCTCCTTATGCTGCCGACGTTCTCCATAAGATTGAGCGTCTCATCGGAGAGTTTGGACTTCTCGCCAGTACGCTTCCTACAAAACTTTGACCCACATCCCGTATGCAGTCCACCACGGCATCGAGGGCGTCGTCAACTGCCATTGTGGTTTCCGATATGTTAAGGGCATCGAATCGATTTTTTAATTCCAGTTGGAATTTTTCCAAGCCCATTACGGTTTGCCGGAAGTTAGGTCGGAGAGTAGACCTCACCAAGCGGACCCGCTCTCGCTGAAATCTAAGTTCAGGGTGCCTCTCACCAGTCGGTGATCACTTCCGGTTTAGAATATGATTACACTGTGTCAATATAATAGGGGGATTATATGCTTTTGGAGAACGGACGCTGGCTACGTCTGGCAACGTATGGCTGTTTTAGCAATGAACCATGCTATGGATGCATCTTTGTATGTCACGTAAAAGAAAGGTGATAAGGTCTATATATAGATATGTGACGAAAGTAAGAGAGCTCGCAACTCCAAGAACTGCAATTTGAAAATATCTGTGGTATACAATACACTTGCACAGGTCGTAAATGAGCTGCGATTCGCCCAATTGACCATAGCTGGTCGCAGATATGTAAGCTTCATAATAATCTTGCGTTCTTCAAAATAAAAGCCTGCGATTAAGATGCGTTCTGTAAAAGGATTTAATGAATCATAAACCCAATAAACAGTGTTTGTTGGTCATTCCTTTCTAAGTACTACTATTAATTTTAAACGCTATTTAAGTCACTGATTGACTGCTCTCAATCATACGTTGTCACAGGACGCGAGACAAGTGTCGATAATAATATAAATGCATTAACTTTTTTTGTGACCTTTTATTATTATTCTATATTTTTATTATATCTATTGATTTATTGAAATTTTAAAGATGTGCACATTAAAATCCTGCCATGGCACCGTTCCTACGACGACACCCTAAATGTGTCAAGAAGGAACAAAGTGTTTTGGTCGGTGCGAGTCCAACCTAGCACGTCACGAGTATGTGTAGGTATTTCCCCTCTGAAAAAAAGATAAAAACATACACTCCTTTACCTTCCATGCCGGCTCTACCTGGGATGTTGGTCAAAAATCTGACACAATCAAAATTAAATAATTTTGGTTAGTTTCAATTTCACGTATTTTAATCTGAAGTAAAATCTAAACGTTTTAAAGTAATAAGATTCTTCTTGGAAAAAACTACCACTAAAATTTATTAACAATACTCCTCACTCAGGATTAACCACATTTATGATCGCTTTAAGATATATGTAGATGATGTTTTATAGCTACAACATCAACTGGCTGGACTGGAAAATGCACTTAAGGAATTAAGGCCTCACCTTTCTTGATTTACTTTTAATCTTAATAAGTTTATAGAAGAGTTCTACGATTGTTTTATTCTAAAAAATCAATCAATTTCTTAAAAAAAAATAATAGCAAATTAAGAGCTGAATTTAAATAATATAAAATAGGAATTCTATTGCAGTCTCAGAAACCAACTATTAGGGCTGTTATGTAATAAAATTATGTCCGTTGAACAAAATAAAATAGACTGTCAGTAAATGATCAATGTATGTATAATGCGTTGTAATTATATTTTTTTTTTTTTATTATCTGCCATGCATCAAAAGTTCTTTTAATATTTTCTAAATATATTTTGTGATATTTTTATTTTTATTTAAAGATTTAAAAAATAAACACAAGTTAGATTGTCACAATGGCTTAAATCACATTTTAACCAGAGCTCTCCAATGACCCAAATTTTTACATACTATATTAATGTCTGTGATAAGCTGTCTATAACTGCTTATTTTAACATCTAATAGGCGAACGAGCAAGACAGCTTACATGATGGTAAGTGATTCACCGCCACCCACGGTCACTAGCAACGCCAGTGCGTTGCCTACCCTTCAGAAGAATATGCTCTTTTCTTGAATAACCCAATGTCGCAGTTGTTGGGGAAGACCGCTGTTGGCAACGAATTCCAGAAAATTACTGTACGTGGCAGAAAACTGTTTATAAAATGCATTGTGGTGGAACGCCAACCATCCGTATGGTGTGGATGATAGTTCCAGCTATAGCTATATTGCGTGAAGTGGTTCAACTTAATAGTTTCTATTAAGTTGAACCACTCCATGGAACACTCTCCATTGTAAATTCTGTAAAGTATGCATTAGAAAGATCCCTACGCAGTGCCAAAGGATCACGCCGATCGGCAAGTTCAGGATCGTCGACAATCCGAGATGCCCTTCGCTGGCTTCAGTCTAATGGAGGTAGCTGATAGCCCGGAGCCCGGGCCCAAAGGAGGCAACAATACTCCATGTGAGGCCGCACCTGCCCCTTATACAGTTTAAGGTGTTGAGCCGGCTAGAAGTACTGTTTGGCCCTGTCGAATACTCCGAATTTTTTGGAGGCCATTTTAGCATTGCTCTCCAAATGACCGCCAAACTGGATATCACTCGAAATGTCGACGCCCAGAATGCCCATGTTTGGCTTGGCACAAAAGTAAGTGTTTCCGAACAGTGGCGATGAGACAAAGGGGGCTTTTTAGCGGTGAACGCGCAAACTTGAGTCTTAGAAGGGTTAAACTGGACTAGATTTATTCCCCCCCAATCAGAAATCTTCACAAGGGATAATTCGATTACAGACACAAGCAGTAGTAAGCCTGTAGTTGGACGGATCTGAGCGGTGGCCTTTTTAGGGATCGGGTGTACTAGAGCTGCCTTCCATGAATGTGGGACAACGCCGAAGACATAAGAGTGTCTGAATAGGTGCAAACCGGTGCCAGCTCTAGAGCACACACCTTTAGCACGATAGGAGATACTCCATCGGGCCCACTGGACTTATTGACATCCAGGGAGAATAGTGCTTTCCTCACAGCACACTGTTTGTAACGGACGTCCGCCATTGTGGTTTCACACCTCCGTATGGTAAGAGAAGTTTTCCCCCTGGCGCCAAGAGTCGAGTTTTCCGCAAAGATACAGCCAAGAAGATCGGCTTTCTTCCTTGCGCAATAGGCCAATCAACACTCCTCCCCGCGCAAAGGTGGATGAGTCGACAAAAATTACCTAGGACAGCCTTGGCGAGAAACCAGAACGTAGGAGAGCCAGATGGCAGGCGTGCCAGTCTCTCGCCAATTCTCCCAACGTAATTCGATTTTGCCAATACAATTTGTCTCTTAATGAACCTGGAAGCAGATCAGATCAGAGAAGATATCAGAACGAGAGGATAGCATCTCTCGCTCTCGCTCAGAATCCTACTTCTGGGGAATTTTATTTGTATCACTCGTCGCCATTACAATATCGATCGATCATAAGGGGTGGGGAAGGAAAGGAAAGGAGAAAGGTCACTGAGGGTGAGGAATTGTGGGAAAGGGAATAATAACAGGAAGGGGCCAACTGATACACATTCCCACACGCAACGCAACAGTCCTAGAAAATCTGCTGCGACACGTGTAGTATAATGAAAGTGCTAGTTGCTATTTGGGCCCCGAGGTAGAGAAATAAGGGGTAAGGGCGCCAGGACTCTCACTCATCAGTTGAAACGCGGTGGAGGAGGCACCGGTCGATCCAGCCCATCTACGTGCTACAGTGAACTGCAGATTTGGATCTACTACCGTATTATTAGTCTTTATTAATTTATTTAATACATGTAATCGTAAAAGAAGAGAGTAGGTAAATTATCTTCCTGGACGATTAACAATAACTTTGTTATACACACATACACTTAAGGCTTTAAATGAACTTATTTATTTAATGACAAGAAATTTTGATTTGTATCGACGTTAGCTTATTATGTTTTTTATATTTCAAAACTAATTGTTATACGTTCAACGGCATATTGCTGAATTAAAATTTACATTTTTTTTAACATGAAAAGCATATTATTCACAATGCAGTAATCAAATACACTATTACTGGCATCACTAGTGAGTCATTGACCTGGTGAGATTACAACTAGATAGAAATATCTATAAATCATTTAACTACTTCTCCCTGTTCTACAATTCATAGTAACGTATTTCATATAATTCAGAATACACATTTTTAATCTATTTAACTTTGATATTTTTCGACATGTTATGACAATAAACCAAAGGACTATAAGGACTTTCATTATGTACCATAAACGACCAAAGGGATCGCGTAAACCATCGTCAAAGTTATTAACTTTAGATTGCAATAAACTGAATAGCGCCATGCTTTTACAGCGGAATTAGGAGACGTTATAGAGTATGTTAGGCAATTCATATCCCCTGCATAGGATAATAAGCCTTAAGGCAGTATCCATTAGGCTAATATTGGTTTATCTTTTAATTTTGTGGTTTATGTGTTTATGGCGATGTTAAGTAGGATAATATCCCCTTTTATGTCGTAAGAATGACAGCGCTTACGAAAATTTTACATTCTTCTTATATAGAAGACCATAAGCTTTTAAATTCGGTTTACTCTAAGAATAAATTTCTTTCGCTTCCTTTGGCGATCAGTTATTATTTTGTTTTTTAAACAATAAAATAGTGTTTATTATTATTAAGTCTGATATGCAGCGCGAGATTTAAGAAATATACTTAATAAAAAAAAAAAATCAGGATAGATAGGGAATTTAGTAGTTTAAAGAATGGTTTTAACAAAGATTGTACGTAAAAACTGTATTAACTGAGAAATTACTTTAACTGTAATCTGAATAAGTACAAATTATTATAATAAGGTCTCAGCAATATGCTTAATTTGTTTATAGTAGAGTAGTGTTAAATATTTTTCTATAAGTGATTGTTAACCATTTGCTTATTATAGCTTTTTTGACTGAGTAATCCTATTTTAACATACCGGGTGTCGGGGGCCCGTAGCCACAGCCGCGTCTCCCCACAGAGTGACTTAACAAGGGCTCCCAGATGGGGAGCCTCGGCTTGGGCCGTTACTCTCTGGCTCCCGTTAGCATGCTGAATCGAGAGCTGCCCCGGTGGGCCGAGGCCTTGGCACGATTCAGACGGATTCTTCAGATTCTTAAAGATAATTTAAAAGTCGCGTCGCCAGCGCGGCGGTGAATGCATTGCTGCTTATTGAATTCGTCTAGATTAACGAAATCTAGGATTTTGAAATAACGACCAGTTTTCTGGCTATTTGAGGCGGCGGCGGGCCGCTGTGCGCTCGGAGTCGGCTACGGCACTGGCTGTTGCCACGCTGGGCGGAACTGCAAAGTGTTGAAAGGACGGAGGGGTGGGAAGGCGGTGCTATAAGATGGATTAAGTCGTTGCCTGGAAGAGGCTTACCTGGGGTTCACCAGAACTTTTCGTTTTGGTGCCTTAGGGCAGCCGAGGTAGTTAGCTGTGCGACCGGGATTGTGGCAGTTAACGCACGTTGGGGGTTAGTAGGTGGTAAGGACTTCTTTGTCCTTGGGTCTGGGGCAATCGGTAGTGCCGTGATCTTTTAAGCATCTAACGCAACAAGGGCGAGGGAAGATATTACGCGAAGCGCGACCGTATAAGTTTTGTGAATATACATATTTGTCATAGGTTACAAAGAATTTCTTAAAAATAATTACAAAGACTCTGTAATTTAACCTAATTTTAGATATTCTGTCAATATAAGTAAATAGTTTCCTATTCCTATCTAAATATAGTGTTTGAAACTTACTCAGTGCGGAGTAGTCATGAGCACAAGAGCAACAACACGAAGTTGTGACATACCCTCGCCATTCTACACATCTCCGCTCTTTTGCATTAAAAATCAAATTTTCTACCCTTTTTCGCCCACCGTAACGATTTTTAACTGGCAGCTATTTTTCAGAAAAGTTTAAATGCGGATAGTGTTTGTGACATCTCACGGCTCGCTTCCAAATAATCAACTTTTACCTTTACTCGTCTTACCTTTTTTTCATAAGAATCGATTATGTATAAATATTCAAATGTTGAAAAAATCACTTGAAAATCGGTTTTACTTCGAATTTAAATATAATGGTCTGGTCTGACGTGACTTTCTCTAAGGTATAGCTAATAACTGATAGGAACTTAGGCGAGCTTTAAAAAAATGTTCTTTTTTGCATATTACGCATCAACATCTCGTGTTATGTATTATTATATAAGGGATCGTTTCAAGCCTTGTAAAGCTTCAACCCTATCGAGTTTCGACGAATTGCAAATGTTTAATTATTGTCTAAATGTCATCATTACTTACAAAGCTTTTTTAATGAGATTTTCAATTGCCTTTCAAATATACACCATGTCTAAACGATTATTGCCGTTGTAATAACCATTATATAATTTTATGTTTATGCCGATATGGTAAATAAAGACAAATTAGCCAAAACAAAATTGATTAGTCAAATATATTAACAACATATTAATCCTAATGGATATGTATTAGGGAAGGGGTGTGTATTAGGGGAGGCCTATGTCCAGCAGTGGACTATCACAGGCTGTTATATATACCCCTCCCCTAATACACCCCTACCCATTAGGGGGTTATGGACCGCATCCCACCACGCTGGTCCAATGCGGGTTGGTGGGTGGATCAAATTTTTACATGCCCATCCGACCTATGGATCATCTTACTTTGCAGACAATTGGGTGATCAGCCCAAATTGCCCTAACCAACTAGGAAACAACAATGAAAATTTGTTGTGTCTCCGCAGGATTCGAACCCACGACCTGCAGTTAAGCTATTCGAGTACCTACTGATGTAAAAGTATATATCTTATATAGGGTTCATATAAATCGCATGTTTTTTTAAGTGCTTATTAAATTAATTACTACGACATGCTTGGCGTAGTGGTGAGTGGCCCTGACTTTTATGCCAGTGGGTTTTGATTCGATTTCCACTGCATGAAAAATATTATGTGGTAAATATAGTTTTTTTTGCGTCTTAAATACATTTCCAAATAGTATCAATCGTTTATCTTCCATAGTACCAGTAAATCGTGCTTATTCACGCAAGACATGTAAATTCTTAATTCCTTTCCTGTTCTAGGGCAGAAAACAAGTAAATACATGACAGCATTTTGAGAAACAACCTTCTGAAATGATGATCTAACCTATCCAGATTGAAAAAGCAGTCTCTATATTTAAGGTGAAGGATCATACCTGTGAATTCTTTAATTTACTAATCTTAACAAAAACATTATTTATATATATATCCATATATATTTATAAAAACGAAGGCAAACCATCAGTCGGGCCACATGATGGAAAGTTGGCACCGACACCCATGGATATCGACAATACGCACCGTGGTGGTAGCACCTCAGACCGCCTCTACTAAAAAAATAATACCGTTATATATATATATATTATAGTCAATCGATATTTCTTTGTACATTTAAATGTACTAATGAAACAAACATATATATCATGTCAACAAACGTAGATAGCGAAGGCCCAGTAGCATAAACACCGCAACTTAAGTGCATCCGCATTGAAACGACTTCCGCTATTTGTTTAGGACCATAAAGTTATGCCGCATAACGTAATTGTGCGGTTAAGTATGAATGTGTACCCTTTTAAACATATAAACGGTTATCTTTGTTGTTATTTTGTTCGTGTTCATTATTAATAAACATATTACTGCCATTTGTAAATTACAACCATTGTTTATTACATTTGCTACGTTGAGAGTTTCTATGGGATAACACAATAGAATATTAATCAATATTGTTATGAGATGATAATTGCGTAAAATGAAAATAGCCAAAACTTTTAGCATTTGGCACTTTATGTTTTTGCCGCACTTCTTTCGTACAAAGGATTAAATAAGTAAATATTGTATTCATATCTTCAAGGTATCATATATATTGTAAAACCCTTATCAAAAAAATAGAATCGATAATAAAAAAAAAATTTTTACCACCCTTATAGCTTTACGCCCAAATTGGGAATCACCTCTGACCAAACTGTAAACAAGCCGGGACGAGCTCGTTAATTTGTTTTGTTATCAATAACTTCCAGATGCGGGGACCCCGTGTAATGTTATGCTCCCTGGGAACGACAAGGTGAAAAGGGCTCGTGACTAACGATAAGCGATCCCTCTTTATCAAAGCTTGTTTGCGATTCTATTAGTTGGGTAAACACTCGAGCTTATGTACATTTTCTCCTGCTCGGATGGTATTGCTGTTTGCGTTTTCATTTTTTATTAATAAAGAGACTTGTAGTTATTTGAAGGAAATAAATATTATTTTCAATATTTGCAGACTTCGAGCTATAATTTAAAGCATACAGAAAAGTACTTTCCTTTTAACTATTTAATTTTGTTGTCATCCGTTTTCCGTTCAATACAGAAATAGGTAATTGAAAATCGCTTTTCCTTTGGCGATGTCTTTTACTGACTGCATATTCTTATGTTATTAAAAGGTTTTAATTTTATATTACAATCAAAGGATTTAGTTGATATTCGTAGTAATAAAACCAATGTAATTGTGGTTTAATCGTCACTGTTTAATGTTAATATCTTTCGAAGTTGTTTTAATTAATTTTATAAAAATTTACACCCAGGACAAGGGTGGACATCATAAGGTTGATTGCCACCCGAAGATATGAGATGTTAAGTTTTCTTCCATAGTATTTAAGCTGCCTACGGTACCTTCAAACCGGAAAGCAATAATCTTTACACAATACTGCTTTGCTGAGTTATTATCCTAGGCCTTCCCTATGTAAGAAAGGGACCTAATATCTAAAAGTGGTTAATCACTAGACAGGTCCTGTTTTAAGCCGGAAGTTTATTCGCAGTGAAATAGGTTACTACCACTGTCTTGGACGGTACCATACCTCCCAAGACAGTCCCCTGTGAAGATGGGACCTACTATTTTATGAGGTGAGCAAATAAATAGAGCCATTCAAAGCTTAAGCTAGTAGTTCAATAATTACTTCATTATAAGGGACTTCCAGAATGATATTAATCAACTTATCCAAATAATTCTCACGACTTAAGAAAATTTTTAGTACATCAGAAGGAGTTACAATAAACATCATCCGTTAAGGACATATATTTTATGTTAATAACTTATTTCCATTTAAATAGTTCAAAGTTTCAGCATTTGTGCAGCAACTGTTTCATAAAATGAACACAGTCGCATTCCGAATTCGCCTTGGAACTGCCATTTCATATAGTTAAATCTTTTTATCAAACAACTATGCTCATTAAAGTTCCATAAATCAAGGTACAAATCTAGAGCAAACGGACTGAAGGTGGGAGACAGAAAGAAAAAGGATACGTTTTTTGTCACGCTAAGAATAATTTCCCGTTTTCAAAAATTCTTACTCAATAATTTGTAAAATAAATTATGCATAGGCATAGATTTATAAAAAGTACCGTTGCTGTTGATAAAGTAAACGAAAAGGTATAAGTTATCATGTAGACCCATTTTTTTAAATTTTGGGATAAGTTATTCATTAGATATTTACAGAAGCCACGTAGAAACTTGAGTTCGGGCGAAAATTTTCAATTCGACAGCACTTCAGCTCCACTGCTCGATCGTTAAGACTTTGTACCTTTACGTCATAAGATGATTACACTGTGTCAATAAAATAAGCACATTCATTGCTTTTGGGAACGTTACTTGTTGATTTGACATATTTAAAATCATCGCGTTAGCGTAAAATCACATTTGTCATATTTTTATGTAAAGAAAGAAAGAAAGTTTTATTATATTCTTTAATAAAATATGTCGATTTGACACTGCAAGTGACATAATAAATTACATGTATTTTAAACAATGAGAATTGCCGTAAAAATATGTTTGTATGAATTAAGACGGCGTATTTTATTAGCATTTTTTGGGGCTTATTATAATAATTATTTATTTTTATTAACTTAAGGATTTAAAACCATCTAGCTTACTTTTCAAATATATATTTTTTTATGATACAAGTGAAAGTTTATAATATTATTTTAGAAGAGAAAAATAGGTTATTAAATTATAACTAACCAAAATGGAATACACTGGAGCCTACCGATGAGGCCAACTCGTCTCCACTTAATTAATGGTTCTTAAGGTTTAGGTTACTCCAGCCATAGCTATCTTCATTAGGCCTGAAGGAAAGACGCACTAGTTTCGAAACACCTACGGGGGATGAGTTGACCTTGGGCCGAAAGGAAGCTACCTAAGTGTCCATTGCTAGTGGGTTTGAAGAGCGAGTGTGAAAGCGGATGTTTCCTTTTAAATATAAGGAAATAAAAATAGATTTAAGTCGCATTAAATAATGTTATGAAAAAGTTAGGTGTCTGTATATTTGAAGATAACTGCCTCCGTAGCCTAGTGGTATAGGCGTGTGGCTTAGAAACCGGAGGTCGTGGGTTCGAATCCTGCGGGGACTCAACAAATTTTCATTGTTGTTTCCTAGTTGGTTAGGGCAATTTGGGCCGATCACCCAATTGTCTGAAAAGTAAGATGATCCATGCGTCTGATGGGCATGTAAAATGCCGGTCCACCCACCAACCCGCATTGGACCAGCGTGGTGGGATACGGTCCAAAAACCCTCTAATGGATAGGGGTGTATTAGGGGAGGCCTATGTCCAGCAGTGGACTATCACAGGCTGATGATGAATATTTGAAGATATCTGTATATGACTAATCATTTACATTATTATCACTTATTTTAATATTATATAATTATTATAAAATCTCAACTTTCTGATTAAAGCAAAATAATCTTGATGGTAAACTATACAAGTAAAATTTATTAACAATACAACTCACTCAGGATTAACCACACTTACGATCGGTTTAAGTTTCCAGATAATGTTTTATGGCTACAACATCAACTGGCTGGACTGGAAAATGCACTTAAGGAATTAAGGCCTTGCCTTTCCTGATTTACTTTTAATCTAAATGTGTTTATAGAAGGAAACTATGTTTCTTTTTATTTAAAAAATTCTTCCTTCTTTTTCCTTTATATTTTTACAGTGTTTAATTACATAGTTAGAGGTACCTAGAATTTTATAATATTTTAACTATCCTGACTGCTGCATTTGTAAATTTTAGTAAAAGATTAAAACGTCAATCATACAACTAACGTTAAATAGCTGACTAAATAGAGAATAATTTCATAATTTAAATGAAGTAAAAGGTTATATTCTCGTTAAAGTAATCAAACACACGTCCACCGGCATCACTGATGAGTCAGTCACCTTGAGCGATTTCAACTTATTACATAATACACTGTTCACCATTGGTCTCTACCATTTAAGAGCAATAATGTATTTCATAATTTAGAATAAACGTTTTTATACCTATTTCATTTTGACAGTTTTTCCGACTTGCTATGACTATAAAGCAAGGGACTGTAAGGACTTTCATTATGTACCATAAACGACCAAGGGATCGCGTAAACCATCGTCAAAGTTATTAACTATAGATTGCAATAAACTGAATAGCGACATGTTTTTACAGCGGAATTAGGAAACGTTATAGAGTATGTTAGGCAATTCATGTCCCCTGCGTAAGATAATCTGCCTTAATACGTAGTACATTAGGCTAATATTGGCTTTAGCTTTTAATCGAAAGGATATTGTGTTTATGGCGATGTTTAGTAGGATAATATCCCTTGATATGACGTAAGAATGACAAGGCTTACGTGTAAAAGAAAATTCAACATTCTTCTTTTATAGAGGACCGTAAGCATTTATTTTCGGTTTGCTTCAAGTGTATTTTTTGTTTATTATTAATTTTTTTATTTTACTTACATTAGATTATAGATGAGATGAGTTAGAATATTATTTTTAAGCATAAAAAGACTGTATGTATATTATTGTTTAGTCTGATTTGCAGACTGTGAAATAAATTGAAAAGATATACTTACAGTAAAAATAATTTTTCTGATGTCACTGGATAAATAAGGAAATAAGTAGTTTAGAAATGTTTTCGACCAAGGTAATTTTTTATTTACTGCCAAAAGACGTTAACTGTAATCTTTAATACTCTATTTTTTATAATAGATTATAGGATATTATGTTTATTTTTTTTTGTAGTAGAGTTGTGCTAAATATTTTTCTATTAAAATCCGTAAATTAGGGAATGTATATAAATAAAAGAAATAATTATTTTCTATATTATAAATATACATATTTGTTTTAGGTTGCATAACAAAATATTTCAATATAACATAGCGCTGTTACAAAAATGATTTAAGATATTCGATAAATATAAGGTTTATAATTATTTCTTTGCTTGCCGAATATTATACATTATTACACTTTCCAGTGTTCGAAACGTCGGAATTTAAAATGTAAAATAAACGCGATAAAATCCGTAAAGTAATTTTATGTTAATAAGGTTTATATCTAAATATAGTGTTTGCAACTTCTTCAGTACGGAGATGTCATGAGAACACGAGCTATTCTCTGTATTCTTCACGTCTTGCTCTTTTGCATAATAAACCGAATTTAAATATTTTTTTTATTTACTGACAAATAACTTTAAGTGCCATCTTTAATACTTTAAATTTTATGATAAGATTATTGCATTTGTTTAATTTTTTTTATAGTAGAGTACTTATAAATAATTTTCTATAAGTATTTGTTAAACATTTGCGTATCAATATTCATATTTGTTATAAGTTACATTACAAAGATTTTCTTTAATATAATTAGATATTCTGTAAATATAAGTTTCATATCGCAATACAGTGTTTGCAACTTCTTCAGTGCGGAGATGTCACGAGCACACGAGCTATTCTCTGCATTCTCAACGTCTCTCTTTTTTGCATTAAAAATCGAATTTTCTACTCTTCTTCCCCGCTGTAACGTTTTCGAACAGTCAGCGGATTTTTCAGAAAAGTTTGAATGCGGCCAGTGTTTGTGACATCTCACGGCTCGCTTCCAAATAATCACAAATAACCTCAACCTGTTTCTCCCTTTTTTCATTAGGATCTATTTAGTATAAATATTCAAAGAATGGAAGTGTCATTCATATTAGGTACAATCTATACGAAAAAATAAAACTGAAGTTTCTGTTTGTAGAACAAAATAAATTAACCTTAATTAGTGGAGTAACTTAGGCAGATACACACAAAAGCACAAAAAATTTGAATATTTTTTATATATTATCACGAAGACGAAGTCGCGGAAAATCTTTAGTATTTTATAAAAGTACTAATGGATCGCCTTATGTCATGTAAAGTTTCAGCCCTATCCAGTTATGACAAATGATGACGGTTTATTTTTTTGGTCGCGTTATCAAAAACAAAAGTTTTATAACGACATTTTAATTGATTTTAAAATATACAGCAAGTTTGTTCGTTTTGGTCTTAAAGAAAATCTATTAAAAATTGTTAAAGTTATTTCTTTCAGAAAGGAATTTTGTTATGCGGTTCGGCCATTTTTTGTTATTGCTTACGCAGATGAGCAATCGGGGCTACCTGATGAAAGTGGTCACCGACGCCCATAAACATTGGCAATATACGAACGCGCTGCGTACCGTGAGACAAGGGATGTTATGTCTCGTTTACCCAGTAAATACGCTGGCTATCTATATATACGCATCAAATCGGAACACAGTATTGTTTTCACACCACTGCTTTGCGGTAGAAATAGGCATCGCAGTGGTACCCACCCCGACACTCCCGCATTCAGAAAACGAATTTTCACTACTGTAGAAACAAAGTCAATCTTCAGCGAATTCTGTAAGAGATTTTAAACCATCTGTGTTTTCATACAGGAACACTTTGTGTACAAATGATCGTATTAGTATCCGCCGTACTTCCCCACAGTAGAATGGCATAAAACATTACGCTGTAGAAATAGCTAAAGTACACTAACCAGGCTGTCTCCACGTCAGTTAATTGCCTGATATTCTTGACAGCATATACTACCGAGCTGAGTTCATTTGCCAGTCTATTAATATGAGGGCCCCACTGCAATCTCGGTTTACTCAAACGTCCAACTCTTCTTCATCTATAAGTACTTCACATTTTCTCGGACTGACATTTGGAGTCATAAGTTTAATGTATATTGTCTTCTTCTGGTTTAGTAGCAAACTATCGAAACTAAACCAGTGCTCCACTCAAGAGAGAGTATTACTAACTTTGTTATTTATCAAGGTATGTCGTCTAACTTTAAAAATCAAGGAAGTATCATCTGAAAATAATACTAGCTTTTCGTTTTTACTAATAATTTATAAATGAGAAAAGGCCCAAGAATACACCTTTGTGAAACACCCACATTTACCGGGCCCCGGGAGAGCTTTAACTATTCACGTCAACCCTCTGAGTTTGGTGGCGCAAGTACGAAGACAGAAGAATGAGTGCGGCATTTATTACACCATAGCGACGTAGTTTCCTGACCAGAGTTTCATGTCGTACGCAATCAGAAGCTTTTTTGGTATCGCAAAAGATGCTCAAGCATTCTGCGACGCTTCCCAAGCCTCAAAGATGCTTTTAACGAGCTTAACACTAGCATCAATTGTTAAGCGACCCTAGTAAAACCGTGAAACTAACTGGACTTTTTAACCTAGACAACTAAATTCATTTTTACTTGCGTTAAAATAGTGCCTGAAAAGACTCGGCTCCCTCACCTTTAACGCCATGCAGTTTTTCTCATTACAGGACTGCTGCATACATAATATAATCGTCAATAATCTTCGTGAATTCCTTAGAAATTATTAATAAATGACGTTTGCAGTTAGTAGAATTAAGCGTGAAAGATTGAAAGGTGCCATCTTTATATTCTGCGAGGACGTGAACTGAACAGGGAGGCCAACAGCACCTAATAATCAGTCGAAGACAGGCGGGAAATGGGGTTCCTACTGAGTACATGGACAGCCGACAACAGGATGTCTGCCATCCAAAAAAGTGCACAAGAAGTGTTGTTTGCTGGTTTTTTTCTGTGAAAAACCAGCTAAAATTGGGCCACCCAGATCTTGGCTTTAGCTTTTATGTGGCTGGAAACGAAGAGGCTCTCAGATGTACGCATAAAATTAACTTAAAAATAGGGGAAGTGCATTTACTGTTTGTGCGCAAATACGTATTAGTAAACAATATTAATAGATATCATGTTGATATCGTGCAAGTATAATATGTGACAAAATCATCAATATCTTACAGTACGCAATTTTTTAAAAACAACCTGTAACCTACGAAAGCAGACAATCAGTCGGGCCACATGATGAAAAGCGGTTACCGACCCCCATGGATTTTGGTAATACCATGAGAAATAGGGTGTTACGTCTCGTAGCTAATAAATACGCTGACCACACTGGCCTTTAAACCGTCAGCTGTTTTTACACAACAGCTTTATACCAAAAAATAAGCCCTATATAAAAAGGAACCCTGACCACCTAATTACGATGTTATAAAAATGTCAAATGAAAAAACAAACCTTTGTATAAATAATAGAGCAATTGATATTTCTTTGTACATTTACTAATAAATTGTACTAATAAAAATAAAAAACATAAATATCATGTCAACAAATGTAGATTGCGAAGGCCTGGTAGCATGAACACCGCAACCTAAGTGCATCCGCATTAAAACGACTTCCCGCTATTTGTTTAGGACCATAAAAGTTATGCCGCATAACGTAATTATGCGGTTAAGTACGAATGTGTACCCTTTTAAACAAATAAACGGTTATCTTTGTTGTTGTTTGGTTTGTGTTCATTATTAATAAATATACTATTGCCCTTTGTAAATGACAACCAATGTTTATTAAATTTGCAATGTTGAATTTCTCTATGATTACGCACTATAACATCAATCAATATCATTATGTGCTATTATTAGACTTAATTTTAAAAAAATCTTAGAATTTAGACAAAAATAATTATTTTGAAAGAATTATAAGATTCGTTTTATTTCACATAATGTGAGTGTAATAAGTATATACATATAATATATGCCTAATTTGATAGTCATTGGTTATCTTCTTTCTTGGTTTCTTACAATACACTAATGTATGTGCAGAAGAATAGAAATGATTATCGAAGGCATTGTGATGCACATAACATAAATACTAGAAAGAAACATAAGTAAATTCTTTTAGCAGCTAGACTGCGAAGAATAAGTAAATCTTTTATGGGACAATGTATTTTCTTTTACAAATTAATCCCAGTAAACGTTCAGAATTTAACTAATAATAAATTTAAAAAAGTAGTAAAGGAACGTTTATGGTTAAAGGTTATTATAACATAAATTAATTTATAAATGATAACACCACCTGGTGATGGAATGCTCGCTCCAGGCGTTTTCAAATTTAATATACGTATGATAGAACTGTATAGAGTACATCTCTATATGATAGAAAAAGCTAAATGCTAAATAATATTTATTATTTCCAATATTTGCAGAATTCGAGCTATAATATAAAGCGTACAGAAAATTATTTCCTTTTAACTATTTCATTTTGTTGTCATCGGTTTTCCGTTCAATACAGAAATAGAAATTGAAAATAGCTTTTTCTAGGCGACGTCTTCTACTGACTGCATATTTTTGCCTTTATAAGGCTTTAACTTTATAAAACAGTCAAAAGAATAGTTTTGTGTCCAAAGTAACTAAACCAGTCTTATCATGATTTAATTATCACTGTCTAGTTTAAATATTTTTACAAGTTGTTTCTATTAATTTTATGAGAAGCTCTATCCAGGACAAAAGATGACGTCACAAAGCTGATTGCTACCCGAAGATATGATAAATTACGTTTTATTTCGTAGTATTAAAGCTGACTATTGTGTCCTTCAAACCGAAAGGCAATAATCTTTACACAAGACTGCTTTTGGGCAAGTTACTTCTCCAGGCGGTCCCTATGTAAGAGAGGGACCTAATATCTATAAGTGGTTAATCACTGGTTTTCCAAGATCCTATATTTTATAAATAATTAAAGCCACAAGGCGGACAGGAAGTTCAACAGATACAAGTTACCTTCCTAGCCTACTCTTCGCATAATTATCGCAACGTAAGACGCCACTAATCAGCTCGCTGCCTTAAGACATGATGTTTTTTCTTGTTTAATAAGTGATTACACCAGCTGCGATGCCCTTTAAGCCAGAAGAATATTGGTCGTAAAAATTGGCACTACGATGGTACCTCCCAAGACAGTCGCCGGTGGAGATGGAACCTACTATTTTATGAGATGAGAAAATAAATATATCTATTGAAAGCTTAAGCTTGTAGTTAAATAATAACTTAATTATAAGGAAATTCTAGAACATCATTCTTAAAGGATAATTTTAACTTATGTTTTGTATAAGCAAATAATTCGGATTGAATTAGTCCAAAGTTTTAGCATTTGTGCAGCAATTGTTGCATAAAATTACGATACAAAATTAAAGGAAAAAAAATTAACACAGTCGCATTCCATATTGGCCTCGAAACTGATATTTCATATAGTTAAAACTTTTCTCAAACAACTATGCGCATTAAAGTTCCGTAAATCAAGGTATAAATCTAGAGAGAACGGACCGAAGTTGGGAGACGGAAAGAAAAAGGATACGTTTGTTATCGTGCTTACAATAGTTTCCCGTTTTAAAAATTGTTACTTAATAATTTGTGGTATAAATTATGCGTATACATAGATAGATATATAAAAAGCACCGTTGCTGTAGATAATAAGTAAACAATAGGTATTAGTTGTCGTGTCGTCCCTTTTTTTTCTAATTTTGGAATGTAGATTTTAGTTCGGGCAAAAAATTTCACTTCGAAAGCACTTCAGCTCCACCGCTCGTGCGTGAAGACTTTGTACCTTTACGTGGTAAGAATATGATTACACTGTACTAACAAAATAAGTGGATTCATTGATATTGGGAAACGTAACTTGATGATTTGACACGTTTAAAATCATCGCGTTAGCGTAAAATCACTTTTGTCATATTTTTATGTGAAAAAAGTAACTTACTTTTTCACATAAAAAACTTAACTTTATCTTTCTTAACATTAAAATATGTAGATTTGTCAGAGCAAGTGACTTAATAAATTCACATGTCTATTAAACAATGAGATTAGCCTTAAAATTATTTGGCGTTATTTTACTGCCTCCGTAGCCTAGTGGTATGGGCGTGTGATTTCATTATTAGGCATTTGCCTATAAGACATAAGCAAATGCTAATTCATAGCAAATGCCTATGCCTAGGATTGTCGACGATCAGTTCACGAACCGGGACGCCGACGGTCTGGCGACTGTACTAATCGATTGCTAGGGGCGGTGAGAACCGTCCTGGAACGCGGTGTATCTAGTATACGCGGTGTGTGTGTTTCGCTGTGCTCTAGGCGAGGGCTCGTAACTCACAGGTGAGTGTGTGCTATTTCTACTTGTGTGGTGTGTCAGGAACCCCTGTTGGTCCGGAGTCTCAGCGACCCTTCATCATCCGGGTCAAGAAGAACGCTTCGCGGTCTACGCTTTTGACTAGGCATGTTTGGATCGCCCGTATACGATGTTGCTTTTACCAACTGAGGGTTATTGTAATTAACAACTTTATCGATGTCTTTGCGCGTTAATTTTTGAAAATATTCGCGGAGTGTTGGCAATTTAGAGTCTCTGTGTAGGTCTACGTTTCGTTGGTACCACTACGCTCCGTTAGCGCGGCGGATGAATTTGTTATGCACTACCTGGAGTTGGTCCAGGAGCGCGGAGGATACATGAGCGAAAGATTGGCATGCATAAGCCATGATTGGTTTTATGCATACCTTGTACAATAGAAGTTTATGTTTGAGCGACATATTACGGTGAGAATTCGTTAGGTGATAAAGTCTGGTCAAAACGAACAAAGCCTTTCTCCTAACGTCCTGAATTTGACTTTTGAACGACATGTTGCAGTCGAAGGTTACGCCTAGGTATTAGGCCTTTCTTTCCCATGGTTTTAGCTGCCCTAGTGTTTGGTGTCGGCCAGCGCGTGGCCTTATCCTGACGCCTGGGTTGAGGACCGAGGGTATCGAGTAATCACGACGTAATCTAGACCGATGAAAGTTGACACTGAAAGCTACACTTTTATCGGGATTAAAGTCGATTCTCCATTTACGAAACCATTCGCCTAAACGATTGATCGCGTTCTGGAGCTTTTTAAAGATATTATTTGGTTTAGTTTAGTGACGAACAATACAGGGCGGTGTCATCGGCGAAAAGCGCCTTGACATCGTTGGGCTTTGGAATGTCGCTCGCATAGAGCGTGAATAATAGAGGGGATAGGACCGATCCTTGAGGGACGCCCGCTTGGAGCGGACGGCTCGTGGACAGGGTGCCCTCGACTCGATATCGAGAAGAGCGATTCGACAAGTAGGCTTGGATGATGTGAACCAGCCTATCCGGCACTTTGAGAGTTTTCAACACACGTCCGCTGGCGTCACTGGTGGGTCATTGGCATGGTGTGATCACAACTAGATATATAATGAACTGTTCAAATATTTCTAAATCATTTAACTTGCCGCTATCGTTTGGCTTTGACCTTTTAAGACTAGTTTTCTTTATTCGACAATTCATAGCAACGTATATCATAATTTAGATAAAAGTTTTTATATCTATTTCAATTTGACTTTTTTTTCGACATGTTACGACAATAAAGCAAAGGGCTATAAGTACTTTCATTATGTACCATAAATGACCAAAGGGATCGCGTAAACCATCGTCAAAGTTATTAACTTTAGATTGCAATAAACTGAATAGCGCCATGCTTTTGCAGCGGAATTAAAAGACGTTATAGAGTATGTAAGGCAATTCATGTTCCCAGCATAAGATAGTAAGCCTGAACATGATATCTATTAGGGTAATATTGGTTTAGCTTTTAATCGTGGGGTTTATGGCGATGTTTAGTAGGATAATATCCTTTTTTATGACGTAAAAATGACAGCTTACGCGTGTGAGCTTAAGAGAATTCTTCTTATATAGAACACCGTAAGCGTTTATTAACGATTTACTTTGAGTATATTTATTTTTCTTCCTTTGAAGTAGGAATATAATAAGTCTTCCTAAGAATTACTGTGTATTATTGTTTAGTATGATTTTCAGACTAAGAAATTAATTGAAAATATACTTATATTTAAAAATTATAGTAGTAAACCTCTATATAGATAGGAAAATTAGTAGTTTAAAAATGGTTTTGACAATGACTAAAAGTAATTTTTGATTACTTGAAAACTGATTTTAACTGTAATATTTATAACTCTAAATTTTTATGATAAAATCACAGCATGTTGTTTAATTTTTTTTAAAAAGTAGTCTAGTGTTAAATATTTTTCTATAAGTAATTGTTGACCAATTTCTAATTACAGCCTTATAAATACATATATTTGATATAGGTTGCATAACAAAGATTTTCTTTAATATATTAACGTAGCCGCTGTTACGAAAAATGATTTTAGATATTCGGTAAACATAAGTTTCATATCTAAATATAGTGCTCGCAACTTCTTTAGTGCGGAGATGTCATGAGCACACGAGCTATTCTCTGCATTTTCCACGTCTTGCTTTTTTGCATTAAAAACCGAATTTTCTACTCTTCTTTACCCGCTGTAACGATTTTTTTTGTCAGCAGATTTTTCAGAAAATTTTAAATGCTGTTAGTGTTTGACATCTCACAGCTTGCTTCCAAATAATCAAATTTAACCTCATCTCGTCCATCCCTTTTTCATTAGAATCGATTTTGTACAAATATTCAAAGTATGGAAGTGTCATTCAAAAATCGGATTTACTTTGAATTCGGCTCAATATATACGAAAAATAATTGAAGTTTGTTTGTGACAACATAATGACCTTTTTAAAAAGTTTACGTTGTGCTATGTAACTGTTACATATAAGTAAACATTTTTTTTGTTGTTAATCTGTCTGTTTGTTCTTGCTAATCTCTGAAATGACTGGTTTGATTTTAACTGGATTTTCTCTAAAATGTGGCGGATATAACTGGGAACTTGGGATAACTGATGCTACGGTTTTTTTACATATTACTACGCCGACAAGAGCTATTAAATGTATAAAAATACCACAGCATTTTTACAATGCTTGCAAAGATTCAGCCCACACGAGTTTAAACTAATGAAAACTGTCTAATAATTTTTAAAGCTTTACTAATTTAATGATGCAATTTTATGATGATATTTTAAATTGCCTTTAAAATAGACGGCAATTTGGTTGATTTTGCGTTGAAGGAATTCGTAAACATTACTATTCACAGAGAAATTTCGTTACGCAGTTCACAGTTGACGTATTTTGCATTCAGAAAACGAATTTTTAGCACTGTAGACACCAAGACAATCTTAGCAAATTTTGTGGGCGATTTAAAACCATCCATGTTTTCATACAGGAAGATTTTGTGTACAAATGAATGTTGTTTCCAAAAGTAAGGCTGTTATGATTTAGTTTAAAGTAAAGTCAATTAAAAATATAACATGACATTTTTTAGGGCAATCGTATTTTTTATGTATTTAATGTACTAATAAAACATATATTTATATCATGTCAACAAACTGAGATTATGGTAGCACTAAACACCGCAACCATGCATCCTATTGGAACTACGCTATTTGTTTAGAACTTAAGTTATGCCGCATAACGTAATTGTGCTGTTAAGTGTTGAATGTGCTTTTTACACACAATAAACGAGTTATCTTTTGTTGTTTGGTTTGAGTTCATTATTAATAAATATCCCAATGTTATTTAAAATTATTCTAGTGTAACAAGTATATACAGATCATATATGCCTAATTTAAGTATCTTTGCTTATCGCAGTATATAAATTGAGTACCAACATACGCAATTGGCATCATATGTTTATATCGCACATATTTGTGCAATGGATTAATTAGAGAAATAATTTTTCTTTCTGTAACGTATATCTTTAACTATCATATATTTTATCAACTCCTTTCCAGCAAAATTAGAGCAAAAAGAACATTTTTATCACCCTTATCGCCATACGTCCAAATCGGGAATCACCTCTGACCAACCTGTATAAACAAGCCGGGATGAACTTGTTAATTTGTTATGTTATCAATAACTTCCAGATGCGGTGACCCCCTGTAATGTTATGCTCCCTGGGAACGACAAGGTGAAAAGGGCTCGTGACTAACGATAAGCGATCCCTCTTTATCAAAGCTTGTTTGCGATTCAATTAGTTTGGTAAACACTGAAAAATTTTCTCCTGCTCGGATGATATTACTGTTTGCGTTTTCATTTTTATAGGGACTCGAGGATATTTCAGGGAAATAAATAGTTTTAGCAATATTTGCACATTGCGAGCAATGATTTAAAGCAGAAAATTCTTTTCCTTTTAACTATTTCATTTTGTTGTCATCCGTTTTCATAAGAATCCGTTCAAAATATTAAAAGGCTTTAGTTTTAGACTATAATCAAAAGATAAGTTAGTATCTGAAGTAATAAAACCAGTATTATTATGGTTTAATTGTCACTGTCTAGTTTAAATTTCTTTACCAGTTTTTATTAATTTTATAAACAGCTCTATCTAGGAGATAGGGTAGACATCACGAGGCTGATTGCTACCCGGAGATATCACAAATTACGTTTACTTTCATAGTAATTACGGTCCTACGGTGCCTATTAAACCGGAAAACAATGATCTTTACACAATACTGCTTTGCGGTAAGTTATTACTCAGGGCGTTCCCCATTTACGAAAGGGACCTAATACCTATAATTGGTTAGTTACTTGTTTACCAAGGTCCTGTTTTTTAAACTGTTAAAGCCACAAGGCGAGCAGGATCTTCGACAGATACAAGTTGATGGGTGCTTTCGCTTCCTGTCGTAGTGCGCAGGATGTTAGAGAGCGAAAGGTCGTGGGGCGCCGTCTTTGCGTTCTGCGAGGACGTGATGGTCCGGAAGGAAGCCGCGGAAAGAAACAGGGAGGCCTACAGCGCCCTGGCTATCCGCAGAAGGAAGTCAGAGCGAAGAGTGGCGTACGCGCGCAATCTTCCCCCCTGACACTAAAACCCTGGGCGGCCCGCAAGAGGTTGCCCGCCGCCCAGAGAAGGGCTCAAGAGTAGGTGCTGTGCTGTTTGCTCCGGCACGGCACCTAAAGCGACGTCCGAGTGTCCCAACACACGCCAAGTCACGCCGGGGTTGCCGAAGACTTGACGACCTGAGAAAGGAGCAACCGTTGCTTTTTTAATGGGTATACCAAACGCTTCATCTTGGTTCGGGGAGCCCCATATATCCCTGTTACCCCCTCACTCTGGCGGGACTCTGGAAGATGGGACCTACTATTTTATGAGGTGAGAAAATAAATATAGCCGTTTAAAGCTTAAGCTTCTAGTTCATTAATAACTTCACACTAAGGGAATTCCAGAATGATATTAATAATCTTATCCAAAAAAATGTCGCGACTAAAGAAGATTTTAAGTTCATCAAAGAAGTTAAAATAAACATCATCCATTAGGGATATTTTAAACTTATATTTGATACAAGCACATTATTCTGATTGAAATAGTTCAAAGTTGAAGCATTTGTACCGCACCCTTTGCATAAATTATGACAAAAAGTTAAAGAAAAAAATGAACACAGTCGCATTCCGTATTCGCCTCTGAACTGCCATTTCATATAGTTAAAACTTTTCAAACAACTATGCGCATTAAAATTCCATAAATCAAGGTATAAATCTAGAGCGAACGGACCGAGGTTGGGAGACAGATAGAAAAGGATACGTTTGTTGTCGCGCTTAGAATAGTTTCCCGTTTTAAAAATTGTAATTTAATAATTTGTGGTATAAATTATGCGTATACATAAATTTATAAGAAGCACTATTGCTGTAAATGATAAGTAAAAGGTATTTTAACTAATTGTCATGTAGTTCCATTTTTATTATTTTGGGATGAGTAGTTTAATAGATATTTACAGAAGACACGTATAAGTTTGAGTTCGGGCGAAAATTTTCAATTCGACAACACTTCAGCTCCACCGCTCGTGCGTGAAGACTTTGTACCTTTACGTGGTAAGAATATGATTACACTGTTTCAATAAAATAAGCAGATTCATCGCTTTTGGAAAACGTAACTTGATGATTCGTCATGTATAAAACCATCGCGTTAGCGTAAAATCATATTTGTCATATTTTTGTGGGAAGAATGTAAGTTCTATCTGTCTTTACTTTAAAATATGTAGATTTGTCAGAGCAAATGACTTAATACTTTCTTGATTTTTATTTATTAGTATATTTTTGTTATTTATGAAAATAATAATAATTTTTCTTTACATTGACGATTTTAAACCATATAGCTTAGCTTTCAAATTATATAGTATAATTTTATAACTCAATTGGTGGTTAAATTGGAACTAACTAAAATGGAATACGCAGGAGCCTACCGATGAGTCAAACTCGTCTGCACTTAATTTAAGGTTATAGATGTTTAGGTTTCTCCACGCATAGCGAACTACATTAGACAGCATCAACTATATTAGACCAGGGGCCTTCCCCTGATCTTGTATAGTTAACTATATTATACCCGGGGTCTTCCCTTGGTCTTATATAGATAATGCTGTTTATTATAATATATCGCTTGAGGAAAACACGCCCACAAATTTTAAAAAGTTAGCTGTGACGATCTGACTCCGACTGATAGGTTATATTAATATCACTTATTTTAAAATCTAATGAAAGCTAAACGTTCTGATTAAAGCAAAATAATCTTGATGGAAAACAATACGACTAAAATTTATTAACAATACCCCTCACTCAGTATTAACCACATTTATGATCGGTTTAAGTTTCCAGATAATGTTTTATGGCTACTACATTAACCGGCTGGACTGGAAAATACACTTAAGGAATTAAGGCCTCGCCTTTCTTGATTTACTTTTAATACATATATGTGCATGTTCATAAAAGGGATATGTTAATTCAATTTAATTTAAAAAATCAAATCACTTCTAATAAATAATTGCAATTTAGGAGCACATTTAAATTTAATATTAAAAACATCAAAGATTATTTTAATTTATATACTTATATATTACTTATATATATTTATATACTTATATGTATTTTAATTTATATATTTTCACCTAAAGCCTCACCATATATTTTAAAAAGAAATACATTTAATTGTTCACGTTGTAGTAATCAAACACAAGTCCACTGGCATCACTGGTGGTTTATTAACCTGGTGCAATTACAACTAGCCTTTGAAAACTAGTTTTCCCTGTTCGACACTTCACAGTTACGTATTTCATCATTTAGAATAAACGTTTTTATACCTATTTCTCTTTGAATTTTTCCGACATGTTACGACAATAAAGGAAAGGACTATAAGGACTTTCATAATGCACCATAAACGACTAAAGGGATTGCGTAAACCATAGTCAAAGTTATTAACTTTAGATTGCAATAAACTGAATAGCGCCATGCTTTTACAGCGGAATTAGGAGACGTTATAGAGTATGTTAGGCAATTCATGTTCCCAGCATACGATAATAAGCCTTAGCACCATGTCCATTAGGGTAATATTGGTTTAGCTTTTTAATCGTAGGGGTTTTGTGTTTATGGCGATGTTTAGTAGGATAATATCCCTTTTTATGACGTAAGAATGACAGGGCTTACGCGTGGGAAAGAAAATTTAACAATCTTCTTGTATAGAACCCCGTAAGCGTTTATATTCGATTTACATTAAGTATATTTCTTTTTCTTCCTTCGGAGGAGAGTTCAAATATTGTTTGTAAGCATTAAAACACTGTAATATTGTTTAGTCCGATTTGCAGATTGAGAAATCGATTTAAAATATATACTTACAGATAAATAAACATATTCTTAACTATAAATAAAAAGGGCATTTAGTAGTTTAAAAATGGTTTTGACCAAGATTAAACGTATTTTTTTTACTGTCAAATGACTTTAACTCTTATCTGTAATACTCTAAATTTTATGATAAGATTATTGCATGTCTAATTTCTTTATAGATAATTCTGTAAATATAAGTTTCATATCGCCATATAGTGTTTGAAACTTTTTCAGTGCGGAGATGTCATGAGCACACGAGCTATTCTCTGCATTCTCCACGTCTCGCTCTTTCCTCGCTGTAACGATTTCAAACTGTCAGCGGATTTTTCAGAAAAGTATAAATGCGGCTAGTATTTGTGACATCTTACGGCTTGCTTCTAAATAATCAAATTTAACCTCAACTCCTGCCTCCCTTTTTTCATTAGGATCGATTTTGTATAAATATGAATATGAATGGAAGTGTCATTCGAATAATGTACAATCTATACAAAAAATAAAACTGAAGTTTGTTTGTAACAACAAAATAACCTTTCTAAAATGTTCACATTGTGACACATAACTGGTACATATTATATTACATTTATTTTTTATTTTGGTCTGTCTTTTTGTTCTTGCTAACCTCTAGAATGGCTAGTATAATTCTGACTGGATTTTCTCCAAAATGTAGCTGATATAATTTCATGTGACTTAGACAACTTTACACAAAAGCACAAACAATGGAAGATTTTTCTAACATATTACCACGAGGACGAAGTCGCTGGCAACGTCTAGTATTATAAAAGAACTAAAGGATCATTTTGTTTCTTGAAAAGTTTTAGCCCTATACAGTTACGACGAATGATAACTGTTTAATTTTTTTTAGTCGTATTATAAAATACAAAAGTTTTATACATCATTTTTTATTGATTTTAAAATATACAGCGAGTTTGTTCGTTCTTGACTTAAAGAAAATGTTGTTAAAATCGTGAATGTTATTTATTTCAGAAAGTATGAAATCAATTCACAGTTGACGTATTTCATATGCAGAAAACGAATTTATACTACGTAAACATTCCAACAATCTCAGCGAATTTTCAAGAGATTTAAAAGATTTATTTATCATAAGGAAAACTTTTGTACGTAAATGAAGTTATTTCTATATAAAGATTATTTAGATAAATTGATTTAAACAAATAAGAATATGTGACAACAGAATATATTTAAATGACATTAAAATATATTCTGTTGACTTGTGACTTTCAATAATTCACGATGATATATTTAATTTGTATTGTTTTGATCAATTAAAAAAAACATAGTTCACTTTTCAAATAGTTTAGAATAACTTTGTTAACCTTCTAATTATTAAAAAAAATATATGTCATATTTTCAATTAAACTGCCCATACTTTAAATTAAATGCTGATCTTTTATGCATCGCACTAAAACAAAATCTATGTCACGATTGTTGCCATTGCAATAACCATAATATAATTTTACGCTAATGATGATATGGTTGACATGGACAAGCTAGCCTAAGTAAATAATTAATTAGCCAAATATATTTATTAGAATAACAAAGTCTTCTGAATCGATTGTGTACAAATGTAACAACTATGTTACTAAAAAGTCGTACTAACGACTTTCAATTGTGACAACACTCAAATTTGTACTAAAAGATATCTTCTACAGAAACTTTTACCTTTTATCACATCTGTTAAATTTCATTTTTATTTATCAAACTTAAAACCTGACGATATACCAAATAATTGTTTAAAATTAAATATATCAAGCAGGAAAAATATTCAATATTAGCCAAAGCTCAATTTCGTAACATCTTAGTATACACTTATATCGCCAGACCCTGCAGAGTAAAACACGTAAATAAAGTCAGAAATGATTGGCAAACCCTACACATATAATAATGATACAAGAGTATATCTCTTGTATGGGATTCATCTAAATTATAAAGCAATCGATATTTCTTTTTATATTTAAATGTAATAATAAAAAACATACATATATATTATGTCAACAAACGTAGATTGCGAAGGACTAGTAGCATAAACACCGCAACTTAAGTGCATCCGTAATGAAACGACTTGCGCTATTTGTTTAGGACCATAAAGTTATGCCGCATAACATAATTGTGCGGTTAAGCATGAATGTGTACCCTTTTACACACATAAACGGTTATCTTTGTTGTTGTTTGGTTTGTGTTCAATAATTATTGCTCTTTGTAAATTGCAAATATTATTTATTACATTTGTAGTGTTGATAGTTTTTCTGCGATAACGCAGTAGAATACCAATCAATATCGTTATGTGAAAATGATTGAGTTAATTAAAAAAATCTTAGAATTAAAACAAAACGGGTGCAAAAAACAAAATAATAATTTTGAAACAATTATTGGAACGCAACAGATTATTCGAATTATTTCACGTCATGTGAGTGTAATATTTACAGAAGATATATGCTTCATTCGATAATTTTTAATTTCTTAATACGAATTGAGTACTCAACATTCATGGTTCCACATTAGAACCACACGCAAAGAGTACTGACATTTGGCGCCATGTGTTCTAGTACTTGTTTCGTGAAAAAAAAATAGATAAATAAATAAAAAGTGTTTTAAGATACCATATATTTTGTAAAGTCCGAAAAAAAGGAACATTTTTACCACCCTTATCGTCTTAAAATTGGGAACCTCTACAAAGGAGGCAGGATGAGCTCGTTAATTTGTTTTGTTATCAATAACTTCCAATGCCGGACCCCATTGTTATGCTCCTGGAACGAAAACAACGGAAACAAGGGAAAAGGACTGTGAATAAAGATGGATCCCTTTCCGGTGGTAGTCCCTTTTAAGGAACCGTCTGGGTGGGTACCAGCGGTGTTTATTTAAACCCAAAGCACTAGTGGAAACACTACTTTCCCGGTTTGAAGGGCACCCAAACAGCATTTATAGGTTAACGAGGCTTAACATCCCCGTCTAATTAAAGTTGGTGATACCAGTAAACCCGTTTATGGGCGTCGGTGACCACTTTCCATCAGGTGGCCCTGATTGTCCGTTCCTGCGTATGCAATTAAAAAATAAAAAAAAAATCAAACGTTTGCGTTCTACTGTTCGGAAAAGTAAAGCTTGCATTTCTTCGTGTGTTACTGTTTCGTTTTTTTTATTAATAAAAAGACGAGAGAGAGATTAATAAAGGTCGTATATTTCACGGAAAAATTATTATTTCCAATATTTTAATTCGACCCAAAAAAAGGCGGAAAATTCCTCCTTTTTAACCAATTTTTTGTTGTCATCCGGTTTCCGGTGAATACAGAAATAGTAAATTGAAAAACTCTTTTCCTTTGGCGATGTCTTGTACTGACTGCATATTTTTACAGACAACAGTTTTTATTTTAATCTCTAAAAGGTACAGTAAAAGGAAGTAAAGAAACCAAATTATTGTTATATTGTTTTATGTAACGCTATCTAACTTTTTTTAAAAATGAAGTTTTTTATAAATTGAAATAATTGACTTAGGGATGTGGCAATGAAGTTCCCTGACAGTGGAAGTAAGTCATGTTAGCAGAACGGATTTTTCGATATTCCGGCCCGGCTAGAATCGTGGTGGAACTGGACAAACGCAGTTTCCAAATTTATCGGATGTTTGGATCCATTTTCGGGACCGAAGAATATTGTTAAAATTGATAACCTGGGTTAAACCATTATTTGCAGGGTTTGGGTCCCGTTAAAATTCCATCAAAAGAAAGGAATTCTTTAAAGGCCCCCGATATTTTATTACGACAAGGGCCTCGTGGGCGCTTTCACTCTGGCTGGGATTATTGACCAACCCCAAATCTGATGCCTAGCGGTTTCTATTTGTCTCCCAAATTAAAAGTATACTTGGGGGACACAGGGGGTAACAGGTACAACAACAACAACCAGTTGATGGATGCTATGGACAGTTTTTTCCAAGACCAAGGGTTAAAAGATTAGAAAATGGTACTAGAAGGGATAAAAGATGGGATTTTTAAAAAAAGAATTATTATCATACTCATTTTGATACTTTCTTGTGTTTTCGCGAATACCAGCGAAAACAAACTCATTCTTGTATCTCTCGGGATTATTTCTCGTATAAACGATATTTCGTTGAATAAAAAGGACTTATACGAAATTATAGGTTTATTTTCATTTTATTTCCGGCGGGGTTATACTTTGATTAATTGGTCCGTTTTAGCGTTTGTGCCGTCCGTTGAATAAATTTGTGATATTAAATTAAAAGGAAAAATGAACATCGATTCTATTCCCTCAGAACTGCCATTTCAATAGTTAAAAACTTTTCAAAAGCTATGGCATTAAAAGTTATAAATCAAGGAAACTATAGGAACGGACCAAACTGGGAGAGGATGAAAAAAGGTAGTTTTTGAGCTTAAATAGTTTCGGTTTTGAAAAATTGTAATTAAATGATTTTGGTATAAAATTTGTATAATAAATTTTAAAAGACCATTGTGTAATCGATAAGTAAAAGGTATTAATTGTCATGTAGTTCCATTTTTTATTTTGGGATAAGTAGTTTAATAGATATTTACAGAAGACACGTAGAAGTTTGAGTTCGGGCGAAAATTTTCAATTCGACAACACTTCAGCTCCACCGCTCGTACGTGAAGACTTTATACCTTTACATGGTAAGAATATGATTACACTGTGTCAATAAAATAAGCAGATTCATCGCTTTTAGGAAACGTAACTTGACGATTCGACATGTATAAAACCATCGCGTTAGCGTAAAATCATATTTTTGTGGAAAGAATGTAAGATTTATCTGTCTTTACATTAAAATATGTAGATTTGTCAGAGCAAATGACTTAATAGTTTCTTGATTTTTATTTATTGGCCTATTTTTATTATTTCCAAAAAAAAATTCATAATATTGACGATAGTATAATTTTATAAAATGATATACGCTGGAGACTACCGATGAGTCAAATTCGTCTGCACTTAATTTAAGGTTTTAGATGTTTAGGTTTCTCCATCCATAGCGATTTCCATTAGATATCATCAACTATATTAGACCAGGGGTCTTCCCTTGGTCTTAGATAGATATTGCTGTTTATTAGATAATATTGCTTGAGGTAAAGACGCTCTCACAGTTCAAAAAGTTAGCTGTGTCGATCTGACTCGGACTGATAGTTTATATTTATATCACTTATTTTAATTTCAATCAGAATTAATCACATTGACGATCGCTTTAAGTTTCCAGATAATCTTTTGTAGCTGCAAAATTAAACGGCTGAACTGAAAAATGCACTTAAAGAATTAAGGCCTCGCCTTTCTTGATCTACTTTATATGTGCATGTTTATAAATGGGTTTCGGGTATTTCATTTAATTTAAATTGTATTAAAAAATTTTACTCATTTACTTCAAAAAATATTTGCAACTTAGGAGTACATTTAAATTGTGCTCGTGC
This sequence comes from Lamproptera curius, assembly GCA_029286875.1. Classification (NCBI taxonomy): domain Eukaryota; kingdom Metazoa; phylum Arthropoda; class Insecta; order Lepidoptera; family Papilionidae; genus Lamproptera; species Lamproptera curius. The sequence continues at coordinate 1,919,960 of JAGSMT010000023.1, forward strand.
GATTACACTAGATACATGATGAGCCCTTCAAATATCTACAAATCATTTAAATTGCTGCTACCGTTTGTCCTCTTCCTACAAAATTAGTTTTTCTTGTTCGACAATTCACAGTAATGTATTTCATCATTCAGAAAGAACGTTATTACACCTATTTCACTTTGAATTTTTCAAACATGTTATGACAATAAAGGAAAAGACTATAAGGACTTTCATAATGCACTATAAACGACTAAAGGGATTGCGTAAACCATCGTCAAAGTTATTAACTTTAGATTTCAATAAACTGAATAGCGCCATGCTTATACAGCGGAATTAGGAGACGTAGACGCTAGATTATGTTAGGCAATTCATGTTCCTAGTATAGGATAACACCCGTAACATGACATCTATTAGGGTAATATTGGTTTAACTTTTAAACGTGGGGTATTGTATTTATGGCGATGTTTAATAGGATAAAAGCCCTTTTTATGACGTAAGAATGACAGGGCTTACGCGTGTGAATGAAAATTTTATCATTCTTCTTATATAGAACACCGTAAGCGTTTAGATTCGATTTACTTTAAGTATATTTCTATTTCTTTCTTTGGAGATGAGTTAGAATATTGTTTTAAGCAATAAAAGACATATTCTTACTCTGGATAAAAAGGGAATTTAGTAGTTTAAAAATGGTTTTGTCCAAGATTGAACGCATTTTTTTTATTAACTGATAAATGACTTTAACTGTAATCTTTAATACTCTAAATATTATTATAAGATTAAAGCAAATGTTAACTTTATTTATAGTAGAGCCGGTTTAAATATTTTTCTATTAATGATTGTTTACATTTGCTTATTACAGCCTTATAAATATACATATTTGTTGCAGGTTGCATAACAAAGATTTTATTTAATATAATAACATAGCCGCTGTTACGTAAAAGGATTTCAGAAAATCGGTAAATATAAGTTTCATATCTAAACATAGTGTTTACAACTTCTTCAGTGCGGAAATATCACAGACACACGAGCTATTCTCTGCATTCTTCACGTCTCGCTCTTTTGCATTAAAAATCGAATTTTCTACCCTTTTCCCGCCCACTGTAACGATTTTTAATTCCGTTGTAATGATTTTCTTGATAGCAAAGCAAAGCTGCGTTTATTCGACAGTCTATTAATATGAGGGCCGCACTGCAATCTGACATCTATTGTAATTCCCAGAAACACGGTTGACTCAACAACGTGCAACTATTCCTTATCTATAAATACTTTACATTTACTGGGTCATACGTTTGGAGTAAAAAGTTGAATATATTTTGTCTTCTTCTAGTTTAGTAGCAAATTATTGAAACTACACCAGTGCCCCACTCTGGAGAGAGTATTATTAACATTGTTATTTATTTCTGTATGTAGTCTTACTTAAAAACTCAAGGCAGTATCATCTTCAAATAATACTAGCTCTTCGTTTTTATAAATAATATATGCTAAATCATTTATATAGATGAGAAAGATAAAAGGCCCGAGAATACGCCCTTGTGGGACACTCATATTTACGGGGCCCCGGGAGATCCTTTACCATTCACGTCAACCCTTTGAGTTCGGTGGCTCAGTTACGAAGATAGAAGATTGAGTATGGCAATTCTTACAACATAGTAATTTCCTGACCAGAGTTACATGCCGTACGCAATCAGAAGCTTTTTTGAGATTGGAAAAGATACCCAAGGCTTTCAGCGCTTCCTAAGCCTCAAAGATGCTTTTAACGAGCCTAACGCCAGCATCAATTGTTGAGTGACCCCTAGTAACACAGTTTTACTAACTAACTGGACTTTTTAACCTAGATAACTAAATTCACTTTACTGGTGGTGGTGACTGTTCATACCGTCAGTTATTACGAAACAGCTTTGTAGCAATAATAAGCCCCCTGCAAAAGGAACCCTGACCACTTAATAATAAATTATGATATTATAAAATGTCAATTGAAGAAACAAACATTTATATAAATAATAGAGCAATCGATATTTCTTTGTATATTTAAATGTACTAATAAAAAAAAACATATATATCATGTCGACAAATGTAGATTGTGGAGGCCTGGTATCATAAATACCGCAACTTAAGTGCATCCGCATTGAAACGACTTCTGCTATTTGTTTAGGACCACAAATTTATGCCGCATAACGTAATTGTGCGGTTAAGTATGAATGAGTAGGGTACATATTTTATCATATAAACGGTTAACTTTGTTGTTGTTTAATTTGTGTTCATTATTAATAAAAATATTATTCATCATCATCAGCCTCTGATAGTCCACTGCTGGACATAGGCCTCCCCTAACACACCCCTATCCATTAGGGGGTTTGAACCGTACCCCACCACGCTGGCCCCATGCGGGTTGGTGGGTGGACCGACTTATTACATGCCCATCCGACGCATGGATCATCTTACTTTTCAGACAATTGGGTGATCGGCCCAAATTGTCCTAACCAACTAGGAAACAACAATGAAAATTTGTTGAGTCCCCACAGGATTCGAACCCACGACCTCTGGTTTTTAAAGCACACGCCCATACCACTAGGCTACGGAGGCAGTATTAAAATATTATTGCCCTTTGTAAATTACAACCAATGTTTATTACATTTGCCTAGTTGAGAATTGCTCTATGATAACGCACTAGAACATCAATCAATGTGTAATATGTGCTAATAATAAAGTAAATTAAAAAAAATCTTAAACAAAAATAATCATATTGAAATAAATATAACGGATTATTTGATTTATTTTACATCATGTGAGCGTAATAAGTATATACATATAATATATGCCTAATTTGATACTAATTGGGTATATTTGTTTATTACATTATATACATTCGTTCGTTTATCACAATATACTAATGTACGCGCAGAAAAATATAAATGATTTTCGCAGACATTGTGATGCACATAACATAAATACTAAAAACCAACATAATTTAATCCTTAAGCACCTAGACTGCGAAAAAAAGTAAATCATTTATGGGACAATGTATACGATTTTACAACAAAATCGCAGTAAACGTACAGAATTTAACTATTATTAAATTTAAAAAGTAGTAATGAAACGTTACTTATGTGTTAAAGGTTGTGTTGTTATCACAACATAAATGAATTTATAGATGGCTAGCAGACCCTGCCACGCGTTGCTGCGGGTAGATTTTACTTATTTTACATTGTAATAAACAATTTAAGGGCTTAAGGTAAACAGAAAGAGAAGATCATGAGGACCACCATGTTTTATTAGATAAATGTCATTTGTGAAAAAACATCGAACTCGATGATGCTACCGTTATACCTGAATACAATGAAAAATAGCAGTGGTACAAACTAAAATCAAATAAAGACGATTTATCAAAATGTTCCTTCTGTTGATATCGTGCAAAATTCTATACAAAATAGTTCGTTTTAAAAATTATTATTGTTCATTTAATTCTTACTTTTCTATTAAAAATGTTTTAATTTGAATGAATATGGAGCACTATCACGAAAACATAATTTTAAAACATTAAAATTAGACTTAGTTAGTTGCATGGTTATTAAAAAACAAAGGACAAAGTTGATTAAATTCGTCGCAAGCATAAGGTACCAACTATAGTATGAAATAATGAATATACAGTACCTTCAATCGTATCCGCGTTTGAATATGTCATAATAATATTTCCTTTGCATAGGATACAACATCACTTTTATTAATTTTGCTCTGTAAAATTCATTTTAAATTTCACATTTTTTGTGGTTTGAGCATGTTGGGACGCTACTATTATTTATTACTTTTTATTTTAATTGATGGCCTGGTATAAAATAACGGCGTGATCAAAATGCATTTTTGTTTTAACGATATATAAATATTTATCAAATCCACTAATTTACGGATTGTTCGCGTTACTTAAAATATATTTATTCCTGACGTTTCGGATTCTTTCCAGCATCCATGATCACGGCAGACTAAGTTGGTATATGTCTGTATTTCAATGTTTCGAATAACCGTCAGAGTTTTATTTAAAATTGACATATCGTTCGTTTTCTTAATTTTTAATGTTGGTTTCACAAAAGTTTTTATACTCTGCGTTTAATTTTTGAAATTATTGGATCCCAGGAAGGTGGCAACGACCAACCATCCTCTCTATTAAAATTTGGATATTTTTAATTTCTATTGCTTCCTCGAATCATCCTTGGTATAAATCGATGTTCATTAGCCAGTATTTTTGGTTCATCAAATCTAATATAATGATTGGAGCTTTGTCTAGAACATGGTCGCAAATTGCAGATTTCTTATAGCGTCGGTGCTTAACATCAGCTATAATATTATTATAAAATTAACTGACCAAAATTAATTCCTTTTTTATTTGCATACGCAGGCAGACGAGCAGTCGCGGCCACCAGATGGAAAGTGGTCACCGACGCCCTACATTGGTCATACAGGTATCACCAACGCGCTGCCTACCGTGAGACATAGGATGTTAGTCTCGTTTACCCAGTACATTCCTAGCAGTGCTCCTTCAAACCGGAACACAGTAGTGTTTTCACACTACTGCTTTGCGTAGAAATAGGAACAGTGGTGGTATTCCACCCAGACGGTCCCTGTAAAGGGGACCTACCACCGGTAGACTATTATGTACAATCTCCTCTTATCAACGAAAAGTTTATTCTATTAAACCGCGCCATCTATTGACACGCAACGCAATCAATTGCCAACTGTCACAATCGTTTTGTAGGTAACATTTTGCATCAAATAATTATTGAAAAATATATTGCTATAAAACATTATTGGGATTGTAAATTAAGATGTTAGCTATTCTATATTTTAAGTTGGATTAAACTGCACATGGTGCGCAACTACATTTTTTAATCGGTTAATATTTTAAGGAGTCCATCGGGACAAACATCGTGACACAGAGATTTATATATTGAGATAACACAACCTGGTAATGGAATGCTCGTTCCAGGCTTTTTTAAATTTAATTTATGTACGATAGAACTGCATGTAGCTCATATGTATATGTGTATTTGATTATTTTAAAAGATGACAAAATAGGCCCACCGAGTTTCTTCCGCCGGTTCTTTTCAGGTCTGAGGCGTCTTATTTCTAACCGGTGGCAGCAAAACATGCTGGCTTTAGGCAACATTTTTTCTTTCGTCCAAAGGATTAAATGAATAATGTGTATCATACATACTATACACTCCTTTTAAAAAAATCGAGCAAATAAATAAAAATTACCGACCTTACAGCTTTACGTCCAAACTGGGAATCATTTCTGATCAACCTGTATAAACAAACCGGGATGAGCTCGTTAATTTGTTTTGTTATCAATAACTTCCGGATGCGGAGACCCCGTGTAATGTTATGCTCCCTGGGAACGACAAGGTGAAAAGGGCTCGTGACTAACGATAAGCGATCCCTCTTTATCAAAGCTTGTTTGCGATTCTATTAGTTGTGTAAACACTCGAGCTTATGTACATTTTCTCCTGCTCGGATGGTATTACTGTTTGAGTTTTTATTTTTATTAATAAAGAGACTGGTAGTTATTTCAAGGAAATAAATATTATTTCCAATATTTGCAGACGTCGAGCTATAATTTAAAGCGTAGAGAAAATTCTTTTCCTTTTAACTATTTCATTTTGTTGTCATCCGTTATCCATTCAATACAGAAATAGTAAATTGAAAATAGCTTTTTCTTTGGCGATGTCTTTTACTAACTGCATATTTTTGTGTCATTAAAAAGCTTGAATTTAATATGACTATCAAAAGATTAAATTGGTTTTTGATGTAAGTGAACCAGTCTTATTGTGGTTTATTTGTCACTGTCTACTTTTAATATCTTTAGATTATTTTTATGAATTTTATAAAAAGCTCTACCCAGAAGAAAGGTATACGTCACGAGGCTGATTGCTACCCGAAGATATAAAAATTAGTTTCCTTTATAGTATTAAACCTACGGTACCCTTCAAACAGAAAATCAAAAATGTTTACAAAATACTACTTTATGGTAAGTACCACTTGTGGTCCTCATGTAAGAAAGGGACTTAATACCTATAAGTGGTTAATTAATGGTTTACTAAGGTCCCGTTTTTTATTAACTGTCAAAGCAAACAAAACAAGCATGACGATTGACAGGTATAAGTTGATAAACCCTTCCCATAAGGATCGCAACGTAATACGCCACTAATCAGCTCGCCGCCTACATAGAGTGTTACTTTTTGTTTGCTCAGTAAATACACTAGCTATATTGCCCCATGTACCGGAAGACAGTAGTGTATTCACATTACATATTTGCCGTGAAATTAGTGACCTGGACCTGCCATTTTATAAGAAACTAAAATAAATAATAGCCATATTATGCGTAAACTTCTCGTTCAATAATATTACTTATTTAAATAAACTTCATAATACTGAAGCAAGTTTATTTAAAGTATTAAAAATAAACATCGCATCACATTAAGGATAAATTAAACTTAAATTTGATTAAACAAATTATTATAATTGAAATAGTTCAAAGTTTCAGAAACCGTTGAATAAATTTATGATATAAAATTAAAGAAAAATCTACACAGTCGCATTCCGTATTCGCCTAGGAACTTCCGTTTCATATAGTTAAAACTTTCCTCAAACAACTATGCGCATTAAAGTTCCATAAATCAAGGTATAAATCTAGAGCGAGCGGACCGAAGTTGGGAGACGGAAAGAAAAAGGATACGTTTGTTATCGCGCTTAGAATAGTTTCCCGTTTTAAAAATTCTTTCTTAATAACATCTGAAAAAAATTATTCACTTACTCTTATAAAAAACATTATTTCTATTGAACGTTTTGTGTTCTTATCGTTTATGTATACTTATTCTAAGATTTTATCTTTCTGTTATTTTATCTTGTCAGTGTTCTATATTCTTACTTTATATCTAAAGTATCCCTCATTTTTAGCAAAAAATGTTGGCCACCTCGTTTTTGGGGACGGGAGCTTCCACGTCATTAAAATGTCTAGGCTCACGCCAAATATAGGCAATAGGCAATGCTAATTATATTACTTATTAGTTTTCCCTTTTATAGAAGAGCATTTAGTCTATACATATTTGCCTACTATTAAATATATCGTACTAAAAAAACAATTATGACATACGCTTACTTGCAACACAATTCAATTGTATATTATTTAAATTGTTTTTTTGTAAAAAAACTTTTTTTGCGATAAAGGTAAGTTTTTATATTATTATAATCATCAACATTGCTATTTTGTCTCTTGTACTAGGGATTCTTACCTTATATCTAGTTGGTAATCTAATCACCACAAAAACTTTGTAAAATTCATTATGTAATCATATACATCTATATATATAAAATTTGAGTGTCTGTTTCTAACATCAAAATAACCGTTCTTAAATGATAAACATTGTGATTTATAACCGATATATATATAGAAAAAAAAATTGTTTTTAATTTTTGTCTCCCCGTTTCTTACATTTGGCTTATCTCTAAAATGGCTCGTCCGATTTTTCAGGACCTTACAGGATTTAACAGTAATTTCTGTAAAAAACAACAAAATTATTTTATTTTGTAAGAAAACCCAAAATATTTTTGAACATAATAGGACGCGGACGAAGTCACAAGGAAAAGATGCTTATAGCTACTTTAAAAAATCTTCGTTTAAAAAAAATGGGAATGTAAGTAAATCTTTATTTAGAGACATTGTAACAGAGACAGAGTCAACATTGTCCATAAAATCTTTGTTTGATCTTGAGATATACTAAACTGAGTGAATTACTTTATCAAGTGTACTCAGCCTCCAAATTTAATTTCTTTTATCTTAAATAAACAGTATGATTATAATTTTTATGCTCCTCATACAATGAAAATACAAATAAAACTTTCTGTTTTATATTTCGCTTTAAACAGGTTTGATCCAGTCTGTTTTAAAAATATCTATTAAATGTAAATAAATCAGAGAAATTAAAGGCAATATGCTTTCTGTTTGGGTTAGGTCAGGATAATTAAAATATTTGTCTATTTTATCTTAAAAAATAACATAACGATAATATTTCGTGCAAGAAAATTTATTTAATATGATTTCTTTGTTGAATAAACTTCTCGACGCGTCGGTGTTTAGTAATCATTAAAAAATATAAAAGAAAGAAGCAGAAGATAGGGAAGTCTAATCTTTAAAAGTTATCACGCGGATCGTTTGTGTAGTTGCATCGGCAGTATATATAAAATTCTATAATTCGTTTCGATCATTAAAATTGATATTTGCTAATAGGAACTGCGTACGTACCGTGTACCCAGCGATTTGAAATACTGAATAAATTCATTTATTAAATGTATTGGAAAGCAATTTCTCTGAATGACCGGAGACGCTTAGGGTGGGCAAATCGGGCAGGTATAAATAAAGGTAGCACTAGATTAATTCAAGGCCCTGTAGTATTCAGTAGGACTTCGGAAAAGACTACATGCAAACGCCTTTATATTTTTTGCGGCTTTTTGTCGACGTCAAATACACATTATACACAAAATACTTCACAGACGATTATATAATTTGGCCTTGCTTGAATTGTTGCCACTTCAAGCGCTTAATGACTGAAGAGCAAAGGGTGATAGCGATAAAACTTTCAGGGCCGTCGGACTATTTCCAGCGAGTTGGCGTGTCTGTTAGCCGACTCCGTGTCCTGAGATTTGAAAGCCGAAACTCTTCCGTCACTTTATTTATCGCACGAAAATACGTGGATCTGGGGCTACAGATCAGCCTAGGAATTAATAAACAAGTGGAAATAGGAACTTCACTTCCTATGTAGGAGTTAAAGCTGTGACCCTGAACTTTAAAATGTGGAGTCTTTAGGCCCCGTGTTAAAACGGTTACTTTTCAGAAGACTGGGCTCCTTCACCTTCCGCATGAGGTAGATTCTTTTAGAAAACGACTGTTTATCGAAGTACCTGTGCTATGTGGGTGGTAGATAGCCCACTAAAGAGTATCACCAATGAGGCGTATATGCAGTTGGATAGGAAAGAAAATAGTACCCTAACTATTTGACAAAGGAAGGCAGGTAAGCGAAGGCCTACAAGTGCCCTTGATACTTAGCCCCTGGACAGCCGTCAAAAAGGTGTCCTCTGGTAGGGGGTATTAAAAGATCACTTACAATTTTTACTACGTATGGTTTAAGTAGGTATACATAATAAGCCTGTGATAGTTCACAGCTGGACATAGGCCTCCCCTAATACGATAAAGATATGTCAATTTTTTAAATAAAAACTCTGACGGTTATTCCAAAACATTGGGATACAGACATATACCAACTTAGTCTGCCCGTGATCATGGATGCTGGAATAAATCCGAAACGTCGGGAATAAACATATTTAGGTAACGCGGAGAATCTGTATATTAGTGGATTTGATATGTATAATAATCGCATAAAAAATAAAAGAAATAATTTTTTAATATCCAATAATTTTTCAACATTAATATGAACGCTTTATTCAAATATTCGTATCACGTTGATTTGAGATATTGGTTGTTCTCCTTGATAGTCATAGATTAATTTATATTAAAGTTAGTTGTAGCACAGCAAATTTTGTTTAGGTCTTAGCTTAAAGCTTAGGCCAGTAATTTCTAGTAAGGCGACAAAGACCTTCTAACCTAAAGGTTAGGATCTTTTTTTTAGAAGTAACTTTTTTTTTACCTTAAAGACCATGAGTTTTTCCTTTAAACAAAAATAATTAATAAATCTACCACAAAAGTCAGAAACGAGGTAACATGTATGATAATACGTAAGTTATTTAGTACATTTTTTTGAAACTAATTGAAAAGGAATAAAATTATTGCAGAAACTAAAATTAAAGATTCAAAATTTTAAACGAAAGCTTAAATTTATATTTTATTAGTAGTAGTTTGAGTTTAATATATTATAAACGACATAATTTGTGAGTATAGATGTTTGTAACTCTTTCACTTAAAAACGAATAGTTTAATGAAATATTTTAATTCAACAACTTATATATGAAAATAACTTATAGGCCTATAAGGATATAGTGTAGTTCATTTGAGACATAATAAATATCTATAAAAATAAATGTAGGAAATAATAAAATGTAATGTATACGAAACAAGTATGCCATCGGCGGCCATTACGGCTCTTACTGCAAAAACTATTAGGGCTGATAAAAATATAATGTATAATAACTATTATATCAAATAACAAAGACCACGCAGGTAAAACCGCGGGGCGAAACTAGTAGCCTAATAAAACATTCGACATGCGTTTGTTCTTCATTTTGTAAATATTTATATTTGTATTCGTTCCACGCACTCATTATCTTATCATGCGAAAATGGTCTGAGTTACAATATCGTCAGTATTTAATTCTGCATGTAAGAGGCACACTCGGTAGTCACACAGTCACTACTGTCACTAATGATTACAACACAAACCTGCAACCTAAATTATTCGGCTGTTGAATAACATTGCAAACCATTTTTTTTGGTTAAAATGTAAATCTGTGGGACTTTCCAATTGCTAAAAAATAAGAAACTGTATTTCAGTACGATGTTTGAAGGTAATAGTGAAAGAAATCCCTCGAGTGAGGACTACCAGTCTTTTGACGATTCGGTGCTATTAACGCCAGGCACATATCGCCCGCAAAAAAGTAAGCATAACTTAGTCATCATCATCATCATCATCAGCCTGTGTTAGTCTACTACTTGACATAGGCCTCCTTTAATGTATGCCTTCTACATTAGGGTGGTTCGACTTCCACCACCTAAAGGATAAACTGCATTTCAAGTATGAATTATCTGTAAGTAAATTTGAAGGCACTGATATTCAAGTAAGAAGTAAGATGGTCTTCTCAACCGTGCCCTTTTGACGCATTGATTATCTTCCTTCTCAGACAATTGGGTGATCAGGCCAAATTGTCGAAATCAACCGGAAAACAACGATAACACAAAGTTGTTTCCTCGCTAGAGCATGGAGGTGGCCGAGCTCATAACTTATCAGCTTTTAATTTTGACCAGTGACATTTATGCACAATTCATTCTTTTTTGTAGGGTCATCGCAAAACTCTTCAAAAAATTCTAGATATGCTAGAGCAGTTCTTAAAAGTGGAGTGATAAATGTTTACCAGAAGAATGAAATTAAAAGTTTTATAAACTGCTTTCTTGCTATAGTTGAAGCGAGATGGAGATGGACATTATTTGTTTTCTTTTTGGCATTCACTGGTAATTGGTTATTATTTGGAGCAGTGCATTGGTGTATCTCTTTAGCGCATGGAGATTTTCTTGAAGAACACTTGCCACATAACCGTAACAGTTCAGATTTTACACCGTGTATTAATAATGTCTATGGATTCACGTCAACGTTTCTATTCAGCATTGAAATTCATACAACCGTTGCGTACGGCCGCAGATCTATTACATTAGAATGCCCACAGACAATAATAGCAATGTGCTTACAATGTATTACCAGTTCAATATTTCAGTCCGTCATGATTGGGCTATTATTCGCAAAATTGACCAGGCCGCGGGCCCGAACTCAGACGATATTGTTCAGTAAATATTCTGTGATAACCTTCAGGAATGGAAAATTATGTTTAATGTTTCGTGTTGGTGATATGAGAAAATCGAGAATATTGAACATCACTCCAGCGCTATACGTTTTGAAATGGAATAAAAACAATGATACTTTAGAGGAGGGTCAACAGATGGAACTCAAAGTTGAAATAGTCGAGTGTGAATCAGTCTTCTTTCTATGGCCGGTACACGTCGTTCATTACATTGATGCAGATAGTCCATTCTATAACATATCAGCAGCAGATCTTCTGTGCAGCCAAGTTGAAATACTGGCTGTCTTCGAAGGTATAATTGAGTCAACCGGGCAGCCAGTTCAAGCGCGTGCCAGTTATACAGAAAACGAGATATTGTGGGGCCATAAATTCGTGCAAATGGTTGCGTACAGAGCGGATGAGTTAAAATACGAGGTTGATTTCTCTAAATTGTCTGAAGTGAAACAACTGGAAACCCCTTTATGTTCGGCTAATGAATACAACACAGTTGTATCCTCGCTTTTAATTTACTATGATTTTAATATTAAATATAAGCTTTAGAGTAATGATTTGTTTAATTTACGATATAGACTGATGTAAGAATATAATTTATCCTAATAGGTGTATAAGGAATTTAGGAATGCGTTAGGAAAATTCTTTCCTATACATTATTGCATAGGAAATAATTTTCTTAATGTTTTAAAGTATGTGTCTTAAATATTTGATAATAAGTACGTTAATTAACAGTTGTTGAAAAATAAGAGATATAATGTACGTTCTCGAGTTAAAATAGTGGAACTAACACGATTTTCTTTTGCGTGTATGTGTACGTAGCGCGTTATTGTAAATTTTATAAACGAGCTGTCCTACTCCGCGGTACAGTCGCCTTATAGCTTCACACAGACACAGGTCTGGGAACATAACCTTAATCACATAAGACCTAAGATGTTCTACAGTCGCCTGTCGCCATAAGTTCTTTATGTTTTCGCCGTAGTTATAAACAAAAAAAAGCTATTTATAGTATGACAAACCTTGAATATTATCAACGTCTTACAATAAATTAACAAAAGAATCTAAATCCAAAATAGCATATATTCCTATTAAAGTTATGAAAAGAAAATTGTCTTTATATACTTCTAATATTTAAAAATGAAGCAACGATTGAATTGCATTTTCACAATGTTTCTTTCATTTACTACAATACAACACAATTTAATAAAAGTTATAGCATTTAAATTTGTTTTAAATGTTCCTGACGTTTTAGATTTTTTGCAGATTCCATGGCCACGGAACACAGTAAGGTGTTGTTCGTCTGGCTGTCAAATTTTTACATAGCCACCAACACTTAAATAAATATTTTTACGCTATCTTTGCATACTGAGCTTACGGTATCTTGAGATTCAGCAGTAATTTTATGTTTGGGTTTAATTCTGTGAGTATTTGGATTCCAAACAGGTGGTAACTCCGAAACACCTTCTGTACCCAAATATGGATGTTTTTTTAATTCGCCTGGCGTATAATTTATACAACAACAATATAAATAACAAGTTATAACAAAATATATAATTGCATCAAACAAGGTAACCGTTAAGCGTAAATAAATAAGTTTATAAGCTTCACGATTGCTGGTTTTCAATGTAACCTTATAACTTTCGATAGATGACCATTTTAGACCACACAAAACTTTACAAAAACTGTATTAAAAAACAGTAATAAAACAACTAGCAGGAAAAAATTCGAAATAACTTGAGAAATTTTACCAAAAAAATATGAAGGACTGTTAACAGCGTATAGCTATTTAACACAAAATACGCAATACATGCTCTCAGTAACGAAATTGCATCGCCTATTCTGCCACCGCATTTTAAATCTCTGATAACTTTTAAGGTATTCATTTCATTAAAACCTCGTCTGTAACACGTTATATGAACAAAGAATGAAGAATTTTCTAATGCAGTAACTTTTATGAGAACTTAAACTGTATTTCTAAATAATTATTAAAAAGCTTTGAATGTGCCTCATTGTAATTTTTTAAAATGTTAACATTGTAATGCTGATTGTGCATTATTCTTAGAACATGATAGATATATGCTATCGTGGAGTTTATGGGGAGTCTCAAAAATAAAAAATACAATACAATTAACATTAATAACAAGTAATATATATAACAGCTGTCTTTTTTTTAAAAACAAAGCTTGTTTGTAGTATTTTTATACTGTGTGTAACATACAATGTGAATGAAATAGTTTTGACAATAATTTAAAGTGCCGGATTTTTGTATAGAAAATACTTTTTAAATTCTTTCTATTTTAATGTAAATGTTTCAAAAGACAATTTTTTTTAATATTACCGTTGTCACGTGGTAAAAATTGACTTCCTTCGGTCAGTTGAAAAATGTTTATTTGATAGAAGCCCTTATTTCAGCTATAGTCAACTTCGTCAGTGACTCCTCCTAAGAATGATAGAACAGCGGAAACCGAGTAACGTAAGTGAGATTCCTGGACCCTCAGCAGCCAGGTGTTTCTTCTAACAGATCCGTAATGGACTTTGAAACAGAAATTTACTAATGGTAGCTAATTTTGAAGAATGAATCATTCATGGGAATTTCCGCTAAGATATTATTTGCAAGGATTTGTTTTCTGATTATTTATTATCAAAATCCAAATAACTACATGTCTCTTATGTAAGTTTAGTAAGGTAGTTAAGAAAATAATGAACGCTTTTCTCGGGTAAGATGGGACTGTTGTCGCCTACATATCCTTTATGAAACTTGGAGGAATGTGGACTGATTGTCTTCCTTGAAAATGTCCGCAACAATTCGACATACCGGGTAGCCCGTCGCGACCAACCACTACGTAGATAGAATTCACCCTTTCATAAAAGGTAGCCAAATGCTATTAACACAAACTTTATTATTAGTTATTTTTGAGATAATGAGAATTTGGGACATTTAAATAAATTCTAATATATAATAAAATATCGGACATGTTGGTATCATTATCAACCTGTGGGCAGTGGGTGTATTAGGGGAGGCCTATGTCCAGCTGTGGACTATACTGCTGGACATAGGCCTCTCACACCTCAATCCATTAGGGGTTTTGGACCGTATCCTTCCACGCTGGTCCAATGCGGGTTGGTGGTGGACCGACTTTTTACATGCCCATCCGACGCATGGATCAACTACTTTTCAGACAACTGGGTGATAGGCCCAACTTTCCCTAATTAACTAGGAAACAACAATGAAAATTTGTTGAGTCCCCAGAATTCGAACCCACGACCTCCGGTTTCTAAAGCACCACGCCCTACACTAGGCTACGGAGACATGTTGAGTATAGCCAAGATATGCTAATAGTAATCAGTTGTTCATACTATTTACCAATCACTTCTCTCTATGTTTGAGAAATATCTTCTGATAAAGGACGTTGTCGCTAGCATACCTTATGACAACTTGGAGGAATGGGAACCGTTGCGTCTTGCGAATGTCACATCGACATAGGTACTCTACATCCATCTTATCGTAAATAGAATTATCTTCATAAAGGTTGAATGTGATCCAAATTTGCATATATTATTTGAGAACTAGATATTTTAGAACATTGAATAAATCTCTATGGCAACTATAAAATATCGGACATAGGACCATCAACTCAGTTAGAGCCATGTCCGCAGTGACTGCTGACCTGCATCCACATTAATCATTGGGTTTCTGATCAGAATATCCAATTGGTCATCGTTCAGTGGAGATTTATACATGCCACTCAATGCTTGATTAACTTACAATTTACAACTTGACTGTACTTTTAATAACTAGAATGACAAATATATATTTTTATATTATCCAGCTTTTTCTTTTTCTGCTTCTCTAATTTGAAAGTTTCTGTTACCACATTGAAAGACTTCAATTGAGACATTTGTTTTAGCTGTTAAAATATCTAAATCATGTTTAAACTATCTCTCTATGTTGCACAATCTCTGATATAAGGGTTTGAGATTATGTATAAAATAAGATATCGTCTTGCATACATTGAAATTTATATAGTCTATCTAATATGAGCTTCCTAGTTCACTTGATCTTTGTCAATACCCTGCACAACTGCGATGATTGAATTGCACTGACTGCCTACAAAAAATGAAATACTATATAACTGTTCATAGCACTGCCTACACTAATTAATCAAGATAAAGGCAGAAACTAACACGTTCCTTCTGACATGCTAACCTAAACTTAATTGCTGATATTGAGTAATATTTTGTGTACTTGTCTAAAATGTCACAATATATGAAATTTATATTACGCTTTATAGTATTATTTATCTATATAT
This sequence comes from Lamproptera curius, assembly GCA_029286875.1. Classification (NCBI taxonomy): domain Eukaryota; kingdom Metazoa; phylum Arthropoda; class Insecta; order Lepidoptera; family Papilionidae; genus Lamproptera; species Lamproptera curius. Next base: position 1,935,810 of record JAGSMT010000023.1, read on the forward strand.
TAAGTTTCTGTATGCACATGATAACTTCGATGGCATTTTTTTACTAAAATTAAATTACATTTAGATTCCTCTCACAATATATAAGAAGCAATTAAATGAAATTAGATAGCACAAATGTCTCCATATTCTTTGTCGTCAACACATTGATTGCTAATCCTCTTGTAGACAATATTTATAACTCATAGATTTAACATTTAGTTAAGATAACTAACAGTTTCTTTATATCACTAAACTTATATTCTACCGTGATATTGTATAATACAATGACATTAAAATATTCTAAACTAAGCTAAATCTTCATTTATACAATGTCAAATAATTGTATACTTTTCATGTCTGAAGTCATTCATGTAACAGTGCAATTTTCTCACAGTCTTAGGAGCAATGTAAAAAAGTAAAATCTCGTAATTTTACAAATGACTAATTAGCAATATCAGTTTGACATTGTTTGCTTTTAAAAATATATATATTTATTGGTTTTCTATAACATGCATCTTATTTAAATTAAACTATATTAGACAACCTCAATGTATATCAATTAATGCTAATGTTTCAGACCATATGTTAACATAATACGTGCTGACCAACCAACTGTCTGAAAGGTAAGTTGATCAAACGTTAAGTTAGAATGTCAACGACAGCTGTCAAGAGCATCTTTGGCAGACAAATTGACAATTAATTCATCCATAGAATGCAGTTTATCGTATTGGATGTGGAGGACAGATACCAGTCGCTCTACGTAAAATCTGTAATTCAGGTAAGTCTCGAGTCCATGATAACTTCGAGGTATGATCTAGAGTGGAAGAAGTAGACCAGCGTCAATAAAGATATCAGAGATCATTGAGTAAATTCATCTAGTTTTTACTAGGATTTGAGTTTAATAACTTCTAACTTTTGACCTGATTGCTAGACGCGATATGCCTAAGGGGGCTAATCACCCACTCTCATATAATGCACGGTTATTCAAACATGCAACGGGCGAATTGAAAGTAGTTTTGTTCTACAAATTTCTAAAAGTTATATCAGATAGATCTGTATCGGGCTGAAAAGGTATAGAAAGACAAAGAGGGAGAGAGTACTTACGCTTGACTATAACAACTACTTGTAATGTACATCATTCTATGCAGACATGTCTTCTTTCTGTATTTTTGATATGTTAAACAAAATATCACAGAAAGTTCACTGTAAAGATGTTGTAATATACCCGAGAGTCCTTGAAGATAAATAATGAATAATAGGACCCAAAAAACAAAATTGTTTCAAGCCACTAGAATTATAGACATGATGATGACTTTTAAATTAGTAGAAAAGCAGAAAAGATATATTGCAAAACAATCAAAAGTCTCTAGTATTATTTGGTATAAAGTAAGTAAAACTTCTTCAGGTTGAATCTTTCTAGCGTAAGTTCTAAATTTCCATGCTTTGAACATCCCACAACTTTCACATTCAATACATTTAACACGTGAAATATATTTCGTCTGCATTTAATGACTAAAAGTTTCGTTCCGCCTATTGAGTGTGACCCATCCACGTCACGGTTAAAGTCATTCAGTTAAATAATGTCTTTGCAAATTCTGCACAAAGTATAATTTAATATTCGTAAAAAGTTCTGTTGATTTTTCTTATTTTTAGAAAATATATGTGTACGAGTATATATATATATAAAAATATAACTTATCATTCGTTTAAATAAACTGCAAGCCTTACTTTTAAAATCTGCGAGGTAATCGTTTTCTGGTTGCTTAGAAAATATGGCTAATCACAAATATGATCACTGCAGTGGGGATACGGGAATATTATTTTATCATGTTTTTAAATATGACGTTACTTAAATAAAACGCTAAAGCCGTCTGTTGATGTTTGTTAGTGCGGGCAGAATAAATAGTTAGTAAGTTTTAAAAATCGCAAGTCGCCGTATACCATCCTCGTCTCCCTGATAGTTTATCGCTTTGTCATAGAGATGTGGCGCAGTAGAGCTTAGTTAGCTGCGGGGAAGCTAAGAGGAAACTGGTGGGCCTCTAATGTAAGGCCGGCTGTGAAGGAGCGGACTGGAGAACCTTGCTTTGCCTAGGCGAGTGCAGCTCACGGAAACAAAGGTAGCAGATGTGCTGCCATACCTGTCCTTTGTTCCCAAACCACTCTCCCTATCCACCGTGACTCGCCGGGGCCATGTGTATGGAAGGGGTGGGAGGAGAGGACATTCGGCATGGTGTCGTTGGTCTCTCTTTCTCTTGTAGGCGAAATAGTGCTAGCGGTTAAAACCACCACTCGTGTTCTTCTAATATTTTAATAGCGTACGTCTCCGTGAATGGACTCAAAATAGACTAATCATGGTGATTTTTTATTGTTCCGTCCAAGGTAGGTGTATTTAAAAAGGTGTACTTGACAAAGCCGTTAACTAAAGTCGCCGCAGGGTACATGGTGTCTTCTTCATTCAATAATTTCGTTCTCCTGGCCTCATAGCACCTACGTTGTAGATTCAGAGGATACCCAGGTATAAGGGCCTAGATGAAAGGCGCAGATGTTTAGTTTACCGTAGGTCAGAAATGAGGCTTCTTAGTTAGCAGGTGCTGCTGACACAGAAAATTGCAATTGTATTCATGAAGCCTAATTTTTTAGGCGAAAGGGAAGAAAAACTTAGTTACTTTCGAGTCGGTGCGAGTCCAGCATTACTCTATATTTCATATCGAAGGGTCAAGCGTGGACTTCTTTGGTCTACGCTGCACTAATTATAGGTAAACGTCCAGGAGTGAACTTCCTGCTCGTTTTGTTGCTTCCTTGACAAAAGTTGTATATTTATGTATTTACAATGGCATAATGCTAAAGATTTTTTTATGGCATACGCAGGTAGACGAGCAGTCGGGTCACCTGATGGGAAGTGGTCACTGACGCCCATAGACATTAGCAATACCAGTGGTATCGCCAACGCGCTGCATACCGTGAGACAGAGGGTGTTAAGTCTCGTTTACCTAGTAAATACGCTGGCTACGGTGCCCTTGTCAGTTCACACTACTGCTTCGTGGCAGAAATAGGGACCGCGGTGGTCCCCCCCAGACAGTCTCCTGTAAACAGGGGACCTACCACCGGTAAAAGAATCTGCGTTTAACCGCGTATAAACTTTGCTAGAGCAAAACAATCAGTAACATGAAAGCAAGCTATAACTTTATTGATATTTACACAGTTTAATACAAGTTTATGTCAGTTTGTGTCAACAATACCAAGTTTATGTCAGTCGTAACAGAGTAATGTTTCGCGTCCGTGGAGATCAAGACCAAAACAGTAATGAGCGTTGCTCTCCATCGTATATTGAGGAAAATGAAATTCATATGATAATGACTATAGCTCATCCGCCGTATACGAGCCCTTTTATTGTTCATTAAGGTTCTGCACACAAAGGATATGCTCTTTCCAAAAATGACAGGGATTATATACAAAAATAAAACACAATAGGCTTACATATTTTATTCAGAAATAATTGTTTTGGTGTTTTAGTTTTAGTGGATTTATTAAACAATCAAACAGATTATTAAACAATACTACATCGATGATCATCAAATATATTTATATTGTACACAATTGTCAAACCAGTGAAGATATTTATAGGACATGCATAAGTAATTTATATTTTATCAAACTACTAACTATTGTTTTTATCTTTAGCAATATATTTTATAATAGCTTTAAATTACAAACATAATATATTCAAGTTTAAATTACCTAAAGCGAAGAATCAATTGAAAGTATAATTGTGAGTAGTTACAATCTTTATAATAACGGTATATAGCACCCAATTGTCTAAAAAGTAAAATGATCCTTGAGTCGAATGGGACCAGCGTGGTGGGATACGGTCCGAGAAACCCCTAAATGGAGAAAGCGTGCATTGGGGAGGCCTTTGTCCAGCAGTGGACATGATGACAATCTCTATAATAGTTTTAAATGTCCTTACCGTTGCAGAATAAATACAGATTTTCTACACTACGAAACCTAGAAACATAGTTAATTCGACTACAGAAGACAAAGAGCTAAATTAACTGGAATGTTCATTTTACTGAACATTAGAAATGACAATGTCACGTTTAATTTTAACGAAGTAACATTAGAGCTCTTTTACTAATGACTGTAAAAGTTAAACGGGTAACATCGCAGACATAAATGCAACAGTTTTGTAAGGCATGCAGTTATGTTGGGTGCTAAATGTCTGCGTCAGTGTGAGAACAATGCAACTTTCAGTTGAAAACTGAGCAATAGAAACGTTGTTGGAGCACCCACTGCAATTTGATAATAATAAAAAAAAAATTAAAATGTACACCGTTTTCATTTCGAATAACTAAGACTTGTGGCATGTTTTTATTCGAATTAACTTAAATAAACGGCCCGAAAATAGCAATCGCTGTAATATAACAATTTTTGATATAATATCATAATTCATATGTAAGTTTAACATAAAATAACATTCTCGGTTGATTCTACGGTTATATGAGAATAATTTGTGATTAAAAGGTTATAGTTAAATTAGATGAAACAATTAATTGATTTCCGTAGAAAACGAATTAGTTACTTTTGACTGATTTCTAAAAAAAAAGGCGTTAGCCAATTTGGTCAAATTATTTGAGCGTGTAAATTACTGTATAATTCAAATAAGATGCCTGATGGGGGTCTAATATTCTTCAAGTTGGCAGCTAAGTCATGCTGACACGTAATTTTAATTTGTAATAATACTGTTATTATATTGAACAAAACCGTCTAAAAGTTAATGCATTGCACTGCTTAGTAGGATGAAATATAAAGAATATGTACTGTATGACATAGCTCAGCTTAAAAGATTTTAATGTTATTTGTTATCGTATAACTATACACACAAATATTACGTGAAAAAAACTAAATGTTAAGATGTCACTAAAACGGCTAGCATAATGCCTTTATACGCTTACTCATGTAAAAACTTTACACATTTATTACAAAAAGTAGCACGAAGGAAACCGAAATTTACTTCATTTTTATAAAAACTTTATGTCTGTCGTAACATCATGTTTGCGTCCGTCAAGATCGCCAAAGAAATATTACGATCTCTTCTCCTAGCTGTTTTCCGTATCAAGAAAAATAAAATTTGTATGCGAATGACCACAGTCTATCTAGCGTATATTTTCCATTTTATCGTTCATTATGTCTTCGTTTACAAAAGACGAGCTATTTTGGAGCACGGAAATAAGGGGTTGCGGTAACATTATGATATATATTATCGCGACATGTACATTTATTGTCAAATTGAAGAAGGATTCGGATTTGCTTTTGGTATATACAAACTTCTGAACATAAAGTATTTGGTAGTAGAGTTTTTTTGGTTATATATAATTATACTTTTGTATCTTCGTATTTAAATTAAAGAAAAATAATTTTACAAGCCCTTCAACTTTAATTTTAACATAATTGTTAACACAAAATATCACTACTCATAAAAGCATTAATGGAAAAAGATACTAAATTTTGTATCCATCCACTTTTGTTAAACTTACTTAAGGTTTATATATATATCAAGAAAATGATGAAGATGTAAACAAAAAAAAAATAGTAAAAGAAATGTAATTAAACACTAAAAGTGCACTACAAGCCAATGTTGCAGTGGAGTTTTAAGGGAAATAATTAAAATTCATTATTAATTAACGCGATGAAAATCTGTTTGATTTATAAAACGCTGGCAACCTGTTGGTTAACCCTTGTGAATAATTAAGACGTTAAACGCGATGCCCAAATTGAATTTTGTAATGGTTAACACCGTTTAGGGGAGAATGCGTAATACTGTTTGTTGGGGATGGTTTGGGAATAACGAAAATTAATAAACAAATTTAGGGTAAAAATCACATTTTTAAGAAGAAATCAACACACTTTGTATAAGTACATATTCAGAAATTTTTACTTTAGCTTCATTTACAAGTAAAAATTCATTAATTATTAGTTAAATATTTCTTTCTAGAGCTTTAAGTCTACTTGGAGCTTATTTTCTTAATTTTTTGTAGATTGATTATTTACCTCATATTTCCTTGTTAATGACCGATTTTGATGACTCTTTTCAAACACTTAACTTATATGATGTCTTTCTCTACCTAAACGAGGCAGATGAGCCAAGCTCAGGTAGACGAGCCAAGCCGAGGTAGACGAGCCAAGCCGAGGCAGATGAGCCAAGCTGAGGTAGACGAGCCAAGCCGAGGCAGACGAACCAAACCGAGACAAACTAGCCAAGCCGAGAAAACTAGCCAAGCCGAGGCATAGGCAGCTAAGGAAGACGGCCAGCGTTTCGTGTGATAAAAATTTCAACATTACATTGGAATTTAGTGTACTGAGGAAACCACCCTATTTAGGAAGCACGACAGGATTTTTTTAATTTATTTATTACATTCATTGGTATTGACTTGCGGCAAAAAATTACAAAAATTGAGGCAACCTAATTTGAACATAGTTAGGGTATCTATAAAAGAATTATGTTCGAAAAATTCTCTAATAAGCTAACAAGAATATTCTGATCGCTGCAGAACTTTTGCTTGATTTATTTATTTAAGATTATTCATAAGGTTAACCATAACCACATAATGATCTAATTATTTATAAGATGGAAATATTTTATTAATTACCCGTTTTAAAATTTGATCTTACAGATATGGAGTAAAATTCCCTGAATATCTGGTAATGTACATTTTGTTTGCATTTAACATTTAACGCCAAGAGAATAAAAAGATTGGAAAGCTTTATTTTTAATATTAATGCGCTGAATAGTTCAAACAATGTTCTTGACTTTGTTAAAACCCTCAAACGAATGAACGAGCATCTGTTTAAATTAGTAATGAACTTGCGACCACGAAATCTCGCCTGGAATAAACTCAACGTGTTTATGTTAAAAGTAATTTTCTTTGTAATCTTGATTCTTGTTACTTTGTTGGAGAGGTAAATTTTAATATAGCTAATAATCTGTATATATAAAATCTGTCATGTTTTTGTATGCAAAAAGAACAATTATAAATATGCAATAACCAACTTGATCTCCTTTATTGTTTAAAATCATTTTCAGTATCATTAGTCCGAGTTAGTCCACTGCTGGATATAAGCCACCCCTGATGCACACGATGCACTCTGTTTATGTTGTTCTTGAAATATATAGAACATATTAAAGTTTTGAAGTAAAATTGGTTTCACTTACATCTGTTTTAAAAACAACGACAGAAATAAGAAGTTTTCCGAACATGATTTGGCTGCAAAATACATTTTGTTTAACGTTATACTATCACTCGTCACTTTATTTGACACATAGCCAATGGATTGAAAATAAACTTTTGAAATTCATTTCGTTACAGTAATTTACAAACACAAATATATTTTATATATCTACGTTATATCATACGTTACAGTTAATTATTGTTATGCACTATCTAGTACTTATCTAAAATTACTTAACTTTAAATGTTAAAACAGAATAAATGAAATGTGAGTATTTAATGTACGGATTTAATTAGGTATTTGTATTATCCTTCTGTAATCGGTGCAGTTTTTCTCATAATCTTATATAAACCCGAATACAAAAATAAAGCATTTCTGGCAATGAATATTTCACTTCCAAAGTGTTTATTGACGAAATCTAAAACATTTAATTTTTCAAATGCAGAAGATGATCTGCAAAAATTTTACAGTTCTCTTGTACGTGTTTCGAATTTATATTGCACCACTCGTATAACGTTTATGACTTCAGTCCTGCGCTTGAATATTATTTAATTAAAACCAAACTGAAACTACTTAAGCGTTTTATAACATAAACTGCATTGCTTCATCTACACCTATACATTATTATTTTATATTGTGTCTACGACTGTAAATATTTATATACTTAACTCGTAAAAAATAGAATTTGAATTAGAGATTTCATCATCATCTTATCAGCTTATATAAATCCACTGCTGGACATAGGCCTCCCCCATACGCCGCCAGGAGGTACGATCCTGCGCCACCTGTATCCACCGAATACTAACCTAAATAATTAAACCCGCTCGATAAAATTAGGATTACATTACAAATAGTGAAGTCAATGTTTATTACAACCTGTGCAGTTCAGTGAAAACTGAATACGTCAATATTTTCTAAACGGTGAATTGTTAGCAATCATCGCTGTACTAAAGTCCAATTTTCCAGTGATACTCTAAACATAGTTACAGTAACGAACAGAGCGTGTATGACTTGCAACAGTCTCTGCTGAAGTGCACACGCCTGTTACATCTTCCATAAGGTCATCCAATTACGCGCACTTTAATTGCTTCACGTGAGTGTAAAACGGCTGTCGTCTAGTTTACACGTTGAATTCCACTATCAAATATCCACTAGGTATCGTTTAAAGAAAAAAAAGTAAGACAGTTATAAATAACGTAAATTGACTTTGATTGCTTAATTGTTTGTATAAGTTCGATAGCTATATCAATAAAGTTATCATTTTGGTTGTAATATTTGACTGTTAAACATAAATATATAATTTTTATTTTAAATATACATTATTATTTTTATACCATTAATTTGGAATGCAATACAATAGGAAGCGTTTAAGATATCTTTGATTTATACTTCCTGATGCTCCCCAAATTCCGTAACATGATAAACAATACAGCTTATCGAGATTTATTGCGTATTTTTTACAATTTTTAATATATTATTCAACTCTATGTCATGTGTCTAGGATCCACGGTTACGGGATAGATTTAGAGTCCGTAAAATTGTGTTATTTATTATATCTTTAATTGTGTATTGAGTTCCGTTACTTACTTAATGATATACATATATAACGAGTTACGTGGTATGTCAGACCGTTCCCGGGGCTCATGCACGTCGCCTATTATTTAAAAATAATTCTGTAGTAAATTGATTTATTTCTCGCAAAGTATTCTGGGTGTGATATTAATATTAAAATGCCTTTACATGTAAAACCCAATCGTATACTGTTATAACAATTAATAGTGGTGGTATATTATAATGTGTCTAGGAACTTGCAACAAGGATGTGCGGTTTAATAACTTGGATCACGTGTACACCATAAACTAACTGCAACAATGTGAACGCTGCAACTTAAGTGTAGCGCAGTTAACTCTCGTTCGAGGGCTGTTCGCGTAGTCATTAATGTGTTGCAAGCCATCCTTACTATTCCCCATTCTGTTTAAGATTTTGTTTAAGGTAATTACACATGGTAATTAAACATTTTGTTTGATGTAATTTAAAGAAGCTTGTACGAGCTTTATTGAATAAAAGGACCTTTAACGGATTTTTATTGTGTTTATTTACATATTCAATTACAATTAAACTCCGACGTCTAAAACACTTATCAGTGGCCGTGGTCACGGACAGATTTTATTTTATTTAGAGCCATAATAAAATAAAATTGGATGGAATAAACCTCTTAAAAATACCGGGTGGGGGTCCGTTGCCACAGGCGCGTCTCCCCACCGAGTGACTTTAACTGCACAGAACCCCACATGGGGAGCCTCGGTTTGGGCCGTCAAGAGCTCTATCTAAACTTTACTACCACTTCTTAAAGCGTTGGCGCTAGGAGAAGAAGTGGTGCAAGAAACTCCAGCAACACACACACAAATCATCAGCCTTTGTTAGTCCACGCTGGACATAGGCCTCCCCTAATACAGCCCTATCCATCAGGGGTTTGGACCGTATCCTACCACGCGGGTCCAATGCGGGTTGGTGGGTGGACGACTTTTTACATGCCCATCCGACGCATGGATCATCTTACTTTTCAGACAATTGGGGATCGGCCCAAAGTTGCCTAACCTAGAAACAACAATGAAAATTTGTTTGCGTCCCCGCAGAATTCGAACCACGACCTCCGGTTTCTAGAGCACACGCCCATACCACTAGGCTACGGAGGCAGTTCCTCCAGCAACGTTCCTATCTTATATGGTGTAAAGCTACAGTGTCATATAGCAAAGGATGTACCTCACCGGTGAGGCCGATGTCATGAATGTGTGTGTTTGTCCTACACTCTAAGTGAAGGGGTGTGTTTGGCTACTGCTAGGGTGTCGCAATGTATGCCTTTAGGGTGTTAATTAAATTTTGTTTCACAAGTAAGGAAAACCTAGCCTATAACGTCGCCAGCGGCGCGCGAATGCATCTCGCTTGATTGAATCTCGTCTAGATCAAAGAGATCTAGAGAATTTAGAAATAACGCGCAATTATTGCCAGTGCTGCCATTGCTACGGCTACCATGCTGAGCTATTTAAGGCGGCGGCGGGCCCTGTGCCTCGGAGTCAGCTCCGGTGCTGGCTGTTCGCCATCGGGGCGGATTTGCCAAGCGTTGGAAGGTTAGGTGGTCACCTGGAAGAGGCTTCCCTTGGGATTGCAGGAACTCTGCGTTTTGGCGCCTTAGGGCAGCCGAGGTAGTTGGCCGTATAGCCGGAATTGCGGCAGTTTACGCACGCAGGAGGTTCTTAAGTGGCGAGGATTTCTTTGTCCTTGGGCCTGGGACAGGGAGACGAGTGCCATGATTCCTGAGGCATTTGACGCAACGGGGTGGGCAAAACAGTTCCGCGCAGCGTGACCGAATAACTGGCAGTTATGACACTGCCCTGGGAGACCGTGGGAACACAGTTGATATACGCCGTAAATGCGCTCGCCTTCCTTGGAGCGCTTTAGCGTAACCAGCACCATACCATAGGGTGCCTAGGGTCGGCGGGATGGATGAGGGTTTTGCCGACTGGGAGGTAGACGGTTTAGCGGCCTGCTGGGGGCAGGTGGTGGAACGTCGGGCTTTGCCGCCTTGATGGGAAGGACGAGTGCGGGTAAAGAGGTGCGGACCTTGCGCTTCCTCTTTGATTTGACGGTTTTAAAGCCGTCGTCGAATTGGATTAGTTAACGCCTCAACGTCCATGTCCGATTCCGTGCGGATGCTAATGTCGACATAGTTGTCGTCACTATCATCCGCAGGGAATAGTTGGGTCGGTCCAGGCGTTGAGGTAGGAGATGGATGGTCTGGTGCGTGTTCCAAGATCAATTGGTACTGCGTAACTTTCGACTGAGTTTCACTTATCGCCTTGGTATCGAGACCAAAGCGACTCCTGAGCTCCGGTCGACCATCGTACTTGTTTGGTCGCACCTAGATTTGATGAGCTATGGGTTGTTTGAGTAACGTCAACGCAAACGGTGTGTCCGGCGATTGCCGGGCGTAGAACCTACCCGCCCTGCCAGGCTCGGCAGGGAGGTGTGACGTGGCTGGTTTTGCAAAAGAAACAAAATATTAAAACGTTCAAGTTCGGCCGAGAAACAAGATAATAACCCTAAGAAACATGAAGAACGCTTCAACAAGCGGCTAACAACACAGTTGTGTTAGGCAAACGAGTTGCAAAACACAGCTGTGCACAAGCTCGACCGCTTGCGGTAGCGCAATAAATCACTACCGCGCTGACGTCAGCGGTGCGACAAAAGGTTTTATGAAAACGCAGATGGTGCAGCGTGACGAAACGACGAGACGAAGAAGCGGACAATGGAGACTGCGGCAAACGTGTGCGGACGGAACCGCTGCTGGCGACCCATTGGACACAGGACAGATTATCCTATTTATATAATGGGATAATCTGTTCCGATAATCATCGTCAATTTTGATTTTATATCATACTTTCAACAGGTTTGGGCATTTCCCGGGCCCGGGGGGCTTTGGCTACCAAAAGGCATTTAACCCCCGGGAGAGTGGGAACCGGAAACGCCGAAATGCGCTGTTCCGGGGACGCCCGCCCTCCCAGGTGCCTAGGGCCGGCGGGGGTTTTCCGGGGGGGGGCGGGGGGGGGAGGGGGCCTGGCTTCCGGGAAGGAAGGCGAAAGGTGCGAGGATTCTGACCAAAGGTGCCGAGCGGGTGCGTATGGCGAGGGCTATCCAGGCGGTCGACCGTCCACGGTGCTGCGGGTCAGGTCCGACGCAGATGGGTGTCCGGAGGCGTTTGGGTCATCGACATCGCCACCATTCCACCCGCCCTGGCCGATAAGGCCCGATACCACGTCCCCACCGAGTACTCTGTCGCATCGACGGTTGAGTTCTGCCGAGATGGGCCGACATCGAGGTGCGGGATTCCGGGTCGGTTGGGACACCTGGAACGTTGGTTGTGTTACGTGGTGTTCGAGGGTCGAGTCACTTCCGGAGCCCGTCACCCCGTCAACCGAGGGTGCGATCTCGCCACGGGCGCTGCAGCGCACGGCAGGGACGGTGGCGTGAAACGAGGCCTTTTCGGGCCTGACGCCCCGACGCATATCTCGTGCGGTCGCGTCGACTCAGCACCAGAAAATCCCCTGTCCAGACGCGATGGGTTTTGCGCCTGCCTCCCAGGAGAGTAGCGGGCTCGCGACGTCCCCAACACCGGGACCCTGCAGTCTGTCGCCACCACGCGAGTGCAGGTCCATGGTCCAGGGGCACCGTGGGCCGAACCTAAAAGTACGTGCTAGAGAACCCAGAGGGTGTGGCGATCCGGCTGGCTCGACTCCGCAGGGCCGGCTGCTCATACCCGGCCTGATGCGAAATCCCGCCCTTTCTGCCAGGAGTCCGCGAGCCCGAAGAGAAAGGGCGAGACGCGCCCTTCACGGAGTTGAGTGCGGTCGGCACCAGCGCGTCATAGAGCCACCCGTATTAAGGTGCGAAAGAGGACACGTCATTCTGCGCGACGTTCTCTTGTGACAGGTGTTTTGAGTACCTGTGCTGTCGTGGTAGGAGCTCTAGGTGAGCCACCACTGGCAGTATCGTCGGCAGACGGCCCAACACGCGCTGGAGAGTGCCAGCTTGGGTCGAGACCTGAGACTAGTTGTAGCGGGCCATCGACCTCCTTGTGGGGGAAGCTGGGCGGTCCGGGTGTGAGGAGGAAGGGTGGGTCCCCAAGATCAATTGGTCGCGTAACCGACTGAGTTTCCATCGCCTTGGTATCGAGACCAAAGCGATTTGACTCCCGGCGACCATCTATTGTTTTTTCGCATAGATTTGATAAATTGGGTTTGTTTGGTAACGTCAACGCAACGGGGTGTCCGGCGATTGCCGGGGGCCCCACCCCGCCCTGCCAGGCTCGGCAGGGGAGGTGTGGTTGGTTTGAAAAAAAAAATATTAAAACGTTCAAGTTCGGGGAAACAAGATAATAACCGAAAAGAAGAACCTTCAACAAGGGTTTAAAAACAGTTGTGTTGGCAAAGAGTTAAAACACGGCGGCAAACCGACCGCTTGCGGTGCGCAATAAATCACACCCGCTGAGCGCGGGCGACAAAAAGGTTTTGGGAAACCGATGGCAGCGTGACGAAACGACGAGACGAAGAAGGGACAAGGAGACTGGGCAACGGTGCGGACGGAACCGCTGTGGACCCATTGGGGAAACCGGACAGATTATCCTTTTATATTGGATAATCGTTCCGATATCATCGTCAATTTTTGATTTTATTCATACTTTAACATTATCTTTTTAAAAAGGTTGTATATTTTTTGGCGGTAAAGGAGAGTTTCTTTATTTTTTACATTTAAACTTTTTTTTAATGAGAAAAATGTATTATTTTTTTTGTGCCACTTTATTAAACCCCCTATTGATTTGGTTAGGAAAAGAGGGATTATGGAAAACAAAAAAAAAATCTTAGATCATTATCAAGAAATAAAAAAAGAAGATAAAAGAAACTAAAAAATGAATAATGAGAGGGTTTCAAATGAAATTTAATTTAAAGAATTAGTGGTTCAACAGCTTTAAAAAGAAAATATTTTTCTTTAAAATTAAATAAACCCAAATAATTTTGTGACTGCGATGTCATCTGTGACAGTTCGAATTAGAGCAAGCTAAGTCCAATTAAAAAAACGTTGGTTTCGATTGGGTGTTACGGGTGGCAATATCGAGGTGTCGACGTCACTTGTTACGCGGACGACACCTCGTCACCGCCGTGGCACCATTTTCCGCAGGGCTGCGATTCTCGCCACTGCCGGGGTCGCTCAAGCGATTGGGCGCATCCGGCGGTAGGACCTAGAGGTGGCGCTTCGAAAATCCGAGGCCCTTTATTTTACGGGCCTCGGAAGCGCCACCTGCGGACGCCCATATCATCGTTTGCGGCGTCCGCGTCGACGTCAAGCCGACCATGAAATATCTCGGCCTAGTCCTAGACCGCCGATGGAGGTTTTGCGCCCATTTTGAGCGCCTCGCGCCTAAGTGGCGAGAGTAGCGGCAGCCTCGGCAGACTGCTCCCCAACACCGGAGGACCCTGCAGCTCCTGTCGCCACCTGACGCCGGAGTCGTCAGGTCCATGGTCCTGACGGGCACCCGTGTGGGCCGACACCCTCCAAAAGGAGAGTACTGCTGTACTAAGGAGAACCCAGAGGGTGTTGGCGATCCGGCCATCGGGCTCGGACCATCTCCGCCGAGGCGGCGTGCCTGTCTGGCTGGCTCATTACCCTGGGCCCTGGATGCAGAAATCCTCGCGTCACTCTTTTTCTGGCGCGAGGAGGCAAGGTCTCAGGGCTTCAGGCCAGCCCGGAAGAGATAAGGGGCGAGAGACGAATTGCGCTCCTTGCAATACAGGAGTTGGAGCTGCGGCTCGAGCACCCCAGCGCCGGCCGTCATGCAGTAGAAGCCATACACCCGTATTAAAGTGGTGGCTAGAAAGAGGACACGGCTCAGTAACATTCCGCGCGACGCAGGTTCTCTCGGGACATGGCTGTTTCGGGAGGTACCTGTGCCGCGTGGCCGGTAGGGAGCCTACAGAGATGCACCACTGTGGCGTATGTGCCGAAGAGACGGCCCAACACGCGCTGGAAGAGTGCCCAGCTTGGGTCGAGCAACGCTGAGAGCTGCGTAGTGTCGTGGGGCACGACCTTCGCTTCCTGCTGTAGTGCGCAGGATGCTAGAGAAGCGAAAGGTCGTGGGCGCCGTCCTTGCTTTCTGCGAGGACGTGATGGGCAGGAAGGAAGCCGCGGAAATGGACAGGAGGCTGAGAGCGCCCGCTATTCGCAAAAGAAGGCCAGGCCGCCGAAGAGTGAGGTTCGCGGGCAACCTTCCCCCTAACACTGAGCCGCTAGGCGGCCCGCAAGAGGGTGTCCGCTGCCCAGAGAAGGGCTCAAGAGGGAGCGCCGTGCTGTTTGTTCCGCCACGGCGCCTAAAGCGACGTTCCGGTGTCCCAACACACCTGGAAAGAAGAGGCCGAGAGGGCACGTCGCGCCGGGGTCGCCGAAGACTGTGATCAGTGCCCGCGGCCCCGGCTACAGCGAAAAAGAGAAGGAACAACCGCTGGTTTCTTAGTGGGTATACCGCGCTCCATCTTGGTCCGGGGAGCCCCACATATCCCCGCTACCCTCGTCCGTAAGCTGGATTTTCCAACGGCAAAAAAAAAAAAAGGTGGTGCCCTGGAAGAAGCTTCCCTTGGGATTGCAGGAACTCTGCGTTTTGGCGCCTTAGGGCAACCGAGTTAGTTGGCCATATAGCCATCATCCGCAGGAAATGGTTGGGTCGCTCCAGGCGTTGAGGTAGGAGATAGTTG
This sequence comes from Lamproptera curius, assembly GCA_029286875.1. NCBI lineage: Eukaryota > Metazoa > Arthropoda > Insecta > Lepidoptera > Papilionidae > Lamproptera > Lamproptera curius. The sequence continues at coordinate 1,951,316 of JAGSMT010000023.1, forward strand.
GTCTGGTGCGTGTTCCGAGATCAATTGGTGTACTGCGTCGGTGAGTTTCATGTACAACTTTCGACCGAGTTTCTAACTTATCGCCTTGGTATCGAGACCAAAGTGACTCCTGAGCTCCCGGTCGACCACGGTCGTACCCGCAACTAGTTCGGCTGAGAAATAAGATAATAATCCTAAGAAACAAGAAGAACGCTTCAACAAGCGGCTATCAACACAATTGTGTTAGGCAAACGAGTTGTAAACCACAGCTGTGCACAAGCCGACCGCTTGAGGTAGCGCAATAAATCACTACCGCGCTGACGTCAGTGGTGCGACAAAAGGCTTTATTAGCGCAAGTGCACTCATAAAACGCAGATGGTGCAGCGTGACGACTTCACGGAAGCGGACAATGGAGACTACGCGGCGAGCCCGGGAGACTGCGGCAAACACGTGCGGACGGACCGCTGCTGGCGACGCATTGTCGACACTTATGTCTTATGTATTCGAAGTTATGCTTCTAAACCTATGTCTGTGTGAAGCTTCATCTATTACTGAGTTCGGAGGATTGCGAGATCCCTCGAACTTGGTGACCAAAACTATAAAGAACTGGCCACACGCATTTAGGATACGTGGGTTGATTTTGAAGAAGTCGCTTAAGGATCATCGACGCTCGGTATACGGACCGAGGCGCCGACGTTCGGTCGACTGTTTAATCGGTTGCTGGGGGCGGTGAGAACCGCCCTGGAACGCGGGTGTATCTCGTGTACGCGGTGTGTTGGTCTCGCCGTGCTCTCGAGCGAGGTAGACCTAAAAGTGTGTGTGTGTTATCCCTACTTGTGTGTGTAGTATCGTGTGGCGGGACCCTTGAAGGGTCCAGAATTCCTAAGCCCCCTTCTTCATCTGGGTCTAAGAGTATATTACGGGGGACGACGTTTCCTACAAGAGGCATCTGGGTCTGCGTGATAGTTTGCAGCGCTTACCATCAGAGGGTTATTTTGCGTTTCTATTCTTTCATAGAATTTTTTGATAATGTTTTTTAAAATGAGCGCGTAATGTCGGCATCTTGCAATCGCTGTGCAAGTCGACATTTCTTTGATAAGACTCTGCTCCAGTGGCACGTCGTAAGAATTTATTTTGTACCACCTGTAGTTGATTTAAATGGTGGGAGGATATATGGGCAAAAGATTGGCAAGCATATGTCATTATCGGCCGTATGCAAGCTTTATATAATAAAAGTTTATAGTTAAGAGGCATTTTGCTATTTGTGTTGGTAAGATAGTAGAGACGATGCGAGACGTAAGCGGCTTTTCTCTTAACCTCTTTGACGTGGCTTTTGAAACTCATGTTACTGTCGAAAGTAACACCTAAATATTTGGCTTTCTTCTCCCAGGGGATCGGTTTACCGTAGAGGTTCAATTGCCCGAGTGTTTGTCTACATCGAGCATTATGTGCGGTTTTTTGGAACGGACGTGTGGTAGGACGAGTGAGATCAGCTCTGACAAAAGACCGATTAAGTCATATTGCTACACTTTTTCGGGATTCACATCAATCCTCCATTTGCGAAACCAATCGCCTAGACTATTAATTGCACATTGGAGTTTGCTGGTGATAAGAGATGGTGAGGAAGAGTAGTAATAGAGGACGGTGTCGTCTGCGAAAAGTGCTTTTAGGAATATCGCTAGTGTATAGCGTGAATAACAGAGGAGAAAGAACGGAGCCTTGTGGCACGCCCGCTAGCAGGGAGCGTCTGGTTGAGAGGTGCCTTCAATCGATATCGAAAAGAGCGATTCGAAAGGTAGGCTGATGATGTGCACAAGCCTGTCAGGCACATTGAAAAAGTATAACTTGTAAAGTAAGCCGTTGTGCCAGACTTTATCGAATGCCTTTGCGACATCGAATAGAACAGCCTCCGTGTAATGGGATCTAAGGCCTTACTTTGTTTTGTTTAGGCCCGTCAGAATATATTCTGTGAGGCGATAAATCTGGTCAGCGCAGGAGTGTTCAGGACTGGAACCTGAATTGTTCGTCTGGTAGGAGGCCATTGGAGAAAACGTAATCCTTTAACCGCGACAAGATTATGCGTTCATACAATTTCCCCATGCAGTTGAGGAGACGGATTGGACGATAACTTGTCGGTTGGTTTAGTGGTTTACGCAGCTTTGGTATGCCGTAACAATGGCCTCCTTCCATTCGTCAGGAAAGGAACAAGTGGCTAGAACATTGAAAATGCTCGCTAGTAGACAAATAATCGGGCCTGGTAAAAGTTTTAATGCCTTATTACTAATACGGTCTGGGCCAGGTGCCGATCAGGGTTTAAGACCCTTAATAATGTCTTTGACCTCCTCCGGGGTCACTAGTTTTAAGCGTTCGCCCTCTGGTGGTAAGACCACCCTACGGCCGATTTCACGGTCCACCTCCGCAAGATGGAACGTGTCGGTGTGTAAGCGAGATGACGTGCATAGTAACTCTAGTGTGTCCGCTAAGCATTCGGCTTTTTCAAAATCATCGAAGGCTAATAAGTCCCCGTTTAGACGGGATAACGGTGGAATTGAATCGCGTGAACCTAACTTTAGATTTCGGGCTAATTGCCAGTAGGCCACATGCGATGGCTCTAATTCTTCCGTTAGGTTTTGCCACGAAGTTTCGCGGTGAGTCTTTATGCGTTCTCTAACCTGAAGTTGTAAATACCTAAATAATACTCGGTTCGTTTCGGACCGATATCGGTCGTACGCTCGTTGCGCGGCAGTTTTGTCTCTTATTAGACATCGAATGTCGAAGGCAGGCCAAAGTTCCGGTCGGCCGTGACTTTCACCGTTCTTTCGGACTCTTCAATGGCCGACGAGATGTGTGACTTTATGATGTTAATGGCATCGTTTGCCTGATCTAGATTACAAACAACATCTGGGATGTTTTCATATTCCTAGTAATTCATCGCCTTGAGTTTAGCCTCAAGGCGATGCCAATCCACTACGGTTTTTGTCATAGGGACTGAACCGGCGTCTTGGCCCAATTTACATAAAACCGGCCTGTGGTTAGAATCTAATTCGTGTAGTGTCTCTATAGATACGACATCGAGTGAGACACCTTTAGAATAAATAGGTGCTAGGCGACCCTCTACTATCTGATCGATATCTAGTTGGGGTCTCGGGGCTATTATATAAATGTTGAGTACCTCCTCGAGACCCTGCAATATTGTGCCATTTGAGTTGTTTCTGCTGTCGTTCCAGTCGCGGTGTTTGCAATTAAAATCACCAGCGAGTAATATTGATGGACCCAGGCCAAGCAGCTCAAGGTCTGATTGTAACATAGTTTTTAGCGGCGAGAGATACACTGAGGCAAGTACAAGGCTTATGGCCGGTAAGTGCGATCATGCACGCTGAAGCTTCTAAATTTGTAAGTAATGGCACTTCTATTGATGTTATGTGCAGGGATCTTTTATAATAGATTAGAGTACCGCCCATTGAGGCTAACAGCCTATCGTGTCTAATAATATTGTATCCGCTTATCTTGGGATCGCGTGTTGCTGAGTCTCTTGTACCAAAAATATGTCCATATTATAATCTTGTATGAATTTAGTGATTTCTTCTGCCTTCTGATCTCTAAAACCGTTTGCGTTATATCAAGAAACGACTAGTGAATGCGGTTTGGCCCTACCTACGCGAGGAATTGGCATCTTTATTTACGGAAACCTACGGCCTTATGTCTGTTGCGTTTATTTAATTTTTAGATTACCCATGGCCTGTAAGAGGTGCACATGCTGTGATAGTGCGTTCATTCTTTGGATGCAGTCTTTGGCGGCGCGGAGCTTGTCGCAAAATACGCCTAACTCTACGATATCTATTTGTTGCAATACTAATAGGGCCAATTTAATATTATTCTCTAATTGAGTGTCATTACTGGGAACCGCATGTGAGACAATAGGCGTCGTTGTCGGGAGCGCCATTGTTTTAGCAGGTGCAACGATTTGCACGCTACCTGCCTGTGCTTCAGGAAATTTGTTTGCGAATGCGGCCGCACCTGTTTGGGTTGGATTATTGATTTTAATTACGGGGCTTAACGCCAGGCATTTTTGGTCGGCACCGGTGCCGAAACAAAAGCAATGTTTTTTGCACTCGTTTTGTATTTACTGAGACGATTCTCGAATGGAATGAACTTCAGAGGTTTTGGGGCTTTTTCGCAGCCCCTGTAACTTGCCGGGTGACCTTCTTTTTCGCAATTAACGCATGACGGAGGGTCTGTTGTATCTTTTGGCCGTGGGCACTCCGGAGTGCTATGTTTACATTAACATATCAAAACATTTAACGCAACGCGGGTTCACATGAGCAATTACGCGCGGTATGGCTGAAATTTTGGCAGTTGTAACACTGCGCAACGATGCCTGTCTTGATCCCGGATTGACTACAAATAGATTGAATATTGAATATAGCCTTACCCTCGGGAGTAGGTCTAATTCTAACATAAGAAGGTCCATGACGACCTTGACCGCGAGTGGTGAAGCCTGCGCACAGTGTTCACGGATATCCTGAGATAGGATATCGGCCTTTACGGACTCGATATCCACCTCTTTAGGGATACCACTGCAACCACACGTAGTTTACGTACTCCACACTTTCTGCGGAATGCGGCTATTCCGCAGAAAGTGTGTGAGTTCACGAAAGTCATCTACCGTGCTGACGTTTACGCGGATCCCTAGTCGCGTATCCTTAGACTTGACGTCATAGTATTTATTTTTAATCATAAATTTATTTACTTGTGCCCAGCTCGCTTTTTCGTGAATGACAATTGGCGGCGGGCTTTGGCCTTACGTTCAGCCATATAAATGTTCGCGGTTTCAACCTGCTCGGTAGTGGGCCTCGACCTAATTTTAGGAGTTGGTGAGGGAGAAACGCGGTCTTCTTCGCGGTTTACAGCGGCGGCGGGGCGTTTTTTGCCCTTTTTACGGGAAACAACGGTTTCGAAACCTTCGTCGTCTATTTCTTCGCGGACGCGTTTGTCTGCCTTAGTAGGGTCTATATCCATGGATAAAATCTCCGATTCCGAGTCGGAGATATTTTCTAGGTCACAATCTGGGTCAGAGGTACATAATGCCGGTGCAGGGTCATAACTTGGCACGCCTATGTCAGTAATGGCGGGCGCGGGGGCCGCGGGCTGCATGGCGTTTTGAATGTGTGCCTTGAAGTTCCTGTACTTGATATTAATCTCCGCGAATATGTCGGGGCATGTCGTGCGCATATATTCCTCTAGGGAGACGTCCATGCTTTTCTAAGCCTTTGGGGGGCGAACCCCTCCGGCGTGTGTAACGAATTTAGTCCTCCCCACCTGTGTGGGGAGGTGTGTGCCTGCTTTTAAAACTATGTGAGCACTTTAAGAGCGCTAGGTGTGTACCTAGCTGCCTCCTATTGCGGCAAGCAAAAGTAAATGAAGTAAAAATAGCGTGTAAAGTGTATAAAAAACTTACGTGACTGGAGCCTGCCTAGGAGCACTCACTACACTAACACTATAAGAGTTACACGACGACACAGCACTAATTTGCTGGGAAACTATTTCCTTGCGGGAGCGCACGAAGATACGTCCGTTCCGGGCGGCTGTTCGGAGCGAACTGTGATTGTCGACACGGGACAAATTATCCCATTTATATATATGGGATAATCTGTTCCGATAGTCATCGTTAATCTTAGCATTGCCTCCTCATTTTTCAGCCGCGTATTTGATGACTTTTAACGTGCGGTTAAAATATGTCCAATTATAACCCGCTTATGTCTTGGTTCAGTACATTAATTATGTGAAATGTACGTCGTCTGCACTTAATGGCTTGGAAATTCTAACTTTGAATTAAAACTTACGCATATATCCAGATTGGACGTGGCTAGATCGAATTAGGAGGAGGAATTATGACTTCACAGTTCGGGGACGCTCCGACGCTTTAGCCGTGGTCAAATCCGTTTAGTGATAGTAAAAACGTTACATTAGTATTATTAATGTAATTAAGTTTTGATTTTATATCATGCTATTAACTGTTGCCTGGGGCTTCGAGCGCGTAAAGAAATCTATAAAAAAAATTTAAACATTACTCATCTTTTTAAAAAAGTATTATCAGAAATAAAAAAGTAGTAGATAAAAGAAACTACTAAATAAATAATAGAAAGAGTTTTAAAATATGAAATTTAATTTAATATAAATTAGTGGTTCAACAGCTTTAAAGGAAGACAAATATATTTTTACTTAAACATTAAATAAACACAAAATAATATTGTATTAATAAATCTTTTATCAAATATCTAGTTGACAAAGGGTAACTGTCATTTGTAACTACTATTCTGAAGATTGACGCGTGAGGACTGTCGATGTCATCTGTGACAGTTCAATTAGAGCTAAGCTAAGTCTGAAGTTACACAATTGCTTAAAATATAATGATATTAAAATTATTAAAAACGTTATGGCAATAAACTCTTTTTAATACAAAACAAAAATACAGTTATATAAATTACTGCATCTAAATAACATTGTTATTAAACTTTATCATACAACAATCCTGATAATATTAAAAGAGTATACTTTGCATATGTCCGCAGTGTTTTAAAATTTAGATGCCACATTTGGTCTTCTAATTACACAACACAAATAAATAGATTAGAAAAAATTCAAAAGAAATATATTAAATTTTAAAGCTTTTTATTCTACAAAATCATACGAATTAGATTGTAAGCAGCATGGGATTCTACCTCTTTACAAAGAAGAATCCTTTTAGATATAGGAATACTTTATGACTTACTTAATTCTAAAATTGATTGTTGGAGCTTATAAACGTTAGAGTTACGTCACCTCCTCTCCTTCTACATCTTCCACAGGTAATTATGGCCCAATGAGACCATTAATAGACTGTGTAAAATATATAACACAATTTCAGTAAACTCGATCGTTTTATTGTTAAAAATCAAATTTAAAAGAACGTCTTAGAAATACAATCCGAACAAGAGTCCGATTTTAGTTTTATATTTTAAATTTAAAATTCAAAATTCAATTACTGATTTAATGTTATTTGTTAAACATCTTTTTATTATCTGTACTTGTATATTAATTGTATAAATTATGTGCTGTTGATTTAATTTATAACAAGCATGTAATTTTTAGTGTTTTCTTCAGTTATATGCCTCTATTGGTATTTTTTTATTATTTTAATGAAATCTAAATTTATTGTGTGATAACATTTGAAAATGTGGTAATCTTTTATTGGCTTTTCTACTTGTAAATACTCTTTATTGTTTATTGTGTCTAATTATAAGCTGTTGATTACATGAATAAAAAAACATTCTATCTAGATTTAACATAAAAGTTAATATTAAGGTTTAGTTGTTCTACGTCAAACAATTTAGGTTTATCTGTCATAATTAAGCTGTTTATTTGGCCATAATATCATCACCGTTTTATTTAATTGTTGAGTTACACAAACGTAAGGTTATTGCCAAATATTACCAAATATCATATAAAACCTGTAGGGCAAATTTTGTATCGATCTTTTGAAACGCATGTCTTTTGTTACGGATCTTAAATTATTAAATTTATATGTGCATATATGACCTTTATTTCCATATTCCGAGTTTATTTTATATCTCTTAGCTATCAAATAAAAGTGTAAACAACCAAAACTAATTAAAACATGCAGACTTCCGGAAAAACTCTTAACAAGGTTACGGCCGCTGTAACTAAGATCACGAGTGGAGCGGAAACGACTGGCAACATTCTAAGCTGAAGTTTAAGTGCATACGCTTGTTACTTCTTACTTAGGGTCATCCAGTTACGTGTTGTTTAATTGCTTCCTCAGTTCAATTTGAGGCGTTAAGCTAACAGTATGGATACATTTGCTAGAACTACTTCAACAAGGGAATATTTGATTCAAAAACTTCAGTCAAAGACATGATTGCTTCTAGTAAGATATTTAAAAAGATTTTATTGTAAGAGTCAACATTTTTAACCTCTCTATAAAATAACTGTTTATTAGTAAACTGTTATTTTAAAACTTCAATTCAACTTAAATTGTTTATTGGCCTTTAACTTTAACCATGCCGTTTCAACTTCTTTATAAATATATTGGCTTTGTTTTTCTTTAGGAACCACAGTAGAAGTGGCTGACAACTAGAGCATGTTATTTTTTTCTTGGAAAATGCATACTCACACACATTTATTTGTCGTTAAAGTATTTTTAATCTGAACCAGCCGCTGAAAAAAGGAATCTGTTCTACCGAAGAAATAACCCAGTCATTTACTAAATAGATTAGAGAAGCACGCTTGTCAGGAGAATGAAGAGTATAATAGGTGCTTGAGGATAATAGGTGTGCCTCCATCCTATCCTTGAAAGCCCAAACGAAGTATGCCGCTCTCCTTGTTCTCCGCGTCCAGGAAAAGTAATGTTATATATATGTAACACTAAAGCTATTTCTTATATTTTAGTTAAAACAATGGCGTCTACTAAATACGCTAAAAATAACAACAGTAAAAAGTAACTTTACTCAGATATTACATTTATTTGTATTTACGGAACCCAAATAGAAACGTTTACGACGATGCATACTGACTGGAATAGCTTATGCCTAGGAACTTGCGACAAGGACGTGCGGTTTAATAACTTGTGTCACTTGTCCACTTTAAACTGGCTGCAACAATGTGAATTGCTAGAACTTAAGTGCACCGCAGTTAACCCACGTCCGGGGGAATGTTAGCCGCGAAGTTATTAATATGTTGGTAAAGTACGCTCACGCGTGTATCGATAAGTAACCTGTTTAATATGTTTCGTACAAAACTTCATACAAAAAATTCCGTTATGCATATTTATGTGTGTATCTATAAAATTTATTTACACATTGGATATAACATATAATCACCCATGCGCCATCTCTCTTAACCAGACGTGGCGAAGATTCTTTTTAAAAAAGGTTTAACAATTGATAAGGTTCTTAGGACATACAAAATTTAAAAGTTCATAAATGTAGCAATAATACGTTTTGAGTAAAGTCGAAACATTGCTAAGCAACAGAATTCAAAAAAATTGCTAATGAATTGACTTTCAAGTTTAAAGGTTGTTCTTTAAAACCATGATTGGACAAACAATTCACATTTCAAAAATTAACTTTATATTATACTTCAAATAATATAAAACCTACATTAAACATTCGATTAGCACTTTTAAAAGGTAACAAAAAAGTCATTCTGAGCTATCTAACTGGCTTAACGTATAAGTCAAATTATAATAGTAATATTTTTGAAAAACTCAGAAAATTCCAAAAAGTAAAAATAACGACAACAACTGAACATCTCTTATACTTAAAAACATTGAAATGGCTCACGTGACTCCGACAACTGCCACCAAATGATGCGTGATGATGGATGAGTCGATGCGTTACACCGCCTTACACCACTCAACACACTAACACTATCACAGATGTACAACATTTATCACGCACGAGGAGAGTGCCGTTCTGGACAGCGGAAGCTGGCCGTGCTATATTTCTGACCTGACTTTTATACGCGATCTCGGGCAGACGAATCGTCAATATCGAGACTTCTATTCTCTAAGTACCCGTATGCGAAATGTTATTCTGACTATATTAAAATAATAAATTGTTAAAAAGTGCAGATTAGAAAAAAAATTACAGCTTATCATTAAAATTATTGATTTAAAAGATAAAAGATACGTAGGCAAATTGAACGATTCGTGTGTCATTTTAGTTTCACATTTACATTTACCGTTTTATTTTTTAAATAAAGTACATTTTATGAAAACGACTTTTATAAAAATATGTAACAATAAAGATATTATCTGAGTAATGATTTAATATAATTTAACGATTTTTATAGTCAGACATCTGTAAACTGAGTTTCATGTAATAACTAAAACCCAATAAAACCAACCGATTTCTATAGTTAGGAGGATGCAATGAGATATTATATATAAAATAGAGGCTAGGCAAAAAACTACTGACACTTCAGTCATCATCATCATCAGCCTGCGAAAGTCCACTACTGGACATAGGCCTTCCCTTCTCTATTAGGGGAGTTTTGGACTATATCCCACCACGCTGGTCCAAGCGGGTTGGTGGGTGGACCGACTTTTTACATGCCCATCCGACGCATGGATCATCTTACTTATCAGACAATTGAGTGATCAGCCCAAATTGCCCTAACCAACTAGGAAAAAACAATAAAAATTTGTTGAGTCCCCACAAGAACCGAAACCAAGACGGTTTCGTAAGCACACGCCCTTACGACTAGGCTACGGAGGTAGTCTGTAACTTTAATGTAATATTTAAAATGTAGAATTCTGAACTGTGAGATATCTGTCAAATACATATATATATGAAAAAGGTTAAAGACTCTAAAAAATTTTAAATGAATATTTATAACAATACGTGACTACAAAATAATGCTTAGAAATATTAACTGAGTAATAATGTAGCACGAAAACATCTATTCCTCGAGTCATGCTAGATGCGGCAGTAGTATCAAGCTAATGAGGACTGTTGACGATGCTTGTGACATGTACAATATAAACTGTTCAAATTTATGACTATGCAAAGCATCAAACCTAGTCGATCTAATGCTACCAGCTAATTTGTATATATAAGAATTTAAAAAAAAAATACTGACTTTACACAGCATATAACTAAACGCAATATAAGCAGGAAACTATGAGCCTCCAGTAGAAATTTTTATAGAGATTTCTGCCTCCGCATTTTAAATCTCTTATATTTTTTAAGCTATTCACTCAATAAAAATGCTGTCTATGATACGTTTTGTGTACATGAGAAGAATACTTTTTACAATAACTTTTATGTAAACCTAAACTGTGTTATTTTAATTGAGCATTGAATATGTCCAAATACATAATTTTTAAACTTGTTGAAAAAAAAATTGCTTATTGTAAATTATTCTTAAAAATTAGATATATGCTCTCGCCGACTTTATTGAAGGCCAAATCAAGTACTACAATTATGTTCAACATACTTGAAGTCTATCTTTTACGGTTTCGGCAGCGTTTACAATTTAATTGCACGAGGTTTTAAATTTTGGTGCTGTAATTTGTTTTATTTATTAAATATTTATCATTTATTACTTATCATAAATTAATAAAGAAAATGTGACCAAATGACACCTAATACCTATCATTTAAAAAAAAATAACAAAATCGGCCCATTAGGAGTGGCGCAACGAGATAACGTTAATAAAATACAAGCTGCGAATTGAGCTTCCTTCATTTGGGAAGTCCGTTGAAATTGTTTATATTAACACAAGTATACACCGCGAAGGTGTTAAGTCTATATATTAAAGTTTATAGCATAAATATGTACGGAGATTCGTTTGTGATAAAACCATTATAATGATCATGACTGAGAAATGTAACCTGATATAATCAAAATTGTAAAATGCTTTACACCTTTTATAAGTTACTCCGGTAGCCTTATAAAAGTTATCATTTTTGATGCCTCTCAGTTTGAAGGCTCTCATATTCGAGTTTGTAAAATTGTTTTTTGTAGTTTACTCTGAAAGTTTACATTACTTTTTTTCTGCTAATTTCAAGATAATCTGCACAAATAATTGCTAATGAAAAGTTTATGTAACCAACGGTATAAATTTTTTTTTAAACGCAAAGCAATGTTATTTAATTTCTGCAATTCTAAATTGACTTGTATAGAATTGTGTAAACTCAATATTACCAAAACTATGACTTAAAGTATTCTATTAAAACATTTAAGTTATTTGAGGCTACATAGTAATATGTGAAAAATATAAATTGTAAAGAATGTACTTTAATTTTAACAGTTTAAAAAACTTCATAAAAAAAACGAGCGCGCAACACCACACTGCAACTCATGTTGGAGTCGGGCCAATCTTGCTATTTTTAATTTAAACTAAGAACTTTTAACGAGCGCCGCTATAAATGAAAACATCATATGAAACTCGTGCGCTAAAGAAAAGTTCATTTGAGCAGCTCTGCGAGATATTATATGGACCATTTTTAGTGCAGATGTAGGTCACTTTGAGATTTTGATATTAAGTTATGGTTTTAGAACTGAACGTTTTATAATGAATAAGATGCTATCTCTTAAAAGAATAACAATTTGAGGGTGGACAAGAATTTTTTTTTAATTTTACCAGTAACTTAAAAAAAAATATTTCTTTGACTGAGGTCAAAGTTATCATTCAACAAACGATACCTCGTTAGTCCGATAATTCTATAGTTCCTAGGCTACACAAAAAAATTACATCTAAAAACCTATGTACATCAGCTGCAGTCTAGCTATAAATCAGAAAGGATTAATAAAAATCCTAAATTATATTCGACCAAATATACTGTCAACTTTTATATTTTATCAATCCAATGTCTTCGAATAATTCGACAGCTCCTTTATAGCGGCTGTCATAGATAAACAGATCTAGTTTTTATGGTCATCCGTCCATGATGAGATTTTTTCTTTCCCTTGGTATAAATCAAACATTTAAGGCAAATATTAAGTAGTTCTCGCCAAACAACACCGATTTCTACCCAGATTTAATTATGTATTTATTGAATTCTTCATGCACTAGTTGTACAGAGGCGATTTGTCTTATGACCATAGAACTCGAAAATAATTTGAAACATCGGGAATATAGTTAACTAAATTAATCGCATTAAAATCCTTTGCAATAAATTCTCTCAATACAATATTGATTTAGTTAAGCTTCACTGATTTATATTTATATAACTTTTACTTAGCTCAAAGACACAAAAGCCTAACTAATATTAAATTATGGTTTCGATTGATTTTATGCATAGAAACTTATAACGTTTAACTAATCTTTGATAATTGTTTCAGCTTACCAGATGATCTCGCATAGTGTTATCGCTACAATGCGGATGATTGATACATGTGGCCTGCTGGCGTCATCCGTGACATCTTGAGATAGCTAATTATTTTCTTGAATTAATGGTAGCGTGAAGTTTCAAATCAGTTCATGTCAGCAAACTTGACTAATAGTGGTATGAAACAAAGGAAAATTTCTTATTAAAGTTTTATATAGGTAATACACGCAAACATGGATATTGTTGTTTTATTCCCTTCAATGTACTAAAATTATTTAATTGGTAATATTAACTTTGATTAATAAATTATTGAACCTAGGAATGATATTTCAAATGTTGCTAAACGAAGGTAGTAAGTCTCCCATTTATGGGAAAATTACAGGGGAAGTCCTACCGGGGTGTCTATTTTTACGGTTAACCAGTAGTTTTAAAACACTTCTGTACGTTAGCTATAGCTATAGGGCAATGTAGCCAAAGGAATTACTGAATCAACAAAATGTAACTTCCCATTTTAATGTAAAATCCATTTGTAAAATCTTTACTTTGGACGTCACATTATTTTAATCAATAACAAAAAAAACCACATGTATAAATAAATAAGCTGACAAATTTTACTTCATAAAACAGATTAAATAAATTAATTTGTTGTTACCGTCGACAGACACACAAATATACAGCCAGTGCGAGGTTACTATAAGTGTCTCATTAATTATATTAGGCTTAGGAATATTAAAATACTTTATAGAGTAGCATCTCACCCACGATAACAATTAACTTCAGAAGGTTTTCTCATGTAAAACATTAAACGTGTTGAATAATAAACTTTGTTAATCTAGGATTATGCGTACATTATTGGCTCAGCTGACTTGAGTAAGCTTCTTACATTTAATAAGAAAGTTTTGCTATCAAGCTTAGAAAATGAAACTGAGACAAATTATAAGGTTAAGACATTGATTGTCAATAGCGATATGAAAAGGTTATGTCAGCTCTTTTAAGAATATCTTATCAATGTTTCGAATTTGTAACATTGGTAAAGGTTTAAAATTGCACATAATAGTCGTTTTAAATATGCATATAGAGTTACTTCGATGGAACTTAAAAGGCTTCAGAATAATTACCAACTTTATACTATAATATTATAAAAAATCTCTTTAGACTGACATAAACACATGTACAGCAGAACTGACGACCACTGGAGTCAAAAAGTTTTAGAGTGGATACCGAGGCTCGGCAAACGTAGTGTAGAACGCCCTGCGGCAAGATGGAGTGACGACATTCGCAAATTAGCCGGTGTGGGCTGGATGAGAATGGAGGAAGATCGGAAGCGGTGGCGTGCATTAGGGGAGGCCTATGTCCAGCAGTGGACTGACACATGCTGATGTTGATGATGAAGCACATGACACACAAACACACACGCCAAATTATGCCACCTGCATTATGTATTGGCACAGTCAAAATGCAATTCTGTGCCATTTTTGGTTTTTAATAAGTTACAGATGCGCATCCTCCCCTCCTTTTATAAACATATTTTGAGAATATCTAAAAATCTTTATAAATTGTCACCTGATAGCCTTAAATTAATGCCGTATTAATTATTATTATGCAAGTTTTAAATGTATGATGTTTTTGTATTAAAAATACTCCAATAAAAGAAAAACTCCACATGGAAATTTTTCAATAATTATTTCCCCTTTTTATTGCATATGTATTGTTTTATTATTTCAATGTCCATTGTTAATATACTTAGCGTTAATAAATTGTTAGCTAAAATTGAATAACTAGATTCTATTTGGATTTTCAAAGATTTCTTTTGAAGTTCCAATATAATTACAATAAAACGGAGACTAAACAGATAAACCCATGGAGTGTAACAGGACAGTAATTGATAAGTCTGTTTACTTTCCAACAACTTTTGTTGTGTCTATGCAAAGTTGTACAATTACATATTCTTGTCATTACCTGGTATTACTGATTCTATCAATTTAACGGTATCATACGATTAAGAAGCACATAATTACATTCATAAGATATCAGAATTTGTATTTTATGCCCAATTGGGGAATTTAAAATGTAAATAAACGCGATAAAATCCGTAAAGTAATTTTATTTTATTTAATAATGTATAATATTCGCGCAAGCAAAAGAAACAATTACCCATATTGTATGTTATATATCTCATATCTCTGTCACCGAAGGATACTTTTGCCATACAAATTCTGATCCTGGCATTTTTCAGAGAAGCCAAACTCCCGAAGGATCGAATCCGGTTGCAGCTTAAATAGAATTGTTGAATATCCAATTGTTACAAGACTGTTTTTCTTTTCTTAGTGGAATTTTTTTTTGAATCGACGTTTCTTACTTTTACCGGTAAAGGGCGCACTAATTGTTACAAAGTTAATCGTAAAATATGCAGATTAAAAATAACTACAATATCGCTAAAACATAGCTTGTTTGTGTTTTTCAAAATATCTTCTGACTTTAATTAATTTTTTTGTTTACAGTGATTATAATTAATGTGGTAAAGAAAAGAATTAACATTTTGCAGTGGTAAAGGACAATTCTAGTATAAACGAAAATTTAATGAGCCGAAGCTAATAGAATGAGAGCAGCACGAATCCTTATGCAATTGATAACAGTGATCACATTTTTGCTTTCTGTAGATTAGGCATATAGGACGCGATTGGGAAGACGGAAAGTTGGTCGACCGACTAGGTGGGATGCCGATATCGTTTGCAGCGTTCGCGTCGACGTTAAACCGGCGATAAAATATCTCGGCGTTGTCCTAAACCGCCAATGCAGGTTTTGCGCACATTTTGAGCGCCTCGCGCCTAGAGAGGCCAGAGCAGCAGCAGCTCTCGGCAGACTGCTCCCCAATATTGGAGGACCCAGCAGCTCCTGTCGCCGCCTTTACGCCCGAGTCGTCAGGTCCTTGGTCCTGTACGGGGCACTCGTGTGGTTTGACAACATCCAAAAGGAGAGTACTTCGGTACTGAAGAGAACCTAGAGGGTGTTGACTATCCGGGCCGTACGGGACTACCGGACCATCTCCGGCGAGGCGGCTTGCCTGTTGGCTGGTTCCTTGCCTTGGGACCTGAATGCAGAAATCCTCGCGTCACTGTTTTTATGGCGCGAGGAGGCGAGGCGAGGTCTCGAGGCTGCAGGCCAGCCCTAGAAGAGAAAAGGGGGCGCAGAGACGAATTGCGCTCCTTGCTATACAGGAATGGGAGCTGCGGCCGGAGCAACCCAGCGCCGGCCGTCGAACGAAGTGGTGGCTAGAAAGAGGACACGGCTCCTAACATTCCGCGAGACGCAGATTCTTTCGGAACACGGCTGTTTCGGGCGGTACCTGTGCCGCGTGGCCGGTAGAGAGCCTACTGAAGAGTGCCACCACTGTGGCGCATGTGCCGATGAGACGGCCCAACACGCGCTGGAAGAGTGCCCAGCCTGGGTCGAGCAACGCCGAGAGCTGCGTAGTGTCGTGGGGCACGACCTTTCGCTTCCTGCCGTAGGGCGCAGGATGTTAGAGAGCGAAAGGTCGTGGGGCGCCGTCCTGGCTATCTGCGAGGTTGTGATGGCCCGGAAGGAAGCCGCGGAAAGGGACAGGAGGCCAATAGCGCCCTGGCTATCCGCAGAAGAAGGTCAGGGCGCCGAAGAGTGGCGTAAGCGCGCAACCTTTCTCCTGACACTGAGCCCCTGGGTGGCCGACAAGAGGGTGTCCACCGCCAAGGGGGCTCAAGAGGAGGTGATGTGCTGTTTGCTCCGGCACAGCACCTAAAGGGACGGTACGGGTGTTACAACATACCCGGAGAGAAGAGGCCCGTGAAGGTCACGTCGTGCCGAGGTCGCCGAAGACTGTTATCAGTGCCCGCGGCCCCGGCTACAGCGACATGAGAAGAAAGCAACCGTTAGTTTTTCAGTGGGTACACCTGCTACTCCATCTTGGCCCGGGGAGCCTCACATATCCCTGCTGCCCCCTCACTCTGGCAGCGGGGAATCCGTAAGCTGAATTTTACCAATGGCAAAATAAAACCGTGGGATGCCGATCTCCGTGCAGTAGCCGGTACAAGTTAGCAGCGAGTAGTAAGAGATCGGCCTTCTTGGTGTTAAGTAAAAAGGCCTATTTCTAGCAGTCGACGGATAGAGGCTGCTAATGATGATGATAAAGGCACATAATTTACTAAATACAAAAGACATAAATACTTAAAAAAATATAAGACATTTAAGTTTTTAATTTGCAAGAGTTATAGTCAAAAAGTTAAAAATAAAATATAATCGTACGTATCATCATCATCAGCCTGTGGTAGTTCACTGCTGGATCTTCCCTAATGCATGGAGAAGCTCCATCAGGGGGATTTGGACCGTACCCCACGCTGGTCCAATGCAGGTTGGTGGTATTGAGTCCTCGCAGAAACCCACGACCTCTGGTTTCTAAAGCAGACGCCTTCACCACTAGGCTACGGAGGCAGTTAAATATATACGTGGTAGAAATGTAATATATCCGTGTACATATCATTTGAGCTTTTTCAAAGCGACAAAAAAGGACATCGTAAAACTTTACCAAATATTTCCGTAAGTAACGATTTCATTGATCTAGAACTGAATATATACCACTTTTAGAATTGGTACATATTTTCCTTTCTATGGCGTTGAAGAAACCTTTGCTAGTGACGACATGAGCATTAATGAGCATGAGCATTAATGACCCACTTTTCATCCGGTCGCCTTAATGCTCGTCTGCCTCCGTGGGCAAATAAAGAAACAGAGTAACTTACACAATTAAGCTTTATTGTGAAAATGGCGACAGAAATAAGCATCACTCCCAAAACAAACCACATCAGTTCTTTGTTATATTGCCAGCCATACTAGTTGGCTTAGATTATAATATTGTATAAGTAATTACGCTTATATTATACGAAGATCTTAATAGCTATTGTTACTATTTTATTTTGACATCCCTAATTTATTAATACGCGAATAATGACATAAAGGTTAGTCAAACACACTATAGGCTAGTTTTGCTGTCGTACGACAAGTATTAACTTCGAAATGAATATATATATTAACTTCGGTATTAATATTTAAAGTTCTAGCTATTCTAGTATACGAAAAATTAACTTACTTATATTAAAGAAGTATTTACTTAATTAACGATAACGAAAGCGAACAATTAAACGAATACTTAATTGGATTAATTACTTGGATTTGCAATCGCAACCACAGAATAATCAATAATACTATCCTATAAACGATATAATATTTATATTATAAAATTATATACAATATAATTTAGCAGTAGTTATTATACATATATTATTTATAATATACTTTTATATATTTTTATGTATAATTTATAATGTTATTTTCTTTTATAATTCATGTACTCGCACATGTTATCTCTTCTAAGAAACACTATCGTTATTCTGGGAGAAAACTAAGTGCATTTTTCCCATAAATTAACAAAGTTTAAAGTTTAATCTGCTACTGTTTTAAAGTACACAAAAGGCGCTAATGTCGCCTTTTTGTGTCTAATTATGAAGCTTATAAATAAATAATAAAATAATACCTATACCAATAAATTAAAACAACCATACCTTGTCCTTCTAGAACAAAACATATTCTTCAAAGTAGCTTCGTAATTTTAATTAAAGCTGATGATGTCATGCTTCTTTGTAATTTCGTCTAATACTCACGTCATAGATATGTTTTCTGCGGATGCAAACCAAATTAAAAGAAACACGTATCAGTTATTCTCTAGCAACGATACACTAAGTTAGCTGCGTTCACTAAAATTAGCAACGCGTTTAAAGGTTTTAGTTGCTGAAGCGTACGCTCTTTAGAAAGTGTACGCCATCCATCATTTTTTATTTAATCGCAATAACCACTTATTTCGTTTTGCGGATTCCTATTTAATGGTCTTACATGAATATCTTATTTTCTGGTCTTAATAATAAGATACTATACTACGGCATTCTATATAAAAGCTTCGAGTATACCCGTGCATAACTCTTAATTAGACGCAATGATGAGGCTCTATATGTCTGATCAATCCAAACAGATTAATTGGTTTTAATTTCAAACCAGCCTAGATGAATTGTTGCATGCCATGTCAATTTTGTCATTATGCCACTTAACGAAGTATAAGTTGAAACCTCATGACCTGGACGGCGTCCACCCAGTGCAGTTGGACAATTGCTCTTCCGAAGAGTTGCACGTCGCACCAATCTACTAAAGAGTCATCCTGGGACAGATTACAATGGCAACGGTACTCTGCAGTCTAATGAGTTTTAAGTTAAAAAACGAGACCCCAACCGCGTCACTGGAAGTAACTGCAGCGATGCCCCAAATATAGAAGTGGAATTCTTCCACTCATCATTGTTGATTATTGCCATTCTTATATTCTTAACTTCCACCACTTCGAAGACGGATAGAAATGGCTTCGAACGAATACCATCACATTTATTTTTTGTCTGTTAATAGTTCACCTTATCAAAGACCTTTAATCTCTCGAAGCTGGTTGCTCATATCATAATTCAAGACGAAAATGATACAGGCTGAAAATTTCTCAATATAAGCATAAGCCATTAAAAACAGGTTTAAGTAGTTAACGAGCTCAACGATCTGATCAGACCTCAAATACTGATGAATAGAGCAGCAATTAATCATTGCAGATCTTGCCAATTAGAAATCTGTTGCTTTTTGCCTATGGTCTATTAATTGGTCAGTTATAGAACCACTTTACGACCTAAAAAACTCACTCAGAAACCTCCACGCAACCCCTGGCACAGGCTGTCCTCGCAATCTACATGGTGTCATATTATGACTAGCTTCTATCCTGCAAAAGCACTGTGGCGACGTCACCAAAAATCTTAACTAAAAGACACGACAGTACCATCCTGGGGCATACAGATTTTTACTAATGCATACGGGTTACTCATAGGAAACGACGAGAGGGGAGGAGATTTGCAAGTCAGTTAAAAAACGAGGCCAGCCTTGCTACGTAGGAAGTAGACTGCAAGATTGTAATAAATAATATAACGTGGACACTCTGCTTGCCATACTCCATCATTGTTTGATTTAGTTGTCCTTACTGTGATATTTTCTTTAAACTTTCCCCACCACTAAGAACAGGAGAATGGCGTTATACGATTTTAACTGAAAAATACCAAATCAACAATTTAATTATTTTTCTGTTTGACATTCCGCTATCAAAACCTTTTAAATCGTTTGAAAGGCTGACTTTCGCGTGTTATATTATGCGAAGTATAAAAAATTACAAAACAAATTTAAATATATCACGTAATAAGCAATAACTCATAGTTACAAACAAGATTTAAAGAACGACTGAGATTGATCTTGGTTTGCAGTTATTATATTTAAGTCTACCAGTTGTAATACAACCTCTGACTTAGTTTCTTTTAATCCATCTTTCCATACTAATATTATAAACACGAAAGTAAAAGTGTTTAAAAGGGTTGAAATTGAGTATGAAAGTTTTCTGGAAATCGTCTTTGCTGAAAATAAAACAATTACACTTTGGTGTTTTAGTAGCAACCTCGTAATTTCAATTTATACCGGTATGAAATAGAAGTAAAAACAGAATAAGTCAAAATAGAAGTACGTTATTGTCAAAGTCAAAAGCAAACGTTGTGTCTAATGATAGGCACATATAATAAAATCACCTCATTCATAGTATACTAAACAGTATATTTCAATACAAATCGCGGTAATTTCTCCTTTTCCACACGGATACGGCCACAAAGTCGCGGGTACTAGCTAGTAATATTCTTCTTTAGCCATTCGTGTCCCACTGCTGGGCAAAGGCCTCTCTTCGCTGTGACCATTCATCTCTTTTGCTAGTCATGGAAGTCCAGTCTTTCTCAAATTTGTCCAGTTCGTTCCTCCATCTTTGTCTAGGCCGGCCACGCCGTCTTTTATTTTTAGGGGTCTAAAAGGAGCATGTTTTAGCCCAGAGAGAGTCAGACATGCGGCAGATATGGCCAGCCCAGTCCCATTTAAGTGCTGCAGCTTTTTGACTCACGTCTGCAAGTTGTGTGATTGAGTGGATCGTGACATTGCTAATATGGTCTGTGAGCTTAATGCCTAGCATACTACGTTCCATAGCTCTTTGGGTAATCGTTATAGAGGACTTCTGCTTATTGGTCAAGGACCAAGTCTGTGAGCCATAAATTAGAAAGGGAAGAATGCATACATCCATAAGTCTCCGTTTAAACTTTATGGGAAGACTACCTTTCATAAGCTCTTTCATGAACCAAAAACTCCTCCAGGCGTTGTGTATGCGGCGAGAGATCTCTTTTTCCTGCCTCATATGAAAGGAGACGATTTGACCCAAATATATATATTCTTGGACGCATGCGATCCGTTCGCCCCCTATGTGTATGTCTATTTCATTATAATTTGTCATTGCCTTGGTCTTTGGCATATGCATACCCAGCCCGATCGCTTGACTTGCCCTGTTCAGCTCTTGTAGCATGAGGCTAAGTTCATTGGCTGAAGATGAAAATAGGACAATGTCGTCGGCAAATCGAAGGTTTGTTAGCTTTTGTCACCAACGACAATGCCTCTCTTCCTCCAGGTAGTTCCTACTTTTTAAAGGCATAAGTAATAAGTTAAAAAAATATTTAAAATAAAAATAAACAATAGACATGTTCATTTTAATAAAGCACTATCTTTATAACGCTCTGAACCATAAAAGGCTTACGTAAACTATATTGAAAGTCAGTAAGTTTAAAATGCAGTAAACTTAAGTGTACAAACTTTTATGGCAGAATTGGGAGACAGTATGGAGGGAGTAATAACAATTTTATTATTTCAATCCAATGGTACTGTTTATTTTTAAAAGACTGTAATGATTTTAGATTTCAGTGAAACTCCTTTATGTTAAATTTAATCTTGTATTTTAGTTACTCTTTAACATTTTTTATACTAGCTCACCTAGGAATTTTGATGCATTATATGTCTATTTTATCCACAGTTGACGTAAATATCCACTAAATGACTTTATTGCAGCTTATCATTTATTAAAAAAGAACGGATAAAAAATAACCTTTGTCCCTCTTACGGTTCTAAGCTACCTCCCCGAAAAATTTCAGCAAAATCGATTAAGGCATTCCTGAGTTCTAATTTTTTTCACTTTAACGGCTCTCAGATATATGCACTAGCTATTGTCCGCGACTTCATCCATGTGGTAACATAATAGAAATAGTATTTGATTTTTTTCTTTAAAAAACATAGCCATACTTCCAGCTATCATCCAGTGAAAGTCCCAACAAAATTGGACCAGCCATTCAGAATAAACTGACAGGCAGACATTATTTTTATGTTGTTTTCTTAAATGTATCGGTAATTTAATACAATTTTACTGTTTAAAAACGGAAATTATGAGACAAACAGAGAAACCAATTATATTATATAATTATATTTGTACAGGTAAGATGCAATGCAGTAGATGTTTGAGGGAAACCTTATAAACTATTCAAAGTAAAAGCTAAAGTCTTTATGCGCATATTATATTTAATAATCTAAATAATTACGTATAACCTAGTAATGTTTTCATAGCTCTTCTAATTGTTAGCTTTACGGTTTGAACTATAATGTGTTTAATTAAATTAAGAATTGCATTATAGTCCAAGATAAAAGCCAAGAGCGTGATACGAGAATGGTGCAATGCTCATTCGGGACACGTACAAGTGAACTTTGCAATTTTTAAAAGTCGTCTTTTTCGTGTGCATATTGAAATGAGCACGCTTATGCCAAAAACTTCTCAAAATGGATCTGTTTCGCTGTCGCATTTATATCGTAACTTATCACTTACATACCTTACTAGATATGTTAAACGAAATTAAAAAAAAGAAAAAATCGCGGAATCCAATGGAGAAGATTTCAGCTTATTAAAGTAATTCCCAACTAATTCTTAGCCAGAACAACTAATAAAAGCTGAAAATAAGGCTTAAATTGTCTATTTTAAATAACAACTTTGTATAAAGATCTTATAACTTTTAACAGTTACCCGCCCGCCATTTTTAAAACTTCAAGGAGATCGCCTTAAAGTCACAATCAGAGCAAAAGATTTAAAGTTAGAGATGAATTTTAAATATTAATCCGGAATCAATCTTCTTTACTCAGCGTCATTTCCTCCTCAAGTCTTATAGTTGACAAAGTGGTTCACTGAGACAAATGTCTGTAGAAATTTTAAAGTTGTGAAATATCTTAAATAATGTAACGCAATTATTTTAATGATTACAGTTCCTAGCTATCGGCTCATAATATTTTATTTTAACGTTGGTATTATTTTTTGTAATTAGTAATATAATATTAACTCAAATTATTTTATTACAATTGAAGTAAAAATAATCTAGTATCACTGTAATCGCATGATAATTAGATAGGTTTTCCACTATAGGGTTTCTGTGTTCCTAAATTTTTCATATGAACTATATTGCATTTGTTTTTTTTTTAACTGAAATCTTTAATATAACTACATCGCAAGTCATTACTCTTGTATATATTACCTATAGAAGTAGAAATAGTTAAAACGTTTGTATTAGCAGATATAAGTGATATATATTTTATACTAGCGACCCGCCCCTGCTTCGCACGGGAGCTATGCTCATGTGTTATACATATAAAAAATTTTCTTCAATCAGTATATCTATTAAAAAAACGCATCGTAATTCGTACCGTACTTTGAAAGATACAAACATACACATGGCATATAGAGGGAAGAAGCGACTTTGTTTTATTCGTCAAGACTTTCGAAAACAGCTTGTATATGTGACTCAAAAGTGAGATCGGTCTGTAATTTTTAAGCATGGTATTACCTTCTTAAAAAACACAATTACCTCACATTCAAGTCTTGCCTTAGGAGATTACCCTGTTGAGGAACGGAGTCAAATAACTTCCGTAACTCACCAAAATAGGGTTGGCCCCTGCTTTAAGAAGCTCGGTAGTAACTCCATCCTTTCCAGGAGCTCTGTCCTCCTTGTGCTGCTTAATTGCCAGACTAACCTCATCAAAGCTGATGTTAGGAAGCTCACTGGAGAGCTCACCGAAGAGAAGCCTGTGACGCATACAATTTGCCATAGAAATCCTCGATCCCAGACATAGAAGAAACAATCGAACCAGAACAGTCCCAGCTTCGACAGATGGCTTCTCCCGAGCTCTCGCTTTAGTTATCCGTTGCGTATTTGAGCAACGAAGGTCTCGGTTAATCAATTTGCGGATCCGCTTCGAAAGAAGTTTTACATCTGTCGAAGTGATGTCTTAATGGTTTCGACGTTCTTCCAAGCAAGCGTCATCAAAAAGTTTGGATTTCCTGTCGGTGCGCTTACTCCTGAAAAACCCTATACCCACGTCACGTATGCAGTCTACTACGGCATCGAGTGCCTCGTCAACTGCCATTGCGGTTTCCGATGTGTTAAGGGCTTCGAATCGGTTTTTTAATTACAGTTGGAATTTTTTAGAGCCCATCACGGTTTGTCGGAGGTTAGGTCGAATAGTAGACTTCATCAGGCAGGCTCACTCGCGCTGGAAACCTATGTTCACGGTGCCTCTCAACAATCGGCGATTGCTACCGGTTTTAAATCTATTGATCACAGAGACATCCTTGAATATATGTTTCCTGTCCATCATGATAAAATCTATCACGTTTCTTGTCACAGTATCGGGACTTTGCCATGTCCATTTCTTGTGGGGCTTCTTCTTAAAAAATGAGTTCATTAAGAAGAGGCTTTCTTGTTCGAGGAATCGATATCGCGAGGGCCTAAACACGAATCGATGCCAGTTCGTACACCCACTTTGGCATTAAAATCCCCCATAACAACATTATAGGTGGTATGCAAGGCCCGGGAGACATCCTCGTATGTGGCCTCCACTTCGTCGTCAGAATGTGCTGAAGTGGGTCCATATAGTATACCTTTTAGTGAGCCTAAGTACAAACGCCACCATAGTCGACACACTCGAGACTGCGATTATGTTGTTAGCAAGGTATTTGTTAACGAGGAATCCCACGCTGCCTTGTGACGGATGGTCACCCTCTCGGGAGTAGAAAAGGCGACCCAATGGTAAGCTTACGGTGTTCTCTCCCTGTCTTTGGACTTTGCACAACCCTAAAACGTGCCATCGGATTATATCCAGTTCTACCTCCAGCTCGGCCTGGTGTTCGGTAAGTCTTTGCGTTCGTCCGTTATACATAGCCAGGTTAAGATTTTGGTAGCGATCTGTAGCCCGAGAATTCTTAGCACCCCTTGTCCCACCGTCACCATGGCCGCTGCATTCCGTTGACCTCCAATAAAAGAAATGCTTATAATTGCTGCGCTGAGCAGGGGGATTAGCAATGACTGATTGCACCTGTACTGCGGAACTACCTTACTCCCAAAGTAAGGCTTTTTTTGGCGGTAGGTGAAGAAAAAGTTAAGACGTACTTTGATCTAGTACGTTTTTGTAAATGAATATTTTAATAAATAAAACACTAAATAGTTATTAAATTCAGTGTAACGTCAATCTAAAGTGTTCTTTTAAAAGTTATAATTGTAATACTTACATCAATAGCAAACTTCATGTAAAGTTTACATAACTAAATTACACCGCTAGCCAGCTTATTGCTTAATCTACTTTCTCAAAAGCACTAATCACTTGCTCCAAATTATGCAGCCATAAAATCACCACAGAAGAAGAGCTCACATCATTTACGGCGAAATTTCCAAAAACGCCAGGATAAGTCTTGGTATGAAAATAAAGGTATAAAAGAGTTTTAAAGTTAGTTTTAATCCTCTTATTTTTCTAAATCAAACAATTAAATAGTATGTTATGGAAGTAAAGCCTTTTCAGTGAAAACTGTATTAAGTGTTTACATCAAATATTCATAATACTTTAAACTTGTTTGAGTATTTTTATTATTTCTGTTGTTGTATAGCAAATTAATTTTACTCTTTTTATATCCATACAAATGTTTAGGTTTAGCTTTTTGTTCATCTTTAATTTTACGTTTTATAATTTGGGCTTAATATTATTTTCTCTGCTTTTTAATTGTTTTGTAACAGTGTTAATCATGTTACAACTATTATCCTTTGTTATTGTAGGCTATGTCACTGTCATTTACTAAACGACGAGTAGTTGACTTTTTTATCATAGGCTAACATTTATTTACGTTCCGTTTAAAGTTTTTTAAATAAGATTCTTTGTATAATTTTTTTTCCTTATTCATGTTTGTTTTTGTGTAAACTGGTGTTGTTTCAGTAGATATCTTAGCTTATTTGTTTTATAATTTTTCTTGTTTGTTACCGTGATGCTGCGGGTGGTACAAAGATAATTATTACTTATTAAATATTTTTGCATATTATTAATTTAAATATATTTAAATATAATATTTGTTACATTTTAAATATGTATTTATTTTAATTATCTTTATTTATTTATTTTGTCTAAATGTCAAATTACAGAGACGAATTGTACTATTTGGCAGTTGAATCCACTAGTGACGACATAGTTTTTAGCCGTTAGGCACTGTAAGACCAATTTTGAAGCATTTTCTAAACATGCGGTAAATCATCTCAACTTATGCCACCTAAATGCGCAAAGTGTTCTAACCATTTTATGATCTGTGTGAAGCCTTTATAGCTGTAATGTGCATGCCATTCTGATCTCGAGGTTGGCTCAAACCTCATCTTTCCTTTCATCCATGTATTCTCTTTCTGGTTTGTTCTAGTCAGAAACGATCGCATTGGAAAAGGAGGTGCGTGCTGATATACCTAAGACATGACCTTGATTGAGTCCTCAGTTCCTTAAACAATTTTCTCATTTTGTTTACAGTAACAATTTGATAAATCTGTTACAATCTGGATTTTGACCTGGTCACAGTACCACTACAGCCCTTCTTAAAGTGACTGGTGACGTTAAGGCAGGCATCGTGAATAATATGGTAACAGTAATGGGTCTAATTGATTTCTCTAATGCCTTTAGTTCCGTCAGTCATGATATCCTCTTAGCTATCCTTTCACATTTGATGGTTTCAGAAAGGGCTCTGGATTGGTTCTCATCCTATCTTCGCGGGCGCATCGGCATTGGCTTCATATTACTGCTGGCGTCCGCGCAGGTATTATTTCTCCTTGTTATTTTCTGGTTTTATAAACCTAATCACTCAAGACCTTCAGTGTGCTTATCACCTGTATGCCGACGACCTTCAGTTATACACACAATCACCTGTTGAAAAGCTCCCGGTAGCAATTAGTCATATTAACCAGGATCTTAAAACAATAAAAAGTATAAATAATAAAGTGGGCTAATGATTTTGTTTGTCTGTTAACCCATCAAAATGCTAGGCCTCTTGGTTGGTAGCCGAAGGAATATTAGTATAGTGGACTTTGTTTTCTCCACGAACCATTTACGACAATTCCACAATACCCTTCAGTAAATCAATCATAAATTTGGGCTTGGTAATGAATGAGACCTTGAGCTGGAACATTCAAATTTCTCAAGTGAGCCAAAAGTTACGAGTACCATGCGTTTCCTTTACAGACTAAAAACTTTTGCCCACTAAGACTAAGGTAACCTTGTACAGTCCCTAATATTTCCTGTAATCGACCATTGTGATCGTTTGCTATTTTGACCTGAATGCAGATCAGCTCAATAAATTGACCGACTTCCAATAAATGCATTCAATTCATTTTCAATCTACGTAAGGCATAGACCACGGTTCGTCTTATCGTTCAAAACTTTTATGGTTACCTATACCCATAAGGCGACACTGAAGCGCTGACCATATTAAATGATTTCCTTGATTCTACTTCTACTCCTTCCTACTTAACTTCTCATTTTGTAATTATTTCTATTGTTTGCGCGAATATTATACATTATTAAATAAAATGACTTTACGGATTTTATCGCGTTTATTTTTACATTTTAAATTTCCGACGTTTCGAACACTTTCCAAGTCTGAACGCGATATAATCCGCACGGCCGCTGGAAAGTGTTCGAAACGTCGGGAATTTATTGTGTGTTTCTCTGTTCACTTAACGATATGAATCTGCCTTCAAATAATAACCGTTTACTTTCCTGTCCTTCACATCGTTCTGTTGTTATGCATTTCTCTTTCTTTGTCCAGTCAGTTCTTCTGTGGAATGCGTTTCCTCTTGAGATTAGGATGGCAGAGAGTCGCTTCACCTTTAAAAAAAAAGGTCGGGAACACTTATTTAATAAAATGTTAGAAGAGTAACGATTCAGTCGCTGTGAGAAAGACTTAGTACATATTAGTAGTATATTTTATATGTATATGTATTTATATAATAAAATATAATATTTATATATATATGTAGTTAGTAAGTAAATGTATTATGTAAATTCTATTTTTGTAATACGTAATTATGTATGTAGTTATATCTATTTTTACAGTTCACATTCCCTAAACTTATAAAAAACCGTATCCTCGTTTTATTTCACCCATGCACCTACCTAATTTTCTCTGTACCACCCAATGGTTGACTGGTAGATAATGCCTGTAGGCATTAGGTCGGCCATTGTACTTGTGCATTAAGCTTTAATAAATAAATAAAGCTCCGCAGTCAAGTGGGCGGTAGGGTTATCACATCCTACGCCACCACATTTTCTTTTGGAAGGTTCTAATTTTGGAAGAAACTGACTGGGATAGTACCACCATGTTGCTTAATTTACTACTAATCAGTAGCTACTTTTTACGATAAAATGGGAATCGTAGCCTTCGTGATTACAGGAAAAACACGTAACTTCTCAAGGCGATGAAATGAGTTGCGTTTTTAGTTCCCAAAAATAGAAAAACATTGAGGACCAACTGCAGCACGTATTTTGCATAGTAAATTCACGGTGAATACAGCTGGCAAACGGATTGGAGTCTTTCGTCTTGTATGAGGCTTTAAAACTTCAATTATGCTGACCGTGTTATATTATATTATATTGTAATGACTATTCCACGATCTTTTTGAGGCAAAGAAATGTTTGTATTCAGTCTTCAAATATTTATGGTATAAATATTTTTTTTCTGTTGAGTTCGTATGTAATTCATTACTGTTGCGCTGTTAAAATATTTATGTTCTCATTAAAAAAATAAACCACGTAAATAATAGTGCAAAGTTTCTGGTTAAAATGTTCGCATTATTTCATTCCTACTTCACACAAGGGAGTAATGAGTAAGCGACAAAATTTATGTCTTCCTGATATGAAATAAATATTTCAACAACAAAATTTATGTAAATTTTTAAGTTGGCAGCATTTATTTCAATAAAAATTTACAGATTTTTTTTTAATTTTGTTAACATTATTTATATTTCTTGTCACGCTTGTGTATTTATTAAAATTGCAAAGTGCCATAAATCTAAACACAAATTTGATATTCTCATTAATTGACATTTTGTTATAACTTCCTGCAGCCAAGTTAAAAAACATGAGGTATCTGGGTAGATTACGTACTAGGTAGTATTTTTTAATGGAACTTGAGTAATATACACGATAAAATTACAATACAAAGTCGAATCTTACTAGGTGTTTGCCGCAAAGACTTTGTATCGCGATATCAATCAAATTTTTCTGATTTTTTATAGGATTATGTTATATTCTATATTGTATTTACACGAATTGTATACTCCCTTGTCTAAAGAAAATAAAAAAGCACTGTTTCACATTCATTTTAGAATATCTTTCAAACATTCAAGCATATTGTAAATTATAAAATATTTGCCTAATATTTACATCGTTTTGGAAAACAGTCAAAAAAGTACTGAAAATGTTTAATATTCATTTAAAATAATAAGTAAAATGTTTTAAAATCGACGTAAACGTTTTTTACAGCGCTAGCTAAATTTTTACGTTGTTGATACGAGTGCATACCATAAGATTGGTTAGCAATAAGGCTAAAAAGGGATTTGATTCTTAGATTCGTAGACAATGCTCAGTGCTATCTCTGCCAGTTCAGAGGTAACTTGGCTTCATGCCAAGTGGTTACGACAACAGATAGTCCAAGACTAATAATATTTCAGAGTTATCGTTACCAAAACTTTACACTTTTCGTTATCTCGTTATTATGCCAATGAATAATAATTCTTAAACATAAACAATAAGTCCCAATATCCCCTAATAGATGCATGCATTAGGGGAGGCTATATCTAGCAGTAGATTTACATAGGCTGATGATGATGATGATGATTACAAAATTAAAATAAAATATCTGTTAGTAAGTAATTGCAAAATATTGCAAATATATATATATAATAGTATGCACTGATTATTTTATTTATCTCATAAAAAATAATATTATATTGTCATTAATATTATTCAATTTATTAAAACTTATGCACAAATTTTACATGTACACAACCAGGCTTAATGCTTTAAGCATAATGTAATATCTGAACATTGGTTAGCGATATAATACAAAGATACAATAAAATAATAATCACCGCTGAACCAATTAAAGCAGATCCATAAATAATCAGCATCAGCAATTCATCCCCGTGAGTTGATTTTCAACAAATAATATGTTGACATAGGAAATGCTAGGTCCAACTTGTTCGTGGCGTAAATATGCATGTGCTATATGGACTACCGCTATCAGTTTATAGGGAAACAGCAAGCCCATTAATGCAAAGTTTTTGCATTTGGTTATACGTTCGCGGCAGCGTTTGCAATTTAATCATCGAGGGTTACGCTTGTTGACGGCTTAATTTTTCTTTTCTCAAATATCTAATAGAGTAGTTATTACAAAATAATACAAAAATTGGACCAAATGACGGCTAATGTCTTTAATTTAAAAAGAATCAACAAAATCGGAGCACTAGGAGCGGAGCAACGAAGTTAAAAATCGTACGCTCTTCGGTTAAAAATATTTGTGTATATTTTAACATACTTCGTTTTCCAATATCCTGGAGTATTCCTGGTAATTAATATTGTACCACGGAAGTGTTTATCGAAGAATAAAATATGGAAAATTCATTCAAGATTTCGAGTGGTGATTGTGCACACTAAGCTAATAAGCTCTATTAGGCATTAGATCAACCATTACCAACCAATGCCTTTATTTGTGGCCTAAAATGTTTTAAAACAGAACCATGCAAATATCAAGGACACATATCAATTACTTGGATTAAGCTTACGACAAGATAGTAGGCCTAATCCTAGTAATTGATATACCTATAAGCATTATACGACCATTTATTTTTTTAAATGCGAAGATGATCAGGAAACGACGATTTTGAAGTTCTCTTGTACGTGTCCCGAATGCTTATTCCACCACTCGTATAACGTTTGTGATACAATTATGATATAATTAAAACTACT
This sequence comes from Lamproptera curius, assembly GCA_029286875.1. NCBI lineage: Eukaryota > Metazoa > Arthropoda > Insecta > Lepidoptera > Papilionidae > Lamproptera > Lamproptera curius. Next base: position 1,982,448 of record JAGSMT010000023.1, read on the forward strand.
TCATAGCATTTACATCTAGGCACTAATATTTTATATTGTGTAAATATTCATAAATACAACGACAACTGTAAAGGTCGTCCCACACTGTAATGACCAATGAGAGGTGGCCACTCGAGAACCTTTCTTCCCTTTAATATTATGTATAACACATTAAACAGCTATATCACTAGTTAAAGCAAAGATAAGATTAGGATTACATTACAAATAGTAAAGTCAATGTTACGTCATAAATACGTCAATATTTGCTAAACAGTGATTTGTTTGCAACCATCGCTGTACTAAAGCTCAGTTTTCCAGTGATACTCTATACATAGATGCAGTAATGCATGACTTGCAACTGTGCACACGCCAGTTACATCTTCCATAAGGTCATCTAATTACGCGTACTTTCATTGCTTCACGGGAGTCTAACGGCTGTCGTCTAGTTTAGAGGTTGAATTTATCCACTAGGCATCGCTTGAAGAAAAAAAAGTAAGATAGTTATGAATAAAGTAAGTAGGTAATTTGATTTTTATTGCTTAACTGTTGGTGTAAGTTCGATAGCTATATTATTTAAGTTATCTTTCTGGTTGTAGTATTCGACTGTTTAATAAACATATTTAAATTTAAGACCGAGTAAATGTGAAGTGTTTATAGATGAGACGTTGTTGAGTCAACCGTGTTTCTGGGAATAACAATAGATACCATATTGCAGTGGGGCCCTCATATTAATAGACTGGCGAATAAACTCAGCTCTGCAGTATATGCTGTCATGAAAATCAGACAATTAACTGACGTGGAGACGGCCCGGTTAGTATACTTTAGCTATTTCCACAGTGTTATGTCTTATGACATTCAACTGTGGGAAGTGCAGCGGATACTAATACGATCTTTGTCCTCCAGAAACGAGCTATTCGAGCGGTTTATAACCTGGACCCAAGGAATCCTGAGAAAATTGTTCCAGAGATTAAAATACTAACCGTTACTTCTCAATACATTTTTGAAAACCTAATGTCTGTGCAAAAATAGAAATGATTTTCGTAGACATTGTGTGCACATAACATAAATACTAGAAACAAACATAATTTAATTCCTCCAGCAACTAGACTGCGAATAATAAATAAATCTTTATGGGACAATGTATACGCTTTTACAACAAAATCCCAGTAAACGTTCAGAATTTAACTGTTAATAAATTTAAAAAAGTAGTAAAGGAACGTTTATGTGTTAAAGGTTATTATAACATAAATGAATTTATAAATGATAACACAGCCTGGTAATGGAATGCTCCCTCCAGGCTTTTTCAAGTATAATATACGTATGATAGAACTGTATGTAGCTCATAAGAAAATTTATATGTATATATTTGATTATTTTAAAAGATGACAAAATAGGCCCACTGAGTTTCTTTCGCCGGTTCTTCTCAGGTCGGAGGCGTCCTATTCCGAACCGGTGGTAGCGTCCTTGACCATCAATAAGCGAATGTTACACTTCTATATTGAATAAAGATATTTGAATTTGAATAAATTTTATTTTAAGTAAACATTATAATTGTAGTAGTAATATTATATTTATCTAAGGATACCCTTTTAGGATCCATGGTTACAGGATAGACTTGAAATCCGTAAAACTGTGTTATTTCTTATGTCTTTAATTGTTTATCGAATCCTGTTACTTACTTTAATGATATACATATATAACGAATTACGTGGCCCGACAGACCCTTCCGGGGCTCATGCACGTCGCCTATTATTTAAAAATAACTCTGTAGTAAATAGATGTATTTCTCGCAAAGTATTCTGGGTGTGATATTAATATTAAAATGTCTTTACATATAAAACCCAAACGTATATTGTTATAACAATTAATAGTGGTGGTATATTTTAATTTGTCTAGGAACTTGCAACAAGGATGTGCGGTTTAATAACTTGGATCACGTGTACACCATAAACTAACTGCAACAATGTGAACGCTGCAACTTAATGTAGCGCAGTTAACTCTCGTTCGAGGGCTGTTCGCGTAGTCATTAATGTGTTGCAAGCCATCCTTACTATTCCCCATAATTAAAACATTTCGTTATAAAATATAGTGGTACATTAGGGGAGGCCTATGTCCAGCAGTGGACTAAGACAGGCTGATAATTAGAAAATGAGTATCTGTATAATCTGCATGAAATGTAGATTATGTTTTCAAAAATATTCTATTGTAGCTTTAAATGGCAGCATAAATTTTATAATGAAAATATTAATCATATCAAAAACGTATGTAATATTAAGAAATAAGTACAACAAATTTTGATAAAAAAATATAAAATCCATTTTGAGTAATATAAGCGGATAACAACGTGATCTATTTATGAAACTGCTCAGCGATTTATACCATAACTGTCAAGGTATTAATTTTATCAAAATACCATCTATGACGCGTTTTATGTACTTGAAAAAGAAATTATTTTTCTGCCGTGTTTTTGATTGAAGATCGTGCGAATTTAGTTAAACTTAACAGATTTATTTTTGTGTTACATATGCTTGCTTAAGGACACAATAAAAAAAAAAACTAGTAATATTAAATAACTGTTTCGACTGATTATATGCAAAGAAAGTTCTAACGCTTCACTAATCTTTGATAATTGTTTCAGCTTACCAGATGATCTCGCATGTTATTGCGACAATGCGGATGATTGATGCATGTGGCCTGCTGGCGTCATCCGTGACATCTTGAGCTAACTAATTATTTTCTTGAATTAATGATAGTGTGAAGTTTTAAATCAGTTCTTGTCAGCAAACTTAACTAATAGTGGAATGAAACAAAGGAAAATTTACTATTAAAGTTTTATATAGGTAATATACGCATTCATGGACTCTGTTGTTTTATTTCCTTTAATATACTTAATAATAAATTATTGAATAATATATTGAATAATAAATTATTGAACTTAGGTATGATATTTGTTGTTGTTAAACGAAGCTAGTAAGTCTCCCATTTACGGTAAAATTACTGGGGAAGTCCTACCGCGGTGTCTATTTTTACGGTTAACTATTAGTTTTACAACACTTCTGTACGTTTGCTACAGGGCCAAAAGAGTTACTGGATGAACAAAAAGTTGGTATATGTCTGTGCCGTCGGAGTTTTTATTTTTAAGATATGTCAATTTTTAAAATAAAAACTCTGACGGTTATTCCAAAACGTAGAGATACAGACATATACCAACTTAGTCTGCCCGTGATCATGGATGCTGGAAAGAATCCGAAACGTCGGAATAAATATATTAAAGTAACGCGAAAAATCCGTAAATTAGTGATTTGATATTTATAAATTTTGTCTGTTTTCTTGCCAACAACTTTTGTGGTTATTTTGTAAAGTTTTACTAGTACATATTCTTGCCATCACTCGAAAGTATCTTAAGGTCCACGTGATAGTGCCCTTTTGGCCAGGAGTAAAACTTTACAACACTGAATAACAATAGTTCGAAATACTTGTTAAATAATTTAAAAAAAAACTTAAAAAATGAGTAATGCCAATGTGATTTAACAACAGCAGTGTTTTTTTGGAAAGCTTTTTAAAACTTATGCGAAGATAGATATAAATTATAATTATAGCACCTTATATATTTAAATTAAAAGTATAGCGTCGTATGCGCTGTAATAAAATATTTGGGAATGGTAGATCTTTTTCTTGCTAGTATCGTAATACAAAAGTTTTCAAATTGCAGGCGTGCCCTCAAGGCGGTATTCTTTCTCCAATTTTATTTTCTATTTTCATTAATTTTATGACTACTGAACTTCGATGTTTGTATCATCTTTACGCCGATGATCTGCAACTGTACTATCAGGACATAGTAGATAGGATCTCAGATGCAATTCATAAATTAAACGACGACCTAGACGCTATTAGAGTGTGGTCTCTGAAGTTCGCCTTAACTGTCAATCCAACAAAGTGCCAGGCTGTGATTGTGGGAAGCAATCGCATTCTAAGTAAATTGGACCTACAAAACTCCCATCAATCAAATTTGACTGCCAGATAATTCCTTTTTGTGACAGTGTAAAGGACCTCGAACTGATGACTGACTCCACACTCAGTTGGAAACAACAAGTAGCATGTGTTTTTTATAGAGTTACAAGCATTCTGAGATCTCTTTATCGTCTAAAAAACATGCTTCCTATAGAAACAAAAATAACGCTCGTGCAGTCCTTAATTTTCACTTTGATCGACTATGGTCGTACTTTGACCTGAATGCAGATCAACTCAATAAACTCGACCGGCTTCTAAATAACTGCATTCGATTCGTATTCAATATTCGTAAATATGACCATGTGTCGTCGTACCGATCCCAACTCCGGTGACTACGCATTCGTCATCGTCGATCGTTAAGGGTACTTACCACTCTTTTTTCTTTACTTGTATCGTTCTCTTCTCCGACTTATTTGTGGTAAGACCCATTCCAATACCTCAATGACGCTAGTCTTAGAGATCTTCGTTCTACAAACAACTGTCTTCTTCTGTGTCCCATTCATCGTACAGATTTCATTTACAAATCTTTCCAAATTCAATCCATACTTCTGTGGAATGCGCTACCCTTGGAAATCAGGATGACTAAAAACGTCTTTCAGTTTAAAACAAAAGTGCGTAAGCATTTATTGGAAGAGGAATCGGCGAAGCAACTGACTTTGTGATTATGTATTTATAACCATATTTGTGTATATGTATATATTTTATATATGTATGCATAAGTAAGCATATATCTATATACATATTTATGTTTATGTATGCCTATAGTGTATTTATCGTTATTTATTAAAAAAAATATATTTGCTAACTTATACTGAAATTTTGTCTCAAAATTTACACCTTTTTATAGACTTTGTTATTCTCATATTGTACCTTAAAAGCACCCAAGCTAAATTTTTCATAACCTCCCTAAGGTTGGCTGTTAGATAATGCCTAAGGCATAGCATAAGCCCGCCTTTGTATATGTATTTGTGCAAAAAGAATTAATTAATAAATAATACATATATATGTGGGCAGTTAACAAATTGAAGTGCATAAATTAGTAAAGCAACTTGAATAAAAAAAATAATGCAGTATTTTTTTACAATTTTAATCGATTTAAAATGATCATATGATTACGAAACACAATTACATTCATCAGATATCAAAATTTGTATTTTATGCCCATGTAATATGGTATATATGTCATATCTCCGTCACTGAAGCATACTTTTACCGTACAAACTCTGATTCTGGCATTCCTCCAAACACTTAAGAGAAGCCCAACTCCCGAAGGATCGAATCCGGTTACAGTTTAAATGGAATTGTTGAATATCCAATTGTGGCACTTTTGTTTTTCTTTTGTCATTGGTAATATTTTTTTTAAACGTCGATCCTACTTTTACCGATCAAGTGCAAAATAATTATTACAAAGTTATTCGTAAAAAAATGTGTTTGTGTTTTAAATAATTGCTCCAATTGTAAAGAAATTTTATTTTTGTAATTAATATAATTTATGTCATCATCATCAACAGCCTTTGATAGTCTACTGCTGGACTAGGCCTACCTTAATACACCCCTATCCATTAGGGGGTTTGGACCGTATCCCACCACGCTGGTCCAATGCGGGTTGGTGGGTACTTTTCAGACAATTGGGTGATCGGCCCAAACTTTTCTAACCAACTAGGAAACAACAACGAAAATTTGTGGAGTTCCCGCATGATTCGAAACCACGACCTCAGATTTCTAAACCAAACGCCAATTGCAGTAGGCTACGGAGGTAGTTATAATTTATGTACTTAAGAAAATAATTTAGATTTTTAATGGCACACGCAGGCAAACGAGCAGTCGGGCCACCTGATGGGAAGTGGTCATCGACGCCCATAGACATTGGCAATACCATTGGTATCGCTAACGCGCTGCCTGCCCTGAGACATAGGGTATTGAGGCTACGGTTCCTTCAAACCGGAACATGGCAGTGCTTTTGTTTATTGCATACGCAGGCAGACGAGCAGTCGGGGCCACCTGATGGAAAGTGGTTACCGACGCCCATAGACATTGGCAATACATGTATCACCAACGCGCTGCCTACCAAAGAAAATATCAAAGCAATTGTTACAGCTTTATATTTATTAGTAAAGTTTAAAATATAAGCTTTAAAACAATAATATAGCTATTTCACATAAGCATTTGTAACACAATGTCTAGATCTATCAATTTATATCAGCAACTTCGTTTTCCAAGCTAGTTAAGTAATGGTTCATTATTGGATGTAAGAAGCTAAAGCTTGGCTGAAGCCAATAATGCACGCGTTAACTAAGAATAATTAAGTTTTGTTTATTTAAAACGGTTACCGCTTTATCAGAATACCTATGTAATTTTTGCACAAATAAATTTTCTTGCGAGAAAGTTATTCTTAAAAGTCCGTAGTAGATGATACAGTTTTAGAGTGTAAAATTTATACATTTGACATAATTAGCCTCTTATGTATAAAAAAATGACCTATGTTAAAAGACTAAGCCATAAATACTCGGATATCTATTATCATCACCATCATTATCAGCTTGTGTAAGTCTACTGCTGAACATAGGCCTCCCCAAACATACACCTTCTCCATTATGGGGGTTTTGGTCCAATGTTGGTTGGTGGGTGGACCAACTGCTTGCATGCCCATCCAAGGCATGGGTCATCTTCAATCGTCCGGTCTTGGTCATGTGGATGATCGGCTAGAATTGTCCAACTAACTTGGAATAATGTACAACATAACCCTGTGTGGAGTTGTCAGATCTCCCATCCGGCGCGTCCCCAGGTTGCGGATAGGGGAACGCCCACCAGATACGAGGGGTACCGGCTTCGGCCGGCGTGGTCAAAAACTGACAGGGGTGCTGCGTCTCTGCTCCGTTAAAGGGTGGAGATACGATGAGCAGTTGCTCCTAGAGGTGAGCCTGACGTGGCGGGCCTCAGACGCTCGCTCCCGGTACCCCTTTTTGTTAAGAGGGAACACGGGATGCAAGCTGGTCTACCCCTTGCGAGTGCTTAAGAGCCTCGCTGAGCGTGATGTATGAAAGAACAAAGGTATGAATGTGTATGTGGGGGATTGGGGCAATGGGAAAAGAGCGAGATGTATGAATGGAAGTCCCCGAGAGGGAACGGTGTGATTCGTTCGGTGTGTTTCACTCGGCTTTGCCGAACACCGGGGTGATCTCGGCCCGTCGTCGGTGTCGTGGATCACGCGGCCTGCGGCAGTGCTGAGGATCTCGGCGTTGTAGTACGTAGCGTTGGGTGCTCGCAAGAGTGGCTGGAACGATACACAGGCCATTAGCGGCCCACCCTGGGAACTTCTCGCCTCCCAGGTGTATATAGGGTTACCGGTGCTACACCGTCCCTGGCCCGGTGGACATCACTTACCTATTAATCGTGGGGATTGTTATGGAAAACAATCAATATAAACCTAATTAGGAAGAAAACGTAAACAACGACCACTGCGTGAACATGGATTATGAGCGAACACCGGAAGATCAAAAAAAAAATAAGCGGTGCGGACCAGGCGAGGGCCGACTCTCTGTTGGAGAAAGTGGGGGGGTACATGGAGGAGTACCCTGAACTGAAATTTTTTCAGGAAACGCACGCGCGGAGATGTTAGCGCCCTGACCGAGTCCTCAAGTAACGAAGAACAGCCAGCTCAGAAGGTGCTGGTGGCTGCAGCGGATAATGCGGGGCGACCTGTGTCTCTATTATTGCCGCGAGGTTCCCGATCACGTTCGGATAGTGGGAGCCCGCAGGGTGCTGCCACTGACCCGATCACGAGGGTCAAAACACAGAGGGCCCTAAAGGCAGCGGAGCGTGCCGTGATAGAGCGCACGCTCGAGGAAACTGTGGAGGCCGCCCGTAGAGAACTGGAGGCTCAAAAGATGCGCCTCTTAGAATCCTCCGAGGAGTATGTAATAACGGCGGAGGAGGCTAGGAAGAACGCTCTAAGAGATCTGAGCATCATCTCCCAGGATGCTACAAAATCTAGCAACCTAAAGGGTACATGCGTCCGTGCCCTTAAAAAGTGCTCCTCCGCCGTCCAAAAATCTGTGGAAATATTAAACCGTTCCACCCAGTCAGCTGAGGTGCGCAAATACGATGGAGAATGCCCCTTCAGAATTTCCCCAAAAAGGGAAGAGCAAAAAGGGGAAGAATAAAGGGAAGATGGGCCCCCAGACCAACCCAGGCCAGGGTGCGACCAGCGCCACGCAAGTGGCAGCAAAGTCGGCGGCACCGGAGCAGTCCACGGATGGGTGGACTCTGGTGACGCGCGGTAAAACTGCCAAGCCTGACGCTGGCCCAAAAGTGGCGAAGCCAACCAGGAGGGTGCCAAAACTAAAGGCCCCTAGCTCGTCAGCTGTAATTATCAAGCTGCAGCCCGGAGCAGCAGAGAAAGGGGTCACTTATTCAGGCATCCTCCAGGATGCCAAGACAAAGTTTAAGCTGGAGGACATTGGCATTGATGGCGTCCGGTTCCACCATGCAGCAACGGGGGCCCAAATCCTCCAGGTTCCAGGGGCCGCCAGCGGAGAGAAAGCCAACCAATTGGCAGAAAAGCTTCGCCAATTGGTTGACCCAGATCTTCCCATCTCGGGCCTGGATGATTCCGTTGACAAGACAGAGGTGGCTGAGGCGGTAGCGCAAAAAGACAACTGCCCGGTCACCTCCGTAAAAGTCTGAGAAATCCGCCGGTCTCGGTGGAGCAGTGGTAAGCTGCCCTATTGCAGCTACCAAAAAAGTAATTGGTTATGGACGGCTCCTAATCGGGTGGTGCTCGGGGCAGGTCAAACTGCTTACGGCGCGTCCAATGTCTCGCTTCCAGTTCCTCGAAATAGGGCACGTAGCGGAGCAGTGTCATACGGGCGTCGACCGAAACAGTGCCTGCTACCGCTGCGGCCAGCTGGGCCACCAGAGCAGAGGCGGCGAGGTCGCGCCGCACTGCATCCTGTGCGCCGCGGCAAACAAACCGGCTGGCCACAAGTTGGGGAGTGCGGCCTGCACCACCAAACCCGACAGGAGGCTGAGGAATAAGGTGAGGCCTGGGCTTGAAAGCTAGGTCCCCAAGCCCAGCGCTTCGGATGAGGGGACTCAAATGGTCATCGCATAAAGATGGCCCCGCTGAGCATCCTGCAGACAAATCTGAACCACTGCACCAGAGCTCAGGATCTGTTGTTTCAGAGCATGGCGCAGTGGTAGATTCAGGTGGCCGTAGTGTCGGAACCGTACTACGTTCCCCCCGGCAATAACTGGGCCGGGGACTTGTCCGACACTGCGGCGGTGGTCTGCGGGACTGCTGCGGGGTCCCCTCATCCGAGGGATGTAGAAAAGTCCAGGCTTTGTCGGCGGGATGTTGGGAGATATTGTAGCTGTTTCAACGTAGTTTTCTCCCAACTGATCTACCTAGACCGACTGGGGTCACTGATCCGTTCTTACGGACCCTTTCCTGTGCTGGTCGCGGGGATCTCAACGCCAAATCACCGGCTTGGGGTTCACCTGCGGCAGACGGGGAAGGACACTGGAGGAGTGGCTCCTGGAGGTCGGGCTGTCTGTCTTAAACAGGGGTTCGGTGAACACGTGTGTACGGGCCCAGGGCGGGTCGATCGTTGATGTATTGTTCGCTAGCCCCGCCCTGGATCACCGAATACAGGGCTGGAAGGTGGTGACGGGCTTCGAGACCCTGTCGGATCATTATTACATCCGATACAGGGTCTCCGCCCTCCTAGATACCTATACCGGCCCTGGCCGGACCCCGAGCAGAGCAGGACTCTGCAGACAATACACTGATATCGTGTAATGCTTGGGAACCACAACGGCAAACGTTAGTGGAACATCTAACCTTACCGAAAGTTTTATCTGCAATACTGGACAATAAGACAACATGAAATGCTTTTTCATCATTTTGAGAATTTAATACAGAAAATTCGAAAGAAAAGGGCTGGAAGGGAGCGAGACAGACATAATCCCAACAGGAGACGTCATTCAGGTCTGAGTAGGACGCGCAAGCACCCAACAACATAGCCATGAACGACGAATACCAGAATATTTTGACATGGAGTTGGGGAGAACACAGTTTCCATGTCAATGAGGCGGCTATTAAGCTTGAGGGATCCTAATATACTCCTGAGGCGGGCTACTAGCAAGTAGCAGGTTAAGAGGTCGCGGTTGTGTTCTTTCAGAGATCCCGTGGCTTCTAAAACAACAAATAAGAAGATGTTCTGTTGGGTTTTAGTCGGTAAGAATCCGACATAACTTAATTGCCCACTCCCTCTGTACCTCCCCCCTTATGTACGTAAATTGATTTTGATTGCTTAACCGTTGACATAAGTTCGATAGGTATATAATTTTTTTCTAGTTGCAATATTTGACTGTCAAATTTACACTTATAAATTTAATTTTGCATATACATCATACTTCTTGTAGTAGTAGTCTATTTTTAAATATACATTATAAATTTTATACCATTAATTAGCGTACGTTACCGTAGCGTTTAAGTCATCTTCGATTTATACTTTCTGATGCTCAAGCGAATCCTACATGATAAATAAAACAGTTATACGAGATTTATCGCGGTTATTTTACCATTTTTAATATTTTACTCCACGTTTCAGGATCTTCGAATACATTTCTAGGATCCACGGTTACGGGATAGACTTGTAATCCGTAAAACTGTGTTATTTATTAGTTCTTTAATTGTTTATTGCGTTCTGTTACTTACTTAAATGATGTTCATATGTGTTTTATATTATTTACGTGGCCCGTCAGATCTATCCCAGGTTTCATGCACTTCGCCTATAATTTAAAAGAATTATATAGTAAATAGATTTATTTCTCACAACGTATTCTGGGTATTATGTTAATATTAAAATGTCTATACAGATAAAACACAAACGTGTACAGCCAGAACAATTCATAGTGATGGTATATTTTAATGTGTCTAGGAACTTACAACAAGGATGTGCGGTTTAATAACTTGGATCACGTGTACACCATAAACTAACTGCAACAATGTGAACGCTGCAACTTAAGTGTACCGCAGTTAACTCTCGTTCGAGGGCTGTTCGCGTAGTCATTAAAGTGTTGCAAGCCATTCTTAGTATTCCCCATTCTTAAAACATTTTGTTTAAGGTAATTTTAAGACGCTAATTTGAGCTTTACTAAATAAAAGGACTTTTAACGTATTTTTATCGTGATTATTTCTTTTATTAACGCGTTTATTATAAATTCTATCGTGTTAATTTACATATTCAATTACAATTTAACTCCCAATGTCTTTAACCCTTGTCAGCGTCCGTGGTCACGGGACAGACAGATGAATGATGATGACTAAATGTCAGCAAAACAACAACTTGCTCTCTTAATGAAACTGTTCCGCGACTTTTACTATATTTTTAAGGTATTAATATTATCAAAATTTTATTTATGACGCTTTTGACATAGATGAAATAAAGAATTTAATAAAGTTTTTTAAAGAAAATTACAGAAGCACGCTACGTAAAATGTGTCTATTTTTAAAACTGGGAAATTATTTTTTAGTCGCGTTTTTGATTTAAGACCGTGCGATTAAAATATGTTTATATTAAACTTCGCTATGTCTCGGTATAGTACATTGAATATGTGAAATATACGTCGTCTGCACTTAATGGCTTGGAACTTCTAACTTTGAACGGACGTGGCTACATCGAATTAGGAGAAGGAATTATGACTTCATAGTTCGGGGACGCTCCGTCGCCTTCGCTGCGGTCAAAACTGTTTAATGACAGCAAAAACTTCTAAGTTCGGAATATTATTATAATTAAGTTTTGATTTTATGTCATAATAACTATTGCCTGGGAGCGCGAAAATAAATCTAAAAAAATATTGAATATTAGTCATCTTTCCAAAAAAAAGTAGCCTTATACTCTTAGTCAAAACAGCTATAATTTGGAAAAAGTCGTATCAAATCGGATCAGTAATTCCAGAGATTAGGAAGAACAGACAGACGGACAAAAACTAAAAAATATATGTAGTTTCCTTATATGTATCGGTTAAATATTACAATGTCTTCATTTTAATATGAATATAAAACTTATATTAATTTGCTCAATGTAAAAAGAGAAATATTTATATGAAACTCAAGTAAAGACCTATCTTAAATTATTTTCAAGAAATAAAAAAATACTACCTGAATAATACAAAGAGTTTCAAAAAATTAAATTTAATTGAAAGTGAGTTAGTGGTTAAACAGCTTTAAAGGATGACAAATATTTTATTACTTAATCATTAAATAAACACAAAAATATTGTATCAATAAATGTTTTATCAAATATCTAGTTGACAAATGGTTCAAACTGTCATTTGTAACTACTATTCTGAAGATTGACGCGTGAGGACTGTCGATGTCATCTGTGACAGTTCGAGTATACGCTCACTAATCATCCCTTAAAATTAATGACGTAGAGCTAGCTAAATCTGAAGTTGCACAATTGCTTAAAATATAATAATATTAAAATTATTAAAAACGTAATGGCAATAAATTCTGTTTAATATTTGTCTGGTGACAAAACAAAAATACATTTCTATAAATTACTGTATCTGTATAAGATTATTATTAAACTTTATCATAAAACATTCATCTATCTACTTTTATAATAAAAGTTAATATTTAGGTTTAGATGTTCTAGGTCATACATTTTTTTCTGTCGTAACTAAGCTGTTTATTTGGCTATAATATCATCACTGTTTTCAACGTAACTTGCTTTGACCTTACTTCAACGTAAGGTTATTGTCAAATATTGCTAAATACTAATGACCTTCCTAAGGCCTTTAAGACAAATTTCGTATCGATCTTATGAAATGCATCTGAACATATTTTTGCATATAATATATCACCTTTATTTTCATATTACGGGTTTATTTTATATCTCTTAGCTATCAAATAAAGTTTAAACAATTAAAATTAAATAAACAACATGCATGACTTCCGGTGAAACTCCAAACAAGGTTACAAGAGGCAATAACTAAGATCATGAGGAGAGGGAATTATCGACTGACAAGTATCTAAGCTGAAGTTTATGCATTCTACCATATTTACTTTAGGTTACTATCTCAGTTAATTAAATAAATAACATATAAATAAACTCTTTTGACCTGTACTCAACTAGGTTTTTCAATGCAAACTTACAAATCTAGCTATTAAGACAAATCTATACATCTATAATGCATCTGACATATTATTGACATAGTCTAATATATCACCTTTATTTCATCATACGGGTTTTTGATATCTCAGTATCACCATAGTTAAACAATAAATGTAAATACAATCTGACTCGGTGAACTCAGACAGGTTACGACGCAGTCCAAGATCCTGAGTGGACAGGATCGATCTTGACTTTCTAAGCTGAAGTTTAAGTGATTCCATTGCTACTCTTAGACTCAGTAAATAACAAAATGAAAATAATAGCTTAGTCCGAGAATACGAACCTACGACTCCGAGTTTCTAGCAATCCTATACAATGCTATGTTAGCAGTATAGCTATGGTTATATAATTTTTTTTTTTTTATTAGGCTTCCTTATTTCTTGTAACTTCTATTACTAGTTTACATTTTTATAACTATATATAATTGTTATTAATTAACTTCTATTCATTATATTATTTGATAAGCAAAGTCCCCTGTTTGGGAAAGGCCTCCTCCAAGGATTTCCACTTCTCTCTATTTTGCGCTTCATGGCACCAGTGGTGAAATTAAAACGTTGCAGGCAACTTTTTAATTTCCTCCTCGCCATACGGTGGTGCGAAAAGTCCATCTTCCATCAGAGAGCCTTGCTACGTGGCCAGCCCATCTCTATTTTGATTTTAGTGCGAAGCTTAAAGCGTCAGTTGCTTTTGTTATTGTTCTTATTCTTGTATGATGAATCTTATCTATTTTTTTGATCTTCATCATGCTTCTCTCCATTCCTCGCTGACAGGAAGTGATATTGTGTTTGGCTTTTAAGGTAAATTTCCATGTTTGACACCCATTAATCAAGGATGGTAGTAGGTTCGAGTTCATAATCTTTGATTTTAAATTTATAGGCATGTTACTTTTGAAAATTTATTTCAAACTCCAAAATTTGTTCCATGTTTGTTGCACTCTTCTTCCAATTTCGACCTCATTGGTACCATTTTTAAAACTAATTGTTTTCCCTAGGTATATGTATTTATCCGTGTATTCCAGTTGGTTCCCACTGACTTGAATTTGTTTTCTGTAACCGTTAGACATTATCTTGGTCTTAGTAAGATTAATTTCTAATCCGACATAAGTACTAGCCGTTTGTAGATCTTGAATCATTTCGTCTGGCAATATTATAGTGATAAGTCACTGTCTCTAGTGATGTGCCGAGTCGATGTTCTTAAATCAGCGACTCATGTCATTGATAAGTATTCCGAATAGCTCATTCCGATTCGATGAGCTCCGAGTACGCGATAATATTTCAAGACTAGGTGGAATAGGTCCGCTGACTCAGTCTGAATTGGCCAGATTCGAGTTTCTAGAAATCGAGTCTCGAACTGAGTCGATTTGACAAAAGGAGAAATAAAGATCATTCACAGCGTTGAGCAGATTAGGTTTAGCGAATAATGCACATTAGAGAATAGATTAATCGAATAGTTATTTTAACATAAAGAAAAGTTATAAACATTAAATACAAAAATAGAGCAATGGAGATAAACAAAAAAACAGAACATAATCAAATTTACTCACGGCCTAAGACTATAATTATTATTTAATTATGTATTAGTCGTCTGAGACAGCTTTAAAGAACAGCACCACTTGCTTTAGGTAAACTGTTTGCAGAGTAAAACGAGTTTACCAAACTCGAATACTAATCTCTCGAATAGAATCGAGTCTGTTGGACTCGCATGAATACAATCGAGTACGAATCGACTCTTCCTGACTCGAGTACCGAAATCGAGTCCGGCGTACTCGAATCAAAATAAATTGGTATTCGAGTAAGCGAGTCCAAAGCAGGAATCGAGTCTGACTCGAGTCAAACCGTACTCGGCACATCACTACCTGTCTCACACCTCTCTTTATGGGGAAGCTCGGGCCCAGTGTTTGTAGCTTTATTCTGTCTATGTTGTTATCGTAAATGCTTTGGATGGTTTTTACATATACTTCGCTTATTCCGTGTCTTTCAGGCTTTGCCAGACGCAGGGCCACCGTGTCGAAGGCTTTCTGGTGGTCGATGAATCTGAGGTAGAGTGGTTTCCAATTGTTCACGATACTTCTCTATAATTAGCTCTAACGTGTGTATGTGATCTACCGTAGAGAAGCTCTTCCTGAAACCGGCCTGCTCTACGGGTTGGTTTGCTTCGATTATTGGGCTTATTCTTGAGCTTATAATGGTAGAGAACAACTTATACAGTGTTGGTAAGAGACTGATGGGTCTAGTTACCTATATCTTTTGGATCTCCTTTTTTATATATTAAGATAATATTTGACACGGACCATTGTGTTGGCGTTTCCGATGTTCGTAATATTAACGTAAATAGTTCAGCGAGTGAAAATGCTAGTATATGATAGGCATATTTTAAAGCTTCGTTCGGTATGTTATCTGCTCCAGGAGATTTCTCTAACTTTAGCCTTCTTATTGTTTCTATGACTTCCTTTTCAGTAACTTGTTCGATAATCGCCTCGTTATCGTGATCAGTTGAGTTGACCAGGAAGTTTTTGGTTGTGTTAATTTTAATCTCAGTTGCAGATGATTGATTTTTAGCTGCATATAGACTTTTGTAAAAATCTGTTGCTGTAGTTATGATGTCTCTACGCTTGATAAGGTCTTTGCCAGAATTCTTTAGTCCTTCTACCCAAGGCTTGCTTGTACATAGTTCTTTTAAAGCCTTTTTCGAACTTCCGGTTAGATTGAGATGTTTTTCTATAGTATTTTGTCTATATTTCGCATAATCGTTTCTAATATATTTACTTACAAACTTGAAGAGTGCAGATAGTTCGTTTTTTATCGCTCTTGATCTTGATCTTGTTCTTGGTTTTTTGGAGTTCTTTTCTGCGTTTTAAAATAGTTATTGTTTGTTCTGACTAACCATTTGTGTTGTCAGCTGTGTTCTTTTCTTGTTGCTTGAGCTGATCTTAAACTTACGTCGATTGACTTTGTAAGGTGGTCGTAGAGTGTTTGTACTGAGTAATATTGCTTCATATTGTGATTAAGTAGAAATTTCTTTTCATATTTTAGCTGAATTATATGGTGGTTTGAGTAGTTTACTCTACGTTTTTTGTGGATTAATTACCACAATTTATATATTCAACTTTGCTCTGATTGATCTATGGTCTGATTTAAAGGTTAAGTTCAACGTTCCTAAATCTTGAAATAATAATGGTTGGTTTGATAATATGTAGACCATTTCGTTTTTATTTTTACCGTCTTTTGTTCAATCTCTTTTTGAAACATGTATTTATTATAGTTTGTTTATGTTCTAAGGTGAAGTCCATTAGTCTCTGGCCTCTTTCGTTTCTAGTCCCGTATCCAAATTGTCTTGCCACTAGATATTCTT
Source organism: Lamproptera curius (assembly GCA_029286875.1). Classification (NCBI taxonomy): domain Eukaryota; kingdom Metazoa; phylum Arthropoda; class Insecta; order Lepidoptera; family Papilionidae; genus Lamproptera; species Lamproptera curius. The sequence goes on from JAGSMT010000023.1 coordinate 1,998,974, forward strand.
CTTTTAAGTCTTTCTTTTGTCTTTAGTTTCGTTGAAGTCTCCCATTAGTATGATACTTTTGTGTGCGGTTTCTAGAGTTTTGTCGATCTTCTTATAAAACTCATCTATTTCCTTTTCATTGGCTGCTTCCGTTGGTGCATATACTTGTTATATAGATACCTGGAAGCCTTGAATATTCATGTTTAGTAACGCAATTCGTTCTTTTATTCCAGAGAAGCTCTCTATATTATTTTTGTGTATTTTATTTATAATAAATCCAATTCCGTATAGACAGGGTGTGTGACCCACGTGGCAAAGTAAAAAGTTTTCGTATTCTTCAATCTTTGTGCCTTGACGTCTAGTTTCTGACAGTCCTATTACGTCGTATTTAATGTCTTGAATTGCTTCTACCAATTCTGATAAGCGTACGTATGACGAAAGGGTTCTAACATTGTATGAGGCAATAATTATTTGTTGAGAGTTTTCGTTGTTTTTGAATTTTGATGCTATAATACCTACCTTTTGGAGGGTTACGGTCATATTCTTCCACGGTGACCTGCAAGCTTAAAAGATCTGTTGGTTTACTATTTTTTATTGGTGAGTTTGTTTGTTGCATGTCTGAGGTGGAGGAGGCGATTGGTTGCTATATTTGTTTGTTTAGTAAATTATTCTTGTTGTTCGTGTTTCTGACTACGTAGTTTAGCATTCCCTGTTTTAGGACGCCCTCCGAAAAACTACTAGACCTTTTGACTTGTTCACCTTTTTGCTGCAATTTATTCTTTTTATTTAATTGAGTAGCTTTCTCGATATTGGATGAAGTAGCAATTTCGGGTGAAGTGGGTAATTTTCGTTTATTTTGACTGAAAGGTCTTGTTTTACCCAGGTAATAAAGTTATGTTCCAGGCTCTCTTACGATTTTTCATTTTCAACTAGGCCAAAAAAGACCAGATTATTTGCCTTGCCTGTCATTCTAGGTGTTGTAGTCTTATCTCTTGGTTTACTACTCTCAATTTCAGGTTTTCATGGTTCTTATCTATTGTTAAGAATTTTTCTTCAAACATAAACTAATACTCTGTGTTACTTGTTCTTTGACAGTTTTCGCAGTGTCCCGGATTTCTTGTCTTTGTTTTTCGAAATCTGTTTTTAATGTTTTCAAAGCTTCCAAAATTTCTTCCATGGTTTTGTGTTATTTTTGAGGCTGAAATTAGCTAATAGTACGCTCAGCGCCCTCTATTGAATGTTGAAATAAACTCTGATAGATTAGCCTAAGTTTTGTAAGTAGTTCTGTTACTCAACGTTAGTTGGCGCTGTTTTTTTTTTCTGGCAATTGTTTGTTGTTTCTACTTTTTCTTTATGACAGATTGAGGTTATTTATTATTAAGTTTCTGTTAACATAGTGTTTTACACTTCATCCAGTTACGTGTTATTTAATTGCTTCCTTAGGTGGATGGGAGGCGTTGAGCTCACAGTATGGTTACATTTGCTAAAACTACTTCAAGGGAATATTTTATTAAATTTTAGTCACAGACAACATAGCTTCTAGTCAGATATTTCAAATTACTTTGTTGTAAGAGTCAAAAAATTTTAAGCACTATAAAATAACAGTATAGTGATAATTAAATTGTTTGTTGCCCTTCAACTTTAACCATGCCTTTTCAACTTCTTAATAAAAATGATTGGCTTTTTCTCTTTTCAAACCATAATGATAGTGGCCTGCAACTACATGTAATTTTTTTATGGAAAATGCCCACACACACACACGTACACACTATATTTGGTGTGCTAAAGTATTTTTAGTCTAAGCAAGCCGCTGAGAAAAGGAACCTGTCCTGTCAAAGAAGTAAGCTAGCCATGCAGGCCACTGCAAGTAGGTTGGAGAAAGCCACTTGGCCTGGAGAATTAAGAGGACAACTGAAAGATAATAGGTGTGCCACCATCCCTCTCCTTTGAAGCAAACTGAAGAAGGCCGCATCTTTGTTCTCCGCGATCAAGAAAAGTAATGGTATCCACATCTGTACCACTTCTGCTAATTATTAAATTTTAGTAGGCAATAAACTTACAGGCCTTTACACAGAACAAATTCGAAGAAAGTTTTAATCAAAAAGCAAACTTACAGCTGTTAAATATTAAATTTATTTGTATCATCAATATCCAAACTGAAATGTTAGCGACAATGCATACTGACTGGTGTAGTTTATTATGTCTAGGAACTTGCGACTAGGACGTGCGGTTTAATAACTTGTGTCACTCGTCTACTTTAAACTGGCTGCAACAATGTGAATGCTAGCACTTAAGTGCACCGCAGTTAACCCACGTCCGGGGAAATGTTAGCCGCGAGGTCATTAAAGTGTCCAATACGAGTTGGTAAAGTACGCTCACGCGTGTATCGTAAAGTAATCGTAGTAGTTAAATATGTATTTCATGCAAAATAATTTCGTTATGCATATTTATCTATATATAAAAGTAGGTCATCAAAAAAAAAATTGGTTAAATTAGTTTTAACAACTTATAACCTTATAATACACTTAATAAAAGTATGCAACAACACAAATGTTGATCTTGTTAAAATTTTTATTTAGTTTTTGATTACAGATCACCTATTATGTCATGAAACCGTCATTTATTATTACTTCAACGTGTTTAGGAAACTATAACGTGGTTAATAACTTTTATAACGTGTACATAATAAACTGGTTGCAACAATTTGAATGCTGAAGCTTTAATGCAAAACATCGTTGCAACTTTGAGACAATGTTCAAGAGTCCACTGCTTTTTTAATTATATATAGTTTTCGAAAACACAATTTTTATTGTTTTATTTTAAGTTGCAGCTCTAAACAACAAACTCGGAAGGTACAACTAATATTAGTTTTAAAGTATTTGTACGTTTTGTAAATGTTTCAAATAAATAATTAGCACACTGTTACTACTGTTTTCAATTCTGCTAATTAACTTAACCATAAATTTACCATTTTTTCATTCATCATCAGCCTGTAATAGTCCACTGCTGGACATAGGCCTCCTAATACACCCTATCCATTAGAGGATTTTGGACTATCCCACCACGCTGGTCCAATGCGGGTTGGTGGGTGGACCGACTTTACAGGCCCATCCGGCGCATGGATCATCTTACTTTTCAGACAATTGGGTGATCGGCCCAAATTGCCCTAACCAACTAGGAAACAACAATGAAAATTTGTTGAGTCCCGCAGGATTCGAACCCAGACCTCGGTTTCTAAATCACACGCCTATACCACTAGGCTGGAGGTAGTCAAAATTTACTATAAAGTCTCAAATTGAGGGTAACTTTTAATTTTTTTAGTTAAACCTGTAAACTTACTTTTAATTGAAGATTAATTTTAAATAAAAAAGCGTTAGTTGCGGTATAAGGTGATTTTTTTACAAATTATTTATGTAATATACACTACTACTCTTAAAAAATACATATATCGTGTCTGTGTCTGAAGAAGGTAGTAGTTTAGTATATACGCGTAGTCTAGTCTGGTCTCGTAGTCTAGGTCTGGGTAACAAAGCCTGGTGTCCATTATAGAGTACAAACAAAGGCCGTAAGTCCAAGACGGAGTTACCCTAGCAGTTAGCGCTGGTGGTACCACAACACTTATCACACACGAGGAGAGTTCCGTTTCGGGCAGCGACTTATATGAAGCTTATCTTTCTATATTTCAACCCAACCTTCATACACGATCTCATACACGAGAGACAAGACGTCAATATCGAGACTTCTTTTCTCTTAGTACCTGCTTTAGAAATAGTATTCTGACTATATTATAATTATAAACTATTAACTTGTTGATAACTGCAGTTTAGAAAAGAAAATACAGCTCATCATTAAAATTATTGATTTAAACGATAAAAGAAATAAAAGATTCACATCACAAATTCAATGAGTTTAAAATTTTGCATAAACTAATTTTAATATAATGTGCTATTTACGAAAACGCGACTATTATGTTAAAATTAAGACAACATATAATATAACTGATGATACAATCTCACCTAACGATTTTCATAATCTGACGTCTTTAAAGTGAGTTTTAGTTGTCATGTTACAACTAAAACCTAATGAAACTAACCGATATCTTTAGCTAGGAGAAAGTAGTAGATTATTATATATAAAAAAAAAGTCAGAGGCGCAATTCATAAGTCGGTCTATAACTAGATTTAACATAAATAAAAATTGCTTTGCTTGTCTCATATCGGCAATTTTAAAATATTGAAAAATGTCTTTCCCCATTTTTAACGTTTTTGAAGACGAAAAAACGATTTTTTTAAACGCTAACAAAACGCTGACCTTAAATTTTTAAGATGAAAAAAAATTTATGACTTTGTTTATTGACAACACATAACGTTCAAGAGAGTGCAATACCTTGGAACGAGGTTATTAATTGTTCACTAGCAAAAAACTACTGTAACTTCAATACAATGTTTAAAATGTATTAACTACGTGAGATATCAAAAAGTATGTTAAACACTTGAGAAAAATTTATGAATATTTATAATAATCTCTGTTTAAATTATGCTTAGAAATATTAATTTAGTAATAATGTTCCATGAGCACATCTGTTCATCGAGACATGCTAGATGCGGCAGTAGTATCAAGCTAGTGATTGACCCATGAGGACTGTTGACGATGCTTGTGACATGTACAATATGAACTGTTCAAATTTATGACCATGCAAATCATCAAACCTAGTAGATCTAGTGTATCTAACTAATGTGCATATTTAAGAAATTTATCAAAAAATACGACTAACTGCAAATAACTATTTTACGCAGTATTTGATGGTAACAATGAGCTCTCTGTACGAAATTGACTGGCGATTTCTGCCTTCGCGTTTTAAATCTCCTATATCTAGTCTAATCTAATCTCCTATAGGCACGTTTTGTGTATATGAATGGATTTTTTTTACAATAACTTGTATGTCAACTTAAACTGTATTATTACTTTAAGTGAGCTTTGAATACGCCTGATTATAATTTTCAAAAAATTTTACATTTAAATGCTTATTGTAGATTTTTTTTAAAACATAGAAATATGCTCTCTATGACATTATTGTAGGCCAAATTAAGAACTACAAAGATGTAAAATATACTTTAAGTCTATCTTTTACGTTTTTTTTTTTGATGGATCTCGTGCTCTGGGGAATAAACCTATTAGAACATAACCGGGTTTGGGGGGGCCCGTTGCCACAGGCGCTTCTCCCCATAAGTGACTTAACTGCTCCAAGGGCCCCCAGACGGGGAGCCTCGGCTTGGGCCGTCACTTTTCTGGTACCGGTTAGCATGCTGAATCGAGGGCTGCCCAGGTGGGCCGACGCCTCGGCTCGATTCAGACGCTTTGCAAGCATAATGTAGTAGCTAGAAGAGCTCTATCTAAACTTTACTACCACTTCTGAAAGCGTTGGCGCTGGGAGAAGAAGTGGCGCAAGATACTCCAACAGCGCTCGTATCTAAAATGGTGTTAAGCTACAGTGTCATATAGCAAAGGGTGTGTAAGTTCGACCTCAACGGTGGGGCCGATGTCATGAGTGTGTGTGTGTTTGTCCTACACTCTAAGTGTAGGGTGTGTCTGGCTATCGCTAGGGTGTCGCTACCTAAGCCTTAAGGGCGTTAATTAAATTCTTGTATTTAACAAGTAAGGAAATCCTAGCCATAGCGTCGCCGGCGGCGGCGGCGAATGCATCTGCTGCTTGGTTAAATTCATCTAGATCCAAGAGATCTAGCGATTTTAGAAATGACGCGGTATTGTTGCCAGTGCCACCATTGCTATGGCTAGCATGCTGGCTTTTTGAGGCTGCGGTGGGCCGCTGTGTGCTCGGAGTCGGCTCCGACGGTGGCTGTTGCCACGCGGGGTGGAACTGCCAAGAGTTGGAAGGACAAGGCATTGGGTGGTCGCCTGGAAGAGGCTTCCCTCGGGATTGCAGGGACTCTGCGTTTCGGCGCCTTAGGGCAGCCGAGGTAGTTGGCCGTGTGGCCGGGATTGCGGAAGTTTACGCACGCAGGAGATTCAGAGGATAGGTGGCGAGGACTTCTTTGTTCTTGGGTCTGGGACCGGAGGCAGTGCTGTGACCCCCAGGTATTTAACGCAACGGGGGCGGGCGAAACAGTTCTGCGCAGCGTGACCAAATACCTGGCAGTTATGACACTGCCCTGGTAGGCCGTTGGAATGCGGCCGCTCAAAAGAGAGACGGCCGATCCCACACAGCTGATGTATGTCGTAAATACGCTTGCCTTCTTTTGAGCGCTCTAGCGTAACCAGCACCATACCGTAAGGGCGTTTGGTGCGTGGGTGTTAGATGCGTTGTACTGAAAGGGCGGGAATATTTAATTCTTTAATAGCCGAAGCTATCTCGGAGCAAGGAATTTCCTTAGGCAGTCCTTTGACCACAGTCCTAAGTACGCGCTCATCCGGGAGCGCGAATGTGTGATATTGGTGTTCTTTCTCCCTAAGGAATAAAGTTACCTTTCTTAAATCATCTGAATTTTCTAACTGTAGTTTGATCCCCTGATTGCTATCAGAGGCCTCAAACTTAATGTTGTTTGATAGGGCCGAGTGAATCTCGAACCACTTTTCCTTCCCGTGGAGGTTGATTGGAGGTGGGCGTTTCCCTACGGGGAGCCGTGCCTAGGAAGGCTGAGACCAGTCCCAGCGAGGAGCCGGGGTGCGCCTAGGTTCGGCGGGATGGATGGATGGGATCGGTTTGGCGACCTGTTGAGGCAGGTGGTAGGAGCGTCGAGCTTAGCAGCCTTGACGGGAAGGACGGGTGTAGGTGAAGAGGTGCGGACCTTGCGCTTCCTCTTCGAATTGACGGTTTTGAAGCCCACATCGGATTGCGGATTGGTTAACGCCTCGACGTCCATATCTGATTCCGTGCGGATGCTAATGTCGACATAGTTGTCATCACTATCATCCGCAGGGAATAGTTGAGTCGATCTAGGCGTTGAGGTAGGGGATGGGTGGTCAGGAGCGTGCTCGGATATGAGCTGGTGCACAGCGTTGGTCAATTTGATGTACAATTTCCGACCGAGTTTCTCACTAACCGCCTTGGTATCAAGACCAAAGCGACTCGAGAGCTCCCGGTCGACCATTGTGTACAATTAGGTCGCGCCTAGATTGGACGAGCCATGTGTTGCGTTGCCCAACGCAAGCGGTGAGTCCCGGCGATTGCCGGGCGTAGAAAAACCTTCCCGCCCTGCCGGGCACGGCAACGAGGTTTGTCGTGGCTGGTTCTGTTACAAGAAGCAAAATATTAAAACTAGTCCGACCGAAATTTCGGTTTCGGTTTCGGTTTCGCCCGAGTTTCGGCCAAAAATCAAGTTTCGGCCGCAGTTTCGGTTTCGGCCAAATTTGGCCGAAACTTTTGCCGAAACTTTTGCCGAAACCGAAACTGGTTTCAGTAGTTGTCAGGTTATCAAAATTAAAATGATTTTAAAATGAAAACAAAATTGCTTCGAAAGTTAAGTGTATCAAAACGCAACTGAACTCAAATCAGTGGATTTTAGTTCAGACAACCATTTTAAGCTACTTAAAATAGATCGATGAGCGATCTTCTAGAACGACGAGAAGGGATCAAAAAGTAGTAAGTGCAAAATAGATACTTAGAAGTGATATTATTATTTATTACCTAGAGCGGGGAACTACATTCAATTCCCTAGTTGCAAATGCCGTGAATGATAAAAAAGAGGGAATCGTCGTAGTGGTGTGCTGTTTCGACTTAATATCGCACCCGAAGTTAGGTTGGTGGAAACGATGGCCGCCATTCCAATTGGTTGAGAAGTCCCTTATTTACCAGATCTGGCGCATAGCAGTTTTTTTTATCTTGTCACCAAATTTCCACAATATTTAAGAGGAAACATATGCAAAGATAAGTAAAGAATGCTGTCAAGTTCTTTTTGCAGGACTATGACAATTTTTTTAAAGATTGTAGCCTTGGAAAAACGCTGGAGTTAGTGTGTAAGGGAATATGTAGAAAAATCCATAATTAAGTTATTAACTCATTATATTATATTCTATTCTAAACTACAAATACAAACCAAAGTATTAATTAGTAAGATCTCAAAACACCAATAGTAACAAACACCAATTTTTAACGCAACAGTAACAATTAGAAATTTGCTTATTGATAGCTGATATTAATTTGTCTATGAGAATAATTATAATTTAAAAATATTTTTAAAATATTTTTAAATTATAAATTAATTTAAAAATATTTTTTTAATTGCAATATTTTATTATATAAAAAAGATAAAAACTTAAATAAATCAATATCAGAAACTAATTACACTGTGTCTCTCTTTCATGTCTTAGTTTATGTAGATTTAGTAGTAAATTTCAGTACTTTAAGAAGGTTTCGGCCGAAACTGAACTCATGGCCGAACTTTCGGTTTCGGTTTCGGCCGGAAAACCAGTTTCGGTCGGACTCTAATTAAAACGTTCACGTGGCCTAGTGTAGTTGTGAAAACAAATAGTTCGGCCGAGAAACAAGATAATTAACTCTAAGAAACAAGAATTGCGCTTTCAACAATTGTGTTAGGCAAACGAGTTGCAAAACACAGCTGTGCCGACAAGCCGACCGCTTGAGGTAGGCGCGATAAATCGCAACCGCGATGACGTCAGCGGTGCGACAAAAGGCTCTATGAGCGCAGGTGCACTCATAAAACGCAGATGGTGCAGCGTGACGATTTCACGTAAGCGGACAATGAAGACTGCGCGGCGAGCTCTGGAGACTGCGGTGAACACGTGCTGAAGGCGCTCTGAATCTTTTACGTTTTCGGCAGCGTATTTAATGGTACGAGGTTGTGAATTTTGATTATGTAATTTGTTTTATTTATTAAATATCTATTATACTACTATCATTAAAATAAAAGTAAACCAAATCAGACCACGAGGAGTGGCGCAGCAAGGTAGCATAAAAAAATATCCTCCGAATTGAGTACATTCTTCTTCTGGGAAGTTGGAGGAAGAAAAAATTGTTTATATTAACAAGAATATACACCGCAATTAAAATGATTATAATTGTAAAATGTAACCTGATGTAATCAAATTTGTAAAATGCTTTACACCTTTCATAATTTCTCCGGTTACCTTATCAAAGTTATTATTTTTAAAGCCTCTCAGTTTTAAGGCTCTCAAATTCTAATTTGTAAAATTGTTTTTTTGTAGTCTGCTAATTTCAAAATAATCTCCACAAACAATTGATAATGAAAAGTTTATGTAACCGAAGGTATAAAGTTTTTTTAAACGTAAAGAAATATTATTTACTTTCTGCAATTCTAAATTGACATGTAAGAATTGTGTAAACTCAATGCTACCGAAACTATCACTTAAAGTATTCTATTAAAACATTTCATTTATTTAAGGCTACATAGTAATATGTGAAAAATATAAATTGTAAAGAATGTACTTTAATATTAACAGTTTAAAAATGTACATAAGAAAAACGAGCGCGCAACATCACACTGTAACTCATGTTGGATTCGGGCCAATCTTGCTACTTTTAATTTAAACTAAGAACTTATAACGAGCGCCGCTATAAATGAAAACATCACATAAAACTCGTGCGCTAAAGAAATGTTTATTTGAGCAGCTCTGTGAGATATTATACGGACCAATTTAGTGCAGATGTGAGTCACCTTAGTTCTGAACGTTTTATAATGAATAACATGTTTTCAAAAAAACAAAATAAAAATTCCTTGTATTTATGCGAATACCGATTTGATTTAATAGAAAATTTTATGGATTTTATCGCGTTCAATTTGATTTACAATTTTCTCGACATTCCAATAACTTAACAAGATCTAACAAGCCAACCTTGGTGAGGTTCAGAGAGATCATCGAGTAGCGCATTTTACAAAATCAGTGAAATGTGAAGGACAAAGCATGAGACGATTATGTGTCGAACGTAGATAATTTTTAGTAACTTCACTGAGAGGTTAGAAGTAGGGACATAAATTTTAAGGAATAATAAGTAAAGAAGAGAGATTAGAGTGAGAGCTCTGACTGAACGTCGTTGACGAATTGACAACCAATGCAGTTGTAAACGATGTGATGATAAGTGATCATATTTTTGACGTTTCAATAGTAATTCAGAATTCAGAAGCAGAGTTGATCTGCATTAAGGTCAAAATAGCACACGTAACCATAGTCGATTATAGGAAAACTTATGGATTGCACGAGCGTATTTTCAGTTTGTAAATGAGAAGAGTTTTTAAATCTGTAGAGGGCCCTAAGAACTTTCGTGACCCTTTGAGAGACCCCAGCTACTTGATCTCTCCAACTCAGTATTGTGTCCATAATCAGCGCTAAGTTTTTTACACTTTCGATGCATGGTAAAGAACAGTTGACATAATTATATGGCATTGACTAACATTAATGTCTCAAATATTTAATAATTTTTTATAACGACGTTCTGAATTAAGGAATTATACATTTTGTGAATTCGGTCTAAGACAGCATTGCGTTACATATGCCATAATTCTTTAACTTATCGTTTCCTTTTCCATATATGTACCAATCTGATTCTCACAATTTAAAAAAACAATTTTCAAGAATAGTCCAGTACAGTTAAATGGAATCCTTGAACGTCCTATTATTAACTTTTTTTCAGTTTGTTAAGCTGAATTGTTCTCTACCCAATTAAGTCCAAGTGCTTTTAATTATGTAACTAAAATATTTCCATGATCTTAACATTAATTAGCATTTTAAGTAGTTCAAGCTGAAGAACACTAATTCCTACCCAGATTTAATTATTTATTTTTTGAAATACTTCCATTTGCTTAGATATAGGAGCAGTTGGTCCGTTCACTAAGAACAAATTCACAGATTTGAAACATCGAGAATATAGTAAACTAAATAAAAATAAATCACATTAAAATCCCTCGCAATAAAGTAATATGAATTAAAACTTTAGAATTTATATTTATATAGATTTAAATTATTAAGATCACATATAAATCTCATAATATCAAATTATTTATATCATAAAATTTATCCATTTTAATTAATTCTAGATAATAGCTAAATTTTATAGATATCTCTATAGTTATAGATCAAATCGGATGATTGATGAATGGTCTTTGAAGCGTCATCGTAATCTGTGCTCCTAACTTATTATTCTTTGGAATTAATGATATGGAAGTTTTCATCAGTTCATATCAGCTAAACTTGACTATGTGGTATGAAGAAAAATTGAATTTATACAATAGAAGAAAATCACTAAAGTCATAGATAGGTAATATTCACAATCATGGATACTGTTGTTTATTTCTTTTAATATACTGAGATTATCTTAATTTTTATATTAATTTTGTATAATAAATTATAGAAAACTATGTATGATATTAAATCTTAGTAAACGAAGGTAGTAAGTCTCCAGTTTATGGGAAAAAAGGCCTACTGTTCGCGCGCATTTCTATGTCCCCTAACACAGCCGCAAATTGGTTACGCAATAATCTTCCTTCCCTTTCTTACTACCGTTCCTTTCGCCTACACTCCTTTTTTCCTTTAATTTTTCCTCATCTCGCGAATAAAGAAGGGTAAAAGGAGAATACTTCGTGACGCGGTCGGCGGCTAGCGCCGCTGCTGTCGACAATTGCCTTCGGGAGTTTCTACGCAGCGCATCATATTTTATAGTCACGCGACGCGAATGGCCAATGCTCCGTTCTAATAGTCATAAGTTTACCGCGAACTCCAACCGCATCAACGAAGACGCATACAGCTGTGCCACCATCATTCGAGGTATTTATCCTTCCTATTATCGCATTTCAATCCGGCTTCATAACCACGTTGTCCGAGCTGGATTACGCAAATGGTCCTTTGAACCGCATCCTCGCTTCTGATCCTTAATAGGATCTACTATATCGCCGTCACTCGAGCTAGTTGGTCCAATCAAATTGGCTGACGAAACTTGAGTGACCACGCGCCCGCACACGCACCTACCGTGTTTCTTATTTTTATGGTAAACCAGTATTGTGTGTTTTAACACTACTGTACGTTGGCTATAGGGAGCTACAATGCCCTATATAATATAGGATATATATATATATATATAAACGATTAAAACACATAAAACGTTGCCCTATATATATAAATAACTGGATAAACAAAATGTAACTTCCTATGTAATGGATTTGTAACTTCTTTATTTTTACATTATTTTAATCAATTCAAAAAAAAAAAACAAATGTATAAATAAATAAGGTTACAAATTTTGCTTCGTAAAAAAGACCAAATAAATTTATTTTTTGTAACAGTAATAACAACTAATAAGTCTTTAATTGTTACAGATAAATAATCCCGTTGACAGACACATATAGACATTCAGGATGAGCTTACTATAGGTGTCTCACTAATCATATTTGAGTTAGAAATATTAAAATAGTTTATAGAGTAGCGTCTCACCCACGATAACAATTAACTTCAGAAGGTTTTCTCATGTAAAACATTAAACTTGTTGAATAAGAAACTTTGTTAATCTAAGATTATGCGTACATTATTGGCTCAGCTAACTTGAATAAGCTTCTTACATTGAATAAGAAAGTTTTGCTAACAAGGTCAGAAAATGAAGTTGCTGAGATAAATTATAAGGTTAAGACATTGATTAACAATAGCGGTATGAAAACGCTATATCAGCTCTTTTAAGAATATCTTATCAATGTTTTGAATTTGTAACATTGGTAAAGGTTTAAACTTTTGTATAGTATTTATTTTAAATATGCATATAGAGTTTTTTAAATGGAACTTAAAGGGTTTCAGAATAATTACCAACTCTATACTATAGTTTAATAAAAAATCTATTTACACTGACATATACATATGTTTAGCAGAACTGACAACCGCTGCAGTCGAAAAGTTCTGGAGTGGAGACCGAGGTTCGGCAAATGTAGTGAAGGACGCCCTGCGGCAGGATGGAGTGACGACATTCGCAAAGTGGCTGGTATGGGCTGGATGAGCCGAATATCGGAAGCGGTGGCGTGCATTAAGGGAGGTCTATGTCCAGCAGTGAAATAACACAGGCTGATGATGATGATGATGATGTATACAGGTCATGACACAAACCCACACGCCAAATTATCACACCTACGTTATGTATTGGCACAGTCAAAATGCAATTCTTTTTTTTCGGATGAACTCACGTTGTTGGAGTCAACCATTACAACCCGGCGGAGTCGAGGGGCTGTGCAACTTTAAGCGTGCACAGGCGTCACCTCTTAATTTGCTGGCTTAGCTCTGAGGGTCCCCAGAGGGAAGACCTCGGCTCGGGCTGCCACTATTTTTTAAACCGTCAGCGATCTAATCGAGGGTGCCCAGGAGGGCCGAACCTCGGCTCGGTTAGTCGCTTTTTGATCCTTTCTAACCCGTTAGCAACATGTATCGAGGGCGCCCGTGGGCTGAACTCGGCTCGATCAGTTGCTTTAGGACATGTTAATTTTTAGCCTATAAACCGCTCTATCTAGTGGGTGAAAATCGGCCTGGTACGTGCCGATATCTGGTGTGGAGGTATGCGTTTGCCCTCGACGGCGAGGGCAAAAGTGTTGCGATAATGCGATTTAACACGTGCTTGCACGATCGTTATATCGTCGTCCGGATCTGTGAGTATATGGCGCGGTCGCCTATAACGGGCGTGTTTCCTATGTTTAGGACGCGTTATTTTGCGTGGTACGTAAGCGGCGGCGCTACGTACCAGTTCATTCGGATGTTGCGAAGCCGAGTCGAAAAATCGGATGGATGCTTGTTTGAAATATTGGTGTATTGAAGGCAATTCCAGGTCCACATGCAGGTCAAGGTTGCGCACGCACCAGTGCGCACCCGTGGCTCTGCGCATGAACCTGTTTTGCAAGGCTTGGAGTTTGTGGATATTTTTTTGGGATGCATGAGCGAACACCGGACTGGCGTAAGTCATGATTGGACGGATAACTGTTTTGTAGAGCAACACCTTGTTGCGCAGAGATAGCTTGCTCTTGGGATTAATTAGGAAACAGGCGACCAGGACGTAGGTCGCTCTGTTTTGACCCGCTTGATGGCGGGCCAAAGCTGAGGGTTTTATCGAGGGTGACCCCGAGGTATTTGATTTTATCTACCCATGGAATTGGGTAGTCTAGGAGATCGGATCATGGAGGGATCGTCGGCATTCTGTTTGTGAACAAGACGCGCGCTCTTGGAAGGGTTAATTTCGATTCTCCAACGTCGAAACCAGTCACCGAAGCATCTGGCTGCGATTTGGAGACGTCGATGGATAATGAAAGGACATGAACTGGATGAAAGATGCAAGATCGTCTGCGAACAAGGCGGTGCTCATTTATGGTTAGTGGGATATCATGGGTGTATAGGGTGAATAGGACAGGACCTAATACGGAGCCTTGTGGAACTCCGGCTAGTAGCGGTGTGGTTGAGATTTCGATCCCTCGACGCGGTATCGGAACGTTCGTTTCAGAGAAAGTCTCGTATGATGAGTACGAGAGTCTGGCACGCGAGCTTATATAACTTGTATATAAGCCCGTCGTGCCATACTTCTGTCGAACGCCTTCGCCACGTCGAGGAAAAGCGCTCCAGTGTGTGTCTCGTAGCATGCAGGATTTAATGTGCTCCGTGATGCGGTGCATTGATGGGTGCAGGAATGTTTGGCCCGAAAGCCGAATTGGACTGGATTGGAAGCCCATTAGCCTGCATAAAGTCCTAGCAGGCGGGTCAAACTAGTCTTTCATAGATTTTCCCGAAGCCTTTAAGCAGGCTAATGGGGCGATAGGAGGTTGGTTGGTTGGGAGGTTTTCCCGGTTTGAGGAAGCCTATAACTTCAGCGTCCTTCCAAGTGTTTGGAAAAATACTCTTGGAAAGAGCTGCGTTATAGATGAGGACTAGGAGGTTGATGAGGTGAGTCGGAAGAATCTTAATGACGCGGTTTGATATGCCATCGGTGCCCGGGCTTTCCGTGGTCTAAGCTTTTGATTATCGATCTGACTTCGCTTTCCGTTACGGGTGTGAGTACGTCGCGTGGGGTAGATGCGTCAACCGGTCAACCTCGCCTCTACCTTGCGGAGATGAGCGGCGCTCACCGGTTGTGAGCTGGGCGACATTGAGCCCTCGAGACTGTCGGCCAGACATTCGGCTTTTTCCTCATCGAGAAACGCTGTGGGTTTATCGGGTTGGATGAGTGGCGGCATAGGTGGATGGTTGCCGCCGCCTTTGAGGCTTTTGGGAATGCGCCAGAAGGCCACATGGAAGGATGTAGGTTGCTCAGATCGTGATCCCACCGATCGTTCCTGAATTCAGCTATGCGCATCTTGGACCTGATGTTCAGGGCGCGAGCGTTCGGTTCCGTTCGGTTGGATACCAATCGTGGGCGCGAATCGCGGCTTCTTGCGTCGCAAGAGGTCCTTGATGTCATTTGGCAAGGCCCAGCGGGGTTTTCCTCCACGGGATTTGCCTCGAGGAGGCCTCGACGACACTTTGGACATGACTGTGAACGCATGAGCGGCGAGATTCACGTCGTGAGCGGTATTTAGGGTATTAGGAATGGTGCCTAAATGAGGTGAGCTAGTAGAGTCTAGCTGTGACTTGAGCTTGTGCCAGTCGACTTTAGTTCTAAGAACTGTGTTAGGTGATTTGAAGGTCCTAGCTTTAAGAGCACGGGACGGTGGTCGGATGTTAGGTCGTCGATGACCTCTATGCTCCTAAGAGCGAGATTGACGTTTTGTACGATTGCAATATCAGCACATCCGGTCGTTGTCCCACTACGTGGGAAGTGTGTTTGCAATCAACGGCGCAACCACACTGAAATTGAGTTAGTCAGATAATTCGTCTAATGCTAGACCCCTGGATTTGTAGTGTGAGAGTTCCATCGGGTGTTGCTTTGTTGAAATCGCTGGCGAGGATGACGGCGTCTCCTAAGGAAAATAGCGTCTCGAAGTCGGATTGGATGATGCGTGAGGTGTCTCTGCATGGTAAGTATACCGAAGCTATTGTAATTGGCGCGTGACCTGTCATGGCTAGCCTGCAGATCGAGGCTTCTAATGCTCTAGATTCGACGGCGTGTCGATTGCTACGCAGTGCAGTGACTTTATAATAATGAGAGTGCCGCCGTGTGAAGCGCCGGTCCGTCATTTCTTATGATATTAAAATTAGCAATCTTCGGATCTCCTCTTCCGGGCTTTAGGAATGTCTCCTGCACCAGTAGAATGTCTCACGTCGTTTTCGCGAAGGAATTCATTGACTTCGGTCGTTTGTTTCGCGAGACCGTTTGCGTTAAAATAGGCTAAATTAAATGCGTGGCTTTACGCGGCCCGGGCCGTTGTTTGCAAAAAGTTGTGGGTGTATTATTCATTTAGTTCCCACGAATAAGTTCAATTAGATTTCTGTACTTGCGGAGTACAGCCAGGCGGGCGGCTAAAATCTGCCAACGGTGGCATCTAGCTCGGCGGTGAGCCTATCGACTTCCGCGAAGTCAACGGTGTTAACCAACACATCGGTGTTAGTCCCAGGCTGCCATGCTGGCTAGGCTTGCTGGGGAGGCGCTTCGCGGGCGCTTGGTGGTGCGGCGCGAGTGCGGCTACGCGGAGCGCTCGGCGCAGGTTGCGGTGCTGGTTGCGCCACGCTGGCATGGGGCTACGCGGAGCGCTGGGAATCTGCACGCCGGGGCAGGCCGGAGGGGCGGAATGAGGTGAGGGATGGCACCGGTGGGCGCCTCAGGGATGGTGGATGGTGGAGGTGGTCTCGCTTTGGCGCCTTAGGGCACCCTAAATAGCTGGCCTGTGGCCTGGCTCAGGTTTACGCATGCCGGCGGTTCGTACGTTGCTAGGACTTCTCGGTCCCGAGGTCGTGGGCAGTCTGGGTGCCATGGTCCCTAGGCACTTCACGCAACGGGTCGTGCGTGGCTAGCCAGGGCCGTGTGTCCGAATAATTGGCAGTTGTGGCACTGCCCTGGGAGGCCGTTCGAATGCGGCGCGTTAAACGAGATGCGACCGATGTCGCATATGTGTTTCAGATCATAAACTTTCTTGCCCTCTTGAGAGCGTTCGAGCGTCAGAAGGACGACGTTGTATGGCTTTTTGTCCGCGGGGTGGAACAGCCCTGTGCGGAATAGATCGGTATATTCTCCGATTTTATATATTGAATATCTCTTGTGTTGGCAGTTCCTGGCAGCCCTTGACCACTGTCGAAGGACGCGCTCTTCCGGGAGCGCGAATGTGGATATGTAATACTGCTTCGAGCAGATATTTAGTGACGTCGCGGTGCGCTTGCACCGTCTCTAGTTGGATTTTGATCCCACTCAGCGGAACTACTGGCCGTGAATTTGACGCGGTTGGATAGCGCAGACCGTAGTTCGGCCCACTTTTCTTTAGACCTAATGTAGATCGGCGGTGGCTTTTGTCTCTGAGTGAGACTGGAACTTGCTGTGAGGCAGCGGGCGCGGGTTGCTGAGAGGCAGAGATGTTGAGGGCCGTGATGCGGCCGGCGTGAAGCAGCTTTGTGGTTGCCGTGAGGCGGCGGGGTTGGCTCTCACTGGCCTCGGGGCCGATAATTCTGTGGCCGACGATTTCGGCGCTTTGCTGGCTGGGTCCGGTGTCGGCGATGTGGCTGGTGATGACCATTTTTGCGCTTCTTCTGCGCGATTGAATGGGCAGAGCCCTGCGTCCTCGGATTCACCGGTGTCCGAGCCTACGTTTCCTACTTCGACTTCCATTTCGGAGTCGGACGTTGTCTCGCGTGGTTTCGGAGGAAGATTTACGGGACCTCCGACGTGGCCCCAGGTGCGGCGCGCGATTTTTGCCCTTCTTGGGCTTGGCTGACGTTATTGTCGAATCGGACGACGAGTCTGATGTGCTATCGTTGGCGTTAAGTGCCATGCGGATGGCTTCTCTAATCGCTTCCGGCGACTTTGTTTTGTAAACTCGAGTTGAGGCCTATGCCCTCTAGGGCTTCACGATTAAATGCAACATCGTTAGGCGATGCTTGCCAAATCTACGCTATGAGTTCACGTTGGTAACGCAGTGCAAGCACCCCCGGTGAGGCCGGGGTGGTGCCTACCCTCCCGCCCCAGTGAGCAGGGAGGTAAACCAACGTTAACATGGGAAAACAGCGCTTTAGGAGCGCTAGGTGAATACTCAAGTTGCTGCCTCAATGCAGCAAACTAGCAATTAAGTAAGAAAATAAATACCACGTGGGTGGTGTGCTGTTGATTTTAGAATTTTACACGTTCGCGGTGTAACGTGGCAAATGAGTTTAATTGGCAAATAAAACTAACATATAGGTTCCACATCTCAACAGAAGGTGTCTGAACGCTGTAAAGGGAAAATTGAATAAATAGGCAAAATCGGAACGACTCACCCGACCGGACGGCTAACAGCTATCTGCGCGCAGGCGCGTACGCCCAACGCGTCGACACTGACACTACCGGCACACCGACACTAACACTGCACTGCTTGCACGGTGACACGATGACTCGGCGACTCGGCGCTCTTACTTCTGCCACTTGTAGGCGTCGGGGGAGGGCGTGGCCACGGGTGGGCCAAGCGGATGGCGCAGGTAGCGGAGCGGATCGAGCGGCTGGTCCGGTCGACCTGAGAGCACAAGCACACTGTTTTGTTTTCTGAATGCAATTCTGTACCATTTATGGTATTTAAATAAGTTAGAGATACGCATCCCTCCCTCCTTTTATAAACATATTCTGAGAATGGCTTGAAATTTTTTCGAAATTGCCACCTTATTAATATGCGAGTTTTTTAATGTAATATATAATTATTTTTTGCATTAATACTCCAATAAAAGAAAAATTGCACATGGAATTTTTGAAATATTATTTTCCCTTTTTTATTGCATATGTATTGTTTTATTATTTTGATGGCCATAGTTAATAAAATAAACGTTAATAAATAGTTAACTTAAATGAATTAACTAGATTTTATTTGGATTTTTAAAGATTTATCTTGAAGTTCTAATATAATTACGATAAACGGAAACCTTAACAGACCAACCTACGGAGTGTAACAGGACATTACTGGAGACGTCTGTTTTCATGCCAACAACTTTTGTGTTGTCTAAGTAAAGTTTTACTATTCTATTCTATTACTGTTATTACCTGGTATTATGTTAAGGTCTCTTATAGTAGCCAGGAATAAAACTTTAGGATTTGACACTGAATTTCACGGGGCGAAATAATTGTTTTTTTTTTAACGTAAAAAAAGAGTAATGCCAATGTAATTAAAGAATGGCAGTGATATATATATTTATATATATAAAACAAATTGAAGTGCATAAATTAGTTACGCAACTTAAAGTTAAAAATATCATACAGTTTTTATTTTACAAATTTAATCAATTTCAAAGTTGTCACCATACGATAACGAAATTTACGTGGTTAAGAAAATACACCTAGTGTATCAGGGGAGGCCTATGCCTATTAGGAGGTCTTAGACCACGCTGGTTCAATGCAGGTTGGTGGTTGGACCGACTTTTTACATGCTCGTCCGACGCATGGATCGTCTTACTTTTCAGACAATTAGGTGATCGGCCCAAATTGCTCTAACATTTGTTGAGTCCTCGCAGGATTAGAACCCACGACCTCTGGTTTTAAAAGCACACGCCCTTACCACTAGGCTACGGAGAAAATTCAATATATTCATGGCAGAACTGTTACCAAATATTTGCTTGGGTAACGATTTCATTGGACTAGAACTGATATATAACACTTTTAGTAGTGGTAGGTTCATTCCTATGACATTGATAAAACCTTTGGCATTCCGACATCCAATGCCATCAAGACTTTCCACCAGGAGGCCCAACTGCTCGTCTGCCTCCGTGGGTATTTAAAAGAAGCAGCTAAAGCTAAATTGTAGAAATGGTGACAGAAACATGCACCGCTCTCAAAACAAAACACATCAGCTCTTTATTATATTAGGCCAGTCATACTGGTTGGTTTCGATTATAATATTGTGCGAATAATTACGCTTACATCATCCAAACGTTTTATAACTATTAATATATGTTATTTTAACCGTAATACGTGAATACGCGAATAATATAATAAAGGTTAGTCAAAAATACTGTAGACCAATTTTACTGACGTACAATAAGTATTAAGTTCAAAATAAATATATAACTTAACTTTGGTGTTTACATTTATAGTGCAACCTATTTGATTACACGGAAAAATTAACTTGCTTATATTAAAGAAATTTCCACTTAATTAACGACCACGAAAGAAAACAACAAAACGAATACTTAATTGGGTTTATTACTTGGATTTGCAATCGAAAACACAGTACGCTATTTGACAAATATATAACACTGTGCGGGCTTAAACCAATAAAACTCTTATAACTCGTCCCCTCTCCTAATTCTGTCATAAGAGTATGGTGCACTTAAGTTTATTGCAATTTGAAGTTAATAACTTTGAAGATAGTTCACGTAAGCCTTTTATGGTTCATATTTATTCGTTATATATTTACTAAGAGCTTTCTTGTAACTTATGTATTTTTGAGCAAAAATATTTGAGCAACATTGATTACTGTTTATAATATAAAAATCTGAACACTAACAAGGTTTACTTTCCTTAGTGGTTATATTTTGTTTTGCGAAACGAAAATAAATATTATCCTATACCAACGTTGTGTACTATAATGTTAATCATTTGACTAATATTTTCATGTTTGCCAGACTGCCAAGACGCAAAAGAACATTGTAAAGTGTAGTTTTTTAAAAACTGCCTCCGTAGCCTAGTGGTATGGGCGTGTGCTTTAGAAACCGGAGGTCATGGTGTCCAACTCAGCGGGGATTCAATAAATTTTCATAGTTGTTTTCTAGTTGGTAATTGGCAATTTGGGCTGATTATCCAATTGTCTTAAAAGTAATGATCCATGTGTCGGATGGGCATGTAAAACCCACCAACCCGCATTGAACCAGCGTGGTGGAATACGGTTCATAAACCCCCTAATGCAGAAGGGGTGGCATATGTCCAGCAGTGGACTTACACAGGCTAATGATGATGTTTTTAAGTAAAAGATTATTCTCTTATCCTTTTCCATGGTTATCAAAGCTTCCGATTCATTCAGATTTTCCCTAAAAACAGACCTGTACAACCCAAAGAGTAAACTACTTTTAAAGAATTACAAGTGACCAGTAAATCTTAAGGCGGAAACTATAACGGCCACCAAAGATGGCTTTGACAACGGGTTCGGACTAACTTTTTAAAACAACGGGGAAATTGGACTAGTAGGCCAATTATTGTCTGAACTAATAAGAAACTGCGATATCAGTTATCAGTATCAAACTGCGAAAACAGTTTTATCGCAGGATTTGAATCCACGACCTCCGCTTTCTAAAGCAAGGGCCAATGTTATACCAAACAACCAATTAATACCAATAAAATACTATTAAAACAGCACCAGTACGCTTATCCCTGGTACTGGTACAAAACATAATTCGCATAAGTAGCTTCAGTAATCTTAATAAATGTTTGTTCATAGCTGTCTTTGTAATTCATGTATACTTCTACGTCACATTTATGTTTCTGCAGTATGCAAACCAGAATTAAAAAGAAAAAACGTATCGTTTTTCTGTAGCGAAACGGACTAAGTTGGCTGCGTTCCCATATAATTAACAAAGGATTTAAAGATTTCGTTGCTGGCGTACGCTGTTTTTTAAGTTACTGATCAGTTTTAAGCAAATAACGCACTTTATGCCTTTTTTTGGTTCTCATTTAATTTATTTTTTTTATTTCGGGTTTTAGGACATTAGTAAATATAATCGAGGCCTTTATATTTATTCAAGTTAATTTATCATTTTAATAAAAAAATATTATATTATTTAATTTTCTAAGGGGACCACCGTGCTAATATAAATTCCTAATATAAATAGTCTAAAAACGGCTGAACTTACGTGACCTTTCTTTTAGTACCGTCTAATTTTAGACCTATCGGAGATCCTTCATCAGGAGGGGTGAGATAACGTCAACGGGTCAGATGTTTGTAGAAAATATTTTCAGAGAAATTTTTCATGAAAATTTAATTCTTTAAAATAAATCGTTTTGTATATCACATACAGCCTTAAAAGAAAACATTTACAGGAATTGAAGAGCTCGATCGAATCCGATCAGGCACCCCTCCACAAACTGTATATCAGTTTGTTCGGAGTGCAGCCAATCTCATATTCTTCCTATGTCTAGATGGCAGCAGACTCCAAGATTGGAATGAAAATTAGAACGTGGACACTATGCTTGGAATACTCCATTATTGTTTTTTCTAGTAATCCTTACTGTGTAAATTTCTTTTTACTTTTGCCATCATTGAGAAAAGTAGAAGGACATTATGCAACTTAAACTGAAAAGTATAAATAAAAGTCAATAATATTAGTATTTCTATTTTATATCAGAAAAATTTCGAATCGTTTGTAAAACTGGACTTTCTGGTATTATTTTATGAAAAGTCTAAAAAATAACAAGAAGTTAAATTTTTCACGTAATAAACAATAAGACATAGTAATTAACAAGATCTACTGTATTTTTAAAGAACGAATGAGGTTGATCTTGGTTTTCCATTAATGTTTTTCACTTGTAATACAACTTATGACTTTATTTCCTAAAATCCATTTTTCCACTGTAATAGTATAAATGCGAAAGTAAAAATGGTTGAAATGGTAGAAAAACAGTATGTAAGTTTCCCTCCCGAACAGTATCGGCGGCTTGGGCCAGCCACGGGAAACTAAAAGGAACCTGGCTTGCCTGAGAAGTAAGGCCGGCCGTGGTGGAGGCTGCTCCAAGCTGGCAGAAGAAGCCAGCTTTGGATGCGCCTTAGAGGGTGCAGCGGACGGGGAAGAGGTGGTAGACGCCCTACCATCCCTGTCCTCTGCAGCCAAGGAAGAGTCGCGGAGAGGAGTGTTGGTATTTCGTGTATTTAGTGTTTGTATTCAGCATGGTGTTGTCGATCTTTCCTCCTTCTGCGGCCGAAATGGATCTAGCGCCGGAGCTTAACATCGGGGCCGCCGCTGGGAGCTGGGAGTCTAGTCCATGCGTGAGCTGGGAACTCCTGGCTCCCATGGCCCCTGAGTAACAGACTCGGGAGAGTCTGTTACCTAATTACTGGGGTCGAGAAGATGGCCGTTGGGCCGAGATGGGGCTGCTTCGGCGGTCAGCGCTGGTGGGGTCGCAGATGACTGCAACAGAAATCCTGTGACTCCATCTCTAAGGCGCCAAGAAGGAATTACGTGGTGGTTTTAGTCAGTGTGAGTCCGACTTAACCCATTTTTGCCCCCGCGAGGATACCCGTCCTCGTAGGCATTTCCCCACGATAAAAAAAGAGTATGAAAGTATATTTGGAAATCATCTCTGTTGATAATAAAACAATTAAACTTTTTGTCCAGATAGCCGAAACGAGCTTTATGTGGCGTATTTCTAGCAATTCCAAACTGGTACCGGCATGAACTAAACATAGAAAATGCGATATAATATAAATATAAGGCAAAATGGAAATTCGTCATTGTCGAAGCAAAAGCCAAAAGCAAACGTTGTGTCTTATGATAGGCACATACGATTAAATCACCTCGTTTGAAGTATACTATGATGTGATTTTACATATTTATATACAGTGTATTGAAATACACATTACTATCCAGCAATAGATTAAAAAATTATGAAGGATAAAAATAATAACAGTAGAAACTATTTTAAATTGCGTATAACTTTAAGCTTGCAGACATGTTCGTTTCAATAAAGCACTATCTTTATACAACGCTCTGAACCATAAAAGGCTTACGTAAACTATCTTCAGAGTTATTAACTTTAAAATGCAGTAAACTTAAGTGCTACACGCTTTTATGACGGAATTAGGAGACAATATGGAGGGAGTAATAAGAAATTTATTATTTCAATCCAATGGTACTGTCTATTTATTAAAGGAGAGTAATAGTTTTAGGTTTCAGTGAGATTTCTAAATGTTAATTTGAACTTATTCTGGTCTCTTAGTTTATCCTAAACATAAATCAAACAACGCGAACTTTGTTTGGCTTAAGATGCACTAAATTACGAATTTTAATCGAGTAACTAGAATATTCACTAAATCATTCTATTGCAGCTTCATTCAGTGCTGTTGTAAATACAGAATAATTCAAATGTTGTCAAGAAATTAAAAGAAAACTTACTTCTCCTGAAAAATCGAAAAAATCGATAAAGCCATTCTTCAGTTTTAATTCATTTACTTACATGATTCTTATATATATATTAACTATTTTCCGCGACTTGATCCGCGTGGTAATATAATGGTAAAGAAATTATTAGATTTTTTCTAGAAAAACCTAGTCTATGTTATTATCTACTATCTTCAAGTGAAACTCCCGTCGATATAGGACTAGCTATTCTAGAGATTAGTCAGATCAAACTGACAGGCTAAAAATTTTTTTACATTGTTTTGTTATTTGTATCGGTTATATATCGTAATTAAATCGTTTCAAAACGGTTATTATGTGACAAAAAGAAAATTTAATTATATTGTATAATTAAAAAATAATAATATTTGTATGTATGTGTACAGGTAAGATGCTAAGATATACAGTCGATGTTTCTGAGAAACTTAATAAACTACTTAAAATAAAAGCTAAAGTCTGATACATTAGCAATAACAATTTAAGCACATGTAATATTTAATAATCTAAATAAAAACGTAACAAAAAACCAGTAATTCTTTTTACAGGCTTTTTTATCCTTAGCTTTACGGTTTGAAATTCGTCATCGTCGAAGCAAAGTCGTTTAATTATATTAAGAATTGTATTATAGTCCAAGATAAAAGCCAAGAGCATGATATGAGAATGGTGCAATGCTCATTCGGGACACGTACAAGTGAACTTTGCAATTTTAACAAATCGTCTTCTCCGTGTACAAATTAAAATGAGCACGCTTATGCCATAAACTTTTGAAAACGGACCTGTTTCGCTGTCGCATTTATATCTTGACTTATCACCTTACTAGATTATATTAAATTAAACGCATGAAATTAACAATAAGTTAAAAATGGCTTAATTCAATAATGTAGATCATTCTGTCATAAATTTAAAAAAAAAATTCTTAGTTGCTTATACAAATTAACTTACATGAGATCATATCATATTCTTTCCAGTTTTTTTAGTTGAGATCTATTCTGTACTATCTTACCTTAGAATTCTTGAATACTCTGAATTCTTTATTAAATTGTGTATCAATTTTGCATAGATTGTGTACAATGTGAAACATTATTATTTATGATAATATGACCGTTGCAAAATTTTCATACCAAACGAATAAGTCCAGTAGTAAGTGTTTAACATTTCTGAAAAGCACTAATTGAAGTTCTAGAAATATTTTTATTATTTAACACAAATCACGCACAAAAATGGGTTAAGATTTCAGGTATTTGTAGCTTTAATAACAAGTCCCTGAAAAGGAAATATCTACAACTAATCCTTAACCAGAATGACATTTTAACAAATACCCCGCCCGCCGTCTTTAAACCCTTAAAGGAGACTGCCTCAAAGTCACAATCAAAGCAAAAGATTTAAAGTTAGAGCTGAATTTGAAATATTAATCCAGAATCAATCTTCTTTACTCAGCATCATTTTCTCCTCGAGTCTTATAGTCGACAAAGTGGTTCACTGAGTAAAATGTCTGCAGAAATTTTAAAGTTGTAAAATATCTGAAATTATGTAATGATTTCTTTGACTATTGTAATTCCTAGCTATATGCATATAATACTTTATTTTAATATTGATATTACTTTTTGGAATTAGTTATATAATATTTGATTCTAAAACAACATCCTATTGAGCTCAAATTATATTATTATAATTCAAGTTAAGTATTAATCTAATATAAATGTAATCTGCAGGGTTTCAATATTCCTAATTTTTTTACATGATATATTTTATACCAGCGACCTTCGTCTTCAATTACTATCTATTGAAAAAACCGCATCGAAATCCGTTTCGTAGTTTAAAAGATTTAAGCATACATCAAGATATAAGAAGAGAGAAAGCGACTTGCTTTTATACTATGTAGTGATTTAAATATATGTTTTGTAATTTAATGTATCTTGATTGAAACAGTAGTAGCGCGATTAAAACTTCCAAAAATCGTTATTAATAAATCATAATTTTTTTGCCAACAATTAAAGGCCAAGAACAAAGAAAACTATACGAAGGTAAGAAGTTTTTATATCATAAAAACTACGCCTTACATTCAGTTTACCTGTTACGAACCAAATTTGTATCGACCCCAAAGCTTAATTCCGTTATATATTTAAGTAGGATCAAATTTAAGTTTTCGATTTCGAATATTTAAATAAAATGAATATTAATAATATAAATAGGCAGCTTTAATTATAAAACCATTAATAATATATAATCGCCGTGTAATTGGTGTAAGATAAGGTAAGGTATTGGAAGGTTCTAGTTTTGCAAGGAACTGACTGGGATGATGTTTAAATTCCTAAAAATCAGTAGTGTGTTGACGCCACTTTGTTTCGATGTAAAGGAAACCGTAGGCTGCGTCAATACAGAAAAAACAAATTAACATACAATCTCCAGGGCGATACGCGATATCATTATATCTAAGGTTGCGTGTTTAGTTTCCAGAAATAGTAAAACCAGTGAAAACGAAACCAGCACGTATTTTGCACAGTACTTGGAGAGGATTTTTAGTATGCACCGTGCTGGCAAACGGATTGGAGACTTTCGGCATGTAAGAACCTGTGAACCTTTGTACATTCAACTCTGCTGACTGAGTTATGTGTAATCATTTAAAAGTTTTGGGTATTGTAATTAATATTCCACGGTCTATAGTAGACAAACTGATGTTTGTATGCAGTCTTCAAATAATTATAATAAATCATGTTATTCTGACGTGTTCGTATGTAAATCAACACTGTTGCGTTGTTAAAATATTTATGTTCTCATTAAAAACTAACCACGTAAATAATAGCACATAAATTTTCTGGTTGTAATGGACCCATTATTTCATTATTACACCACACAAGATTAATAATATGAAGTATATATTTCAACAACAAGTTTTATGTAAATTTTTTGTTGGCATCATTTATTTTAATAAATATTGCAAAGCTTTACATTTTTTTTATTTCTTTATCAAATTTTATTTAATTTCTTGTCACACTTGTGTGCTTATTAATTGTGTGCTTATTAAAATAGCAAAGTACTATAAAACCAAACACAATTTTATATTCTAACTAACTGCAATTTTGTTACATTTTCCTGCAGCCAAGTTAAGATACACGTGGCATCTAGGTAGATCATCTAATAGATACTAGGTAATATAATTTAATTTGTATTTTTGAATTTACAAATACTCCCTTGTCCAAAGAAAAAAAGCACTGTTAAACATTCATTTTAGAGTACCTTTCAACACTTGTCGTGACACACTTATTAATATTGTAAACTACAAAAAACTGCTGAATATTTACACCATTTTAGCTAACAGCCAAAAAGAGTAGTCACGATATTTAATGTTCATTTAAATTAATAAGTTAAATGTTTTAAAAATTAACGTAGACGTTTTTTACAATGCTAGCTAAATTATTTCTTTGTTCATTCGAGCGCATACAATCAGACTGGTTAGCAATAAGGCAAAAATTCGATTCTTAGATTCGTAGACAATGCTCAGTGCTATCTCTGCCAGCTCAGAGGTAAATTGGCTCCATGCCAAGTGGTTACGACAACAGATGGCCCAAGACTCAAATAATATTTCAAGTTATGGTTATCAATAATTTACATATTGTATATATATGGTGAGAGGTAGCGCCCGCTCTCGAAAAATGTTGATGAAAAATTCTGTCGCATTAAAACGAAAACAAACCAACTCGACATAAAAAATCGAGGCGCAATAAAAACTATCGACTATTTGGATAAACAAATAAGGTAGAAAAACATAATCTTCTTTAGCGTTCCTGAAGACGAAAAAAGCTATGAAGATTTACTTAGTTGTATTTCCTAAATTGTAAATAAAAACATGTGTATATCGTGCCCTAAATGGGAAATTGAAACTGTTACCAGGTTGGGAAATAATAATGGCAAGGTAAGAGCAGTGGATATTACCTTTACAACGTTTAGTTG
Organism: Lamproptera curius; assembly: GCA_029286875.1. Lineage (NCBI taxonomy): Eukaryota > Metazoa > Arthropoda > Insecta > Lepidoptera > Papilionidae > Lamproptera > Lamproptera curius. The sequence goes on from JAGSMT010000023.1 coordinate 2,027,054, forward strand.
CAAGGTACTAATTTTGAAGAATAAAAGTCATAAGAAAACACAGAAGTTTACTTAAAGTAAGATTATTCACCTAATATTTTACAGAAACGCAAAGAATTACAGGAAGAACTAAAAGCAAAATTGCAATCGGGAGGAAGAGTAATACTACGATTTGACAAAATAATCACTTTAAAGCCACAAGATAAAGACTTCCGCACAACCAGACAAAATATTTCTAGTAAACGATTTTTATCAGAGTCTCCTGTAGCAAAAAATTATAGTAAAATATCACACAATATGGAACTAACAAAGCGAGTGTCCAAAAAAAAAACAAAACTCAGAATATAACAAACTGTTTACGCTCTACCCAGTTAAATATGCGCCAAATAACTCCACAATTCAAGATAACCAGGAACCTCCAAACATCTAATATACTTCCTTCCTCTCAATCTCTCCCAATACGTCCGGTTCCCGTGGGAGATGTAGACCAAAACCCTCTAGAGAGAAATTATATGGACGGTCAAGAAGGAATAATTGATATGTCACAACACTTAACGTTAAAATTCATCTTATTCTAGTCTCCTGTAACTAAATAAAGCCTAAGCGCTTTTAGAATTAATTTTAAACCAAAAAGTGAAATACCACTCAAAAGCCAAAAAATATCATCTAAAAAATTTAAAAGCAGATCATGTAGATGACCTAACAGACCATCGTCGGACTCACATTGTGATATCGTGTATATAGGCACTAGAAAAAGTGGAAGACCAAGTGCTATCTGGTCAGACAACATAACTAAAGTAGCCATTTATCACTAGCTCACAATAGCTACAAACAGGTACATTTGAAAATGTCTATAGAATGCCTTCACCTTCGGATAACGCGGGGTTGTTACAATTCTAGAAAAAGAAACAAAATAACATATAAACATTAAAGAGTTGTATTTTACAGTTAACATTGTGTAGATATTTTTGTTTATAGTTATTTTCACGCTTTATTTTTTGTAATATTAGTACGATTTTTTTGTTTTTATTTTTTGGTAATAAATATATTAGGTTCTTTAGGTCTTTTATTTTTTTTTTCTCTCTCCCTCTCTCTCTCTCTCTATATATATATATATATATATATATATATATATATATATATATATATATATATATATATATATATATATATATAGAGAGAGAGAGATTTGCCAACACAAAAGTAAATACAAAATTTTTATAGAATACCACTAGATAAAAAAAGAATCGTCTTACACCAATTACACGGTGATTATATATTGTCAATAGTTTTTTAATTTAAATTGTCTATTTATACTATTAAAATTCATTTTATTCCAATTTTCGAAATCGAACACTTAAAATTTGATCCTACATGAATATATAACGGAATTAAGCTTTGGCGACGATCCAAATTTGGTTCGTAACTGGAAAACCGAATATAAGGCAATGGTTTTTAAGTTATAAATAGTTGATAACTTCGAATAGTTTTCTTCGTTTTCGTCCTTTAATTGTTGTCAAAAATTTATGATTAATTAATAATTATTTTTAGAAGTTTTCATTCACGCTACTTCCGGGTACAAAAAAATTATATATTAAATATGTAATCAAAAAATTATATATTAAATATGTAACATGTAATCAATACATATTATGAAACAAAGTGGCTTTCTCTGTCCCTGTATCAATCTTTCAACCTACGAAACAGATTTTGATGCGGGTTCTTTTCAATAGATAGAGTGATTGAAGAGGAAGGTTTATATGTATATTAAATGCTCAATATTGTAGGTATATTTCCTATCAGCACCCGTGCGAAGCAGGTCGCGAGTATAAAATATATATTTATTGTCCCTGCTAATACTAACGTTTTAACTTACTATTTCTACTCCTTTAGGTAGAATGTAGAAGAGTAATGACTTGTGATCTAGTTATAATAAAGATTTCAGTTTATAAAAAACAAATGCAACATCAAAACCCTGCAGTAGAAACCCTATTAAATATCATGTAGTTACAATTAAAATGACTTAAAAAATATAATAATCATTTCATTCAAATTATAATATAATTTTTAAATTAAATTGTAATAAAATAATTGTAACTCAATAGCATATTGTTATAGAATCAATATTATTGTAAATAAAGTATTAAGTGTGTAAAGCTTGGAATTAAAATAATTAAACAATTTCCTACATAATTTTACAAATTTCACATCTTTCAAATTTCTATAAACATTTTTCTCAGTGCACCGCTTTGTCAGCTGTAAGAGTTGAGAAGGAAATGACGCTAAGTAAAGAAGATTGATTCCGGAATAATATTTCAAATTAAGATCTAACTTTAAATCTTTTGCTCTGATTGTGACTTTAAAGCAGAACTTTCTCCTTCTCTCTCCTGGAAGTTTTAAAAAGACGGGGAAATTGTTATAAAATGGGTGCGTGTACTTATGTACGCGCGTGAGAAGTATACTTCTTTGGCATCTAAAAAATAGTTTTTAATTGCATGCAAATATTAATTACAATAAATAATAGAAGGATTTGAAAAGGATAATCAACAAAGTTCAGTTTAAATTTGTAAAATTAAATAAATAAATATTTATTTTCTTACATTAAGTCTAACATAAATTGTCTTATTATTCGAATTGTATTTTAATTAAATGATGTCCACTTCCATAGTATCTTCCGTAATGTCTGAATCGGAAATTCAGTTATCATTTTATCAAAAGTTTTCATAAAATTTATTTAGTTATTTTTATAAATATTTATTATTCATTCAATGTATAGCAAATATTAAAAATTAATATTATAATTTGATGTTCAATTTTAATTTTATAACAAACTTTTTATTAAATGTTTTATTAAATTTATTTCTTTATTTTGTGAATATTAAATAACCAATAATAAGTATTTAACATTAATAATTTAATAATATTTAGTGTTAATTATATTAAATAAAAGTATTTTAATTTATATCAATAAATAATACATACGGATAGTTAACCTCAATTATATTGGAGCACTTGAAAAAGTATATAAGCACAATTTTTTTCACTAATATTCACAAATAGTAAGTAATATCAATCAAAAATAATTAAGACAATTAAAGATGATAGATTTACAAGAACTAATCATAAATAATTCGATTAAAATTTATGGATTCCAAGACGTACTTAGATATATCATATAACTGGTAGTTCAGCGCCATCTGTTCGCTTACAAATGTAGAATTCCTAAGAGATGTTGGCTTACTTGTACAGCGGTACTATAAATCAGAAGCTTTGAATATGTGTCACTAGATGGCGCTTATCTAAAAAGTATTACATAGATACATCACAATGTTGATATATTAAATGAATAAAAATATTACCATTATATCAAGTTGAATAGACATCATTACAAATATTAATATATTTATATAATAATATATGTAATATATATATTAATATAAATTTAAATAATATAAAATATATTATAATAATATATATATATACCAAAAACGAACCTTAATCCCAACTCATAGAGCACATTATGCAACAACTATCGCAAATAAATAATATTTAGTGTTAATTATAATAAATAAAAGTATTTTAATTTATATCAATAAATAATACATACGGATAGTTAACCTCAATTATATTGGAGCACTTGAAAAAGTATATATGCACAATTTTTTTCACTAATATTCACAAATAGTAAGTAATATCAATCAAAAATAATTAAGATAATTAAAGATGATAGATTTACAAGAACTAATTATAAATAACCAATAATAAGTATTTAACATTAATAATTTAATAATATTTAGTGTTAATTATATTAAATAAAAGTATTTTAATTTATATCAATAAATAATACATACGGATAGTTACAATTAAAGATGATAGATTTAAAGAACTAATCATAAATAATTCGATTAAGAATTTATGGATTCACAAGACGTACTTTGATATATCATATAACTGGTAGTTCAGCGCTATCTGTTGCTTACAAATGTAGAATTCCTCAGAGATGTTGGCTTACTTGTACAGCGGTACTATAAATCAGAAGCTTTGATTATGTGTCACTAGATGGCGCTTATCTAAAAAGTATTACATAGATACATCACAATGTTGATATATTAAATGAATAAAAATATTACCATTATATCAAGTTGAATAAACATCATTACAAATATTAATATATTTATATAATAATATATTTAATAGAAATTTAAATAATATAAAATATTTTATTAATAATAATATATATATATACCAAAACGAACCTTAACCCTAACTCGTAGAGCACATTATGCAACAACTATCGAAATAAAAACGACAACTCCATTATCACTACACAAAATCAACCTTATCACTATGGAATATGGACCTTATTACATTTTCACCGTTTTCATTATAAACTGTTAATTTTGTAGTCACAAATCGTAAAATTCACTCATCATTTTTCATAACACGCCTAAAGAAGTATAACTTCAAAAGATCTTATACTCTAAAGTTGTTACTTAAAATAGGTACTTTAAGCCTTATTTTCAGCTTTAGCTAGTTATTCTGGTTAAGGATTACTTGTGGATATTTCCTTTTCAAGGGATTTTTACAAGCAACAAATAATTGAAATCTTAATCCATTGTATTTACGTGATCTGTGTTAAATAATAAAATTATTCCTTTAACTTCCATTTCTGCTTTTCAGAAAATATTAAAATGGCTTTTTTCGTTTGGTATGGAAATGTTTAATATCGTAATAACAGAACAAGGTAATACGGCATTTAACAGAGCATGATATCTCATGTAAGTAAATTAGTATAGGCAACAATACTTTGCATAGTGTTTTTTTTCGAAAAGTTACGACAGAATGACATAGACCATTGAATTCCGCCATTTTTAACTTTTTGTTAGCTTCGTGCGATTAATTTAATACAATCTTGTAAGGTGACAAGTCAAGATATGAATGCGACAGCGAAACAGGTCCATTTTCAGAAGTTTATGGCATAAGCGTGCTCATTTCAATTTGCACACGGAAAAGACGACTTGTAAAAATTGCAAAGTTCTCTTGTACGTGTCCCGAATGAGCATTGCACCATTCTCGTATCACGCTCTTAGCTTTTATCTTGGACTATAATACGATTCTTAATTTAATTAAACCGAATATATTTCAAACTGTAAAGCTAAAGATAAAAAGGACTGTAAAAAGAATGACTGGGTAATACGTTATTATTTAGATTATTTAATTTAACATGTGCTTAAATTGTTATTGCTAAATTATCAGACTTTAGCTTTTATTTTAAGTAGTCTATAACGTTTCTCAGATACATCTACTGTAATGCATCTTACCTATACAAATATAATTATATAATATAATCAAATTTTCATTTTGTCACTTCATAACCGTTTTTAATTATGATATATAACCGATACACATAACAAAACAACATTAAAAAAAAATTTGTCTGCCTGTCAGTTTGTTCTGACTAATCTCTAGAATACCTAGTCCTTTTTGTTATATTAATAATAAAAAAACTTTGGAGTTAAAGCAATTTTTGAAAACACAAACAAGCGAATTTATTTTACAAATAACCTTGTAATAATTAGTGTGCACTTTACCTTTACTTTAAAAATAACACTACCATTAACAAGAGAAAAACAATCGTGTAACAATTGGATATTCAACAATTCCATCTAAACTGTAACCGGATTCGATCCTTCGGGAGTTGGGCTTCTCTTAAGTGTTTGGAGGAATGCCAGGATCATAATTTAGACGGTAAAAGTGTCGTTCATTGACAGAGAGATGACGTATATAATATATTACATTACCATAAATAGAAATTGTGATATGGTATGAATGTAATTATGTGTTTCGCAATCGTATGACAACCTTAAATTTTAAAAGAAACCCTGCATGATTTATGATATATATGATTTTTTTATATTCAAGTTACTTTACTAATTTATGCACTTAAATTTTAACTGCCACATCCTTCCTCGCGTTGAGAAAATGTAATTTTCTCAAACTGCCTCCGTAGCCTAGTGGTATGTACGTGTGTTTTAGAAACCGGACGTCGTGGGTTCAAATCCTGCGGGGATACAACAAATTTTCATTATTGTTTCCTAGTTGGTTAGGGCAATTTGGGCCGATCACCCAGTAGTCTGAAAAGTAAGATGATCCATGCATCGGATGGGCATGTAAAATGTCGGTCCACCCACCAACCCGCATTGGACCAGCGTGATGGGATACGGTCCAAACCCCCCACTGGAAAGGGGTGTATTAGGGGAGGCCTATGTCCAGCAGTGGACTATCAAAAGTCTGATAATGATGATGATGATGAATTTTCTCAATATATATGGGTAATACGAATTCCTTGCTACTCATTAATCGTTAATTATAATTAAATATAGCGTTTGTAGATAACTTGCGGTTTCAAAGTTTTACATTATTTTTAAAGCGATATTTTAAAGGTGTGTGAATATTTAAGTGATATAAAATACCAAAAGGCGAGATAACAATAACCAAAGCGAAATTCAATGAACAAAGCGAGATAATATTAAACTAAAGAGATAACTATAAAAGTAACTAAAAAATGGAAACTAATCAATATTTTTAATAATGGGTTAATAAAAAGCAAAAAAATAGTTTTTGTAAGGAAGGAAATTTAAACCGGGACGTTTTAACAAACCAGTGCTGTTTTAACAAAGCAAGTACAACAAATTCCAACAGGGTTAACTTTAAATAATCCCCATTGGACATCGAATGGTGGAATATCGTTCTATGTAAATTAGTATAGTTTTAAACATAAATATCGTCCAAAGTCCATTTAATCAAAATCTTCTGTGTTTTAATTTTTCCCCTTGCAAGAATTTATTTTTGATGAAATAGTTCTTTACCAAATCACTAAATTAGACCATTGTAAAATTGAAATCACCGGGTTAAATATTTATTGGTTGATTTGAAAGTTGTTTTCATTTCTTAAATCAGCATAAATCATGCATATAAATCTTTTCTTAGGAATTTTTGCAATTGCGGATAACTGTTCATTGTTGTATAACCAAATTGTGTATTGCAATATAGGCACGATTTTTAAACCAAATGCGGCAAGGTTGAACATTTCCGATGGTTCTGAGGGTTCAAATTAAATAATTTTTATCTTTTTGTTTTCCTTTAAATTAGGAAAAGCAAACATCTGTTTAATGTCCGACGTTAAAGGATTGGAGAAAGCGAAAAATTTGCAAAACAGAAATATATTTTTGGAAAATTAGCCCTATGCAATACGTCATTTAGATTAAACGTTACATTTCGCATTTGCATGTAAACAGGTCTTTTATCATTACGAAAATAGGAGGGAGAAATAACCTTCTGTCCGGATGAATTTCGGACAAAAATCCTTGAGGAGTATTTTTTAAAATATTAACCTTCTCTAATATTGTTTTTTAAAGTTTGGTTCTAATAGCAAAACCAGAAGTATACACCAATTTCCCAACTCCCGATGGTTTTTTAAGGGCAAAAACGATAATGCGACGAATGAATGCTTTTTATTCTATAACCTATAAAAAGTCCAAGGACGGTAGAATCATAGTCAAAAAAAGAATGGTTTCTAGAAAGTAAATATTCTTTCCTTCCTCTCCTGAGGACTTAAAATATTCGTTGGGAAACCCTGGGGGAAGGATTTTTAGTTCAAAAAAATTTTGGGAAGGATCGATCTAATGAATCTTCTTCATTTAAAAAGCTTAGTAAAAAGGGAATTTAAAATGCGCGGAAAGGCTTTATAAAATACTAGGCTTAGCTTTAAATTTAAAATAAATAAGGTATATAATTAAAATATATATATTCCAAAATTAAACTGCTAGTTATAACATTTATTAATTTTTAATTTTTCAAATTATTGAAGAAATATTTTGCATTGAAATTTAGTTAAAGTTTTACCTCAAAAATGGACAAAAGCAGACCTTTAAAATACCGGTCTAAAAAAAATATGTAAAACTTTAAACAGACACCCAAAAGTTGTTGACAAAAAACAACTTCAATTACTGTCCTGTTACACTGCCAGTTGGTCTTTTAGGTTTTCGTTTTCAAGAATATAATTTATTACGTCTTAACTATATTAGAAATTGAGAAATCTTTTAAAACCCAAAGTAATCACAATTGGCATTTCATTTATTTCCATTTAATGGTTTAGGTCATTAACGAACACAAATAATAAAACAAACATATGCAAAATTAATTATTTAAAAATCCCGGAAACTCCACATTTTTATTAGAGTAGATAATAAAAAATCAATTAACTTACAAATTTAAAAACTTGCAAAAAGTAATTAATTAACATTTATTTTAAGTTTTCAAATTTTACCCATTCAATTAGATTTTAAGATATTTCAGAAAATTTTTTTAAAATGTGTGGGATGTATATTTTAAATATTAAATTCCATGAATGGTTCTGATTTGATTTTGATTATTGCAATAATGCAGATTTTTTAATATATAGTATGGTATTTTAAGTTCCATTAAAATAATTTATGTGCATATTTAAAATAAAATTATAAAAGTTTAAACCTTTACCAATGTCTGAATTCGAAACATCAAAAGTATTAAAAAAGAGCTGACAGGTTTTCATCGCTTTGTTAATCAATGTCTAGTTAAATTTATCCTTAAACTTCATTTTCTGAGCTTGTTAGCAAAAGTTTTTTTCAATGAAGAAGTTTTCGAGCTGAGCCAAAATCCTTCTTAGATTAACAAAGTTTCTTATTCCAAACGTTTAATGTTTAATGGAAAACCTCTGAAGATAATTTTATTTTAAGGAGACGCTCCATAAAGTATTTAATTTCCCCAAAAATATAATTAATGAACATTTATAAGCCCCCTGGGTTATATGTGTGTCTGCAACGGATTAATTATCTTTTTTAATCATTTGTCTTATTACAAACAAAAATCAATTATTAGATCTGTTTTATAAGTAAAATTTTTATTTATTTAAACATATGTTTTTCTTTTTGATTAAAAGTAATGGGACGATCAGGTTACCCTGTTTAAAATGTGGCCTGGGCCAGTATAGAAGTGGTTTAAACAAAGTACTTTAAAATAAAAGGAACCACGTGACTTCCTGATTTTCCAGACGGACTTCTACTTCCCAAAGAACACAATTTCCCAGATTTTAAACATTTATTGAATCATTTATCACTAGTTTGGGAGGCGGTTTGTCCCGGACCATAGAACCGGAAAGGTTTAAAAATCGGGGAATATATTAAAACTAAAATAAAATCCGTCGCATAAAAATTATTCCCACAAATAGGGTTTTAGTAAAAACTTTTTACTGATTAATTTTTGTTACTTTAACACAAAAACAAAAAAAATCCCCATGAATTAAAATAATTTTTACTGATTTATTTTTGTTATTTTTTAGCAAGGACAAAAATAAAAAAACCTATAATTTTAAAAATTTTTTCAGATTAATGTAAAAATTTGTTAACAATCTTTGAAATTGTTTCAAACCTGATCTCAAAGTGTTAGGCAAGGACGGTATGGCCTGCTGGGCTTGTGACATCTTGAGCTAACAAATTATTTTCTCGAATTAATGAAGTAAAGTTTCAAACGTTATGTCAGATATTTTCACTAATATGGAATGAAACAAAGAAAATTTCTTGATAAAGTTTTGTAGTAATATTCATTTTGGATAATGTTTTTTTATTTTCTTTAATATACTGAGATTATATTGTTTTTGAAATTAATTTTGCGTAATAAATTTTTGAACTATTTATGACATTTCAAATGTTGGTACACAAAGGTAAGTCTCCCATTTACGGCAAAATGACTAGGGAAATCCTACCGTGGTACCTATTTTACGGTTAACCAGTAGTATCAGTGTAGTGTAATAGAGTGCAGTGGACAAGGTGACATTCTGTTCGTCACATTTTTTTAATCAATTCCAAAAAAAAGAAACATATGTATAAATAAATATGCTTACAAATTTTACTTCATAAAACGGATAAAATAAAATGATTTAATTATTTCTTTTATTTACGCTATTATTATACATATCAAATCCACTAATTTACGGATTTTTCGCGTTACTTAAATATATTTATTCCCGACGTTTCGGATTCTTTCCAGCATCCATGATCACGGGCAGACTAAGTTGGTATATGTCTGTATCTCTATGTTTTCGAATAACCGTCAGAGTTTTTATTTAAAAAATTGACATATCTTTCGTTTTCTTAATTTTTAATGTTGGTTTGACAAAAAGTATTTATGTTGTCCTTCGGTTTTGTAGTTTTTATACTCTGCGTTTAATTTTTCAAATTATTGGATCCCAGGAAGGTGGCAAAGACCAACCATCCTCTCTATTAAAATTTGGATATTTCATTTTTATTTTATGATTTGTTGTTACAGTAATAACAGTCAAATTAGTCTTTAATTTGATTGATTGTTGACAGACACACAAATATACTGCCAGTGCGAGGCTACTGTAAGTGTCTCATTAATTATATTAGGCTATGGAATATTAAAATAGTTTTTAGAATACCATCTCACTCACGATTATACAATTAACTTCAAATTTTTCCATGATGTTTATAGTTACTCAGTCCTCCCACACTGAGTGGAGGTGGTAATGCTATTACAAGGTGTTGCGAATACTTAGGAGGCTTTATGTAAAATTTACCATGCTCCCTATCGTCTTAACTTTTAATTTGTACAAGCAAATTCCTGGAGCTTGTTTGTGTATGCTATGTATCTTCTGAAAGCTGGAACTCGCCTGGAGTACACTACACTATATTAAATTGACGCAGTTACACTGTCGCTACTTAACTATGAGCGCGTATGCGATAATGTCAGTCAGCAGATAGTCGTAGAGGTACTGTACCAGTCGCGAACTCGTGAACGGACTGATTTATATATTACTGCACATTGAATCTTTAACTGCACTATTTTGACCTACGCTTGAGTAAATGTACATTTACTCAAACTCGCTCTGTGCCTAGTGTATGTACGTGTTTTAGTCGAAACCGGAGGTCGGGGTTCAAATCCTGCGGATACTAAGCAAATTTCAGTTAGTTGTTTCCCTAGTGATTAGGCGTAATTTGAAGCGATCACCAGTGTCTTGAAAGTAGATGATCCATGCATCGGATGGGCTGAAATGTCGGTCACCCACCAACCCGCATTGGACCAGCGTGATGGGATACGGTCAAACCCACTGGAAGGGGTGTGATAGAGGGCTAGTCCAGCAGTGGACTATCAAAGTCTGATAATGAGATGATGATGATTTTTCATATATATGGTAATACGAATTCTTGCTACTCTTAATCATTAGTTAGTAATTAAATATAGCGTTGTAGCATGATGTCAGGTTTCAAAGTTTTCATTATTTAAGCGATATTTTAAATGTTGTGTTGGATATTTAATGATATCAAAAGTACCAAAAGCATGATGATAACAATAGCCAAAAGCCGAAATTCAATAGGAACAAACATGAGATAATATTAAACTAAAGAGATAACTATAAAAGTAACTAGTAAATGAGATATAACTTAATAATATGTTAATAATATGATTAATACATTAACATGAAGTTAAATAAAATACTATAACTTTGGTTCAAGGTTAATGAGGAATTTAACCACGGACGTATTTAACTAAAATACACAAGTACAAAACATACTGCAACAGGATTAACTAGCAATAATCCATTGGACATCACAATGGTGAACTATATACGTTACTAGTGATATAATTAGATATTTTAAAATAATGTATCTCAAAGTCACATTTAATATAAAATCTTCTGCGTTTCTAATTTATCAACTACTTGCAAGAATTTGACTTTTGATGAAACATTTCTTAATACCAAATCACTATTACTAGACCATTGTAATAATTGAAATCTACCGGCGTTAAATATATGAATAGGTTGATTTGAAAGTTGATGTTCACTTTCATCTTACATCGACGTCACTAAATCATGCATATAAATCTCCTTCTTAGCGACATTTGCAACTTGCGGATAATCATGCCGCTCATTGTTGCATATTTTACAAATTGTGTGCATTGCAATATAGGGACAAGATTTAAACACATAAATCAGCTACTAGGTGTTGAACTTGATATTCCGGATAGGTTCTAAGGGTTCAAATCTAAATAATATCTTTTGATACTTTCTGTCTTTCTCCTTACATTAGAGAACAATTAGTACATCTGTTTAATGTCCGACGTTAAAGCGATTGGAACAAGGAAAATTTAGCAAAACTACAAATATATTTGCTTGAAAATTAGGCCCTGAGTGCAATACGTCATTTAGAGTTAAACCGTTATGGCATTTCGCATTTGCAAAGAAGTCTTTTATCATTACGAAAATAGCTGATCGGTCGAAATAACCTTTAGTCCTGAACTGATTTCGACAAATCCTTGAGCGAGGTATTCTTTTATAACAATATTGTAACCTTCTCTAATATTGTTATATTAAGTTTGCGTTCTAATAGCAATAACCTACGAAGTGCACTAGCACGCGAATTTCCCAACTCCCGATGGTTTCTGTTGAAGGGCAAAGCGATACAATAGCGACCCGAATGAATGCGTTTCGTGTTCTATAACGCTATAAAAGTCCGAGTAGAGACTGGTAGCTTTACATCATAGTAAAAAAAAAAGAATGCGTTTCATAGAAGAAGTAAATATTCTTTCACATTCCTCCTCCTAAGGACTTAAAATATTCGTTGCGGGATTCCGTCGGGGGAAGGGATTTCTTCGAGTTCAAAAATTTACGAAGCGATTGATCTAATGAATCTTCATTGCGATTTAAAAAAGACCTTAGTAAAATGTTAGGCGACATAGAAATGCGCGCGAACAGCGCTTTATAAAATACGAGGCTATGCTTTAAATTGAAAATAAATAAGGTACTATAATTAAAGATAAATATCTTCGCGGAAATTATAATCACTGCTGTAGTTATATTACATAGGCATTTTTCATTTTTTAATTTTTCGGAAATTATTTAACACATATTTCACGCATTGAAATTCAGTGTCGTAAAGTTTTACTCCTGGCCAAAATGGTACTATAAAGCAGACCTTAAGATAATAGCAGGTCATAACAAGAATATAGTAAATCTTTACACAGACACCACAAAAGTTGTTGACAAGAAAACAGACATCTTAATTACTGTCCTGTTACACTGCGTCAATTTGTCTTTTTAGGTTTCCGTTTATCGTAAGAATATAATTATATTAGAAATTCGAGAAATCTTTAAAAACCCAAAATAATCTATTCAATTCGGCTATTTTATTTTAGTCATCTATTAATCAACAGGTTTAGGTAATTAACTATGAAAATCGAAATAATAAAACAATGCATAAGCAATAATAAGGGTAATAATTATATTAAAAATCCCATGTGGAGTTTTGTTTTTATTACAGTATTTTTGATACAAAAAAAATAATAAACAACTATACAACATTTAATAAACTTGCATAATAGTAATTAATTAAGCATTTCCTGTATTTTATGCTCTCAGCTGATCCATTCAAAAAGATTTTACGATATTCTCAGAATTTTTTTATTAAATGTGTGAGATGCGTATATGTAACTTATTAAATTACCATAGTCATGGCATTTTGACTATGCCAGTACATAATGCAGATTTTTAATAATACTATAGTATGTAGTACTTTTAAGTTCCATTAAAATAATTCTATGTGCATATTTAAAATAAATACTATTTAAAAGTTTAAACCTTTGCCAATGTCATGAAGATATTAATAAAAGAGCTGACGTAGCGTTTTCTTTTCGCTATTGTGAATCAATGTCTGAACCTTATAATTTATCTCAGCAACTTCATTTTCTGAGCTTGTTAGCAAAACTTTCTTATTCAATGTAAGAAACTTATTCAAGTTAGCAGAGCCAATAATGTACGCATATTCATAGATTAACAAAGTTTCTTATTCCACACGTTTAATGTTGTACATGAGAAAACCTTCTGAAGATAATTGTTATTGTAAGTAAGACGCTACTCTATAAACTATATTAATATTCCTAACCCAAATATAATTGACGAGACACTTATAGTAGGCTCGCCCTGGCTGTCTATATGTGTGTCTGTCAACGGATTAATTATCTTTCATAATTAAACATTTGTCTGGTATTACAGTAACAACAAATCAATTTATTAAATCTGTTTTATGAAGTAAAATTTGTAAGCTTATTTATTTATACATATGTTATATCTGTTATTGATTAAAATAATGGGACGATCAGGATTTTCACCCTGTACAAAATAAAGACGGCCTGTAGCCAACGTATAGAAGAGGTTTAACACAAAGTACTGGTTAACCGTAATAAAAGGAACCACGGTAGGACTTCCCTAGTAGTTTTTCAGACGAGACTTACTACCTTCGCCAAAGAACACTAATTCCTACCCAGATTTAATTACTTATTTATTGAATAATTTATGCACTAGATGTAAAGAGGCGGTGTGTCCCGTGACCATAGAACTCAAAAAAGATTTGAAACATCGAGAATATAGTAAACTAAAATAAAATCCGTCGCATAAAATTATCTCTTACTAAAATATTGATTTAGTTAAACTTTACTGATTTATATTTATGTTAGTTTAAATTAGCTTAAGGACACAATATAAAAAATCCCTATGAATTTTAAATAATTCTTTTACTGATTTATTTTCATGTTACTTTAACTAAGGTAAACAACACAAAAGAAAAAAAATCTCTATGAATTTTAAATGATTCTTTCGACTGATTATATGCATAGAAAATTCTAACGCTTAACTAATCTTTGATAATTGTTTTAGCTTACCTGATGATCTCGCATAGTGTTAGTGCTACAATGCGGATGATTAATGCATGTAGCATGCTGACGTCATCCGTGACATCTTAAGCTAACAAATTATTTTCTTGAATTAATGATAGTGTGAAGTTTCAAATCAGTTTATGTCAGCATATTTGACTTGACTAATAGTGGAATAAAACAAAGAAAAATTTCTTGATAAAGTTTTAGATAGGTAATATTCACAATTATAGATAATGTAGTTTTATTTTCTTTAATATACTGAGATTACATTTAATTTTAAATTAACTTTGCGTAATAATTTTTTTCAAACTATTTATGATATTTCAAATGTTGGTACACAAAGGTAAGTCTCCCAATTACGGCAAAATGACTAGGGAAATCCTACCGTGGTACCTATTTTACGGTTAACCAGTAGTATCAGTGTAGTGTAATAGAGTGCAGTGGACAAGGTGACATTCTGTTCGTCACATTATTTTAATCGATTCCAAAAAGAAACATATGTATAAATCAATATGGTTACAAATTTTACTTCATATAACGAATAAAATAAATTGATTTAATTATTTATTTTATTTACGCGATTATTATACATATCAAATCCACTAATTTATGGATTTTTGCGTTACTTAAATATATTTATTCCCGACGTTTCGGATTCTTTTCAGCATCCATGATCACGGCAGACTAAGTTGGTATATGTCTGTATCTCTATGTTTTCGAATAACTCGTCAGAGTTTTTATTTAAAAATTTACATATCTTTCGTTTTCTTAATTTTTAATGTTGGTTTGACAAAAGTATTTATTTTGTCCTTCGGTTTTGTAGATTTTATACTCTTCGTTTCAATTTTTGAAATTATTGGATCCCAGGAAGGTGGCAAAGACCAACCATCCTCTCTATTAAAATTTGGATATTTTATGATTTGTTGTAACAGTCAAATAAGTCTTTAATTATTACAGATAATTAATCCCGTTGACAGACACACAACTGCCAGTACGAGGTTACTATAAGTTTCTCATTAATTATATTAGGCTATGGAATATTAAAATAGTTTATAGAGTAGCGTCTTACCCACGATAACAATTAACTTCAGAAGGTTTTCTCTTGTAAAACATTAAACGTGTTGAATAAGAAACTGTTATTCTAAGATTATGCGTACATTATTGGCTCAGCTAACTAGAACAAGCTTCTCACATTGATTAAGAAAATTTTACTAACAAGCTCAGAAAATGAAGTTGCTGATATAAATTATAATGTGCAGAGATTGATAAACAATTGCGATATAAAGAGGCTGTGTCAGCTCTTTTAAGAATATCTTATCAATATTTCGAATTCATATTATTGGTAAAGGTTTAAACTTTTATAAAATATTTATTTTAAATATGCTTATAGAGTTATTTCAATGGAACTTGAAAGGTTTTAGAATAATTACTAACTCTATACTATAGTATTTAAAAAATATTTTTAGACTGACATAATTTTGACTGACATAAATTTAGATAAACATATGTATTTAGCAAAACTGACGACCGCTGGAGTCAGAAAGTTCTGGAGTGGAGACGAGGCTCGGCAAACGTAGTGTCGCCTTTTTTTTTACCGTGGGGAAATACTTACGCATACCCGTCCTCGCGGGGGCAAAGACGGTTTATGTCGGACTCGAACCGACTAAAACCACCACGTTGTTCCTTCTTGGCGCCTTAGAGATAAGGTCACAGGAACTCTGTCGCAGCCTTCTGCAACCCCACCAACGCTGGCCGCCGAAGCAGTCCCATCGCGGCCCTACGGCCATCTACCTCCCTCTGGGCGCGTCAGAACTAACGCGCCCTTCGTCTCGACCCCTTCAGTTAGGTTAGTAACAGACTTCCCTGAGTCTGTTACTCACGGGCCATGGAAGCCAGGAGTCCCCAGCCCACGCATGGATGAGACTCCCAGCCCCCAGCGGTGGCCACGATTTTTAGCTCTGCCGCAAACTAGGAAGAGCGGCCTACGAACTACCGACATTCCTCTTCCCCGGCGCCTCCTTCTTGGTTGCGAAGGACAGGAAGGGTGGCACACCTAACTTTATTTTATTTTTTTTTTTTCTTTAGCTCCAGCTTACGGATTCCCCGCCGACAAAGTGAGGGGCAGCGGGATATGGGGCCCCGGACCAAGATGAAGCGGCCGGTATCCCACTAAAAACGGTTGTTCCTTTCACCTGTCGCTATAGCCGGGGCCGCGGCGCTGATGACAGTCTTCAGCGACCCCAGCGCGACGTGGCCTCGCCTCTTTGGGCCTCTTCTCACCGGGTGTGTTGGGACACCCAGAACGTCGCTTTAGGTCCGTTCACACAGACCGGCTCGGAGAGGAGAGCAGATTTTATCACGTTGGAAACAGTGTTTTGAGTGATTGTAGTAAAGTTTATTTTTGCATTTGACCTTTTTTGTCATTAAAATGCCTGAACGCGCTTCGTGTGAAGTAATAAAGGAGCCGACCGGCTCCGCTTGCGTGCCTGCGGCCGCGCGACCGCCATTTTGATAGCAACATACGTATACGATCCGGTCTGTGTGAAAAGAAAAAGCAGGCCGATGCTCTCCGAGCCGGTCTGTGTGAACGGACCTAGGCGCCGTGCCGGAACAAACAGCACGGCGCCCTCTTGAGCCCTTCTCTGGGCGGCGGGCACCCTTGCCGGCCGCCCAGGGCCAATGTCAGGGGAAGGTTGCGTGCGTACGCCACTGTTCGGCGCCCTGGCCTTCTTCTGCGGATAGCCAGGGCGCTCACGGCCTTCCTGTCCCTTTCCGCGGCCTCCTTCCGGGCCATCACGTCCTCGCAAAAAGCAAGGACGGCGCCCCACGACCTTTCGCTCTCTAGCATCCTGCGTACTACGGCAGGAAGCGAAAGGTCGTGCCCCAACACTACGCAGCTCTCGGCGTTGCTCGACCCAGGCTGGGCGCTGTTGGGCCTGTCTCTTCAGCACATACGCCACAGTGGTGGCACTCCTCGTAGGCTCCCTACCGGCCACGCGGCACAGGTACCTCCCAGAAACAGCCGTGTCCGAGAGAACCTGCGTCGCGCGGAATGTTAGGAGCCATGTCCTTTTCTAGCCACCACTTAAGAACGGGCGTATGGTTCTATTGTTTGACGGCCGGCGCTAGGGTGCTTCAGCCGCAACTCCCACTCCTGGATTGCAAGGGAGCGCAATCGTCTCTGCGCCCTTATCTCTTCTGGGGCTGGCCTACAGGACAGCCCGAGATCCTGCCTCGCGCCAGAAAAGAGTGACGCGAGGATTTCTGCATCCAGTTCCCAGGGCAAGGAGCCAGCCAACAGGCACGCCGCCTCGCCGGAGATGGTCCGAGCCCTACGGCCCGGATCGCCAACACCCTCTGGGTTCTCCTTAGTATTGCCGTACTCTCCTTTTGGAGGGTGTCGGCCCACACGGGTGCCCGTACAAGACCATGGACCTGACGACTCCAGCGTACAGGCGGCGGCAAGAGCTACTGGGTCCTCCGGTGTTGGGGAGCAGTATGCCAAGAGCTGCCGCTGCTCGCGCCACTCTAGGCGCGAGGCGCTCAAAATGGGCGCAAAACTTCCATCGGCAGTCTAGGACTAGGCCAAGATAATTCATCGTCGGCTTGACGGCGACGCGGACGCCGCAAACTATAATGTGGGCGTCCGCAGATGGCGCGTTCCGAGGCCCGTAGAAGTAATTTTTAGAGCGCCACCTCTAGTCCTAGCCGCCGGATGCGCCCAATTACTTGAGCGACCCCGGCAGTGGCGAGAATCGCAGCCCTGCGAAAATTGGTGCCACGGGCGGTGACGAGGGTGTCGTCCGCATAACAAGTGACGTCGACACCCTCGATATTGCTGCCACGTAGCACCCAATCAAAACCAACGTTCCACAGGAGCGGTCCCAACACCGACCCCTGTGGAACTCCACACGACACCTCGATGGTCCGGAGCCCATCTCGGCACGGGAACTCGACACGTCGATGCGACAGGTAGGCCCCGACCACTCTTTACAGGTAGGGAGGCACCCCTTGGTATCGGAGCGCCTCCTTTATGCAGGCCCAGGGCAGGGTTCTCGGCCTATAGGCGGAGGGCGAATCCGCAGGACGCCCCTCCTTTTGGATGAGGACGAGTCTGCCTGTCTTCCACCTCTGTGGTATTAAGGCTTGAGCCAGACAGGCAGAAAACATCGCCCTCACTCTGGGCTCCAGGGCACAGGGCACACCTACCTCCTGCAACCCGTCCCTCGCACCCTCTAAGGGCGCATCCAAAGCGGGCTTATTCAGCTAGCTTGGAGCAGCCTCCTTCTCGGCTGGCCTTGCGCCGCAGGCGGCGACGGCGGCAGGTGACGAGATTCGCAAAGTGGCTGGTATGGGCTGGATGAGGTGAAGATCGGAAGCGGTGGCATGCATTAGGGAGGTCTATGTCCAGCAGTAGACTGACACAGGCTGATAATGATGATGATGATGATGTATAGCATATGACACACAAACACGTGCGCCAAATTATCACTCATGAATTATTAAAATAAAATAATTAAAGAAATACTCCACATGGAATTTTTTTAATATTTATTTCCCTTTTTTATTGCATATGTACAGTTAAATTTTTTCAATGTTCATAGTCCATGACCTAAATGTTAATAAATAAATAACTAAAATTGAATAGCTAGATTCTTTTTGGGTTTTTAAAGATTTTTCTTAAAGAGCTAATACAATTAAGATAAACGAAAACCTAAACAGAACAACCCACGGAGTGTAACAGGACAGTAATGGAGAAGTCTGTTTTCTTGCCAACCACTTTTGTGTTTTGTGTTGTAAAGTTAAAAATATTGTACAGATTTTATTTTACAAATTTAATCAATTTAAAGTTATCGTACGATTACGAAACACATAATTACATTCATAAGATATCAGAATTTGTATTTTATGCCCATGTAATATGTTATATGTCATATCTCTGTCAGTGAAGGAGAATTTTACCGTACAAATTCTGATCCTAGCATTCCTCCAGGAACTTAAGAGAAGCCCAACTCCCGAAGGATCGAATCCGGTTACAGTTTAAATGGAATTGTTGAATATCCATTTGTTACACGATTGTTTTTCTTTTGTTAATGGTTATATATTTTTATTATAGATGCTTCTCACTTTTACTGGTAAAGTGCACAATAATTATTACACAGTTTTTGTAAAATATATTGTGTTTTAAAAACTTTCTTCAACTGTAAAGTATTTTTTTATCATATAATATAATTTATTAATATAATATACACATAATATAATAATATAATTAACGTGGTTACGAAAAGAATTTACATTATACTATTCTAATCATCATCATGAGCCTGGATAGTCCAATGCTGGACATAGGCCTCACCTGATACACCCATATCTATTAAGGGTTTTGGGTTTTACGTGATTTAGAGAAGAATTTACATTTTGCAGTAGTACAATCGCACCATTCTAATATGAATGAAAATTTAATTAGTCAAAGCTAATTGAATGAGTCAGCATGAATCCTTATGCAATTAATTATTATAATCACATTATTCATTTTTGTATATAAGACTTATAATTTGTAAAATGCAATAATATAAATACTTAAGAATATATAAGCAATTTAGGTATTGAATGTACAAGAGATATAGTCATACAGTTGAAAAACTCTTGTAGACTTTCATCTTCATCATCATCAACCTGATTATCAAAGACGTAGTGTTGTTATTGTATTAAGTAATTTTTACGTTGCTACGACAAAGCGAGTTCAGGAGGGAAACTTACATACTCTATTTCCACCCTTTCAACCATTTTTAATTTCGCAATTTTAAAATTACTATGGAAAAATGGATTTTAAGAAATAAAGTCATGAGTTGTTTTACAACTGGTAAACATTAATTCACATTCAAATTCAAATATCTTTATTCAATATTGAAGTTTACACTTGCTTATTGATTGTCAAACACACTACCACCGATTCGGAAAAGGACGCCTCAGACCTAAAAAGAACCGGCGAAAGAAACTCAGCGGTCTATTTATATGTCATCTTTTAAAATTATCAAACAATTTGAAGGCATAACATCTTGTGCAATTTTGAAACGAGAACTGGAGCGAGCATTCCATTACCAGGCTGTGTTAAAAAAAATTGTATTAAAAATTTATTAATAGCGTAATAATCTTTAACACATAAACGTTCCTTGACAACCTTTTTAAATTTATTAATAGTTAAGTTCTGAACGTTTACTTGGATTTTGTTGTAAAAAACGTATACATTATCCCATAAAAGACTTACTCATTCTTCGGAGTCTAGTTGCTGGAAGAAATAAATTATGTTTGTTCCTTGTATCTATGTCATCTATGACATCACAAAGTCTTAGGACATCATGCCTATTTTTTTTGACATACATTAAATTTTCAAATATGTATTGAGACTAACGGTTATCATATTATTTTCTGCGAACAGTTTTCTTAATGATTCCGTGGGGCCCAGGTTGTAGACTGCACTAAGTGCATGTATTAGAGGACAAAGATCGTATTAGTATCTGCCGCATTTCCCCACAGTAGAATGCCATAATACTATTAAAATAGCTGAAATATACTAAACGAGCTGTCTCCACATCAGTTAAAAATCTAATTATTTTTACTGTGTAAGCTGCAGAGCTTACTTTACTTGTTAGCCTATTAATATGGGGGCCCCATTGTAGTTTTGTATCTACAGTTATTCCTAGAAATACATTTGATTCAACAACGTCTAACGCCTCCCATTTATAACCACTTCAAATCAACCATGCTTCACATTAGAGTCATGAATCTAATACATTTTGTTTTCCTTTGGTTTAATAGCAAGTTATTAACACTAAACCAATTCGCTACTCTAGAGAGAGTATTATTTACATCGTCATTTATTGACGTATGTCGTTTAATTTAAAAATCAAAGAGGTATCATCTATCAAGCAAATAATACTATCTCTTAGCTATTATTTATCCCCATATTTACTAGGGCCCTGAAGATCTTATACTATTCACGACAACCCTCTGAATTCGATGGCTCAAGTACGAAGACACAAGGTCGAGTGCGGTATTTCTTATACCATAGTGACGTAATTTCCTGACCAGCATCTCATGGTGTACACAATCAAAGCCTTTTTGAGATCACAGAAAATGCCTAAAGCATCCTGTGATGCTTCCCAAGCCTCATAAATGCTTTTGACTAGCCCGATACTAGCGTCAGTTGTTGAGCGACCCCTAGTGAATCCATACTGCTTGTTATTTACAGTAGTTGCACGCCTTTTGTATTAGGAATTATTTTTGGGCTGTATTCCACCATGCTCATCCAATGCGGATTGGTGGTTGGACTAACTTTTTACATGCCCATCCAACGCATTGATCATATTACTTTTGTGACAGTTGGGTGATGGGCCCAAATTGTCTACACCAACCAGAAAGCACAAAATTGTTTTCATTCGGGATTCGTACCCATGATCTTACTTCAATGATTTTGATTCTTCTTGACATGTTCGAAAATTGATGTAGAGTTTTTTTATTTATGTAATTCGTGTTAAAGCGCATTTTTATTTTGATAAATATGAGAGTTCACTATTACGTATTACGAATACGCATTTGACAGTGCTAGTTGCTAGTTTCTGATATAAATCCGAGGGCTAATTTTTAACAATCCAAATGAATTTACAAGCAATAAAATTATATATTTGAGAAACATAACATATTTTCACACCAAACATGTTAATGAAAACCTTAACGAAATTCAATCCAAGACATTAAGTTCAGTTCATATTTAATCACTTTTAGATATTTCTGTTCCATAACAATATCAAAGCAGTCGTTACGACTTTATATTAATTAGAAAAGTTTAAAATATAATCTTTAAAACAAGTAGATAGCTATTATACATAATTAATTCTTTCACAATCTTCAGACCTATTAATTTATATCGGCATCTACGTTTTCCAAGCCTGTTTCGAAAAGTTCAATACTCGATGTAAGAAGCTGAAGCTTGGCTAATGTCAATAATGGACGCATTATCTTAGATTAATTAAGTTTTGTTCATTTTAAACATTTATCGCTTTAGCAGAATACCTACGTGTATTTTTCGCTAATAAATTTTCTAATCACAAAGTTTTTCTCAAAAAGTTCGTAGTTGATGACACAGTGTCAGAGTAAAAACTTTATACATTTGACATCATTATGCCTCTCATACATCAAAATATGACCTAGGTTAAAAGATTGAGCCATAAATACTCGGATACCTATCGTCACCATCATCATCATCATCAGCTTGTGTAAGTCTACTGCTGAACATAAGCCTCCCAAATATACACCTTCTCCTTAATTTTAGGTTTTGGATCGTAATCGATCACGCTGGTCCAATGCGGGATGGTGGGTGGAACGACTTTTTACATATCCAACGCAAGGGTCATCCTACTTTTCAGCCAATTGGGTTATCAGCCAAAATTGTTCTAACCAACTAGGAAACAGCAATGAAAATTAGTTGAGTCCTCGCAGGATTGGAACCCCGACATACCCTCTTCTAATTCTGTCATCAGAGTTTGGTGCACTTAAGTTTATTGCACTTTGAACTTAATAACTAACATATCGTTATAAATACCAGAAGCTATGTTGTAACAATTACATTTTCACCAGAAATATTT
Source organism: Lamproptera curius (assembly GCA_029286875.1). NCBI lineage: Eukaryota > Metazoa > Arthropoda > Insecta > Lepidoptera > Papilionidae > Lamproptera > Lamproptera curius. The sequence continues at coordinate 2,050,447 of JAGSMT010000023.1, forward strand.
AAACAAGAATAAATGTGTTTTTTACAACTTGAAAAACTGAACAATGACTAGTTTTACTTATTTTAGCAGACATAGTAAATTTGGCAACAGAAAAGTAGACAAAAAAATATCTTATCTTTAACAATATCATTAGCTTATTTATGGTAGAATAATTGAAATGGTTCAAACCCATACCAACGCCTGATATTATATTTTCTTTTGACTTGTACATTAAATGTTTCGAGCGCTAACAACAAAGAACATATTGAAACGCGTATTTTTAAGTACATATATATTTGCTTATCCTTTTTCCCAAGTTATCAAAGCTCTGATTCATCAAAATTTACCTTATTAATAGTATACACGCAGAGAAACCAGCACCTGACCTCTGCAACTCAAAGAGTCAACTGCTTTAAACGTATTAATAAGTAAATTCTAAGGCGAATCCTGTAAGGACCTCCAACGATGGATTTGGCATCCAGTACTAACTTGATATACTCCGATCCTTTTTAAAACACGGGGGTGATCGGACTGATCGCCTAATTATTGCCTTAACCAATAAGAATATTACGATAATAATAAAAGTAGTTCCTCCACAGGATTTGAATCACTGTTATACCAATAAACGACAATACAATTAAAATAGTACCAGCAAGCATAAGTACAAAGAATAATTCGCTGTTTTTATAATTCAAGCATACTCTTTTTCTATTACGTCACATTTATACTTAACTCCAGAATTTAAATGAAAACACGTATCGTTTTTCTGTAGCGAAACGAACTAAGTTGGCCGTGTTCCCATATAATTAACAAAGGATTTAAAGATGTCGTTGCCAGCGTAAGCTATTTTTTTAAGTTACTGACCAGTTTTTAGCAAATAACGCACCATTATGCCTTCGTTTTTTGTACTCATTTAATAGTTAATTTCTTTTATAAGTTCCCCTTTTTACAGGGGGCCGTCTGGGGTGGTATAACCCCGGCGTCTATTACTTCTTCTCATTTGGAAATCCATAATGTGAAAAATACAACTATGTTCCGGTTTGGAGGGCATGTGTAGTCGGTGCACTTACTGGGTAAAGGAGGCACTCACGATAGGCATTGGGGCTAGCCCTGGTATTGCAGATGTCTATGGGCGTTAGTGACCACTTTCCATCAGGTAGCCCAACTGCTTGTTTAATTTTAATAAAATTATATATGTTAATACAAATAATAATACAAATAAATGTATTAGATCTACAAGGTATAAGTAGGCCTTTATATTTCTAATTTTACTATGAGTTGGTCAGTTATAGAACCTCTTTAGGACCTACAAAACACACAGAATCCTCCTCGCAATCCTCTCCATAGGTAGTCCTCGAAATCTAAACGGTGTCATATTATGACTAGCTTCTATCTTGCAAGAGCTCTGTGGCGACTTGACCAAAAATCTACCCAAAAGAACACAACAAATCCGTCGTAAGGCATACAGTTATTTACTAATATAAACAGGTTACTAAACTATTTAAAATTGCGTATAAGTTTAAGCTTGCAGACATTTTCGTTTCAATAAAGCACTATCTTAATACAACGCTTTGAACAATAAAAGTAGATCAAAATGCAGTAAACTTAAGTGCTACACACTTTTATGACGGAATTAGGAGACAGTATTGACGACGTAATAAGAGTTCTATTATTTCAATCCAATAGTACCGTCTATTTATAAAAGGAGAGTAACAGTTGTAGGTTTCATGCGAGTCCTAAATGTTAAGTTGAATTTAATTTGTTCTTTTAGTTTAGCTTGCACATATTTAAAACGAAGCGAGCATTGTTTAGCTTAACATGCATTAAATTACCAATTTCTATAAATTGCAGCTCTTCATACAGTGTTACGGTACATACAGAATAAATTCAATGTTGCCAAGAAATAAAAAGAAAAACTTTAGATGAACAGTATCCTTTGTCCGTCTCTCGGTTCGAAGCTACCTCCTGCTAAAATTTTGGAAAATTGATTAAGCCATTGTTCAGTTTTAATTTTTACTAACATGACTCTTTTGTACACTGACTATTGTTTGCGACTTCATTCGCGTGATAATATAGTGGTAAAAAAACTGTTAGATTTTTCTAGAAAAAAACCTAGGCTATATGACTATCTACTATCTTCTAGTGAAAGTCCCATTGAAATAGGACCAGCTATTCTAGAAATTAGTCAGAACAAACTGACTAGCTGAAAAATTTTTTGATGTTGTTTTGTTATATGCATTGGTTTTATCGTTTAAAAACGGTTATTATGTTACAAACAGATATTTTTATTGAATTATATAATTAATTTTGTATAGGTAAGATGCAACGAAGATGTTTGAGGGAAACCTTATAAATTATTTAAAGTAAAAGCTAAAGTCTGATAGATTAGCAATAACAATTTATGCACATGTTAAATTAAATAATCTCAATAATACCGTATTACCCAGTAATTCTTTTTACAGTCTTTCTTGTCCTTAGCTTTGCGGTTTGAAATATATTCGGTTTAATTAAATTAAGAATTGTGTTTTAGTCCAAGATAAAAGCCAAGAGCGTGATACGAGAATGGTGCAATGCTCATTCGGAACACGTACAAGTGAACTTTGCAATTTTTACAAGTCATCTTCTCCGTGTGCAAATTGAAATGAACACGCTTATGCCATAAACATCTGAAAATGAACGTGTTTCGTTGTCGCATTTATATCTTGACTTATTACTTATACACCTCAATACTTATATACTAGATTATGTTAAATTAAACGAACGCAATTAACAAAACTAAAAAATCTATGTCGTTCTGTCGCAACTTTTCGAAAAAAAAAAACTATACTCAGTTTAGTTGCCTATACTAATTTATTTACATGAGATAAAATACTCTGGGTGAGACCTTGAAGGACCTGCAGAAAATGGTGCAAAGCCTGGCTGAGTCTTCTGCACGCATCGGTCTCCGAATAAACTTGGGTAAAAGCAAGGTCATGTTCAAAAAGCACGTTTATCCGGGCTCGATCACAATTGATGGCACCCCCCTCCAATTGATTTAGGAGTACGTTTACCTAGGTCAAACGCTCGAACTAGGTAGAAATAACTTTGAGGGGGAGGCCAACAGAAGGATCCGGCTGGGCTGGGCAGCTTTTCAAAAGCTTCGTTGTGTTTTCTCGTCACCCATCTCACAGTGCCTCAAATCGAAAGTCTTCGATCAGTGCGTCCTACCCGTTATGACCTACGGTGCCAAGACTTGGACAATTACGGCTCGACTGGTCCACAAATTTAAAGTCGCTCAGCGAGCTATGGAGAGGGCTATGCTCGGAGAATCTCTGAAGGACCACATCAGAAATGATGTGATCCGTCAGAGAATCAGAGTCACTGATATAGCCCACCGGATAAGTAAGCTGAAGTGGCAGTGGGCCGGTCATATAAGCCGCAGAACTGACGATCGCTGGAGTCGGAAAGTTCTGGAGTGGAGACCGAGGCTCGGCAAACGTAGTGTAGGACGCCCTGCGGCAAGATGGAGTGACGACATTCGCAAAGTGGCCGGTGTGGGCTGGATGAGAATAGCCAGAGGACATAGGCCTCCCCTAATGCAGCGGTGGCGTGCATTAATGGAGGCCTATGTCCAGCAGTGGACTGACACAGGCTGATGATGATGATGATAATGATAATACTCTATTAAATGCCGTATTTCCTAGTTCTTTTTTGATTCAGATCGATCCAGTGCCATTTCACCTTAGAAGTCTTCAATATTGTTATACATGATCATATTCCATTTTAATATATTCTGAATGACAAAGTCCATTTTAATATATTCTGCATAGCAGAAATGAAAGTTAAAGAAATACTTTAATTATTAAACACAAATCACGTAAATAAAATGGATTAAGATACTAGCTATTTGTAGCTTGTAAAACTATTCCGTGAAAATTAAATATCCACAACTAATTCTTAACCTGAATAACTAATTAAAGCTGAAAATAAGTCTTAAATCTAGTATTTTAAATAACAACTTTAGAGTATAAAGATCTTATAACTTTTAACAATTACCCCATCTTTCATCTTAAAAACTTCAAGAAGACTGCCTTATAGTCACAATCTGAGCAAAAATTTTAAGTTAGAGCTGAATTTGAAATATTAATCCGGAATCAATCTTCTTTACTTAGCGTCATTTCCTCCTCAAGTGTTATAGTTGACAAAGTGGTTCACTTAGAAAAATGTCTGTAGAAATTTTAAAGTTGTGAAATATCTAAAATTATATAACCCTTACTTTAATGTTAACAGCTCCTAACTATATGCTCATAATACTTATTGTAATGTTGGTATTATTTTTTGTAATTAGTAAAATAATAATAACTCAAATTGTTTTATAACAATTTAAGTAAAAATGTAATTGTCTAGTATAACTAAAATCACTAGATAATTAAATAGTTTTTCCTCTGCAGGGTTTCTGTGTTCCTAAATTTTTCATATGAACAATATTGCATTTGTTTTTTTTAACTGAAATCTTTAATATTACTAGATCACAAGTCATTACTCTTCTATATACTGCTTATAGAAGTAGAAATAGTTCAAACGTTAGTACACATATTAGCAGAGACGTGTAATATATATTTTATTATAAAAAAATGTAGTTACTTGTACCTTGTAGTAGCGTGATGAAAACTTCTTAAAATAATAATTATTAAATCATACATTTCTTGACAATAATGAAAAACCAAGAACAAACTATGCGATGGTATCAAGTATTTATAACTGAAAGCCATGGCCTAATATTCAGTTTTCCTGATTCGAACCAAATTTGGATCGTCGCCAAAGCTTAATTCCGTTATATATTCAAGTAGGATCAAATTTAAGTGTTTGATTTCGAATATTTGAATAAAATGAATTTTAACAATATAAATAGGCAATTCTAATTAAAAACTATTAATGATGTATATAATCGCCGTGTAATTGGTGTATATGCCTCGTAGCCTAGTGGTATGGGCGTGTGCTAGAAAACGGAGGTCGTGGGTTCGAATCCTGCGGGACTGAACAAATTTTCATTGTTGTTTCCTAGTTGGTTAGGGCCATTTGGGCCGATCACCCAATGTCTGAAAAGTTAGATGATCCATGCGTCGGATGGTCGGCACCAACCGGCATTGGACCGGCGTGGTGGGATACGGTCCATAACCCATTAATGGATAGTGGTGTATAGGAGGCTATGTCTAGCAGTGGACTATCACAGCCTGTGATAGTCCACTGCTGGACATAAGCCATATGATGATGAATTGGTGTACGACGATTCTTTTTGTATCTATTGCTATTCATGTAATAATTGTACATTTACATTTGAAATATTCTAATTTTCCAAGTTACCAACTGGGAAAGTACCACCATGATTCTTAATTTACTCAAAATCAGTAGTGTTGACGCTACTTTGTTTCGATAGAAAAGAAACCATGGAAAAAGAATACGCGATTACAGGACAAACAAATTAACGTAAAATTTCTCAAGGTTTTTTAATTGGCTATCTTATTGCACCTTAGATTGCATTTTTAGTTTTCGGTATTGTAATAATTATTCCACAATCTATCGGAGGCAAGCAGATGTTTGTATTCTGTCTTCAAATAATTTTAATAAATATTGTTATTCTGATATGTTGTTGTGTAATTAACTCGTTAAAAAATTAACCACGTAAATAATAGCGCATAAATTTCCGGTTATGACGCACACATTATTTCACTATTTCACTCAAGGGTACAATTAGTAAGTGACAAAATGTATTCTTACTGATATGAAATAAATATTTCAACAACAAGTATGACGTAATTTTTTCGTAGGCATCATTTGTTTCAATAAATATTGCAAAACTACATTTTTTTTATGTCTTTACCAAATTTATTTCATTTCTTGTCCCACTTGTGTACTTATTAAGATTGGGAAGTACTACAAATCTAAAAGCAAATTTAACATTCTCACTAATAATTATTTCTATAGCTGGCGCGAATATTATACATTATTAAATAAAATGACTTTACGGGTTTTATCGCGTTTATTTTACATTTTAAATTCCCGACGTTTCGAACTTTTTCCAGCGGCCGTGGTCACGGGTCACATTCTCAGTAATTGCCATTTTGTTATAACTTTCTGCTGCCAAGTTAAGAGACACGAGGTATCTAGGTAGACTACGTATCTAGTAGATACTAGGGAGTATTACTTAATGGATCTATGAATGTGAACTTGAGTAATTTTTATGGCACTAAAATTATATTATAATACAAAGTCGGATCTTACTAGGTTGTTAACACGAAAACTTTTTAATGCAATTTTGATTTTTTTTATGATGCTGTTATATTCTATATTGTATTTACACGAATTATATACTTCCTTGTCTAAAGAAAATGAGAAAAGCACTGTTAATCGTTCATTTTAGAATATCTTTCAAGCACTCGTGCATGGCACAATTGGAAATATTGTAAATTGTAAAAGATTTGCCTAATATTCACATCGTTTTGGCAAACAGCCAAAAAGGAAAAGAAAATGTTTAATGTTCATTTAATACAATAAGTTAAATGTTTTAAAATCGACGTAAACGTTTTTTTGTTCATACCATCGGATTGGTTAGCAATAAGGCTAAGACAAAAATTCAATTTTTAGATTCCTAGACAAAGCTCAGTGCTATCTCTGCTAGTTCAAAGGTGGCTTTATGCCAAGTGGTTACGACTACAGATAGTCCAAGATTCGAATAATATTTCAAGTTATCGGTATCAAAAATTTACACTTACATTTTTCGTTATTTCGTTATTATGTCCCTGAATAAGGATGCATCATCATTAGGGTTTTGGACCGTACCCCACATCGCTGGTCGAATGTGAGTTGGTGGGTAAGGATAAAAAAGGTAAGGATGCATATACATAAACAATTTGTTTTTCTTATTAACACAAATTTGACTTGATATTAGAAAACGCGCAAATTAAACACCCCCTAATGGAAAGGCGTGCACTAGTGGAGGCTATGTCCGGCAGTGAACTTACGTAGGCTGACGATGATGGTGATTATTATTAGAAAACGCGACATTGTAAGCTGTAGTTTTTGAAGAACTTAAATATCTCGGAGTAAGTAATGTGTAATGACACGTAAATTTTATATTATATACGTATTATTTTATTTATCTCGTAAAAATCATTGAATGAATAGCTTAATAAATTTGTTCTTAAAGGAAAACTTTGTGTACATTAATACTTAACGTTAAAGAATAATGAAATGTGTCTAAAAACTGCCTCCGTAGCCTAGTGGTATAGGCGTGTGCCTTAGAAACTAGAGGTCGTGGGTTCGAATCCTGCGGGAACTCAACAAATTTTCATTGTGGTTTCCTAGTTGGTTAGGGCAATTTGGGCCGATCACCCAATTGTCTAAAAAGTAAGATGATCCATGCGTCGGATGGGCATGTAAAAAGTCGGTCCACCCACCAAACCGCATTGGACCAGCGTGGTGGGATACGATCCAAAATCCCCTAATGGATGGAGGTGTATTAGGGGAGGCCTATGTCCAGCAGTGGACTATCACAGGCTGATGATGATGTCTAAAAATTTCTATAGTAATTTTATACTATCGTTACAATATACGTAGTTTTCATGATCTAGGAACCAATTCAAAACTGCTCAAGAAAATAATAATTACTTCTGAACCAAACTAAGCAGATCCATAAATAATCACCACCAGCACTTCAACCCACGAGGTGGTTTTTTCACCAAATAATATGTAGACATCGAAATAGTTCCAATTCGTGGCTTGAATATGCATGCGCTATATTAACTACCACTATCAGTTAAAAGGGAAACAGGAAGCCCATTAATGCAGAGTACTTTTTGCATTGGGAATTCTCGCTGAGCAAAACTTGTCTGCCGCCGATAGACTTTTAATGTCAGCTCGCTTTGTGTAAGTGTTAAACTGATTTTAAGGAAGAGTTGTAATACATTTCACTATGATTCATAATTGGACAAGCGAATTTAAAAAAAAGATGACCGACTTCAAACAGTACATAACCATTTCATGCAATACAAGCCGGTCACAACGTGCCATCTACAATAAACTACCCGGCGATACCCGCCACTGCATTTGAAATGTCTAATATCTTTTATGGTATTCATTTAATCAAATGTCATGTGCGACAAGTTTTATGCATATAGAAATATCTATGCCGCATTGCAATTTTCATCAATGTCTTACATTTAAATGGTTATTGTGGGTTATTCGAAAAACATTGATGTTTATTATTTATGATCAAGGTGAATAATTCTCTCGGGTTGCTTTTAAAAAATAGGAAAAGTTACGCTAATGAGGAATAATCAAATAAAAACTTTTCACTCAAGATCTCTTGTTACTATGCCGTAGATCTTAAGCGTTACCATTTAATATTTATATTGATTGAGAGTGCAAAATACTGTTACTGATTCAAATAAAATGCCTTGAGGGGCGGGGGTCCAATTTTTGTACTAAAGGAGTGGTTAAAGTATAGGTAAAGTTTAATTATGTCATGAACAAAACATTCTATAAGTTAATGTAAATTGCATTGTTATGAAATAAATTAAACATGTATTGGATGGTTTAGCTCAGCTTAAATAATTTAGATTTTATTTGTGTTCGGCTTTACATGAACATAACCATAAAAAACATAAATCTTCAGATTTCAGTTACTTAATACATTCATGTACAAATTTAGAGGAAGGTTAAAAAAGTTTAAATATTTCCTGTTGTAATTATTCTGCTGCCAGAATTTAATATAATCTGTTTAATGTAATATCACTCGTTATTTAATTTGGCACATGCCTAGTGGATTGATAATATTCTTATGAAATATGATCTAAGTTCTTGAAATAATTTTGCTACAGTAATTTACAATAGAATTAATTTATTGTTATACAATTATTCTCTATTTAAACAGAATTATTGATATTCGATTACCGTATTGTGTCTACGACTGTAAATATTCATACATATTTAAATACTTTTCTCGTCATAATCAAAATGTGAAATAAAATTAAAATATCATAATTATTATATAAGCCTATAAAAATCTATTGCTGGACATAGGCCTTCCTCATGAGCCGCCAAGAGGTACGATCCTACGTCACATATATCCACCAACATCCTGCAAATTTGCACAGGTCGTCACTACATTTTGTGGGAGATTTTCGTCCCACTCGAGAACCTTTCTTCCGTTAAATTTTATGTATAACACATTACATAGGTTTATCACTAGTATAAGCAAAGACAAGAAATATTATTATATATATAAGAATATATTTACATATATATTTCTTGTCTTTAGTATAAATATGAAAACACGATTAAACCCGCTGGATACAATTAGGATTACATTATGTATAAATAGTAAAGTTAATGTTTATTTAAATATGTGCAGTTCAGCGAAAACTAAATACGTTAATATTAGCTAAACGGTGCTATTTATACGCCCAGATTTCCCGTGATAAACATAGATGCAGTAACGAACAGAACGTGTATGACTTGCAACAGTCTCTGCCGGCTGCGGCACACGCCTGTTACATCTTCCATAAGGTCATCCAATTACGCGCACTTTAATTGCTTCACGTGGGTATTAAACGGCTGTCATCTAGTTTACTGGTTGAATTTATTCACTAGGAATCGTTTAAAGATAAAAATAAAGTAAGTACGTAAATTGCTTTTGATTGCTATATATATATTTAACAGTCAAATACTACAAGTGTTTCACTGTTTAATATAAATATATAAATATAGGTAAAGGGATATTGGATATTGGTGATATAAGTAATTTGGTGAAAGTTTTAAACACTTTTGTATGACGCGTTATCGAATGCACGTCGCCGTTAATATAAACAGAATTCTATAGCAAATAGATTTATTTCTAAAAGTATTCTGGTATAATATTTTAAAATGTTTTACATATAAAGCACAAACGTATACTGTTAGAACAATTCAGTAGGTGGTATATTTTAATGTGTCTTGAACTTACAACAAGGATGTGCGAGTTTAATAACTTGATCACGTGTACACTATAAACTAACTGCAACAATGAGAACGCTGCAACTTAAGTGTACTGCAGTTATCTCTCGTTCAGGGCTGTTCGCGTAGTCATTAATATGTTGCAAGCCATCCTTACTATTCCTCATTCTTAAAACATTTCGTTAAAGTGAAATTTGGTGAACAATTGTTAGTTTTATTGAATAAAATGACTTTTAACTTTTTGGTAAGATTTTGCTGTTACAATTTACATATTCAATAACAATTTAATTCACGGACACCTTTCAGTCAACGTGGTCACGGGACATATTAGCCATAAATATATAAATAAGCACAATAATCGCTTACATAGTTCTTGGGTAAAAGACTAAATGTTCAAAATGACTTATGGACTAAAGGTAGTAAACAAATAAATAGAAGCAGAGCCTCCATGCATCGATACAAGTTTTTAATGAACTTAGTTCTACAGTCAGGGTTCTTTTTAATTTTTTTTTATAAAACTTAAATTGTCAACTTGTAACAATCTTAAAGTTCTATTGTGCCTCGAATAATCATAACACGACTCGTGTAGAGTTTATGATTATATATATATTTAATCAGAGCAATACTGAAACTGCTTTAGGGTTTTACAACTAAAGCTGTATATTTGTATATTAATACAATAATTTTAAAATAAAACCTTTTTAACAGATTTGTGTAGCAGTAGTCATTATAATGTATAACCCTACGTAAAATTTAATAAAAATAAATAAATAAAATAAAGTAAAATGTAGTAATGACATTAATCTTTATGAATATGCATGAAATGTACACTAGGTGATATCATCGAAACGGATAATAACGTGCCCCTTTCATGACTCTGCTCCGGGATTTTAGCCTTATATTCTAAGGTGTTAATTTTATCAAAATGTCATCTATGACATCATCATCATCATCAGCCTTTGATAGTCCACTGCTGGACATAGGCCTCCCCTAATACACCCCTATCCATTAGGGGGTTTTTTGGATCGTATCCCACCACGCTGTTCCAATGACATACGCTTACACAAAAGTACGCTACGTAAAATGTTTAAAATTGAGAAATTAATTTTCATACATGTTTTTATTTAAGATCGTGCGATTAAAATATGTCCATTTAAATCCCGTTATGTCTCGGTTCAGTATACTGAATATGTGAAATGTACGTCGTCTGCACTTAATGGCTTGGAACTTCTAACTCTGAATGAAAACTTACGCATAAATCCAGAACGGACGTGGCTAGATCGAATTAGTTGGAGGAATTATGACTTAATAATTCGGGGCGCTCCGACGCTTTACCCACGGTCAAAACCGTTTAAAGATAGCAAAAACACTACGTTAGGATTATTAATGTAATTAAGTTTTGATTTTATATAATTCAATACGTTGACCGCGATTTTGTCTGCGTGGTAATATATGTATATTTATTTTTCTAAAAAAAAGTATCCTAAGTGACTCACAGTTGCATAAGCTATCTTCTTAAACAAACTACTAAAAAGAGACAGACAGACAAAACTTTAAATGTAATAATGTAACTTTGTTCTATGTATCGGTTAAATCACAATGTAATTATGTAATAATGGGTACACACAGACACTAATTTCTTTTTATTTGTAGAGATTAACCTCTGTTGTTTTATAGTTTAAATATCGTTATTTAAAATCATAATTGGACAAACCATTCACATTCCAATAATTCACGATATTTATGCTTCAAATAACATAAAACCTACATTAGGCGTTTGATTAGTACTGCCAAAAGGTTACGAAAAAAAAGTCCTGTTAAGTTCTCGGTAATTCTGTACAAAACGGGCCCGCGTCTTTTTTTACTAAATTATATTTCATTTGATAGGTAATAATATTTAATCAGACACCTGTGTTAAGAAATTGCTGGGACGGTCTTAATTTTTAAGAAATACAAAAAATATTTCATAATTTGTATGGAAAGCACTACCACTAAAAACCTGATTTTAACATTTTTATTTGCAATTAATTTTAAGTATCAGAAAAATTTAATTGACATTATATGTCTAAAGCGAATATTAAGTTGTTGGTATTTTATAAAATAATTAAAACTAAAAATTTTCAGTACATCGATAGTATCCGCATTATTTTAAATATGGCATCATATACGTTCATTATATACAACACCAAACCACCTTAATTTACTTTAGCACATACAAGATCCATTTCAAATAATTTGCATATATCATTAATATTTAATTACTTAGCTATTTTACTTACATGGAGCCATTTTGTTTCCTTGTTTGTTTCTTATATAGCTTTTCCATTAAGTTGCCCCTTTTTACTATATTTTTTTTTTCAAATAAGTTTTTATCTTGGTAATAAGATTTAAGCCTTCTTATAAAGTATTTATATTAAATTGATAAATATAAATATATATTAAAAAATTATATATAAATATTTATAATTAAATAAATATTTTTCAAAACATACATTGGTCTATTAATGATGCATTTTTTCTTATTATGTCACAAACATAATGTCGGTGCACCCAAACTCCATGTGGTACTTCTGCCCACTAGAGTGCAATATAAAGCATGGAGCAGATGTCCGTAGGGGTCCTGAGCGAAGCAATTCAGAGGCTGACATGAGGCGGGGGTGGCGCGGGGGCGGCGGACGTCCGAGTGAAGTGAAGGTCGAGTCAAAGCGGAAAGGGAGGGGTTGACAAGCGAATCTTCCGGAACATTTAAAACACTTCATAATTAAAAAAAAACTAAATTATGGAACTTGAATAAAATCCGTCTTCAGTAGAATAAATATATATTTCAAATAATAATAATAAAATTGAAAATTTAATAATTTCAATATCTATCATACAAGGATACTGTAACAAATATAAAAAAAAGGAATTAAAAAAAAATTCCCACCATTTACTGCGTATTTTCTATTGCGTGCGTGTAACTGTACTCAAAAGTTAAATATTTTTCTGTTATTTAAATATATTGCTTTAATTATCTTTTTTGAGTTTTAGTATTCTTTTTATTCTTCTTTTTTTTGTTTTAGTAATTATTTGTCGTTTTATTACTATTATTTTAACGTTTTTTATATACTTTACTAGTTACTGTTCCATTGTTTTACATGAAAATAATTAAATTTAGGGTGTGTTATGTTGTGTATTACTCATCGAACATTTAATAATGGCGACTTTTATTACGAAATTTTTTAATCACTGTTTATTTTTTTATTGATAACCAACACTCTCCCAGCGATTTTTATTTATACATATATAATTAAACATTATTACCTATTATATTAAATATAATTTAGTAAAAAAGACGCGTGCCCGTTTCGTAAAGAGTTACCAAGTTATCTTACTGGCTTCACGTATAAGTCAAATTATAACAATTATTATTCCAAAAATTCCAAAAAGTAACGATGACAACCATTGAAAATGTTTGATACTTAAAAACATTAAAATGGCTCACGTGACCTCGACAACTGCCACCAGATGTCTCGTATGGACGAATCAATGCGTAACGCCAACTTTAACCATTCATTACACTAACACTATCACAAATGATAACATCACACACGAGGAGGGTACCGCTCGGAGCAGCGGCTTATATGAAGCTTACCTTTCTATATTTAAGACCCGACTTTTACTTTTACACGATCTCGGACTGACAAAACGTCAATATCAAGTCACTTCTTTTCTCAAGTCTAATCGCTCTTTTGTCTTCATTAGAAAAAGTATTTTCGATATATTATAATTATTAAGTTGTTGATAACTGCAGATAAGAAAAATATAAGCTTATCATTAAAATTATTGATTTTAAAGATAAAAGATATTTAAGCAGATTGAACAACACGTGTTTTATTTTAGTTTCACATCTCAAATGAAATTAGTTTTATAACTTTGCATGAACTTTTTAAAATAAGATTCTTTTAACGAAATCGTGACTATTATAAAAAATATGTAAAAATGAAGATATTATCTAACTAATGATCTAATCTCATTTAATGATTTTTATATCTGACATCTTAAAATTGAGTGTTTGTTGTCATGTTACAACTAAATCCTAAAAAAAACCAAGCGACATCTATAGTTAGGAGCGAGGCAAAAAGATATTGTATGAGTATTTCTCATACAATATATATAAATAAAGCGTCAGGCGAAAATGTCATAAGTTGGTCTAAAACTAGATTTAACGTAAAAAAAATTGCTTTGATTGTTTTAAATCGGCACTTTAAAAAAAATTAAGAAAACCCAATTGTAGAAGTTTTTGAAGACGGTTAAAAAGAAACGATTTTTAAAACAAAACTCAAAACAAACATTATGGTTGTTTACAAAACTTATAACGTTCAAAAGAGTGCGATACCTTCGAATGAGGTTATCATTGTTCCCTAGTAAAAAGCTTCTACAACTTACAATGTTATACAATGTTTAAATGTAGTAAGAATACTAAACTGTGAGATATCAAAAACTAGGTTACACACTGTCGAAAAATTCATGAAGATTTATAATAATCTCTGACTACTTATGACTAAATTATATTAATTTAGTAATAATGTTGAATGAGCACATCTCTTCCTTGGGACATGCTAGATGTGGCAGTAGTAAGCTATAATGACTGACGCATGAGGACTGTTAACTATATTTATGACATGTACAATATGAACTGTTCAAATTTATGACCATGCAAATAGTCAAACCTAGTAGATCTAGTGTAACTAATTTGTATATGTAAGAATTTTAACAAAAAAATATGACCAACTTCAATTTAGCATATAACTATTTTACGCAATATGTTGTATTTTATAGCTCCCTATACGAAATTGTCTGGCGATTTGTGCTCCCGTATTATAAATCTTCTAAGCTATTTATTTAATAAAAATGTCGTCTATACGTTTTGCTTAATGGAATGATTTTGAATTGTGCTTCGAATATTTTTAAAAATGTTGAAATTAAAATTGCTTATTGTAGGTAATTCTTTCAGCATTGAAATATGCTCTCGAAGACTTTATTGAAGGCCAAATCAAGTACTAAAATTATGTTGAACATTTAAAGTCTCTCTCATACGGTTTCGGCAACGTTTGAAATTTTTACGAGGTTGCGAATTTGGGTGGTGTTATTTGTTTTATTTATTAAATATCTATTATACTACTTATCAAAAAAAAATATTTAAAAATATTTGACCAATTGACACCTAATACCTATCATAAAAATGTACGAATTTGGACCACTAGAAGCGGCGTAGCGAGGTGACACAGATAAAAACACGCTCCGAATTAAGTACTTGCTTCTTTTGGGAAGACAGTTAAAATTGTTTACATAAACAAACAAACACCGCAAAGGTGTTAACCCTAACACCTAGCACCTATTTCTGTCCTTTAACCACCTCGTGCGGTCTCAGAGACCGCATAAATTATTGCGATTATTTTGGGATCTATTATAAAAATTAAGTTCAGTTAAATAAAATCTGTCTATCTTAATTGCTTTATTTAAGCGTCACAAATTGCAACTTTAATATAAAGTTTTATAAAAATGGAATAATATCTATGAAAGAAGGAACATGGTCCAAAAAATAACTATACTAAGAAAATAAGATCTTTATTCAAAATACTTAAATTTTCACTTTTTTTTCTTATTTCTAATAATTTGAATAAACTAAAATAAAATCAAATAAAAACTAAACAAAAATTACAATTAAACAAAATTCAAAGCCTCGACTTTCACATTTTCGCAGTGACAACAAATTTTTGCGAACACTCCAAACAAATGGGTACTTTACACGAAACATAGGTAAAACCGTTTTGCGTTTCTTTTGGGATCACACGTAGAGCATGTTTCACGAACTTCAAGTTTTTCGGCAACAGAAGTGCTTGGTAAATCTTCCTTTATTTACAAAATACGGCGAATAGAGTTCTTGACGCTCTCGGAATGCGTTAATTTTTTACGACGTTCCATGCGATTTTGCAATATGTTGAGCTACCTTTTCAAGAATTTAAATCGACTGTCAGTCTTCTGAGCTTGGTTACTACAGCTACCTTGCACGAGTAACGTTAGGTACAGATGGCCAGCGAAAACGATTACGCCGAAGTAATTTTTTCTTGGCCTACCTTGACTGCAAGCGCGAAAGCGGGATATCATCTTCCGACGAGTAGCTTTCTTCTTGAGACCTGGATACAGATTTTGACCTTAAAGAGGTTGTTTGGTGCCGGCAAGCTATTTTCATCGTCGTCACCCTCAATTTCAGATTCAGATCCACTCTCTTAGCCTGCTCCTGATCAACGGTTACATCAGGTTCGACGTCGCTGCAATCCTCGCCAGAAAGGTCATCTTCGTCCGAAAATTCTTGCTGAAGCCATCTTATAATATTTTCGTTATTTTACTCATTTTGAATCTAAAACAGTAAACAAATAATTATAGCAAAAGTCACAAACCACCTACGTGCGGTCACGGAGACCGCTTACAAATTTAATTTACTCACCCTGGCCAATTGCATTGAGGGTCGTCTACACACTGCCTTGGTGACAGGGCAGGTGCAGGTGCGGGTATCGGGGGTTATCCCCATGACCCGAGTAGCAACGCAGGGGGCACACAGTCCCCCTGGGCACTGTCCGCACTTGCGGCTCTTTGGTGGCTAATTTGTTTACGTCGTCATATAAATGACAACGCAACAAACAGCATCGTTGTCGCAAGAGGGCGCCTGAGGCCATCCGCTTTTACACGGACACCCCCGGGAGCCTCACCAGAGGTCGACATGCGAGGCATGCAAGCGTCGCTTATCGACCCCGGCTTTTCTCGGACAACGAAGTCGCACATTTGGACTTGCTCCGCATAGTGTGCTGCTGCGCAACGAGGCGCACACACTATACGAAGCAATCCACATTCGCGGGCTGATGTTGTGTCAACACTTATTGGCCGTCAGTTCTTGGGTGTCCAGCCTCCTCCCCCGCAATTCGGCCGATCACCCAACAGCAGTATTTCCCGTGGATACGGGCGCCCGTCAGGAGGGCGTGCGTGCAAGGGCGCAAAGCCGTGAAGGTCAGTGTGTGGTCCGTTATCTGCGCGGTCAAAGAGACCGCGCGCCAAACGGACAACAAACTCCTCGACCGATTCGATTCTTAAGTCCCTTGCAATCACGTCGTTCCTGACGTAGCGCCCGGCGCCAACGATGACACGAAGGGACAGATTTTGTTGGACTTGTAGTCGTTTCCGCTGATTGGCCGATGCTAACGCGTACCAAGCCGGGGCCGCGTAGGTCAATCGCGAGCGCACATATGCCTTGTACACAGATAACTTAGTCCGGAGGGGCAGGTGGGATGCCAAAACAGGCCGTAAAACCGCTCGCGCCGCTTTGGCGCTGTTGACCAAGTGGTCAACCTGGGGGACCATGCTTAGCGTGCGGTTTATTTTGCATCCGAGATAAGTTATCGTGTCACTCCAGGCGATGCTTTGCCCGCGGATTGCCAGTAACGGCGCAGACCTGGTGGAAAGGGTCGAAGAAAATGCGGTAGTCTTACCGACGTTGAGACTAATCCGCCATTTGTCCAACCAATCAGGGAGCAAGTCGAGCAACATCTGCATCCGACGTACTGCGATATCGAACCGACGGGACGACGTAAAGTACGCGCTGTCGTCGGCAAACAAGGCAAGTCGAACACCTCTTTCACCATCCTGAAGGCAACCGTCCAGGGTGGGAATGTCATCGGTGTAAATAGCGTACAGAATCGGCGAGACGCAAGATCCCTGTGGTACCCCGCATAAGATCTGCCGCGCCGCCGAAACGGAATTCTCGACGACTACATAGAAGTCGCGCCCACTTAAATAAGACGCTATTAGCCGCACTAACGCGCGCGGGATGGTGGTATTAACGAGCAGTTTACACAGAAGTCCCTCATGCCACACTCGGTCGAAAGCCTTCTCGATATCGAGAAAGACTCCGACCGACTTACGTCCAACATTTCTGTCGAACGTAAGCTCGTGCAACACTCGGGTCAACTGCGTAACTGTCGAGTGGCCGCTCCGAAAACCGTGCTGCTCGTCTCGTAATGAGACGTGCGGGCGCAGCCTCCGAAGCAGCAGCCGCTCAAAGAGTTTCGCGATGTGCGACAACAACGTGATCGGGCGATAACTTCCAGGTAGTCGTCGGTCCTTACCTGGTTTAGGCAGCACGAAAATCTTACCGGTTTTCCACGTCCCCGGAAAATACCCCGTACGGAGTATCCCGTTGAACAGGCGCGTCATTTCTACGACTGCCCGCCTAGGGAGCTGCTTCAAGGCCGCATTCGGAATCCCATCATCACCCGGTGCCTTACGTACGTTAACGTAACGCAAAGCCCGCCAGACCTCGCCGGGCGACATAAATGCCACCTCAGCAAGATCCGACGCCGGGGACGACAGAAACTCCTGTACACTATTCTCGACCTGACTGTGGTGCGCGACTACTACAGCGTTTTGTAAATTGGGAGGATTAGGGGTAAATTGCTGTTCTAAGTGTTCCGCAAGAATCTCCGCTCTCGCAGGGGCACTAAAACAACGGTTACCACTTCTGTCAGTCAACGGGCAGATGGCCGTGGGTGGTCGGGAGAGTTGACGGTTCAGGAGGTGAAGCGACGTGATATGCTCGCCAGCGGCATCAATACGTCGCTCCCACAACTCACCTCGGTGGTCTTTCACCCTTTCCGAAAACTCTTCCGACACCCGGTTGAATTCACGCTTGGCCCGCGGGCAACGGGTGCGCGCCCAAAAGCGGCGTAATGCTCGCTTGCGCTTATGCATAAGGCGTAGCGCAAGCGGTAATTGTTGGCTGCGTGAACCCTGCGGAATAGGCGTCGATGCGGCCTCCTTAGCCTCCTTTATATGGAGACTAAGTCGGTCAGCCGCTAAATCGACATCTTCCGGGGAAGCGATACTTTCAGGCAGCTGTATGTTTCCCATAAGGGAGTGGTATTTCCGCCAGTCGATCTTCTCGCGGAGCCTGCGCGGCTCAACACACGTTGCACCCAGATCAAGCGTGACGAGGACAGGTAAATGCTGTGTGGTACCGTCGTACAGTGTCTCGAGTTTGATGGGGAGGTTCCATTGGAAACTCAGGGCAATATCGAGGATATCCGCACCATAACTCTCCTCGGTTGGGTAATGGGTGGGCTCTGAAGGAGCCAACACCTCATATCCCCACCGATCAGAGTCCTCGTACAGCACACGTCCCGCTCTCTGGGTCGTCCTACAACCCCAAGCAACGTGCTTGGCGTTAAGGTCTCCGACAATCAGAGCAGGGGTGCTGCCATCGAAGATGGTGTGGATATCGGAAGTGCACAATTGCGTGCTGGGCGGGCGATATGCGGCGTACGTGCAGATCTCCTTTCCGGCAACGCAAAGGCGGGTCCCTATCGAGCGTAATGAGATGTACTGCGGCAATCCAATTTCATCGTGTACTAGATCTCGTCGCACTAAGACGGCCGTACCACGGTAAGGCACGCCTAGTGGAGATATCTCGTCGCGCCGATACACGAAGAAGTTGGGAACCTTGAAGACTGAACCCGGTCGTAATTTCGTCTCCCCCAGGAGGATGACATGGATGTCATGCTCCTGGGCGAGGGTGCGCAGCTCTGCCGCTCTCGAGCCAACACCTCCCGGGTTCCAGTACATTAGCCTAACCGTATTAGCCATTAAAAGACGCAAGTAAGGTGGTCATGGCGCTCCAGATCGCCGCAACTGGCTCCTGCCCTGCCGCCATTGCAGCGAGGACGTCGCGAATGAGGCCAGCAACAGCACCGACGAATCTGCCTATTAAGGCGGCAAAAGATTCAGCAGTGCCGTCGAAGGCCTGCCCTGAACGCCTATCGCCATCTACATACACCGATCCTGACTTTTTAGCGCGGCGACGTGGTCGCCTGCCACTGGACTCAGCGGCAGACGACTCCGTCGCTTCGGACTCGAAATTTCCGCGGTCGTTCCCTATTAAAAAGTTAACTGACTTGCGAGTGTATTTTCTATTGATACCTTCTCCCTTTTGTATTGTCCCGGCAGTGGCGTCGTGCTCGCCTCTGGTGGTCCTCGTAACGGGAGTTGGGGCCGCTGATGTTGATGGGTCTCCTCTGGTGATGGTGGTGGGCCGTACGATCTTCCTGCTGCCGCTAGGTCCGTTGGCCGGCGGCTGCAGTGTCGCATAATGGTGTTCATTTTCATTATTTGCTGAAAGAGAATCCAATTCCCCGACAGTATTACGACGACGACGACGACGGTTGCGTTTGCGATTTTTTCGCTTTTTACGCGATGTCTCTATCTCATCGCCGGACGAAGCTGTGTCTGTTTGAAAAGTTTTGTTTACATCGCCGGTCGTTGACCCGCGCGCAGGAATGCGAACAGGTGCGCTGCGGCCAGGTGTGCGATAATCGGCCGTTGACCCCGAGCTTGCGGGGCGTGCGGGGCGCGCGGGGCTAGTACGCGAGCGAGCCGCACTCCCGCGCGGCCCGTCGTCAGTGCCGCTCGAGGCTCCGCTGGGGTCGGACGCACGCCGTTTTTCGCGCGCGGCGTTGTTTACGCGCGCGTGCGTAATTACGCGCGTATTGATGTTGGATGTTTTTATTTTAGATAAGTCTACGTAGGTGGTCCAGCCGTCCTCGGTTGTTATCTTCACCTTTTTAGGCTTGGCTGGCATCGGTCCAGGCAGTTGGATGCCCCGTTTCCGCGCTTCTTTTTGGAAGACGGGGCATCTCCGATCATTGGCCGTATGTGATCTGCCACAATTGGCGCAGATGGCAGGGGTGTCTCTCGGCTTCGGGCAATCGGAGGCGGCATGGTTGCCCCCGCATTTTACGCATTTGATAGGGCGGTGGCAGTGCGTAGATGAGTGCCCATAGGCTTGACACCTATGGCACTGTGCCGGTCCGCTTCGTCCCCTCCATGCTTCGACGCTGATCCCAGGCATGTACAGGATCTCGTCCAGCTGGTACAGGGTCTGCAGCTCCTTCGGGTCCATCTTGTCCAGCTGGACGAAATAGATGCAGTGTGGGCGGCTTCTTAAAGGCGGAATCAGCCTGCAGAATTGCACTGGGAAGCCTCTCTCCCTCAGTGCTTCCGCCAGTTCCAGCGGTGGTGTTGTGGACGGTAACCCCCGTATTCCCACCTTCGTAGGGAGCTGTTGTACGGGGGTGTACGCGTACCAGTGGATGCTGTGGTTGTCTGCGGATGCTTCGATTAAATAGCGTTGCACTATTCTGTACTCATTTCCGTCGCGCGGAATGAACCGCACACCTTTGCCATACGGTCGGGCGTTCGGCGCTTGACCGATGAGTTGTTTTAACTTTGCAAAGTGTGCGGTCCACTCCGGCAAGTTTTCCACTACTATTGGTGGATAGGTGCTTTCGTTCTTCTTCTTATTAGCGGCGGCTGCGTTTGTTGGCTCTTGTGGCTGGTTCTGGTTGGTAGTGTTTTGATCGCTGGCGGATGTCTTCTTCCCCACCCCCTTATTTTTGCTTTGTGAAGCATAGGTCGGTGGGGGAGACGCTCTCGGCAGTGGTGTTGGCGTTACGGTTGTGAGCCGTTGTTGTTGCTTCGGCTGTGGCTGTCTTTGTGGCAATGGGGGGAACTCTTCCCTCCTTGGCGGTGTAATCAGGTCTTTCCGGGCTTCTATGGTAGCATATGATGTTGCTGTGTTGTCTGGATAGTACACTTCCATCCCGCCTTCCTCGTCGGAGGACACCCTTACCGATGATCGGTCGGGCGTCGACATCCTCGGCAAGGTTGGCGAGCGTGGAGGTTGCGAGTACCTTCTGGTAGGTCTCGGGTCTTCATCTTCTTCGTCGGAGGACTCAGGTGTTGTTGAGTCCTCATCGAGCTTAGGGCGTTTCTCCTCTGGCTCGGGTGGTGTACTGCGCCTTCTTGCCTTAGCGCGCCTCGGTTGGGGCGACGTATGGGGAGTCGAAGCATCGGCAGATGCTGGCTCCACCATACGTGGCCTGGGCTCGGACTGGGCGTCGGCGGCAGCTCCATCCTCCTCTCTACGGGTGCGGATGGACGGCATCGGTTTTAATTCAGCGTTCGCATCAAACAGGTCCCGGGCAACCACTCGGGTCACACCGGTCCGTCTGCTTGGCTTCGGCGGTTGATGGTGGTGGTCGCCTTTCTCCGACATGGCGGCGGCGACAGGTTCTGCACGGTGATGGGCAGGTGGAAGTGCGTTCCCGTGATGTGCTCTCACGCCTTACCCCCCTTGTGCGTGCAACCCGTGCCGGGTGAGACCCCTGGGGGAGGCCCGGCAGAGTGCCCGCAAACGGGGAGGGGCGTGAGGGTCTGCTTCCTGGGTCACTTCAGTTGCACTTAGAGTGCAGTACTCTCGACCCCTTTTCGGAAGAAAAGGGGCGGTAGTACGGTCGTCGGCTAGACGCTGCGTATCGGGGAATCTTGCGGGTAGACTTGAAACACAGAGGCGCGGACGACTTTTTCACCCTGGCCAAACACGCACACGTACACACTCGCCGAGCGCTAGGCGCGACACTGAGTGGTGTGTAGAAAAGGTACACGAACGCGTTTTGACGCACGGCACTCACACGCGGAAATATTAGAATTTGAAAATCGTTGCGGTCTCTGAGACCGCAGGTAGGTGGTTAAGGGTTAACTCACATATTAAAGTTAATGTCATAAATATCTACAATACTGATCGTAACTGTGAAATAAAAGCTGATATAAATCAAATTAGTGAAATGCTTCACGTCTATTATAAATTACCCCGGTTTAAGATTCTTATTTTGGAAGCCTCACAGTATTACAGTTCTCATATTCGAGTTTCTCTTAGTGTTTTTTCTAGTTTACTCTGTAAGTTCACTTTATTCATTCTCTGCAGATTTCAAATAATCTATAAATAATTTCTAAAGGAACATTTAGAATGGAAATTTTTAAAGGCATAATATTTTTTTGAATTCCAAAAGTATGTTATTTACTTTATGAAATTCTTAATTGACATTTATAGAATTGTATAAACTTAATGGTACTAAAACTATGACTCAAAGTATTCTCTTAAAACACTTATGTTATTTTAGGCTACAAAGTAATACGTGAAAAAGATAAATTTTAAAGCATGTACTTTAATTTGAACAGTTTAAAAAAGTACACAAGAAAAAGGAGTGCGCAACACGACGCTGTAACTCATGTTGAAGTCGGGCCAATCTTGCTACTTTTAATTTAAACTAAGAACTTATAACGAGCGCCGCTATAAATGAAAACATCACATGAAACTCGTGCGCTAAAGAAATGTTCATTTGAGCAGCTCTGTGAGTTATTATACGGACCAATTTAGTGTAGATGTGGGTCACCTTGAGATTTTGATATTAAATTATGTATATAGTACTGAACGTTTTATAATGAATAATATGTTTTGAATAAAAAATAAAAATAACAATAATTCCTTGCATCTATGTCAATACCGATTTGATTCAACACTCAATTTAATAAAAGATTTATCGGATTTTATCGCGGTCAATTTGATTAACAATTTTCTTGACTTTTCAGTCACTCTGAGGTGTTGTTCGTCTGACAAAGTTTTTACTCGGTCACCGTCCGTTCTGTACCCGATAAAATCCGTAAATTCTTTTAAAATACAAAACGTATACTTCCCGTTTTCCCCAACCTTGATATTTGCAGAATCACCGAGCTACAGTAAGTGAAACCATTCTTATTAAAAGTAGAAGAAAAAGAAATAATTTTGTATTTTTTGAGTATAAACAAGTAACAATTTTTAATTTCATCATAACCTATTTGTTATTTCTTTTTTAATTATTACTATCTTTTTATTTTTTACTGAGCTCAAAGATATAATTAAACAAAATATATTTCGTCGGTTCAAGAATACAATATTTCATTATTTATATAGTAAACTAAATTAATCGCATTAAAATCCGTCGCATTAAATTCTCTTAATACAAAATTGATTTAGTTAAGCTTAACTGATTTATATTTAAGTAACTTTTACTTAGCTCAAAGACACAAAATCCTTACTAATATTAATTATTGTTCCGACTGATTATATGCATAGAAACTTATAACATTTAACTAATCTTTGATAATTGTTTCAGCTTACCAGATGATCTCGCATAGTGTTATTGCTACAATGCGGATGATTGATGCATGTGGCCTGCTGGCGTCATCCGTGACATCTTGAGCTAACTAATTATTTTCTTGAATTAATGATAATGTGAAGTTTCAAATCAGTTCGTGTCAGCAAACTTAAATAATAGTGGAATGAAACAAAGGAAAAATTCTTAATAAAATTTTGATAGGTAATTTACACAATTATGGATAATATTTTTTATTTTCTAAAATGTGCTGAGATTATTTTATTTAATAATGAATTAATTTTTTTATAAATTATAAAAAACTATGTATGATATTTCAATCTTGGTAAACGAAGGTAGTCTCTCATTTACGGGAAAATATCTAGGGAAGTCCTGCTTACGACACTTCTGCATGTTGGCTCCAGGACAATGTACCCAAAGGAATTACTGAAAAACAAAATGTAACTTCCCGTGTAATCGATTTGTAACGTCTTTATTTTGGACAAGGTGAACACCCTGTTCGTCACATTACTTTAATCAATAACAAAAAAAACATATGTATAAGCTTACAAATTTTACTTCAGGTATCGGATTAAATAAATTTTATGTCAATGTAATAATTTATTAGTACAGTAATAATAGGCAAAAAAATCTTTAATTATAACAGACAGTTAATCCCGTTGACAGACACACATATATACGGCCAGGGCGAGCTTACTATAGCAAAGTCATTAATTATATTTGGGTTAGGAATATTAAAATAGTTTATAAAATAGCGTCTCACCCACGATAACAATTAACTTCAGAAGGTTTTCTCATGTAAAAGATTAAACGTGTTGAATAATAGACTTTGCTAATCTAAGATTATGCGTACATTATTGGCTCAGCTAACTTGAGTAAGCTTCTTACATTGAATAAGAAAGTTTTGCTAACAACCTCGGAAAATGAAGTTGCTGAGATAAATTATAAGGTTAAGACATTAACAATAGTGATATGAAAACGCTACGTCAGCTCTTTGAAGAATACCTTATCAATGTTTCGTTTCGTAACATTCGTAACATTGATTAAGGCTTAAACTTTTATATAGTATTTATTTTGAATATGCATATAGAGTTATATCAATGGAACTTAAAATGTTTCGGAATAATTACCAACTCTATAGTGTAGTATTATAAAAAATCTTTTGACCGCTGGAGTCATTTTACCGGTGGTAGGTCCCCTTTTTACAGGAGACCGTCTGGGTGATCCACCGCGGTGCCTATTTCTACCGCAAGGCACTAGTATGAAAACACTACTGTGTGCCGGTTTGAAGGGCACCGTAGCCAACGTATTTACTGGGTAAACGAGATTTAACATCCTATGTCTCATAGTAGGCAGCGCGTTAGTGATACCAGTATTGCCAATATCTATGGGCGTCGGTCGTTTGGCAATAAAAAAAAAAAATCAGAAATTTCTGGAGTGGAGTCCGAGGCTCGGCAAACGTAGCGTAGGACGCTCTGCGGCAAGACGACATTCGTAAAGTGGCCGGTATGGGCTGGATAAGAATAGCCGAAGATCGAGAGCGGTGGCATGCATTAGGGGAGGTCTATGTCCTGCAGTGGACTGACAAAGGCTGATAACGATGTTGATGTATAGCACATGACGCACAAACACACACGCCAAATTATTACACTTGAATTATGTATTGGCACATTCAAAATGCGATTCTGTACCATTTTTGATATTTTAATGAGTTAAAGATAAAATAATTTTGAAATTGTCACCTGATAGCCTTCAATGAATGCCTTATTAATTATTATTGTGCAAGTTTTTAAAATTTTATGTATGATTTAATTGTATTAAAAATACTTAAATAAAAAATTACTGTACATGGAATTTTTTAAATAATTATTTCCCTTTTTTATTAGACATGTATATTTTTAATATTTCGATGTCCTTAGTTAATAAATTTAAGGTTGATAAATAGTTAACTAAAATTGAATAACTAGATTCTATTTGGGTTTTTAAAGATTTCTCTTGAAGTTCTAATATAATTACGATAAACGGAAACCTCCGTAGCCCAGTGGTGTGGGCGTGTGCTATTCAAACCGGAGATCGTCTATTCGAATCCTGCGGGGCTCAACAAATTTTCAATGTTTAATTGTTGGCAAGTAAACAGACTTCTCAATTAAGTCCTGTTACCTCCGTGAGTTTATTCGTTTGGTTTCCATTTTATCATCATCAGCCGGTGATAGTCCACTCCTGGTCATAGGCCTCCCCTCATACACCCTATCCAAAAGGGTATTTGGACCGTCTCCACCACGCTGGTCCAATGCGTGGTTGGTGGGTGGACCAACTTTTACATGCCCATCCGACCAAGGATCATCACTTATCGAAAATTGGGTGATCCCCAAAATTTTCCCTCACCAACAAAACAAAATGAAATTTTTGATTCTCGCAGGTTCAACCCCGACCTCGGTCCAACATAACATAATCCATTTTTAATTTTTCTGGTTATGTCTTAGGACGTGTTTGGGAAGACGGAGTTGGTCGACCTCCTCTTGGTAGGATCAGATATCGTTTTCGGCAACCTGTCGACGTTAAACCGACGATGAAATATTCGGCGTAGTCACCGCCTGGAGGTTTTGCGATTTGGCGCCTCGCGTGTAAATGCTATAGCACGGCGCTCTCGCGCTCTCGGCGATTGCTCCTCAATATTGCGGAAACGGCTCCTTCGCCACCTTTCACCGGGTTGGGTCTATGGTCCTGTGGGGCACTCGTGTGGTCTGCACCCTCAAAGGTACTTTGGTATGGAGAAGAACCCGGGGGTGTTTGCGATCCGGGCCTGGTGTTCACCATCAGTGTCCCACCCTCCCGGGACCTTGCCAGGGCCTGATCAGAAATCCTCGCGTCGCTCTTCTTTTGGCGCAGATGCAAAGTCTCACTGCTCCACCCAGAAGAAATAATAGGGCGCAAGATGGTGCGCTCCCTTGCTGTGGAATGGGGCTGCGGCTGGTCTGGGGTGCCCCACGCCCCTGCAAGACTTACCCGAAACAAAGCCGCGGAAAGAGACAGGGATGCCAACCCGGTTATGCAGAAAGAGGCCAGGGCCGAAGGTGGCGTTGCGCGCAACCTTTCCCCCTGCCACTGAGCCCCAGGGTCCATGAGGTGCCACCCCGAAAAGGGCTCAGAGGGATGCTGTGCTGTTGTCCAGCACAGTGCCTTAAACGACATAATGGGTGTCCCAGCACACCTGGAAGGCCCGGATTGTCACGTCGCGCTGGGTCGCCAAAGGCTGTTATCATTACCATGGCCCGGCTATGGCGTCTAAGAAGGTAGCAACGTTGGTTTTCCGGTGGGTTATCCTGCCGCTCCATTTTGGCCGGGAGCCTCACATATCCCTGCTTTCCCCGCTCTGGCAGCGGGGAATCAAATCAATAAAAAAGGTGGGATGCCGATCTCCGTGTAGTAGCCGGTTCAAGTTAGCAGCGAGCAGTAAGGATCGGCTTTCTTGGCGTTCATTCAAATAGCCTATGTCTAGTCAGTTGACGGATAGAGGCAGCTAATGATGCAAAAGATTTAAATACTTAAAAAATATAGGCGATTTAAGTATTGAATGTGCAAGAGTTGTAGTCAAACAGTTTAAAATAAAATATACTCGTAGGGTTTCATCATCATCATCATCAGACTGTGTTAGTTCACTGCTGGACATAGGCCTCCCGTAATGAACGGAGAAGTTCCATCAGGGGGATTTGGACCGTAACCCACCACACTGGTTCAATGCAGGTTGGTGGGTGAATAACTAGGAAACAACAATATAAAATTATCGAGTTCTAGCAGGAACCCACGACCTCTGGTTTCTAAAGCACACACTCTGACCACTAGGCTACGGAGGCAGTTAAATATATTCGTGGTAGAAATCTTATACATCCGTGTACATATCATTTGAGCTTCTTTAAAATTTTACCAAATATTTCCGTAGATAACGATTTTATTGACCTAGATCAAATGTATACCACTTTTAGAGGTGTTAAGTTTCCTTTATATGGCGTTGACGAAGCTTTTGTTAATGCCGATATCCATGGACATAAGTGACCCACTTTCCATTAGGTAGCCCAACTGCTCGTCTGCCTCCGTAGGCAAATAAAAAAACAGTAACTTACACAATAAAGCTAAATTGTGGGAATGGTGACAGAAATATGCACCACTCCCAAAACAAACCACATTGGCATTATGTTGTAATAGTCCAGTCATACTGGTTGGTTTCGATTATTATGTATGAGTAATTACGCTTATATTATACGAACATATTTAAAACTATACATAATACGTTATTTTGTCAATCCAAATGCATGAATACGCGAATAATATGATAAAAGGTAGTCAAAAATACAGTAGACCAGTTTTGTTGCCATACATTAAGTATGAAATTTTAAATAAATACGTATCTTAACAAAGTATACATCTATAGTGCTAGCTATACGAAAAATAACTTATTTATATTAAAGAAGTTTTCACTAAACGCCAACAAAAGCATTTAAAAAAATAAAACAATTAAAGGAATATTTAATCGGATTTATTACTTGGATTTGAAATCGCAACCACATAACGCCTCTTGGCAAATATATGTATTATACATTTATTTACTATGCGGCCTTAAAACAATAAAACTCTTACAACTCGTCCCATAATCTTATCTTAATTCTGTCATAACGGTATGTTGCACTTGATTTTATTGCAATTTGAACTTATAACTTTGAAAATAGTTCTCGTAAGATTTTTATTGTTCATATCGTTACATATACTAGAGGCTTTGTTGTAACTGTGTGTAATTTGTGTGTACATTTTGAGCAGAAATATTTGAGCATTTTTTGTTTCAGTTATGAAAGTCCGAACCAAGACTACTTTTCCTATCAGTCATATTTTATTTTGTGCCCAAGAAACTTAGACAAAAACTTAATATTGTCTTTAGCAATATGACTTGCATAGAAAAAATGTTTTTGTTAAAATGATTAAAACGTTTTATGGCAAAAAAAAAAATTTTATTACCTTCAAATTTGGCTGCCTACGAAAATGGAACATATTGTACCCATCCGACGCATGGATCATCTTACTTTTCAAACAATTGATCGGCCCAAATTGCCCTAACAACTAGGAAACAACAATGAAAATTTATTGAGTCTCCGCAGGATTCGAACCCACGACCTTCAGTGTCAAAAGCACACGCCCAAACCACTAGGCTACGGAGGCAGTATTGCCTTTACCAATAAGAAAACTACGATAACTACAGAAGTAGTTTCACCGAAGGATTTCAATATACGACCTCTGCTTTGAAAAGCAAGGACTAATGTTATACCAAACAACTAATAAATACCAAAAATACCATAACAAACGACAAAACAATTAAAATTGGACCAGTACGCTTATTACTGGTACAAGACGCTTCGCTGAAGTACCTTCAGAAATCTTAATAGATATATGTTCATTCATACTCTTATAACGTCACATTTATGTTTTTGCAGTGTAGAACTTAAAAGAAAAACACGTATGGTTTTTCTGTAGCGAAACGAACTAAGTTGGCTGCGTTCCCATATAATTAACAAAGGATTTAAAGATTCCCTTGCTGGCGTACGCTGTTTTTTTAAAGTTACTGACCACTTTTTAGCAAATAACGCATTTTATGCCTTCGTTATTTGGTTCACATCTAATGTTTAATTTAATTAATTCCTTCGGTATTAAAACATTAATAAATATAATAGATCATATACCCTCATATACCTCATAGATCTTTTAGGTAGAAATAGGCCGTTATATTTATTCAAGTTGGTTAAATTGTTTTAATTTAATAGAACTTTCTTATTATTTTATTTTTCTAAAGGGATCTTCGTGTTAACATAAATTTCTGAAATAAGTAGTCTACAGACGGCTGAACTTACGTGACATCTGTTTTAGTACTGCCTAATTTTATACCTATCGGCAGTCCTTTACAAGGACGATATAGATAACAGCATCGTTCAGATGTTTTGTAGAACAAATTTTCAGTGAAATATCTTATGACAGTTTTATTTTTTAAAAAGAAATCGTTTTGTTTATCACATACAGCCCTTAAAGATTACAGTGTTTACGGGCATTGAAGAACTCGATCAAATCCGAATTGACACCACTCAACAAACTAATATATTTTTGTTGAGTGGTGTCGGTTCATTTGCATAATGCCCTTCACTAAGAACATTAGGAGGGCATCATGAAATTTAAACTGTAAAGTACCGAATTAAAAACAATAGTATTTTTATTTGATTTTCCTCATATTGTCTCATATTATTTTTAAAAAAGTCTAAAACATAAGTAAATAATAAGTTAAATTCTTCTTCCCGTAACAAACAACAAGACAAAGTAAGAAACAAGATCTCATTTTCTATTATTATAACAATCCATTAATATCTACCAGTGTAATGCAGCTTATGGCTTTATTTGGTAAAATTTATATTTTCATATTAATGTTGCGAAAGTAACTTTGTCTGTATGTCCGTCCTTACTGTCTAAACCAGTGATAAATGTAAAAACTTAGAATAGACTTCATGAAAAGACATAGGCCTAATGGCCTATTGCAATACATAATATTATTGCGATAAAAGTGGTTGGAAGGGTTGAAATAGTAGAGTATAAAAGTTTCTGGCGCTGGCCCTAGGGGACGCCCTGGAGCCCAGAGTAAGGGCGATGTTTTCTGCCTGTCTCGTTCAAGCCTTGATACCAGAGAGGTGAAAGACGGACAGACTCGTACTCATTCAAAAGGAGGGGCGTCCTGCGGACTCGCCCTCCGTCTATAGGCCGATCGTGTTGTTGGACGATGTGGGAAAACTCTTTGAGAGAATCGTGGTGGCTCGCATCGTCCAGCACCTGGAGCTCGTCGGCCCAAATCTGGCGGAGTGGCAGTATGGCTTCGGCAAGGGCCGGTCGACCGTCCACGCGGTGCTGCAAGTCAGGTCCCTGACGCAGGATGCGGTGTCCCGGGATGAGGGTGTTTTGGCGGTGTCTCTTGACATCGCCAATACTTTTAACACCCTTCCCTGGACCTGCATAAAGGAGGCGCTCCGATCACGGGATGACTCCGTACTTGCAAAAAGTGATTGGGGCCTACCTGTCGCATCGACGTGTCGAGTTCCCCTGCCGAGATGGCCTCCGGACCGTGTGGAGTTCCACAGGGGTCGGTGTTGGGACCGCTTCTGTGGAACGTTGGTTTTGATTGGGTGCTACGTGGTGGCAATATCGAGGGTGTCGACGTCATTTGTTACGCGAACGACACCCTCGTCCCCACCCGTGGCACCAATTTTCGCAGTGCTGTAATTCTCACCACTTCCGGGGTCGCTTAAGTAATTGGGTGCATCCGGCGGTCGCCCACATTATCGTTTGCGGCGCCCGCGTCGACGTCAAGCCGACAATGAATTATCTCGGCCTAGTCCTACACCACCGATGGAAGTTGTGCGCCCATTTTGAGCGCCTTGCGCTAGTGTGGCGAGAGCAGCAGCAGCTCTCGGCAGACTGCTCTCCAACATTGGAGGACCCAGTAGCTCCCAACGCCGCCTGAAAGCCGGAGTCGTTAGGTCCATGGTCCTGTACTGGGCACCGAGTGGGCCGACAACCTCCAAAGGAGAGTACCGTGGTACTGAGGAGAACCCAGAGGGTGTTGGCTATCCGGGCCGTCAGGGCTACTGGACCATCTCTGGCGAGTGGCGTGCCTGTTAGCTGGCTCCTTTCCCTGGGACCTAGATGCAGAAATCCTCGCGTAACTCTTTTTCTGGCGCGAGGAGGCAAGGTCGCGTGGCTGCAGGCCAGACCCAGAAGAAATAAGGGGCGCAGAAACGATTTGCGCTCCTTGCAATCAGAAGTGGGAGCTGTGGCTGGGGCACCCCAGCGCTGGCGTCAAACAGTTGAAGCCATACGCCCCGTTCTTAAGTGGTGGCTGGAAAGAGGACATGGCTCCCTAACATTCTGCGTGACGCAGGTTCTCTCGGGTATTGCTGTTTTGGGAGGTACCTGTGCTGCGTGCCCGATAGGAAGCCTACAGAGTGCCACCGCTGTGGCGTAGTGCCGAGGAGACGGCCCAACACGCGCTGGAATAGTGCCTGGGTCGAGCAACGCCGAGAGCTGCGTAGTGACGGCACGACCTTTCGCTTTCTGCCGTAGTGCGCAGGATGTTAGAGAGCGAAAGGTCGTGGGCGCCGTCATTGCTTTCTGCGAGGACGTGATGGCCGGAAGGAAGCCACGGAAAGAGACAACGAGGTCTTTAGCGCCCTGGCTATCCGCAGAAGAAGGCCAGGGCGCCGAAGAGTGGCGTACGCGGGCAACCTTCCCCTGACACTGAGCCTCTGGGCGGCCGGCAAGAAGGTGCCGACCGCCCAGAGAAGCTCAAGAGGGCGGCGAGCTGTTTGTACCGGCACGGCGCCTAAAGCGACGTTCCAGGTGTTCCAACACACCCGGAGAGAAGAGGCACGAGAGAGGCGAGGGCCACGTCGCGCCGGGTCGCCAAAACTCAGCACCGCGGCCCCGGCTACAGCGACACGAGAGGAACAACCGTTGGTTTTTAGTGGGTATACCGGCCGCTCCATCTTGGTCCGGAAGTCCGTGTCATATAAATATTAATAATCTAAATAATACGTTATAGGTAATACGTGAATACCTAGTAATTCATTTCACGGCCCTTTTTAACGTTGGCTTTAAAGTTTGAAATATATTGGGTTTAATTAAATTAGGAATTGTATTATAGTCCAAGATAAAAAGCCAAGAGCGTGATACGAGAATGGTGCAATGCTCATTCGGGACACGTACAAGTGAACTTTGCAATTTTTACAAGTCGTCTTCTCCGTGTGCAAATTGAAATGAGCACGCTTATGCTATAAACTTATGAAAATGGACCCGTTTCGCTGTCACATTTATATCGTGACTTACCACTTACTAGATTATGTTAAATTTAACGCATGAAATTAACAAAAAGTAAAAAATGGGGAGATTCAATGGTCTATGTCATTCTGTCGTAACTTTTCGAAAAAAAACTATGCGTGGTATAGTTGCCTATACAAATTTATTTACCTGAGATATCATACTCTTTTAAATGCCGTATTTCCTAGTTGTTTTTTGGTTCAGATCGATCCAGTGCCATCTCACCTTAGAGGTCTTCAATAAACTGAATCCTTTAGTAAATTGTGTATCAATTTTGTATAAATTGTGTATAATGTGAAACATTATTATTTATGAATAATATGGCAGTTGAAAGTTTCCATACCACGCGAACTAGTCCATATTAATATATTCTGAAAAGCACAAATGCAAGTTAAAGAAATAATTTCATTATTTTACACAAATCACATAAAAAATCGGCTAAGATTTCAGCTATTTGTAAATTGTAAAAAAGTCCCTGAAAAGTATATATCCACAACTAATCCTTGACATAATAACAAATTAAAGCAAAAAATAAGGCTTAAGTTAACTATTTCAAATAACAACTTTAGAGTGAAAAGTTAAATTACCCCGCCCGCCATCTTTAAAATTTCAAGGACACTGCTTTTAAGTCACAATCAGAACAAAATATTTAAAGGAAGAGCTGAATTTGAAATATTAATCTGGAATCAATCTCCTTTACTCGGCGTCATTTCCTCCTCAAGTCTTATAGTTAACAAAGTAGTTCACTGAGAAAAATGTCTGTCGAAATTTTAAAGTTGTGAAATATCTAAAATTATGTAAGCTTTCTTTAATGATTACAGTTCCTAGCTATATGCTCATAATACTTTCTTTAACTTGGTATTAATTTTTGTAATTAGTAAAATAATATTCATTAAATTATTTTATGACAACTGAAGCAAAATTTAATTATTAATTCTGGTATAAATATAATCACATGATAATTATATCAGTTTTCCACTGCAGGGTTTCTGTGTTCCTATTTTTTATACTAGCGACCCGCCCCAGCTTCGCACGGGAGCTATGCTTATAGAAAATGTACCTACAATATTGAGCATGTGTTATACATATAAACCATTTTCTTCAATCAGTCTATCTATAAAAAAAACGTATCGAAATCCGATCCGTAGTTTAAAAGATACAAGCATAAAGGGATATAGGGACAGAGAAAGCGACTTTGTTTTATTCGTCATGACTCTTGAGAATAGCTTGTATATGTGGCTCGAAATTGAAATCAGTCGGTAATTTTTAAGCAGGGTATTGTCACCCTTCTTAAAAAACAGAACGACCTCACCTTCAAGCCTCGCCTTGGGAGAATTACCCAGTTGAAGAACGGAGTCGAATAACTTCCGTAATTCACCTAAAACAGGGTTGCCCCTGCTTTAAGGAGCTCGGTAGTAATTCCATCCTTTCCAGCTCTTCCCCCCTTGAGCTGCTTAAGAGCCAGACTAAACTCATCAAAGCTGATGTTAGAAAGCTTACCGGAGAGGAGCCTGTGGCGCATACAATTTGCTATAGAAATTTTCGATCCCAGATCAGATATCAGACTTAGAAAAACAGCGGTACGCTTACTCTTGCAAAACCCTTTACCCACGTCACGTATGCAGTCTATTAGCATCGAGTGCCCTGTCAACTGCCATTGCGGTTTTTGATGTGTTAAGGGCATCGGTTTTTTAATTCCTGTTGGAATTTTTCAGAGCCCATCACGGTTGGCCGGAGGTTAGGTCGTAGAGTAGACTTTATCAGGCGGGCCTGCTTTCAGTGGAAACCCATGTTTTATACCTATTGATCACAAAGACATCTCTGAATGTGTTTCTGGTTCGTCATGATGATATCTATCACGTTCCTCGTCACAGTATCGGGACTTCCTTTTCCCCCTGACACTGAGCCCCTAAGTGGCCTGCCACCCAGAAAAGGGCTCAAGAGGGTCTCGTGCTATTTGCTCCGGCCCGGCACCTAAAGCGAAAGTCCGGGTGTCCCAACTCACCCGGAGAGAAGAGCCCGCGAGGGCCACGTCGCGCCAGCGTCGCCGAAGACTTCCATCAGTACCCGCGGCCCCGTCTACAGCGACATGAGATAGGAGCAACCATTGTTTTTTTAGTAGGTATACCGGCCGCTCCATCTTGGGCTGGGGAACCCTACATATCCCTGCTGCCCCATTACTCCGGTGGTGGGTAATCCTTAACCTGGATTTTTTCAACGGGAAAATAAATTAATAAAAAGCTACTACACGGAGATTGCCATCGCACCTGGTTGACCATCTACCTCGGCAATCTCGTCGACTAGGGAACACGGACTGTGCCTTCCCAAATGCGGCCAGAACCTTGTTGGCCCATAGGCAATCAGTTCTTCTAACCGGCCCACTGCCACTTCAACGAGCAAATTTTTGCACTATATCGTTGACTTTAGTCTTTTAACAGATGATTTTGTTACGAATTTTATCAGTCAAAGAGACTCCATAATCATTGCAATTTGATCGCACGAGGTTTTTATTCTTGTGCCATAACTATTTTCTCAAATGTCTATTAAAACACTTTTCACAAAATTATTTAAAAAATGGGACCAAATGATATAACATACCTATTATTTAAAAAAAGAATGAATAA
The DNA here is from genome assembly GCA_029286875.1 of Lamproptera curius. Classification (NCBI taxonomy): domain Eukaryota; kingdom Metazoa; phylum Arthropoda; class Insecta; order Lepidoptera; family Papilionidae; genus Lamproptera; species Lamproptera curius. The sequence continues at coordinate 2,085,995 of JAGSMT010000023.1, forward strand.
AATCGGAGCACTGGAAGCAGAGTGGAACTCCGAACTGAGTACTTTCTTCTTTTGGGAAGTCGGTCAAAACACACTATTTTCCTATTCCATACTAAACTGTATCTCAGAATTTAAATAATTAAAATATAGTAAATATATCATCTACATACGTCGTATAAAATCTTTGATGAATGAAAAAATGAGCAATGAGGAGGAGCATAATTAGGAAACAATAAGCAACCCAATTTCTAAACTATTCATTTGTAGCACTCTTCTTATCATAATATATTCAAAATTTTTAGTAAAGTTTTAATAAAGGAGGAAAATAACAAACTTACGGAGTATTCTAGTAGGATATTCTATTAGGATAACTGCCTCCGTAGCCTAGTAGTATGGGCGTGTTCTTTAGAAACCGGAGGTCGTGGGTTCGAATCCTGCGGGGACTCAACAAATTTTAATTGTTGTTTCCTAGTTGGTTACGGCAATTTGGGCCAATCACCCAATTGTCTGAAAAGTAAGATGATCCATGCGTCGCATGGGCACATAAGAAGTCGGTCCACCCACCAACCCGCATTGGACCAGCGTGGTGGGATACGGTCCAAAACCCCCTAACGGATATCTATGTTCGGCAGTGGACTATTACAAGCTGATAATGATGATGATAATGATGATTTGGATATTATTTTTAAGTAACTTTCTTGTTACAATTTATGTGCAGAACCTGCTAGTGATAAATATGAAATTAAGAAGTGATTATCAAAAGTAGCCACAGCTTCGTTGTCAGTAAAATGTTAATGTTGTACGTCACAAAAAAACCCTTAAATATTATTTGTAAACACCCATGTTTGTCGTCTAAATTTGTATGAAGGTAAGTCAATTTGGCCTACAATAGGTTCAAGTGAAATATTGAATTTGTGTATTTTTAGCAACCTATTCAACTTTGGGGTAACTCAATCTGAGTGTTCAACCTATCTCCGCCTCTGGAGACCAATAATAAAAAAATTGACGATTTGTATTACCCAAGCGTTTTTAAAAATAGAATTTTTTCCAATTCATCACTATCCTTTTACATTTCTAGCAGTTTGCCCAGAAAATTTTCATTTGTTTTATTATGCATTTTTATCGTAATAATGAATGTCTCTATATCTCACATGATGTACGTATACTATTTATTTTACTTAATAATATTGTAGGTAAATATGATTACCTAATACGTATGTGTATAATTGACAAGGTGTTTTTCAACATACGTTTGTTAAAATACTATAAATATAGACATATTTTTTAAATTTAACTATTTAACTACAGTCATTTAAATTAAAACACACGACAAATTAAACCTTTAAAAGAATTTTCTCATCGCCTTCAACGTTATAGCGGCCTTTAACAGTTATGAAAACCATGTCGAGTTTAAGTACACCCCTAATGGTTTTCTGATCTCTCCACTTGCGCATTAAATCGAAACATGATTCCACTTTGTATCTAAAAGGTAACGGGGATCGTAAAAGCAAATCTAAATGGAGAACGTGCAAGGATTTTACAGTGCCAACATAATTGGACCGGACTCACCATTGTATTACAATCTGTTAGAAATCGTCATATGTATGAATGACGATCTAGTCCACATCAAAGGCGATTCATAGCTGTCACAATATACTATTAAGTTATGTCAAAACTCACTTTTTAGCAGAACATCCATAACTATAAATTAATTTAGTTAATAACAAATCTTTGCAAATTAAGGTTTCGTGTAATTGTGTAAAAATAATGTTTAAGTTCTTTAAGGTGTTTTAAAGTAAAGGCGTTTACAAGTTACTTCAGTGAGTCCTACAAAGTTATGACCTTTTAGATGCTCCTGTAGAAATGTCTGGAACAGAAATCATGTTAAAGGTGTTAGATTTCCTGTCGTAACCAGAGGAAGTTTTAAAAGTCATAGTCAAATATCTTTATTAATTTTAATATCTCTTATTGATTAACAATTAATGTACTACTAGTTCGGAAATGAAAGCCTCTGACCCAAGAAGAACCAGCGTAAGCTCACCAAATATAATAAGAGAAGGCATCGGGCGCGCTGATTCTATTCTCCGAGATTATGCGGATGGCACTACTCATGCATGGTGTGAATATGTAAGAGCAGTGGAGATCAAATATTGTATCATTGCTCGGGCAAAATGATGCTGTTGGTGGTACGTAGCATCGAGGTCACCGCAGTAGAATGGAATCCTAATAGAGTTTGTAGTATGTCCCATTGCCTCTAGATGATAAGTTTGTTAAGTTCGTTAGGAAAGTAGGAAGTAGATTAGCTAGTATCACGTTATCCTAGATGTAAGTTTTAGGTTTGAGACGACTCTGCATCAGCGACCAGCACTGAAGAATCGAATGTTAACACGGCCGTTACCTTTAAGGTCTCATGAAAATTATATGTACTAGCGTGGATGGGTGTACGTAGGCATTTCTTTGTTAAAAAGGAAGGTATCGATATATCCTAATAAGCACTTAGTAACATTCAATTTAAATTTTTAGTAGTCATAGTTATAATGTTTAAATATATGTTCACCGTCGCTTTTAAATATTGGAGCTGTTTTAATACGATAAACTGGTCTTAAGTCATTAATCTTATACATGTCTGCTTCCAGAAACACGTACAAGTTTTCAATAAAATATATATTTAAAATTAAAGTTTTACAAACCCTCTAATCAAATTGATAACATTTTTTCTGCTTATTTTTCCAATTAAACGTTCCTTCGGTAAATTTTGAATGTATAACACAAACGTTTTCTATTTTAAAAAGTAAATATAAATCATTGACAAATGTTATGTTTTGGATTACTGATTTAAAGGATCACTTTGACGCTTCAATTTGATCGGAAGCAAATTGTTATTGCTGGACGAAAGCCAACTCTGCAGACTGGAATTTAGGCAATTAATGAGATTTCCACTCTAGACGGCGTTAGTTAAGTTTCACTCTGACATGAATATAAAACTTTATAAGTGCGCTAGTACGAATTTTAAAATAAAGGCTGTACAAATTTCTAACATGTGCTAGACAAAATTTTATCGTTTTCCTCCGACGCCATATTGTGGTTCGGTTAAGTTTTATTATTTTCAACTTGATTACACGAAACTGTATAATCAAGAAAATATATTTGTCGTAACCCTTTAGCCGCCGCCATGGCCTAGCGGTATTAGCCCTTGCTTTATAAACCACCCAATGTCTAAGAAGTAAGATGATCCATGCGTCGGATGGGCATGTAAAAAGTCGGTCCACCCACCAACCCGCATTGGCCCAGCGCGGTGGGATACAATACAAAAACGATAAAGGAACAGACGTGCATGAGGGGAGGCCGATGATCCAGCAGTGGACAAACTAAGGCTAGTGAGGATGATAACCCTTTACACGTGCCGACATATGTGAATCATTATCTATTATCTCTGAATCAGAAACTCGTCATATTTACGTAAGGTTACGCAAATTCATACTCTCCAATAATATTAATGTTATGTAAACCATCAAGTTACTATTACTACCATATAAATTGCTTACGCCAAATATTTGAGCACAATCATCATAAATTGGCACGAAATGGGAAAATTAACAATTCATGTTATAACTATCTATGTTGATATAGCATAACTCATCCTTTCCTTATATTTACTTCTAATTAATATTTCATTGATTTTTTTTCTCTGACTGATCTTGTGTCGTGCTTTCGTATATAAATGTTCAAGACTTTAGTACAATGGGTTCAATATTTATTATTTTTGATTTGAAGAAAATTATAGAAGACGTTATTCAACTGAACTTGATTTTATCAATTTATCTTAAGGTTGGCACAGTACAATCGTGAATAAGATTACATTTATTATCAAATATAATAGATCATTTTATAAAAGTTATTGGACATTTTAAGATTGAATTTAATCATATACGATTAATTCGTAAAATTACTTTAATCAAGTAATTTGTAGGATTCACTTAATAAAAGGAACTATATTACACACTTCACATTTATAAAAGCTAAATAATATTATAGTATACCAAAGACGTCTGGTATACATTATGAACACATAATAAATATACATATTATTTTTAAATATAATATTAATTATAATAATAAATAATAATATAAATTATATTTTTTAATATACAGTAGATACAGTAATTTACAATTAAATTAATATATCATTCAAGATTACTCGGTAGCTTTTTAAAAGAGATATATTTATAGACACGGCTAATTATTTGCGTACAATTTAAGCACCAGAAATAATGTGATTAATCAGAGAACCGGAGTCACTGACATAGCTAACATAATTAATATGCTGAAGACAGTCATAAAGGCCGCAGAACTGACGACCGCTGGAGTCAGCGAGTTTTGGAGTGGAGACAAGTCTGTGCAATGGTAGCGATGTAATTCGCAAAGTGGCCGGTGTGGTTGGATAGGAATGGCCGCAATGGCGTGCATTCGGTGAGGCCAGCAGTAGATTGACACAGGCTGATGATCAAAAACTTAAACAAATAAAAGCCGATAAAATCAGTAAATAACTTTGATCAAAATACGTGTTATTCGCGACAATGCAATAAATTAGCATGCTAATTAAATTATTTAGCTACTGATTTAATTTTGTAACGAAATATACACTCTAAAACATCACCCGAATACCAGTGGTTTTAATTAGTGTGTATACAGTACAAGAGGTCATAATCGCGCTAAGATAAAAGTGCAATTCTAGTATTCGTAGACAAAGCTCAATACTATCTCGACCAGCTCACAGGTGAATTGGCAAGAAGCCATGTAGCTTCACACACCAGATCCTTTGAGTATCTATTTTCGATATTGCAGTCAAACAAATAAATGTAATTGAGTACAACTTTACCGTTATGTAGAGATCATTTTGATTAAGTGAATACAAAAAGAATATTGGAGTGTCTGTTTATAACATTGAAATACCTGTTTTTAAAAGAGTTCATTGTGATATATAAACAAACATACATATAACAAAAATACATTTTTTTCTGTCTGTCTGTCTGTTTGTTCTTGCTAATCGCTAGAATGGAAAGCCCAATTTAGACGGCACTTTCGTTGGAAGATAGATTATGTAACAATTAGTGACTGCTTTACATGCCTACCACGTGCCAGAGATGACTTTTGACGACGGGACGTGGTCCTTCACTACTGGTCGTATGAGGAAACTCCAAGTCATTCAGCGAGCTATGAATAGGGCTACGCTCGGAATTTCTCTACGTGATAACGTGCGTAATGCGGACCTCCAAATCCGCAGAAGAACGATGGTGGCCGACATACAGTTGTAAAGCTGAAATAGAAATGGGCCAACCATATAGTTTGTAGATCTGATAACCGATGGGAACCAAAAATTCTCGAGTCGCAGCCTGGTACTGGTCATCGCAGTGTAGGTCGACCCCGTATGGGATCGAGCGACGACCTGTGCGAATGTACAGGAGTTCAGTGGATACAGGTGGCACCGTAACGTGCCTCTTGGCAGCTCAAAGGGAAGGCCTTTGTCCAGCAGTGGACTTTTTTAGGCTGATACAATGATGATGATACCACTCTGATGAAGTCACGGGCTACAGCTATTCTATAATGAATACAGCAGCATTTATGTTGATTAACCATATAAAAAACTTGTATTCCATTATAATCATATTGAACTGAATAAAATAATCATTATCCCCTTAACATATTTTTACATTTAACTTTAACACTTAAACAAAAATGATTTGCTAACAAAACGTGGAATTATACAAAATAAAAAAACACTTGTTTTTATTGCTCAATATAGCCTTAGTCTATTTAAATTCATTATTTAGCAGACCAGTCGTCTTTTGTTTTTTAGAACTAAGCATAATACATTTTTACATAAAAAATTACAAATCTTGTATATGTTATGCTAAATAGCGAATATTTACTTACATTAAGAATTTTTAACGATGTTGAGTAACACCGTCTAGACTAAAGTTTCCGTTTAGTGTCTTCAGTGCAATGTTAAAATATTTTCTATGCATATTTTTTAAAACTATTCTGTATACCATTTACAAGATCCATCATCAATTATTTTCCCGAAACAAAATACAGGACTTTAAAAAGAAATTTAATTTGAACAAAAAATTATGACTGACATCAAACAGTGTGTAAAGTTTTCACGCAATATAGAGCAGGTCTGGGCTGCTTTCTGTCTTTTTTTGCACTGCTTATTTCTTTTACCACGGTTTAAATCTCTGATATCTTTTAAGGTATTCATTTGATCAAAATATCGTCTATGGCACGATTTGTGTACATAAATTAAAAATTTTTCAAATGCAATAACTTTATTTAAAATTATCATTAACATCATCATCAGCCTCCGTCCTCTGCTGGACGTTAGCCTTTTCAATGAACGCCGAAAACAGTTGTTCCTTGCTCGCTGCCAATTTAAATTTAATGGTATTAGCTTAAATAAGCTGTAAATACGCCTGGTTGCATTGAAATATTTACTGTGGGTTATTTTTAAACTATATAAATATATACGCTCCCTGAATTTATTGTAAACCGATTCAAGTAGTATAATTATTTAAAACATAGCTTAACTCTATCTCTTAAGGCTTAGCAGCATTTGCAATTAAATAGCTGTTATTCTCTTACGTTGTCTATTAAATTACTTATCACAACATTATTTCATAAATGGAATAAAATTACAGCTAGTACCAAATTAAAAAAAAGAATAAACAAAATCAGAGCATTAGGAATGGAGCTACGAGGTAACATAACTACTTAGAAGCAAGTGGTAGGTATCAAAGCAGCATTACACTAGAACTTAATTAGACTATAGCAAATAATGATGTTATGGTACCAGTAGAAACGTGGTTATCCGGGATGGCACGTAAATTTATAAAGATGATATTTCACATTTTTTATTTCAGAAGTTGATGAAGAACGAATAAAACGATAGAAAATATTTTATTATCCAAAATTTAATTTAGAAAATATTTGAAATTATAAAGCAGGCTAATAGCACATGATGCTCTTTTTTGTGTCTCACAAAAACTGGTATAATAAATAACCATTTCTTATTCAGTCAACAAACTAAGTTCTCCCTAAATAATTTACGTTCGATATCGAAACTATGGGACGGCCAACTCATTGAATGTTGAATATGCATGAGCTATATTGACTCCCGCAATCAGTCCATCGGGTATTTGTAAAAAGTCCATTTCGGATTCGGTATCATTCGAAATTTTGCAGTCAACGATAGCCTTTAACTGACGTAAGTTTTTTTTATTTATAAAATGGCAACCTTCTTCGATAAACGACACGTTACAAAAGTTTGTAAAGAATATTGGACCTGAATCCTGCATCTACTTTTCTCTGTTTTTTTACTACATTTCAAAAGGGAAATGCGGTTTTGGCCAACGTATTACTTGTATAGTAGGCCCTGCGCCTGGTATTTCTTCGGTCATGTCTCTTATTTATTCCATAGACTGTAAGCGTGAAAGAAATATATGCTTTCTTAAATTTGCACAAACGTATGTGCGCACACCACACATTTTGTGGAGATGACTTATGTGTAACAGTAACAGAATTTTATAGCCAATACGGGTATGAGATTCTGCTATCTTTTTTGTGATTTAATCAAAAAAATTATGAATATAGTTTAACATCATTTTTATTTCGCCATTATAGCTAAACTCGGCATAATGTTAAGTACATAAGGACTGACTCAAAAATATTTCTAAATTTCAAGGACACACTGTTGCATCATTATCATTAGCCTGTGTCAATCCACTCCTAGACATAGGGCTCCCCTAATGCACACCTTCTCCATTAGGGGGTTTTTGGACCGTATACCACCAAACTGGTGCAATGTAGGCCCAGATTGTCCTAACTAACCAGAAAATAACGATAACACTAAGTTGGTTTCGAACCGCCCGCGGATTCGAACCCACGACCTTCGGTTAAAAAAGTAGGCCCAATACCGCTAGACTACGGAGGCATATATACATATGTATTATTAATTTTACCACCACTGATGTTCTACTTATATTTGAAAGTTACATTTAATGTGTTTTGATGTATTATTTTAGTTTTAATCGTAACCATTACCCAACTACTTTCAAAGGTAGAAGGGATCATAAAAGGCAATTTTAATGTGAAACGTGCAAGGATTTCATGCTGCTAATATAATTAGATTGGACTCGCTATTGTTATAGATGATGTTAGAAATCTAAACACAAACATTATTATATTATATTTTATCTTAAAAACATGTATTACGTGTAGCAGTCCACCGGTTGTAGTTGAACAAACGTCGACTTTATTAATTATATTATAATTTAATTATGATCTAAATTACTGAAACAGTTAAAAGGCCAAATAATTCCATGACTCTTTTTTAAATGTAAGTATAATTGTGGAATGCGTTTACTTTAGAGGTTAGCGTTATTGATATTGGATATTGATTGATTACACTCCTAGTGTTATCTTAGTCCCAGTTTATAAATCTTCTATGAACAGGAGCTGATTCAAAAGCGTTCTCCTAAAAGTTTTCTATTAAAACGTTAGCTACAATGGGGTGATTGGACAGCCCATAGCTACACCGTACCCATCCTCCATTTCCACAAATATATCCATATGTTAGAATGTTTTAAAAGTTTAGCATACACTGTCAACACGATACTTTCTTTAGACGGCCATGATTGAGATGCAGTCCTCTATTAGTAAGCAAGTTAATAAAGATCGGCATTCAACGATGACCATAATTTTATTACGAGTAAATTGTAGGTGTTAATTCTCACTAACGTAATGGTAAGAATCCTTTACATGCGTCTTTGTTTGTCCTCTTAATGGCGAAAGATTATTAAAATAAAACTAAATTAATAAATCCCTATAAACTAAAACTTAATTTTTTATAAGGCGTAAAAAGGTAAGAAATATTATAAAACTGATTTTATATCAATATTAATTTTGTGTAACATTCAATGCATTTTTGTTTAAATATATCGTTATTAGTTAATTTTATACATTCTTTTAATCAAATCTATATATGTTAGATTTTAAACATTTCTTTTTCGAGATTTAATGTATTCGCATCCCCATTCTAATCGTAATTAAGTTGTGAATGCACCAAGGCCCCTTCTAATATCCTGAATGGTCTCCTCAGAGAGGGCTGTACAACTTGTATATTGCTTGTACAATAACCTTATATAGTATACAGCCAAAATATGAGTTGAACTTTCATAGATGCAAAGCAGCGTTTACTTTTACTTTTTTAAGTCATTTTATTAAGTGTGAATTACACTTCATATAAAGACAAAAAAAAACTATAATTAACTATTGCAGCTAATAATATTGAATTATTAAACCTTAGTAGGTAGTATTTGTGGTGTGAAATCTTGTTGTAATGTACAGTCAGAATAGTATTTCTAATCATCATCATCAACAACAGCCTGTGATAGTCCACTGCTGGACGTAGGCCGCCCCTAATACACATCTAACCATTAGAGGGTTTTTGGACCGTATCCCACCACGCCGTTCCAATGCGGGTTAGTAGGTGGACCGACTTTTTACATGCCCATCCGACGCATGGATCATCTTATTTTCAGACAATTGGGTGATCGGCCCAAATTGCCCTAACCAACTAGGAAACAACGATGAATATTTGTTGAGTCCTCGCAGGATTCGAACCAACGACCTCTGGTTTCCAAACCACACGCCCATACCACTAGGCTACGAAAAATAGTCGCGATACTGACGTTTTGTGTCTGTGTGTATAAAAATCAGGTTTAAAATATAGCGAGAGCGGGCTCTCTGTAAGCCGCTACCCGGAACGGATCTCTGCTCGCGAATGATAAGTGTTGTGCATCAGTGAAAGTATTAGTGTGTTGAGTTGTTTAAGGCGGTGTTGAGACATCGGCAGGTTCGTACGAGACATCTTGTGGCTGTCGTCGGGGTCACGTGTGCCATTTCAATTTTTTTAAGAATTTCATCGCGTTTAGTACTGTAACTCTCTCTACTCTACATTTTCCTCCAGACGTTTTAAACTCTAGTCACGAGACAAGTCTAAGTCTAAAATGCGTCAGTATTTTTAGTAAAGTAGGATAAAATATTTATCATAGTTTTATTAAACGCGTGCAGTATTTGCGTCAACATCAGAAAGTATTGCATATCCTTACATTTTCCGCTGTAAAGTACTGTATTTTTATTATCTTTTACACTCGTTTTTCATTTTATTTTTTCCGCGACGTAAACCATAATTTCAATGTGTACTTCTCACCCTCGACAGCAGTCATAATTAAGTTGCGAATGCTGAGAGACCTCTTCTAATTTCCTGGATTCAAACCTCTAATAAAGGGTACCTACGCCACTCGTGCAGCCTCGTGGGTTGACAAAATAACTAACCAGTTTTTTCTGGATGATGAATTCAAATGATGTTTTATCAGGGATAATAAAAGCATGATAAAAATTTATATGCAAGAGAAATATTTCAAAGAATAACCTATGCAAAAAGTTTTTTTGGCAAATAAAGATTAAAAATAAACTAAAATCATCAGTTGCTTATTGTTATAATGTAAATAAATCAGCTAAGGAAAAAAGTAATCAAAACGCATAATTACTACTTTCCAAGCAACACGGTAATAATGAATTTAAAGTTTCAATCAAATACAGGGTAATGATATTACGGTTTCGGGTCGGGAAAGATCACCTTTTAATCCTAATATGATATACTGAAAAACAATACTTATGCAGAATTAATGACATTTAAACCAATGGCCAATAGGCTAAAAATATATAGCCTCATCTTACTAACTTTACTGATAACAATGTAGTATTTCCCTTTAACTGTAAGAACCTTCAATGAATTATCAGTGATAGAAAGGTCTCAAACACTTGTTGTATAGACAAGAAAAGCAATAACGCTCATACATATTTAACAGTACGGTGCAATTACCTACTTTTTACGGACCTCCAGGAAAAGCATTAGAATTCTCAATACATTTCGGGCTTTAAATGACTTAACTATTTAAAAAAGCAGTATTGTATGGAAGTTTATACATATCAATGATATATATAAACTTTTATGTAGAAATAGACGGTGTATAGTTTCACTCAAATTGCTCAAGTCAATGGTAAATAATACATTTTAGAGTTAGTATTACTATCAGGCAGTCCCGTGACCATGGACAATGGGAAGAGTTTAAAACGTCTACATATATACAACAACACAAAATATTATTCTTACGTTATAATATAACAAGTTAAATATGTTCCATCACTATACATATCACACATATTTGTCTGATAAGCAAAGAAAATCAAACCTTTTTATAATCAGATTTTGATTGATATTACGAAAATCATCAATAATAAAATAACGTTGCAATATTATATTATCTTAATAGATCACATTAGAAAGGACAGACGCAGAAGATCATAAGGTGAATAAAAATTACTATTTTTTAAATCTAGTAATAAGAGCGATGTGAGTAAATTTTGTTTACCGCCAGTCGTTTACTGTTAAACTAATTCAAGTTAATATTTTTTTCCATTTAACAAAATATAAGACATCTAAAATAAAACGTTTGATGAGAATCCAATATACGTTCCATATAATATTTTGGAACGAGAGATTCGTTAATGAGAGAGCGAGAATATTGGTACTGTCATATTGTTATTTATTTCGCAGGATTGAAGTTATATTGTCATTGTAGCACAATCGTAGCACGATGAAATCACTTCATATAAAATAAAATACCATACTGAGTTATTTTAAAACGGGTTAACACTTGATTTTCTATTGATAAAATATCATTCAGCTCATCGAAAAGAGATGAAGAACGCCAAATACTCGTTAAAGAGACGAGGGAAATCGATAACACTCATACATATTCAGCTGGGCGACGCAATTAACCATCCCCATAGTTTTTTGCGGATTGCCAGTTAAATTTTCAGAGATCTCGACATCCTTCATGTTTTTACTAAATCAACGATTTAATTATGTTTTTATTTCTTCGTAAATTATTTTATATCAACAAATAGTCTTTCTATCGCACGTATGAGACGTGCGAACAATGCCAAGCGTTGAAGATTTGCTTACCGTTTTACAACAACTTAACTTTTTTTACTAGTTTCAAGCAGTATTTTATTGACATTAACGCTTAGAATAATTAGATTATGTATTCTAAACACAACTTTGTTTCATATCAAATAATGAATGTAAACAAATAAGTGCGACTCTTAAATTAGCAATTTTTAGTACCGTAAACCTCGGACACTTAACTATATATCAATTAATAAATAGGACTACATGAACAGTATCTATGAATATCGGTTCACTAAGAGCAAAGCATCTAGTTAGCGTTATAAATCATACGCTCACAATTGCTTAATTCCTTGTTTTGAGGAGGTCGTCTAAACAATGTCTTAGTAATAATGTCTTGTATTATTGCTTCATTAAAAAGGGACAGGATGTTGGCAGCAATAAATGAGGGCGAAGCTTCTAAACATTGAGGAGCCATAGTTACCGTCTGACTGAGTGAAGTTCAGGGAAGTGAATTTAATAACTTTATAAATTAATAACTTGTAAATTTAAAGGCACTACAGTTATTTGACAACCGCCCAACTAAGATGGTCTTGACAACGGGATCGACTTTTTTCATGCATATCTGACGCATAGATTATCTTACTTAAGATAATTAAGTAATCGGCTAATATTTTCTTAATGAACTAGAAAACAACAATAACACAAAATAGTTTCCCTGCGAGATTCGAACCCACGACCTCCGGTTAGTGGAGCAAAAGCCAATAGCTCTAGGCCGTGGAAACTGTTTACATAACTGTAATCAATTATATTAAAATATATGTTGTATTACATATATGTTCGCACGGACGGAAATAAATGAACAATGCAAATAATTATGCTGAGCTGTTATATAAATTACTTTTGCAGCACATTGTTTCAGTACCGCCATACACGTGGGAGCAATTAGTGAGCAGTAAACATTATGTATTTCCGATTTTAAATATTTCAGACATTACTTTCATGGTATTCTATAGATTTAACGTTTCTCGTGATTTTAAAAACGATGATCAATGTTTTATATATTTTTTACATTAAGAATTTGGAACTATGTTAAGTAACACTGTCTACATTTTTTTCTAAAAAAAAAGTTTCCATTAAGTGTTATCTGTACAGTGTTATCATGTTTTCCATGCATAATTTTTTTTAACTATTGTGTACACCATTAACATAATCCTTAATCCCCATAATTATTTTTCCGAAACAAAATATATTATAAAGCACTTTAAGAAAAATTTTATTTGAACAAAAAAAATGTATGGAGAGTCACCATAACCTAAAACAAGATTTTCACAATAGTTTGCTGCTTTTTCTATTGCACACAATCACAGAAAAATTGGAACGATTTTCCAAATTACATCAAAGGTCCAGTTATTTTGGTATATTTAATTACCCCGACTGCACGTGATACTTGCCCGCCCTACCTCTAGAGTGCAATATAAAAGCGCGGAGCCAGAAGTTCGCGAAGGGGTGGCAAGCGAATCTTATGGTGGAGCACTCTAAGAAGTACTTGATTGTTGAGAAAAAATGTTTGCAGGCAAGATTTCAGTGACGCGCATAAAATTTGTCAAAATGGCCGAACTTTGAGGTCTAACTTTCTTAAATTTTATATATTTTTATTCCACCAAAAAATAGCTTTCCGCCCAAATTCAGTGAAATGTTTCTACTCTTCATTTTCCCCCTGACGTTTAAAACTCTAGAGTTTCTTTTTTCTTGAGTCAAGAGACAAGTTTGATGCAAAAAGTCTTAAGTCTAAGTCTAACTAAAATGCTTCAGGATTTTTTATAAAGTAGAATAAAATCTTTAACAAAGTTTTGTTAAACTATAGCAGTATTTGCGTCAACATCAGAAAGTATTACATTTTTTAACATTTGTCCGCTGTGTAGTACTGTATTTTTATTATCTTTTGCACTCGTTTTTATTTCATTTTTTCCGCGACGTAAACCATAATTTCAATGTGTACTTCTCACCCTCGACAGCAGTCATAATTAAGTTACGAATACTAAGCTACCCCTTCTAATTTCCTGGATTCAAACCTCTAATGAAGGGTACCTACGCCACTCGTGAAGCCTCGTGGGGCGACAAAATAACTAACCAGTTTTTTCTGGATGATGAATTCAAATTATGTTTTATCAGGGGTAAAAAGGCATAATAAAAATGTATATGTAAGAAAATATTATAAATATTAACCTATGCAAAAAGTTAGCTAAACAAATGAAATAAAGAATAAGCATTTTGTTAATGTTAGACGGAGAAAAACAGGTTTAATAATTAGTTGCTTATGGTATTAAAGTAAACAAATCAGCTGTTAAAGATAAAAATAATTAATACACTTAGTTACTATTTTCTTAGTAAAATGGCAATAAATGAATTTTAATTTCATTCAATATATAGTAATAATAACACGGTTTGGGTCGGGAAAGATCACCATTAAATCCTAATATGATATACTGAATAACAATACTTATGCAGAATGAATGACATTTAAACCAATAGCCAATAGGCTAAGAACCTATAGCTTCATCTTACTAACTTTACTGATAACTATGTGTTATTTCACTTTAACTGCAAAAATCTTTAAATAAATAAAAAGTGATAGAAGGATCCGAAACTCTTGTTGTATAGACAAGAAAAAGCAATAACGCTCATACATATTCAACAGTAAAATGCAATTATCTACTTTATACGGATCTGCAGAAAAAACATTAGAATTGTCAATACATTTCGCGCTTTAAATGACATAACTATTTGAAAAAAAAAAGCGCCCTATAGAAGTTTATACATATCGTTGATATATATAAACTATTGCTTATGTCAATGGTAGATAATACATTTTTTAGAGTTTGTATTACTATCAGTCAGTCCCGTGACCATGGACCCTGGGAAGAGCTTAAAAGTCTATTTGTGTATATGTATTATATATATATATATATATATATATATATATATATATATATATATATATATATATATATATATATATAATATAGTCTAGCGACCTGTAATTGGTATCTTGCAGTGATTATACATTGTAATAAACAATTTAAGTTAAGATAGACGGAAAAGAATACAGCCATAGGACCACCATTTATTAGATAAACGTCATTTGTAAAAGAACAGAACCTCATGATGCTACAAACATAAGAATCAATTGAAACATAGATTGGTATATAAATCGATTGATTGGTGATTAAAGGGAAGACTGAGAACGAATCCTTTGATTTCTATATGTGTAATATTATACAAACAGTTCTTTTAAGAAATGAATATGTTTACCCTTAGTTTAATTAAATTTGTGTTATTGGTATGGATATAACCTAAAGCAAACATAATTTAATTTAGTTGTGTTATTGAAAATCAGAGCAGATGATTACAGCGTCGAACGTAAGAAAACAATTATCTTTAAAGTAATAAATAAGTATTTCAGTACCGGCAATCGTATCCGCAATTGAATGTATAATCAAAATATTTCCTTTTTATAAATACAACATTACCTTTTTATAATTATTTTATTAATTTGTGGCATTGGCATAAAATGACGGCGTTATGAAGTTATATTTTTGTTTTTAACAATAGATGTCAATTATTATAAAATTAAATGATCAAAGCTAATTAGTTTTAGGCAACTACTTTTTGTTGTCCCGATTCGTATTATAAACGAATAGTTTATACTATTAAAAAGCGCCCTCTATTGACACACAGAAAGCAATCAATAGATTTCGCCAACTGTCAGAATCGTTTTGCAGTAAAAATTTTGCATCAAATAATAATAGAAAAATAAATTGTTATAACACATTAATGCGATTATAAATGAAATGAAGTTTTGGGCTATTCTATCTTTTAAGTTGGGTTAAACTGCACATGATAGGCAACTATATTTTAAAATTAGTTTAGTAGTTTAGGGGTTCATCGCGGACAAACCGTGAAAAACATCGTGACAAACATGTAAACAGCAGAAAACATTATTTTTATGGTAAAATATAACACGTTAAATATGCTCAAACAGTATTATTTCAATATCCCTTATAAATATAGCTTCATACAGATTGATAAGCCTGTGATAGTCCACTGCTGGACATAGGCCTCCCCTAATACACCCGTATCCATTGGGGATTTGGACCGTATCCCAACATGCCGGTTCAATGCGAGTTGGTGTGTGGAACGACTTTTTACATGCCCATCCGACGCATGGATCATCTTACTTTGTCAGACAATTGGGTGATCGGCCAAATTGCCCTAACCAACTAGGAAATAATCAATGAAAATTTGTTGAGTCTCGCAGGATTGGAACCTATGACCTCCGTTTCTGAAGCACACGCCCATACCACTAGGCGACGGAGGCAGGTACAATCAGATATCATAATAATAAAAAGTTCAGTATATTAGATCTTAACAATACTAATTTTTTGTACTAATTACTGTGCTATTTTAAAATATACGACATTTTGACCTGTATAGTCTATGCTAACGATTTGGTTAATATTTTGTAGCGTTGCTAAAAGAAACTTTTTTCATCTCACGGCTTTTCATATAATTTTTCATTTGTATCAACGCTTTATATAAGTTTATAGTTTAAATTAAAAGTCTAACAAGATTGGCCCACCTCCAACATAAGATAACTTGCAACTGCGCAATACGCTTGCTTTTTTAAACTGACTTATTTAAGCTATTTAAAAATAAAAACCGTACGCAGGAAATTTTTCTCCTATAATTTTTAAGAATTTGCTTCATATAATCAGTAATTCTCATAATAAAATTTCCCTTCATAAATAATAAATAAACTTTAACTATTCCTTGATATAACTATTTAACAAAAAGATCTGCTGGATTGAAGTTATATTGCCATTGTCTCGTAGCCGTAGCACGATAACATCACTTATACAAGAATAAAATAATAAAAATACTACAATGAGTCATTTTAAAGAGGAGAACACTCGATTTTCAATTGATAAAATATTATTCTGCTCGTCGATAAGAGATGAAGAACGCCAAATACTCGTTAAAGAGACGAGGGAAATCGATAACGCTCATACATATTCAGTTGATCGACGCAATTAACTATCCCCATAGTTTTTTGCGGATTGCCAGTAAAATTTTCAGAGATCTCGACATCCTTCATGTTTTAACTAGAGCCACGAAAGAACTAATTATGAATTTATTTCATTGTAAATTATTTTATATCAATAAATAGTTTAAGAAGATCTTTTATATCGCACATATGAGACGTGCGACGAAGGCAAAGCGTTGAAGATTTGCTTACCGTCTTACAAACGTAGCTTTTTTTAATATTTGTAAAGTGTTTCAAGCAGTTTCTTGATAAGTTAAATACTATGAATACTTAGACAGTGTATTCTAGACACAACTTTGTTTCTTAACAGAAAACGAATGTAAACTAATAAGTGCAACACTTAAATCTGCAATTATTAGTACCGTAAAACCTCAAAACACTTAACCATGTATCATTTAATAAATAGAATTACATCTACATTAGGAAACTAAATTTGTAAGTAGTTAGAAAGTAAATTATTAAAATCTAAATTAGAAACAATGTCCTAGTAATAATTCTTCATAAAATAGGGATAGGACATTGGCTGGTATATCACATAGCAATAAATTTCGATGAATCTGGAACCGTACTAGCCAAGTACGAATGATAATATAAACGCGAAACATCTCTTTAGGATCACAGCAGGGATGTCGACATGCCCACTCCAATTGTAAACATTGAGGAGTCATAGTTACCTTTTGAATGTCCGCTGTGAGATGCGCCGAGTAAGGTTTGGTAGAATGGCTTGCCTATCGTTGGAAGTCAAATTCGAAGCGTTCACACTGTGAGCCCGACTATTTGACTTGTGCAGTGGCCGGAGATTGGTCCCGCAGAAGTTACAACCAGCTGCTCACAAATTCTGCCGAAGTGCATATCCTTTGTCACGGAAACCGCTCTCTTGTTAAACCTAGAGGTTGCATTACATTTCTTCTTTTCCTTCTTGACTCTCCGATCCTGACATCGTCTAAGGCCTTTATAGATGGCGTATGCAGATTGCTTGAGGCAAGCA
Source organism: Lamproptera curius (assembly GCA_029286875.1). Classification (NCBI taxonomy): domain Eukaryota; kingdom Metazoa; phylum Arthropoda; class Insecta; order Lepidoptera; family Papilionidae; genus Lamproptera; species Lamproptera curius. Next base: position 2,104,103 of record JAGSMT010000023.1, read on the forward strand.
GACCCAACGCTGCCTTTGTTAAATAAGAAAACTAATGTTTTTTTCATTAAGCCATTTTCCTAAGCTATCATGTGGTTGGCTTCTAATCTATCTAATCTGAGTTGGTTAAATAGCAGTTTTACGCAGAGCGACTGGCATCTGATCTGCACAGCACAAAAGGACATAAACTGCACTATGGACAAATTAGTAATTAGTGAGTTTGAAGGTACTGAAGTACTTTAACGTCTGTCAAGGATGGTGTTGACAACTTTTACTGGCTATCCAACCCATTGATTATCTTACTTTTCAGACAATTAAGTAATCGGCTCATATTGCCTTAATCAACAAAAAACAACCATAACACAAAATTGTTTCACTGCGAGATTCGTCCTCCGACCTCCTTTTTAAAAGCAAACGCAAATAGTTAGGCCATAAAAACGGTTTATACAACTCTGCACAAATAAATTTAAACATATTTTGTTTCACATTTTTTTGATATATCGACAAAATGTTTGCACAGACGGGAATAAATGAACAATGCAAATAATTATGCTGAACTATAATATAAATTACTTTTGCAGCGCATTGTTTCATTACCGCCATACACGTGGGAGCAATTAGTGAGCAATAAACTTTATGTATTTCCAATTTTTAATATTTCAGTTACTACTTTCGTGGTATTCTATAGATTTAACATATCACTTTAGCTCTATGAGCTTGAAAAAGCAATATGCTCTATGAAAATATTTTACAACATCATCATCAACACTCACGCAAACAGCATTTTTCTTATAGTAACTTATAATAAAACCATAAGACAATGAGTAATTCATGAAAACAGTTTAATAATCTTCTAACTTCAATTAAGTATACATACTTTTCTGTAAAATGAATGTTAATTTTAACATAAATAATAGATATCAATGCCTGATTGATTTGAAATATTCAAATCAATCGAATTCAAATTGAACAGAAAAAATAATACTTTCTTTAGTAAAATATTATATTATCTGATTTGTAGGGAACATGCCGATCACTCAAATGCCTAAAACTATGATGATCCATGCGTTGGGTATAACAGCTGATCTGTTGGTTGCAAAAGTGGTCTTAAGCAAACGTTAATACGCTTTTATGGATATATTATATATATATTTATATATATTATATTATATATTTATATGCTTTTAATGGAGGTAGACTCTAAAGGTTATGGTAATAAGATACCAGTTGCTAGTGATACTGGTTACGGAAGGCAACTGTAAATGTTGACTAGATTAAATAAAATCAAACATTTATTATATGTTGATTCTGTATAATTAAGAAGTAGAATAAACTTATTAAAATATGTTATTACGAAAATATCTCTATGAAAATTATAAAGAAAGAATTTATACTCATTACATAATTTTAAACGACTGTAAGATTAAGTTTTGATTCACTGAAACACTGTTTTCGCAACTGTACTATAGAAATTACTTTAATATTTCACAGACGCAGTGCCTGACGTACTAGTATGAAAAACATGTTACGTTTTACTACTTTCTACTGAGCGTGCAATTTAGGATATTATGTGCAGCATTATACTGGCATTCACGATATTTTAACCATTGTTGTATATTTTTGCGTCAAATGATTATTGAATTAAATGCCACAGTTATTTAATATATTAGTCCTTGACTAGATTTAGTTCATTCATACAATATTTCACCTTTTACCACATTTTTTTTGTTAGTAAAAAATATGTTCTCTAATATCTATTGAAACGTTTAACAGAATCAGTAGTCATGAAAAATGTCTTAATATTAATCACATTCAAATAATTCAGTTTAACTATAAATATGTGTAACAGGTAAAAAATCTATACTAACTGAAAGGCACACTGAAACTTTAAAACTATTCTATATTTAATGTTTTTAACAAAAAAAAATCAAAAATCCTTAAGGTACATTCCGTTAAAACATCGATAGCAATTTTATCTGGATATTGTTATATTTCAAAAATTACCTAACCATAGCATTTTATTTTAATTTTTATTAACGATAAGTACATATTTTTAATAATGATATAGTAATTATGGCAATGCACCATCAGCTTGTGTTAGTCCCCGCTGGACCTAGGACTCCACCAATGCACGCTTTCTTTATTAGGGGGTTTTTGGACCGTATCCCACAACGCTAGTCCAATGCGGGTTGGTGGGCGGACCGACTTTTTACATACCCATCTGACGCATGGATCATCTTACTTTTCGGAGAATTAGGTGATCTGCCCAAATTGTCCTAACCAACCAGAAAACAACGATAATACAAAGTTGTTTCCCCACGGGATTCGAACCCTCAACCTCTAGTTTATAAAGCAAGGGCCAATGCCCTTATGGCCATTCATTTCATAAATTACTTTACTAATCGACACTATTAAAGTGCTGACATGTTGATTAATTGACAGCTCTGTCAACTAAACGCTGAAAGTGTCCTGAGTTATTTGAGTAGTAATTTTATACAAAATCAATTTTACATCGAAGTTATTACATACAGACCAAACCTAGTTTGATATTTTTTTATTTATTTAAATGGTTCACCGACGTACTTTTACATAAGTTATCTCACACAGTATTTAATATCTTACAGATATTAGTGAATAACAAAAGTATGTTAATATTTCATTTGCCCTTTCTCTGTCTCTCTGTCCTAACAATTAACTCTCCCGTATGCAACAAAGAAAAATAATCACTTGTTCGTTATTTTCTATCTTCTGTTACATTTCTTAGTACCTATATACTAAAAATAACTAACCGTAGTTTAAAATATATATAATAACGCAGAAATATACTTTGATAGGCTGATATTATATTGATGATGTGATAAGGACGATGCAAAGCATCTTTGTATATCGAACACTAGTGTTTTTTCATAATTTGCATATTTATACATCCTTTATTGGTGAATTTTATGTATGAAATTAGATGTTGATGAAATGAAGGGGGTAACTCTTTACGTATCGGTAATCGACTGAGTATTTCAACTAAGTTGATTTCTCGGAGTTCTTCTCTTCATCATGGTGTTTTGGACTATGGTCCAAAGCACCCTAATGAAGAGTGGGGTACGCCCCACCACACTGGTACAATGCTGTTTGGTTGGTAGGTGGTTAGCCAGAGCCTGAACGAGACTGTTCAGACGCATGCACCGCGTGCAGTTGTGGTTGGCTGGGGTTTCAAAGATTTCAACAAAAATTCAATCTCAACATAATCACTACGTATGCAAATATCAAAATCTTTGTAACAGCAAATAACGTTAATGGTAAAACTCTGTAAAACAACCTAGAATTTATAAAAAAAAAAAATTACGATATAATCTTCTTTGGTGCTCCTATACTACTACTCTAGTAAGGCTTTGCAGATAGCTTTACTCGAGCGTATAAGTTTTTATTTGATGTTTTCATTTATAGCGCTACGCTTTATTAGTTCGTAGTTTAAATTAAAATTCTAACAAGATTGGACTGATTTTAACGAGACCGGCAACGTTGTATTTTTCTTAACTTTCATTTCAATCTGTTAAATATAAAGTGCTAATTCTTGAGAAATGTCAAGGTATAAAGGAGAATAAAAATGTATCAAATATGTTTAAAATTTTTTAAATTTTAAATATATTATAAATATGTTATAAATATTTTTAAAACATAATTATATTTATAATATGTTATGTTATATAAACATTATTACTATATTATAATAATGCATATTACTACGTAAACTAGTGGTCAAGGAATGTAGTTAAAAAACTAGAGATCGTGGGTTTGAATCCTAAGGGGACTGAACTAATTTTTATTGTTGTTTCTTAGTTGGTAAGGGCAATACAGGCTGATCACCTGTTTGTATGTAAAATAAGATGATCCATGAGTCGAATCGGCATGAAAAAAGTCGGTCCTGCCAGATTTCTCTCCGGTCGTGTTGGTTACTCGTCCCATCGGACTATAGAGTAAAGGAAGAGATAAAATAAAATATCCCCTACGCACTTAGCTGATCTCTAATATAGATTAGCCGCCGTAGTAGGAATCGACTTGGATGACATTATTTTCATTATAATAATGTACGGTTTAAAATGCGATCTATTTACGCTAGTAAAGTGAATTTTAGTGTATTTAGTACTATTTTATACCCTATTCCACGCAGATAGTTTAGATTGCCCTGTGCGGCTTTTGCTAGGACTACGAAAAGTGGAGGAAATTATTTATTCTTCATCAGGCGAGTAACGACACAGTTATGTGCCAAGTTTGATGTTTAACTGATCTTAAATGTTTTCAATTACCTTTAAGCGACAAATTAGGGATAGGCGATTGTTTATAATTCGTTTAAGAAGGAAAGGAGATGCTTAGCGTGATTCATTAGCGTGAATATTAAGCTTAACACATCAGAATTGAAGTCTATAATAGTTTAAGGATCAACTTAAATAATGTCCATTAAACTATACACTTTTTTGTTCTTAATATTAAAAAATATGCGGTTATGAGGTGTACGCTTCTGTAAGTAACTTAATGGTTGTTACCAAAATCTACGTGCTTTAATCTGTCGTCCCATATTTTTGTTGATTATTTTAGAGGGACTGCAGTACAGTCATGTTTATATACTCTAAGAACTTGTAGAAGGCCAATAAGTGACCAACGATTGGCCATTTTTAAATGTGTTTAAACAGAAGCTTGCTTTTAAAAATCGGAAGTTACCAAAGGTTCTTGTTAACTATCCTTCATGCTTTTTAAAACAAGCTTTTTAATTAAAGAACATAACGGATTTCATCGCGTTTATTTACGTAGTTATTTATTGTTCTGTCCCTTGTCAACGACCGTTGAATAGTGCTTAATGTGTACAATATATTTATATATAAAAAATTCTTTTGTTTACAAATACTATACACTATTTAATAAGATGAAATTTTACGGTTTCATCGCGTTTTTTTGACATTTGTTTTATTGCCGACGTTTGGAACACTTTCCAGCGGACGTGGTCACTGTACTGTGGAAAAATGAGTTCTGCATGTAGATGGATGGTATAGCGATGGGTTGCCTGTCTGTGTGTCTCCTAATGTTGTTGACATATTTATGAAAGACTTTGAGAAAAAGGCCCTACTAACTGCTTCCATTCATCCAAAATTTTATAAGGAGGATTTAAAAATGTATAATAAACGCTAAACAATCCGTTAAACGTCATATAACAAATATGTACATAATTCCGCTAAAATATCATTAAAATCTTTACATTCAATAATATGTACCTAGAATTCGCGTAAATATAAGAATAAATTAAGTCAATGTCGCCAAGTGTATCTGTACTTGTACGTGTACTTTGGTACGTTACAACTGAAGGTATTTTAATAAAAAAAGCCTACATTCCTAAAAGACCGGTCCTGCATTTGTCGCTTCTCAGATATTATGTATGTCCATAGCCGGCATAATAGGTCAACCTCCAGTTCATTTGCCTCTACCTTTAACAAAAACCATTAAATGTATGAAAAAATTAAAATCCGAAGCAAACGGTCCGTTACCACTTTTTTAGCTTTTAATGAATGTTTTTTTTAATATCATGGATATTTTGTACTGTTAACTGACTGAATGTTGCTCATAAGTCACAAATGGTCCACAGAACAATCGAAGTTTTCCAGTTTGTTAATAACCCGTACAAACCTGATAACTTACTATTAATATCTATGCGTAACAATTCTGACATTGCGTTCCTTAGTTTCTTCACTGCGAAGGTATTAGTCACGTAAGAACGATTGACAACTATCACCTCTTTATAAGACTAAATTATATTTTTATAATTTTACTTCATTAACTGATGACGTAAATTCATAGTGTTCAGTTTTTATCCTACCTTTAAACAACTTAACATTTATGTGTTTTTTTATATTTCCTATAATAAATTGCGCCAGCATGATATTTCTGCGGTCAATTTAAAAAGATTTGTAACTTTGAACGTGATTGAAATTATAATCAGACGAATATAAGAACTTTATAAACAAAACCATGACAATTTATGGTATAGAAATACTGAATATAAACAGAAACCGATAAAATAATACATATAAACTTTTACTAAAATTGTTGAGATTGGTCCTTAAACATAACATGTTCAAGAAAACCTCACATACGTTTGGCATATTTAGATTAAACTTTAAAACATCAAACAAATATTTAAATGGAAATATACTAATCTTAAGTGCCTTTCTGTGTTACCTAAATTAAAACAAACCAAAGTAAATTTTCAGAGCTAACCTGTACTGTCAGTAATACGTTGTTATTTTAAGATTATTTTCTGCAAGCTTTGCATAAATTTTGAGCATAAAACATTTTACGCCTCGCGAACCGAACATAACAAATATGTCTAGACTTTACGTTTAACATCTGTGAGCAAAGTAAAAATTCTGTACTAAAAATAAAAATTTAAACAGCACAATACAATAAAGACTTTAATAAACAGTAAAATTTAGATTAAAAAAAATGCACATATAAAAATGGTTTATTAATATGCTTAAAAATGAATCCTATTACGAAGTAGGTGCTCGGTAAATTTGTGAAGCGCTTGTGGAATGCAGTGCTTCGGAAAAACTAAGAACAATGCGACCACCTCTATGTTTGTTCACATAAATTTCGCCTACACCTGGAGGACTTCAATTGCACATTAAATGTTACACGATGTTATACTATTTGTGAATGTACTTAAATGTTATGACAGTTTAATAATAAAACAATACAGAATAACACCCGTAATCACTTAAGACGTGCATACAGTTTCATTTTTAATTTAAGGGACGAAACAAAGAGATAGTTCACGTGATGGTAAGTGGTTCTTCCAACCCATAAGAAATGCAGTGTAGGTATTACAAATTCACTCGCCACCCTGATACATAGGATGTTACGCTAAAGCCGGAAGAAAGTAGTGCTTACACACAACCGATTTCCGGCAGAAATTGGCACCACGATGGTAATGACCCAGACGGTCCTCTGCAAAAGGAGACCTTACACCTTTAAAACAGCTGTTTTAATAAAAGTGCTATACATACTATGCACGCGTCCATAAACTTTATACGCAGTATTACTCAATTCAGTAAGCAACTGCACTTGTTCGGTCTGACTGATGGTGATAAAGTTCGCTGGAGCGGCGCCAAACTATCCTTTTCGTATTAACTCGTGATAAAGTACCCACCTCGCCACTTTAACGTGAATTATTAAATGTGTGCCTTTATATTTCGCAGATAGCACTGTAATCATATTATTTCGATGCACATAAAAAAAGTTATAATGTACATGTTTAAATTACAAAAGATTGTATAAATATATGTATAAGTATTTGGAAAGATCTTATTGAATATATTGTTAATAACTCCAAAACTACATGTCTTTTCTATTATATTGTCTTGTATTATATTTAATTGTGATTTCTATTTGTAATTGTGCTTCATGAGTTACGTGACTTGTGAGATTTTGTTCTTCTATGTTTTATGGAATTGTAGTACGAGTGTTGCTAAGAAAGGAAAAATTCAAGCAAAATAATTGCACGTACCAATAGCCAGTATTACATTGCCTATTAAAATGCATCATAAACGTGAAAAATTGTGCTATTTAAACTTGGACATTATAGTGACTTTAAATTACTGCTTTAATTAAATTTTATTTTAATATTATTTTAATTAATCCTAAAACTAGTTCACAATTAAGTTAATATTTGCAATTTTTTATGTAAAACACTTGAAAATTCATTTGTTTATGCCTAATAGCAGGAACGAGTAGATGATAGATTATAAAACGGTTATCAGATTGAAGATGATAATAACTCACGTAAGGTTAAACAGACCAAAGACTCAGAATCGACCAAAAATATTTAATTTTTGTATTTTAAACTTATGGTACAAATAAAACGAAAAATTTTCTTCAAATAACAAGAAGGGTACAGTAGAGTTTTCCTTTCTTATTTAAAATTGAAATGAAAAAAAATGGTGAAAAATTTAAATAATCATGTTTTTTTTTATTCACTGTTAACTTTACGTATTGAATAAATTGTTACTCTTGGATACGTTCCAAATTAAAAGCCTTGAATAATTGGCAATTTTTTAGCATTTGAAAATAAAGGGACTGTTTATAATAACTAGATAAAACCAAGTTTAGTAACGAGGTTTTTTAACATTCATAACAGACTTGTCAGGAATTAATGTAAAATCTGATACAGGAACTCAAAAATAATTTCTCATAATAATGAGATATCTATACAGACGTATGATGGCAAAGTTAAAATGAGTGGAGTTTGCAGAAAACATAAATTTTAAATTATTAAATAAAATTACTTTACGGATTTTATCGCGTTTATTTTACATTTTAAATTCCCGACGTTTCGAACACTTTCCAGCGGCCGTGGTCACGGGGTAGACGTAAAGTAATTTTATTTAATAATGTATAATATTCGCGCAAGCAATAGAAATAATTATAAATTTTAAAGAAAAAAATTCTTAGTCGTTATATAACTATATTTGCCTATTGAAAATAAATACTTTTATCTATAAGTAAAGCCATATAATACCTTTATTATATCCGAAAAATTATCATTGCTATACGTACTGACCACGTGTAACTAATATTATTTAGAATAAGACACCTCCCCAGTCCCAGACAAACCGTACTGTAAAGGAAATTGCATCGGTCGTGTTTGACGCCATATTGTGATGCGGTTGAACCGTTTCACGTGACTGCTTAATTTCTCTGTGTCGTTATTAGGTAATTGCTTTGTGTGTTGATAACCATCTGACCCATGAAATTTATGTTAAAGATGGCTTGAAATTCCCGTGATGAATAGATTCATCATCATCATCATCATCCGTAATAGTCCACTGCTGGACATAGGCCTCCCCTGATACACCCCTATCCATTGGGGGGTTTTGGACGGTATCCCACCACGCTGGTCCAATGCGGGTTGGCTTCTGTTCTCCGAATTGAAGGGCACAGTAGCCAGGGTCATCACTAGGAAAACAAGACGTAACATCTCATGTCTCAGAGTGGTTAGCGCCTTATTGGCACCTTAAGCATTTTTCCTATGGACAGTGCGTATTATCTTTTATCAGTACGCTCTCTTCATCTCATCGCTCTAACCGATAAAAACAAAATAAAACATTGCTAAGCTGATTATAAGCTCCGCAGCATAATCCGTCAATTATAATAATTGACGTCGAGAAATCGCAATTAAAATGGCATGCTCCCTTAAAACCGAATACTTTAAGTTACCAACGAAAAATAAAAAAATTGTATAGCAAAATTCGTAAAGAAAATTCTTATTAAACTATTGTTATTTAAAAATATAGCGGATATAAAATTTTATGTATTAGTTTTAATAATATCGATAATGTATAGTGACGACATCCTGCTGATTATATTATATAGGCCATGGAGACAGTTAATGAGCATTTGGTAATCAAAATTGCAGAATGATATGTATTAAGTTTGCTAATTATAAGGATTCACCTACAAGTTTCATTCTTTGAAGTGAAAATTGTTATTGCTGGATGAAATCCAATTTTGTATGCAGAAATTCTGAAAATTTATATAGACTTTAACTCCATACTGAAAGCAATCCTCACTATCAAGTCCAATGCTGTTGGTGTTGATGAAATCAGCCGACGCATGATAGTTCCTATCCTCATCTATGTCCTTCCTGCGATAAGCCATATTATAAACTTTTCCTTGGAAACCGGTAAGTTCCCATTCTTATGGCGCAAAGCTTTGGTTCGTCCTATTCCTAAGTGTTCTAATCCCTCCCTTCCTGTTCACTATCGACCTATCTCAATCCTGCCTTTCTTGTCAAAGGTTATTGAGTCCTGTGTCCTTAAACAATTTTCTCATTTTGTTCACAGTAACAATTTGATAAATCCGTTACAATCTGGATTTCGACCTGGTCACAGTACCACTACAGCCCTTCTTAAAGTGACTGGCGACGTTAGGGCAGGCATTGAGAATAATATGGTAACAGTAATGGTTCTAATTGATTTCTCTAATGCCTTTAATGCCGTTAGTCACGATATCCTCTTAGCTATCCTTTCATATATGATGGTTTCAGACAGGGCGCTGGATTGGTTCTCATCCTATCTTCGCGGCGCATGCAGTCAGTTTTATCTGATGATTTAAAGTCAGATTGGCTTATATTACTGCTGGCGTCCGCAAGGCGGTATTATTTCTCCTTGTTATTTTCTGTTTTATAAACCTAATCACTCAAGACCTTCAGTGTGCTTATCACCTGTATGCCGACGACCTTCAGTTATACACACAATCGCCTGTTAAAAAGCTCCCAGTAGTAATTAGTCATATTAACCAGGATCTTAAAACAATAAAAAGTGGACCAATGATTTTGTTTGTCTGTTAACCCATCAAAATGCAGGCCTTCTTGGTTGGTAGTAGAAGGAATATAAGTATAGTGGACTTTTGTTCTCTCCCACCAATCATTTACGACAATTCCACAATACCCTTCAGTAAATCAATCATAAATTTGGGCCTGGTAATGAATGAGACCTTGAGCTGGAACATTCAAATTTCTCAGTGAGCCAAAAGTTACGAGTACCATGTTGCCTTTACAGACTAAAAAACTTTTTGCCCACTAAGACTAAGGTAATGCTTGTACAGTCCTTAATATTTCCTGTAATCGACTATGGTGACGTTTGCTATTTTGACCTGAATGCAGATCAGCTCAACAAATTAGACCGACTTCTCAATAATTGCATTCGATTCATTTTCAATCTACGTAAGTATGACCACGTTTCGTCTTATCGTTCAAAACTTTTATGGTTACCTATACGCCAAAGGCGGACATTAAGAGCGCTGACCACATTATATACTTTCCTTGGTTCTACTTCTACTCCTTCCTACTTAACTTCTCATTTTGTGTTTCTCTGTTCACTTAACGATATGAATCTGCGTTCAAATAATAACCGTTTACTTTCCTGTCCTTCACATCGTTCTGATGTTATGCATTCCTCTTTCTTTGTCCAGTCAGTTCTTCTGTGGAATGCGTTACCTCTCGAGATTAGGATGGCAGAGAGTCGCTTCACCTTTAAAAGAAAAGCTCGGGAACACTTATTTAATAAACTGTTAGAAGAGTAACGATTCAGTCGCTGTGAGAAAGACTTAGTACATATTAGTAGAATATTTTATATGTATATGTATTTATATAATAAAATATTTATATATATATATATTCATATGTAAATGTGTAAGTATGTATGTAGATATATATGTAGTTAGTAAGTATATGTAATATGTAAATTCTATTTATGTAATACGTAATTATGTTTATAGCTATATCTATTTTTACAGTTCACATTCCCTAAACTTACAAAAAACCGTATCCTCGTTTTATTTCACTCATGCACCTACCTAATTTTCTCTGTACCACCCTAAGGTTGACTGGTAGATAATGCCTTTAAGCATTTAGTCCGCCATTGTACTTCTTGTGCATTAAGCTTTAATAAAATAAATAAATAAATAAAATACTGTGTCATTTAAGTACTACGGCATGAATATAAAATGAAATAGGTGTGAACATCTTGCAACGTAATGTGCGTTTTTCTAGTTCAATACTATCGAATTTGTATTTTTAACTAGACATACGCTTATTAAAACATAGCGGCCTAAAATATTCCTGCCAAGCTAAATTTTCCAAAGATTTTTTTTCTGCCTCTATTAACTCTTTCTTTTATCAAATCCACTAATTTACGGATTTTCGCGTTACTTGAATATATTTATTCCGACGTTTCGGATTCTTTTCAGCATCCATGATCACGGGCAGACTAAGTTGGTATATGTCTGTATCTCTGTATGTTTTTCGAATAACCGTCAGTTTTATTTAAAAAATTGACATATCTTTCGATTTCTTAATTTTGATGTTGGTTTGACAAAAAAGTATTTATTTTGTTCTTCGGTTTTGTAGTTTTTATACTCTGCGTTTAATTTTGAAATTATTGGATCCCAGGAAGGTGGCTAAGACCAACCATCTTCTCTATTAAAATTTGGATATTTTTAATTTCTATTGCTTCCCGAATCATCCTTGGTATAAATCGATGTTCATTAGCCAGTATTTTGGTTCATCAAATCTAATATAATGATTGGGCTTGTCTAGAACATGGTCGCAAATTGCAGATTTCTTAAAGCGTCGGTGCTTAATATCAGCTATACGTTCTTTTACTCTGGTTTTACTGGTCTCTTTGTTTGTTCAATGTAAGAGAGACCACAATCACAGTCTAGTTTGTACACACCGGTACCTGTAGAGGAATTTTACATTTGACCGATCGTAATAATTGGCCAATCTTCTTCGGCGGCTTATAATATGTTTTAATAGAAGCTCGCTTTAAAATATAACCGATTTTGTCGGTGACTCCTCTGATGTAAGGTAAGACGGCAGGCACTCTTTCGACTGTGGCTGGCTTCACACGGTGACTGCGACGTAGACGTGGAACTTGGAGTTTGTTGTCACGCAGCACCTGCTTGACATTCTCCAGTTCAGCCGTCAAATGCTCCTTGTCGCAGATCCGCTGTGCTCTCTGAAGCAAACATTTACCGACAGTAGCTAACTGCGAGGGATGGTGGTGAGAATCACCATTTAAATATTTATTTATGTTGGTTTTTGCTGTTATAGTTTCTACTGATTAAAATATCTAAGAAGGCTAAGGAGTTGTTTGTTTTATTTCCATTGTGAACTTTATTTTGGGATGCAAAGAATTAAGATGATCCAGAAATGCATTGATTTGGTTTGTTGGTAAAATGGTGAATGTGTCATCTACGTACCGCTTATAGAATCTTGGCCGGATGGGAGCTGTATTGAGGGCTGTCTCTTCAAAGTTCTCCATGAAGATATCAGCGATAATAGGAGACACTGGGCAGCCCATCGCTATATCTTTTCTATTTGTTCAGTTGTGATTTTTTTATTGTAATTAAATAATGTGAGGGAACTAGTAAGACGGTCACAGATACAGACGCCTAGTCATAGGATATTCATGTATAAAATAAATGCTGCATAAAATTCCACCTTTCGTTCACTACCTAAAATAAAAGTTAAGTGCCTCGCTTACGGAAAACACATATATGTTCTGCAAACCCACAAAGATTCCTTAAAATAATTTATCTGCCAAAATAGGTATGATAATAGTAAACAAAACAAGTGTACTTTAGTTGTTGAAATACTCCGTTTCACTAGACATTGAAATATCAAAGTCTGAGCATAATTTGTCTCCTTCCTAAAAAAGAAAAATCAGTATTTTGTAGGAATACTGTGTTCATAAAATGTTTGATAATACCCAGAAACTCATCTATAAAACGGTTACAGAAAGAAAGAAAGAGCGACAAAAAGAAATAAAAAGGTTTACTTGATTGCAACAACCAGGTATTGTCTTAAAACGTTAGTTTAATTTATCTCTTTATGAAAATCCGACCACTGGTGACTAACGGAAAAAAGTCTTTGAAAACGTTCATCGTGAAATATTTTAACTGACGCCAGACAATTGCAAATGATATATGTAAAACAAAATTTTTATTAAAATAAGTAAATGCTCGTAGAGAAGATTTTTGTTTTGTAATTATTCAGTTTGTAGAAAGAAATATTCTGCTACTATTTATTATAGCTTCCAGTGCACATACGTATTGAATAAATTGTTACTTTTTGGATTGTAGCCAACTTATAAGCCTAGAATCGGCCAATATTTTAGCATAAGCAAATATTCCCTACGTGTATTTACCCTTTTTGTAAAAAAACAAAAAAAAAGTTAACAAAAGAAGTATTAATAACAAAATTTATTATATCTATCAAATAACAATATAAAGAAGGTTGAAGCATAAAAAAATAAACAAAATTTCCTTAAAAAAACAGGCACTGTACATACTTTTATAGTAAAGATAAAATAAGTGAACCATTTACAATTAATAATTAAAAACTAAACTGTTTAGCTAGTTATAAAAAAATCAAGATGCATATTAGAAATAAGCAATCTTATAAAAAGGCTAAAACTAAAATCAAGCGTTGAGAATGTCGTCCGATTGCCAAAAATATAATTTCAGAACGGATCGAGCGCCTGTAACCCTATATACATATATAAGACACCTCCTAGAGTCCCAGACATGCTGTGCTGTAAAGGAAATTGCATCGGTCGTGTTCGACGCCATATTGTGATGCGGTGCAGTCTGCTACACGTGACTGCTTAATATCTCTCAGTGTCGTGCTTATTGCTTTGCTTATTGTTATATTACTCATCTGACTTGACGTTAATAAACACGCAAAAAGCAGTAATGGACCGTTTGTATGTTCAAGATTACAATATAAATGAGCTTCTAAGTTATAGCACTCTCTGGTAATGAAATGCTCGCTCCAGGTTTTTCAATAAGATGATAATTATACACTTGTAATTGTTTGTTTATAGTTTAATTTTATTGTAAAAGTATGCGCAGTTTCTTTCGCTGGTTCTTATTAGGTCAGACGTGTCCTTTTTCTAACCAGTGGAAAGGTTTCTGACAATCACTTAGACAGGGTTTCAGTCCTATGTTAAATACAGATTAATTATTAGATTTAAAAAATTCCGTGCAAAATATTGTTTACGTAGCATATAGATAAGCTACAACAGTTTAAATAGATTGTTATTTAGTCAGAAACCTACCAATGTAATAGCTTAACAAGTTAGCAGTGGAATTTATATGTTACGAAAACCCTTTTTATATTATTTTCATTCTTTAATTACATACATCCGAACACCGCTTATCCAGGTGTGTAGAAAAATACTATGTGAAGTTAAGTTCTAAGGCTGTTTTATTGTAAAATAATTTAATATTGTAAAGTAATTAATATTGTAAAAACAAAATTTAATAAACTTAGTATTGTATATATTCTTAACATTGTAAGAAATCTACAAGTGTTCATGAAATACATCACCATCATCAGCCTGATAGTCCTCTGCTGGATATAGGCGTCCTCTTCTCCATTGGTGATGGTTTTTGGACCGTATCCCACCACGCTGGTTCAATGCGGATTGGTGGGTGGACCGACTTTTTACATGCCCATCCGACGCAAAGATCATAATACTTTTCAGACATTTGGTAGATCGGCTCAAATTGCCCTAACCAACTAGGAAACAATAATGAAAATTTGTTGAGTCCCCGCAGGATTCGAACCCACGACCTATGGTTTTTTAAGCACACGTCCATAGGCTACGAGAGCAGTTGAAAGTTATGAAATAGAAAATATGAATTTGATCACAGCTGATTTAAATTTGTATTCCTTAAATTAACACGCATTTAGTATTCAGCCTCTACTAAAGCCCCCTTTTTTAACATTTACACCATCGTGGTACATAATCATTACTTTTATTTACGCGATTGTTATACGTATCAAATCCACTATTTTATGGATTTTACGCATTAGTTATTTATATTTATACTCGACTCTTTGCAGCATATATAATATGTATAACGCAAAAAATCCGTAAAATATTGGAATTTAAACAGTGTTGTACTTTACTTGATGTTTGTTTCGCACTCTGATCGAAGCCATAATTAAATTGGGAATGCGCGAGACCCCTCTCAATTTTCTGAACGTTTCCACTGAGGGCTGTCAATTGGTATATAAATAGATAAAGATTAAATAACCCGTGTTATACGAGTAAGGCAATTTTATGATTGAATATTTATCGCTCAAAACAAAGTTCGTTATTTATGAAGCTATTAATTTATTAAATATTTGTTCTGGGCTATTTTATATTTGTTGAATAACGCGCAAGAAGTTCGCTTGATGATAAACGATACGCCTTCCTTAAAACGAGTTTTAAATGCCATAAACATTTTTTTTGTATAATTATTTCTATTGCTTGCGCGAATATTATACATTATCAAATAAAATGACCTTACGGATTTTAAACGCGATAAAATCTGTTAAGTCATTTTATTTGATAATTTTTGTCTACGTTATATTTAGAGCGAAACTTCTTTAAATAGGAATGGGAGAATCAATATAGCATACCCTCTATGAGCGTCGCAACTGCATAAAGGATTACGTTTCCGGTGTCCCCGACAGTGTTCAAACGGAAATTGCGTCACATGAGTACGACGTCACTCCATGATGAGATTTTTGTTTAATGTCATTGACCTTCTGAAAAAGTACTTTGATATGATACCACATTGAAATATTGATTAACAAAAATTTTTAGGTATGCAAGATGATAATTGTATACATAAAATTGTTTGTTATTTGTATTAATTTTAATGTAAAGGATGACATAAAAGTAGTCCCACTGACTACGTCTTCAGATCTTATTCCGAACCTGTGGAAGCTTAGTTGCCATTAAAAAAGTAGTGCAGCTTAAGAGCTGTATTAGAGCTTTTATGTTAAAAAAAGACAATTCAATCTTATGGCGTCAGTTAACCAATGTATAAATTTAAAAAGGAAATGGTTTTAATCAGTTACTTAGAAACAGTGATTTGTGGAAGATATTTTGGGATAGTGCACATGACAATAAGCCGCCACGTTCGCGAGCGCTCTATCATGTCTGCGGAAAAGGTGACATTGAAATATGAAAAGTCTTCGCGGGCCAGCGCCCATTTTTAAACTTCACCACAGTATCCAATTTGCCAAATGTCGGAGCCAGAACGAACTGTGCCAATGTATTCGGGTGTTTCTTTGGTGAATACGAAATTCGGGACCATTCTCCGTGAGTGAAATCAGTTGGCGAATACTGAAACAGATGTCAGTAAATGTGAAATCCTAAACATTTTATTATTCGGAGTAATATGAGATTTCAATATTCGTGGATAACAGCATGTTTCATTATGACAGTGCCATTTTGTTCTATTTTTGTCACAGACATTGTAAAATATTTTTTTTAGTTATACTGCTTTCCCATAAACGATACTGAATCTTCGTGCAAATGAATAATTCATTTTGTATACCTATTTTTTTGCATATTTTTTTATATATTGTTGATGCTGAGTCACCTTATATTTAATATTACGAATAATATCTATATATACATATATATATGATTTTTCTACACGTGTGTTGACAGTGAACTCGTCCTAAACGGTTGAACCAATTTGAATGTATTTTTGGAATTGGATGGGTGTTAAAGTGGAGTCGAAGATTGATTAGATTCCTGGCAGATAACGCTGCAGTCTATATCTAATCTATTTATCAATACAGGAACAGTTGCATTATTGAAATTATTATATTAATCATCGTGCAAAGTAACGTCTGTTAGATCCGCTAGTATATTAAAAATATTAATATTATGTTGGCTATCTGGCAAATATAAAGTTCTCCAGTCGATTACAACTACGACGGCCGATTTATATTAGAGATCAACCAGCTACGCAGGAGATATTATAGTCCACGCGCAAACGCAGGAGACAGAGACCAAAGAGAGTAAGGCACAGGACCGACTTTACATATCCATCCGACGGATGGATTATCTTACTTTTCAGACAATTGGGTGATTAGCCCAAATTTCCCTAACCAACTAGAAAACAACAATAAAATTTTTTTGAGTCCCCGCAGGATTCGAACTCCTACCTCCGGTTTCTAAAGCACACGCGCTGACCACGCGGCTACGGAGGCCGTTCTGACAAATACTGGACTTGTAACTACTAGTATTTGGACGTGAACTGTTCAAGTTATTTTCTGATAGTTCATTCAGTTGATCAGAAAACGGAATATCATGCTCTCGGTAAAAATTCGACCATTACGGTAAAGCTCATGCATATTCAGCACGATGACGCTATTATAGCTCACTATCGGTTTTTGCAGACTTCGATGAAATTTTCAATGATGTTGAAGATTTTTTTATTGCAACATTTATTGAATGCGAAACTTATTTAAAGCTAGGATTTCACTGACGTATGTTTCTTTATATTTACTACTTTTGCATTTTTATGCGAGAAAAACAGAGATAATATGAGATTATTCTTTAAATGAATCTGGCAATAATTTTCAACACATTCTTAGCAATAACAATAAATTACACCAACCTACTACATTTTGCACGTTACAAGCGTTTTTATTTTTATATTTTATAACAAACTGTTACTTTTTTTTTATTGCATACGCAGGCAGACGAGCAATCGGGGCCAGCTGATGGAAAGTGGTCACCGACGCCCATAAACATTGGTAATACTGGTATCACCAATGCGCTGCCTACCGTAAAACATAGGATGTTAAGCCTCGTTTACCCAGTAAATAAGCTGGCTACGGTGCCCTTCAAACCGGAACACAGTAGTTTTCATACTACTGCTTCGCGCAGAATAGACGCACGCGGTGGTAGCCACCCAGACGGTCTCATGTAAACAGGGCACCTACCATCGGTAAGCTAACTGTGCACAATCAAGTTATATATTAATTCTTATCAATAAAACGAAGAGTCTTATCCCTCTACCTACTTTTTAAAACTTATTATTTACATAAAGTCTATTTAAGCGCTTTTAAAGCGAAACTTCTTTATTTAATCTTTGAACTTTACTATATTACCGGTAGGTTCTGTGTATATAAAATGAAAGTGTTTTGACATACTTGGATTTAATTTAATATTACACACTTGGAGCAAGTTTAATGGTCTTCCATGAAATAGGTGTTATTTTATACTGCTTTCTTATGAGCGCGCAATTTCTTATATTACGAGCAATATTTTACTTGTACAGAGAATAAGCTTTGGATTTGCGACTTAATATACCAACTGTTGACTCTTAGATCAAATGTCGCAGAGGAAAGTATGTTGTGGCGTTACTGATTACCTCTAAGAATTTTATTCTAAGAGGTATGTGCTTTACAGATTACATTTCACCTAATCTAAGATACAAGTTTACAAGAGAACTTTAACGTCTTCACAAAGCGGAATCTTGTCAGAAGGTCGCCTTGCTGTGTTCAAGTCACGTGTTCAATATTGAAACCAATTTAATTGACGCAATATAAATTATCTTTGGTTATTTGTCTGAAATAACATTAACTGCAAAAACTGCATATAATACGAAGAAATTTTAACAAACAAATATGAATGCACTCAGAAAATACACTGCCTTCGTAGCCTAGTGGTATGGGCGTGTGCTTTAGAAACCGGAGGTCGTTCGTGGGTGCGAATCCTGCGGGGACGCAACAAATTTTCATTGTAGTTTCCTAGTTGGTTAGGGCAATTTGGGCTGATCACCCAATTGTCTGAAAAGTATGATGATCCATGCGTCGGATGGGCATATAAAAAGTCGGTCCACCCACCAACCCGCATTGGACCAGCGTTATGGGATACGGTCCAAATCCCCCTAAGGTGAGGGGTGTATTAGGGCAGGCCTATGTCCAGCAGTGGACTAACACAGCTGATGATGATGATGATGATGATGAAGCATTGCACCCTTGCGGAGCCGGGGCAAGTCGCTAGTATATATGTAAATAATAAAATAACAAAACTTCTTGAAGTACGACTGCAAAGTGTAAAGCAAATATCGTAGAAGCAAAGACACACCCTTACTTCACATTACAGGTAACGGAAAAGAATTCTGACTTTTCTAAATCAACGGCGACGCTGCTTCTCGTTCTGCTGGAGTCTCAGCAGTCTTACAAACTTCTCCGTGGATCCAAGTTTTCGCAACACAATCCGGAGTGCTTTTCGTGGCGCGCTATCGAAAGCTTTTTGAAGGATAAAAAAATACAGAAACCAATTACGACCATGCTCTATGCTGTTTTTTCTTGCAATTAACGTAATTCGAAGATTGCCTAACAAGTACTACGGTACATTGAATTATATTACGTAAATATGTATTCAGGAAGTATTCTGCTTACTACATTTTAATTATACAATTTCATATTAGCAGATTGTGTAATATAATAAATTATACAGATGGCTGATCCATAAAATAAATCGGCCGCCGTAGTCAAAATCTACTAGGGGACATTATTATAATAAATTGTATTTTTCCAAAATAATGATTGTTTGCAGCATACCTTCTTTATAACATAGGAATAAATGATAAGAATACTGTGGAATCCTGACTCAATCAAACCATTGCCTATGTGAAGTCATTGCTATATAAAACATAACAGCAATGACTTGACCTAGGTAACTCTTTTCCTCTCGATTATAATTTTACTTTTGAAGACGTATTTGGTCGAACAACGAAAACAATAAATTATTTAATCATATAACATTAGCTACACCTTCGTTAATATATGAAAGATTTGTTTATTTAAATTTTTGGTACAATAAAACTTAAAATGAGTACTTATCGCCGATGTCATTATTTCCCAGTGAGCCTTTGAAATCGTGAAAAGAATGTAAGGTGGACAATTGACATGAAATGTACGAAAAACTTTTTAAAATAGTTTCTGAAACCAACAAACCAAATAAAATAATTTTTTCCGTACTGGAAAGCTAAATTACCTCTGAGTAACGTAACCCAATTTCAAATTCTCACAGGAAGGTCAATTCCAAAAATCTTAAAATAACGCGGGCGGAGCCGTTGTCCGGCAATTGAAATACATATAATTTTATTTAAATATCCTGTGCAAGAAATATCGGTATCCAATAGTAAATTTTCAATATTATTACGCCCGAAATACTCAGCAGCATTGTTCGCGGGCCCCGTCATTGTTTGGAGTATAATACTGAATGGTCCAATCAGTCCGTAATAATTAAATACTTCATTCAATACTGTATTCGCATGATTGAGAAGTGGATTCGTGAATAATAAATGTCTTTTTGTTACAATTAATATAAATAATATTTCAAATGTAGCTCCAATTAAATAACCAGCATCGCTGGGAAAGATAAAATTCGGAATAAATAAGTAACAATAACCACGGGATTACTATTGCCGTGCACTCAAAATATATTGTGGTTCCAAATTACCAGCTGACGATGATATTTATTAAATTATTACTTTTATAATCGAAGTTTCAAACATAACTTTACCATGTGTCACATTACCGTCAAAATAAGAAGAGAATGGATAGAAACATGCATAGGAATTAATTAAAAAGTAAAGTCTTTTTAAAAGACAGGTTTATAATTTCTCATCTTTGGACCAGGTATTGTATATTTGGCTACTGTGTGACTACACGAGACAAGGTTTTTTATTACTATGAAATATAGCTTGAATTCAGATAAAAGCTAATTAAAAACTCAATTAGAATCTCGTATACCAAAACGTCATACGATCATTACGATACATTACAATTTCCACCATAAGACTAGATTCTAGTACTGGAAATATTGTTATGAAAATACATTGTATATGACTTTGTTCAGAAAATACTAAATTTAATTAACTTTTTGATATTTTAAAACCTAACTTAATCAGGTCTTGTTAAACTAAATACGTTCAAAGAAGCATTCTTATAGTTTAAAATTATGAATGCAGTGTATGCATTATCATCATCATCATCAGCCTGTGTCAGTCACTGCTGGACATAGGCCTCCCCTAATACATACCTATCCATTAGGGGGTTTAAGACCGTATCCTACCACGCTGGTCGCCCACAATGTGGGTTGGTGGGTGGAGCAATTTTTTGCATGCCCATCCGACCCATGGATTATCTTACTTTTCTATGCATAGTATACTTATTTAATGCAGGTGTTATAAATTGCCATGTTGATAACAATTTCTACATTACGAGCAGTATGTTACTGCACGATATGCATTCTATTGTAATGCATTGTTGTAAGTGTACTGTCGATATGTGATGTGCCTCTCGTAACAAATTAAAAAATCTAATATTCAAGGTAAAAATTAAAGACTCAGTTATAAATATAAAGTACATTTAATTGAATATTTTTATACAATGACATACTAAAACGTATACATTTGTTATGACAAAATCTGTTTAAAACAATTGTTTGAAATCACTTTAATAATGTTGATCGCCATCGTTAATATTAATACTAATCTAATATTAAAGTATTTTAAACATCTACATTTGCTTCATAATTTCCAGAACCGAAAACAATTAAATTTGAATAATTAGCTTAAAATAAATCTGATTCTTGAAATTTGACGAAGTATACTGCATACAGCCAAATTTTTAAAATTACGATGAAACCTAATAAACTAATTCTTGGTAAAAAAACATAAAGAAAAATTCAGAAGTTATAATTAACAGTTCCTATATTTCGGTGCTGCTATAACTCACAAAAAGAATAACACGCTTTAAAACGTGCTGAACTGACTGTTTTCTATGTATACTTCGCGTAATATTTATAAACAAACGGAAGTATTGGAACCAATGAAAGTTAAAGTGTCATTGAATTACGTACTACTGATAAAACTATAAAGCTTGTTTCGGTGAGATGGTACAATTAGCTTCCTCCGGACTCAATTTTGTCTAAAGCTTCACAGACAAGAGTCTGGAGGCATAATATCAGGTTATTTAAAGATACAACGGAAGTTATATTAAATCTACCATACATGATTTGGAATAACTACATCATATAAAATAATACCCGTATCATCGAAATTTGCGCGGCTGTTTAAGATAATCTACGATCATTCGATCGCTCTGCGGTGAACTGATTCTATGCAATTTCCGATAACATTCATTTCATATCCGACAGCATTATCAGTAAGCTGCTTATTGTATTAGCGGGTTTAAGTATTCCGTTTGGAATATTTGCTAATGTTTTATTGTGTCATCTGGTAGCTGTTTAAACATAGGATCTTTTTATATTTCCAATTTTATGACTTATATTTTTAATTACAATCATTTCTAACACAACAACTTGACATTTTAAACTTGAAAAGATGTTTCCTTGTTTAGGTGTTTAATGCAGTTTTCAAAATAACTCTAACCATTTTTTTATTATTTGAAAACATACAGCGTAACAACATGTTACGAAAAATGGAAACCTATAGTTATAAACTACCATTTCTTTATATTTCAATCTCATATATTTAAGAGTGCGATTACTTTATATCTAGACATGTGAAATGTAATGCTACTTATTAAAGCAAATTAAAAAATCTTAGACAGTAACAATTGTAATTTAAATTTAAGCGACTTGATGAATTGTTACACCAATATCAAAACAATCGCAGTCAGTACATATTATATATAGCATAGTATATTATACTTATTTATTTATTTTTATTGTATGTAGAAAGTGAAAGGAATCAGAACCAATGGAAAAAGGTCTTTGCTGCCCATTAATATAGGCAGGGGTCACTAATGCGCTGCCTATGAGAGACATGGCATGTTACGCCTCGTTTACTCAGTAAATACGGTTTCAGATATTATTTCACTTATAACACGAATATTAAAACAATCCCCACTAGTACTTACCTATAGTATCCTTACGTTTTCGCTATTTAATACACATGAGGATGGGTTATAACGCAAGTAACATTTTAAAATCTTAGGCCATTACTTATAAGTAACTATCTATTACTATCGCATTACTTTAAGTTTTGGCTTTCATCTTATTTACTATCAAATTACGCATCTAAAACTTTTTCACATTTATTTTTAAATAAAACTGTCCACTACGCCAAAATTATGTTTATCACTCATCAAATAATACTGTTAGCAAAATAATAAATTATTACGAAACAAAATGATCTCACTTTCAATTAACTGCTAAATCATCAGTAACAAAGTATTATAATTATAATAAAATATTTGTTGTTTTACATATTAACTAGGGATATTAAAAAAACTATTATTTATGATTTTCGCTTCAATAGTATTGTCATAATGTTTTGGCTAGATATCCTAATACATATTTATAATGCAAATTAAATAGGTAAAATTAATAATTTAAAATACTTATAAGGATACATACACAAATATTTAAATGCAAAATGTGTAATACAGCATAAACCCGGATATAAAACGCACAAAATTCAGCATTTAAAAATGTTCTAGGCCTAAGAAGACTTACATTATATTTAAAAATAAATGCATAGAAAAATATACTATATGTTATTTTCAGAACAATACATATACATACTAACACAAGACAAAGTCACGAACATTCTGTTCATAAAAAAAATGTATTTGAAAACAAAAAAGAAATATAAATAAAAAGTAATTAATGACGTTTTAATGGTGAATGTACATTATACTTAACTATGTACAAATTAAAAGCTTAAAAATAATTAAGGAATCGAAAACTTCTAAAAAAATTGATTCGTGCAAAACTTTTTCCAAATTAATTCTATAGATAAAAGTTTCTATTTTGTGAGAAAATTTGAGATGTTATAAAGCTATTTTAACTTAACGACTTTCTAATTTTTATGTGGCTAAGAAAATCAATTGAAAAGTAAGTAAGAAAATCAATTTCAAAAGAAGTCAATTTTAGAAGTTTTCACAAAATATCTGACACAAGGAGAACGAAACAACACTGGCAGTGATTCATATCTAAATAGTTGTGAAATGTCACTTAAGGAAGTTTATCAGGGATCCGTCTGCGTTTCCATATCTCCAACATTACTGGTAAGCTCGATGTCTTGATGATCCAACTCGCTGCGGCTGGAGGCAGCATCTAATTACATAAATACGTCGTCATATTAAAGTACTCTTTCTATTAGAATCAAATTTAAAAATTTTCTTTCATTCGTATGTAATATGTATTTTTTTCTTTTTGAAGAAGACCCTTTTTTGTACGAGTAAACATTTTTAAAGTTGCCTTATCTTGATTTACAGCACAACCAATGGTAGAGAAAGTTTTAACTTTTGAACTGACTGCAAATTCTATAGCGGACGTAAATCTTAATTTTACTATTAAAAGTAGATGCGCTAACTATAAAATTTAAGTTATAATAATTAACTTTGTCTTATCATTCCAATTACCGTGAGCCCTTGTATCCAATGCAAGAACGGCCAGTGGCGTATCTTCTAGAACTCCAGACCATCTTGCTGCCAGAACTCTTGAACCTCTGTGCCCGCGAACCACAACTGTTGGCATCACGCTTTGGCCCAGCGATGAACCCCCGTACATCGACACACCAACGCTCCGACGTAGTATGGTGCTAAAATTAACAAATACTTAATTCAAAAGTTTAATAAGAGTCTCCTCCGTGGCTTAAATAAATTAATGTACATTAATAATATGTTTAACCGCTTACTTGCTGTAGCGGTATTGGCCTTTGCTTTAGAAACCGGAGGTCATTGGTTTGAATCGTACGGGGAACTTTATGTTATCGTTGTTTTCTGGTCGGATAAGACAAATTGGCCCGATAACCTAATTATCGGAAAAGTATGATGATCCATGCTTCGGATGGGCATGTAAAACAGTCGGTCCACCCACCAACCCGCATTGGACCATCGTGGTGGGATCCTGTCTGAATATTGTTTCATTAACTACTATGATGCAAAATGTATTACAGTTTGAATAAATTGTTGATCCGATAGCATCAAATTACATCATCAGCTTGTGATAGTCCACTGCTGGACATAAGCCTTCCCTAATACATCCCTATCCATTGGGAGGTTTTGGACCTTATCCCATCACGCTGGTCCAATGCGGGTTGGTGGGGCATCAAAATAACAATTCTGAAAAGTGCACGTGCTAAATGCTTGGCAATAGACAGTAAAGTCTTAAAGTGACAGGCAATTTTATAAATTCTACAATATGTACACAATTACCTTTCCTCAGGATCACGGTGAGGACGGGTCTTCCTTTTGCACATGACAACTAATGCAACACATAGTGTTGTCAATATAGTCAGGAGAACGAGGGACAATGCTGCCCCTATTAATAACGCAACACCATTGTCAGTGGGCGAGGATTGTGGCGGACCTGGTGTCATTGTTTGCAGAGATCCTATGACAAAACAATGTTATATGCTTAGCATGCAGTAAATGTAATGTTGAGATGTGTATTTCAGTAATATTCTTTTAATTACTTTGTATATGCTACAAGAATTGTAATATAAGGTACACGATTATTTTGTGGAAATTTAAGTTAACATTGTCGATAAGATTTTTAGCAATTATCTCTATATGTTTGACCTCTTATGATCAGACTTAGAATTCATTTTATGATAGGAAAAGTTCTTTATAATTTCATCATCATCATTATAAGTGTGTGATAGTGCACTGCTGGACATAGGTCTCCCCAGTTATTCTCATCCGGTCCACAATGGCCACTTTCGGAATGTCGTCACTCAACCTTTCATCTCCATCGCAGAGCATCCCACACTAAGTTTTCCGATATTTACAACATATTATTATTTATATCCATATTGCATAAAAAACAGGTTTAACAATTTTAACATTATAACGTTACCATCCTATTATTCATTGATTTTTTAAAAATTAAAATGAAATATTTATTTGAAAAAAGACGTACTATATTCAAACTAGTTTATATTGCATCTTAGTAAACTTAGCTGATAAGTAATACACATAACCAACCTGGTATGTCTAGATCATCGGCTGTACGAATTGGTATGCTGTGTAGTGCGGCTGGCCTTTGCGATCTACCACGAGGAGTTTCCGAATACACCAAGAAAGTATAGCGGCCAGGACTTAAGGCATCTAATGGAAATTGTGGAATGGCATCGTTGCTAGCGCGGTATACCGCTTCTGTGAGACCCCTGCCCGATATGCCCTGGAATGGAACAGCTGTAGTCTGAAATTTTCCCTAAAAACTTCGCGGTTTTTCCTTTTTCGACTATCGGATGAAATAAAAATATTACGAGACGAAAAACACTTTTAGCCAGCATTCGCCCAGTGCAAGAATACGGAAATTTAAAATATTTTACATGAAATTAGCTAAACTGCCTATAAGAAAACGAGCGTAAAGCCCCACTAATGTACTTGCTAACCTAAAAGATAATGCATCACATTTATCCCGTTATTATTATAATGATACCTAAGCTACTTTTAATAACACTATGCTTTCGACATCAAATAACTAATTTTGTTATAATTTTATGAGTTTTTCATAATACCATAAAATATTGTACTAAAATAACATAAATAACGTAGCAATAAAGTAATCAACATTTTTTTTTATTTATGTTGCATGTGGCAGCAATGTAGTTGTCACAACGAATAAGCTAGAGAACTATTTTTACAGCGTAAAGAGTTTTTATGTCACTGTTTTCCAAAAAAAGAATTCATATATTAAATTCAAGGCAAACGTAATAAGAAATTATCAAAATCAATTTTAATAGAAGTACAGTGGGAACATAAAGGAGGCAAGTCACAATAAGCACGGCAACAGTCTCTCACGCCGCGCTCACCTGATCGCTCATGGAGTCGCCGTCGAGCTCGCTCGGCCGCGGCTCGTGGTGCCGTACCTCCAGCGCCTCCAGGATGAACCGCTGCGGGAGACCACCATCATGACCGGGGTCGCAGCGGAGGATGTCATC
Source organism: Lamproptera curius (assembly GCA_029286875.1). NCBI lineage: Eukaryota > Metazoa > Arthropoda > Insecta > Lepidoptera > Papilionidae > Lamproptera > Lamproptera curius. The sequence goes on from JAGSMT010000023.1 coordinate 2,131,424, forward strand.
CTCGATTTCGCAGTTGCTCGGCGGCTCCGGGAATGCTGGGAGTGGAGTTGGATAGTAATAGCTTTTAACTGTTAGTATTCAGGTGTGTTAGGAACATTTTGGTCCGCGAAAATCTTTTACGTTCGCGTTACTGACATGCTACTAGTAGTATATAAGTAGTTACACAGCGTACGTATTGTAACATATTAGTATTAAGTATAGTATAGTAAAGATGTTGTAAAAAGTCAATGTATGAACTGTGCATTGTCATAGGCATTTGTGTTCGTTTCATTTTGTTTTTTTTTTTAAATAAAAACGAGTAGTGACCTATAAATAAATAATACGTACGCATAAATTATTTAAACTATTTGGAAATTATTTTGATAAGTGCTATTTACTTTTTGGATTATTCTATTAAAGACATCAGGAATATTCTAACATTAAATCTAAAGGTTCTATGTTTTCAATTCTCTCATCAAACCCTACAATTGCTACTTTGAGTATCGATTCAATTTATTAACTTACCAGCTGGCATTATTCTGAATAAACATGGTTCCCGCTGATTTCCGACGTCGTTGCTCGCCCAACAAGCGAGCCATCCCAAGTCGTCATCATCGCTCTGAGGCAAGCCGTGTACCACAGTGCTACTTGATCCCATCACGGTAATGTTTGAAGCTGGTATCTACCAAAAATATTTTCATTACAAATACTACAGACAAATTTTTAAAATAGATATTATTGTTACTACGTATAATTTACATGCAGGAATATTAACAGTATAGAAACTTTTGCGTGTCTCCTTTAACATGGATAATTTTTGTTTAGTGTACCTTTAACTTAAGTAATTTTGAATTATTGGAATGATTATTATCATAACCGATGGCGATACAAATAATTATACACAACGGAGGCCTCTGCAAAGTATATAACATAACTTCATTATTGAATTAAAATAAAATAAGTGTTTATAAAAATAATGATAATACAAGAAATTTTCTGTTACACTGAGCACTTTGTCCCAATTAAATAATAAAAATTGGTTGCCTGTAAAATCGGTATACGGGTGAAAGTTATACGTGACACGTCTTTAGTGGTGGAATGATTATAATTCCAATATTCTTTCGTATAAAGGAAGAAGGATCAACCCTCTTTCTCTTTCTCCCTGACTCTCTTTTACTTAAGCAAGCCAACAGCGCGCGAGTAAAGAGACGCGTGCCTCACACTTTCAGTTATGGTTGCTTATGGAGAACGTTACGTGAGCGGCGCTGTGACACAGTCTTCGAGAGTGCCTACCAATTTATAAGACGTTGTCACGTCAAAAGTTTTAAATTGAATTTTAATTTAACCTATATACAATAAGAAGTAACCGTGTGTTCAAATCATTATTACAATAGTAGCTTATTGTAAGAATAACGCATACTACACATAAAAGTAAAAGTATGATACTGAAAACATTGCAGCAATTTTTCGTTTACTTTATTACATTTTGATTAAAGTTTGTGTTTCTTTTTTACCTTTTAAACTTTAAAACGAATCATTTCAAATCCACTTTTTACGGATTTTTCGCAATAACTATTTGAATGTTCTCGATGTTTTGGACTCATTCCATTGCATTAATGATTACGTAGACTGAGATGGGCAATGTACAAGTAATTAATTGTATTATGTAATACGGTTTGTTATATAATAACTAACTCATTTAATCTGGATTGATTTGATTGACACAAGATAAAATTAAAAAACACGACAAGCATAATAATGAAAACAGAATATTCTAAAGATAAAAAATAAAATAAAACTTAAAACCGTAATTAAGAAAAAAATAGAACATTTACACAAGTTTGACCACATAAATCTGAAGCAGTAAAAAAAAAAAAAAGACGAGTAAACAAAAAGAAATATCAAAAAATATTATACATTAAATTAATATTTAATACTATTAAGTTAATACGAAAACCCTGTAGTTCTTAAAAAGTAAAGTAGTGACTGTAAAATATACTACGATGCTGGAATGATAAGGTTCCAGCTCAGAATTATGTTGGCATGGGCCAACGCTGGTATACTACTGGTACCTAATTAAAACTAACTTAACCTACATCTTCCCATATATTTATGCCATGTAATCTCTATACTGCGGACACTTTAGGTTCAAGACATTGCAGAAGTTAAAAGAAAAAAAAAAATACAGAAAGAAAAGAATAACGTGTTCATTAGAGAAGTAAATAAAGCCATCCTCTTAAAACTCCACGTTAAGATAAATGGCAATTTATCCCATAAATAAATTTTAATAAAAAGTGAGTAACCTATTCACAGAAGTTTGATATTATGCGCCTTTTTGAGTTAATACAAAGAACTCCTTTAATTTTCTTCTAAATGTGTTTTTCGCTCTAGTGTTCCAGTTTGAAGGGCAATGTAGCCAGCATATTCACTGGGTAAACGAGACTTAACACCCTATGTCTCACGGTAGGCAGCGCGTTGGCGATACCACTGGTATTGCCAACGTTTATGAGCGTTGGTGACCACTTCCTATCAGGTGGCCCAACGGCTCGTCTGCCTACGAAGGCAATAAAAAATACGTATTGTGTTGTGTTATAAATATATACCGGCAAAACATCCTTGGTACTATTGTACGTCCAGTAGAATCTTAGAGGTCCAGCATCATGGGTAGATGGCGCCGTGACAGAACACCTCGCGCGGACTTCCCCACCAGGAGCGCCAGCCAACTGCTGCACAACACTACCCGCTGAGCACTCAGGCCGAGCTGTTTATTTTGGAATTGCATTAGGAATCATTATATCTAATAAACTTAGCTAAGGCTTGCTGCTTAACTGCCACCGTAGCCTAGTGGTATGGGCGTGTGCTTTAGAAAACGGAGGTTGTGGGTTCGAATCCTGCGGGGACTCAACAAATTTTCATTGTTGCTTCCTAGTTGGTTAGGGCAATTTGGGCCGATCCCCCAATTGTCTGAAAAGTAAGATGATCTATGCGTTGGAGGGGCATGAAAAAGTCGGTTCATTGGACTAGCATGGTGGGATAAGGTCCAAAACCCCCTAATAGTTAGGCGTGTATTAGGGGAGGCCTATGTTCAGCAGTGGACTATCACAGGCTGATTATGATGAAGGCTTGAAGCGTTGCGGTATTTAATGTACAGGTTGTTTGAAAATAGGTATTTTCAAAGGTCAAGTCAAAGTCAACATACTTTATTCAATATGGAGCTTTACATTTCTTTCATTGATTGTCAACACTAACTCTACCACCGGTTCGGAAATGGAGCTCTGACCTGAGAAGAAGTCGGCGTAGAAACCTGCAGGGGACTTTTTCTTTTTTTTCTTCAATAAATTAAAACTTTACATAAACCATACATTTTACTACTTTGAAATAGCCTGGTAGCTGAAACAGTTCATTACCAGGGTGTTATTATCAAGAAGTCATTACAACAATAATATCCTTTAGAGCACTATCACGTTCCTTTACAACTTTTAAATTTATTGTATGATAAAAGTTGAACGTTTTACATAGTATTACCAGTGTAACGCAATTAAAAGTAATCCTGCGCAAACAGTCATTTGATGTTTTAAAAACTATAGTAATTATGTTCTATGGTTTATTAAATATGGACTGGCTGGATAGAAGACATCCGATCTACAAGTACTTTTAAAATCGCTAAAACGACGTACGACATCAAAAACATTGTATATGAAAGCCTAACTTAAGTGAAAATTCACCACTGCAACCAACTACAAAGATAGAAATATTTCTGCAAAACATAGTACTTTTAGCATTGAAAAATATCAAAAGTCTAGTGGTTTAGATAGCATGCACTTTAACAGAGTATAAAGCGACGGAACATTTTTAAAGGGGAATTTATTCCAGCAAGGAATGAAATAGGAAATACTTACATAGCACATTCAAAGTAAGCGGTTCACTTAATCCGCTACCTTCGGAGTTTCTCGCTCTACACCGGTATCGTTCTGAATGATGTCTACGCAGACCTCTTAATAAAAGTTTATTCCCTTCCACGGAGATGCCTCCGACAGGATCATCGTAAATGAGATGGTCCTAAAGAATGTTAATATTTAAATGTTATTGAAATATTAAAAATAATGTTTTGAGGGGAATTTAAATTGCTTACGTAATTGAGTTAAAAAAGTATATCTGTTATACAGATGTTACGTAATTTACGTAGTTTACCAATTACGTAGTAAATTTAATTAAAAAAGTAATTAGCAAGTTTACTCACAATGAGCTGCACTTTATGTAGAAACTAAAATATATTTTATTCTATGCACTACACAGTAGGATACCTAGAACTATCTAGGGTAGTCTATATTTATTTGAACTATTAAATGTTGTTGTTAACCCTAATACTGTATACCATAAACAATACAGCTCCATTGATTTTATCGCTCTTGCATATGAATTGTCATTTGACAATTTACGCCGGAATGTACCAGAAACGCCTGCTATAGATTTTCAATAGTTGTAAAGAAATTAAGCCCTTTGAAAATCTGTAAAACTATTATGTTTAACATATTTAAATACCTTCCCTTAACATAGAAGTATCGCATTTGCTTGTTGATGATCGAATACGCTACCAACTTCCAACATTTAATACAATAATGTTTTTATACTAGGAGTTAGCGATATTAATGCTTATTCATATACATATTTACACTTTATTGTAAAGTCTTAAAACTACGTTTTACTAAATTTAGTGCTATTGTGCATTCTATCCCAGTCAACCCGGGGCATGGTGAAACATTAATTCAGTTGCAATTTTAAAAATATTAATTAACGTAGAGAATAAAAAAAATAATTTAATATAATTTACCGGTGGTAGGTGTTTAAGAGACGTCTAGTGATAACATCCTATTTAAAGCCTCATGATATGTAAAACTACTGTTTCGATTGAAGGCACGAGCCAGCGTATTTATAAACAGACACTGATAACCCTCAGTCTGAAAGTAGACTGAGAATATACACCTATGTTCTGGTGGAGCGCTTGCTATATAATATAAATAAAGCGATAAATCTTAAGTCTCTATTTAATATTTAATCAATCTAAACAATAAACCCTCGGTTGGAAAGGTAAAAAGGATATCCCAATGTACTGTCTTAACTAATTAAGACTAGGCACTCTAACAAAATTCTGAATATTTAGACATACCTCGAGGCCTTTGTAGAATGTGAAATTGGTTGACGGGGGAGACGCATCAGCAGAGCACAATAATGTTGCATCCTCGTCTTCGCGTAGTAATTGTGGTTCCTTTGGAGATAAAATCGTCATTTGGGCCACAGGTGCATCTGTAAAAATATCAACGCTATTTAATCTTATTTTTTCCCGCCGTTACCTAAACTATCGTTTCGTGACTTAGTTTTTTTACCTATAAAATCTGGAAAGAAGTTAATTGCACGGAGTGACTGATATCTAATGTTCAACCCATGAATAAACGGGTGAACTGTATTCACAGGATAGGTTATATTAAGATAACAGGTACTGAAAGCAGTGTCACAGAAACTGTTTATAATCTTGATAGCATGAAAGTACTTATTAATTTGCCTATTCGGCGATTGATCATTTTTATTGTCAGGTAATTGTGCGACTAATAAACAAAAACAGTGGCATATACCCGCTGAATTTGAACCTACTGTATCCAGTATTTAATTGACGTGAGTATACTCGCCGATGCATATCATAAATTATGACAAGCGCTTAAATAAAATATTAATGCGACTTTTAAAATTACCTTAATTGCCGACAAACAATTATTTAGCTTAACGATTTTCTTTATTATTTTCAAGATAAAGTTTAACATGCTATTAAATACGGCGCAAAATCTGTAATAACTTTATTATTTATCATGTATAATATTCGCGAAAGCAATAAAAAGTATTAAAGTTTAACAGTTATTAAAAAGAGATATAAACAACGTTTACGTACAGAACACGTCTAATGTCACCGAATCCTCCAAAGTTGTAGCTGGAAACCACGGATTGGAAACGCGGCACTCGAGTTGCCTCCCTTTGTCCTCTCGTCTTACACGCCAAGTTAAGATACTCCTTGTCACCTCTCCTTCGACGTCGACCTATATAAATGACATTTAATATTATTGTATTAACAAAAAGTGCCAAGACAATTGTCTAAACAATTTATAAACGTTAAATATTATACATTTCATGAGAAAAATCCAAAGGCATATGATTTATAAAATCGTAAAATGCTTTATGAATCATCTAAATATCATAACAACAAAGCTGATTGACTGGAACTTGACACGTCCAGTTTGTCTTAAATAATCAATAATTGATATCAATGATGTTTGATTATTGTAACAAATGACATATTAAAATGAGTGACCAAACAATAGTCTTCTTAATAATCACAAAATAAGCAAGATTACTACTAGATATCAATATTTTGTTTATTGGTGTAAAAGCACATGATATTGTACACTGATGGACATAGTTGACCTAACTCACACTAGGGTGTTCGACCGTATCCACAGCTGTCACAATGCAATTAGCGTAGATTACTCAACTCTAGCGATTTATAGCAGACGATTTCTAGTAGTTTATTGCATGAAAGCATAATCATCTAATCAATATGTGTTAGTCAACATGATTGGAGCTATTAGCTTTCAATGCAATCTCACAACTAGGTGTGAACCTGTATCCCACCACTGCGTCCAATGCATTGTTGGGTGACAGATTTGCTTCTCACGGAATTATTGTAGATGATTTTAGTTCTAAGCGATTGAGAGACATAAATCTCACCATATGATAATATGTTCTATTAATGTCGATATATTAAAATGTTATCTGGAGTGAAATTTAAGCTTTATTCATATTGACAATATGACAAAAGTAGCAATACTTATTGATAGTATAAATGTATCATTGCATTATCGAATGTTCAACAAGTACACTGGTTTAATTAACAACAACGGCATTTCAACCATATTCAAGGATCTGAAGAATTTAATTATACAAAATCAAAATAAAATAGATTTTTTGTCAAAGGAGCAGCGAAATTTACATTATGTCGAACATATAAGCACAAATATAGAACCAACATTAAACAATTTTTTTCGGGGATAATTACTTAATATAATACACCAGAATATTGCAGGTATCTTAAACAAATGTGACCTGCTCACCATTGCTCTGAGTGAGCTCCAGGGAAAAAACATTTCAACTGACGTATTGTGTATCACTGAACATTTTATGATGGAAGGCAATGAAAATAGACTTCATCTTCCAAATTACTATTTAGGAGCATGTTACAGCAGAAAACATCAAAAGAGGGGAGGAGCATGTATATTAATAAAAAATTGTCATAAATCATCTGAAATAGCAAAAATATCACGATGCTCACTATCTAATGTTATAGAATGTTGCGGCGTTTACCTGCCAGACCTGTCGATGACTATTGTCTGTATGTATAGGAGTCCCAAACAGCAAAATTAGTGTGTTTTTCGACAAGTTAGAGTCGGTTTTAAAATTGTAAACAAAAATACGAGAGGAATTGCAATCATAGGAGGAGACTTTAATATTGACATATTAAAGCGTAACAATATCTCAACTGAATTTAATTCCTTTTTCTAAATTATAACCTTAAACTAGAAATCAATCAACCTACAAGAGCTAGAAGTAAACATGTCTGATAATTTTGCACATAATATGCATCAAAATTGTAATTCTGAGGTAATCGAACTTGCTCTCTGACCACACCGCTCAAATACTGCGCTGTCGTATTAAAACAAAATATGATTTAAATTATTGGCGCATTCAACGAAGAGATTTTAGTGAAGATAACATGAAAAGTTTCAAACCTGCATTGCAAATATTTCTTTACTGACGTATACAACACAAATGATGCAAACCAATCCTTCAATTATTTTATAACTGACTTCCAACTTTATTACAATTTATGTTTTCCTTTTAAATCTAGGACCATAAGACCATTTAAAAACCTCAAATGGATATCACGCGGTATAAAAATATGTAGTAAAAGAAAAAGAAAGCTACTATGGACCTACAGATTAAAGCCAACTAAATATAACAAGATACGCTTTAAAGAATATTCAAATAAATTGAAAAATATCATAAAATTAACTCAACGCAGTCAAAATGATTATAGGATAAAAACGTCATATAATAAATCAAAAACGACATGGCAAATTATAAAAAGTACTACGTCGTCATCATCAAATAGTGCCATAACAAATATTAAATATAAAGATAAAATATTATTACACCTCAGGATAGTTTCTGATGCTTTTAACAATCATTTTATTGATAAAGTCCAGCCACTAACTTATACTAATCACTTAATGAAAATTCCCTTCCATAATAACTCAATGTTTATGAAACCATGCTCGCCTTATGATATATATGAAATAATAATGATGTTGCGTAACACAAATAGCATTGGTCCAGATGATATACAGACAAAAATTGTTAAAAGTGATAAATTAAAGTAAGATAAATTAAAATACGCAATAATAAAACCAATATTCAAGAAAGGAAACAAACTGGATATAAATAACTACAGACCAATTGCAATAACATCTCCATTTTCCAAAATATTTGAAAAATTCATTTACAAACAACTGTATGCATTTTTTTAAATTACAAATTATTTACAGAAGCACAAAAGGATTTAGAAAAGATAGAACGATTAATATGGAGTACATGATTTCTTAAATTTATTATGAGTAATTTAGATATAAAAAATCTGTATGTGCAATATATTGTGATATGACACAGGCTTTTGATTATGTTGATCATAATATTTTGTTATCAAAACTTTATAAATATGGTGTAAGAGGAAATATATTACAATTGATCAAATCTTATCTTTCAAATAGAAAGCATTGCACTATAGTTTCCCAAATTGACGTTTTTAGGAAAAGAGAAGAACAATTTCGGTCTCGACAACGCACAGCGTATTACGGTGTACCTCAAGGCAGTGTCTTGGGTCCACTGTTGTTTTTAATCTATATTAATGATATTACTAATGTTACCAAGCACCCTCTGACTTTATTTGCTGATGATTGTACATTGACAATTGAATTAAAGAATCAAAATGTGACAGAAATTAATGACAATATTGAATCAATTATTGAATGGATGAAATATAACAATTTAAAAATTTACCTAGAAAAAACAAAGTCTATGTTATTTGGTTCTCAATTTTCCGATTATTCTAAATTAAACATTAAGTATGAGGATAAAGATATAGATGCGACAGAGACAATTAAATTCCTAGGTTTAAATATTGATTATAACTTGAACTGGAAAGAACATTTAATCAATCTAGCTAAAAAAGTCAACAGCTCAGCATATATGCTGTCAAAACTATCGACAATTATTAGCTCAGGTGCATTAATAACAGCATATTACGGTATAGTGGATTCAAAACTGCGATATGGAATAATTTTTTGGGGAAATTCTGTGCATAAACAGTCACTTTTTAAAGCACAAAAAAAGTGTATAAGAGCCATGTTTAGATTAAAAATAAGAGACAGTTGCAGAAATTATTTTAAAGAAAATAAAATTTTGACTTTGGCCTCACTATACATTCTCGAAATAGCGGTTTTCAAAGGAAGTAATGCGTCACTGTTTACACGGGTGTCAGATTTTATTATAAGAAATCGACGAGATAATACCAAATTATGCATACGAAGAGCTAGAACATCACGGATGCGGAATAGTGTATTTTGTATGGCTCCAATTATTTACAATAAGTTACCGAAAGAACTTAAAGATCTTAACCAATTTCAATTTAAAAAGCAACTGTGACTACGTTTAATCGATAAGTGCTATTACAACTTAACTGAATTTTTGTGCGATAAGGACTTTTAAGAACTGAATAGTGTACATCACTGTTCAGTTTTATTTAATTTATTTGTTTTGTAATTTTGTATATGATTTTAAATGAACATTATCCTGTACACTAGTCCTATAAATTAATGTAAATTTTGTAACTTCGACATTTAATTATATAATGTATTTTTTATCTTCTTATAATATTTGTACGCTCCGTGGAGCAAAAACATGTGGGTCTGAATATGTTTGTAATTACACCTCAATTATTTATGCTATACCATGTTTTTACAAATAAATGTCTTATTATTATTATTATTATTATTATTATTAGTACAATTATACCGATCCGACGCATGTATCATCTTACTTTTCAATTGGGTAATCGGCCTAAATTTTCCTAGCCAACCAGAAAAAAACGATAACACTAAGTTGTTTCCCCGCTGGATTCGAGCCCCCGACCACAGGTTTAGGTCGATACCGCTAGAACACAGAGGTGCTTGCATGAAGAGCAGTGTATGATAATTATTAAAACGGTCGAATAATATTGCTCTCATTTATTAATATTGTCCACAGTTCTATCCCAAAAATCACATCAAATCGATATGGGTGCCGATTAGTTTTGATTTACCGGAGGACCTTCATCTGGACGAGTGGGATAACTTCACGGTCGCATCCCGTCTTGCACTTACCGATAGGTCCAAAACTAGTAGGCACCAATACCAATTTCACTTAAGTTTGGCCGTTTATACAATATATTATTAGTACAATGTCCCACGAAAGCTTTAAATGTTTTTACTTTTTTTTTCATACCAAACACTCATTATCTTAAGCAATATATGCTGCTACTAACTGTACTTACTTAATTTTATGTCAATTTTTTAAATCCCGTTAACTAAACATACAGTTCACATTCAAAGTCACAGTCAAAGTAAAAAATAAAAGTCAAAAGTGAAAGTCAAAGTCAATAATTATTTACTCTTTAGGCTCTAATGAGTGCAAACTGAATTTACATTTACCTACCTCAGTCAAAGCGGAGTCGATGCGGCGCGAGTTAATGAACCAATCTATGTTCGGGGCCGGCTTAGAGCCTTTAGTGGTGCAGACGAAAGAACGCTCGTGGCCAGCCCTCGTCGCACCGTTGCCGGTGACACGGACAAATAGTGGCTTCACTGCGTTAAGACAACGATAAAAAACAATGTAGTTATTTTAAAACGCGATTAACAATCATTGCTAAACATACAACATAAAGTTAATTATTACAAAAAAAATATCAATCGTTTTATCCGTTATTATGGTTTAAAATAACGAAATTAGTAATTACTCCGACCGAACGGCAAAAAAGAAAATAATTAAAAATCAATGTTTTTTTTTCCAAAAAAAAAATATTTGATCTCGAAGATATATTTATAATGTCAAAGGTCATGGGTTTGAATCTATACTAAAACTACGTTTATATTAGTTTCGTTTTAAAGAGTATAAAACGAAAAAAAAATGTCCTTTACTGGCAAAAGACATGATGTTGTTAATAGTACAAAAATAACTTTTTTACTGTGAACACTGATGTAATAAATCTACGACACCGTTATGCGTACTTATTTTGCAAGGAACAAATATAAACTACAAAAATATTATTTCACATTAACTCTGACTGTCTCTTTGTAAAAAAAGAGAAACACTTACAGAACAGTTTCACGGTGACATCTCTATACTGCGCCTTCAGTAGGGGAGGTTCGACCCTACATTGCAGAGTTGTTCCGGCAAACTCCCTTGAAAGCCTCTGCAGGTGAAGCTGACAGACTGATCCACCTTTTGTGATAGCTAAGCGCTCCTGCCCTCTGTACCAAGATACGTCAGGGGGCGGCCGACCTGATGCAACACGATGTATGTCATAGAAAGGTATACTGTTTGCAGTAATAGATAGATGACATAGATACACATATACACATATGTTATCTATGCGTGTTTGCTCCAGACAGTATAAAGAAATTTAATCTCAACATAATTGCTAATCTAAATAACTTGTATGTAAACACATTTTCGATTGAAAAACTTAAAAATTTGAATAGTAAATAAATAATACACATGCAAATAACTAGATTATTGTACTTTAGTTAAATACATTCGTTATAGATATAAAAGAGTATGCGTTAAGTATTACGTATTTTATTGGTGACTTATAAAATTTACCACTAAGAAGGTGATAATTCTGCCTTACCTCCAGATGCTTGACAGGACAGTAACAAGTTCATTCCTTCACGAAAAGGACCGGCCATCGAACCTGTTATTTCTTGGCCGTCAGAATCATAAATTCGAGGTGATTCCGGCGGTACTGAAATAACAATGTATTCTAAAATATTACGAATATTATATTAATGTGGTTTTTCGCTGAACAATTGCTGACATACTAACTTGTAATTACTAAATAATAAAATAGTCAATTAAAAAAAAATAGTAATCTAACGCACGACGAAGATGAAATATTAATAGCTATATTAAAGATACATGATACATGCAGTTAAATATGTTTTGTAGGTGTCTTAAACTTTTAGAACTCGGTTATTTGTTGCTTTATGTAGTTTTTTAGTTAATGTTAATGATTTTTAGGTTTTAACTAATATGTTTCCGTGAAATTTTGCATAAAGTTCAAACTAATAAGAAATACTTTACTCTATCAGCTTAAAAAATAATAAAGTAACTCACCGATTACAGTCAAATTGACCTTGTAATTTCTGGTCGGCGAATCGACGTAGTCAATCCTGCATCGGTAAATTCCTTCATCGTATCGTGCCACCTTCTCCACGGCAAGATGGGCTGATGATGGATCGGATTCGTTGAGGACGAAATGACTTCGGGTCCCGAACTCACCCGCAACCGCCCAATGAACGGGTGGTCCGTTTCTGAAGTCCACTCTAAGAAAAATATAGGTCGTTTATTATTATTTAGTACATAAAATTTATAAATTGATAAGAGAAGTGAAAAGCAAACCGTTGATCTGAGAGTAACCATAAGTTCTGATCTAGTATGAAAATTATGAACCGAAAATATTAACTTTCCTAATTTTGTTTTTCAAAGGTATGTACGTTTCCTATCACAAGTTAAAACTAAAGCATTCAATATGTGGGTCGTAAGTAGGGTTATACCATTTTATTCTATAGGCTTCATTTTATTTTGTGACGAATTTACCATTAAATCCGGATTTTAATCTTTTCCTTGCTATAATAAAATGAGTAAAAGGTGTGCAACGAAAAGAAAACTTTCCTTCGTCGTCAAGTGACTGAAAGTATAGATTCCTAAATAATAACCTTTTTTTGGATACAAAAACACTAGCAATTACCTACTTGCAATGAACAGAATTTAAAGTATTATAATCACTCAATGAAACTAGGAATACCTAGATTTAATAAGTAACTGGTTTGTTTTCCAGCAAAACCTGGAGTTGAATAATAAGATTTAATTGAAACAGGGCTAATATTTTTCGTGAAAAGGTTAAAATTAAAATTCCTCAATTCTTATGCTTAATAAAGTGATTAAAAATATTGCCTCCGTAGCCCAGTGATATGGGCGTCTGCTTTAGAAACGTTTTGTTGTTTCCTAGTTGGGCAATTTGGGTTGATCACCCAATAGTCTGAAAAGTATGATGATCCATGCGTCGGATGGGCATGTAAAAAGTTGGTCCACCCACCAACCCGCATTGGACCAGCGTGGTGGGATACTCTCCAAACCCCCTAATGGATAGGGGTACATTAGGGGAGGCCTATGTCCAACAGTGGACTAACAAAAAGGCTGATGATGATGATGATGATGAGTAAAGTGATTTAAAATAACGACAGCCATCATAGGCTACGATATCTTCGGCATAATAATTTTTCATCCTACTAGAAGTATTACCGAAATTTAAGTTTTTATATATTATTTACTTACACTTTATGCACATGAATGGTATGTACCTACGTATGTAAATAAATGGTATAAAGGCAGAACCCATGTCAAAGACGGCCAAAGTTTGATTAGGAGACCAATCAAACTTTGGCTGGTTAAGACATCATAAGGTAGGTGTACAATTGTTATGAAAAAGTTATAGACATTAAAGTAAGTAATGAACATAGATAATAAAAATTAATAATACTTCGCATAAATACAGCTATATACATAAACATAAATAAGTTAATGATGAAGATGGATTGATATATATAATCCTTTCAACTCAAAATCTAAACAGTTGTCTCTAAATAAACAGAATATTAACATGATATACATTAAACAACATATGATTTCCAAAATTTTGTGCAATCTCCTTAATTTATTAGAAGTACCATATACGCGATCACGACGCGGCGTAAGACTCATCATAAATTATTTGAAATTACACTCAATACCGACACCCACTAAGTGAAATCTCCAGCGATGTGTACACTTGCACTGTCAGAATAATGTACTACGCTAACGATTTCGCGTATTCACGCTCGAGATTAAGAAATTCTGCATTTGTATGACACGGGATGGATATTAATTGCCGGCGGGTCTGCAGGCGTCGTCCGACGTACATACACGACGTACGTGATGAATGAAACGCGCAAGGAAGCGACGCGTTCCTATACTCTCTCTCAATTATCCCTAATTGAGATACAACTAACGGTATTCCTGTTATCTCCACTATCGGAGAAGACTCTATTTTGTACAAGCACTTAAAATACATTAAGTAAATCATTTATCTGTAATACGTGTTATATGTAGATGTCGGAAAAAAAATAATATGTATACTAAATATTAACACAGTTTTATTAGTATCGTATTATCTTAATAATTTAATAAGGTTTTCATCCTAGAAATGTCGCGTAATATATATTCGTTTTTTATCATCTGGGTGCGAATAATTTTAAAATAATTATTAGAACCTTTATTACAAGTAGTAAAAAAAGAGATAATGATTAGTATAATATTTATATTCCTTCCGCAAAACTAACTCATATCTCAATTATCACTTAATAAATGTCTGTTTCTTAAATGTTGATTGTTAATATCTATTGTTGTGTGCTACTCTTTGTTATTATTATTGTCATCCTGTTTATATATAGGATTTATAGAGGCAGGTGATCTTAATAACTTCAATTTTTTTGAAATAAATCAATTAAAGGTTTTTACTGAATTTATATATCTCTACGGATGCTATTGATCTCAGAGAATATAGAGCGATGGATCTAAATAAATATTTTACTCTTCATTCGCCCCCCCAGTCTGGAGTGCTTCCAAAACGGAATATGGGCGGAATCTTTTACCGAATTGCTTCCTTCCCCTGACTTAGAGAGTTGTTTCAAAGACGTGCCACTCGATTCCGCAACTGTGTACGTGAAATATTAAAAATTATGCGCTAGTTATTGATTTTAACCGCCTCTGTGGTCTAGTGGTATTGGCTTTGCTTTATAAACCGGAGATCGTGGATTCGAATCCCACGGGGAAACATCTATATGTTATCGTTGTTTTCTGGTTGTTAAGGAAAATTTAAGCCGATCATCCAATTGTGTAAAAAGTAAGATGATCCATGCGACGGATAGGCACGTAAAAAGTCGGTCCACCCACCAATCCGCATTGGACCAGCGTGGTGGAAACGGTCCAAAACCCCCTAATCGATAAGGGGGGAGGGATTTATAAGGGAAGCCTATAGCTTAGTTAGCATTCCTGTTAGCTTTTATCAAATATATAAATAAAAACTTGATTGCGCAATACAATCGCCAAATAATGATAGGTACACAGAAGTGTCTACCTTTACGGTCAGGTAATTTTTAATAATTGACAGCTTTTCGATTAGTATTATAGCCATTGTTGTTGATAACTTATATGCATGTGTTTTGCAGTACCTATATGTCAGATATCTAGTGCCTACTAATAAATAATACTCATGATTTTAAATTTATATAAATAAAATTGAAGTGTCTGTTTGTAACATTATAATAACGGTTTTTAAGAGATAATATTTTATTATTGTAATATTTTTGTATGACTGTCAGTTCCATTTGGCTTATCCCTAAAATGGCTGGTCCAATTTGGACTTTCGATTGAAGACAGCTGCTGCAACTAAGGAGTAGCTTACGCTACTTTTTATAAAAATTGACCGACAGAATTATTTCTTTTTATTCTATCACGCAAACCAAGTCGCGCGCAACAGGAATGTTCAATTTCCATTTTTATATCATAAATTGGACGATTATTATCCTGTTAAATGTTTTAACAATTAATACCAAACTTTTACTAAACATCATACATAACATGACACTTTTAATAGAATCATCTTAGCGTCAACAAGCAACTATCGTACTCAGGCAAATTGCATTATAACAAGCAACAACTGGGCCGCAATCTCTAACGAAGTCAATCTGATATAATCTATCTGATCAATTGCGCAGGCTCGTCGTCCGAACATTGTCACGAAATTATTGAGCTATTCAAACGCGGAACAATGGGCTTATTAAGCGATACTGACGTTGATAAGGCTCCAAGTTTAATCCTAACCATTTAATGAGTAATAGTAATTATAAATGTCGGAAAACTCTAATTATCATTACTAAATTCTAACTTCAAATTGATTCTAAATAAGAAGGAACATCGCACTTTCACTCAACCTAGGCTGAAGGGACCGTATAATATTTAATTTTTTATCGTGCTTTTATATATTCTAATCAGCTACTACAAAAAAAGAAATATCTTATAGATTACTTAATGTAACATTGTAAACATTAGTATTCTTTAATTAAATATAGTTGAAACATGTAAATTGGTTATCAAGATTTTTAATAAAAAATTTCGTTTCTCTAAGGAATGCATGCACATGTATTTTATAAATTGATAAACGAACAAAAAAGAGCGCGTTCAATCTGTAAAAGAATTTAATTTGTTTTTATTTATGGCAATTTAGGGCATAACTTTATCGATGTCATAAAAGTTATGACTTGTAATGGTAAATAAAATGGCTGAAAAAAAAAAACAAAAAACTGCTTCAGGTATCTTTTAAACGTGTTTGAAACTAACGGGCTATATTTTAATTCGCTGTTTGGAGTAGAAGAAGCATATCTTTCGTCTCATAAATAATACATAAACCGGTTGTAGGTCCCCTTTTTACAAGGGACCGTCTAGGTGGGTACCACCACGGTGCCTATTTCTACCGCAAAGCAGTAGTGTGAAAACACTATGGTGTTCCGGTTTGAAGGGCACCGTAGCCAGCGTATTTACTGGGTAAACGAGACTTAACATCCTATGTCTCACGGTAGGCGGTGCGTTGGTACCACTTTCTATCAGGTGGCCCCGACTGCTCGTCTGCCTGAGTATGCAAGAAAAAAAATATATAGCTCGACTTTAGTAAATAAAGCAATCAATTAAGACTTACGTGTATATTGGCATCCTGTCACCATCTTTGAACCACAGCATCATTGCGACGTCTCGGGCGGGTGCTGCTAAGTCACATGGTAGACGGGTCATGACTCCCGGCGCCGACCAAACTTGTATAACGTCTGAAAAACAAATAAGAAACGTAACAGTAGTGCTAATATCACTTACCGCTAGAAAGTTGCAGGAAAAAACAACAATTAAACGTAAATGAGGATGGAGGAAGTTGTCCCTGTATACAAAAAAATTAAAAACAATAATCAAATCGTAACTCAAGTCATTTAAATGCTCCGTACAGATATTTGACTGATTTTTAAAATATGCCTCTTTTAAGGACAAAAAATAATCTAAAGAATACTTCTAAAATATATTAATAACGATATTATATGCGTTTATGATGTGCTTTATCAAACGCATACTAATCCTGCAACATCCTGCAACGCAGACATCGAATTAAATCATTAATCCCGATTAAAATCGGTCACCCGAGAGCGTAGCGCAGCGCAAAACCGTTTCAATTCGCGCGCATCTAATTGGTGCGCGTAAACAAAAACTGCTTGATGGCCACGTTATGGCTGTTGCCAATTAAGATAATCAAAAACGATGCGTATTCATTAGGCTACATGGCGGCCGTCCGTCAGCGGACGAAAATGTTGAAATATTAAACAGCGGAGGGACCCCAGCGAGCTGGAATGTGGCGGTGACAGATGTCCGCAGACGCCCCGGCGGTTTATTCGTTTTGTTGCGCTAGATTGTACCCGAATATGTTTCGACGTAGCGAATTTAGATGAGCGAATTGACGTGGTACATGTAAAAAAGCTGCTGAGCAGTTGCCTTGTTGTTCAAAGGTTGCTAGAAACGTTAAACGTAGGGACTGGCCGAATGATAAAAGGGTTTTTTACAACAGATGTAACGGAATTAAAACTGTAACAGTAGCGTGGAAACGGTTTATACAATATCTGTTTCGTTACTTTTTTATCGGAGTTTTTTATCAGAATAGTTGTTCTGTATATATTTTTCTAGCATTTAAAACTTATATACTGTCAAACAAAAGACGTCCGACTTAAAAGTATTGTTTTAAGTTATCGTTATACGGATTATATTATTTTTTACTTTTTGTAAAGAAGAAAATAGCTTTAGTAACAATAGTAAACAATCATAATCTATCTGTAAATTCCCTCTAAGTCAACTATAAAAACATATCCACTAATTATATCTTTTATTTACGCGATTATTACACATATCAAATCCACTAATTTACGGATTTTCCGGGTTACTTAAATATATTTATTCCCAAAAATATAACCAATAAATTACAACGAAGAAGATAAAGGAGTTCCCGAGTTCGATTTTTGCGTTCTGCCAAAAACCCAAACGAAATTTTTACGTTGTCTTCCGTCATTATTTTTAAAAAGTCCAAAATATGTGTAACATTTAAGTAACGTGTGCTGTTTCTTATCGGTAAATTATAATTCTCGCCGATTAGCCATGGAACAAAATTCTACTTACTTATGTCTCATTTACATTCATTCCTTAGAAAAGAACGTTCTTATTGTGGACAATTGAGGTTATAGAATTGAAAACAGCTAGGCAGCCTTTTGACCCTGTTCCGCTTTGTGCGGACACTGGAACTACACTTGGATCCAATACACGGACAATCATTTTTACCGCACTCAAGTGGAATGTTTCAATGGAATGACTGGTCTATAACGGAACTGCATCGATTCATTTTGTTTGTAGACGCGTTTTGTTTATGCTTGGCGCTTCATGCTCCGCTCATACAGAAGTTTGAAAAGGCTCTACCAACAATACCTAGTCGTTTATTTCTTGTTCCACTGAAATATACCAGAGAATAGCGAGCCGGGGGTAGAAAAAAAATTTCAACTAATTTAAAAGCGACTGCCTCTGCCGTTTTGTATAGTCTGTTACATTGTTAAGAAGGGTTTTTAGTTTACCCTTTCTAAGATGTTATGATTTTTCTATACATTCTTCTAGAAGACGTCGTTAATGAATTGAGGTAGTAATGAAAACATAGAGTTTGACTAGTTCTTATATGTACATTTAATATGTGATCAATTTACGAAAATCACAGTATTTTTCCTACTAAGGAATTCACAATAGACATGATATATAACGAATCTGCTATCGATTCTTGTTTTGATTTTGTTAAACTGCATGAGTCATCTAGTGATTACTAGTTATGAAGGTCACAAAGTGTGGCTTGTGGTTCATTTGTCTATAATCAACTTACTGCTTCCGTAGCCTAGTGGTATGAGGAATCTAAAGCACAAGCTTTATAAACCGAAGGTTGTAGGCCCGAATCCTGCAGGGGCGCAAAAACTTTTAATTGTTGTTTCCTAGTTGGTTAGAGCAATGCGGGGTGATCATCTCATTGTCTGTAAAGTAAGATGATCCATGGTTCGGATGGGCATTTAAAAAGATGTCCTGTGCCTTATTTAAATATATAAAAAGGAACATATAAAAAAATGTATATATATTTTTGTAAAGTTTATTTTTACATTCTCTGACCCTTACCTTCTTGTGGTCGGTTATGAGTCGATGTATATTCTTAATTAAGCTGTTAAAGCCTTCCTAGTAATCGATGACTAAAAACGTTCAATTAAAGCCATAGTCCAAATTCAAAATTTTAACAAGAATAATGACGAATCAAAAAAAATTGTCACACGTTAATGTTTCATACAACGAAGCATGACTGTTCATTCTTGATTAACCAAATGATGAAAATGTTATAGGTCTTAATTATAAAAGGCGGGTGTGTTCTGGTTTGAAAGGCACAAAAACTAGTGTTATTGCTAGGCGTGGTAGGTCCCTGTTTACGGGAGACCGTCTGGTGTGAGCCATCACGGTGCTATTTCTGCCATGAATAGTAGTCTGAAAAGCCTGCCTGGTTCGGTTTAAAGGGCACACGTCAGCATTTACTGGAAACAAGACTTAACACCATATGTCTCACGATTAGCAGCGCGTCGGCGATACAACTGGTATGTGTTCACGTAATGGGTGAATCGATGACCACTGTCCATCAGGTGATTCGACTGCCCGTCTGTCTGCGTATCCATAAAAAATAAAATAAACCCGGTCTTATTCCATATATCTCGGAGGCAAGTGAACCTGTGGCGCATTACGGTGTATTTATAACATACAGGGTGAATCGCTGTCAGTAGTGTCATGATGACAAGACGTCCGTCTCTTCCTGTCACTAAATGAAAAAAAAAACTTTCTTGGTGGATTGGCAGCTGTCAAGGATAACGTTAACTTTAGAATCTATCTGTCTACGTACGGCTTTAAGCCATAGTTTTTGTAAAGGATCGGATTTTTTCATTTCAATTTAGTATTACAAATTGTTGCTGTAAGGCAAATAAGTTGGACCAAAGAGTTGCAAACGTTAAAGTTAATTTTGCTTTCGTCAACTCATAAGTAAAGTAAATAAAACCAGAAAAATCACTAAATTAGAAAAAAAAATCACTTATTATCTTAATATATACAATTCTTCTATACAGGTGTTGACAGTGAACAATTGTTGATTCCTCTTAAACTGCTGGAATATTTTAATAATTTTTAGTGTATACTCAAGTGGATTCGAGGATAGTTTTGATTTACAAATACGCCCGGCAGACGGCGCTGCAGTCAGTACTGAGATTACTTATCTATACTGCAAGTAAACTAGCTAAATGGACTTAAACTTGCATTTCTTTCTTTGTTTAATATCGTAATCGCTTACTAAACATAATAAATATTTTGCAAAACTAAAGTTGAAACATATATTTAAATGGTCTACGTCATAAAAGATTATAACTGTACACTAGCACGTCACGTAAGTCTCCATCATAAGCACACACTCATCCCATAGTACAACAAACAATTCGAATTTTAGTCGAGTTATAGCACATTAGTCGACTTCAAAGCGACGGCGCCTCGCCTGCTAACCAGATGTTGCAGAGTCAGTACTTCCGAGAAGTCATAACATTGCCGTTTGAACGTCTCAAGATAACAATACCGGGTTTCTCTACTACGGATTGACAAAGGAAACAAAAGCCGCGATGCAGTCTCCGTTGTGATACAATTTGCTGAATATGTTCTACTCTTTATTTATATAAATAAACACACATGTATGTTTTGTTGACTTATGCCAACAAACATTGGGTAAACAAACCAAAGGGTTTTTTTTATTTTATTTGAGGCATTCGATTGAATCTCTCATTGGTCAGTTTTTGTCTTCTAGAGTTACCCTCTGAAAGAACTGCGCTTACTTTTCTTTTGTTTCCAATTATTAAACATAATATTGAACTACATACCTCTTCATTAACGAGAACATTACAGTAGATATATCTAACTAAAATGTATTGTTATACGTTAAAATGCGTCATTACGCTATAAAATATATAAAATTAAAAATAAATGTCTCTAATACTGTTTATGAATTAAATTATATTAACATGTACAATATGATCACTATGTAATAATATTACTCTTTATGTATTTTAATATAACTTTCATTTAACATCAACTATACAAATAAATAATATTTTTTAACTTATAATAAGAGGCTTTCAACTGATTTTATTTGGATAGATAAGTCATCTACTATTTCCCATGGCTTCACTGAAAATCAGCATCCACGAAGTTCTAGGTAACTTGCTGATTATGCTGAGGGAAAACCAATTTGGTACAATACAAATCTTTTTTTTATGTAAATTTAACTTGACGTGTAAAACATATATGTGTCAAATAAATGTTTTCTTTCTTTCTTTCTTTCTTTTCTTTTTGAATATTTACACAACAATTTATAAAGGATTTAACTCTACTGTTTAACAGCACAAGGATGTCAACAATTAGCTAATTGCCACCTACAATGACGCCCATGAGTCTTAGTCATAAATTAATTAGAACGCATACCAAGCAAATAATTTGACTGTGTAGTAATTAAAATTCTGAATAGTTGTAGTAGGTTGATAATTGTATCGTTTATTACATGGCTTGCTCACGTACCTTCTATACGTGTGACCTTCACCATTAGCGTAATTTGTCGGCTACCATGTTTGTGGGGACGGTAGCTTCCTGCGTACCGTGTGTTAGATGAAGCTTACAAAGACATTAATTTTTCTTAATAAAAATATATTTGTAATATCTTATAATCTAAAAAATGTCTAAAGCTATAAAATTGCATTTGAGGTTTTAAAATTTTTGGTTTAAGGCGTTTGAGACAATGGAGTCTGGAAATACTATAATTTATAACTGACTTACTATCACGGCCTAATGGTAGCGGCAGAGTAATCAAAAATTAAGTGTCCTAAGTAAATTTATAAAAACCAGTACTTTTTATTGTTACGTGCATAATATTGGATTCGTTTAACTAGTTTGACAGAAGATTTTTATTAATGTTACCTTTATTTTATCTTATAATACTGAAATACATTTTTAACCAAAGAATTGGATCATTGTTAAAATATATCGTCAAAAACTTCACGTAAAACGGAACGGGTCGACCCAACGTTGTTTTATTTAACAAAGAGCTATTGTCATTTTTCGCTTTACAATAGTCCACTGTTGGATCGAGTTCGATTTAGAAAAGCCTGATTCAGAAGTAAGTTTGAAACCGACACTTATTGTTATAGCGGCAATAGAAATACACATTTAGAGACATTTTTAAATTTCTACCTCTTACGGATCATGTGATACTCCGCATTCTGACGGACAGAAAGATTGACAGATGGACGAGAAGGCAGTTTGTTGTTGTTGGTTAGTCTTTAGGCAAGAAAAACATAAAAAAATGGATTTGAGTTGAGGTGTATAAAGTATACCTTTTTATGAATCCATAATAATCATAAGTGGTATCAAACGACAAGTGCCAGATTTAAATTGATAAATATTTTTTTTTGTTAGTTTAAACATCTTAAAGTAAGAAAGTTTAGAAAATAATATTTTTTTTTCTTTCAATATAATAAGTCCAAAAAGACTTTCCGACGAACATTTCACCGACAAGTAACTATACCTCAGTCTGTAAAAAAATGCGGCGTAATACACCGCTAATCTGTTTGCTACTAAGTATGAAGTATATGTACAGTAAAAAGGTCCATGCTTTGCATTATCATCTAAAAATTGGTTCTACGCCTGAGTTTTTGGCTATGTTGGTTATCCATCCTATCAAACTATGCGTTTGAAGACTGAGTACATATGTAGTCTGGTACATTTATGCACTATAATATCTTTTCGCTTAGTTGGCTGATCTGTAATATAGATTTCTAGAGATCCACCATGTTTTGATTCGGCTTTGCAAAATACTATTACTTTCCAGAACATCAATCCCAAAATATAATTATTTCTATTGTTGCGCAATATTATACATTATTAAATAAAATTACTTTACGGATTTTATCGCGTTTATTTTACATTTAAATTCTGACGTTTCGAACACTTTCCAGTGGCCGTGGATCGGGTAGACTGAGATGTCATGCGTCTTCTTGCCAGTGCTGAAGCGGTTTCAGATCTTAATTTTTATTAATTATTTAATCTGTACTCGACCTATGCAAAATGAACTGATTTTATCTTTACAGCCAGCAGTGGTATTATGCTTGGGTTTAAATTTTAATTTTACTTATGGGATCCCAACGGCGTAGAACCAACCATCTTCTCTATTGAAATTTGGATGTTTTAATCTCAATAGCCTCACGGATCATCCTGGTAGGAATCGTGTTCTTTAGGGGATTTGGTCGATCAAATCTGATGTAATGGTTTGGGTGATTTAAGGTATGGTCCACATGCCGACTTGTTGGGTCTTCTATGTTTAATGTCAGCTATATGTTCCTTCACGCGGTTCTTATTGCTCGCTTCATTTGTCCAATATAAAGAGGCACATCACAATCTAAGCTTGTACCTCCTGGGTCTTGTAGAGGAATATTCGTATCTCGTTTAGGCCGTATGTTGGCAGGGGTATTTGAGGACCTGCCTAGCATTGGGAGTCTTTTAGACCGTATCCCACCACGCTAGTCCAATGTGGCTTAGTGAATGGACCAACTTTTTGCATGCCCATCCGACGCATGAATCATCTAAGTAAAATGATTCATGCTATTGGAAGATCAGTCCAACTTGTCCTAACCAACCAGAAAACAACAATAACACAAAGTTTTTGCCCTGCGGGATTCGAACCCGACTTCCCGTTTATAAAGCAAGGTCTAATACCACTAGAGGAGAAAGGAGGCGGTCATCGGTGAATCGCATAAATTTATTGTTTGATTAATTTTTGTTTACGTCTGCACTGTTCACCCTCACATTTTACTAGCATAAATTTTGCACGGAAGAAGAAAATGTATTATTATGTTAAAAACAGTTGCGTTGAAACACGAGCTTGTTTGTGAGAACGTAAATTATAACACAGTACTATATTAAAAACTGTAACAGAAATTCAAGTAAGAAGCACACCGTTTGCTAGACATTTCGCGAGTATCGTCTGCGCCCCTCTAATTCATGCAGCCCGCATATAATATTCTCGCTTGCATGACATATGCACACATTTGCTTTGCATTTAAGCGAGGATTGTACCCGTAACTCGCAAATGAATGGAGTTTCTGTGAATTTTCGCGCACAACGGTTAAACGTTACAGCGAAACTTAATATATGTCTTGTTGAATTAGTCAGAGGCGTTCGTGCAACGGCTTCAGCAATTGAAGCCTCCGGAAATAAGAAGATTAAGGTAATTGAAGTGAAGTCCTTAATGTAATTTTGCAAGTGGAGAACAAATTATAAAGATGAGAATGCATGTTAGTTGTTCAGAATCGCTTGATACTTCAGAAACTTGAAACTAGAAAACATAAGAGCTTGAACGCTACAATGACGTTACATCCTTGCAAAAAAATTTTGCCTTTTCTTAAAAAAAAAACAATTTTTAAAATCTAAAATGTAAAAAAATCTAAATCTATAGCATTGCATTTGGAGGTTTTAAAATATTTTATATAAATATTTGGTTTAAAGTGTTAGAGACAATGAAGTCTCTATAAATCTTATGATTTAGAACTGACTGATTTAGATATGACTATTAGGCCCAATGGTACCGGCAGAGAATAAAAATAAGAGTCATAAAAAATTATAAAAAAACAGACCTTTTATATTGTGTTACGTACATAAGATTGCATGCGTTTAACTAATTTTACATATTTTTTGTCTTATAATACTGAACAATGACAATGATAATATATCCTATATTTGAGCAATACAGCTACATGCTTATTATTTATTAGAGAGAGAAAAGTAAAAATATAATATTCTGATAACAGTTTTTCACTATAACAAAAAAATTAAAGAAAATAATCGTTTCAAGTGATCTTGACAAAATGATAGGGTGAAATAATTTATAAACAACTTTTTAGTTGTTTGTTATAGCGATTACAATTCTGTTATAAAAAAACTCTACAAATAATTCTTACCACAGGGCATATAGGAATATAAATGTACACCGTGAATCTAGTTTTCGCATCAAATTTGCTTTGACAAAATAGTCCGAAAGTTTGCAGTGCCTATAGTTAAACCAAAGATGTTCTTTGTCTATGAAAATTGCTCAATTTCTCTATCCAATATGAACTTCAACAAAACTGTACATACAACAAGAGAACGTATAATGAGCAAGTTTCCAAATTAGAGCCCTAACTTTGCTGAATTTAATAACAATATGAAAGCACTGTGTAAAAGCTATCTCCAAATATTTGGTATGAACTTTGAATTTCAACAGTGTATATCGCTCCTTAACTTGTTAAGTTTATATTGGCTTTAGATAAATATCTCGGGTGCCCTTCAGATCTTAATACGCGCTCGTTTAACGATCGGCTAAATAATTAACGTGTTTTTTGCGCAATTGAACTTGCCCTTCAAGTAATTTTTATCGATGCTACAAAATTTATAGCTAACAATCAAATCGAATCGTTTAAATGAAATATTCACTATTTGAATTAGTGTTTTTAAGTTTATTGCACGCAAAGAGTGTACATTAAATTGTAGTACATTGTCTACGCTTTTTGATCATCTTTAAATAAGTATCTAGTACAATTCTTCACGGGCAACAGCTAGCGCTTACATATTTTTTTTACATTGATAGATATTTGTTTGTCATAACTTACCTGTTTACTTAGGCATTACAATTAAGAGTTATGTCAATATGAATAAAAGATATCTATATACAAATATAGAGATTCCTTTTCCTCATCATCATTGTTATAAAATTTAGTGCCACCATTCTGTAAATAAGTTAACGCGGCTAGGAAACATTATGTAGTCTGTACCAAACGTAAACAAATATTTAAATGAAATACGCATAAGTACAAAATTTTAATGCCACATTAACTTTCACTTAAAACATATCAGTTAATATACCAACGTTAATATAATGTTATACATATTATATTTAAGGATTTTACTCCGTTTTTCTCTCGGTTTAGAAAATAAAGAAAGGAGAACTGGAGACAACAATCTGTCCTACTGGTATAACAAGCAGTAATGCTTCAGCGTGATTGCATCAAACAGCAGCATGCCTGTTTTGTTGGAATGGCGCAATGACGTTTCCCCTTATTCCCGCTCCGAAAAACGGGCTAATATCGGGATAGCGGTTACGTGCGCCACTGTACGCCGCATACATAAAACATGGCCGCCCCTTTGCCGCATCGCGTTGACTATGATCTAATAACGCGTTGCGTGCGGTCTATGTTTCCATAGGACGAAGTCGTGTTACTTTATTCACTAGAATGGGGAGACCACAGGTCACTAGTACTGGCCACATAGCATTGGAAGGTTCACGATACTGCATAGCAATTGATATTAATGTGATTGTCATTTAACAAAACTTCGCTCCATTTTAGTTTAGTTCTGTTCCGATGTTTTATAATGAAGAAATCACAGTTAGTACTGGGCCTGGCGATAAAGGGTTAACGATAATGCCTAGCAATTAGAAAACGTTAATGGCAATTTTATTTTTATTTTAAAATAATGAGAACACATGAAGTACAGCTTTAATATGACTTGTGCGAAATGGTTAGTAATAAGGCAGCATATTGTTAGTAAGCCTGTACGGCTTTTGTTTAGTAATGGATTCGACCTAACGCGCGTTTCAAATCAAATGTAAGTAGTATGTGCACATACTACCATGGATAAATTACTTTCCCAGTCACCTCGTGTAAGCGGCAACTTATTTTTATTTCAGAGATGATACATCTATGAAACAAACGAAATAACAATAGTCTGATGATGGTGATTCCTAGATGTCCTGGATTGAATTAAGTAGAGAACAGACTATTGTTGTGTGTACTTGTCAAGGTTATCTACTTATTATCTTATAGTCATTTTCTAGCCTAGGCACCTGACATCTGATGTACGTCTGTATCAAAACCGTTTGTTAAATCAGATAAGACAATGGAAACGTTCAAAGTAACCCAAAACGCGGGGCTCTTCTCTTTTGATATAATGCCATCTTGAGCTGCCTTTTTACCGAAAGCGTTCCTCCTAATGCCCTTCTATGGCCCATCTTTTTACCTGTTTTTATTGACCAATACTTTATTGAGGAGTTATCTTATTGTGTGAGTTAAGTGGATACTATTGCAAATTAAAATAGATTAAAAATATTAATATGGTATGACAAAAAATAATTCTAACATTGTCTTAATATATAAGTAATAATAAATTTTAAATATCATTATTTTCTCCTGCAAGTCTAGTGTGAATAAGAATTATAATTAAAGCAGGTAAGACGGGAAGCGAGGTCTCCTAATATGTAACTATAACACTAATTAATTGCAATATTTTTTTTATTACAGGTAATTTTAATTCAATTTAAAACTCTAAAAACCACAACTATATTAATTACTACAAATCCATTCGTTGCAAGAAAAAACAAAGCTTTAAAATTTTTAAATAAGCCTCATAATACAAACTGTCTGACGAATATCATAAGACCACAAGAAAAAAATAGATAAAAAACCTGTCACAACCGTTCCAATCGCTTCGAAGCCAGTCGAAATTCTAATTATAAAACTTTCCCCCATCAAAACCGTCCTAAATACGGGACTGTATCGTGACATCGGATATTTAGGGATCGGCATTCGTTGGCCGAAAGCCAGGGATCAACGTGATGAAATTAGATGTTGCCCTAAGCGCAAATTTAGAAAAAGACCCACATAATATACCACAAAGGACCAAATCTGTCACCAAATAAAAGAATAGTTGCAATCACGAAACCGATATAAGGTTTATTTATTATTTACATCAAGGACTATAGCTCGAAAATTATGCAACAAATAATGTTTTTGTGATTAAAAAACTTTTAATGCGTATTTTTTATTATGTTAAAGATAACACTCTAACATTAAAAGTTTAATCTTAACTACCTGCACACGAAATCGTCTTCTGTCGTTCTTTATTGTTAAAAGAATTTAATCAATTTTTAATTGTATCGTATAAGTTTAGTAGGTTCAGGCGAAAAAACGTTTAATTTTTACTCTTTTTTAATTTACCATATATAGCTGATAAAATATATTTAAATTTGAATACCTAATTTTGAAATGCATATTGCTATAATAAATGCATCATATTTATATAATATGTAAATATCGATGTTGCAAGCTTGCAATAAATCAAATTATATTACTTCATACCAAATTAACGACCCTGCATCCAGAATAATATACATAAAAATAAACAAGTAGTAAAATGATTTATTAGCAGCGGATAAATGATAAAAGTTTTAAAATACATTTCTTTTCCGCTGTCAGAAATAACGTACAAGAGGAAGCTGCGTAATAGTTTAATATCGGCACGTTTTTCTATAAGACGTAATGATTGGTACGTGCGATGCGCAAATGTTATTGGGAAAAGATAGTGCGATTTTTGATTTCGAAATATTTAAGAGAATAATCGCCTTATTAATAGATTTATTATTCACGATGCAAGTGCAACTCTTAATTGATTATTATTGAACCTTATTAATAATCGTTTTGTAATTATTTTTTAACATGAATTGTTGGGTGGAACCTTTTTTTTAGATACTTTAAGTAAGCGATGCGCGACAGAAGATTTACATTAATATTATTTTTACCATGACAAAAGCAAATGTTATTCATTGAAAGCTGAGTTTCTACAAACGACAACAGGATAAATAAAATATAGGCTTTTAAAAATGCAACTATTTACTATTTGAAATCAGCCTTGCGATGCATTCAACGAAGCGGGTAAGGAGCCACCGGTGCGGCACAGTTGCGCCGCAACACTGACTCTTGCAGCGACCAACCCGCTTCACCATTCACCGATGTGGTCCGGATAAACACAGTGTAATTTGAATAAAAAGTGAAAGAAAACGCAGGAATTAGAAGCTTTTTTTTCACGGAGTTAGAGATGGTTATTTTACTTGCCTCTAAAGCATTCATAAAGCAAATAATCCGATATTTCAAATAGTTCATTAAGATTAGACAACCAAATGGTATTATAAATATTAAAATGCTAATTATTATTGGTTTTAGTAGCAAAAATTCTGGTAAAACGATATTATATCAAATTTATCCAAATCTTGTAGGTGTTGACTATTACTTGAATAAATAAAATTGAAATCTTATTTAAAAACATTAATTAAAGAAGTACTGCACCTGTAAAGTGCTTTATAAAACACTCAGATATCACACTTAAACTAGTAAAAATAATAAAATAACACGACACATATATACAGATATAGTAGATACAGTTTTCATTAGAGAGATTTAACCCGCACAGCGCAATTTTATCAATCCCAAGTTAAGTCCGTGGAATCTCCAAAAAAAAAGCAATCAACTCACTTAAATAATGGAAACAATAGTAAATTAAATAAAGGCTGGGAATTTTTATTAGTATGTCACAAAAGTACTAGCTTATCTTAAGTTATATTATTATGCTATAAACATCAAAACATTGAAAGTAATTTATATGAGAGTACATAAAACATTATAACTATGCATGTGGGTACGTGTGGAATACAAGAAAACTTCAATTAATATAGGGTGGCCCATTAGTCCTTTGATATGAAAAAAATTATTAAATAAAACTAATTACATTATGAATTAAATTTTTATTTACAAAAAAGCTTCATAAACGGGAATTATTTTTGAAAATAACATCTTCTAAATGTAATCCGTTGCGATCACGGCACTTGCAAACGACGTCTAAAATTGCCGATGACTGCGGGCACGTCACTGCTGAAATGCTTGTCATTTCTCTGCGGATGTTTTCTTTAGGGCCTCAATTGACCGCGGGTTTGTGTCGTATCACTTTAGCCTTAAGGACTCCCAAAAAAATCTATCGAGGGTCAGATCTGACAACGTGGAGGCCAGGAAATGTCCCTCTCTTAGAGATCACTTTGCCAGGAAAAGTTGACGGATAACGGGCATAGCAGTGTTAGAGGTCTGAGAAGTGGCCCCATCCTGTTCACGTTCCACATCCAAACCACGTCCTGGCATTAAAGCCTGAAAAGTTTTGCAATCCTCGTATGAAAACTCTTCGATCATAGCCAGATATCGCCTGACGTAACAGTAACTGCGCGCCCTCTGCCATCCTCAAAAAGTAAGGCCCTAGGATACCATGGGCTGACATAGCGGCTCAAACAGTCACTTTCGGACTATGTAAGGGTTCTGATGCTTAAGTTTTGGATTGATGGGGCTTCAATAGCGGCAATTTCGTTTATCTAACATGCCCGATGTGCCTCGCCAGAGAACATTATGTTATTGAAGGAAGTAAACTGATTCAACATTTCATTCGCATAATTTTGTGTTTGAATACCTTTAATTCTTGAACCAACTGAATTTTTAAGGGTGCATATGTAAATCTTTCTTCAAAATCCGTTGTAACGATGTCCTGGATACATTTAATGCTCTGGCGTGTTTACGAGTTGACTGTGTCGGATTTCCGCGAATAGACTGTGTCACTGTGTCTATGTTTCGTTCACGTACGTGACGTCCTTGGGCGACCAACCGCGTTAATCTAACGTCGAACCGGTCTCCTCGAACTTAGACCCAGTTCTTAATCGTTTGAAGAGTTGAGTGTTGTCAAAGTTGTGTAAACCTTTGTGTTCTCGAAATTTACGCCACGCAACGGTTGCCGAATCGTCGTTTTATAAAACTCGCGCACACAAAACGCACGGTCCGCTTTGGTAAAACGCTCCATCGTGACTAAATTCCCAGAAACCAAGTTAATCCCCCGCTTTCCCTGCACCGCTCAGGCGCGCCCTGTTCGTTTATTCAAATTTTACTTTTCAAAGGACTTATGGGCCACCCTGTATATCAATAAGATTCGTAGGTTTATGCAATATTTTTTTTATGGCATACGCGACAGACGAGCAGTCGGGCCCAGATGGGAAGTGGTCACCGACGCCCGCAGACATTGGCAATACCAGTGGTATCACCAACGCGCTGCCTACCGTGAGACATGGGTGTTAAATTTCGTTTGCAGTAAATACACTGCTACGGTGCCTTCGAAGCCGGAAAACAGCAGTGTTTTCACACTGCCGCTTCGCGGAAGAAATAGGCACCGCGGTGGTACCCACCCAGACAGTCTCCTGTAAACACCACTGTGGGGACCTACCACCGGTCAAATTAATAATAAATATTCGCTGAGTCACTTAAAAACTTAATAATAATCGCTACCCTTAATGACAGTTCCTCACATTAACAAAAAAATGTTTACTGCTAACGAAGGCAGACGAGCAGTTGGGCCACGTGATGGAATGTGGACACCTACTAGGGGTCAGAGATCTATCATCAAAGCACTGCCTAGGATGTAACGTTTCTTTTACCCAGTAAATACGCTGGCTACTTCGCCCTTCAAATCTAACTCATATATAAATAACAATCTTCGTAACTCAATAGTGTTTTCACATAACCGCTTTATT
Source organism: Lamproptera curius (assembly GCA_029286875.1). NCBI lineage: Eukaryota > Metazoa > Arthropoda > Insecta > Lepidoptera > Papilionidae > Lamproptera > Lamproptera curius. Next base: position 2,163,513 of record JAGSMT010000023.1, read on the forward strand.
GCAGAAACCGCAGAGGTACCCTCAGGTGGCCCGTTGTAAGAAACCTACCACCTACCAAAAAATTTGTAATATAACTACTAAAATACCAAAAGCTCAGAACTATATTTAAAACAAAATCTACACGATACAATAGGCAAGAACTCTACGCAGTCGAATCGGTTCATGCACAATTTTCCCGACTCCCACAAAAGCTAGGGGTAAATTACCATAAGACGATCGTCTACACTCAAAATGGCCGAAAAGGAAATTTTCCACGTAAACATTTGGCCTTATGCCAGCAGCTATACAAGGGAATGATAAAAACGCCAGCGCGCCGACTGAGACATTTGCACGTCATTTTAGGTTGTTTCCTCTCTAAAAGAAAGGAACGATTTTTAAATATTGAATTATTGAAATGTCGTAAGAAGTTTGTGATAATAAGCAGAATTAATTTATAGTATTTTTTACATTGTGGTAGGTTAGCTGAAGATCTTTGATGAGTAAACTTATAACTTAAAAACGTAAACGATATGGACTTCAAATGGGATTTTCATATCATGTGCTAAAACTTTCTTACTTTATAAAAAGAGAATAATAGTAATAAACTTCGGTTAAATAAAAACGTTAGGTTATAAACATTGTGCTAAACCTCTTTTTATGTCATAAAAGTCATTAGTAATGAGTTTCTTTTTTAAACTAAGTCGGTATTGAAATATCCTCTTGCTTGTAGAAAGGCAATTCCTCATCCTTGATAGCGTCAAAACTATTTTCCGTATACATGCGTAATCAGGATTCTTGGTTTTCAGTTCTATGCCAGAATGAGGACGCTAAATACTAATACTGGTAACTATGTGGACAAGCGATTAAAGTACCCATTTTTGTCCAAAAAGAGACAAAATATTTTGTTTTCCTCTTTGAATAGCACTGTACCATCCGTTATCATTGTATACTGAGAAAAGAAATTTACATAATTTATCACACTGTCTAGTAGTAAATAAAAAACTGAGTGCAAGTTATTCAATGTCTCCTTTTACCGTCTAAAACTTAATACTATGTGCAGGTTCTTCTATATTAAGATTTCACACCTGTCCCAAGACGTCGAAAATGTGTTAAGGTGTATATTTATCCTGCTGCACTTCAATCTAGTTTTTCTCAACCAATCCCAACTCGCTTTAAGCTTACAATATGCATATTTACTTTAATAATATACTTTGAACCAATTTCTTATTTTTTTTAAATTTTTAAAATTGTAGAGTAATAATAGGTAATGATATATTTGTAATGGCTTTTGAATCAACTAAAATAATTTTCCGATTGAAATTATTATTATTTTGCGGACAACATAAAATAATCATCTATTAAAATGAATTCATTAGGTATTTTGTGTAAATCATATTTAAAAAGTTAAAACTTTCGAAAGACTTTGCACTAAAAACAAATTCTCCAAATAGCCGAAATCACGTGAAATCGGTATTGGACCCAATAAGTTGTGGACCTATTGGAGGTCTTTCAGGGTGGGTGGCATAATATAACTGTCACTTCCCGTTTCGCACTTCCATTATAAATCATAACAAAAATAGTAGTATGAAATAACGTATAGTAAAAAGAATAAACTAAAAGTATAACTGTTACTATTAATTAGCTCCTTACCGTTGGGTCTCAATCATGAGTTTACAGACAATGGATGTTTTGTCTGCCTACTAAAGTATGCACATTAGCACCAGCATTTGGTATCTAGTTTCTTAGCTACGGAATTATGGATACCCTTACATTGTTTCATTTTTGAATAGCCCTAGTAATAATTCTTTAGGTCGTCTATTAAGAGTCACGGTAGTGTTTCGAACGGAGATCCATTAACCCTCTGTTAAGGTTCATGGGTAACAAGTCATTGAGAGTCCATCATATTCAGACTTGTTCAGGTATATAATAAATATCCCCATAGCAAAAGAGCATTTGCCAATTTGTTTCGTCAAAAAGTCTTTCGACACTACATATAAATATCAAAATCGATGGAGGCACAGATTACTTTCAGATCTATCGGAGATCCTTTATCCAGGACTATAAGGAATACTTCGCAATTGCGTCTCGTCTGGCTCTGACGAGAAGGTACCATCTTAAAATTCCATCAACAATAATATTAAATCCAGATCTAACCATTTTTACATTAATGATGCAGAGATGAAAAATTAAATAAAAATTGAGATCTGAGATTATCTCAAAGCATTGAAAGATTGACACCTCAATCTGGTCATGATCAACGCTAATAAAGATTCAAAAAATTGGAAACAAAATTAAAATATTTATTATTATTCATTCATGTCATGAAGTTATTAAGCAACTATAATTTTTCAAAGATTTTTTTTTGCAGTGCAGACTAAGTTGGTATATGTCTGTATCTCTATGTTTTGGAATAACCGTCAGAGTTTTTAATTCCGTGATCATGGATGCTGGAAAGAATCCGAAACGTCGGGAATAAATATATTTAAGTAACGCAGAAAATCCTTAAATTAGTGGATTTGATATGTATACAACTTATGATAAAATTAAAACTTGAACAAAATTTGCTATTTATATTAAATTTATAGTTTATGTACAATAGTGGTTTTATGCAGAACCGCTACTACTAGTTCATTTCTATTATATTCTAAAAATTTCTAGGCCATTACAATTTGTTATTAATAAAAACACTTTATTACTTAACTTATATACTACATTTTTTATTCAAATACTTTATAAATTTAAACGTCAACTTGTCTCAATATCTTACTCCCAGCTTTTTCTTTTTGGTAACCATTTACAGTATTTAAGGCATCTACTATCACAATGTTTATGTGTGTGTGTGAAACTATCACAATAATTTTCGCATTTTGATCAGCTCTAATTGTGACATAATCTCAATGGCAATGGAACATTGAATAATTCAATTTAGAACCAACAGAGCACAACAGCTTCAATATTAAGCTTAAGCTAATCTCTCCATTGTTTTGCGCACATATCAAAGTACTGGCTGTACAATTTGATATGGCTTCCGATATACTAGTTTATTGTACACAGTTCGGCTCTGACCGGGGCGGTTCCGTAGAAAAAGTTACAGAATTAAGGGCCGCTCGGATCTAAACTCTCAACTCCAATTTCGCCCGAAGCAAATACCGCAATTGCTCCTGGTACTGAAACAATAAAAATCCACTGCGCTCCAGGGATCCCCTTAAATCCCGACTTCGGAATGTAAATTTAACCATTTCATTACTGATTGCGGGGCGCATTTAAATCGATGTTAACAGTAAAGATTCCTTTGTTGTATTCTAAACGTTCCGTTTTATATTGCAAATAGAATATACCTAAATACAATATGCTTTTCGATGGTAATTTTTTGGTAAATTATGAACAATCACTTCATTTACCGTTTATGAAAAACTGTTATGACTTTATTTTACTAAAACTATGCCTTTATTGTTGAAAATCCTTTGTCCATTAAAGGTAAGAAATTAAAAAGACAAAAATTTACTACTCTAATCAAATAAACAAAAAAAGATTCTACTACATTTTGTTGAAAAGTTAAGTTCAACTAAGCAATTACTGTACATTCTAACACGATAAGTATGTTACAAATGCGACAAAAATCTACTAGACTGTTTTATCATAACATAAAAAAATTATAAACTGACCATATATTAACCGTTCCATAGCATAAATTTAGTTCAACGTTGAACTGTAAAGCGTGAATATAACGTAATATTGAAATCGCCAGTAGAAGAATCGCTCTCAATTACCTAACAACACTATCCGCACAACGTCACGTCGCCTTCCCTGGCCGCTGTGTACGTGTTTCCTTCGATAAGGCGCTCTGTGACGTTTGAAATTTGGGTATTTTCTCGATATGCTGTAGTAATAAAGGTTAAATTATGTCGGGCCGTGAGTCTTTATCACGAACACGGTCAAAGAAATACTGAATTTTCTCGACCAATCTTTGTATAATAGGTTTGAAGACATTGAAAATATTTAAATTTGAACTTTGAATTGAATGGACTCAATAAAATGATTGACTTGAACTTGAATGTTTTAAAAATTGTAATAAAAAGTCTCTGCGTTTTCTATTGTAAGAATACAATTTCCAAAAGAACTTGCAAATACAAATATAAAACATTGCAATATTATTTGAATTATTCGTGTCTCTTAAACCAAGGATTAAGGTTTAAATTGTGACTTAATTACGTTTGGATGAATAACACCACTATCCCGCTGCATTCCCTAATCCGCAAAATAAAATACACAGTCCAGATCCTAATAACGATTGGGATATAATTGCCTGAAATCTCCCAGATGTGCTCCATTCGAACGTTCATTACGGAATAAGCTATTAGTCCCTCGTAGGTTTTATCGGTTATATTACTAAAAACTTCTTAACTGTTAATGTTAATATATAATAACTTAGACTTTGGTTTTCAAATGTTATTATTTCTGTTTAAGACAAAATACTTTTCAACTTTAAAGACGGCAAGGGCAATATATTTTGCTCTCTTCTGTGTTTCCTTTTTATATGGAACGCTTTTAAATCAACTAATCTTAGACACAAAACCAAAGTCCTGTGAGTTGCTACTGAAATATAAAAAAACCGTTAAGCTAGAATACATCTCGCTTCGTAGTCTAACCGTATTTATGCTCGCTTTACAACTAAGGACCCCTCGTTAAAAACCCAAATAAAAATAAATTAAACAACGTATTATGTTATTAGTTAGTTTCTAGGGGCTGGAGGGACTCATCGAGCGAAATTAAGATAGAATCAGGCCTTACTATCAATTGTTAAAGTTGTACTATGCATAGGGCACATTATAAATATCGTATGTTGAAAAATTATTTATCAGTAGCGAACAAACGATAAAAGCTATGAAAGACTTTTCTTTTCTACCTTCAGAAATAACTTTGATGAGGAAGCTGCCTAGCAGTTTAATTTTTTACACGTTTTTCTAAATGACGTAATGATTGGTACGTGCGATGAGCTAATGTTTTTGGGAAAAAAGGCAGTGTGATTTTTGATTTACAAAAAATGATTAACAAAAAATGGGGGCTTTCCACAATATCACAATTATTTCTCATTCTTTGTATTGGTTATCTATAAATTTTGGTACAATTTCAAACATAAACTGTTAGATGAAGACTTCTTCACGGATCTTTAATAAGCGTAAGCTTTTTCCATCACTATTATTTTTTTAATAAAAATAAAGTAAATGTTAGTCATTTGAAACTCAACCATCGCAACAGACAACAACAATATAAATGCGTATTCAAATACGGTTCTTTAGAAAGATGTATTAAGAAAAGACTTTTTAAAATGCAACTATTTACTATTTAAAAAAATCCTTGCTTTGCATTAAACAGTGCGGGAAAAGAGTCACCGATGCGGCACAGTTGCGCCGCAACACTGTGCTGCAGTCCGTCCTGGCTTGGGGTCCGGATAAACGTAGAGTACTTTGTATAATAAGTGAAAAAATGCAGGAATTGAAAGCTATTAGTTTCACGGAATTAGAGATGGTTGTTTTATTTGCACATAATAAAGTAACAAAGTGAATAGTGTGATTTATCAAGCAGTTTATTTAGATAATCCGAGAACAGACAACCTGATGGTAACTTTTAATATTAAAATGTAAAATATAATTGGCTTAAGATATAAATAGTCTGGTAAAACGATATTATATTAAAGTAAAACTAATTTTATAAGTGTTGACAAATACAGAGTACAGAAAATTGAGATTTAGCATCTACGACTACAACACATATAGTGCAAAATAGTTTTTTATCGTCTTACTAAACTCATGAAAGTAACACCTGCACAATCTATAATAATCAATAGGTTCAAATCCTGCGGGGAATCGACAAATTTTTATTGTTGTTTCCTAGGTTGGATTGGGGCAATTTGGGCCGATCACCCAATTGTCTGAAAAGTAAGATTATCCATGCATTGGATGGACATGAAAAAATTTCCAAAAGTTTGAAATTCTTTGTTGATAAAAACTATGAAAGTTTGTAATACATAAAACTTATAACAAATACATTATTTTTGTACTAAAATACATTGAATTCGAATACACATCGTTTTTCCACGCGGACAAAGTCGCGGGCACTCACTAGTACTTTATAAAACTTCTAGACGTAATACTTAAAATAATAAAATAACATTTTACAAAAGGTAAATTTTTTCATTACACAGGATCAACCCACGCAGCGCAATTTTATCAACCCTAAGTAATATAATAATAGAAATAACCCTAAATTAAATAAAGGTTGCGACAATTTTTGTAATCATGTTATGAATGTACTAGCTTATCTTTTCTGATAATATTACGATACGTATGAAAATTAAAACATTGAAAGTAATTTATATTGAAATACATAAAACATTGTTACTAAGTATGTATATGTGGTATACAAGATGGTAACTACTTATCTTTCTATAGTTTAAAAGAAAAACAATTATGCTTATGTCGCCTATTGTCATTAAAAAAACTCAACGTCAAATGAGATCAATGAAGCCAAAAAACATTGCGCTGAACGTCTTGAGTTGTACGCTCTAGAAGACATCAGCAATCGGGTATCAACATCTGCCTGTATTAGTTCACTGCTGGACATATACCTCGCCTTCTCTCGAATGGGTGTTTAGACTGTATCCACCACGTTCCCTGTTCCAATGCGGCTTGGTGGGTGACCGACCGACTTTTTACATGCCAATCCGACGCATGAATAGTCTTACTTTTCAGACAATTGGGTGTTTGACCTCAAATGTCCTAACAAACCAGAAAACAATGATAACACAAAGTTGTTTCCCTGCGGGATTCCAACCCACAAACTGCGATTTATAAAGCAAGGGCCATTAGAGCTTATGCCCGGAGGCGGTTTGCAATGCGTATTTTTTTTAAGTGTGGCAATAAAATGACTTCATAATCCTCAAAATGCTATTTTCTCACTCTTCATGGTATCAGAACAAATTTTTACCATAAATGCGTAGTTAGAAATCACACACATTGAATGTCTCTTGTTTTCATTGACCAAAACTAACTAGAGCTGTATGAGGGTTCCATTTTAAGATTTCACACCTGTCCCTAGGCGTCGAAAATGTGTTGCGGTGTATATTTGTGCTACTGCACTTCAACATATTTTCTCTTCATCGATCTCAACTCGTTTTAAACTCAGAATATTTTGCATTTTTATTAATAATCTGTTATAAATATTATTCTTATTTTATCACCAATACTTGTTAAAATAAAACAAATAGGTTAGTGTTAAATCAGTAATATCTTCAGTTTACATCGGTAAACAAAAATATTTTCGCAATGAAGTTTGTTATTTACACGATAATTTGTTTTATTTTAAGGATATGTATGAGTTAAAAGCTTAAAAGTTACTATTAATTATCTAGGAGCTAGCATAATTTATTATTAAAATTTATATAAATTAATTTATATTGCAATAGAGTTTTAATTGTGAACTAATTTATTCCATAGTCTGCGAGTGTTAAAAAATGTGTATATGTTTTTATAATTTGAAGCTAATTTATAAGCTTAGAACCTAAGAAAGGACGGACCATTGGATTGCCATTTTTAGATATGTTTTGAATGGAGATCCATTGACTCTGTCAAAGCTCATGGCAACAGTCAGTGTGACTCCGTCATATCCTGACTTTCCCAGATATATTATAAATATCTTCCTAGCACATAAAGTATATGCCCAGGTATTATGCAGCGAAACATTGTCGAAATAATAAGAACCACAGTGGGTGAGTACCTTGTTAGATGTAAAGTAACTGACAACCATCTTTTATGAACCTTACACTGATATAAACACACAGGGCTCCAAAAATACTTATAATCCTTACTCTTACACCAAAATTATAAAAAAGTGTTTCTATGGTTCGATCATCCAAAAGAGAAGGTACCTGTAAATATAATTAATATCGTTATATATATAATTATGATTATTAAAAGAAAATGTGGAAAAAAGGTATATTTGTAAATATCATCGAAGTACAAAAATCTGCACCAAGTTTTAAATCCGTAAGTTTCAAGAGTTTGCTGCAACACGCTCCAAACCACAACATAAAATCGCTCGAAAACCAAAATGTTTGCTGGTTTTCTCTATTTTTACTTCGACCTCAACTGCTTAAAAATAAACAAAATTGAGAAAGTAGAAAATAGTTTATTTATTTATTGAAACTTCTTGCACAGATACAATTATGCAAAGGCGAGCTTAATGCCTTAGGCATTATCTACTCAGCTAACCTTAGTGAGAAGTAGAGATATTGTGTAGGTGCACTAGACAAAAAATCATATACATATAGATACATACAATACATATATACATACACATATAATCACTACAAATATACATACATGTGTATCACAAATATAAGTCCTATAATTAACAGATAATTTAACTTAAGGAGTCTGACACTATTTTTGACAGATGTATGCGGGTCTTTCATTTAAAGTCCAGATTATTCTTTGCCATCCTGATCTCCGTGGTAATAGTTGCTATTTATATTGATTTTTTTTGATTACTTATTATTAGAGGTGGTAGGTCCCCTTTCACAAGGGCTGCCTGGGGCTGTACCACTGCGGTGTCTACTTTTGCCAAGCCGTAGTGTGTAAACAGCAATATGTTCCGGTTTGTAGGGCGCCGTAGCGAGGGTATTAACTGGGTTAACGACACGGTACGTCTCATGTCACACGCAGGCAGCGCAACAGTGATACCCCTGGTATTGCCATTATCCATAAGCGTCTGTGGCCATATTCAATCAAATAAATCCTTTTTTTCCTGTTGTTTTTTATAACATGATCAGCGCTAATTGTGATTTTATCACAGTGGAACAATACATTATTAAATAAATTGTTCAATTTAAAGCAACAGACCACAATAGATCCAAAAATAAGCTATAGCTAATCTCTTCATTGTCTTGCACACATTACAAAGTACTGCGTGGCTGTACATTTTAATATGGCTTCCGATATCCCCTAGTTTATCGTACACAGTTCGGCTCTGACCGGAATTGTTCTGTGGAAAAAGTTACAGAATTAAAGGGCCCGCTCGGATCTAAAACCAATTTCGCCCGAAGCAAATACCGCAATTGCTCCTGGTACTGAAACAATAAAAATGCACTGCGCTCCAGGGATTCCCTTAAATCCCGACTTCAGAATGTAAATTTAACCGTTTCATTACTGATTGCGGGGCGCATTTAAATCGATGTTAACAGTAAGGATTCCTTTGTAGTATTGGAACAAATGTACCATTTTATATTGTTAAAGCTTTTTGTTATAAGATAGTAAATTGCACTATATGTTTAAGAAAAGACATTTTTAACGTTAAATTTTCTGCTTTTGTATCGACATTCAATATTTCAATACGTCAAATAACAGAAATCAAAAAAAAAATACAGTCCTCAGTAAGCATAATGTAATAAATTATTAATCAACCAAGTTATTTTTTTAATGTTAAATAGGTTTTTTTATGGCATTCGCAGGCTGACGAGCAGTCAGGCCATCTGATGGGAAGTGGTCACCGACACCCAGACATTAGCTATACCAGTGGTATCGCCAACGCTGCCTACCGTGAGACATAGGGTGTTAAGTCTCGTTGTCACCCAGTAAATACGCTGGCTACGGTGCCCTCTTCAGACCGGAACACAGCGGTATTTTCACACTACTGCTCGCGGCAAAAATAGGCACCATGTGGTACCCACCCGACGGTCTCCTGTAAACAGGGGACCTACCACCGGTTCATGGTACTAATAAAAATAAAAAAAATGTTTATACATATCATACTACTACATTTAACCGAAAAGATAGGTACAATGAAGCGATGATTGTGAGTTAGAATTTTAAGCGGAGACTTTTAACGTTAAATTTTCTGCACCTGTATTAAGATCCAATATGTTAGACCCAAAAAAATTTGCCTAATTAAATATTCCGGGTACGTTCAAGGACATAAATAGAAAAAAATGTAGTCCTCATTTGTAATATAATATAAAACAAAATGTAATAAAACATTTAAATAATGTATTATTACATTTTGTTATTTCATTGATAGTATTATAGGTTTATTGTAAAAATAAAAATAAAAAACAGATACTACTACATTTAACCAAACAGATAGGTATAAATGAAGCGACGACTGTAAATAATAACAGTAGAAGGATCGAAAAAAGCAACAGAAATCCACTACACTTTTTTTAAAAAACTTGTAAAAATTATCAAAGATTAAATAGTAAAGTGAAAACGGCCAGGAGAAGAATCCCTGACAATTTTCTAAACAACACTATCCGCAGTACGTCACGTCGCCCTCCCTTGCCGCTGTGTACGTGCTTCCTCCGATAAGGCGCTCTTTGACGTTTGAAATTTGGGTATTTCCTCGATATGCTGTAGTAATAAAGGTTAAATTATGTCGGGCAGTGAGTCTCTATCACGAACACGGTCAGAGAAATACTGTCTTTCCTCGACCAATCTTTGAAAAGCATTCTCGAAGACATAAATATCGGTTAGGGAAAAAATTTTAAACATAATAATACATGAAGTATTATTCCGTATAATATATATAAATAAAGTTTATCTACGTAATTATTGTCCTTAATAAAACTATAAGCACTATATACTAAAGCGGACTTTTTTATTAAATAATGCTTAAAAATAATAATCGTGCATCATCATCATATCAGTCTGACGAAGTCCGCTGCTGAAGCCTTGAGCTGCTGCGAGCTGCCTTCCTCATAAACCTCATCTTCATCATGATCATCAGCCTGTGTTAGTCCACTGCCGCACATTGGCCTCCTCTAATGCAGTTCTTCTCCATAAGGAGGTTTTTGAACCGTATCCGACGCTGGTCCAATGCGGGTTGGTGGATGGACCAACCTTTTACATGCCCATCTAACGCATGGATCATCTTACTTTTCACCCATTGGATAATCGGCCCAAATTGTCCTAATAAACCAGAAAACAACCATAACACAAAGTCGTTTCCCCGGGAGATTCGAACCCACGACCTCCGTTTTATAAAGCAAGGGCCAATACCGCTAGACCAAGAAGGCGACCATGGACTATCCTTGAACTTGTTATATGACAATATAAAATGACAAAAATCTTATTCAAAATCTCTGCGTTCTATGTTTTAATCGTAAAGTAAACAATATAATTTTAATAGATTTCTAGAAGCACTCGTAATACAAATATTAAAGGCTGTAATGCTATATGAGTTATTTCTATCACTTAAACCAAGGCTTTGAATACTATATGTTTGTGTATGTTCGGATAAATAACACCACTATCGCCGTATGCCGCTGCATCCCCTAATCCGCAAAATAAAACACGCAGTCTAGATCCTAATAACGCTTGCGATATAATTTCCTGAAATCCACCAGATGTGCTACATTGCACCGTTCAACATGGAACCGGCTATTAGTCCATCGTAGTCTCATTGCTTATGTTACTAAAAAGTTCTTAACTGCTATGACTTAATTTTTTTAAATGTTAAAATTCTTTGTAACAACAAATTATTTTCAACATTAAATACGGTTAGGGGCAATATACTATCAACCTTTCTATTATTCTTTTTAACACGGAACACTTTCAAATGAACTAATAAGATCTTAGACGAAAAACCAGCGACTTCTGAGTTACTGATAAAATATAAAGAAACTGTTAAGTGATGAAACACATATTGTAGCTTAACAATACACATAGACTAAACGGCAACTTCGCTTAACTAACTAAAGGCCTCCCGATAGAATCCCACATGACCTGAATTCAGGCGTGATTCTCAAATGTTAAAAATGACATTACCCATTATGCATATAATAAATAATAGTAAGTTGAAGAATTATTTATAAGTAGCGAACAAATGATAAAAGCTATGAAAGACTCTTCTTTTCCACCTTCAGAAATAACTTAAAAGAGGAAGCTGCGTAATACTTTAACATAGGCACGTTTTTCTATTGGACGTATAGATTGGTACGTGCGATGCGCAAATGTTATTGGGAAAAAGACTGTGATTTTTGATTTCCAAATATTTACCAGAACAATCTTCTTCTAAATAAATTTATCATTTATAATGTAAGTGCAACTCTTTATTGCTTATCTATAACACTAAGAAAGTATTGGTAATTGCTTTTTAACAAAAATTGGTGGCTTTTCACAATATCTATTATTTTCCGTTTTTGAATTGGTTATCTATAACTTTGGTATTATTTCAAACATAAATCGCTAGATGAAGACTTCTTTACAGACTTTAATACGCATACGCTCTTTCTATTACTATTATTTTTTTAATATAACTAAAGTAAATGTTACTCATTTTAAACTGAACCATCGCAACAGACGACAACAATATAAATGCGTATTCAAATACGGTTCTTTAATAAGATGTATTAAGAAAAGGCCTTTTAAAATGCAACTATTTGCTAATTAGAATAAGCCTAGCTATGCATTCAACGGTGCGGGAAAAGAGTCACCGGTGCGGCACAGTTGCGCCGCAACACTGACTCTTGCAGCGACCAACCAGCTTCACCATTCATTAATGTGGTCTGGATAAACACAGTGTACTTTGTATAATAAGTGAAAAAACGAAGTGAAGTAATAAGGAATTGAAAGCTTTTTGTTTCACGGAATTAGAAATGTTTGTAATATTTTCCAATAATAAAGTAACAAAGCGAATAGTGTGATTTATCAAGCAGTTTATTTAGATAATCGGAACTGACAACCTGAGGGTAACTTTAAATATTAAAATGTAAAATATTATTGGCCTTAGATATAAATATTCTAATAAAACGATATTATATTAAAGTAATCTAAATTTACTAAGTGTTGACAAATACTTAAAAAAATTAGTTCAGGTACTACAGAAAATTGAGATTTATCATCTACGACTACAACACATATGCTACACAAAAAAATTGTATCGTCTTGACCAAAACTAGTATACTATAGAAGTAACACCTGCAGAACCTATACTACAATATAATACATCACATTTTACTACTTTGAAATAGCCTGGAGCAAACAGTTCATTACCAGGGTGTGTTATCTATTAAGAAATCATTACAACAACAATATCCTTTAACACACAAATGTTCCTTTACAACTTTTTTAAATTTATTTACATGTAAAATCTGAACGTTTTCTGAGATTTTATTGTAGAAGAGTTAACATTGTCCCATGAAAGATTTCATTGTTCTTCGGAGCTTAGTTTTTGGAAGAACATAATTATGCTTATTCCTCGTATTTATATTATGCGTGTCACAATATTTTACAAAATCATTTTTGTGTTTATGAACATACATAATATTTTCAAATATGTATTGAGAAAAAACAGTCATTACATTGATTTCTGTAGACATTTTTCTCAGCGATTCTTTGGGGCCCAAGTTAAAGACGGCTCGAATAGCTCTCTTTTGAATTATGAAAACAGTATTTATATCAGCCGCGTTTCCCCACAGTAGATTGCCATAACACATGATACTGTGAAAATAACTAAAATATACTAATTTTTGATACCGTAGTGGCTTAATTTCCTGATCAAAGTATCATGTATTGTTGACATAATTTGACACAGTCAAATGCTTTGGTTAAGTCACAGAAGACACCTAAAGCATCGTCTGACCCTTCCCATGCCTCAAATATAGTTTTAACAAGATGGGCACCTCCAACGGTTGTAGAACGACCCCGTGTAAAACCATACTGTTTGTTATTAAGTATATTATAAGAATTAAAATTTTTCTCAAAAATTTTACTAAGCGCAGGCAGTATAGAAATAGGTCTAAAGTTATTTGGGGTCTGTTGTGCTGCCTGTTTAAAATACCGCAATAATTTTACTGAGTTTTGTTAGGTCAGGAAATTTACCACATGTATTACAATCATTAAAAATAAATGCCAGGCAAGGTGAGTAAGGTATACCTTGTAAAACCATTTTAGTAAAATTCTTGCATCTGATTTTAACAGCAGGAGCAGTAATTGAAAAAAGTAAACAGTATAAGACCAGTTAATGGCACCGATTGCCGACTTTTCTAAAGATAGGTTTAAAAATTTTTAAAGATAACCATTATTCAACAAAACTGCCAGGTTATGATTGAATTTTTAACACGTCTCTATATTACAATCTTTTGCATAATTAACCGTACCTACAATACATTTACAGAAAGATATAAAAGTTAAACGAAAATAAGCAAACTACATACCAATTTATAAAGAAACCAATAATACAATAGGCAAAACTCTTTCGCAGTCGAACTGTTCCGTACACAATTTCACCGACTCTCACAAAGCTAGGGAGAAATTAGCATAAGACGATCGTCGATACTCGAAATGGCCGAAAAGGAAATTTTCCACGTAAACATCTGGCCGCGTGCTAGCAGCCATACAAGGGAATGATAACAACGCCAGCGCGCTGACTGATGTGTTACATTTGCACGTCATATTCGGTTTTTTCCACTCTAAAAGATAGGTCGACTTTGAAAGATCACTTACGAGTATAATTGTAATGTAAACGTAAGAATTGTGATGATAATGGGAACAATAAAAAATATTTTGAACATTACGGTCGGTAAGCTAGTTATCTGTGATGCGCTTACTTATAACTTTTTAATTTGATATGGAATTCAAAATACATGATAGGACTATTTTCATATCATGTACCGTAACTTCTTATCTTTCAGTAGTTTAAACAAGAGAGAATTATGCTCGTCCATTGTCATATATGAATACTTAATTTTAATAATAAAAACACTTAACGTCAAATGGGAGAAATGAAGCCATAAAACACTGCGCTTAACGTCTTGAGTACACTCTAGAAAACATCAGCAATCGGTCATCATCATCTGCCTGTGTTAGTTCACTGCTGGACATAGACCTCCCCTAATGCATGCCTATTCAATTAGGGGATATTTCGTCTGTATACCACCATGCTGATCCAATGCAGATTGGTGGGTGAACCCACTATTTACATGCCCATCCGATGCGTGAATCATCTTACTTTTCAGACAATTGGATCATTGGCTCAATTTGTCCTAACCAACCAGAAAACAACGATAACACAAAGTAGTTTCCTTGCAGGATTTGAACCTACGACCTCTCTTTTTAAAGCGAAAGCCAATATAGCTTGCCCACGTAGGCGGTTCGTAATAGGTTTTTTTTTTAAAAGAGTGGCACTAAAATGAACTCATAGTCTTGAAAATGTTATTTTCTCATCCTTCATGGTATCAGAACAAATTTTTACTATGCATGCGTAGTTAGAAATCACACACAATGAATGTCTCTTGTTTTCAGTGACCAAAAACTAACAAGAGCTGTGTGAGGGTTCCATATTAAGATTTCACACCTGTCCCTAGGCGTCGAAAATGTGTTACGGTGTATATTTATCCTGCTGCACTTCAATCTATTTTCTCTTCACCGACTCCAACTCGCTTTAAACTCAGAATATTATGCATGTTTGTTATAATAATGTATTATGAATCAGTTTCTTATTTTATCGCCAATAATTGTTCAACGTTGCTAAAATTTTAGATAAATGTTAAATTATATTAGCTTCTGATTGCATAGGTAAACAAAAATATTTTTCTCAATGAAAGAAATTAGGATTATAAGTTTTGAGGTTAAGTATGATTTAATAGCTTAAAAGTTACTATTAATTATGTCAGCTTCCTGCAATAGATTTTTTTATGTTGGCTACTTAGTTATTGCTTCCTTAGACTGCGCGTGCTAAAAAATGTGTATATGCTATTATAGTTTGAAACCAATTTTTGTAAGGTTAAAACTTACAAAGGGACGGATCATTGGATTGCCATTTCTAGATAAGTTTCGAAGGGAGATCCAATGCATTTTTTTCGAAGCTCATGGCAACATTCAGTGTGAGTCCGTCATGTCCTGACTTGCCTAGATATATAATAAATATCTCCCTAGCACATAAAGTATATGCCCACGTATTATGCAGCGAAACATTGTCGAAATAAACAAGAATCACAGTGGGTGAGTCACCTTGTTAGATGTAAAGTAACAGACGATTATCTCCTAATGAAACATGCAACTGATATAAATACACAGGGCTTCAAAAATAATACTATTCTAACTTTTACATCGAAATAATAATATCTGTTTCGTCCAAAAAATGTTTCGAAGGTTCGATCATGTAAAAGAGAAAGTACCTGTAAATATTATTAATATCGATGTAAAATGGTGCTGAACACCATTTTGCGACCTATCGGAGGTCATTTATCAGGACTTTGGGATCAATTCGGTATAGCGTCTCATCTCACACTGACGAGAAAGTACGCTCTTAGAATCTCATAAATAATAACATAAAATCCAGATCGAACCATTTTTGCAATAATCACAACATAGATGAAAAATTTAATGAAAATCGAAATTAATTAGAGAGATTAATGATCATCGAGATGATTGACACCTACATCTGGGCGTGAACGACGCCGATAAAAATTCAAACAATTAGAATCAAAATTAAAATAATTAATAATATCAATATGTTTATTGAAGTGATTATGATTAGTTATAGAAAATATGGACGAAAGATATATTTATAAATTTCATTGTTGCACAAAAAATCTGCACCAAGTTTTAAATCCGTAAGTATTAAAATTTGCTGCAAAACCACAACGTAAAATCGCATGGGAACCAAAATGTTTGCTGCTTTTCTCCAATTTTGCGTGAACCTTAACTGCTTAAAAATATACAAAATTAAGAACGTCAATAAAAGTTGCTATTTATATATTTTATTTTTCTTTACTAATTATAAGCGGACCCCTTTTACAAGAGGCCGCCTGGGCAGTACCTCTGCGGTGCCTACTTTTCCACCAAACAGTAGCGTCTCAAGAGTACTATGTTCCGGTTTGAAGGGTACCTAGCTAGGGTATTTACTGGGTTAACTATACGTAACATCTTATGACAGACGTAAGCAGCGCATTGGTGATACCCATGGTATTGCCATTTTCTATAAGCGTCGGAACTATTTGCATAAGATAAATCCTTTTTATGTGTTATTTTTATATCACTATCAGCCTCAATTGCTGACAATGTGCATTGACAGTGGAAGCAATAATCAATTAAATTTCAAGCAATAGACTAAAATAGCTCCAAACATAAGCTATAGCTAATCTCTATTGTTTGCAACATAATCATAGTACTGCGTGGCTTCGTGGATTAGCCATGCTAGATTGTTCAATTCATGACGGCTTCTCGATATCCCTAGTTTATACGTACACGTTCGGCTCTGACTGGGGAGTTCCGTGGAAAAAGTTACAGAATTAAAGGCCTCTGGAATCTAAAACCATTTGCCATGAAGCAAATACTAGCACTTGTAATTTAACCGTTTCATTACTAAAGCGGACGCATTTAAATCGTTGTACAATAAGTAAACCTTTGTTGTAATAGTAAATTATTGATTATATGTGCAAATTGGAATGCTATACGATTTTCAATGATTTTATTTTTTGTTACAGAATAGTCAATTGCTTTAATTTTAGTTTAGAATACTTTCGAATATTTAGACCCTTTAATATTTTAAATACTTACTTTGTAGAAAATATCCCGGTTACGTTAAAGAACATAAATTAAACAAAACTACAATACTTATTTAGTACAAGTAATAAAAAAGTAATTAACCAATTTATTTTATACTATTGTTATCAACATTTAACAAAAATAGGTACTACTCCATTTAACTACACAGTTCAGCACAGTTAAGCAATGACAGTAAATAATAACACGACAAGTATCTTAAAAATGCAACAATAGAATCGACTAGACTATTTTATCATAACTTATAAAAACTATAATCTGACCATTAACCGTTCCACATCACAATAAATTTAGTTCAACGTTGAACTGTGGAGCGTGAATATGATGTAATATTGAAACCGCCAGTTGAAGAATCGATGGCAATTTTCTAAACAACATTATCCGCACTACGTCACGTCGCCCTCCCTGGCCGCTGTGTACGCGCTTCCTCCGAAAAGGCGCTCTTTGACGTTTGAAATTTGGGTATTTTCTCGATATGCTGTAGTAATGTAGGTTCAATTATGTCGGGCCTTGAGTCTTTATCACGAACACGGTCAGAGAAATTCTGTTTTTTCTCGATCAATCTTTGTATTTGTGGTTTTAAGACATTGAAAATATTTAAACTTGAATTTTGAATAATATATGGATTTAATAAAATGATTGACTAGAATGGACTTTATTATTTAGAACTGATTTATCAAACTGTAATAGAAAATTTCTGTGTTTTGTATTGTAAGAATACAATTTCGAAAAGAACTTGCAATACAAATATTAAAGTCTCCATTACTATTTGAATTATTTGCATCTCTTAAACCGTGGTTTAAGCTTAGTTTCAAACTTGAAAACCTTGTACGTTTGGATAACATCACACATCACAGTATCCCGCCAGCATCCCCTAATCCGCAAATAAAACCCAAGTCAGATATAACGCTTGCGATATAATTGCCTGAAATCTCCCAGATGTGCTGCATTCGAACGTTCATTACGGAATAGGCTATGAGTCCCTCGTAGGTTTTATCGGTTATATTACTAAAAACTTCTTAACTGCTATGACTTTGGTTTTTTAAAAGTTACTAATTCTGTTTACGACAAAATAGTTTTCAACTTTAAAGACGGCAAGGGGCAATATATTTTGCTCTATTCTATTTTTTCTTTTTATATGGAACACTTTTAAATGAAATAATCTTAGACACAAAACCAACATCCTTTAATTTCCTACTGGAATATAAAGAAACCGTTAAGCTAGAATGCATCTTGCTTATGAAGCAAGATGTATTCTAGACTAACAGTACAGATACTCGCTTTACAACTTTACTCTTTGATGTAGTACTTTTTGAGTAGAAAGCACCTTCTCAACCAGACGCTCCCTGTTAGCGTGCGTTACCGCAATGGCTCCGTTCATTGTCCTCTGATACACCCGATGATATCTTAAGCTCAATGAAACTTGCGCTTTCAGACGACACCGCCCCTATTACTCCTCTTCCACCATCCCTTATCTACCAGCTAAACTCCAATGTGCAATCAATAGCCCTAGGCGATTGGTTTTCGCAGAATGAGATGTGATCGAAGAATCGAAGGTAGTCGATATACTTTAATCGTCTTCCTGTCAGAGCTGACTCTCACTCGTCCTACCACACGTCCGTTCAAAAAAACGCCAATAATGTATTGACTGTAGACAAACTACTGGGCAGTAATTGAACCTCTACAGTAAACCTGATCCCTGGCAGAATAAAGCCAAATATTTAGGTGTTACTTTCGACAGTAACATGAGTTTCAACAACGTCAAAGATATTAGGAGAAAAGCCGCTTATGTCTCGATCGTCTCTTCTATCTTTACCAACACAAATAGCAAAAATGCTCTTAATTAAAACTTTTTATTGATATAAAGCTTGCATACGCGATAAGTGACATTATGCTTGCAATCTTTCGCCCATATATCCTCCTACCACTTTAAATTCAACTACAGGTGGTACAAAATAAATTCTATGACGAGTCCCACTGGAGCAGAGTGTATGCAAAGAATGTCGACTTTACACAGCGAGTCTGCAAAGATGCTCGACATACGCTCATTTTAAAACATTATTAAAAATTTTGAAAGAATAGAATGCAATAATAACCCTCTGATGGTAAAACAGCTTGTAAATTATCACAGACCCAGATGCTCCAGTAGAAAATCGCTCGACCTGTATATACTCTTCAAACCAGATGAAGAAGGGCTTAGAATTCTGGACTCAAAGGGTCCCGCCACACGATACATACACAAGTAGGATATACACACACACACTTTGTAGGTCTACTCGCTCAAGAGTACGGCATGAGACCAACACACCGCATTACACGAGATACACCTGCGTTCCAGGGAGGTTCTACCGCCCGCAATCGATTAAACAGTCGACCGAAAGTCGGTCGCATACGGTCCGATACCGAGCGTCGATGATCCTACGACTCCTTCAAATCAACCCAATCCTAAATGCGTGGCCATCTCTTTAAAGTTTGGTCACCAAGTTTGAGGGATCTCGCAATCCTTCGAACTGAGTAATAGATGAAGCTTCACACAGACACAGGTCTAGAAGCATAACTTCGAATACATAAGACATAAGATAAGATTACAACTTTAGGAACCCACGTTAGAAACCAGTAATGTTATTAGTTAGTTTCTAGGGGCTGGAAGGATTCATCGAGTGAAATTAAGATAAAATCAGGCCTAATTATCAATTGTTAAAATTGTATTACGCATAATGCATATTATAAATATTCGTGTGTTGAACAATGATTTATCAGCGACGAAGAAACGATAATAGCTATAAAATACTTTTATTTCCAATTTCAGAAATAACGAAGAAGAGGAAGCTTCGTAATAGTTTAATATTAACACGTTTTTCTATAAGACGTAATGATTTGTACGTGATTGGCAAATGTTATAAGGAAAAAGGACTGTGTGATTTTTGATCTCTAAATATTTATGAGTAAATATTCTAAATAAATTTATTATTGACGAGGCAAGCGTTACTCGCCATTGCTTATCTATAATATTACTAAAATTTTAGTTATAACTTTTTAACATAAATTGTTATGTGAAAACTTAATTTTTTTAGTCTGTCAGTAAGCAATGTGCGACAGATGGCTAACATTATTATTGTTATTGCCATAACGAAAGTTATTCATTTCAAACTGAGTCATCACTACAAACGATAACAGAATAAATGCGTATTTAAATACGGCTATTAACTAGTATTAACTACTATTTAGAAAAATGTATTAAGAAAAGGCATTTGAAAATGCGATGCTATTTACTATTTAAAATAAGCCTTGCGATCTATTCAACGTGCGGGAAAGAAGTCACCGGTGCAGCGCAGTTGAGCCGCAGCATTGACTCTTGCAGCGAACAACCAGCTTTACCATTCACTAATGTGGTCCGAATAAACACAGTGTACTTTGTATAATAAGTTCAAAATCGCAGGAATTAAAAGCTTTTTGTTTTAAGGACTTAGAGATGGTTATTTCATTTGCACGTAATAAAGTAACAAAGCGAATATAGTAATGTATCTAGAAGTTTAAATAGATAATTGGAACTGACAACCTGATGGTAACTTTAAATATCAAAATGTAAAATATAATTGGTTTTAGATATAAATATTCTGTTAAAACAATATTATATGATAGTAATCCAAATTTGGACTGGTGTGGTGGGATACGGTCCAAAAGCCCCCTAAATGGAGAAGGCGTGCATTAGTGGAGGCCTATATCCAGCAGTGGACTAACACAGGCTGATGATGACGATGAATCCAAATTTTGTATGTAGTACCTACAGAAAATTGAGATTAATCATCCAAGATTATAACACATGCTTCACAATAGTATTTACCGTCTTAACTAAAACCAGTATGCTTTAGAAGTAACACCTATAGATTCCATAATTACAAGTACTATTATAAATGTGAAAGTAACTCTATATGTCCGTCCATCTTGACCGTCTTTACTACTTAACCGATTGTAATGAACTTTGATAAGGGGTGAAAAGATGCAAATACATGGATAGGACATGATAAATACTGAAAGTCCTTATTTCTTTGTAGTTTAAACGAAATAGACTTATGCATATGTCACCCATTGTCATATATGAATATTTAATTTTGATAATAAAAAAACTCAACGTCAAATGGGAGTAATGAAGCCATAAAACACTGCGCTAAACTTCTTGAGTACACTCTAGAAAACATCTAGAGCTGTGTAACGGTTCAGAATATTATGCAAAGTTATTATTATAATATATTATGAATCAGTTTCTAATTTTATTGCCAATACTTGTTCAACGTTGCTAAAAATTTAAAGTTAATGTTAAATTGTAAAAGATTCAAATTGCATCGGTGAAAAAAAATAATCTTCTAAAATCATTAGGATTATTATAAGAAATAATATAAGTAAGAGTTAAAGTTACTATTATATAATGCCAGCTCCTTACAATTAAGTTTTATTATGAGCTAATTATTTCTATAGTCTGCGTGTGCTCAAGAAAGGTGTATATACTTTAATATTTTGTAGCTGATTTAAAAGCTTAGAACCTAAGAAAGACTGGACCTTTGGATTGCCATTACTAGATAAGTTTAAAAGAGATTTGTCGAAGCTCATGGAAACAATCTGTGTGAGTCCGTCATATCCTGACTTGCTCAGATAATAATATGTATCTCCCTAGCACATAAAAAATATGCCAACTGGAGCTGAACGTATTACGCAGCGAGACTTTGTCCAAATAACAAGAATCACAGTGGGTGAGTACCTTGTTATATGTAAAGTAACCGAAGACCCTAACTCTTTATCAAACATACAACTGATATAAACACACAGGGATTCAAAAATAACACTATCCTAACTCATGCACCGAAATTTTAATATTCTGTTAATCAAAAAGTGTTTCGATAGTTAGATCATCCAAAAGAGAAGGTACCTGTATATATTATTAATATCGATGTAGGTGCAGTACTATTTTCACATCTATCGGAGATCCTTGATCAGGACTTTGGGATTACTTTGGGATAGCGTCTTATCTCACTCGAAGAGAAAGTATCCTCTTAGAATCTCATGATACCATAAAATCCAGATCTAACCATTTTACGATAATCACAGCACAGATGAAAAATTAAATAAAATTCGACATTAATAATTAATGATCATCGAGTTGATTGATATCTAAATATAAATAAAGAAACAATTGGAATCAATATTAAAGTAATTAATAATATTAACATATTTATTAAAGTGATTAAAAGTATTAAACGAATTGTGGAAGAAAGATATATTTATAAAAATCATTGTAGTACAAGGAATCTGCACCAAATTTTAAATCCGTAAGTTTCAAGAGTTTGCTGCAAAACCACAACATAAAATGCGCGGAAACCAAAGTGTTTGCTGCTTTTCTCTATTTTTGTTTCGACCTTAACTGCTTAAAAATAAGAACGTACAAAACAGTTGCAATATACAATATTTTTTTCGTTGATGACTCATTATTAGAGGACTCCTTTAACAAGAGGCCGCCTGCGATTCCTACTATTGCCACCAAACGGTAGTGAGTCAACAGTTCTATGTTCCGGTGTAGGGCCCTACACACCGGAACATAGTACTAGTATTATAAAGTACTAGTAGGAGTATTAACTGGGTAAACGTCACGGTACGTCTCATGTCACACGTAGGCAGCGCATTAGTGATACCCCTGGTATTGCCATTGTCTATAAGCGTCAGTGGCCATTTTCCATCAGATAAATCCATTTTTTCTTGTTATTTATTAAGTCATAATCAGCTCTAATTGTGTCAAAATAACCGTGGAACAATAAATAATTTAATTACTAAGCAATAAACCACAATAGCTCTAACAATAAGCTATAGCTAATCTCTTCATTGTTTTGCACACATATCAAAGTATTGCGGGCCTGTTCAATTTAACATGGCTTTCAAAATACCCCAGTTTACCGTACACAGTTCCGCTCTGACCGGGGTGATTCTGTGGAAAAAGTTACAGAATTAAAGGGCCCGCTCGGATCTAAAACCAATTTCGCCAAAGGCAAAGACCGCAATTACTCCCGGTACTGAAACAATAAAAATCCACTGCGCTTCAGGGATCCCCTTAAATCCCGACTTCGGAATGTAAATTTAACCGTTTCATTACTGATTGCGGGGCGCATATAAATCGATATTAACACTAAGAATTCCTTTGTTGTATTGTAAATCAATCATTTTATATTGATTAAAGCTTTTTGTTATAAGATAGTAAATTTGTGCTGATATGTTTAAAAGAGACTTTTAATGTTAAATGTTCTGCACCTGTATTGATATTTAATATATTAGATCCAAATAATTAGCCCGTACTAAATATCCGGATAAGTTAAAGAAGAGAAATTAAAAAAATAACATTCCTCAGCAAAATGTAATAAATTAGTATATCAACCAAGTTATTATATTTATAATCTTACAAAGGTTTATTGTTTTAATAGAAATTTAAAAAAAAACATATACATAACATAATACTAAATTTAACCAAACAGATAGGTACAATGAAGCGATGACTGTAAATAATAACACTATAAGGATGTGAAAAAAGCCACAGAAATCCACTACACTTTTTTTACAAAACTATAAAAATTATCAACGAATAATACGTAATATGAAAACGGCAGAGGAATCGCTGGCAATTTTCTAAACAATACTATCCGCAGTACGTCACGTCGCCCTCCCTGGCCGCTGTGTACGTGCTTCCTCCGATAAGGCGCTCTTTGACGTTTGAAATTTGGGTATTTTCTAGATATGCTATAGTAATTAAGTTAAAATATGTCGGGCCGTGAGTCTTTGTCACGCACATGGTCAGAGAAATACTGCTTTTCCTCGACCGATCTTTGAAAAGTATGCTTGAAGACATAAAAATCAGTTGGGTAAAAATTTAAAACATAATAATATATTCGTATAATATAAAAAAGTTACTACTATATTGTCAAATAGAACTATAAACAAATATAAAGTATACGAAGCGGACTATATTATCTAATAATGCTTCAAAATAATAATTGTTCATCTTCATCATATCACGAAGTCCTTAATCTAAGCCCAAAACACTATTCATCATCATGATCATCAGCGTGTAGTAGTTCACTTCTGGACATAGGCCTCCCCTAATGCACGCCTTCTTTATTGGGGGGTTTTTGAACCGTATCCCACCAAGCCGGTCCAATGCGGATTGGTGGGTGGAACGACTTTTTACTTGCCCATCCGACCCATTGATAATCTTACTTTTCAGACAATTCGGTGATCGGCCCAAATTTTCCTAACAAACCAGAAAACAACCATAACACAAAGCAAGGGCCAATACTGCTAGACCACGGTTAAGACCATGAACTCAATAGAAATAATTAGTTAAAAACTGACAAAAATCTTTGCGTTCTTATGTTTTAATCATAAAGTAAACAAAATAATTATTTCCAGGAGCAATTGTAATACAAATATTAACGTCTGTAATACTATTTGAGTTATTTCTATCACTGAAACCGAGGCTTTAAGTTTAAATTGGAACTTAATTACGTTCGGATAAATAACACCACTATCGCTGTATCCGCTGCATCCCCTAATCCGCAAAATAAAACGCACAGTCTAGATCCTAATAACGCCTGCGATATAATTGCCTGAAATCCACCAGATGTCGCTACGTTCGACCGTTCATTACGGAACGGGCTATTAGTCCCTCGTAGCCTCGTCGGTTATATCACTAAAAAGTTCTAAATTACTTTGACTTTAGAGCTTTCATACTGATTATGTTTTAAAAAAAATTGATCCATTTTTTAAATTTAAACCATGATAAGCAATCCGTTTTTTTGTGATAAAATAAATAATGAAGTATTATCGATTAACGAAATGTGTGGTTTATTGTAACGTCCAAATTTATCAAGTGACACTTACGTACTTATACTTATATATAACAGTCAGTGTTACCAGCCGACAAACTATACATTATCAGCCTTTGTTAGTCCACTGCTGACATAGGCGTCCCTATAATCACCCATGTCCATTAGGGTTTGGACCGTATCCCACCGCCTGGTCCAATGCGGTTGGTGGGTGGACTCGACCTTTACATGCCTCATCCGACGCATGGATCATCTTACTTTCAACAATTGATGATCGTCAAATTGCCTAACCAACTTAGGAAACAACAATGAAAATTTGTTAGTCCCGAAGGATTTGCTACATCGCCCAAACCACTTAGGCTACGAGGCAGTCTACATTACAGCAATAATAAAGGTGAAATTACTTAACATACAATGCTATTAAAATTAATCAAAATATTTAAGAAACAAAAACAGCACGCGGTAAGTAAGTGGCGTAAAATGATGAAATACATAATCTAGAACTAAAACTGATCCTACTGAATTGAAGTATTGGAGCATACTTTATAACTGAAGCTTGTGTTGAAAGATTGAACTTTTTAATGCTACAAGAAAACAATTTTATGTTATTAATGTATATCAGTTATAAACCGCCGTTATAATTTTTCAAAGTTAAAGGTCAAATTACTTTTAACTTGTTTTAGGTCAGTGCCTCCAATTATCCTGATATTTAATCCTTTTTATGACGCTAAATCCATTCATCAATATGCGATAATCCCTTTAGATCGTGAAGTTTAGATGCCAGATATTCTGCGTTAATAGCGTACTCTGTCTAAGTTTGATATGATCATTACCTTATGATTTCTATGTATTTTATTTACTCATAAAAATAATAAGATCAATTGGTTGCACGTGAGAATCACGCACCTTTATGTTCAAAATCATAATCATAAAAATTATGTAAGACGAAAATGCTTTTGATACCTTCTCATCAAACCAAATAAGAATTTACAAAATCGATTCAAAAATTGATTTCTATCATATTTATTTCGCTAAGAAATCATTACACTAATCAGTTATCGCGCAAATAAATAACGGAGCAACGAAATACACGATAAAAAATCGTCCCTCTGCTCCAATTCCGCGCGAGGCGACTGAAGACATACATCTAAACTGTACTGTTGATCAAACTAACGATCCGTCATCCACGAGAACAGAGCTGTCCGACGTTCGTCCATTCAATTTGGCCGTGAGCCAGATGAAAACAGCGCAGTCTGATTTAATTCAATCATCCGCTGTGTGCGATCCGTCATCCGAGCGAATAGACGTTACAGGCGTCGGACGCAGTGCGTTGTCATTGATTGTTGACCCTTACAATTCAAATATATAAAACATGAGTTAATAAAAGTCTTATCTGATTTACAAAGCGGTAATATGCATGCAAAGAGCAGTATTAGACTCGTAGAGTAGTGTTTGCTTTTGAGACGTATCTCTAAGACTAATCAAACATTATCGTTTAAAACTATCTTAATTTATATTAGAAAGCGTAACATAGTAGGATTACAGCAAACTGAAATAATTTCTTTGACTGTGTTAATGAAATAACTATCTTTGTACCTCCAAAAATCTTATTGATTAGTTGATACCGGATTTCTAAACGATAAAGATAACTAAATAACTTTTCTTCAACAGTCATTTATTTTGTGCGTTGGAAAATCATGATTATACCTAAATTTAGAACGAGGCCTTAATAATTAATTATTTAATCATCTAACTTAAGTTGATTCCATACTTTATGCAGTTATTCGCAAATCGTAGATGTGTAAAGCTGGATTGTCGTTAAATGATACGATGTATATCATACATACATACACATAGTATAAAACGAAATCGTTTTCTCTGTCCCTATATCCCTTTGTATGCTTAAATATTTAAAAATACGCAATGGAATTTGATGCGTTTTTATAGATAGAGTGATTGAAGAGGAAGGAGTATATGTTTAATAAATACTTAATATTGTAAGAATATTTTCTATCAGCATAACTTCCGTGCGAAGCAGGGGCGGGGCACGCGTTATAATAAATGCGTTATTAGGCTTAAATATCTTTTGACAAGAACTGTAACAATTATGATATAAATTGACACGAATGCTACTGCACTAAATGAATGTGTAGTAGTATATATACATGGAACAGTGCAGACGTTCACGGAATAGCTATTCCTGGACAGCACAAATGTTGTCCTGTATCGATCACTGTGTAATAGAGCACTTTGTTTTTCTTCGAGTATTATGTCTGGCTTCTACACAAATGTGTACAAAAAAAGCAATAAAATTAAAGGGACTGCTTGAGACATAAACATTACACTTTTTTAATGATTTTATTACTTAGGTTATTTAATAATCTATTCATATAACAATTCAACATTTTTAGTCCGTCTGTTTGTTCTGGCTAATCTCTGGATTGGCTGGTTCGTTTCTGTCGGGATTCTCTTTGAAAAATGGCTAAGGAGCAGGAATAGCTAAAACATCACTTTTATAGTTCAATGTGAGTTCTAATGACAAACCGTAATTTAGGTAAAAAACTTTAGTTGAATTAATTTATTTGTATTAAATAATCTGGTACAATTAAACGTAGTTACATTTTGTTAAAAGTCATGACGTTTGTATGTTAAAACCTTGTGTTATGTTTGACTCTAGATTTTATCAAACCAGCTACATTTACTGTTTTACGAATAATTCTAGGTTTGAAAAATCTAATATAACTTAGAAAGTTGTTAAAACAAATGTCAGTATTGATCATTAAACGTTCTGAATTGTACACCACTATTTGGTTAAAAGTATTGCACCTGTACAAGTGTTTTTGTTTAAATAGTATACTTATAAAGATAAGCTAGTATATTATGACAGTACTTAATTTAATGATATCTAAAGCAGTAATCTCTTAAATGATGTTATATGTAGCATATTAATTAGGTTTAGATGTCCTCTTAATTAATCAGGACATGTGAGCAGTGCTAACGAATATACAAGTTTATGTATCATTAACATATTAGATTCAATTGAGGAATTGTATGTATAAATAATAAGTTTTGTATTTAAATTGATGTATATTATGTACAAGCATATATTATTCATATTAATTATGATAATTGAATGCTATTCTAGTGACAATTTATTTAGATACAGTTAATTTACCTTCGAAATGTTATTTAAAACGTCTAAATATAGAAGTATAATTTTGTGCTGAGTATATAATCGAGCTGTCGTAACATTGAATTAGGGTTTCAAAGATGTGTCACAATTTGTATTTAGATTAATAAGGGGATCTATGTTGACGACATAGTTGAAAATCGTATAACTAAAATTAATTAAATATGGTCATGACACTAACTTGTTAGTATACTTTTAGGTAAAATTGCATATGACATAAGTAAGTTTTGTTAATTTTTAATTGTTGAATATAGTTTAAATCTACACAGAACCCTAACGATTTAATAGGCGTATGTCTTAGTAAACTCTGAATTCGAGTCGTGTTACGAATCCTGAGGAGACAAACAATTTTTATTTTAGATTTGCAATTGAAATAGTGGTAATGAGGCTATCTATATAATGTCTTCTTGTCAAAAGTAAGATTGATCAATAGATAGTATTAGCGAGTGTAAGTTCATCGATCAACCCGATTGTATCTAGCCTGTGATATGGTCCAAAGCCTAATAAATAGGTGTCGTTATATATGAGGACTATGCATGGACATCAAGGCTGATGAAATGAAAGAGTATATGGTATATTGAATATTATATTTATCATGAATAGAATTGAAGAAAATAATGACCTTTTGGAATTTTATTCTTGGAATGCTATTCTTTGCTGCATATTTTTCTGATCATTAATGTTTACTATTCCATGCAGAGTGACAATTTCTGATAATAATAGAAGTAAAATACTTTGAGAAAGTTTCTAAATAACTCTAATTAAAAAAAATGAGATGGAATTTAGTTCAAAACGAACGCTTCTCTTATAAATAGCAAAATTTTGTATTTTGATTATATGCATAAAATACACTCAAAGCATTTTAATATTGAACCATAGATTCTAAAGATTTATGAAATGAAATTTAAATGATTCTATGACCATAAAAGGATTTTGATGAACTGGACTGAACCTGAACACTTGCCACCGAAACATGGATCATCTTAATTTTTAGACAATAGCATGAACGGACAACATTCGATTAAAGTTAATTTATGAAAATTTGATTTGGACATATTGGAATCCTCATTTGATAACTTGACTACTTTTTGTGGTAAATAAGTATTCTTAGAGAAAGAATACTTTCACCTTCAGGAGTCGAACCTAAAACCCCCGGTTCATGAGCAAGTAAAACAACGTAACTCACTTAATCTTTCCTACGCGTAATACGCATCAATAATATTGTAGCAGAGTTTTTTCAATTATTACTTGTATTCTTCAAGTTATCTCACTTTACTGTCTATACTATAATACAGTTTATATTCATTCACGTATAGAATCGACTTAACAATGAACAATATCGAGACCTCATTTCATGTATGGAAACGCTTGGGGCGAGCATCAATAGATGGTTTATTCTAAATGCTTGGGCATTATACTAAAAGGTATTCATGCATTTTCAGCTCCTAGTATTATAAAACGTAGTTGGTGCATCGTTATATTGAAAGAGTTTTTTTTTTTCTTTTTTTAATAAAGTTTAGATTTTGTAGATAGGCAATATTAATATGAAGCAAATAACAACTCATATTTACTTTTGTTATTATTAATACTATAGCTGATTTTTCTCGGGCTGATTGGTCATTACGTGTATGTTGATCAATGTTTTATATGAGCAAGGGAAATATATAATATACATCTAGAAGAATAACACAAACATGATCGAGTCGCAAGCCTAGCAAGTTTAACTGCTAAATCTAATACATAGACCTACATTTCTTTTATAAATAAATATATGTTATCAACATGCAAATACCCAAAGAGGACAAATCACTTTGTTCATCACAAAATATTTCTCGCAGCGGGGAACAAACCCACACCTTTGGCGTAAGTCAGTCGCCACTTAACAAGCGTTTCCATATTGGAAAATAGATACATCAATTTTAATCAACAAAAGTACTCACTCGACTCGATGATCTCCAAACTGAATCCGATTAACGTCTGTAACACTAACAACTTCACCAGCACACGCGGATTCGTACGACGCGCCATCTCCATCACCCACCGTTCCCCTCCACTATATCACAGTCCCATCGATCCCTTTCGTTTGAAATATCACACCATTTGAGACACATTGATGCCGGCTTCTATTTCTGTATGATTTATATTCATTTACCCCCAGCCTCGCACGTATATTCGCTATTTCCTCCGCGAAAATTTGATTCTATTTTTACACAATCCAAAGTGTCACGACGTTTGGACGCGATCCAGTCTATTTTTCCACCGTGCAGCGAGATTTTTTTTGCGGTCGGCCGGCACACTGGAAATCTGGAAAGAGTTATTATTTTTATCATAACATTAACTGTGCTATTTATTAGTTGGATTGCGTAGGAATGACGTTGGTTTACATGTGAATTCTATTTCGAGGGATGTTATTTGGGAACGTCTAATGTTTATCCCTACATGAGTCACAAAGCAGTTAAAAACTGAATAACATATTATTATCTATATATAAGTTATAAGTTCTGTGTCATTTCTGGAATCGTTTTATTAATATCTTCTACATGCTCTAGTAACATTGTCTTTGACTTAAATATAAAAATAGCTTGTTTTATCTTTTCAAATTTGTTTAAGCACGATGTTAATACTACGCAAAGAATTTACTCTTTGCGAGTGGCACAAATAACTATCTTTTTTGTTAGTTGCTCTATGACCTTGGCTCTCTGTAGCGAGTAATACTAGTTGGATCACTGTAACTTTGTCAGGTTCTGTATTTTATATTATGTATGAATTAACTACGTAAAAGACTATTTTTAACATTTCACTAAGTTAAGGTTTAAGGTTAGTACTTTAGGTCTAAAATAGATTTAATCGTTTTTACTATATTTTTATTACCGTTCAATATTCAAGTTTTATATTATTTTAAGGCTACTGAATTTGCATTTTTACACCGACAAATCTTTTACATATCGTTACAATTGCTCCATCGCAACATATCAGGCGTATACATTATTTAGGTCAGTGAAAGAATTCTAGGTCTGGCTAACGTACAAAAGTTTATTACTTCCTTTTATTTCTCAATCCTACGTAGCGTGAATTGTATCTACGCAACGGCCGGATATATTTTTAATATATTGAAGACAGCTATACAATAACGGAAATGGACAGTACGGAAACGTCAATGTATTTTTAATTTATTGCTTTTGTTGTACATCGTTTGCAATGTACTTAAATTAAACACAGTCAGATAAGACTCTATTTTAATCATACAAAAAGGTCCTTCTGCAATAAGACTAGTTTATTTAAACAAATATATGACGACACATATGGATTTCACTGATCAATTTTTTGCTGCCTCCGTAGCCTAGTGGTATGGGCGTGTGCTTTAGAAACCGGAGGTCGTGGGTTCGAATCCTGCGGGGACGCAACAAATTTTCATTGTTGTTTCCTAGTTGGTTAGGGCAATTTGGGCCGATCACCCA
This sequence comes from Lamproptera curius, assembly GCA_029286875.1. Taxonomy (NCBI): domain Eukaryota; kingdom Metazoa; phylum Arthropoda; class Insecta; order Lepidoptera; family Papilionidae; genus Lamproptera; species Lamproptera curius. Next base: position 2,195,563 of record JAGSMT010000023.1, read on the forward strand.
ATTGTCTGAAAAATAAGATGATCCATGCGTCGGATGGGCATGTAAGTAAGTCGGTCCACCCACCAACCCGCATTGGACCAGCGTGGTGTGATACGGTCCAAAACCCCTAATGGGTATGGTATTAGGGGAGGCCTATGTCCAGCAGTGGACTAATAAAGGCTGATGATGTGATGTGTGATGTGATCAATTTTAATCAATAAGCATATGGCCTTTATAGTTTCAAGTGATCATCACTTAATAGTATCACCTCGTGAAAACCAATCATATTTCAAATCAATGTCCTTAGAGATTTGCTTTCAGCAGTATTTGGTATATTAGAACGGTCAAATGTATTCAAAATGTTCAGCAAAACTCCATGTGTTTTAGTTATAGCGCATCCACACCAATAAAAAATACCAACACATACGTCGCTCGGCGCCATGACTTATCAGCCCTAGTTAATGCCAGCATTGACAACAAAGATGTAGGATCAGTCGTCACACTCGTCTAATGAGAGATATGTACATAGAGCCTATGTCACTGTGACTAACAAATACTGATGTAATATGTGATATATCAATTTTAATATAACTATGTTGTACAACGTAAGTGATCACACTATAGTATACGTCTGACAATACGGCAATCATATTCTAAATCATACATAAATGCACAATTTATATTAAGGAAATGTATGAGATTCTAGAAATAGTTGTCAATCAAACTATTTTATGTATGTGACTACGAAGAATAATCCACACATCTCCTGACAGATGAAATTCAGCCGAGTCTATATAGTCAGCGCAATCCAAAAAGTACATCAACGCGCAGTCACAGTCTGAAGGATATGAGACATTGATATTTAATGTTGTTTTTTATGAATGCGCTGGCTACGGTAACCTTTAAACCAGAAAACATAATGCTAATTTCAATTACTACTGGTGAGCAGGAAACAAGCACGCGTAAATCCTAGATAGAACTCTGTAAAAGTGGACCTGACACTCAAATGAAAAAATGGTTGTATACTTATATAGCAACGTATAATATTAAATAATGCTATGGTGATAACTATGCCCAGCGGTGGACTGTTGCAGGCTGGGAGGCGGTTATTTTTGTCATTTATTTATACAATACGGAGCTTAATTTTAAACTTAAAAACATATTGACCTTTCCTTATTTAAGGTGTAATAAAACATCTCATGTATTAAAACAAATGAATTACCAACATAATTTGAGACCTCCACCTCTGGTCGTAAATAGAAACGCCACAACTGGCAGGGGCTCAACAGTTTATTGCCGCGCGGCACACTTCCTCTCCAATAATACGTCCCCCGTGGATGAGTCACTTCCGTTGCGTCGAAAAAAATTTTAATCAATTGATTTAATTAACATCAACGGGATGGAAAAAATAAACGAAATGTCTGTTTACTGTCAACTGAGCAAAGGGAGGGCTAAATATAGATGCTTTTTTTAATGACTCATTCCTAACTCAATAGTTAATTTTATCTGCCCATACATCATGGTACGTGTAATGAAATATGCGTGAGGAAGGAAACTGTTAATGGAATTAGGTGACACTTTAGTTGGAGCCATATTTCATAATTAGATTTTTGTACAGTATGTATCTATTTTAATGTTAGGGGAAGCCAATCAAATATCTAAAAGGGAAATTAAATATGTGCCCTGGGAAGTAATAAGTACGTGAAATACTTTGTGTGAAATTTTAAATAAGTTGTATGTGTTACACATGACATATGTACTTGAAGTATCGTAAGTTTTTATAAAGAATAATAAATACGCATAATCCTATCAAAATCTCACAGGATGCTTTTGATAAACATTTAAAAACGTAAGTTGGTTTTTCCATTTTCATAAAAAGTGGTTAAAATTATAAATAAAATACTTTTTGCAAAAATTTGATATAAGGTCAGGTCCTATTTAAAAAGAGGAGCAACAATCGTTACATTGGTCATTAAAAAATCGGCAACAAGGCACGGAAATCGCATTTCTACAAAGCAAAACTTGCGTGAATATGCTTTATTATACGTGAATTTCAGACGTGCATATAGTTCAGACGCATACATCTTGATTACTTTGCAATGGCAACACGTAGCGGCGATACTTTAAAACGCGAAATTAGCAACACTGTTACATACAGTTGCGCACAAGTTAGCACAACAAAGTAAAAACACCCTAATAAAAGTTACATCGTGAACGCTTTCGCTCCGACCACACGAGCCGGCGAAATGGCTGGGAATGTTTTGCAACGGTCATAATTAAATTCCAGCGAAACCTTGTTGCATAATTCGCGCTTTTCAAATTCTAATGCAGGCGCAGTTCCAGTCAGGAGTTTCGGAGCAACAATTGTTTGCTGAATGGCCATCATGCCGCTGGCGTTAACAAAGGGCTATATAATTATGACACAGAACGTGTCGGGCTCCGAAAGGTCTGCTGGAAATGTGGAGGTTTCTCTGGAATATATACATTTTGCCTAACCCCCTTACAGTTAGGCAAATATTAGCCTTTAAAGCGCTGGTTTTGTGTTTATTCTCCCTGTAGTAAAGCATACGTTTAAATTCAAAATAGTAATACTAACATTGTGCGATACAATCGTTTAGAATTGTGAAAATTTGCAACAATTTTTACTCTGAAATAATGTAATATAGATAGTATTACTGTTATATGAAATTGTTCTTATTTAACAGTAATATGTACAGTTACGACCCCCCATATACTATAGGTGCGGATACATATGACGATTATTATGAAATTATTAAAAAAAAAACGAACTGTGCATGTTATTAATAAACAAGAGGTGGTAGGTCCCAGAGTAAATAAATTACTATCAGGCCTCACTCGCTCTCGTCGCTTTAATCAGTTAAAAATAACGTAGTGCACGCGTGTTAACAGTACAGACAAGCCCATCCTGAAGTAGTTACGCAGCAAACCCATTCGCACCCCGCAATTAGTTGGGACTTGAATATTTTCGTTTCATCCCAAGTCCGAACTCCAGTTAGCGTCGAGTGCAGCTTGTTGTGCTTAATTAACTTCGCTTACGTTACCTGTGTAATTAAGCGCCTATTTTTAATTTCGTCTGTTATTACAGTGTTTTCTGCTGCGGTCGAGTTAACTTTTGTTATCCGGTGCATTGAAATAAATGTTAAACGTAACAGTTTTATCTATGAATAAGTTGTTAGTTTTATGTGTAACGTTTTTTATACAATCCTGCTGTCGTCTGTTTTTAAGTGTTAAAAGCTATTAAATTTATTACAGAAGATTTACTTTTGTAGGAAAAGGGAGATGTTGTGTTGCTATTCAGAAATATATATGTTATTGATAAAAAAAATTTTTTACGGATTTCGTCGCGTTTATTTTACATTTTCAATTCCCGACGTTTGGATAAGGCGTTAACAAAAGAATTAATTATATATATTCGTTCAAATATGTTGTGCATAATTATTATAGATTTCATTTTAGTGTACTATTTTATTTATCTTTTTATTGCAAACACCTATTACAGACAGATTCTTGCATTTTTTGTCATTTAACTAATCAGATCACCTCTTAATTTCGGAAGTCAATAATGGTTAAGCCTAATATTTGGGACATTTATATGAAAAACACCGAAATTTTTCAAATAATACATAGGTAAAATATAATTAAATGTCAATAGGAAATACTTCAAACACGTGCACATTGTATTGAATACGACCGCGTGACCCAGAAACTTCTGTGACATCGCCAACAAAAGATTTCCTCCGTGCGATAATTTGTCGCCGATCACCGTCCGTTTCGTCCGCGATACGTATCGCATGGGGGCTTATTGTCACCTCCTGGCGCACGGACGCGATACGATCATATACCTAATTAGGGATGCCGGAATAGTCTCTTTGAGTTTTACTCGCGAAGGGGACGATTATAGCGAACGGAGTTTAAAATATGGTAATATAAACACAACGTTCAATATGATATACGTTTGTGAAGACTTAGGTCATCGTCTATTATGGTTATTAAACGGCAAAAACAGTACCTATTTGCATAAATGTTTACATCATCAGCTTGCGATAGTCCACTGCTGGACATAGGCTTCCCCTGATACACCCCTATCCATTAGGGGTTTTTGGGACCGTATGTGGGATACGGTCTCAAAGCTGGTCCAATCCGGGATGGTGGGTGGACCGACTTTTTACATGCCCATCTGACGCATGGATCATCTTACTTTTCAGATATTTGGGTGATCGGCCCAAATTGCTCTAACCAACTAGGAAACAACAATGATAATTTGTTGAGGTACACGCCCATCCCACTAGGCTATAGAGGCAGTACATACAATAAATGTTTAATAAATACAAAATCCGTGTGTTTTAATGCATAAAACTCTATTTATTGGTGGTAGGTCCCTTTTACAGGGATCGTCTGGGCAGGTACCACCCGGTGCCTCTTTCTGCCGCAAAGCAGTAGAGTGAAAACACTGCATTATTTACTGGGTAAACGAGACTTAACACATTGTGTCTCACGGTTGGCTGGCGTTGGTGATGCCACTACTATTGACAGTGTCCATGGGCGTCGGTGAAAAGAAAAAAATAAAAGATATTTATAGTAATATATATAAAATATATAGAGATATATAAAGAAATATTAAAAGTGTTAAGTTATCAAGAAAGTCGTATCGATTAAAGTAAGTTTCTGGAACAAAGCTGTATCTTAATATCGTTACTGTTCTAATTCACAGTATACCCTAGTTATTACTAGGTCCTATATTTTAAGATTGATTGGAAATGTGGTGTATTGCATATGAGAAACCAATATTTAATACCTTTATACTTACATAAAATGTGTGTACACAAACAAATGGTACAAAGGTGGCTTAATGCCAAGGCGTTGTCTCCCAGTAAACCTTTGCATGGTTTAGAAAATTTACAGAAATGAATTTTACAAAAATGATAGACATTTAAAGTCAGTATTAGAACTAATTTAGGATACGTATCGCTTTCTACATCTTGGATGTCCTGTTTCTCCAGCTAGTCCTTGAACCAAAAAAGGTTTTGCAAGAATAGACTAGGTTATTTGTAGTCAGATACAAACTTTGCTAATTATAACTGATTTAAATAAATTATGCTACATACTGATCATATAAACATTTCGTACACGCGCTCAATTTTTATGTAACGATTGTTATAGAAATAAAATTTTACTGACACAATGTTTTAAATATATTTTTATGTTCGCTCCAGTACATGTTAGATCGTTCGTGTCCCAGCATGATTTATTTGACAATACATCATTTATGGCGACCTTTTGTATTGTACAGTACAATAAAACAGCACACATTTATCAGCTTACTCATAACTGGTGGTCTACAACAAAATTTATTGTTACTGCTGCTTAATTAATTGATATTTCTTACATCTTTATGACTCTAACTGAGAAAATTAATGCGGGTCACTGACATAATTGCAATTCTTGCCAGTTTAGTTAGCGGGCGTTTGAAAGGTTCGCGTTATTAACGAATCGTTGGTCTCAAATCGAGCAATGTTATGACCTAAGCAATTGCCACGACCTAGGCAATTCTGTTTTTCTAATGTTGTCAATCCAGTTTCACATTTGTTTTGTTGTTGCCTATAACTATAGGTCTATAGTAAAAGGCAATGCGCAGCAATTTCTATTGCAGTTTAATTTTATTTTACTTCATACCATGCAGTGACATTACTATTACTGCCTCCGTAGCCTAGTGGTATAGGTGTGTGGCTTAGAAACCGGAGGTTGTGGGTTCGAATCCTGCGTTGTTGTTTCCAAGTTGGTTAGGGCAATTTGGTCCGATCACTCAACTGTCTGAAAAGTAAGATGATCCATGCGTCGGATGGGCATGTAAAAATTCGGTCCACCCACCAACCCGCATTGGACCAGCGTGGTGGGATACGGTCCAAAAACCCTCTAATGGATAGGGATGTACTAGGGGAGGCCTATGTCCAGCAGTTGACTATCACAGGCTGATGATGATGATGACGATGATGATGATGATGATGATTATGATGATGATGACATTACTATTTATCATAATAATTTATATAAAATGAATATATTTTTAAAAATAAATCTAGTAGCAACCGAATTGTCCGGCTAAGTTGTAATGATTTGACTAATATGACCCAGTAATTGCAATAACCTAAGGCATATCAAATATTTTTTTATGTGTTCGAAGGCGAAAATATTTTGTAATTTACGAATATTCCATGCTTGATTCTAGTTAAACTTTTTAAATACATATAATGGCGATCATAATTTCGCGTCATTGATGCAATTGCATTTCTCTATGCCAAAAGGCGGTGACATTCCATCTACTGCAGTCACTGCTACAATTGTTAATTGATTCGGCGCCAGAACGCGGCACGTATTTAAATAGTCCCGACACTCGTTCCGGGAATTGCGATGGACTGAGGGAATCGTGAACCTTGGACGGAAACGAAGAGCTCACCGCCCTAGTCGTTGATTCAAAATAAACACGCGGCATTAAATGAACTTTATGGGTGGCTCATTACCCGCTACGATCGTAAAGCGTAGAAAAAGATAATGACTGGACCCGCGATGCCTGTGGGACTCCGAATATGGGGACACGTGTGGCTTTAGACGTTCTCATGTGCTCATTTCCGAAGAAATAAAATATGACGCTAACGAATGGCGGCGGCACATCTTAAATCTTTTATGGGCTAACGAAATTAACGACTAATAATTCAAAATTATTACAACTTCACTCTCATACACATCCGTTAAGTCGAACATTGTGATATTCTTTTAAATCTTTGTCCGTAACATGTCACACCCTCATATACTTATTAAGAAAGGATGATCAATCATATTCAAATTCTTCACGTACGCCCCGCATACCAGTCCAGGAATAAACATAGCCCTCTTCTTTCTTCGCATCGTCAACACGGCCGGGTGAAATTTCTCCTATAATTAGCCATACAATAACTTCGACGTTGCGCGCTACGTCATTGTCGAACGGGCGGAGTGCCGTGGACCGTGGCAAATCATCTACAGTTTACAGCGTGTCACTTACATCAAAGGAGCTGACTTCAAACGGTACTGTGATATTTGACAAAACACCTTCTCCGCTCCTAACATTATTAGCTTGGAGAACATTAGGTTCAATTTCCTTCACAGTAACATTCACGAGCTCCCTTAGAGTGACTGCGTCACGTATCTTTTTGTCTTGTTTTGTGTCGACGACAAACGTGGATCCACTTTTAAATCTCGACTCTAATGAGATGTTTATACATCTTTTTCAAATGAATGCGAGGCTGTTTTAAACGTACTTAGAGCATCGCTGCTGCTGCGAATTTCAGTGAGACCTTTTTGTCGCTTTAATTCACAATATGGTTTTATCCTTTAGAAGTCTGCATCAAGGATAGATTAGGACGTATCTCTGATATATTCGCTTGAGCAGATTCATGTTTTAAAGCTGTCTGTTTTGTTGAGCTGTGTATAAAATTATTCGTCACGTGTGTGCGATGGCGTCATTTTGATTTAAAAACATGTACTTAATATTACTATTTCTCTATTTGAGAATGTTTTTATAGATTGGTATAATTTATAAGTTGGTCAGAAAATTTACTACTGTATATTGCATACTAATTCCTCTTATCCATAATAATAAATAAAATTTTAGTTTTTATTTGTAGCGTTAAAATAACCGTTTTTAAATGATTACATTGTTTTATATGAGCGGTACATATAACAAAACAAATTTTATTTTTATTTTTATCCGTCATTAAATAAGTTTGTTCGTTGTAATCTCTGAAATGGCTGGTTCGATATATTTTAATTAAATAGTGAAATATCATACTAAGCATCTCAGTTATTTAGGGATTAACGCAAAATTTATGAGTAATAATGTCTTCATTTACCAATTTTGTACGGTAAATTATTTTTTTTTTAACGGAAACAAAACATCTTGTTACGATAATGCTACGTTACGAAATAAAGAGATAAACCTTCGAGAATATTGCTCAGCTATTCAATTGTATACGGACTTGAGTTTTTCTACACAATTGGGCGGGAACGGTGGCGATACAAGTATTCCTTTCTGATGTTAATGTCCGTTTTCGGCAATTGTCGCACAGACTCGGTCAAGCCTGCTCGGTCATTGTAAGCGTATGTAACGCTGATGAATCTAGAACGGGTCGTCTTGCTTTAAACGTACAGTTAGTTTGGGTTTAAAATTTCAATATGCGATTAGACAATACATTGTACAATATAATGTGTTGCAATTGAAAGTATATTTGTAGTTTCTTATCTTCAGTGGAGCCAAGGACTTTAATAAAATTATTAAAAATTGTAGCGGCTCATTTAAGATGACTTACTTCGGCTTAGTTACGGAGTTTAATAGTCTATCCAACAGAACAGAATTTTATTTTAACAGGTTCAATAGATTCCTGACTTTAGCGTGTTTAAGCAAACAAACAAATTCTTCAACTTTATAACAATATAGTATGGTAAATATTGATTATTTGTATTATTATTACATATTTCAAGTCCATAGAAGGATTGCGTTACCTAAATCTTTACATAAATTAATATTGGAATAAACCATAGCACTTTAAAGAACTTGGTAAAATACTAGTAGTCCCTTCATGGCTTTGTCCGTGTTTTTAGATTTTCGGATTTTCCGGTAAAAAAGCTTTTGTTATTTATGGTGAAAGTACCTTTCTAATGTTTAGAAAGTTTTGGAAATCGGCATAATAATCTCTTATTAATACACACTAAAATACATATTATTATTTTATATAATACTAGTATAAATGATGACAAATAAAGTAGGATTGGTAGGAGTAGTATGTTATGTACATAAGTAACTTAGTAACAAACAGCGTCGAATTCAATTTCGGGGCTGTTAATGTGAAAATTTGCGGATTGTTAGCTCCAAATTTCCACGGACCGCGACTAGGATAATAGGCGGTTGTAAACGTTCGGTTCAACAATTAACCAGATAGTTGATTATGAACTGATAATTTGCCGCGTAACTCGGTGCACGTTTCAACCTCTCGTGTATTGCTAATGCACTGCCGCGTTTATCGGTAAACTACGTGGTGTTTACTTATACGTGGAATATACGATCAGTTGCTAACTTTAAAATTCAATATTCTACTATAACTGACGAAGATGATAAAGTTTTTTTAATTTTTCTTTAATTTTATAGACGTTAATAGACTTATTCATTTTATATAACGTTAAAGTGACAAATTTTCAAAACAACAACTTTCTTTAAATTGTATTAAATGATAAAAGATTTGATGTTTGTTAATGTTGGTCAACTTCGTTGAGCCCATATTTCCGACTGATCTTAATATTCTTATTTTGCCCGGCATTTAAAGAATATCGTATTAAAAATACCTCAATTATATCTAAAGATTAGGTTTTATCTACATCTTTGATTATACAATATTCCTCTCACATGCAGCATCAGAGTCGTCAACGTTTACATAATATTTAATTAGATTACATTATGTTTTTCTTTATAAAATAAATGATGAACATTTTTCATCATCATCATCATCATCAGCCTGTGTTAATCCACGACTAGACATAGGCCTCCCCTAAGCACGCCTTCTCCGTTATGGGGTTTTTGGACTGTATCCCACCAGCTGCTCCAATGCGGATTGGTGGGTGGACCAACTTTTTACATGCCCATCCGATGCATGGATCATCTTACTTTTCAGACATTTTGGTGATCGGCCTAAAATGTCCTAACCAACCAGAAAACAATGATAACACAAAGTTGTTTCCCCGCGGGATTCGACCTCCGGTTTATAATCATCATCAGCCTGTGACGTTCCACTGTTGGACATAGGCCTCCCCTAATACACCCCTATTCATTAGGGGGTTTGGACCGTATCCCACCACGCTGGTCCAATGCGGGTTGGTGGGTGGACCGACTTTTTACATGCCCATCCGACGCATGGATCATCCCACTTTTCAGACAATTGGGTGATCTGCCCAAATTGCCCTAACCAACTAGGAAACAACAATGAAAATTTGTTGAGTCCCCGTAGGATTCGAACTTCCGGTTTCTAAAGCATAGACCCATACCACTAGGCTACGGAGGCATTTGTTGCATCGATGTTATTGCTGCAGCAATGAGGTTAGGTTAGAAAATCTCCTTTGCGGGTATTTTTAAACGCTATTCATCATCTGCATATCAAACGTGTACCAAAATTCTGATCGATTAGAGGTATAGGCTAAACGGAAGTTTACCCGACAATAATTTGTAAGTCTTATGTTAATAATATTTATAAGTATTGCATTACTTTAGACTAAACGATATTAAATTTATTTAGTTTAACACATAAAATAAGATCTTTACTTCAGGTCTTCATGAACAATAGTGTATGAAAATTTTCAAATCTGAACTTAAATTGCACATATCGAGATGTCGAAAGCACCGTCCAATCGCACATTTAATTTAGAACAATATACTGATACAAAAGTTGTTTATCCGGGCCCAAATTCGAAATGCATTTGTACCCCACGGATTTCGCTATTCGCTACGACCAATTAATAACAATAAAGCCGGTCAAACATCGGAAACGCGGGGTCAAACTAAACGAATGATTAATGTCCGAACGTCCAATATATTTGTAATGGAGCCCATTCACGACAAATGCGAGCCCGTGGCGAGTAGATGGAACCTTTATGGGGGCCAACGGTCGAAGGGATAAAGCGCCATTGACAGCTGTGAAACAATTTGCCCTGGGCAGGCTATTTGCCGTTTTCCTTCTATCAGTTGACGTGGGTCAGCTGATATTGCTTGTATTTCCGAATAGTACGGTGACTATTAACAACGATTCAAAGCATTATACTTATATATATAAAGCTTAATAAATTGTATTCGTGATAATATGAGTTATATTGATTTAATAACAGAAAGAATTTAAATAGTTTAATAATATTAAATTATCCGAGTCGACCTTGACCACAGTGTACTTGATTCTGTAAAATCATTTGTCAAATGTACAGCTACTTTATGCTACTTTTCATTAGGTTGATTAGCTTATACAGTCTTAGAAACTGAGTTAAACCTAAGAAACCTATTCCCACGGGATGTAATGATGTGTTTTGATTTCGGTATTTGAATTAAGATATGATTAACTTTGGTCTAATTATATAACAACAAATAAAAGTTATATTTATTTCTATTTTTGTTATTTTTGTAACTTTTATCAAGATGATATGTTCTTCTAAATAGATTTAAATAAACATAAGTCCTACCCGACATTTGGGTCATAGGAATATTTAAAAATCTATTTCAACAACACCCACTTATCACATCCACGCAAATTTGTCTCAAATTTAATGTTAGAGATAAATCTAGAATCTTTCGAAATCCTTCTCTCGAACTAATATGCGAACTTTAAAGAGTTTCACTAAACACATTGATACAACTTCGATTCATAAACAAATATTAATGGAAGCTATGGATTTCGTAGAACGGTATACGTATACATTTTCGCTGAAGCAACTTTTTGCAATAACGTCAAGAAATATTTAAAAGGGGGAATAAATGTTGTCTGTCTGTAAACAGAATTTTCTCTCCCCCTTTGATAACGCAGATCAAAAGTAAATGTTAATTCGGACATTCCATTAGCAGACTGACGGGGACGCGACGAGAAGTAGTATATTTAAAGACTTACATTGCACAAATTTAGAGAAGCCAGTATAAATATAAATAATAAATGACCCGAATACCGCGGTTTCTCGTTTTATTCCCGTTGTTGTGTATTATATCTATAATCTGCGTATTCTCCTTAAATTATGATTATTTACTTAGTTTAGTAAGAGAAATAGTAATTTTAATGTGACATGACAAATACAGTAAAAAGTTTTTATCTTATGGGGTGTAGTCCAGTATTATGGTAGTAATTGTAATGTATTTATGTTTTTTAAAACTTATCAATATATAAGTTTAATTGGTTTATTTCACTACCACGTACTTTCATTACGTGTGTTGCTATAGAAAACGGATAACTATGTACAAAAAGTGACATTACACTAATTTAAAAATCTTGTTAGTGGCAACATTGATTAAAAAGCCTATTATTTTTTTTAAACATTACATTGAAGACAGACAACTGCCTAGTGGTATGGGCGTGTGCTTTAGAAACCGGAGGTCGTGGGTTCGAATCCTGCGGGGACGCAACAAATTTTGTATTGTTGTTTCCTAGTTGGTTAGGGCAATTTGGGCCGATCATCCAATTGTCTGAAAAGTAAGATGATCCATGCGTCGGATGGGCATGTAAAAGTCGGTCCACCCACCAACCCGCATTGGACCAGCGTGGTGGGATACGGTCCAAACCCCCTAATGGATAAAGGTGTATTAGGGGAGGTCTATGTCCAGCAGTGGACTAAAACAGATGATGATATTGAAGACAAAAATATGCGGATATGGTTTTTCCCCTGCACTGACATATTCCCTTATAACTGTTTTAATTATTTATTACTGATGATTTCAATAACAACTAACAATTAAGGATAACGCAATCATGACCCCTGAAATGCTTACCGGTTTTTCTCTCAAAAGGTCCGAAGCTTCAGAAGCGGTTCTAGATTGATGTTCATTTAAATTAGACAAATCCTAAATTTTTTAAGAATTTTTACTTTTAAATTTGAAGAAAATTCGACATGCAATGAGTTACGATTTATATAATAAACTAGCAACCCCGCAACCCCCTGTGGGTGGAATTTCGTAAAATCCGTTCTTAGGTGACCTCTACTCGGCGAAAGGAATATTCCTACCAAATTTTAAGTCGCTACGCCTTATGATTCCGGAGATATCGTGATGAGTTAATATATAGGTGGGAATCTCTTTATATATATAAATTGCATTTAAAATAAAACAAGTAAGTACCTAAAGAGAATACCGAGCTGTGTATGCGTTTTAGTTATTTCATTTACTTTACTTATATTATATATACTGTATACTGTTGGCTTTAACTTCACTTATATTATACAAAAATACAGTTAACTGTAAAAAAAGTCCATAAATATGTTCAACATACGAATAAATTTAAAAGTTTATTAAATAATTAATTGACCGGTTTATCTATTTATCAAAAAAATAAATACTCAAAATAGAAATCTGACGAATGTTATAATAACAAAACAAAGTATAAAATTGAGGAAAATTTTACTTCAGATTGAATTTTAATTTAAACATTAAACCTCTCAGTCAAATGAATGCTTTATTGAATGTCATAGAAATTCCATTAAACAGAGCGAAAAGAAAACGTCAAAGAAAGTCGTTATTCCTTTTTTTTATTTTACCAATAAGTTTTTATGTCTACAGAAAATATAATTGAACTTAGACTGTAAAGAAAAAGTGAAAAGGAATTCTAAGAATATAATCCATTGTGAATGTATAAATACCACAAGCAATGTGAAGGTAAAGTGAATGTATATGTTTACGCCTATCAAATTGCGAAAAAAAAAAATAGATTGAACACTTTTTTATTATTAGCATTGATGCTTTCATCAGTAGTTAGAAGACTTAAGAAGGTTATTTTCATTTCTAAGAAATGAAATCCTGCCATCAAACCGTGACAAATGAAGTTGTTTAAAAAAGTATAAATATTTCTAACACGAACCAAATATATCATCATCATCATCATCATCAGCCTTCGATAGTCCACTGCTGGACATAGGCCCCTAGTACACCCTATCCATTAGGGGTTTTCGACCGTATCCCACCACGGTGGTCCAATGCGGTTGGTGGTGAACTGCCTTTACATGCCCATCCGACGCATGGATCATCTTACTTTTCATACAATTGGGTGATCGGCCCAAATTGTCCTAACTTACTAGTAAACAACAATGAAAATTTGTTGAGTCCCGCAGGATTCGTATACCGACCTCCGGTTTCTAAAGCAAACGCCTATGCCACTAAGCTACGGAGGCAGCTACCAAACATAAACATATACAGCTAAGCTACTACCCAGGGCTACTAATAGTTATTGAAAATACATAAAGTTAGGGTTATTTAATTTAAGTTTTGGTCCTATTAACGTTAAATCCATCTGCAGTTCGAATATTAAGACCAGTCCTGAGACGAAACGGCAAAAACCTCTGTGATTAATATCTTTTTCATAAATGTAAATTACTGAATTATAAATAAAAAAATTACTAGGTCAGGGGAATATCGCAGGTTTTAATAATACAGATAATAAACTAATACCAAAGATCTATGTCCTTAATACAATGATTTTTAAAATAGTTGGCTGTTTAACTAGCGTGGACTTACGCACATTGCGAAAGCCTATACATGTTAGCTGAAAAAAAAATGTTACTGGATTACGAGCAACTGTAGCTGAGTATCAAAAATTGTACTACCCATTGGCAATATTATAAAACCTACATCTTATAGGATCACTCTTTTTGTAGATTCGTTATTAGCTTGCCATTTGTAAACTGCGTTTTAGAATGTCTAGCAATTGTCTATTGGTAACTTGTAACTGATCGTTTCTATCTATAACATTACATTATTATTTTTATGTGCTACCTGGGACAAAGAGAGTATAATATTTCTAAAAACAATATCAAAGACAAAACGAAACTGTATTTTTGAGGTCTACCTTCAGCCATTACTTTTCTTAGCAAGCATTCATAGAAACTATACAGCTTTTATAGACTTCACAGTGACGTAAAAAGGAAAACTTCAAACCTGATGATTTTATTAATCATTAATTCAATTTATTGTATGTTTATTTCAACATATCTACCAATCTGAATATCAATTGCGTATATATGATATAAACCTAGGATTGAAGACTGGTTGATAGGAAATTTTTCGCAAGAGCAATATCGCATAGACCAAACTACCGATAGATGCTGGGTCACACGCAACGCGTAGGGGAGTACCTGATCAATTTGATACATCCTCCCGCTAAACTATTTCCACCCACGTTTGCCGATTATTCGCGCATTCCACTGTACAAAACTAGCTTGAACAACATTCAGATGTCTTTTATGTCTTGTCTTTTGAAAACAAAAACGCACTCATCAACTTAAATAGAAGAAATTCTAGATTTTGTTATGATGACGATTATATTCTGCGTTTTAGCGTTAAAAAACAAAATTTAAATATTAATTATTAATCTATTTTATGACAACTTGTCAGGAAAGTTAACTTAAGTTTTGGTAAATTATTATTAAATGGAGGCCCTTATATGAGGTAAAGATTTTCACAAAGAACAAAAATATTGTGAGAAGAAATATTTATTTATCCATAATTTACCCATTTTAAAATAAAAAATCAATTTTAAATATTCACTTACTTTTTTTCGAGCAAACTGATTTATTAAATCATTTATGGCTGATGATGATTTTAGTTTTTTCTAAAGTTTGGCTCTAGGATACTAATGAGATATACAGCCGTTCTTGTTCCATCGAAGTTCGTAATAATTTTTTATTAGTTTTAATTTGAAAAACTTTTTCTCCGTTGCGGGTTGTAACTGAAAGGGTCAAGAATACAAGCATGCTGTGATTACCTCAGAAAACTGATGCAAGACTATTGAATTTTGACAATCAATTCAATGAGTTCTTTAATGGAATATTTTTTAATTTCAGAATTTAAGCTTTGTTTTTAGAGCCTTTAATTGGTCAACAAAGATTCAAGTGAGATGTCATTTACTGTATTTTAGAGAGTTTACCGGAAGCCGTTTAATATCTCTACCTTGAAGAGATAGGAGTGTACTCGTGGTAAAATTTTGAAATACTACTCCAGGTTGCGAAACGCTTTGAAATCTTTCTTTAGTTTGAGAAATTAATATATCCAAGCAGCAATAGTATACATTGACTTTGAAATAGGATTCCTGGTCGGAAATTTCTCTCTTGTGATGACTCATCAAAAAACCTTCGTAATCTTCGCTACTGTTTTAAAACAGTTGTTACCCCACTCTTTTTTAAATCTGAATTCATTTAGCAAACCTCTTAAATGAATTCTGATTTCTTCAATTGGCACAGCCTATTTAAAGGATTGCCTTTATAGAATTTTGTCATTTGTAAAATAAAATAATTTGAAAGTTTTATTCTTTTCCTTCACACTTTGGGGCCCGTATAATTGATACGGCTAAATACGCGTAGCTACGCCCTGAATGACTGTCATATAAGGTCTTGATAACCGAGACTGACGATAAGAAACTTGTTTCCTGCAGGATTTGAACCCACGATCTCCAGGTTGTAAAGCAAGGGTCTGTTAACACATTGTATGCAGGAAATGATCCACCATATTATTCAGTTAAAGGACAATCTCAAGTACGCGCATTACGAACTGACTAATCTGCGGGGACCTAATAAATCTACAAGTGCCATTCCACAGTCCCTACTGGCCCCTGCGCTTACCATTATGTCACTGTACATTTATTGAGCTTGTTATGACCGAGTGTATCATATATGATTTATCGTCATCAGTGCAAGATTTATTTACACATCGTAGATGCATATCTTTACGAAGAATTGCTACTTGCTTGAACCTTGAAAACTAGAAAACGAATGTATTACAAAGGTCTCTGTAAAGTCGCATTGTGTTCTTTATTAATTTGTTTCGTTACAGTGAACAACAAGCCTAACCACATTAAAATTATTTAGTTATTGCGTGACTTTGTAGTTTTTATAGCATAAGTGCTATTTACGAATGCAATATTCAAAATTAAGAAAATAAATAGATGTATCAAATAAAAACACTCCTGACGGTTACTTTAAACACGTTAAGATACAGACCTATCTCGTCTTAGTCTGCAGGTGATTAAAAAGCTCAATAGAGTCCGAAACGTTGGGAATAGACGTCAAGAATAAACGCGAAATCTATAAGGAGTGCGCAACAATGTGGATAAATATAAGGAGGTAATTTATAAAGGTTAAAGAAATTCAGGCAAAAACGAATCGACAAATATACATATAACCGTTTCTTTACTTTCGTAGGGAACCCCTAAAAAAGGAGCACGAGAAAAGCCTACTCTGTCACAAATTTGGAATTATATAATTATATTTTATAGATGGGGGTAAAAAAATTCTGTGAACTTTGCTTCCTTACTTTACGTAAGTAACTTTGCTTCTGTTATTCAGAATTGCATTAAATAAATAAGTTTTCATTACCCTCAATGAATTTTATTTTACGTATGATAATGCTGTAATGGACTTTTGAAATGCTTACTATTTTTTTTTAGTTTTGTATAATTATATTTTTGTCCCAGCAAAAATGCTCGTAAAGTTAAACTAGTTAATAAACTATCGTTGTTAAAAATGTCTAAAGTTTAACAACCAACATACATGGATCATCCTTGAATAGATTTATTGATGAAAATCGTGTCATACATCAACACACATCTAGGTCCAAAAGTTCTTATCTATAAAGTTTTTTCAAAAAAATTGTAGACTGTACGTAATGATCACAACTGTAATTATTTAATTTCCATTTTTCATTGAAATAACTTAGCACGTTTTTACGATTACAATGATAAATTAAATTTAACATTTCCATGCATGTAACTTATACTTGTATATTTAATTTATTTTTTTCTAATTATTTCAATTATTATTTAATCTATACTATAATTAACTAGGCTAATAATTCAACATCCTATTTTATGTTTTTTTATAATTTATTAGTGTGTGTAATAGTTTTTTAAGAAATATGATTTAATTTACCTACACAAATACACAGTCACAATCACATCCACATCCATTTATCGATAGGCACTGTTTTGAACGATAGTAATTGGTATCGATAGTTTTGACATCACATCACATCACTAGCGGAGTGGAGCGCGGGCGCACGCGCCGGTATACGCTACTCGACTACGGTTCCCCCGTATTTACGATACGAGGCGTCACAAAAGCTATAAATAAGTCACCCGGCTCCGCTCTTGTTTTCGATTGTCCTCATCTGTTTGTCGTCTATGCGCTTCTGTTTGGTAAATATTTAATTTTATTATAGTGATTATAGATGCGCCGGTATTATAATTATGTCCTTTGACCTACGGTCAATTACCAAGTTAATTTATGAGATATTTATTTTTCATTTACTTATTTAGTCTGGTTCGTTATTTTTAAGTTTTTCAGTCTAAAATGTACTTAACGCACATACGCAAATAAATCTTTGGGAATAATCTGATTAAATAGAATTTTACTCAGATCAGTTATGATAATATATAACTGATGGTTTAAACGGTCCAAAGTAGTTACACCGAATAAACTAGACTTTGGGTCAGGCAGATAATTTAAGAATTATAAGAAAAGACCACGTATCTGATGTGAATTTGGTAGTTTGTAATTATCGTTAACCAAGGTAGCCATTAGAAACTTTCGCTTTAGGCTAGGCGCTAGGCTCGATGGTGCTTCAGAAGGGTTTAAGCCGAGTCATCGTGCTTAGTACTCCGGCACGGCGAGAGGAGATAACGGCTAGGGTGGCTAA
Source organism: Lamproptera curius (assembly GCA_029286875.1). Taxonomy (NCBI): domain Eukaryota; kingdom Metazoa; phylum Arthropoda; class Insecta; order Lepidoptera; family Papilionidae; genus Lamproptera; species Lamproptera curius. Next base: position 2,214,005 of record JAGSMT010000023.1, read on the forward strand.
TTATACCTAAAGAGATGATACGGTAAAAGGCACTTGGCTTTTGGCATCGAGGTCACCGGAGACTTTCACTATGTACCATGAGTAGACTCTGACTAGAGCAACGTCATATGGGATAACCTATCGTTTTTTAATTGGTATACGGGCCAATACATGTTATTGTTCCTTAATTGCTCCGTAGCCCAGTGGTATAGGCGTGTGCTTCATAAACTGGAGGTCGTGGGTTCGAATCCTGCGGGGACACAACAAATTTTCATTGTTGTTTCCTAGTTGGTTAAGGCAATTTGGCCGATCACCCAATTGTGTGAAAAGTAAGATGATCCATGCGTCGGATGGGCATGTAAAAAGTCGGTCAACCCACCAACCCGCATTGGACCAGCGTGGTGGGGTACGGTCCAAAGCCCTAATAAATAGGTGAGTTAGGAGCTTGTTCAGCAGTGGACTATCAGTGATGATGAATGAATGAATGAATGTTCCTTAATTTGGCTGCAGGAATTCCGTAATCTGAATTTTTAATATCAAAATAAAATTTCAACTACTTACGGTTAGATAAATTCCAAATCATCCATTTAATAATTTACAACCTTTTTTCTATACAATGCTTGGAAAAGTAAGTAATTTTACTAGATTTTTACATAAAATTTATTCGTTATTCTTAATGGAAGCTGACATTAATAGATTTAAGATTATTCACCAAGCACACCAGAAAAGAATGCATGACTCAATGCAGCATTGGATTATTAGACGATTAGCTGGCGCCCTTTTATTATTTAACAGCCATATCACTCTAAGATAAGATAAACTATATCGTCATACAAATGACGTTTGTAGAATGAGTTGTTTACGTTCCAATATCGCTTTAAAATTAAGAATTTAATAGAATTTCAAAAGCCAGAAACGAACGCTCTGGCGTAAATTTACAAGGAGATTCAACCCTATATAGATAAACTGGGAAGAGGAGAAGCAATAGAAAAAGAAGATGATGAAGAAAAAAATGTTGTTTTAACAATTATAGGCACTTCATATCCTCGAGTTTCAAAAGCCTGATAAAGTAGCTATTGAGTCTGATGAAGTAGTCAATGCATCTCTCCATACCATTTAACATGACTATAAAACTAATTTTATCGATTAATAGGGTATTAAAACATCAAACAGACAAGCGAATTACGATTACGGCGGCTTATCTATATAAGAGATCAGCCAACTACGCAGATTATTTTATAGTTCACGAGTATACGAGCAAACTTGGGTGAATTCCTCTCTTCTTTCATTTTCATAGTCCGATGAGGCGTATAATTGACACGAAAAGAGATTACATGATTTTATTTTGCTTAAAAGAAAGCCATATGATCAGCATGCCATTGTCCTTATCATCTTTAAATTAATAAGTCGCAGTTCCCTCAGGATTTGAACCTAAGACGTCTAGTTTCTAAAGCCTATATTACTCGGCTACGGAGCAATGAACGTTATGTTCATGGCTCCGTAGCCGAGCAATAAAGGTATAACATGAACTGAATAGTTATATATTTAGTGTACTATTCAAACACATTCACTATTTCCTTACGTCGCCCTTTATATGTGTTTACATGAATAACTTAGCGCTTCTATGAATATGGCAATTGAATTGATTATAACGGGGCGCAATTTCTTAGTCGTTTATGATTTAACATTATAAATTCATTATACACCGTACTACCGCGTTATTACATAGTATAATTGAATTGATAAATTATTATCAAGATAAAATTTGATGGGTCTAAATTGTTTACTCATGAGATAATTAAAATAGGAGGTATAATTAAATATTGTGCCACTACATCGTTTTTTTTATTGTTATGGCGGACGACCAGTTGAGCCACCTGTTGGAGAGTTGTCACCGACCCTTAAAGATATCAGCAATACCGAGGTAGAAACCACATGCTGCCCACCGTGAGACATAGGATTTTATGTCTCGTCTACCCAGTTAATACGCCTGCTAAGTTGCCTTTTGAACCGGAACACGATAGCGTTTATCAGGCACTGCGGCGGTACCATCCGAGGCGGCCCGTAAAGGGGACCCACCACCTGTAAAAATTGTACTGCTCGCTCGTTTGTGCACTGCTTGAAAATACCCAAAGTATATCTGTATATAGATAAGGAGGATCTGTATATAGAAATAGAATGCCTTATCAGTACATAGATTAGGCATCTATATAAAGATAAGGATTCCATTGTTTCGGGAATTGGAAGAATAAATTCGTATCCAGCCTGGTGGGTGAGTGCTCGCACTGCATTTAACGAGCAGACGTTAGAATTACGAGGATCGTTCGCGGGTTTTTACAACACCCCGCAAAATATCCGGGAGCGTTTTATGCGACATTCGTGATAATGTAGCAAAGTCGGCCGCGACCATAAATAATTCCTTTAGCGTTGTCAGTCGCACAGTCCTGTGGGCTCGCACTGACGGGATCTCGGGCTCGTAAATGGAGAAGTATCTCTCAGATGTGTTTTATTTATTTCAAAGCAAATACTTTACTATAAGATTTCGAGGATTATGAATAGCTGTATGATAAAATAAATATCGATATCTACGGGGCGTATTCTACACGTTAACATTAAGACGTGACGAATTTTGTCAAAGGCAATTATTTCGCTTTATATTACAGTCAATAAATTATTTTATTTAAGCAATTATAAATTTTTACGCATACAACCAATTTAAGAATTGAAACAACATGTAGTTATAATGCGTATCTTTTCATTTTAATGATTTTTGTAGAAATAATTGTTTTGAAAAATATGCAATGAAATGCTTACTATTAAATTACACATAAACTAATACAACTACTAAATTATTAATACAGGAAATGCGATCCCGTACATTATGTTGTGATACGTCACGTAATTTCGCGATGCCGAGGATAAATGTTACATAGAAAATGCGTTCTTTCTACTGAAAAGACTGAAATTTACTACGAAAATACTATATTTAATAAGAAATGCAACTACTAAAGATTTGAATTATCTTTCTGACCTAAGATTGGATACATAATGATAAGAATATTTATCATTATTAGCCTGTCTCCCTTTTATGACCAATGTCTATGGGCGTTGTGACCACATACATCAGTGTGGGTCCGTGCTCATTCTGCTCGCAGTTGCATCAAACAAACAGTAATTTTCTGTATCAAAATGTATTAAATATACAAATTTTAACTCAAACACAACTTTTGCTTTGGTATAAATCCTGTAAATCGATTGCAAAGGTTGTTATAAACAATCTTACTATAGTTAAATATTGCTATAAAATTACGACTAAGTAATCTACTAAGTACACTTAAAAATGAACCAACAAAGACTATGCAATTTGTGTCTTTTAGGTTTAGATCTAGTTATTTCACGGGACACTGCCCACAAGCCCGTATCATAAGAGCAGACTGGACGTTTATAATCAAATGAATTTCGACACTCTTTGATTCAACCAGCATTGGTTAGTTGATGTACCTAGGTGTTAATCTAGGTTACACTAACGATATCATCATCATCATCATCATCATTAGATTATTTATTGATCGACATTCCCCTTTGCTTCATCAAGAGCAGACTGGACGTTTATCAAATGATAATATAGGTTACTAAGTTGTCTGGTTTAATACATAATTTGTTAGCTTTTAACTTTTTATAATTTTAAAAAGTTGAAAACAGGAATACTCTCATTCTATTATAAACTTAAATGTATTAAAAATTTGTAGAAAACCTATTGGTATTTTAACAAAAGAAGTAATGTACAAATGGTGATAATTGGTGTGATAATTATAGTTTTGTGAGGTATCTTCTAGTTTGAAGTCTAGGCTTTAATTCTAGCATTTACGGGTTATCAAGGTAATGTCCATTTGCGTTGTGCTTTAGTCACGAATGAAAAATCTATTTATGAAACAATTGGTTTTGTCTTTGCGGCTAAAATTGCAGGAGACCGTCTGGGTGGGTACCATCGTGGTGCCTGTTTTTGCCGCGAAGCAGTAGTGTGAAAATACTGCTGTGTTCCGGCTTGAAGGGCACCGTAGCCAGCGTATTTACTTGGTAAACGAGACTTTACACCCTATGTCTCACGATAGGCAGCGCGTTGGTTACCACTGGTATTGCCAATGTCCATGGGCGTCGGTGACCACTTTCCATCAGGTGGCCCGACTGCTCATCTGCCTGCGTATGCCATAAAAAAAATTGCTTATTTGCAATACATAAACAATACAGTTTAAAAAATACCAAGAAACAATTAAGCTAAGGATGTACCGATGGATGTTCCGGCAAATCATTAGCCGGCACGGCGGCAAATTGGTGTTAATTACGAAACTGGGGCTAATCAAAAAGTCCCGTGGCACAAGCGGTGGCTTTATTAAATTAGCGGAGCAGACAAACCAATTAAAATTATCTAGTGAAAACATTTCCATCTCCCCCACGCCTTTGCCAAATTCACCCGCACCATTAATGAGTGCTGCCGCTAAATATCCTGCACACTTACTAAGAATTACTGCGAACACTAACTGTAGGCAGAGAGAATGTTAGAATAACACAAGTTTTACAGATTTAACCGCGTTTAATTATTTTACATATATTTAAAAATTATTCCCGACGTTTCAAACTGCTCAATTTTTTCTATGATCATGGACCCTGGAAAGGATTAAGCCGTATAATTTGTATTATTTACCATGTACCGTATTCACGTAAGCAATAGAAAGTTTTAATAACTATAATTGTATGCATTAATGAATGTATTTAAAACTATTGTAAAAATTTAAATACACAAAAAATAATCGCTTATGATATATGTCAAAATATGTCTCAAGACTGAAATGAATTAACATTTTTTTAAACTCTTGAAACGAAAAAATAAGTTAGTCAGACTTACAACTTTCATATTATCGTGTAATTTTGTTTAGAAGGCTAGTAAACTTTCCTGAAAATGTTGGAAGGAAAATCTAATAGCCATTCCAAAATCTATTAAGACCTTATAATCTTATAAGATTACCTTCAATAAAATAAGCAGTATTAGAAGCTGGGTATACCAAATAAATATCCAAAACCTTTAACATATGCTGACACATCAGAAATTAATGTCTCGTACATTATCTCTATTAAGGCATTACCAAAATGCTTAGTTAAAGATTTTTTCATTTCACAGTTCTTCATTTATTTTCAAAATTTAAATAAGATAAGACTTCTAAGCAGACAAACCTACCAATTTAAGACAAAAGAGATAATGTTACGAGTAGTGGCAATCTTTTATTAAATGCATGAAACCCTTCCCTTTTGAAACTGCCATAAATATAACGATATTATTATTTATTAAAATCATCATCATCATCATCATCATCATCATTAAAATATAATAACTAAAACCAAAGTGCAAAAAATGTTTGTTCATTATAAGTTTTACGTATTGTCAAGTTTTTAGCTATCCATTGGTTTTGCAGTTACCGTACGTCAAGAACGTTTCATATATAATATAGGAAATTGTACGGTAGTTAAGATTCTGCTTGAGAATGAAGTGTCAAATAAAAATACGGCCAGGAATGTCGGCGTCGCAAACGGTATCGGAATGAAATCTCGGTACGAAAATGGTCCACTTTCTTTCGTACCCGTATTTACTCACCAATTAGACGGCACGTCTTTTGTGTATTTTTTATAGCGAAATTTTCCCTTTTGCCTCGCTTTAATGTAAATATACGACCATTTACATTTGCCAGCTGCTGAATGCTTTGGCTCCTTATAATTAAATAATATTCGGAACTGTTTTATTTGCAGTTTTCTTCACTTTGTTTGTAATTTAAGTTAAGGAAGTTAAAGTACTGCAAAGATGCTTTAATTTGTCTATTTTTGACTCGGCTTTGACTAATCTTGTCCAAGTAAAATTTTACAACGATTAGTCCTTACAACATTAATTGTGTTATTATAAAATTTTTCTGTAAACAATCCATACTGCTTCCGTAGCCTAGTGGTATGGGCGTATGCTTAAGAAACCGGAGGTCGTGGGTTCGAATCCTGCGGGGACTCAATAAATTTTCATTGTTGATTCCTAGTTGGTTAGGGCAACTTGGGCTGATCACCCAATTGTCTGAAAAGTAAGATGATCCGTGCGTCGGATGGGCATGTAAAAGTCGGTTTATCAACCCGCATTGGACCAGCTGGTCCAATGCGGGTTGGATTGATTCTAGTTGGTTAGGCAACTTGGCTGATCACCCAATTGTCTGAAAGTAAGATGATCCGTGGTCGGATGGGCATGTAAAGTCGGTCCACCCACCAACCCGCATTGGACCAGCGTGGTGGGATACGGTCCAAAATCCCCTAATAGATAGGGGTGTATTAGAGGAGGCCTATGTCCAGCAGTGGAATGTCACAGGCTGATGATGATGATGAAACAATCCATATATTGTGGCGTAACTTTTTATGACATGGATCTTAGGGATTTTTAAATTGAAGTTTTGTTTTTTAATTTGCATTTTTAAAATGCCAAGTAGTTCGGAATGATAATGTTTTTGTGTGACGTGGTTGCAATACGTATTATTCCTAGCTCCCCCAGATAGGATTTCACTTTTAAGTAGTGCTGCTGTACCATCATTTCGAATAAATGAAAACTTTACTACGACTTAGTGTTATGAACTTATACCGAGTATATTCTCGAGGTAGCTGAGATGACCTGGCAAGCCTGAGGACCACGGCTCGTTTTATGGATTCGGGATCTCGTTAAACTTAGGTGTACTGCCATCTCTGTCCTCTGCAACCAATAAGGATTTGCGGAGAAAGAGGAGTGCCGACATTGCGTTAGACAGTATTTGTCTGTATCCTATCGGTAGGCTATCCCCATGATAGAGGTGTGGAAAGGCCGCAGGAGGAAGTAATGTTTAGTCCATTGTTAATATTTCGTTTTCTCAGGCCCGAAACAACGCCAGTGGCAGGGTTTTTTAACTAAAGCAACCTTGAAGAGTTTGTTGTCTTTTTCCGTGTTTCAGGTACAGCGATCTCTTTACCACTATGTTGACAGATTCAACAGGATCTTGGATTTTAAACGGCTAGAGAGAAATGATAGAATATCAACTCTGGATAGAACTATTTCATCTCCGGGTTCCAAGAGAGTTTCATAATGTTCCTGTACTCCTACCTTTAACAAGACAGAAAGGAACACAGTGCTGAAAGGATAGGTATGCGTAACAGTTCTATACTTTTAGCTCTTTCTTATAAAATAAAAAGTAAGTAAAGTAAAGATTTCCGCAAAACAAAAAGTATGTATTTTCTCATTTTTACACATACCAACAATGCTGAAGCACTCAAGTATCAGTATTTTTTTATTCAAATAAACATTTTTATAAGTGCGTGCAATGTTCTAGCTAGTATTTAAGCTTTTAGTAAAAAATCATCTCAGAGATGAGTTATAATAAAGTCTGACTGAGTGGCTTCTAAAATTTTATCGTTGGAATTTTCGAAAAATCTTTAAGCGCGCCACACGATAGTTTTATGTCTTAGAAAATTTTACTCCAGGCGAACTGAAGTATTATTTCTAGTCAAAAATATATTCTATATAAATTCACTTTGTATTTAACTTGACATTTTTCTGAATGGCAACCAAAGGTTATGTCTTCTCAAAAGTTTATTTAAGTTATTTGAATTTTCTGTAAACCTTATTAAATTTATATAGAGTTCATTTATTTAATTCATTCGTTAACTTACCATTTATTTTATTCTTTCGACGTCCAGTACTAGTAAAGAAGTTTTTAAAAGGGGTATACCTATATAAAAAGTGACTAAAACATGTTAAACGAAAGGTTTTATGCTCAACAATAAGTTGTTAGTAATTTAAGGCTTAATTTGAATATCAAATATTTTAATCAATCACCAAACCGCGTATTGAAGGAATAACAGAAAAATTGTATTCATAAAATCTTCAAAATCATCAATCATTTTAAACAACCTAAAATGGAAGATGTGCAATTGTTTCGTAACAAGAATATACTCATAAGCACTCCAGAACACAACGTCCATTACATTTAGCAACGTGATACCGAGCGATATTCATCACCCGAGCTAGAACAAAGGATCCCTGAATTAATAACGCTGATATATCATTCTCATACTTTGATGTTCATTACGCGCCCGTAATAAACTGTGCCATCTTCGTCAGTCACTGTTGCAAAGATGCGAGAATCCGGGGTTTAAATTTACATAACCAATTATTTTTTCCTCTTTTATTATTAATTATTAATTTTACCCCTATTTTATGTATTTGAAAAAAAAGGCATGGTATATTTTAAATCTTGTAAATGCTTGATAAAAAGTAAAATTATTAACATCCTTGCGATCCTTCGATTACTTACAGAAACACTTTTAAAGGTGCTCGGAACATTGAAACTACAGTTAATTACATGAGTAAATAAAGTTTTTGTAAAAAGGATGTAGGAGGTATATCCTTTTTATAATTCAAAGGGAAAAATGTAATGTAAATATGCAAATCTTTTACAGGTTGTATGTCCCCGTTTTACAAGGGGCCGTCGCGGGCAAGGTGTGAAAGGTACTCATCGTTAATACTCGTGCCAAATCCAGTCCAGTCTAGGGTCAACCTCAATAGCCTTAGAAAACAGCTTGTATATGTGGCTTACAAGAAAGATCGGTAGCTGTTTCCTGATTTACATGATTTAGGTATTCTTTAAAACCATAGAAATGTTTTAAGCCACGCCGTGGGAGAAAAGTCCCGTTGAAGGACGGAAACGATTATCTTCGTAACACATAGGGAAGATTTGCCCCTGCCTTAAACAGTTCGGCCGTAACTCCATTCTTTTCAGGATCTTGTCCCCTTATAAGCTGCTTAAGACTATGATCAAAGCTGACGTTTGGAAGCTCACTAAAGACGGTTTTGTGGGAAGTCATGTCACTGATCGCCCTCTCAGAAGTAGAAAACATACATTGGCAAGCGCATGGTAACCTCGTCTGGTCTTCAGACTTAACACTACCCTGAAATGTGCTATTGGATCTTGCCTAGTTTCTCCTCCAGCTCAGCTAGGTGTTCAACAAGTTCTGCGTTTGGCGTTTACACGTAGCCAATATAGGTAATGTTTTTGGTAGCGATCTTCCTGCCACAGGATTCTTTGCACCGCTTTTTCTACTGTCACCATGCCCACTACTACAATCAGGAATAACGTGTCTAGCTGGAACTCTTGTGCCTGTTTCTTTCTGTCGCCGTCCATAGAAAAGAAGGTGTTTATAAGTGCCACGCTAGGCGAATTGGCATTTGACTGATTGCACTTGGCCTTGATCTACTTTACTCTTACAATAAAGCAGCTCTGCAGTTAAGTGGCCTTCCTTAGTTTTCAATAATAAAATAAATCAATTATACAATACGACGATGAAAAAAAAACAGTTTGAGAAATCGGTAATTATGACATTGGAATGAGTTATGTCTAACTTAGTGCTACATTAAAGTCAAAGTCAAATACCTTTATTCAATATGGAAGCATTACACTTTCTTATTGATTGTCACATAAACTTCCACCGGTTCTGAAAGAGAAGCCTCTGACCTGAGAAGAACCGGCGCAAGAAACTCAGCGGGACTTTTTTTTCGAAATTTTTAAAAAATGTTTTACAAAATTTTACTATAAACATCACATTTTAATAGTTTGAAATAGCCTAGAGCGAACAGTTCATTAAGTTGACTTCTACCATGAAACGATAATTTTCTACTTACTTCTTTAGGAAGAGTTACTGTACCATTAAAGAACAACCGCTAAGGTATGTGTGCCAAAATAAACAAAAATATCTCTTAATACGCAACATATTAAGAATTAAGAAAAAGGCAGAAGACTCTTCAAGAACAATGCCATAAGTCATACATAAAAAAAAATCAAACAAAGATTTAATCAAAATCAAAATTGTTATGGAGTTATGTCAAGTCAAGGTGTAAAGCTTGTTCCGATTATCCCCAACAGATGTCATATGTTGAGGTAAAATTATATACTCCATCACAAATTTGTAATTCATTTAATAACTTTTTTCACACATACTTTACACATACTAAAAATAATTTACCATTAATTGAGAATGACAATTCAAACTGAAATATCATTCATAGAATTGAGATTTGTAAAGACCTAGTACATAAAATAATTAGTAATAATTAGCTTGACACTAAAAAGGCGCTGATATATGGTATATAAATTACCACCGATATTTTTGTCAAATGTAATAATTCGTTATCTGCGCCTATAACACAACTGTTTAATAGATATCTTAAGGCTGGCCACTTTCCACATATCTGAAGCAAGCATATTGTTCCAATATAAAAAGGGCCCAAAACAAAGATCGAGAATTACCGGCCTATTTCAATTTTAAATCTCTAGTGAGCTATTTGAAAAATTGTTCATATATATGTCTATCCGTTATATTACGTTCCGTACCAGCTGAACAACATAGTTTTATAAAGGGTCGTTCTACAGACACCAACCTGGGTATTTTTATTGACTCTGTTACGACATGTATTGATGGTGGTTCTCAGTGGATGTGGTCTACACTGATTACGAGAAGGCTTTTGATCATGCTAGATCACAACATACTGTTGCGAAAACTTTACGAGCTGGGTATTCGAGGCGATCTCTTGAGGTGGATGAAGTCATATTTGTGGAGACGGTCTCAAGCAGTGGTCCTAGGAGGATTTCGTTTTAATTTTGTTGAAATATCCTCTGGCGTCCCTCAAGGGTCCTGGGCCCACTTTTATATATTTGCTACTTATATGACTTTAGTAAATGTTTTCACTATGCAAAGATTCTCATGTACGCTGATGACACAAAATATTTATGAAAATCTCTAATCTTTCAGACTTTATGAATTTCCAATCTGATCTTAACCGGTTAGAGAATTACTATAGTGATAACTGTATAAATGTAAATGTTAGTAAATGCCATTACATATCGTTTACTAGAAAGAGAAAAAGAGAAGACTACAAAATTAACGGTTTCAGTCTTAATAAAGAATTTGTCGTGAAGGACTTAGGAATCCTTATAGATGACAAATTGACATTTTCACATCATATTGATTCAATAGACAACTCAGCGTACAAGAGCCTAGGTTTTATTTTGCGCATTGCGAAACCTTTTTCAGATGTTACTTGTATAAAATGACTTTACAATTCATACGTAAGAAGTATTCTTGAAAACTGTAGCACTACTTGAATCGTAATACATTACTCAAATTAAACATTTAGAAAAGATCCAGCATAGGTTCATTAAATACTTAAACCTCAAAAAACCGGCGACTAACGCAAATTATGAACATTTATGCAGGTCTTACCACCTCACAAGTCTTGAAAGTCGACGTACGCTGCTAGATATGACTTTTTTACATGGTTTGTGCACAGGGACTATTGACTGCGGGGAATTAGCTTCAAAAGTTCTGCGTTTTTATACTCCCAAAACTCGAACCAGACATGCGAGCCTGTTCGCTGTTGCAAAATCATCGACTAGATATGCTCAAAATTCTTTAGTCAAACGCTTACAAACGGTGTACAATAACAAGTTTCTAGACCTTGACATATTTAACACACGCAAGAATATTTTTAAAAGGGATGTTCTAAGAGTATTAATGGAAGAGGTGTAACACTCACGAACACACATTATGTCACTCACTCACAAACACACACACACACACACACAGCACATACGAGAAGCATTTTACAATGTTTTTTTTCTTTTTAGTATTTAATTAGTTTCTTTTGTGTCTTTTTTATAACATACAGTCTTTTATTACTTAAATTATCATATTTGTTCACTTTTCACTGTTGTATATTACTACCTAGATATTGTAAATCCAGTTCTGGCTTTAAGTTTTTAATGTAAGATGTCTATGTTTATAATTGTAACTATTATGAGCTGTGGATTTTGTTTTAAAAATAAAATAAAATAAAAATAGCTAACCATCAGCCAGTAGCCATCTCATGGGCAAACAGCCCTTTCCACTACCGAGCACGTTAAGACTAGCGTTTGAGGCTTTGTTTTTCTTTTAGCAATAGTAAGTAAAATAAAATATTACTGACTGTTCCATCTAAAAGTGTTAACAAGGAGATGTCGATTTTTTCAATAACAAATCTCTCGGCCCACAACAGTGTGGAGCTTGTCCGTCTGAAACAGGCAAATTTGCCTGTTTCAGACGGACTATAAAATGAACTCTCCTTACACCTAAGCATACACACTTGATACATAGGCCTACCTAGGTATGTAAAGCTGCTAGTGGTGGAGGCCAAAATCTAGCTACTGCTTGGGGCTGGGACACTTATGAGAGCAAGAGTTAAGATCTCCTACCGTCCCTGGGTCCTGCCTAACAGGTTCGGGAGAGCCTGCTGCCCAGGTGTACGGGACAATGCGAAGGGCGCACGTATACCGACGCCCCCCCCCAAGAAGGAAAGGGCCATAACCCAGAGACAGAGCTGCCTTGGCGGTCAGCACTGTAAGGTGTGCATAAGAATGCGAAAGCGTTTAAAGAAATATAAGAAATATAATTTAAAGAAATATTGCAATTGACTGTTTTATTTGTTTGATAGCTTAAGTTAGACTAAAATAATAGCGAGATAAAGCTAAACTTAATGAATATTTGTCTTTTCTGACACACCTCTCAATTTTATAAAAATTATTAAGATTGCGCTGCGTACAATTAAAATCGTAACACAATTAGAACATTCGAAACTAACGACGGTCAGACGTCGCAATCATATTTGAGGGCACGCAATTCGCTCGTTTACTGACACGCCTATGCCCTTAGCAACAAATGGATTCATGTCCGCTTTTTAATCCTTACAAATGTAAGTGTTATTTGAATCAACTTCTAAATAGTGGTTGTTAATCCACACTATTTTCTTCGAGGGTGTGGGTTCGTTTTCTACCTAAATATATATTATTGCAAAAATATTGTTTTTCGCGTATGTGTTTATTTACGAAAGACAAGTAAGTTTATGCATTTTCAATCATCTTGTTACCATAGTACAAGTTTTGCTTAGTTTGGGACTAGATAATGTTGAGTTAATTTCTCAAATAATTGTTATTATTTACCTATTCAATAGAAAGAAATTATTTACTCAATATCATTTTTTTTTTATTTAATAAAGGTATAGAGAACTTATTTTTTTAAGTGCACGTTGTAGTTGATTTTTAACATCCATTAACAATGTAAGCATTGCGGATTGTTTTGTATTGCAGAAAAATAAATTAATGTAAACATAAAATAATAATCGAACTGCCTCCGTAGCCTAATATTAAGGGCTTGTGCTTTAAAAACCGGAGGCCGCGGCTTTGGATCCTACGGGGACGCCAAAAAATTTCCTTGTTGTTTCCTAGTTGGTTTGATCACCCGATTGTCTGTAAAGTTAGATGAACCATGCGTCGGATGGGCATGTAAAAAGTCGGTCTTACGCCTCTCTCCTGTCGTGTCAGTTATCTGTCCCATCGGACTATAAGAGTAAAGGAAGAGGGAGTGCACCTTATTAAATGAAATGACTACGGATTTTATCGCGTTTATTTTACATTTTTAAATTCCCGACGTTTCGAACACTTTCCAGCGGCCGTGGTCACGGGTTTAGACTGAAATGTCATGCGTCTTGTTGCCAGAGCTAAGCGAGGTTTCAGATCTTTATTTTAATCAATTATTTTAGTCTGTACTCCGACCTATGCAAAATGAACTGGTTTTATCATTAGAGCAAGCAGTGGTATTATGCTTGGGTTTGAATTTTAATTTATTAATTATTGGGTACCAAGCAGGTAGCAGAACCCAACCATCTTCTCTGTTAAAATTTGGATGTTTTCTAATCTCAATAGCCTCACGGATCATCCTTGGTAGGAATCGGTGTTCTTTAGCGAGGATTTGTGGCCGATCAAATCTGATGTAATGGTTTGGGTGATTTAAAGTATGGTCACACACTGCCCACTTGTTGGTCTTTTGTTGACGTCAGCATATGTTCCTTCAGCGGTTCTATTGCTCGCTTTGTTTGTCCAATATAAGAGAGGCCGCAGTCACAATCTAGCATGTACACTCCTGGATCTTGTAGAGGAATATTGCAGTTGATAGGTAGTAGGAATTGACCAATCTTCTTCAGTGGCTTGAAATAAGTTTTGATTGAAGCCCGCCTCAAAATGTAGCCAATCTTGTCAGTTACGCCTTTCACAAAAGGTAGAACAGCAGTTACTCGCTCCACTGTGGCTGCATTTACTCGGTCACTGTGACGCTGCCGTGGCGCAGCAAGCTTGTTGTCTCGCAGTACTTGCTTAACATTGTGTAGCTCAGCCGCCAGGTGTGCATCATCACAGATCCCTCGTGCTCTCTGAAACAAAGATTTGCTCACGATAGCTAACTGGGTTGGATGGTGGTGTGAATTACCATTTAAATATTTATTTGTATGGATTGGATTCCTATACACAGTATGGGTCAAGATGTTATCAGGATTGCGAATAATTAAAACATCAAGAAAAACTACAAAATTTATATTTTCTAATTCCATAGTAAACTGTATTTTTGAATTAATGGAGTTAAGGTGGTTTAAAAATGCATTTGTTTTATCAAATGGTAAGATGGTAAATGTATCATCTACATAGCGCTTATAAAATCTTTGATGAATGGGAGCAGTGAGTAAGGCTTTCTCCTCAAAGTCTTTCATAAAAATGTCAGCAACAATAGGAGACATCGGGCAACCCTTCGCTACACCATCCATCTGCATTTAGAACTCATCTTTCTACAATAAATAGCCAGATGTTAAGCAACGTTTTAGTAAAAATGCATATTCTATCGGGATGTTATTTTCCTCTAACTTTATTGTTACAATATTGATGCAATCTTTTATTGGTAAAGATGTACACAAAGATTGAACAGATGAAAAATAACCTTAGTTTCATTGTCAGCAAGATGTAGATGTTTTACCTCACGAACAAAATGGTATGAATCCATTGTAAATGCGCTTGTTTGTCCTCTGAGTGGTTTTTTTAGAGTAATTAATGCCATCCGTTGGCATTAATTACTCTAATATTATATATATATATTGTATAAGGTTCCGGCTAATTTTATATTATTACAGTTATAAAGAAATCGTGTTACCATTTTGTATAATCCTCTAGCTTATGTTTTTAAATAATCAAACCTAAAGAGGTTTACAACGGATGGCATTAATTACTTTAAAAAAATAGTTTTATATTAGTAATCATTAAAGATGTACCTGAATAACAAAAAGAAATAACGGTTATCACAAACATATAACAAACAGGTTACTTCCAATAAGCTTTATCATAAACTTTAGTCAAAATTACGACGCATTGATTGAAAATACACTCAACGGCAATAATCATTGAAGCAAATAATAATATGAATCTAGTTCAGTATCGTTTTCAATCGAACTTTATACTCATTCAATAAACACATGGCTGATGTAAAACGCTATGAGGGGAATGTAAACTTACACGCCCATAAAGACTCCCTGTTTACATACTAGCCGTTCGTGTTATTTAATACGAGGATACTCGAGGAGAACGTGAAGCATTAAGATGAAATACCCAAGATAAAAGCGCTAGATGTTAATTGGTCACATTCGTTTCAGTCGTAAACTTTGCGTGACCTAACGTAATATGTCCTTAAGAGAACTTCTGGGGAAATGCTTTGCTCTAAACATGTACGTAACTTAGTATGAAAAGGAATGAAAGTTTAAAAAAAGTGATCCGTGATTAAAAAAAAGAAAAATATGACTAACGTATTTGAAATAAAGCAAAATAGTTGCCGTTTAGCTATTATTTATTTGCTTGGAATGTTAGATGCATAAATAACAAACTCCCTCCGTGGCCTAGCGGTATTGGCAAAGCGGTAAAGCAAAGCTTTACAAACTGGAGGTCGTGGGTACAAATCCCACGGGGATAAAACTTTGCGTTATAGTTTTTTTCTGGTTGGTTAGGACAATGTGGGCCGATCACATATTTGTGTCTCAAACTTAAGATGGTCCATGCAGCGAATGGGCGTGTAAATAGTCGGTCCCGGTTCTGCAGACCATCATTGGCAATCATTAAAGGATGTGAGTGCTTTCCAATTTACTGACAACTAATTCATCGTTAGAAATCAGCTTACCATTTGAGTTGTGGAGATCAGACGCCAACGACGTTGTTTTGCGTAAAAATTGCAACTAATAAAAAAATAGCTAAATCTGGATATATAAGAACCCGACCCGATGATAACTTGGGAAATGACTAGGAGAAAGAGTTAGGTTTATAATAAACATTAATGGCCTCAAATTATTTTAAAATAACGCAGTAATGACTATTCTCTATTATGGAATAATTCTATACAAAAATGCATACAATAGTTGTGCGTGTCCATGTTTTTAAGGTAAAGCAACAGGCACCAAAAATTGCTTCAGAATGACAATGTTTCCATAAATACATTTCCCTGTTTTTACTGTTTATCTAACTGCCTCCGTAGCCTAGTGAAAAGGGCGTGTGTTTTAGAAACTGGAGGACGTGGGTTCAAATCCCGTGGGGACAAATTTTCATTGTTGTTTCCTAGTTGGTTAGGGCAATGTGGGCAGATCACCCATGCGTCGGATGGGCATGAAAAAAGTCGGTGCACCCACCAACCCGCATTGGACCAGCGTGGTGGGATACGGTCGAAAAACCCCCTAATAAAGAAGGCGTGCAGACGAGAAGGCCTATATCCTGCCACTGCTGGCCATCAGACTGTGTCAGTCCACTGACTAACACAGGCTGATGATGATGATGATGACTGTTTATCTATAAGGAATAAATAGGTGAATTTCAAAAATCCTTGCGCATATAAGCATAAAATTTTAGAGTTATTAAACATTTCACTCTTGCATAACTCCTATTAATACTAGTACATTGTTCCTAGTTATATGAAACGACCTATACGTAAAAGATCTTCGAACTCAAATCAATCTTAAACAGATATGAATAATCTTTATATATTAGTACATAAAAGTTTTCTGCGTCGCACATCACGAGGGCAGATGGAAAAATCTCAGTAGGTCCGATTCGAGGCCGGTCCACTGTAAACAGGGGCCGTCTTAAATCAAAGCGAAACTCGGCCGTTCGCAATGTATCATCGTGATGTTTATGCAGTTCGGAAATAGTCACGGTTTATGTAGCCTTTTGACAGATGCGGTTCGTTCTCAAAAAATATTGTATTAATATAATCTCAAGGCTGAACGGACAGACTGAATGACAATTTCATATTTTTTTTAACCCAGAAATCATATTAAAGCTATAAATAATACTTTATTTTAACCTTTACCAGTTGGTAATAGTGATGATATAGTAGTTACTATAACAATTTATTATCGCTTAAGTTAAGCATAAATACTACTTCCTTCTATTAAGTGAGATAAACCATGTTCCTTTACTAAATTAAGGTACGCGTAGCTATATATATATAAAACAAACCAAAAATATTTTTATGTTTTCAAATAGAAATTATCGGCACATATTTAAAGTAAACAAATCGTATGCAAACTTAATTTATATAACCTCTTATAAGGTTACATTATAATACAAGGTTAAAAGTCAATGGTACAATAATTATTGGATCGCTTAAAATTTCGTACGTTAATCCATTTAAGGCTAGATCTACTAAGTCTCACTCAGTGACTCTTGAAATTTCATCACATAAATTATTAATTCTTAAGAAGTAAATCTTCTTTCAATTAATTAAATATCGTCTATATATCTTATAATTCATTTTCAATTTATTGATTTAAAATATATCAGTCTAGTGATAAGTTCTTTATTCATTATATCAATTTATCTTGCATATTTATTGTTTTAACTTATTATTAATTTTACAAATTGTCATAAGTGATAAAAGTTTTTAAATTGAAACATAATAAAATATGAACATCAAACTTTACATCTTCTAGCAATTTATTAGTTTCTTTAACGTTATCCATATTTTACAATTCAAATTGGATCCATAATAATTATATCAATAACGTTGTATTAATAAAGATTTCGTAATAACAATAACTAAATATAGTGTGACCGACAAGACATCTGTAACAATCATTCATAGCAACAATATTAACTCTTTCTATAAGCAGATCCAGCATATTACTGACAAATTCAGAATCTGAATCAAAATATCAATTTCAATAACCGTTACGATACATGGTAATCTAATAATAAACGGCAGTTGTTTCGTGATCACTCATAGTGGACTCGTGATAGCACTCCAGAACATCACGTCCATTAAATTAAGCAACATGATACCAAGCGATATTCATCACCCGAGCTAGAACAAAAGGTCCTAGAATTAATAACGCCGATGTATCATCCTCCTACTTTGATGTTCATTACGCGACCGTAATAAACTGTGCCATCTTCGTCAGACGCTGTTGCGTAGATGAGAGAATACAGCGCTTAAATTTGCTTAATAAACAAGAAAAGTCTGTAAGAATTGTGATTGACTGATTTTATAAGTTTTGGGTATAACTTTTGAATTTTATTATACGCTTAAATTTATTGACGATCAGTACGAGGACTATTTCATGTGTTTTTAATACTCAGCATAAGAATTTTTTCCATTACAATGGATCTCCTGATGGTCGTCATATACAGTCTAGATTGTATATTCTGTGCTGTGCTGCCAGAGTCAATCGTTAGCAAAGTAAGATATGATTCTGACATTCGCGCAGAAGCCTATTCAAGTTGGCGTGCTTATTGTCATGGTGAAATCCCTGGTATTCCAGATGTTAATGTGGCCCGACTGCTTGTCTGCATTCGTATTCAAATAAAAACATGGCCGAAATATTGACTGAATCACAAGCTTTCTGACAGTTAACATTCTCCAAGCATAACCTGACCTCATCCAGGATTACATCAAGTCAATGATTACATCAATGTTTTGACCCACCAATGGAATTTAAATGCCTCTTAGTCTAAGGCCTAGTCGTAAGGGCGTATGCTTTAGAAACCGGAGGTCGTGGGTTCAAATCCTGCGTTGACTCTACAAATTTTCATTAATGTTTCCTAGTTGGTTACGGCAATTTGGGCCGATTACCCAATTTCTGGAAAGTAAGATGATCCATGCGTCGGATCATCACGTATTGGACCAGCGTGGTGGGATACGGTCCTAAACCCCCTAAAATGGAGAAGGCGTGCATTAGGGGAGGCTTATGTCCAACAGTGGACTAAAACAGGCTGATGATGGTGATTACAAAATGACGACCCCATTACCTATAATGAAACACTTACTGAGGCTGACAGAGAACTACTATTTTTTCTTAAAACAATAGAATCTTTACAGTCAACAACATCACTGCCAGTAATTAACAAAATTATATGTTGTTGTAGATATATAATCAACAGTTAGTTAAACAGCCCGTCAATTCAAAAAGGTCAAAATAGAGGGAATAGTGCAAGTAGATATATTTTTTAAATAAATTGTGCTACCACAATTTATTATATACTTAAAATGTTAGACATGTAAAATTATCTTAATATGCATAATTTAGGATAAACATATCCATTTTGCTGTGCTAAATTTGGTTCATATTGTAATGAATAATTATGTCTGTATTTTCCCTTTATAGTACCTCATATGAACAATTTAGTTATGAATTTCATGAATATTTTATGAGCGCCTGTGAAGAGATAAACAATTTCATTATACGTCGTAAAATCGTCTTTGAGGGGACGTGGAAATCATAACTCGCCAATCTTTTTGTTGTTGGGATACAGTTAGGTTTAATAAAACAGGCGTGTGGTGCATTTCATCATGATTAAAACTTAACAACTTAGCTTGTATCAGTAGTATCGAAATATTTCATTAATAACTTGCCTTAAAACCGCCTTAATGATGATGATGGCAGCAACAAAGATTATTTAGTAATTATGCACGTTACAGTGAACATAAAATCGGAAAATAGTAGGTCTATTCACTACACCCGGATAAATTTGGCATTTTCTAAAGTTAGATTTGACATCACCTTTGGTAATAGTTATCCATTTTTGAAAGTCTAAATCGGATTTAATATTTTAGGGCGTTAAACAAATATATCGGTATAAATAATACCTTTTATCCAGATATTTCGATACAACAATTACCGTACGTGATACAGGCACGCTACCGAAAGAAACAATCGTGTCAAGCACACCCCCATCTTTAAAACGCTTGCACGAATCCACACGCAACGAAAATAAATCAGAGCCCTGCACATTTATTGTCTTTTATACTCGAACATTTCCTCTCCGATATAAACAGAGCAACTCCCGTCCGAGTCCCGGAATGCCTGAATAAATAACGGGTTTAAAAGGTATTTCTTTGTACCGACTGATTTGTGAAGAGTTTGATGTCTGATACGAGATCAGTCAACACAGACTGGACACTAATTTAATTTTTAAGACTGAAAACGTTTTCAATTTGCCTTCAGTTTTATTGGATAAAAAACTAAATAAACTATTATAAAATTAAAATCGTAAAAATTACGAAATTATGGAGAGTGGAAGTGGAAAGGCAAGAAAATTTTAAATGTTTTTTTAGGTCATATATATATTATATGACGCAACTAATAACGTTCGGTTATATTCTTGAGTTTACAGTAAATAATCAATAACATGTGTATGTAATTAATTATATTATATGTGTAGTCCTGAATAAACATGGGTATTGTGGTTGGTAAATTACAGGTTTAAAGAGACCAATAAGTCGAGTACAGGCAGTATAAGTGGCTACTAGAAAGTAAACGTAGAGTAATATATAAGATATTAATATGTGGATATTTTCAATATGTTTTATGATGTATGTGAATGTTTAATCCAATACTACTACCACTCTTAAATCAAAGTTAGTTAATAATGAAGCAAAACACTCTTTTTCCATAATAGACAATCTACCCACTTACATATTCTTTGTCTCCCACATTTATATTAGGAATGCAGTTCAAACTCGCTCTTCGATTATAATTGGCACGCGTTGTGATGCAGAGAAGTTCTCTGCCCAGATGCAGTATTCAATTTAAATGCATTGAGTATTTCGACAATCATAACAGCAATACTAATTCAACATAAATAGTCAATCTTCGTTCAACACAAATAGATTTATCTATCTGTAATAGGTAGCTTGTACTCCATAGCCTAGTGGTATAGGCGTTTGCTTTAGAAACCGGAGGTCGTGGGTTCGAATCCTGCGGGACTCAACAAATTTTATTGTTGTTTCCTAGTTGGTCAGAGCAATTTGAGGCCGATCACCCAATGTCTGAAAAGTAAGATGATCCATGCGTCGGATGGGCATGTAAAAGTCGGTCCACCCACCAACCGCATTGGACCAGCGAGGTGGGACACGGTCCAAAACCCCTAATGGATAGAGTGTATTAGGGAGGCCTATGTCCAGCAGTGGACTATCAAAGGCTGATGATGATGATGAATAGGTAAATAGCTATAATTATTTCGTGGTTTTAATAATGTACAGTAAATTTTAGTAAAAACATGAATGACTTCAAATAGTTTATAACTCATTGTGTAACATAAGCCGATAATAACGTGCTCTCTGCACGAAAATACCCCACTCTCCCTCAATTTCTGCCACCGCATTTTAAATCTCTGAAATCTTCAGGTATTCGTTTAATTAAAATGTGAATCGTTTTATGCCCACATAACGAAGAATTATTTAATGCATTAACTTATGTGGAGTTAAAGAATATTACCATAAAAGGGCTTTCAATATGCCTCAATGCAATTATTTAAAAAGTTTCCATTAATATAACTAGTGTTGGTTATTCTTAAAACATAGATATTTGCTCTCGCAAAATCTAAAGTAGATAAATTCAAGAAGAATTATTATCTAGAACACAATTTTAGTATATTTCAATTGTAAGTGTAAACCAGCGTTTTCAATTTTTTTAACTTCCTTGTATTCGTTCTTAAAACAGTTATTTTTTTATTTCTCACCTAAATAATTACATTATTGATACATTGAAGGTATAGTAAACAACGTCAAAAACGTAAACAAATAATAAAGAACTTTTCACTATTTACAAAGTAATGAATATTTACTATATACATACATAAGTTAAATTATTCAGAAACACATCTGCTAGGAACTGGCACGAAAACAATTACTCAAAAGAGTGGCATAAATTCTAATATTTCTCTTCACGTCTCAATTTTTTACGTTGCCCTACTGAAAATAAATTATATCTCCGCAAAGTAAACGAAGATAAATCACTCACCAACTATGGACCGGGAATATAAAATATGGCGAAATTTCACACCGCCGTAACATATTGCAAACATTTGTATAGTTGCAGAGTTCATACATAAACGCGATAAATTTCAAGTCGGTTGTAACACTATAGTGCATCCAATCTAAAATTGCTGTGTACTAATAAATTTCAAGTGAATGCTGCTAAAAGGATATTACGATGATGCATGTTTTTGAAGAACAAACTGAAGGTTAAATTCAAATATAAGTTTATGTCTAGTAGTACGTGTACATGAATATTTATCATTAAGAAACTCGACTAACTATAAATTAACGTATTTTTAATTTATCAGGTAAGATCTTATGTCATCTAGTCTAATTATAATGCATGACTCGTATATGTATAACATTCTGTTAATAAAACAATTTAAATATATATTTTTATTAAAATTATATTTTAACAGAATATTAGATATTGATATAAAAAGGTATAGATAACTGTAAAGGAAGGATAACTGTAATATATTTTGATCATCTTTCCATTATAACGTGAAATATTCTAAGATTCAAAATATCTTTAATAATGGTTAGGTTTCATTGACATTGGCTGAAACATTTTCAGAGGTAGCCATTTTATTAGCCAACAGCCCGCTCCACCTCTAAAAACAGAACCAAACAAACCCATATGCTAAGGAATTATAAATCTGACTTTAGTTAAGAAAAGACTCAGCGTAAAACTAATGATTTCACTCAAAAATGTAAAGTCCCAAACCCCTCCAAATTTATTAAAGGAGCGGTCCTTGTGAGTCTGGATCCTGGAGCCCAGGATCCACAGCTCAAATGGTGAATATAGAGAGTTTTCTACAGAAAACCGACATTCTTTTTCCACTCGGATTGGTTACCGTCTCATCGAGACGGGTACTCAAAGAGCCCGCCCCTTTTTCTGCCCACTTAATTGAAGAAACATTTCATACATCTAGATCTAAAGAAAGTACTAAAAATATTTGACATCTTAGGGAGCTTGAATTTTCTATTAACAATTGTGTTTTTTTGCGGTAACATTAAAATTTATTTTTTTCATAAAAATATAAATTTTACCTCACTATCGTAGCTCGTTTTAGAAACAGGGTATAAACGGGCAGACAAATTGACTAGAAACAAAGTGATCCTTCTATTTTTATATACTTTTCATCAGTTGCAAAACGCAACTGAAATTTGGGTACCTATATATTTTTGCGAACAATAATGTTATAAGTAATCACTAGAAGAAGGTAGCCGTTACAACCGGCAACGTGATACTTCCCGAAAACTTAGTTCGCCGATTGACAAACTAAATTGGCATGATTTGTTTTATGTTATTATACTTGGATAAGTTTCCGACAAACTTTCAATTGGGAACTCGGCACGAAGTTAGTGTTTGGAGAAGTGCCAAGGACCAAACACGCTGGTAAAGACGCCGCATGAGACTCGACTAATAGGATAAGCTAAATTATTCAGTGCTCGCTCAGAGCCGAGGACTAATCTAGAAAGTAGTTTGTAATTAACCAGATTGTGAGAATTTTTACCATTAATTAGCTTTCCATGGGTCACTAAAATGCAGATTACTAGAAATTTTTTGGTTATTTGCATTTGTATTTCTTTTAATTCTTTGCTCGCTGTCTAAGACGATTTCTTTTGTTTTTGCAAAATTTGTAAATTAAAAATCTTTGTGTTTGCACGAAGTGATGTAATACAAAAATATAAAATCTAAAAATATATTATTACTATAAGAGTTTGATATCAACTTACAGATCAGAAACGCCCACAACAGGGTCAGAAACGCCTTAATAAGTATTTTTATATAAATAATTTATCATGTGCCTTACTTTGAATATTAATTGTAATGCCATCACGTTAGTTAGATATTTAATTGCATCAATTTTGCACTTCGAATACTTCCACCGTCTTCGACTGATACCGTACATACATAGAAGAATAAAGACTTATATAAATTCACTTTAAACAGTGTTGTGGACAAAAAACGTATATTGTATAAAATAATTAAAAGATACGGAGATACGATAGAGAGATACGGTTTAGTCATTTGATTAAATTTAATAAAACTTAATTTATTTGAAATAAGATGTAACTTCATCGATCCAAAAACACTACTTTGCTATATAAATTCAGGGGATCGAACAAGACTTACAAAGATTTCGTTTAAAGGGTTCACACTGCTTCGTAAAGGGCTTTCGAATGACATGTAAGAGCCTTTTGTTTTCGATCTTAAGAAAGACTCGATTACTTGGTTCTGTAAGAGTATCATCCAATAATGCAGTAGAAAACATTCTTATAGGTTAAGGAAGTTTAAGGGACAAACGGTGATTATCCATGCGAAAAACGTGTCCACATGACATAAGTTGGAATTTCATTAGTAAACTTACATGATAAGCATTAGGTTATGTCGAAGAAGAAGGATAGTCCGCAAATAATTTAGACAGAATGGGTATAGTATTTTTACGTTTCTTGTATAAGGAACAAAGTTTCTGCTGGATACAGAAGAAGTGACAGAGTTATTCCTTGTAAACAAGTTTGTTACCAGGTCATGCCCTCCAAAGTTTTGACCCACGCAAGCGGCAACTGCCTTTAATGCAAATTCCTGTTGGCTTACTTTGAACCCCAAGTCGGCTTCAAGACTGGGAATTTGAGTCCTGCACACCAACTCTTTTATACGAAGTCATTTTATTTTTTAAATAATTTTTTTGGGATTTTATGCGTTTATTTAATGTTAAATTCGGCGTTTGAACCCCAGCGGCCGGGTAGGGAGATTTACGTCGGGAATTTAAAAAAAAATAAACGGTTCCCAAAGTCATTTTATTTAATAATGTATAATATTCGCGCAAACAATAGAAATAATTATGTATAATATCTTTCAAAAACAAGGCACAGTAAATTATCGATTAATCGACTCGTGGAAACACTAGTTATTTCGTAGGTTTTTTGTTAACGTTTTGTCTAGGCGCACAGGGTACGAAAATGAGTGTGTGTAATGTTTAAAAGGTTAGACAACGTTATCATTGTGGTTTAAACGTAAAAGAGTGATCTTTTTTTGAAGAAAAAAATTTTATTTTATAATATTACCTACGTTCAATTGAATGGAGTTAAATTTATGTTTCGAAATACCTTTTGAATAAAGTTATAAAAATTCGCTTAGCATAACTTTACGAGTATTATTCTTTCTTGTGAAGTTTTTTAAAAGATCTAAGAAAAATATTTTAACATTGAACATTTACATTTGTAACATTGAATAGAACTAATATAATATTAATATAAATTCTGGAATGATTGAATTTCAGTAATATTAACATTGATATTTTTATAAATGCTTTGGAAAAAATAGTATTTCAACACATTTCTCTTTGAATCTATTTTTTTTTCTGACATAGATGAAACTTTAATAAAAGTTGCACAAATTATTCAGTATACTTGATATATTAAACAAATTTGTTATGTAAAGTGATTTATTACCTCTTCTTCGAATATCATGAAATATTGTAGCCCAAATTGGAATTTCATAAAACATTCCAAAAGCTTACACTACACTTTATTATGTGAATATCGATAATTTTCAGTGTTGTATAAAATTTTTATAACAATATATGATTCACGTGAAAAACGAGAAGCAGTTATAGCTGTTTCTATGCCCTTAGTGAGCGTAAACTCCATCCGTTTCTATCTCCATACATAACATTTCTTATAACTATAAATGATATTGCACATACGGATTTTGATCGTTTATTTCTTGAGCTGATATTGTATACTAATTGTTATTAGCATACGATATCAGCTATAGGATCTAATAACAAGACCCCTACGAATCAAAATTAATAAAATAATCAAAATATGGAAGCAGATTAATTAGATAACGTAAAAAGCAAAATACGTACGCTCAAAATACCTTCTTCTTATAGCGAGTAGGTCAAATAATTGACGTAACGTCCTTACGTAACGTCGACCTGATTGGCGCAGTGGTTAGTGACCCTAACTGATGCGCCATAGGAAGTGGGTTCGATTTCCAACAGGGGAAAAATATTGTGTAATAAACATAGTGTTTGTCTCGTGTCTGTGTGTTATATCAATATAATAAAGTACTTATTTACAAAATAAATTAAGTCGATGTATTTATCAGTTATCTAGTTTCCATAGTACAAGCGTTGCTTAGTGTGGACCTAGGTGATGTTGTGTTATTCGTCCAATAATATCATTATTGTTATTTTTTTACCATAATTTATATTTAAGCAATTCACGCCCACCAACTCGCATTTGACCAGCGTGATGGGATACGGTCCAAAACACTCTAATGGAGAAGGCGTACATTAGGGGAGGCCTATGTCGAGTAATGGATTAACACAGGCTTATTATGATGATGATGATGATCATTAATAAGTCGATGATAAAGTTACATACGATAAAATGTACTTTAAGGGACATTCGTGTTGTCCTTTTAAATTAAAGATAAACGTTTCATGGTAAACAAAAAAACAAATTGTGATACTTTTTTTTACAAAGGCACCACACTATGATAATTTAATATGTGTCCCAAAATAAAGTATTAATCTTACAGTGTGCCACTGAGAACAGTGCTAGTGTAATACTGAGATAATATATTGCAACGACAGTCACAATATTTAATTACTATTTTCAAATTAGCTAAAAACTGTAGATTTTGGTTGATAATAAAAATAGAACTAAACAATCACAATGAGTCCTTATGCGCCAATTCAATTCTTTAGCTTTCAATTCTTTTTAATTCTTTTTTCTTAAACCTTTTGATGCATTGATAAATGTTTCTTACATTTCTAACACGACGTTGTTATTTTTATCACTTCAAACCGTTAAGACGTATTCTTCATTACTTATTAAATAAATTTATATGTTCAACTATTTACGGATACAGTCCATAAATCCCATAATATATTAGGGAAGGTAGATGTCCAGCAGTGGACTTACACATTATGATGATGATGATGAACTATTCCAAATTCAACATTTTCATAAATGAACTAGTTTTAGCTAAGAAGACACTTGAATTATTTCACAGTGCATAATATATTACACAAATGCAACATGACGTTGAAACCAAAGGAAACATGAATACATGTTCAACAGTAATTAGGTATTTTAATTAGTTGTTTCACTTCGTGGTTACTCTAGCTTTTGTGATATTGCCCTAACAATGTTGTATTCATTAAGTTTAATTGCATTGTGAAATTTGCGTTGCGGGGAACGTTAATATTATAACTGTTTGTTTTGTTTGTGTAGTTATAAAAAATTATACAGTCCAAACAAACAATAACACTTTATTTTATATGTAATCAAATTATAAGTATATATTTTTTTATTCTTGCTACAAATAAATACACGTAGAACTACTACGTAGAACACCTTTGTATATAAGTAAACTAAACCGTTTTTTTTTTTATATTAATGATGTTTGAATTTTCGTTGCCTACCATCGAAGTAGTATGCAAATAAATACCGAGTTTAATTTATATTTTATCCGAATTACCTTTGAACATAATTATATCTGCAAAACCGAGAAGATATCGAGAAGAAAGAAGGACATCAAGAAGTTTCAGCTAGTTGTATAAAAAACATTCAAAAATAAATAATCGTTTTTTATATTAATACGGAAAAATTATTAAAAAACCTTTTTACTGTATTTACAGTGCTCAATAAATAAAATATTCGAAACAAGCACTGAAACAACGAAAATCAGTGAATTTTTATCCATATTACATAAAATGTTTGAGATCGGAAACACCAGTTATCTGCGTCAGACTTTCAATTAAAAAGTTAGGACACAAGTTAGTACCTGGAGAAACGCCAAGTGCTGATATCACCAGAGCGTACGTGACGTGAGGCTTAGAAACTACTTGAATAAATTGTATTACTTAGTAACATACAGAACTAATATCTCTCATGTATTTTGTAGCTAAAAGGCTATGCGTTAGGGAACTATTATTTTTATTATCAAGGTATACACCGAAAACGGATATTTTTTAATCAAACTCATTATTCACGTTTTAATAGTCTTATTACTTAGTGTGCAATGATCATCTCTTAGATGGAGTTATTAAACTGAGACACAATATGTTAAATCAATGTAAAACCTTATACAGAGATTACCCAAATACAGAACTTGGTATTAATCAATCGGCACTTAAAAACAAGCACTAGGCAACGGTGCCTCCGTTAGTTAGTTATAAAGGCAGATAAATACAAAGTTTTTCAACGTTACTGTAACGTACTGAGGACGTGGGTTAGAATCCCGCGGGTAAATAACTTCGAGTTATCGTTGTTTCCTGGGTGGTCAAGACGACTATTAACACAATTGTCTGAAAAGTAAGATAATCCATGCATAGATGGGCATGTAAAAAGCCGGTCAACCTGCCAACTCGCATTCGACCAGCGTGGTGGGATATGGCCCGAAAACCTCCTAATGGAGAAGAAGACGTGCATTAGAGAAGGCCTATGTCCAGCAGTAGATTAAAACAGGCTGATGATGATGATGATAAAAATAAGTACCAGATTTTAGTATAATCTGTGCAGTGACACAGAAATTAAGAGATGTGCAACATGTATTTATTGCTAACGAAGTGAACGGTAATTATTTCTTTTATTTACGCAATATTATACGTGTCAAATCCACCAATTTATTGGGTTTTTCACGCTAGTTACATATATTTATTTCCAATGTTCCAGATTCTTTCCAGCATCCATGATCATGGGCAGACTAAGTTGGTATATGTCTGCATCTCTATGTTTTGGAATAACCGTCAGAGTTTTTATTTAAAATTGACATATCTTTCCATTTTCTTCATTTTGAACATTGGTTTGACAAAAAGCACTTATGTTGTTGTACTGAAGTTGAAGGAATTCGCAGGGTTAACTAGATGCATTTCTTAAAAAAAATTACTACGCGTTCAATAAACAACAATTCGGTAAAAATAAAAAACACCCTACAACGTACTCCAATTGAAATAATCGTTCGAAATCCACAGCCGTTATGTCCGCTTGGGGAGCTCTAATGCAATAAAAATGTAAATAAGACGATGAAAATTCAATATCGGACTGCGGGTGGCACTGTTGTAATGGATATTGCATAGTCTGACGAATTTTTCGTTCAACTGATAAAGTCACTTGAATGTAGGACTGTCAAAGTGTTGGATATCACAGTTTCAGTGGTCCGAACGAGACATTCACCAATTATCGAGAAAGCTTATTAAGATCCAAACAATAATAATAAAAATACTTTTATGAATACAAATTAAAATTAATTAAACCCCTTATTTGTGAAATAGGAAAACTATAACCTATAAACCAATGAAAAAACTTTAAACAATAAAGAAAATATAAAAAAAAGAGTCATATTGAACCTTCAAAAATTGCTTACCTTTATGCATTACTAGCGACCCGCCCCTGCTTCGCACGGGAGCTATGCTGATAGAAAATATACCTATAATATTAGGCATGTGTTATACGTATAAACCTTTCTTTTCAATCTCTCTATCTATTAAAAAAAACTGCATCGAAACCTGTTGCGTAGTTTGAAAGATTTAAGCACACACAGGGAAATAGGGAAACAGAAAGCGACTTTGTTTTATACTATGAGAATAATACATAAATGAGGTATTTTTTGCATCTTACAGGACATGGACTATGGACGATCCGTATCGCGAATAATCAAATAAACACGCTGCTCTTCTCGTTCCTCTATTTTTAGAAAAAATATACTTGCACATATGTTACAAATTATAACAAATTAATGATAATAAGTTAATGACATAAAGATACAATGATGGCAGACGAGCAGTCGGGCCACCTGATGGGAAGTGGTCAACATCGCGCATAGACATTGGAAATTCTAGTGGTATCGCCATTGCGATGCCTACCGTGACACATAGGGTGTTAAGTCACGTTTACTCAGTAAATGCGTTGGCTACGGTGCCCTTCAAACCAGAATACAGCAGTGTTTTTACACTACCGCTTAGCGGCAGAAATAGGCACCCTGGTGGTACTCCACCCAGACGGCCTCCCATAAAAGGGGACCTACCACCGGTTCTATCTTTCACGGTTTCGGCAGCGTTTGCAATTTAACCACACGAGGTTGTGATTTTGAACGTCGAAATTTTCTCAATTTCTTTTATATCTATAATAACTGCTTATTAATAAAATTTGACCAAATAACAGCTATAATATTTATCATTTACAAGAATAAAAAAACGGTAGCGGAGCAACGAGGTAACATACATAAAAAACGCCTTTTGGGAAGTCGGTCAGTAAACAAATTGGCGGCAAAAGTTACTACCTCGTGTTAAATGGCTAACGCTGGCTAAATCTTCAGAGGTACACTCAAACAAACTTCCAAATAACTGTAATTCTTGAATTGACCTATAATACATGGTAAGAATAAGTCACACTATCGAATGTCTATTGTTAAACACTGCAAAGAAGCATTTTTATAGCTCATATGAAGTAATTTCTTAGTAATTAAAATGTCAGTAATTCAGTAAGCACACTTGTACAATATATTGATTCACAATATTAAGTGCGCGCAAAAATAAGAACTATTCTTAAGCCATTGTAACATACATCATTTCAATACAGGAATGAACGCATACTAACTCTTGCAGTAACTTGACTGCAAAGAACGACTAAACATTTTATAGAAAATTGTATTAAAAAAAATCCTGGAAAACGTTCAAAATTTAATTTTAATAAAATTTTAAGTTGTAAAGGAACGTGTGTGAGTAATTTAAATTTAAATCACTTTTTAACTTATTACCCTCTGGTAATGGCATGTTCGTTCCAGGTTTTACAATAATATGACCACGACTCTTGTACGTGGTACGTGTAATTCCTTTGCCGGTTCTTCTCAGGTCAGAGGCGTCGTTTTCCTTAACGTTGGTAACATTGTCGCCAGTCAAAATTATTACTCCTGTTTTAATAATGATATGATCACATTTGAATTTAAATGTGAGTTATTTCATGATTAAAATATTCGTACTCACCTACTCAAACTTTCTCATAAAATGCACTACAAACTTTACTGAATTCGTGTAGAATTCGTACATTTCGTAATTAAAATACACGTGGCAAAATCTTTTATGCAAACCTTGAATCGTACGGATTCATCGTACGTAAATGGTTGCGTAAAACGTGATGTTACATTTAAAAAATACCCTCGATGTAGTTTTACTACATTTTTTGAGAAAAGCTTAATGCCATAGACGAGGTTCACAAGTTGATTGATGAAGAAAACGAGGTAATCATTAATGACAACTTATGAAGTGACCAAAGGATTTGAAAACATTAAATTACTAAACTGAGATCGATCTCACTACATACTAAATAACTAGACCCTCGCTTCATCTTTGTTATCTGTTATGTACCTTTTTTATATTCGTTTTTTGCCCTTCCAGCGCTTGCCACCACGGCAAGTCATTCTTTTTATCTTAGCCTCTAGGCTGCCAACTACCCTGGCTCTTTTATCCGTGGGAAATACAAGCTAGGAGTACACTTAAGAAACCATAATCTTAGCCATCATCGGCGGTTGCTGTTCTCTTGCGCTAGACCTTATTAAGCACGGAAAGAGACAAAGATGAATTACAACATCACATCACACATCACATCAAATACAGCAGTCCAGCCATCTGATGGAACGTGGACAACGACGCCCATGGACATCGACAATACCAGGTGTGTCACCATCGCACTGCCTCGCTTAGCTTAAAGAGATAGACTAAAAGAATGTTCTACGTCTTTAAATTTTTCAAATTCAAATATGTTTTAAATAATATTTATTGGGCTATTTGATGTAAACCGTAAGAAAAAAAAAATAACATTACAAAACTAGAAATATATATAACATCATCGAGGTATCAGGTAAAATGTGATTTTTAGAGACAGTGACGTCATCCGGGCTGGCGTCACCCTCAAACTAGGTGTATCATAGAATTTTTAAAGATTTCTATAAAGTGAGCGCGTAGAGTTAGCATCTAAAAATCGATGCTACTTTCAACAAGGTAATTTTTTAAAAAATTGCCTTGCTCTAAAAGCTTAGTATAAAAAAATTATAATGCATGTATTTTTCTTTATTTCTCGCATTTTACTTTTTTTATGAGTGGAATTTTTACTTCTTTGAAATGACTTGTGACTTCACAATGAACCCAGCCCTTTTTATATCAAAGTAGTAGTGTTTGTGAATTCAAAGCACTTATTGTAACAATTATTAATTCTTTGAATAAACATCAATTCTTTGTTTAATTTGCTTGCAAAATTCCATTATCAAATTTTAAGAAAAAAGTATAGAAAATGACCAAATGATCATGAGATTATTTTATAACAGTATTTAATTACAAATCATCATTATCCTGTGTTAGTCCACTGCTGGACAGGGGCCTCCCTTAATGCACGCCTTCTACCTTAGGGGGTTTTAGGAAAGAACCCAAACACGCACCGTATCCCACCACGCTACTTACAAAGTAATTACAAGTAACTAAATATAATAAATTGCATCGCGTTTTATTAAGAAATAAATTAATATGTAATTTTTTAATTTTTTTTTATTTTGCGTTTTAACGGCTTTGAGGGTAATCTCAAATAAATTGATGGAACTAGTTTTAACTCGATACAAAACTGAATTCGAATCTATTGTCTATAATATTAACATCTTAATACAGAATAATAACAATATTTACATGTTAACAAATCAAATCCACTTATTTACGGATTTTTCGCGTTAAGTATATATATTTATATTCGACTTTTGCCAAAAACCAATTTATTCTGCCCGTGATTATGGATGCTGAAGAAAGTCCAAAACCTCTGGAATAAATTTATATAAGTAACGCTATAAATCGGTAAATTAGTGGATTTGATATGTATAATAATCGCGTTAATAAAAGAAATAATTATATCTTAACAAGTTAACACTATTTGATGATAACGTTAATATTTAATGTTAGTTTCGCCGACAAATATATAAAACCGGTATAGAGAACATTTTATAAATAATTTTCTCTTAGCATATGTGGAACAGTTTCAGTCCATTTAAGTTTATTGTGCTGCTTCGCAGTAAAACTTTATTATTTCTTAAAACTAAACCATTAAAACTTTCCGGTTGCGCGATATGAAATTGTCTTTAGCACTATTCGAACTGCATAACTTAATATATTCAAGTTTCCCTCGCATGGCATCTGTGGCGAAGACGGCGCTTGGCAGTTCTCCAGGTGAAAAGTTTTCTCGCAGATCCTCCTAAATGAAATGCTGTCTATACAATTAAACTCAAAATTATTTAGCAAGTCTTCTAATTCTCTTGCATTATATTCAAATAATATCACAAAGAGATTTGATTAATAATTTACTTTGGAACAAAAGCCTAAGAAAACGTTTTAACTTTTTGTAGAGTGTTCCTGATTAAATTTAAGAATCGAAAGCAATTGCGTTATCTAGTTATTGAGCTGAAGCTGAGGTGTAATTTGTTAACATTTAAGTTTATTATAAACATTTAACATACATCCGTAAATCTCATGAACAATACAGTTTTTCCGGATTTTACAATTAATTGAAGTTATACCCGGCATTTAAAACTTTTACCAGGGTCCATGGTCAAGCGTCCGACTGGGTCAGACTCAGTACTATTTCATCATCAGATAGTGCTATTAAACTGCTGGACATAGTCCTCCCCTAATGTACGACTTCTCTATTATGGGGTATGTTGTCCCGTATCCTCCACGCTGGGTTAATGCGGGTTAATGGTTATAATATTGAAACATATTTATACAGTAATATTCATTTATACAGTAATTCAGATAAAATTTAAATATTATCTAAATCTATTACTGTAAAAATATGATATCTATTAAGAACAGTAAAAAATAGTTAAAAAAAATTCTATCGCTTTAACAGATTAATATACAAGTATTCATAATATGCATAATAACTGTATGCTTTCAAGTACTTGATTTCTATCTCAGAACTAAATAACCGTCTATTTCTAGCGAGAACTAAATCATATATGTGCAGAGAAACTAAGTGAAGTCCAACTTCGCCCTTGTCATGCAGATACTACTGGGAACTTTGCTAGTGGGTCATTGCGAAATAATAACAAGACAAATTCAGGTGAAGTTTTGTCATATAACTGTGAACTAAACCTCCTGAGTCTATAATAGTGATTCCCGCTATTTATGTTACCAAATTTTATGCAGAAGAATGACATACGAATAGAGTACGAGAAGCTGCCTGTCGTGAGACATAGGGTGTTAAGTCTCGTTCACCCAGTAAATACGCTGGCTACGGTGCCCTTCAAACCGGAACACAGCAATGTTTTTAGACTACTGCTTTGCGGCAGAAATAGCCACCGCGGTGGTACCCATCCAAACGGTCTCCTATAAAAAGGGGACCTACCACCGGTGATAGTGGTGATAGGTGGATGTTTTTAGAGTTGGTTGGTCTCCTTTTTACACAAGGCAGTCGAGGGTGGTACCACCACAGTGCATAATTCTGCCGCAAAGCATTTTGGTAAAATGCTACGGCGTTTCGGTTTGAAAGTCACCGTAGCCAGCGTATTTACTGGGTAAAAGAGACGTAATATCCTATGCCACACGGTAGGCGGCGCATTGGTGATACCCTGATATTTTCAACGTTTATGGGTATTGGTGACCACTTAACAAGAGGTGGGCCGACTGTTCGTTTTTTAATGCAATAAAAAAATGTCTACCTTTAGATAAACTAGCTGTTGCGCGTGACTTCATCCGCGTGGTACCTTAAAAATAATTCTATTAGTTTTTTTTTATCGTAAATAACAAGTTGCCTCAGTTACTCCAAGTTACAGCAGCTATCTCTCAGTAAAAGTCCTGTGAAAATCAGACCAACCATTCCAGAGATTAGCCAGAAAAAACAGACAGACAGACAAACAAAAATATCACAATGTAATCAATTAAAAACCGTTACTATAATGCAACAAACAGACATTCCAATTTTATTCACTTGCAAAGGTGGCATAAATGTAGCCACAAATAAATTATTGCTTTATCATAATGATGGAGCTCAGTTCATACGTAAAGAAATGCTTTCGCATACCTGTCCTCCCACAAACCCGCATTGGACCAGCATGGTGGGATACGGTCCAAAACCACCAAATGCATAGGGTTGTGTTAGGGGAGGCCTATGTCCAGCAGTGGACTATTAAAGGGTGATGATGATACCTGTCCTCACGGGGGCAAAAACGGGTAAGGAATATCGGACTCGCACTGACTAAAAAAGCGTTGCTCAGCGCTTTCGTGCTTTTCTGCAACACTACCAGCGCTGGCCGCAGCCCCATCTCTGACCAGAGCCACACCTCAGGGTGCATCAGAACTAGCACGCCTGGGCAGCAGACTCCATTCAATGTGTTACCCAGGGTTGTTGTTTATATAATTATCGTTTGTCTACTTTTTTTTAATATAATGAAATTATTACACTTTCTAGAATAAAAACATAAATGCAACTAGAAATAAAGACAACCAGAGTTATATTATTTCCCTCTATTTAATTCGGGCTGTAGCGAGCGGGCCATGGGGACCGCTTTCTGAAAGTTTTCAATATAACTTTCTCTGTTACTACATCGCTAGAAAACAACTTTTGCATTTCGAAAGAATTATAGTATACTATTTACGTCATCTGATGAGTGAAGAACCCTTTGAGGATATGAATGTTTTCAGACGATTCGTATAAAAAATATTATATCATTACATATCTTATCATTACCAATTACTTCTAAAAAAACAATTACTCTCTATTTAAGGGAAAAATTAATCTTTTATTCATTAACCTTTTAATCTGTCCCCAATCAATCTATTAATCCTTTTTTTATCTTCCTTCACTTCACTTCAGATGAAGGTCACGCTTACTATAAGTCTGGGCGCGAACTTCATCTCGACCCCTTTATAGGCAACAAACTCCCCCGAATCTATACCTAAACCAGGGGGCATAGACAATAGTAGATCTTTTTTATATCAGGACCAAGACCGTCTCAATCGGACTGTGGACTCAATGCTAAGCTCCACCGCTACCCCCATTTCGATCGTGAATACCTCACTTTCCCAAGAAAACAGAAACAATATTAACTTCTTGTACAAGCTTAACTTCCTGTATTAACTTCTTATATCGCTACAAAAAAAAAGCTAAAACCACAGTTTATCAAATATACTTTTGTCGTCAAAATATCAAGCGCGAGATTTAATGCAACCATTTAATGTCCGCATCAAAAACGAAGACGCGGCAACAACGAAAAGGCGTATTCGGTAGATATTTTCACACACGGTCGGCATGATGTGCCTTTTTTTTGTGTACTTGCACTGAAGTGCTCCGAGAATGATACATTGCGTACAGCTGTGAATTTGAATGTAACTGTTGCGGTTAAAAGACTTACAAATGGATAGTAAAAAAGGTTAGTCTTTGGAGTAAATGATAATATTTTATTTAACCGAGGCATATATATTTTGTTATATATCCGTTATAGCTTTTTATATTAAATATCATTAGTTATTCCAGAGCCAAATAAGTCTTGGAAATTATTTAAACAATATGTAGCAAGGATACGGTGCTAGTCAATTGTCGCTTTGAAATTGAAATCTAGACGATAGATCTGTACTGAAGGGACTGCACATTTTGTTACATTATAAAGAGAAATCTTTAAACGTATAGAATCAGAAGAAACCTAAACCAAATAAGGTCAAGTGATTTTGGTGCTTTAGGGTTAGGGGTGTTTGCCGTTAAATTCGTGACATTCCATAGAGTTTACTCTGTATAATGTTCAGGTTAATCGACATAACTCTATCAGTCAGTCATCATTAATTTTATATCAGGTAATTAGTTTTTTTTTTAGATATTAAGGAGTCAACGAACTTTCGTGACCCTCACTGATTCGTGGAAGACGAAGCTCGATCTGTCCTCGTCTCCGATGCACGTTGCAACCAGATGTCACTTACGATTTGGGAATATGTCACCGAATGACGAATACTTTTATTTTCGGTCGATTTCCCGACCTGACTTTTTTGAGACTTGAAATGAAGTGATTTCTTATGATATATAGCAGGTTAAATGAACTTAGTTTCTTCTGATGGTGCCTCTCTATTACTAGAGGTTGGCCGTCAGTTCTGCCAATTTCGTCTTATTTTGCGCTAAACGGAAGAGTTCCCCTGCCCTTGCGATTCCTTCTTTAATAACATTGGGAAGTTTACCATCCTGATATAAGCTTCGCGCGTTACATGTTCTTATCCTCAAAATTTTTCGCCCGGGGATTTTTAAAACCCCTGACCCATTTAAGGGTCGCCGGGAACTCGCGGCCATGGCTTTATTCGACTTTTCCATTACTGACAACTAGGGTATTATATTTAAACCCTAAGGCTGCTGATACCTCTTCCGACTGGTTGGCCAGATAGGGATGAATGGATATACCGCCATTAGTTCGGTCGCCAGGGCCTCGTCCGTTGTCTAGCAGGGAGTACCCCGTGCAGGTGAGGTTGACATTTGGGTCGGTTTAGCTGTTAGTGCCGTTCTCCCCTTACTCCCAGTTAGTTTACTTACTTAGTTTAAGAATACAAAATTTATGTTTAATGCATGTGATAATGATTTTTATAATATAAATATGGTATAATCTTTTCGAAATGTTCACAAAGATGAAAGAACATCTTTTATCTTTATGAACATTTCAAAAATAAATAATTTTATTACCTTAGATGCTTAACATTGCTTCGTGATGCATAGTTTTTCTAGTAAGCATTTTCCTATATTAAATTACTTTTCTTTATTTTATTACCTATACAAACCAGCTCCGATGATCTTCCTAATTGTGTACGAATCACAATATCAATCCTTAGCTAACACTTACGCCAAATGCTATCACTGTAGCGTTACTAGGAATGTAAATATTCTTTCATCGGTGGACAAATGACTTTCGGCGTATTTACACGAACAGTAGAGATATTTATTTTGATTGTATCAGATATGGTACAATATGCAATGTTGGGTTAAAATAGTTATTCGATTGTGAGCAACACGCCGTCCTTCAAGTCGTCGACCTAGCAAATATGCAGCGTTAAGTACGCTGCTAAAAATACAAGGCCCCCAACCCTGATCTCGTTCGCTTTGACATCCCGTCTTCGGAGAAAGCGGGATTTACACTTCCACGGATAAAGATGAATGAATAACTGTCATAAATATATTCACATGATGGGAAAACTAATTCGTTTAAGTAAGGAGGGACTGTAAGCTTTATTCCTGGATTTAGTTTCCCGTAGTCTACAGCCAAATCGGAAATCAAATCTACACGACCCAGTAAAAGAGTAAGATCGACTACCACTTAGTAAATACAATAGAAAATATACTATATAAAAATAAGAAACTTTACAAATAAAGAGTATTCCTCTTATTGCTTAAAAAATATATTTTCGTGTTTTTAAATTTTTGAAAATATCTGTCAATTTTAAAATTAAATACATTTTGAGTTTTAAACATAAAATGAGGGGACTTATTCTGGAAAGTTTTTGCAAAATTAGAGCATTCGTTGACTGATGATTCAACTGTACATAAGAACTTTTTAGTGGCTAAGCTTATACAAACCATCATAGTAAACAGTAGATGTTTACAACTTTTATACTTCACAGAACTTCAATTATTTCTGGTTAAGTAAAATCTAAATCAAGGTGACACCACACTACAATTCAATTACTCGCAATACTCTCTTCAAAACTCATTTCTCGAGGCAACTTTGCGATAATACTCAAACTCATACTATACCATGGATAAGACCGTATGTAAGCTACAAAATGTAATGTGAAAAATCTTTTTAGGCGTACCATGTATTGTAGTCTATTCTGTTTACTATGATGAAAAACTCAAAAAAAATACTAAATTAAGTGAATGATAGCACAGAGAAATGATAGGTGGTGGGTCTCCCTTTTACAGAGGACAGTTTTTGGATGAGATGAATAGACACTAATATTTTCCGGTTTTAAGGGCGTGGACAGCGTAATTTCCGGATAAATGACGTAACATTATATGTCACATGAAGAGCGGATACATGACCCCCTCTTTCTTTGCATCCTCATACTTAATTATAAAGACAAATTACTCAGTTCAAATTATTGACGTGGCTTACTGTGTTCATGTCCAATATTAAAATAAAATTGAATACAAATTAATACAATTCAGATGTTATTATACATGTATCATAGTTCTAGCAGCACTATCCATAAACTACCTATTTAAACACACATATGTATCTATTGCACATAAATAAGAGCAATCAGGCCTTACCTACTGGCAATTCGCATCAAGGGAGCTGCGAGCTATTTTAGTGTTATTCAGGGCATATATTAAGTTTATCGGAGTAAAGTGCGCGTTGAAATATATCAGCCGGTATGTTGCCAAATTTATAGTATCTTATTCCACCTTAATATTGCATGGAAAAAGTATGCAATACATACTTAGTGCTGCCTACGAAATTCTATGCTTGTTTTTTTTTAATTGTCGTAATATATATCGGAGTAAGAGTCTCCTTAGTATTTTTAAAAATTGTGACATGCGCATTGTAGTCGTCACTTTTGTTTGCTTCTAGAATATTCGATCTAGTTCTTGCAAGAAAAGTAAAATAGGAAAGCTCATATATTCAACTCAATTTGTCTTGTCAAGTTTAGGAGGCCTCAACTCTTCCCGAATTTATTCAAGGAGAACCCTGGAAGGTTTCTCCGCATATGAACTATTCTTCCACTTTCTAAATTAATTTAATTTAGAAACGTGACATTCAAATACTATTCCACTCAAATATTTTATATTTTAAATATATATAATAACAGTTAGTCTAAATTACTACCTGATACATTAGCTATCTTCCAGTGAAGCCCTGTCAAAATCAGATCAGCCATTCAGAGAGTTAGCATGAACAAACAGACACAAAGGCAGAGAAAGTATGAGTAATCATAGTCTAAAATGTTTTTTAATGGTAGCAAACAGACACTATTTAGTTGAGAGAGATGCAATTTACAATTTGACAGAGTTTCAATTTAGATATATTGCACAATAGAAACTCTAACGACATTTAGTTTATGGCCTAGCAAAAGTTTCCGTAGCGTCGTAATTTGTCATATTTTATGGGGACCCATAAAATGTTTCTAATTGTCTCTTTCTGTTTTATCTTTGTTGTTAACCTCAGAACCCTGTAATATCAGCCTTCCTTAAATATTGCAGTTACAACTGAGACAGTTAAAATTGTATTTAGAAATAAATTCTTTATCATTATTTTGCTCATTGACGTTGGTGAACCAGTGGTAAATTTTTGACGTTCATATGTGCTCAGTTGAGCCTAATTTAAATAAATAAATGTGACTTTGACTTTCAAAAAGTCGTGCTAAAGGAACTTCTGCTGTAAATTTCGTTCGTACCAAACTCAAAGGGTTTCTGATAACAAGATTTTTAATAAGTAAAAATAACAAAGGCATTCTTAATATTTTCACTTTTATTCCCGTCCCAGTCAATTCTTCTTAATATTATAATACTAATGCTGGCGACGTTAATAAAAAAGTTTCATAGTTAACATAATTGCCCCAAACTGCAGCAAAAAGAAAAAAAAATGTAAATCACATTACGTTAATAAGAAAAAATTAATTGATGGTTTATATTCAAAGTTTATATATTTTTAGCAATGTCAAATAGAATTCCAAAATTAAAAGGATTGCAATTGTTTATCCCACTTCGGATTGTAGCAATCTCAAAGAGAATTCCAAAAAGTAAAAATGATGACGATAACTGAACGTCTCTTATACTAAAAGAACATTGAAATGGCTCACGTGACCCCGGCAACAGCCACGATGTCTCTTACGGACGAGTAGATGTATAACACCACTCAACACACTAACACTTCCACAGATGCACAACACACACATTACACAAGAGCAGAGTTCCGTTCCGGGTAGCGGCTTATACGACACTCCATTTCATATATTTCAGACCCGTCTTTTATACACGACTTCGGACATAACGTCAATATCGAGACTTCTTTTCTCTAAGTAGCCACATCAGAAATAATATTCCTACAATATAATATAATTTAATTGATATATAATTTAACTGCCTCCGTAGCCTAGTGGTATGGGCGTGTGCTTCAGAAACCGGAGGTCGTGGGTTCGAATCCTGCGGGGACGCAACAAATTTTCATTGTTGTTTCCTAGTTGGTTAGGGCAATTTGGGCCGATCACCCAATTGTCTGAAAAGTAAGATGATCCATGCGTCGGATGGGCATGTAAAAAAGTCGGTCCACCCACCAACCTGCATTGGACCAGCGTGGTGGGATAGGGTCCAAACCCCCTAATGGATAGGGGTGTATTAGGGGAGGCCTATGTCCAGCAGTGGACTAACAAAGGCTGATGATGTGATGATGTGATGTGTGATATATAATTTTAGTTCAAGGCCTTAAAGATCGCAATGCATCTTAATGCATGAAATAATAAATTCCTTCACGTTAGCTTCATAAGTTTAACCATCAGCTAAACATTTTTCCACAATTTCTTAATACTGCAAAGATCATGAATGGAGCCAATCTTCTATCGCTTGTATTGGATCTGATATTACCAGGGCAGATTTATTTCTCAATATTGTACAGGAAGGGCGTTTTAATGGAACCCCAATTCTCGTCAAGTGCAACGAATTACACGGTTAAGGGGTGCGAAGCGGGATTCCGAAGTATACGCCAGTCGGGTACCGTGTCAACTTTACCGTTGACCGATTTGATTCGATCGCTTTCGTATCAAATCGATGTTTTACGAGTTGAAGGCCGTTACAACTTTTTTGCTCGATCACGGTCAAATAAAACATCTGTTACTCAATGCACGTGAAAGTTTTATTGTTAAACATAAATCTAGTATCATAAAATCCCGAATAATATTGTTACCAAGTTTAGTAATAAAATTGGAATAAATTGCTATGTGTGTTAGTTAAGAGGAAAATGTATTCAATTTAGTTTCATTGGCCAGATTATACCTTGGTATGGTGCCAGTAGTGTACCCTAGGCACCAATTGATGTACGCCGTGACCAATACCTCAGAAAACACCGGTTGGCAGCAAATAGACACTTTTTGTGTTTTTCGAATAGTAAAGGGCATACTTGAGAATTAAGAAAGGACTTTTTGAATAATAACCTGTCAGTTAACCGTGCAGGTGACTGTGGCAACCATGTCATAATTGTCGGTGCCATTAAATCATATAGAAGTACATTGGTCTTGTTAGAATAATGTGGGCACCTACTGCATTGCAAACGATTCTTTTATCTTCACATTTATACAATGAGCCCTAATGAGCAGGATCGTAGCTCACTCTTCAATTTCTGTAGCGATCTTGACCATAGAGCAAGTAATTTCACAGCGACAACACTAATATTTTCTTTTGCTAAAAAGTCGTACCTTAAGTAACCCCGTAGCCTAACTGCCTCCGTAGCCTAGTGGTATGGGTGTATACTTTAGAAACCGGAAGTCGTGGGTTCGAACCCTGCGGGGACTCAACAAATTTTCATTGTTGTTTCCTAGTTGTTTAGGGCAATTTGGGCTGATCACCCAACTGTCTGAAAAGTAAGATGATCCATGCGTCGGATGGGCATGTAAAAAGTCGGTCCACCCACCAACCCGCATTGGACCAGCGTGGTAGGATGTAGTCCAAAGCCCCTTAATGGATAGGCGTGTATTAGGGGAGGCCTATGTCCAGCGAGTGGACTAACAAAGCTAATGATGACGGATAACCGCCATTTGATTACTGTTGTATGTATACAACCAAGACAAGAAAAATCAAAAAGGAATCAGCAAGCCCCTCAGTTCAAGACAAATTGACCTGGAGACTACAGAATTTTTCCCTTTAATAGAAACGTGAGGACTCTCCAGACAAACTTAGACCACTGACATGTAGTAAAGTAGTGGTAAATCGCTTTAGCTGTGGTAGCAGAGATTTGTTAAACTCAACAGCATAACATAACATAGTTAGATTAGGTGGAATTTTGTATCCGTAGATATAGATCTACGGACTACTTAAACTATATAGGTATTTCAACTGGACTCTCAGAAAAAGGCTAGCCATAGCCGATGAGGTGACTAGGGCGTACGAGTCTTAAAGGTGGGCCACCGAAACTCTACATTGATACAGGTTGTTAAGTCTTACTTCTATTGCGAACTACTTAAAAGTCAAAATATACATGAAAACGACTATATAAGTCTTCTGGGTGCACTTATAACCGTGGTCTCTCCACTCACGAAGACATTTTTAGTAAATTTTGGATAGCGTAGTGGATGTTTTACTTTTTCCCGTAAAAAAAAACATAATTGACACAGTCACCTATAATTCATCCAGGTAATATTTAATGTCCTGGAAGATTATTGACGATTAAATATATCAAACCATCAGACTCCTTAAAAGCCGTAACACAGATTCACTAATCCATCTGGATATTGACTCTTACCATTGGACTAATGAAGAAGATAAGGCATGAATAGTAAAAGCAGACAATCCACAAATCATGTGTGGTATTGCACTATTGAAATTGTAAATGATTTAAATTTACTTTTCTAGCATTCAGTTCAAAAAGCTTTCATCTATCATCGGGTATCACCTTACCTCAGACGAATTATGGGAGCCTATTTATCTGGCAGGTATAACCAGTACATACGTTGGAATGTAAATCATCAAAGACAGATGTATTGACCGAGTTCCATACGGGTCTTTGGTGATACCCTTTACTGAGGAGCTTTGCTTATGCTATGGTTCTATGAATCACACTTCCCATTAGAGTAAGTGTTGTTTGCTACACAGGTGAAACGCTGATATTGGGCCATGAAGACAGTTTTGAGAACACATGTCGTCTTGCTAACCTCGAGATTGAATGAATCGTATTAAATAAATTCACGAGTTAAGTAGTCATATTACGGGACCTGAGACCGAGATTCTTTGGTTCTTTAAGAAGGCCAGAGAAAAAAACCGCCGCAAGTGAAGAATCTGAAATTAAATACCTTATCCTTACATTAGCGAGCTGGTGAATTCTTGCAAAACATTAAGCCCATCTTAATCTCGGAATTTATAGAAAACATACACGCGCCTTCGTTTTCAAGGAATTTATAGCACACCCTTGAATTTAAGATATGTGCAAAAACAAGAGCAGATACTAGTCATGAACTGTCAGTAACGACTGCAAAAAGCTTTGA
This sequence comes from Lamproptera curius, assembly GCA_029286875.1. Lineage (NCBI taxonomy): Eukaryota > Metazoa > Arthropoda > Insecta > Lepidoptera > Papilionidae > Lamproptera > Lamproptera curius. Next base: position 2,258,449 of record JAGSMT010000023.1, read on the forward strand.
GCTCCCATTAACGAATTACAAGTACGCTCTTGCCAAACTTTGAACGGTCGCTTCAAGGACCCAAGTACTTTGTTCAACACGGCATGGATGCTTTTGCGATATTCTTTTTCGAATTAGGGTTAAATAGGCAATTTAATGTCATCATTGTTTAACCATTCTGGATTCAGCGCACATTCACTCTTGATGAGTGCCCTACTTGGGATGCTTAACGATGGATTTTGTGAACCGAAAATGGCCATGATCTCCTTTAAAGAATTAAAGGCAGCACCAGCAGAAAAAATATCATGGATGACTTTTAAACGTTGTGTAAACCTTTGTGATCCAAAACAAGAGCATCAAGAAAAACATGCAAAAACCAGCCCGTATACGGATCCGACTTGGCCACATCAGAGCAGCAATCCAATAGTCCTGTAGTTTCTGGGTTTTATATTACCGTATAACATGCCTGTCGTAAAATACTAGCGCCATTGCTTATGTCTCGGGACAGATAAAATACCGCGAGGTTTAATTTTAGGAGTAATAATTTGAGAAATAAGCGCGTATAGAAACGCACCGATGAGTTTCGCAGAAAATTTTGAGGCCTCTTTAATATATGGATGACAGGTGCTGGGGATAGTTTGACAAATAAAAGCCTCATATAATCCTTAAAAATAGGTACCTTTTTAAAGATGACACCCTTCGATTAAAAAAGTCAGCTTTCAGTTAAACTAGCGAATTGTTAGTTTCAAGCACGAATTGGTTAATATTATATTGGTTACAAATCGGTCTTATACGAATGATTGCTAAACATAACTTAAGTTATCTAAATATGGAGGTTAGGCTTGGATTGACGCCAATCTTCAGTTATTTTAATGTCTAAGCTCTATCATACGATATGCTTACACAATCCTTTCCAGAGAAAACATCTGGAGTTTTGTTTATGGCGTGTTTTAAGCTATAATATTAGTATATTCTTAGACAAACGTTGTGAGTTTAGACAGTTGAGTTATTATTATCGTGGTTATATTTAATTCTATAAAAAAAACTACTTAAGTGTGATGTTTACACGATATTGATTGAAAATATACTCATAGGAACCGTGTCATGAGTATCCATTAGTCTGTGCGCCGCCATTTCAAATCTAAGCATAGAATATTACGTCTAATCACACTTAGCTAGTGTAATAACTATCTAGACGTGGTGTTAAGACGCTGGTCTTCAAACCGAATAAAAGATATTTTATTACACTATTTCTTTGTAGGGGATTTGTACTTATAGGAAATACAATGGTACTCCTAGTCAGTGTACTGAAAATTCTATATTTTTAGCAATCGCTTTAATTAACATGATTTGAATAGGATCCATTTCTTAAATACGTAAATTGTCTAATGTAACGTAAATTAGCTTCTATAGTTGAAGCTATATTCTGTGTAGATCTAGTATCATCATTCATCATCATTAACATCCTCTGTCCGACTGCTTCTGGACGCACGCCTTTTTCAACGAACGCCAAGATAGACGATTTCGTGCTACTCACTGTAGGTGCAACTACACGGAGATCAGCATCCCACCTGGTCGATGGTTGACAAACGCTCCGTCTTCCCAAAAGCGGCCTCTACTCGAGAACCTTATTGTGCAAAAAATCATCCGTTCTTCTGACTAGGTAAGATAAATTTGTAACAAAGTTTTTGAAAAAGAATTTCCGAGCATGGCGCGCTTTATTATATATTCCCGTTGAGCTACGGAAAATTTGTGGACCAATCCTATAGTCAGGGGCAACGTTTCGATTCCGTACGTCATCACAGGGTACACATTGCTTGAAGACCCTTGTTTTCAAACCCTGCGGTATCGACGACATGTGAATTTGGTTTAGCTTCCTAAATGCTGCCTAGCCTAACTTTATCCTCATATTGAATTCCATTTCGTAACTGTCTTTCTAATTGCAATATGTGCCAATTGTAATAATGAAAAGTTTTGGGGAAAGAACATCCCCCTGTTGTATCATAGGAGTATTTACTATACTCATTAGTAAATATCCAAAAAACTAGCTTACTGCTTTATACATATATTTTCTTTATGTCACCTTACCTTGTTCACTTTACACAATTGCGAACTTTTTATAAGAGCTGATTAAAATTCGAAATGGTCGTGTTTCTATAAGAAATTCTTCTGTCTGTTAGACAATTGTATTGATAATTTACCACATTTTATGTGAAGATACAGATAGACACAGGTTCATATTTCACATGTAATTGTTATGTCGTTAAAATTGTTATATTTTTAAAGCAGTTCTCTAATTTCCTAACAAGTAATAATTTAATAAATCCTCTTCAATCTGGATTTAGACCTGGTCATAGCTCTACTACCCGCACTCCTCAAAGTGACTGGCGACATTAGAGCAGGAATGGAAAATACCAAAGTCACAGTCTTGGTCTTAATCGATTTTTCCAACGCTTTTAATGCCGTCAGTCATGATATTCTTCTCGCCATTCTCTCGTACTTAATGGTTTCCGACAAGGCACTTGGTTGGTTCATCTCCTATCTTCGAGGATGCCAACAGTCAATTATTCATAGCGAAAATTGTTCCAATTGGCTGGATCTTTCGTGCGGCATACTTCAAGGTGGTATAACTCACCTATTCCGTTTTCTGTGAATGTCAAAGACCCAGGCTTCCTCATTGACTCAACACTTAGTTGGAGTAACCAACTAACAAGTGTCTGTCAAAAAGCAACCAATGTTTATTTTTCAAAGGTTTAAAAAATTTTTTCCTCTCAAAACCTCGTGCAGTCCTTAATTTACCCCTTAATCGACTATGGTGACGTGTGCTACTTTGACCTGAATGCAGATCAACTCAATAAACTCGACCGGCTAATGAATAACTGCATCCGATTCGTTTTCAATCTCCGAAAGTATGACCATGTTTCGTCATACCGTTTAAAACTGCAGTAGTTGCCTATTCGTCAAAGACGATCGCTCAGGGCATTAACTACTCTTTTTTCTCTACTATATCCTCCTTTTTCGCCAACACATTTGTCTTCGCATTTCCAATATCTTAGCTCTGTCAGCGATAAAAATCTCCGTTCTACGTTTAATCGTCGTCTCCTATGTCCCACTCAACGTACCGACTTTATTCACAAATCTTTTTTATTCTATTCATACTTCTTTGGAATGAGCTACCCACAGAGATCAGGATGGCTAAGAATTATTTGGATTTTAAACGAAAGACCCGCATACATCTGTCAAAAATAGTGTCAGACTCCTTAAGTTAAATTATCTGTTAATTATAGGACTTATATTTGTATGTATATATGTATGTATATTTGTATCATTATATGTATTGTATGTACCTATATGTGTATGATTTTTTTTTGCTAGTGCACCTACCACAATATCTCTTTACCACCCTAAGGTTAGCTGGTAGATAATGCCTAAGGCATTAAGCTCGCCTTTGCATAATTGTATCTGTGCAAGAAGTTTAAATAAATAAATAAATAAAATGCTCCCAACCTTATGAAAGACCTCCTGAATACCACATCTAACCTTAATAAAAATTGCTTTAGAAGAAAATTTGTTACAACTAGGACTTTCTTCAATATTTTTTGGGACTTAAAAGCAAATAAAAAAAAAAAAAGCTCCCGTCACTCGTTGCAAGAATCTAAACACATAATTTCATCGACGTCGGTTTAATGGTTTAGATAGTAAAGACCGACAAAGAAACAGACAGACGGTTAGACAGACAGAGTAACCGTCGCTATCTATAATATTAGTAATGATGATCATTCGTTACGTACAGTATCAGAAGAAAATTCAAGTCGTACAGTAATTTTGTTCAAGCGCTCAAAATAGCAAATTTTAGTGAGCCGCCTTTATGTCAATATGGTAATAAGAGGTCTAAGGCTCAAATCCGTTTTTCCGTACAAAGTTTCATTTTAATTAAACCCTCATTTGAGCCCTTTAGGCGACCCCATGAGCTTCAACTTTTTCACTCGCGTTCGACCATTTTTTTGATCTTGACTTTTATATAACAGATTTAAATTGAGCCCTATCCTTTTTGTAGATTAAACAGTAAACTTTCTGAAATCATGCGGATTTTGTTACTTTGATCAATCAACGAATAACATTAACATTTTCCAAAATGTCTCATGTTTCTTGTTAGACAACCAAAGAAATATTTTGTTGAATAGTAATTTAGTCTAACTGTGGCAGAACTGGCTAGCAGTCTCATTAAGTGTTTCATAAATCAAGTAGTGATTTGAATTATTTTTTCTCATATCATCTATCAGATTCTCAGAAAAATGAAAATATGTGAGCAAGGTCCATGCCGCGTATACGCGATACTTTACCATTGCATAAAGTATTTTATAGAGAGTAACTTTATCTGTACAAGGTCAAACAAGTGATACTAGGAATTTGCGCAATTTTTATATTTTCGTTGCTCGTTGGTGTGCAATGGGTGTAAAAATTTCACAGATTATACTAATCCGCCGTAGAAAAAATAACTAGTAAAGGATTCAATAAAATGATTTTTACGTCGTCGTACCTCATACTTCATCAGCCTGTGATAGTCCATTGCTGGACATAGGCCTCCGCTACTACTCCTCTATCCATTAGGGGGTTTCGAACCGTATCCCACCACGCTGGTCCAATGCGGGTGGGATACGTCCAATGAGTAAAAAGTACGTGTAAAAGTCGGTCCACCCACTAGGTGGATAGACTTTTTACATGCCTATCCGACGCATGGATTATCTTATTTTTTAAACAATTGGGTGATCTTTCTAAATTGCCTAACGAACTAGGAAACAACAATAAAAATTGTTGAGTCCCCGCAAGATTCAAACTCACGAACTCCGGTTTCTAAAGCACACGCCCACACCACTAGACTACAGAGGCTTAGCTTATAATCAAATTATTTTTGATTAATTAATATTTATTTCATTTTTCTACACTCCGGATATTTTAATGAAATGCATATTTATTTATAGAAATGCATATATACATAGTTAAAAAAAATTATATCAAGGTGACAATTCAATAGCATATTACAAAAGTATAATAGCAATTGATTTACTTGCTTGCTCTTCAACGAGCAACCCTCAAAATATTTGTAACTAGAGCGATTTTTCTAAACGTCGAAACGATTATGGGCTTCTTAATTGAGAAAATACATTTAAGGTCTCGTTTGCAAAAATATATTTATTTAAGGTCCATTTAATTTATTATAATAACAACGTTTATTGGCACTTTGTAGTTAATTTTATAGTCCTATGAAAATTTTAGTTATCAAATCATTTCCTTGGCGAATAGCGCACTTCCCTCATTTTTTTTAATACTGCAGGAAACGTTGTGTGGACGTCACGTAATTCATTTCCAGTTTCAGGCGACCGAGAATCTGCATGTCTGCTGCAGAATTCAAATGTTGCAATTGGCACACATATGTCCTCTATATTCTTCATTACATAAAACGTTTTGTTTTTTGTTCATGTGGATGTATATTTATTGACTGTGTAGACGTCAACAGAAAATAGAGAACACTTAAGAATGGTGTGTAGTGTGAACTCCTCTGTGGCGTAGACGTTTCGGACTCTTTCCAGCATCTATGAGTTTGATCATGATTAGTCTGGCCGTGATCATGGATGCTATAAAAAATCTGAATCGTCAGGAATAAATATAAAGAGTTTACACGTGAAATCCTTCAAAAATGGATTTGATATAATTCAGTCTATGTCTCTCTGACTTGTATTATGACACACAGTAAAGTTGTTTTAATAAAGCTTTAAGTTTATTGTATTACTCAAAGCTAATCAGACAAAAGTCCATGTCGCCCTAAAAAGTTCTAATTATGCCCTTATTTTAACCCTTTTGGCGACTTTCTCGCACGAACTTTTTAGCTCTTGCTAAACCTTTTTTATCTCGACTTTTTATAACAGATTTTAAAACAGCTTTTGAGTTATCTATCTTACGGTAAGTTTTCTCATACTACGTAAATATTATAATTACTAAGCAAATTTCTACAGTTACCAATAAACAACTGCCTCCGTGGCCTAGTGATAAGGGCGTATGCTTTAGAAACCGGAGACACGAGGTCGTGGGTACGAATACTGCGTGGACTCAACAAATTTTCATTGTTGTTTCCAAGTTGGTTAAGGCAATTTGAGCTGATCACCCAATTGTCTGAAAAGTAAAATTATTCATGCGTCGGTCCACCAATCAACTCGCATTAGACCAGCGTGGTGGGATATGGTCCACGACATAATGAAGAAGGCGTGCATTAGGGGAGGCCTATGTCCAGCAGTGGACTAACACAGGCTGATGACGATGATGATGATCACCTATAAACAAATGAATCATTAATTAACTACGAAAGATGGATCACGGAGAGGACAGGCTTTAATAAATTCTAGATTTATTAAAGTCAACATTATTTTATACGATATACATATGCGTCTTATTTTTACAGAAAAACAATTTATTATGCGCTCCTTTTTTAACTTTTGATAGCGATTAAATGTAAATTCGGGTAATTTTATTATCTAATTAATCTGTAATCCGCGAAGCGAAATGAACAAAATTTAATTAGTAAAATCCTTTTGCTGCGTTAAGGGATTTTAAGGAAAGTTCATTGGAATTAGGGGTACACAGAAACAGCAACTTAAACAATCTCAAATTTCTACTGCGGATAAGCAAATCTTTATGATTGCAAATTTAAAAAGTAATAATAAATTTTTGATAAAGCATTTTTTATCAGACTTCCATATAAACAAAATAAAATGTTAAAATACAATTACGTAACTGTTTTGTTACTAAGTTTTGACTACATATAAGGTCCTGCTAGTCAACTCCGACTACGGCGGCCGATCTATATTAGAGATCAGCCAACTGCGCACAATATAATATAGTGCCCAAGTGTATGCGCAAACACAGGTATATTCCCTATTCCTTTATTCGTTCAAAATCGGATGGGACGGATAACCGACCCGTCCAGAGAGAGACAAGGCGCAGGACCGACTTTTGCCATTCGCATGCGACTCACGGATCATCTAACTTTACAGACAATCAGGTGAACAGCCCGCACTGCCCTTATCAACTAGAAAACAACTTAGTTGAGTCCCTGCAGATTCATATTAGGTAGCGACCAAGGAACTGGTAAAAATATTAAGCTGTAAAACAATATATCGCAGACATTATAAATCATCAATTATTTATTCATCATTGTGACCATGATGGCATTGCGAAAATGGTCATCATTAAAATTAATATTTTCTGCTAATGTACAAAAAAGAAAAAATTTCGACGTTGAATCATACGCAAGGGATTAACTTTTGTAACTTTGTTACATAGCATCGCCGGCTAGCGATATTTTTTTTTGATTGCCTACGCAGGCAGACGAGCAGTCGGGCCACCTAATGGAAAATGGTCACCGATGCCCATAGACATTGGCAATACTAATAGTATCACCAACGCGCTGCCTACCGTGAGACGGTGTTTCCTCAATAAATACGCTGCCTACGGTGCCCTTCAAACCGAAACACAGCAAGATTTTCACACTACTGCTTTGCGGCAGAAATAGGCAACGGGGTAGTACCTACCCAGACGGTCCCCAGAAAAAAGAGACCTACCATTAGTACAGATATGAAATGTTTTTGTTAATATTTTATTTATACTTTGCCCTGTAAAGTAGTTTCGCAAGGAACAAAAATGAAAAGAACAACAGATTTATGAAGTTATTCGAAAATATTAATAACGCAGAAGTTTTCTATTGTTTTTGCGCAAATAAAATACTTTTACGTTATAGCCATGTATTTAACATGACGGTGCCTTGCAGACTTTTTCAACGAATAGACGGAATGATCTAATTTTGCAATATATGTGGTGTTGGCTGGAAATGATAAAACCAAAACCATGTCGGTTGTTAAAGTCACCGGAGAAGCATTATATTGATGCGGTTACCCCGAAAATAATATCTATTTTGGGAGAAAGTTTACCGCAAGTTGTTGGTATTTTCAAATCGACCATTTCTATATTTATTCAGTTATAGCATATGTATTCGATTTATGCTTGCATATTTACTTAATCAAAAAAAGCCACAAGTTCAAGTCTTAAAAGAAGTCTTCTTAATTTGGAATATTAAAAAAAAATGATATAAATAACGCTTAAAATTTGCTCAACTTGGTATTAGATTCAGTGTTACTTTTACATTAACAGTGTTAAGGCCCTTTCTACTTTAGGAGTTTAGTAAGCATACCTTATATTATTTTGGTAGATAGTGGTGCCTTTATATTTCTGCCGCAAATCAGTAGTGTGAAATCGCTACTGTGTTCAAGTTTGAAGAGCACACTAGCCAGCATATAAACTGGGTAAACGAGACTTAACATCTTATGTCTCACGGTAGGCAGCGCGTTGATGGTACCACTGGTATTGCCGGTATCCAAGTGTGTCGGTGAACACTTTCCATCAGGTGGTCCGACTGCTCATCTGCCTGCGTATCCAATAAAATAAATATTTTAAATATCTAGCACGAGCAAAGAGGGGTTATGTCATACTTACCAAATTCATACTTACCAAAATCTCCTTCTTCCTTCTTATCGCCCATATTTTTTTACAGGCTCTACCTACTCCTGCTGCCAAAGCAACTTCTTGGGCCTATAAACAATTTAACTTCGCGGAATCTGGGAACTAGCGTGCCCTAAGCGGGCCTTGTACCCTATTTTAATTATATTGTGCTTGCAGTTTAACGAGCCATAATTACAGATTGTACAATATAGATTCCATGTTTTACAATAACAGCGTAGTGAAATTTTAGAAATTATTGAACAGATTTTATTGTTTCGCATAAAAGTACATCCAATCGCAAGGAGCGGAAGTAATTTAAGGTTGTGAAAACGTTTCCTGGGCCGTAAATTATTTTCCTATTAAGTTTCTAATGGATCCTGCAATTTAAAGTGGGTGGTTCGCCATAACTTGTTGTTTAAGTTATAGTGACTTCCAGGCTGGCTTGAAACTAAATCTAAGCACAATAACAACAGTATGTTCAACTGAAATTTATAGTACAAAACCGCTGAACTCTTGTGAAATCGGAATTGGTACCTCTCGAAAATTTAAATTTTAAGGCTTAAAACCACACACTCCAAACAAAAAGACATATGACTTTACCTATAAAATTATTACCTATATAAGTTAAACCAAAATCTTTCTTAGTATTCTCTTAACGTAAATTAAAATCAATACGCAAAAAGCTAATTATCTTTAAAAATTGATTGAGAAACGGCTAATATTAATGAACCTTAAGCTCAATGTTGCTACAAAGTTTAAAGGACTCATTTCCGTTTTCTCAAACAAAAATTTATTTGATTTAAACTGACATTTGAGCTTTTTAGGCGATCGAACCTTGTTCACTTACGTTTGTCCTTTTTATCAGGATGCTAAAGATTCTAAATATTTAGTGGTCTTTGATTCTAGTCTAGTATTCTTTATTGAATTATCCGTATATTTAATACGCTGTAACAATTATATTACATATATTGTAATATATAATAAATTCGACCAAACTTCTTTCGTACAACAAGAAATATAGTCGCCGAAATTTAGGCGATAAAAAACATATTTAAATTAAAAATTGATTAAATATATTGTACATGTCAACTATGTCGTATATCGTAAATGATGTATTAATGATGCTAAATGTTCTGCTTTTCTGACCGACTTCCCTAAGGAGGTATTTAATTCGGAGCTTACACTTTCTTTTTTTAAATATGTAACCACTTTGCATTGCACCTGGTGTCCCGATATTGTTCATTCTTTTTTAAAGCTGTCATTGCCAATTTTGACCGATTTCTACTCAATAAGGAGCGTATATTTTTTTTATATCGTTGTTCTGCTCCTTAAACGCCGATGTTGTTCTTTTTTTAATTATAGGCTATTAGCAGTCATTTGGTCTCATTTTTTTAAAATAATTATGTGATGTATAGAAGATGGATAGTTAAGAAATTTAGCCGTCAATAATCACAACCTCGTACGATTAAATTGCAAACGCTGGCTCAACTATAAGAGATAGACTTAAACTATGTGGTACATAATTGTCGTACTTGCACCTTGACCTACAATAAACTGTGCAAGAGCATATATCTATGTTTTAAGAATAACCCACAATTTAAAATTGCAATCTGACCCATTCAAAGATTATTTTAGACAATACAGATTATGTGCACATAAAAGTTATTTAATTGAAAAATATGTTTGATCTATGTACATAAAACGTGTCATAGGTGATAATATTTTGATTGAATTAATATCTTAAAACATTTTAGAGATTTAAAATGCGGTGGCAGATATTAGACTATTTAAAACTAGTTTTTCTTAAAATTTTACTTTTTTATGCAACATTTTGTGCTAGTCCTTAATAAGGATTCTGATGAGAGGTAAAAGTCTGCAAATCTTTATGGTTCAAATTTTTTTTTCAATTAAAGGCTCTGAATACAATATTATCTACTTAGTTATTGCGATTCTTTAGTGTTATAATTATAAAAGATATGTATTAAAAGGAAGTGCCGTTTTTTAAATTTTTTAATAACTGAAGAGTGAAAATTTTGTTGTCCAATTATGTTATAACTCGCGAAGTAAGTTAAACGAAATTTAGAATAATTAATCCTTTCGCTGCGACTACGCATTTACGAGAAAGTCCATTTGAATTAAGGATATCTGATGATGACAGATACAGAAATGTAAGCGTTATTAAATTTATAGTGTGTATTACAAAATTTCGCATATTGTGGCAGTAACAATCGTCATTAAAATTATGTTTTTTAGAGAGTCTAAGAATAATTTTCTAGACGGTTTTAGTAGAGAATATATTTCAAAAAGAAAGAGGAAAAAACTTCGCTCAAAAGTTCAGCTGTCAACGTGGTGAGAAAACCATTTGGTTTTTTTATTATAATGTGAATAGTATACCGAACTAATCGCACTTGAATGTTATTCATCATCATTCATCCTCATTATCCGCCTGTGTTAGTCCACAGCTGGATATAGGCCTCCTTTCAACAATTTGGTGATCGGTCAAAATTGTCCTAACCAACCAGAAAACAATGATAACACAAAGTTGTTTTTCGCCGGATTCACCCACGACCTCCGGTTTATGAAGCAAGGGCCAATATCACTAGGCCATGGAAGCGGTTTGAATGACATATTAATATATATTATAAATATGTTTTTGTATGGTATTAAATTACTCCCATTAATGTATTTATGCATATTTTAAGTAAGTGGTTTTTGTATAGGCTTTAGGCATATACTTACATGTATGTCACTTTCAGCAGACCATTCACGGCTCTGCCGGTGTTGTTTTTGGATATTTTGACTAGATTTCTTTCTATTTGAAAAAAGTAGCGTATTTTACTAAGGATAATATAACTAAATTTCGAAAAAAAAAGGTTCTCCATTTATTTGGTTACAACAAATATTGTTGTCCTGACGTCACGTGATTCATTTCCAGTTCTGGGCGGCCGCCGAGACTGAGGGACTGTCGCAGAATTCAAATGTGCCAATTGGCACACACACGGTGCCTCTATTCTTAGTTAGGGGGCTCGTGTTCTTGTTCATGTGCATGTGTAATTTATTCGGGGATCGGACGTCATTTGAAAATGCAATACAGTCAGCGACACGGGCTTTGTTACTCATAACTTGTCTGTACAGAGAAAATTCTTAAAGGTTATATGCATTGTGTATATACATTTTACAAAAAATTATATATTGCGGCAGGTGTAATAATATATGTTTATTTTAAACGTATACTTACTGTGTGTATATATATATATATAAGTACCTTATAAAGCGTACACAAATGTTTTATGTGTTATTTTTATTTTAGCAAGGCCTGAGCTTTACAATAATTTAGTGTCTACAAATGTCCCTGCGTTTCACTATAAGACAATTACACATTTATTTTTGCTCCTGATATGAGGTCGTGGACTCTAATATTTTTGATTGAAGACAAAGATATCTCTAGTTTTTCCAAACTGATGCTCAAATCTGGCAAACAAAATTTTATCAAAAACTAAAACATAACCGACTTAAAACTGTGTATAACCATTTTGGGCAAACTAAGCTGATGACAACGTGCCTTCTAGATATCTTGATTTATATTTGAAATTAATAAAAAAAGTAACCTTCTGAAATACTTGACTTAAAAAATCAATGATATCTTAGTTAAAGATTTAAAATAATAGAAAAGTTAATTTATTGATAGTAAAAAAGCACAGGTTATCATTTTTTTATAAAAATGATAATTTTCTCGTTGTCGTTGTAAAGGAACCTTTGTGCGTTGAAGGATATGGTATTATCGTTGTAATGACTTCTTGATAGATAACACACCCTGGTAATGAACTGTTCGCTCCAGGTTATTTCAAAATATTACAATGTGATGTATTATGTAAACATTTTGTAAAATTTATTTTTAAAAAAATGTCCCGCTGGATCTTCACAGGTCAGAGGCTTCGACTTCCGAACCGGTGGTATATTATTTGACAATCAATAAGAAAATGTAATGCTTCCATATTGAATAAAGATATTTGACTTTGACCTTGACTTTAATAATTCACAATAAGCATTTTTGTAAACTGCAATCATTCAGTACTATTATATTACAAATTAGACTAAATATTATTCTGTACCAAGGCAGTACCTGTAAGAAGCGAATTTTTAATAGTATATGTCAATTATATCGTACATAATAAGTATTTTAATAATGATGCTAAATTTTCTACATTTATTCTTTAAACTACATTATTTTTTATCTACAGTCTTTACGTTGTAATATACATCAACAACAGTCCTTCCACTATTCGTTTAGAAGGATTTTGATGCCTTCCACTATTCGTTTAGAAGGATTTTGATGCTTAGTGAAAGTCAGTAAACTTTTTGGTACATGAAAATGATTTACAGTTAAGGGTTCCAAATACAATAAAATCCACTTAATTATTGAGATTTTTTAGCGTTAATTAAAAAAACGATTATTTAAATTATTTTTAAATAACTCAAGACTGCAATGTAATTGTAATCAAATTAATTTGTAACTCGCGGAGCATGTTGAACGAAATTTAGGTTAATTAATCCTTTCACTGCGACGAAGCATTAAAACGAAAGTCCATTCGAGTTAAGGGTAGATAGATATAGAAATGTAAGCGTTATCAAATCTATGTTGTGGTTTAGCAACAGGCATTGTGGCCGTTAGAATCTATATTTTAAAAAAAAATTCAAAGGACTTCAGGAGTACTTTTCTACACTGTTTTAGTCTTTATCTGTCTGTCTATAACGGACAAATACTCCTAGAAAAAGGATTACAGAGAATGGTTATTTTTAAGAGCACTATAAAAAACATGCGCTATAAAAATTTACTGCAGTGTGAATAAAATTCCAAGCTTATCGCATATGAATATTTTTTTATATAAATTTAATACGTTTGTGTATGGAATTTTACCCTTGTTTACTTATTATTTGTGTGTATAATAAGTTGCTTTTGTATAAGCTTCAGGCATATACTTGCATGTATATCGTTTTTACAGGAGACATACTGTGAAAGCAGTGGTGATAAAACACTACTTTAGTACTACTTTAGAATAGTAGCCAGTGTAATTACTGAGTAAACGAGGCATGTCATCTAAAGTTTCAAGATGGTCTAAGAAACAAATTTTTCGTAAATATAATATAAGTACTGATTCATTAATATGTTGTTTAATAAAAATATTGTAACTATTCGTATATAAATTAAATAAATAATATATTTTCACCATTCATTCAGTTACTACAAATATTGTTGTCCTTACGTCACGTGATTCATTTCCAGTTCTGGGCGGCCGAGGCTGAGGACTGTCGCAGATCTCAAATGTGCCAATTGGCACCCACACGTCGCCTCTATTCTTCGTTAGGGGGCTCGTGCTCTTATTCATGTGCACGTGTAATTTATTCAGGTATCGGACATCATTTGACAATGCAATACAGTCAACGACAAGGGTTTTGTAACTACTAGTAGCTTGTCATGCATCTCAACTATTTAGAGGACGGAGAAGACATGGGGCACACTATACTTATTATAATATTACACTTATAATAATTCAAGTGTAATATAATAATAAGCAAGTTTTCTTCATACATATTCACAGTCCATTTTGATAGACTTTTTTAAGTAAGCAAATTATACGTTATGAAAACTTAAAATTTTCGAATAAATCGTTATGTATTAATTTATTTTTAAGGTTGTCGAAATACGTTATGAAGAAATAAGCTAGTAGTAACATTTAATATCTTCTAAAACGGTGCGTTTTATATGACTACAGCGTGCGATAACATCCTAAAAGCTGAATACGTTTATCACTTGAATGTGTAATGGAAAATTGTCTCCAGGCTCAGCTATCTTCAAATTTTTCGATAAGCGTACACAAACGTTTCAAGTGTTTTTTTCCCTTTAGTAAGACCTGAGATTGATAAAGCAATAACTTACTGTTCACTTTTGTGCCTACTTTTCACTGTAAGACAATTATACAATGTTTATTTCGGCTCCTGATAAGAAGTCATGGACTCTTATATTTTTTGTTTATATTTTCATTGTCTTTTTCCAAACTAGTCCTTTATTATATATATTTAAAAAGTATTCCTCCATTACATTTAATATTACAACTCGATACTTATTTTCTGTCACTACGTAATTGGTATTTAATATTTCTCGGTAACTGTGACAGTGGGTTACTCGCAGAATTCAGATACCGCAATCACACATATTCATATTTATTTTTTGTTAGGAAAATTGTACTTTCCTCAAGGTTCACGTTTTATTTATTGAAGATTAAAACATTAAATTGAATACAAATTTTGTGACACAGGTTTTAGATTTGCCTTATATAGGCCCAACTATGAAACCACATACAGCAAGTTGTTTAATTATAAGCTAGATTTATATTCGAATTTAAATGCAAAAGAATTTCTTCTGAAATTCCTGCCTTAAAAAGCCATATATCATTGCTTTTAATTTAGTTTAATTATTAGAATAATATTAACATTTTTTAAATTAATTACTAGTAAGTTTTTTAATTAAGAAACGAGCTCATGTTACAGTTTAATTTCTTTCGAAAAGGCACATTAGGTACATAGAACCACGGCGCGTGATAACGACACAAGGTAAGGCGCGTTATAACAATGCTGAAAACGTTTTACGTTTGAATGTGTGATAGAAAATTGTCTCCATAGCTTAGCTATCTCAAAGTTTTATGCTGGACGTTCATAAATGTTTACAGATTTTTACTCGCTCGAATGTAGCCGTATATAGCACAGTACATGTGCATTTGTTATCTTTTACTGGGCTTGCGATAAAAGTAGGTAGAAGTAAATTGTTATTTATGTTTTTAATTATTGCTATAGAATACTATCATCATCGTTATCATCAGCCTGCGTTGGTCTAATGCATGCCTTTTTCATTACGGGTTATTAGACCGTATTTCACCAGGCTGGTAATGCAGTTGTGGTGGGTGTTACGACTTTTGCATGCCTATCCGAAGCATGGATCATCTTACTTTTCTGGGAATTGGGTTAAATATAATGTTTATCACGTGCAAGCATATCAATAGTGTAATAATATTTTTATAAAAGAAGTAAAGGAACTTCTGCAACGTTATTTAATATCTAGTTTTCAAAATGTCGTTTTTGGTTCGTGATATATATTTGCATAATAACAGCTTCTCCTATATTCACAAGTAATTGTCTGCATTCGCGGAATGTATAAACAGTTATTGCATTAAGTTATTTGCAATAAAAGAATGTGTGAAAATGCGAAACAGCTGCATTTATGTTATAAAGGGCCGCATATAGCTTAACAAGCTTGATGAAAACTTTGTATATAAATTTTACTTCCGCAACACTACTAAGTAACAAGTTTAAAATCCATACTTTCCGTATTCGTTTTTCACACCCAATTTCCAGTTGCTTATTTGAAAATAACAGTAAGTTATAAATTTAAAACTTATGACGTGGTGTTAGTAATGTCTTTACAGTCTTTTATTTACACCTTTTCATGTCTGGAACACAATGAAATTGAAGATGCACAAAGAAGTTTTAGTTGAACTAGATCAGCATCTAATAACACTATTTTCTCGTCTTAATTTTTGATAGTGATAGTGAGCAGGATACTCACATAGATCTATAGAAATAGATACTTATATCCATAGATCCATTTGACATACTGCTCTCAGTCATATGGATGGATGCTATGAATAAAAGCAGCAGGTAATATATATCGATGCAGGATAATTTTCGTAATAATTCTTCTTAAAACGTGAAAATTGACACTGCTATCATTTGTTCATTCATTTGTTTAAAATATATAGATCTATGATTATAACTCTTTTACGCAAAATATACTTAATAGGTTTTAAAGCGACATGTACAGTTGTGAGTTATATTTGGGTATAAATTATAAACATGTGTATAAATAAAATTCCATCGGTGAGCTATTCGGGTTTACCTAGAAAACCATAGAAGCTATTCATAAACAAAAATAAAAATCAAATATTTGTCTTAAGTATACCTAAAAAAACAATGACTGACTTTGTTGAGAAGTGCATCAGTAGTATAAACTTTAGGCACTTTGTTTACCACTATGCGAGAGAAGCTAGAAGCAGCTACATTGAAGTTAGTACATATTGATAAAATATAAGTCGGTGAATGATAAACGACGTTGTTTTCAGAAGTATTGTGAAATCAATATCAACAAAATCATCCTTCTATGTTAGGATCATTCGGATGTTACTCGGCAAGGCATTGAATGTTTTCATTAAGGTGTTTGTAATGCATTGATGTAAAATATTTAAGAAAAGAAAATTTTATTTGGCATAGATTCTTGACGGTTCTTCCTTAGAGCAGTAACAAACGGATGGTATATTAATGCATTACAACTCGTAAGAATCTAAACTGAAAAAAGTTATAGATTAAATATTTGTACCTCAGCACACCGTTTGTAGTACCTAGGCAAAGTTCTTCGTACCGTATAAACGTTCATGTCTGTTCATGTGCTACTGCATGGATACGTGCCTCGAATGCGGGGGAATTAGAAGCTAGACATGCCAGCAGTTGCTTGAAACGTTATAACTTACTGATATTATCAAGTACTACATAAACGATAAAATGTTACAGAGTTTTAAATTCAGGTTTCTCAGGGTGGTAAGCAGATTGGTGGCATCTTACGCTGCAATTCTTATGAGCTGGCCATTTAATCACGTCACCATTCCACGCGAATTTAGTCACGGGTACTGGCACATAAAAAATAATTAAAAAAAACTTACTTTCACTTTATGTACTTTATTTTCAAAATGAATATATTTTTGAGGTGTTGATTATTCCCGGCGTCTATTTCTTCCGCGATGCAGTTTTGTAAAAAATACTATTGTTAACTTTTTGAAGGGCGCCACAGCCAGCGTATACCTGTACGCTGGCTATCATCATCATCATCATCAGCCTGTGATAGTCCACTGATGAACGTAGGCGGGGACTCCTATGTTCATCAGTGCACTATCTACTACACCCGTATCCATTAGGAGGTTTTTGGATCGTATCCCACCACGCTGGTTCAATGCGGGTTGGTGAGTGGACCGACTTTTTACATGCCGATCCGACGCATGGATCATCGTAATTTTCAACCAATTGGGTGATCGGCCCAAAGTGCCCAAACCAACTAGGAATCAACAATGAAAATTTGTTGAGACCCCGCAGGATTCGAACCCACGACCTCCGGTTTCGAAAGCACACGCCCATACCACTAGGCTACGGAGGCAGTCTATTATATCACGTATATAAACCTATTGTGTAGAGATCACAATATCAATTGATAGCTAACACTTATGACAAATGCCATTACTGTAGCGTGGCTAAGAATGTTAATATTCTTTCATCGGTCGTCAAATGACTTTTGGCGTCTTTACACGACTACTGTTCGTGTTATTTATTTATATTGTACCAGATATGGTACAGTATGCAATGTTGGGTTAAAATAGTTATTCAATTGTGAGCAACACGCCGTCCTTCAAGTCGTCGAACTAGCAAATATGCACCGTTAAGTACGCTGCTAAAAATACAAAGCCCCCAACCCTGATTTCGTTCGCTTCGACATCCCGTCTTCGCAGAAAGCGGGATTTACACTTCCACGGATAAAGATGAATGTATAACTAATAATAATAGTAATAACTGTCATAAATATATTAACATGATGTGAAAGCTAAATCGTTTAAGTAAGGAGAGGCTGTAAGCTTTATTCCTGAATTTAGTTTACCGTAGTCTACAGACAAATTGGAAAACAAATTTACACTACCCAGTAAGAGACCCTAAACAAATACAACAGACAATAAGTAATAATAAGTATAATATACGTATGATAGAACTGTATGTAGCTCATAAGAAAATTTATATGTATATATTTGATTATTTTAAAAGATGACAAAATAGGCCCGCTGAGTTTCTTTCGCCGGTTCTACTCAGGTCGGAGGCGTCCTATTCCGAACCGGTGGTAGCGTCCTTGACAATCAATAAGCGAGTGTTACACTTCTATATTGAATAAAGATAATTGAATTTGAATTTGAATATAATATACAAAAATTAGAAACTTTACAAATATAGATCATTCCTCTCATTGCGTACAGAATATAATTTCGTGTTTATATTTTTATAAATATACTTTACAGTTTTAAACTAAATACATTTTGAGTTTTAAACATGAATAAGGAGACTTATTTTGAATTTTTCTTTGAATTACAGCATTCGTCGACTGACTAAAGATTGTCGAATAACTAATAAAACTGTTCCTGAAAACTTTTTAGTGGCGGTAAAGCTAATTCAAACCATCATAGTAAACAGTAGATGTTTACAACTTATTATACTTCAAAGACTTCAATTATATCTAGTAAAGTTAAATCTAAATCCAAGGTGACACGCACACAATACAATTCAATTACTCGCAATACTCTCTTCAGAACTCATTTCTCTAGGCAACTTTGCGATAATACTCAAATTCATGTAATAACATGATGCATAGAAGGCAGCGAAATATAATGTGAAAAATCTATTAAAGCATAGCATATTTCGACGTAAAAATATAAAAAATACTAAATTGAGTGGTAGGTCCCCTTTTTACAGAGGATCGTTTTCGGAATAAGTGTATAGTCACCACCATATTCCGGTCTGAAGGGCGTAAACAGCGTAATTTCCGGGTAAATGGCATGACATTTCATGTCTCACAGCGAGCAAATGCATGGCCTCTCTTTTTCTGCATTTTTTTCATAATTTACAATTAAAACTAATTACTTATTTTTTACTTTAAGTGTTAAAATACTTAAAGTGAATATTGCTACACAAATAACCCATTTATAGTTTGGCATTGCGAAATATTTAAAAAGGTTGCTCTTTTCCCTAAGTTCAAATTACTGACGTGTGTTCATGTCCAATATTAAAATAAAATTGAACACAAATTAATACATTTTACCGGTGGTAGGTCCCCTTTTTACAGGAGACCATCTGGGTGGGTAATACCGCGGTGCCTATTTCTGCCCCGAAGCAGTAGTGTGAAAACACTGCTGTGTTTCGTTTGAAGAGGTACCATGCGCAGCTATTTACTGGGTAAACTAGATTTAACACTCCATGTCTCACGGTAGGCAGCGCGTTGGCGATACCACTGGTATTGCCAATGTCTATGGGCGTCGGTGACCACTTCCCATCAGGTGGCCCGACTGCTCGTCTGCCTGCTTATGCCATAAAAAAATGTTATTAATATACGAAACAAAGTTCTAGCAGCACTATCCATAAACTACCTATTTAACACATGTGTATCTAATGCACTAAACTAAGAGCAATCAGGCCTACCCACTGGCAATTCGCATCAAGGGGCTGCGAGCTATTTTGGTGTTATTCAGGGCATATTAAGTTTATCGGAGTAAACCGCTCGTTGAAATATATCAGCCGGTATGTTTGCCAAATTTATTGTATCTTATTCCACTTAATATTGCATGGAAAAAGTATCAATACATACTTAGTGCTGCCTACGAAATTCTATGCTCGTTTTTTTTAATTGTCGTAATATATATCAGAGTAAAGTCTCCTTAGTATTTTAAAAATTTTGACATGCGCATTTGAGTCGTCACTTTTGTTTGCTTCGAGAATATTCGATCTAGTTCTTGCAAGAAAAAGTAAAAATAGGAAAAGCTTCATATATTCAACGAACAGCGTAATGACTTATCAGAAAGATTTTCTTACAGTGCGCGCGACTTGAACTCGAATTCTTGAATCCCGATAGTGCAGTCGTATTTATACCTCTTGATGACGTGTCCTTACACGTCAATAGAGAAGAAATTTCTCAAGCCGAATTCTTATTTCGCATTTGCTTTGAAATTGCTCAAAGTAGATTCTTATTCTAAATGTATTCTGACGTCTATGCGCTGATATTTACAATAAACGGTTAATTACCTTCAAATAGTTCAGTCATCTGTCAAACCGTTGCTTAGTAGTTTTTGTGCGAAGCAAAAATACAACATTTAAACGTATCGCAATTGTGATAGAAGTTCTTACTGTATTTAAAACAGTTATATTTGTCTTGTCAATTTAGGAGGCTTTAACTCTCCCCGAATTTATTTAAGGAGAACGCTGGAAGGTTTCTCCGAATATAGACTATTCTTCCGCTTTCTAAACTAATTTAATTTAAAAACGTGACATTCAAACACTATTGCACTTAAATATTTCATATTTTAAATATATATAATAACAGTTAGTCTGAATTACTACCTGATACGTTAGCCATCTTCCAGTGAAAGCCCTGTCAAAATCAGAGATTAGCATGAACAAACAGACACAAAGGCAGAGAAAAGTATGAATAATTATAGTTTAAAAATGTTTTTTTTTAATGGTAACAAACAGACACTTAATTTAGTTGAGAGAGATGCAATTTACAATTTGACAGAGTTTCAATTTAGATATATTGCACAATAGAAACTCTAACGACATTTAGTTTATGGCCTAGCAAAAGTTTCCGTAGTGTCGTAATTTGTCATATTTTTATGGGGACCCATAAAATGTTTTTATTTGTCTCTTTCTTTTATCTTTATTGTTAACCTCAGAACCCTGTCATAACAGCCTTCCTTAAACATTGCAATTACAACCGAGACGATTAAAATTTCATTATTATTTTGATTATTGACGTTTGTGGACCAGTGGTAAATCTTTGACGTTCGTATGTGCTCAGTTGAGCCTAATTTGAATAAATAATTGTGACTTTGACTTTCAAAAAGTCGTACCTAAAGGAACTACTGCTGTAAATTTCGTTTGTACCAAACTCAAAGGAATTTCTGATGACAAGATTTTAAAAAAGTAAAATAACAAAGGCATTCTTAATATTTTCACTTTTATTCCCGTCCCAGTCAATTCTTCTTAATATTATAATACTAATGCTGGCGACGTTAATAAAAAAGTTTCATAGTTAACATAATTGCCCCAAACTGCAGCTAAGAGAAAAAAAAATTGTAAATCACATTACGTAAATAAGAATAATAAATTAATGGTTTATATTCAAAGTAAATATATTTTTAGCAATGTCTATAGAATTCCAAAATTAAAAGGATTGCAATTATTTATCCACTTCTGATTGTAGCAATCTCAAAGGAATTCCAAAAGTAAAATGATGACGATAACTGAACGTTCCTTATACTAAAAGAACATTGAAATGGCTCACGTGACCCTGACAATAGCCACGATGTCTCTTACGGACGAGTAGATGTATAACACCACTCAACACACACATTACACAAGAGCAGAGTTTCGTTCCGGGTGCGGCTTATACGACACTCCATTTCATATATTTCAGACCCGTGTTTTATACACGATTTCGAGCGGACATATCAATATCGAGACTTATTTTCTCTAAGTACCCACATCAGAAATAATATTCCTACAATATAATATAATTTAATTGATATATAATTTTAGTTCAAGGCCTTAAAGATCGCAATGCATCTTAATGCATGAAATAATAAGTTCCTTCTGGTGTCCTACTTATGAATATAAGTTTAACCGTCAGCTAAACATTTTTCCACAATTTCTTAATACTGCAAAGATCATGAATGGAGCCAATCTTCTATCGCTTGTATTGGATCTGATATTACCAGGGCAGATTTATTTCTCAATATTGTACAGGAAGGGCGTTTTAATGGAACCCCAATTCTCGTCAAGTGCAACGAATTACACGGTTAAGGGGTGCGAAGCGGGCTTCTGAAGTATACGCCAGTCGGATACCGTGTCAACTTTACCGTTGACCGATTTCATTCGATCGCTTTCGTATCAAATCGATGTTTTACGAGTTGAAGGCGGCCGTTATAACATTTTGCTCGATCACGGTCAAATAAAACATCTGTTACTCATTGCACGTGAAAGTTTTATTGTTAAACATAAATCTAGTATCATAAAATCCCGAATAATATTGTTACCAAGTTTAGTAATAAAATTGGAATAAATTGCTATGTGTATTAGTTAAGAGGAAAATGTATTCAATTTAGTTTCATTGGCCAGATTATACCTTGGTATGGTGCCAGTAGTGTACCCTAGGCACCAATTGATGTACGCCGTGACCAATACGTCAGAAAACACCGGTTGGCGGCAGAAATACACATTTTTGTGTTTTTTCGAATAGTAAAGGGCATACTTGAGAATTAAGAAAGGACTTTTTGAATAATAACCTGTCAGTTAACCGTGCAGGTGACTGTGGCAACCATGTCATAATTGTCGGTGCCATTAAATCATATGGAAGTACAGTGGTCTTGTTAGAATAATGTGGGCACCTACTGCATTGCAAACGATTCTTTTATCTTCACGTTTATACAATGAGCCCTAATGACCAGGATCGTAGCTCACTCTTCAATTTCTGTAGCGATCTTGACCATAGAGCAAGTAATTTCACAGCGACAACACTAATATTTTGTTTTACTAAAAGTCGTACCTAAGTAACCCGTAGCCCTAACTGCCTCCGTAGCCTAGTGGACGTGTACTTTAGAAACGGAAGTCGTGGGTCTGAATCCTGCGGGGACTCATTAAATTTTCATTGTTGTTTCTTAGTTGGTTGAGGGCAATTTGGACCGATCACCCAATTGTCTGAAAAGTAAGATGATTTATGCTTCGGATGGGCATGTAAAAGTCAGTCCACCCACCAACCTGTATTGGACCAGCGTGGTGGGATGTGGTCCAAAGCCCTTAATGGATAGGGTGTATTAGGGAGGCCTATGTCCAGCAGTGGACTAACAAAGGCTGATGACGACGGATAACCACCATTTGATTACTGATGTATGTATACAACGAAGACAAGAAAATCAAAAGGAATCGCAGAGCCCTCAGTCCAAGACAAATTGATCTGAGACTGCAGAATTTTGCCCTTTAATAGAAACGTGAAGACTCTCCAGACAAACCTAGACCACTGACATGTAGCAAGTAGTGTAAATCCTTTAGCTGGAGGATTTGTTAACCAAGCTACTAACGTATTAGAATAAGGTGGCATTTTGTATCCGTAGGTATGAGATCTATGGACTACTTAAACTAATATAGTTAGCAAGTAGTTAATCCTAGTACATATCAAACCCTATGTATAGAGTATTTCAACTGGACTTCAGAATAGGCTAGCCTAGCTATGAGGTGAAAGGGCGACGAGAGCTTAACCTTTGTACATATATTTTCTTTATGTCACCTGTACCTTGTTCACTTCTACAAATAGCCAACTTATTATAAGAGCTGATTAAAATTCGAAATGATCGTGTTTCTATAAAAATTCTTACTGTCTTTAGACAATTGTATTGATAATTTACCACATTTTATGTGAAGATACAGATAGACACAGGTTAATATTTCCAGTAATTGTTATGTCGTTAAATTTATATTTTAAAGACGAGTTCTCTAAATTTCCTAACTAAGTAATAATTTAATAAATCCTCTTCAATCTCGATTTAGACCTGGTCGCGACTCTACGCACTCCTCAAAGTGACTGGCGACATTGGAGCAGGCATGGAAAAGTACCAAAGTCCATGTCTTGGTCTTAATCGATTTTTCCAACGCTTTTAATGCCGTCAGTCATGATATCCTTCTCGCCATTCTCTCATAGCTAATGGTTTCCAAGAAGCGCTTGGTTGGTTCACCTTCTATCTTCGAGGACGCCAACAGTCAATTATTCAAACCGAATTGTTCCAATATGGCTGGATCTTTCGTGCAGCGTACTTCAAGGTGGTATTCTTTCTCCTATTTTATTTTCTGTTTTATTCGTACCATCTTTAGATCTATAGAAAACTTCAGAAATCATAAACTGATAAACAGAGACACCATATTGAACTGTTCCATACAAGTTATGGATTGTCTGAAATCCTAAAAATGAGAGCAATCGTCGTTGATGTTGACATATTTTACATAATGTTGACCTCATCAGTTCCACCGATAATATTCAAAACTCATATTCCGTTTCCAATGTCAAGACTAGGACTTTCAGTGGCGTACTCAATGGTTTCTTTTCCTAGATCAGGACACAAACTTTGGTATTTCAACTGACTCTGGGAAAAAGGTAGCCAAGCCAGAGGTGACTAGGGCGTACGAGTTAAAGGTGGGCCAGAAACCTCATTGATACAGGTTGTTAAGTCTTTCATTGGAACACAAAAAGTCAAAAATACATGAAAACGACATATAAGTTTCCGGACTTATAACCGTGGTCTCCCATCAAAAATTTTAGTAAATTTTGGAACGTAGTGGTTTTCTTTTTCCCAAAAACAAATTGACACAGTCACCTATAATTCATCCAGGTAATATTTAATGTCCAAGATTTTGAGATTAAAAATTTATCAAACCATCAGACTCCAAAAAGCGAACAAGATTCACTAATCCATCTGGATAGACCTTTACCATTGACCAATGAAGAAGATAAGGCATGAATAGTAAAAGCAGACAAAAAATCATGTGGGTATTGCATATTAAAATTGTAAATGATTTAAATTTATTTTCTAGATTCAGTTCAAAAAAGCTTTATTATATGGGATCACCACCTGACGAATTATGGGAGCCTATTTATCTGGCAGGTATAACCAGTACAAGTTGAATGTAAATCATCAAAGACAGATGTGACGAGTTCCATGGGCTTTTGGTGATACCTTTACTGAGGAGCTTTTTGTTTATGCATGGTTCTAGGAATCAATTTCCCATTAGAGTAAGTGTTGTTTGTACAAGGGGAAAGTGATATTGGGCCTGAAGAAGTTTTAAACAATTCGTCTTTAACCCGAGATTAATGAATCGTATTAAATAAATTCACGAGTTAAAAGCATATTAGGGACCTGAGACCGAGATTTTGGTTCTTTTGAACAGAGAAAATAACCCGGCAGGTAAAGAATCGAAAAAATACCTTAGCCTTACATTAGCGGAGCCGGCGAAGTCTTGCAAAAATTAAGTCCACTTTAATCTCGAATTTATAGAAAAATACACCCCTTTGTTTTCGGAATTTATACACCCCTTGAATTTAAATATGGCAAAAACAAGAGCAGATACTAGTCATGAACTGTCAGTAACGACGCAAAAGCTTGAGCTCCCATTAACGAATTATAAGTACGCCCTTCAAACATTGAAAGGTCGTTTAAGGACCCAAGATTTGTTCAACACGGCTGATGTTTGGATATTCTTTTGAATTAGGTTTAGGCAAAATGTCATCATTGTTAACCATTCGATTCAGCGCAATTCACCTTGATGAGTGCCCATTGGGATGCTTAACGATGGATTTTTGGAACCGAAAATTTCTGATCTCCTTTAAAGAATTAAAGGCAGACCACAGAAAAATATTGACTTTAAACGTTTAAACTTTATCCCAAAATGACACGAGAAAAAATGCAAAACCAGCTCAAAGAATCCGATTGGGACATAGACAGCAATCCAATAGTCCTGGTTTCTGGGCCTTAAACCGTATAAAGTCTGTCAAAATACAGCGCCATTTTGGAATTTTTAATTTTTGTCTTATGCTCGGGACAATAAAATACCCGGAGGTTTAATTTTTAGGAGAGTAATTTTGAGAAATGAGCGATAGAAACGCGCCGATGTTTCGCAGAAAAATTCAGAGGCCCCTTTAATATATGGATGACAGGTGCTAGGGGATAGTTTGACAAGTAAAAGCCTCATATAATCCTTAAAAAAAGGTACATTTTTAAAGATGACACCCTTCGATTAAAAAAGTCAGCTTACAGTTTAACTAGCGAATTGTTAGTTTCAAGCAAGACTTGGTTAATATTATATTAGTTACAAATTGCTAAACATAACTTAAGTTATCTAAATATGGAGGTTAGGCTTTTTCGCCAACATATTTGTCTTCGCATTTCCAATATCTTAGCTCTGTAAGCGATAAAAATCTCCGTTCTACGTTTTATCGTCGTCTCCTATGTCCACTCAACGTACCGACTTAATTCACAAATCTTTTTTCACTCTATTCATACTTCTTTGGAATGAGCTACCCAAAGAGATCAGGATGGCTAAGAATTATTTGGATTTTAAACGAAAGACCCGCATACATCTGTCAAAAATAGTGTCAGACTCTTTAAGTTAAATTATCTGTTGATTATAGGACTAATATTTGTAAGTATATATGTATGTATATTTGTATGATTATATGTGTATGTATATATAATGTATGTACCTATATGTGTATGATTTTTTTTTCGCTAGTGCACCTACCACAATATCTCTGTACCACCCTAAGGTTAGCTGGTAGATAATGCCTAACGCTTTAAGCTCGCCTTTGCATAATTGTATCTGTGCAAGAAGTTTAAATAAATAAATAAATAAAATGTTCCCAACCTTATGAAAGACTTCCTGAATACCACATCTAACCTTAATAAAAATTGCTTTAGAAGAAAATTTGTTACAACTAGGACTTTCTTCATTATTTATTGGGACTTAAAGCAAATGAAAAGAAAAAGCTCCCGTCACTCGTTTGCAAGAATCTAAACACATAATTTCATCGACGTCGGTTTAATGGTTTGATAGTAAAGACGACAAAGAAACAGACAGACAGTTGAACAGACAGAGTAACCGTCGCTATCTATAATATTAGTAATAATGATCATTCGTTACGTACAGCATCAGAAGAAAATTCAAGTCGTACAGTAATTTTGTTCAAGCGCTCAAAATAGCAAATTTTAGTGAGCCGCCTTTATGTCAATATGGTAATAAGAGGTCTAAGGCTCAAATCCGTTTTTCTGTACAAAGTTTCATTTTAATTAAACCCTCATTTGAGCCCTTTAGGCGACCCCATGAGCTTCAAATTTTTCACTCGCATTCGAGCGTTTTTTTGATCATGACTTTTATGTAACAGATTTAAGCTGAGCCCTATCCTTTTTGTAGATTAAACAATAAACTTTCTGAAATCATGCGGATTTTGTTACTTTGATCAATCAACGAATAACATTAACATTTTCCAAAATGACTCATGTTTCTTGTTAGACAACCAATGAAATATTTTGTTGAATAGTAGTTTAGTCTTACTGTAGCAGAACTGGCTAGCAGTCTCATTAAGTGTTTCATAAATCAAGTAGTGATTTGAATTATTTTTTCTCATATCATCTATCAGATTCTCAGAAAAATGAAAATATGTGAGCAAGGTCCACGCCGCGTATACGCGATACTTTACCATTGCATAAAGTATTTTATAGAGAGTTACTTTATCTGTACAAGGTCAAACAAGTGATACTAGGAATTTGCGCAATTTTATATTGTTCGGTTGCTCGTTGGTGTGCAATGGGTGTAAAGAATTTTCACAGATTATACTAATCCGCCGTAGAAAAATAACTAGTAAAGCAAGGCTTCAATAAAATGATTTTTACGTCGTCGTACCTCATACTTCATCAGCCTGTGATAGTCCATTGCTGGACATAGGCCTCCCCTACTACACCTCTATTCATTAGGGGGTTTCGAACCGTATCCCACCACGCTGGTCCAATGCGGGTGGGATACGTCCAATGTGTAAAAAGTACGTGTAAAAGTCGGTCCACCCACTAGGTGGATAGACTTTTTACATGCCTATCCGACGCATGGATCATCTTATTTTTTAAACAATTGGGTGATCTTCCCAAATTGCCCTAACGAACTAGGAAACAAAATAAAAAATTTGAGTCCCTGCAAGATTCAAACTCACGACCTCCGGTTTCTAAAGCACACGCCACACCACTAGGCTACAGAGGGCTTAGAGTTTAATCAAATTATTTTTGGTTAATTAATATTTATTTCATTTTCTACACTCGGATATTTTAATAGAATGCATATTTACTTATAGATATGCATATATACATAGTTAAAAAAAATACATCAAGGTAACAATTCAATAGCATATTACAAAAGTATAATAGCAATTGATTTACTTGCTTGCTTCAACGAGCAACCCTCAAAATATTTGAACTAGAGCGATTTTTCTGAACGTCAAAACGATTATGGGCTTAATTGAGAAATACATTTAAAGTCTCGTTTACAAAAATATATTTATTTAAGGTCCATTTAATTTATTATAATTACAACGTTTATTGGCACTTTGTAGTTAATTTTATAATCCTATGAAAGTTATAGTTATCAAATCGTTTCCTTGACGTATGGCGCACTTCCCTCATTTTTTTAATACTGCAGAAAACGTTGTGTGGACGTCACGTAATTCATTTCCAGTTTCAGGCGACCGAGAATCTGCGTGTCTGCTGCAGAATTCAAATGTTCCAATTGGCACACATATGTCCTCTATATTCTTCATTACATAAAACGTTTTTGTTTTTGTTCATGTGGATGTATATTTATTGACTGTGTAGACGTTAACAGAAAATAGAGAACACTTAAGAAGTTATAGAATTTCTCCTCTGTGGCGTAGACGTTTCGGACTCTTTCCAGCATCTATGAGTTTGATCATGATTAGTCTGGCCGTGATCATGGATGCTATAAAAATCTGAATCGTCAGGAATAAATATAAAGAGTTTACACGTGAAATCCTTAAAAAATGGATTTGATATAATACTGTCTATGTCTCTCTGACTTGTATTACATGTGATAAATTTCCTGACCTTATGAAACACAGTAAAGTTGTTTTAATAAAGCTTTAAGTTTATTGTATTACTCAAAGCTAATCAGACAAAAGTCCATGTCACCCTAAAAAGTTGTAATCAAACCCTTATTTTAACCCTTTTGGTGACTTCCTAGCACGAACTTTTCAGCTCATGTTAAACCTTTTTTATCTCGACTTTTTATAACAGATTTTAAAACAGCTTTTGAGTTATCTATCTTACGGTAAGTTTTCTCATACTACCTAATTTTATTACAACTAAGCAAATTTCTACAGCTGCCTCCGTGGCCTAGTGGTAAGGGCGTATGCTTTAGAAACCGGAGACCGGAGGTCGTGGGTACGAATACTGCGTGGACTCAACAAATTTTCATTGTTGTTTCCTAGTTGGTTAAGGCAATTTGAGCTGATCACCCAATTGTCTGAAAAGTAAAATTATTCAGTCGTCGATGTCCACCAATCAACTCGCATTGGACCAGCGTGGTGGGATATGGTCCACGACATAATGAAGAAGTGCATTAGGGGAGGCCTATGTCCAGCAGTGGACTAACACAGGCTGATGATGATGATGATGATCCTATAAACAAATGAATCAGTAATTAACTACGAAAGATGGATCACGTGAGGACGGACTTTAATAAATTCTAGATTTATTAAAGTCAACATTATTTATACGATATACATTATGCGTCTTATTTTTACAGAAAAACAATTTATTATGCGCACCTTTTTAACTTTTGATAGCGATTAAATGTAAATTCGGTAATTTTATTATCTAATTAATCTGTAATCCGCAGAAGCAAATGAACAAATTTAATTAGTAAAATCCTTTTGCTGCGTTAAGGGATTTGTAGGAAAGTTCATTGGAATTAAGGGTACACAGAAACAGCAACTTAAACAATCTCAAATTTCTACTGGGATAAGCAAATCTTTATGATGTACAAATTTAAAAAGTAATAATAAATTTTGATAAAGCATTTTTATCAGACTTTCATATAAACAAAATAAAATGTTAAAATACAGTTACGTAACTGTTTTGTTACGAAGTTTGACTACATATAAGGTCCTGCTAGTCAACTCCGACTACGGCGGCCGATCTATATTAGAGATCAGCCAACTGCGCACAAAGATATTATAGTGCCCAAGTGTATGCAACACAGGTGTATTCTCTATTCCTTTATTCTTTCAAAGCCGATGGGACGAATAACCGACCCGTCCAGAGAGAGACAAGGTGCAGGACCGACTTTTGGCATGCGCTTCGACGCATGGATCCTCTTACTTTACAGACAATCAGGTGAACAGCCGCACTGCCCTTACCAACTAGGAAACAAGTTAGAAAAGTAGTTGAGTCCCTGCAGATTCTTATTAGGTAACTCGACCAAGGAACTGGTAAAAATATTAAGCTGTCAAAACAATATATCGCAGACATTATAAATTAGCATTCATTTATTCATCATTGTGACCATGATGACATTGCGAAAATGGGTCATCATTAAAATTAATATTTTCTGCTAATGTACAAAAAAGAAAAATTTTCGACGTTGAATCATACGCAAGGGATTAACTTTTGTAACTTTGTTACATAGCATCGCCGGCTAGCGATATTTTTTTTTTGATTGCCTACGCAGGCAGACGAGCAGTCGGGCCACCTAATGGAAAATGGTCACCGATGCCCATAGACATTGGCAATACTAGTAGTATCACCAACGCGCTGCCTACCGTGAGACGGTGTTTCCTCAATAAATAAGCTGGCTACGGTGCCCTTCAAACCGAAACACAGCAAGATTTTCACACGACTGCTTTGCGGCAGAAATAGGCAACGGGGTTGTACCTACCCAGACGGTCCCCTGAAAAAAGAGCCCTACCATTAGTACAGATATGAAATGTTTTTGTTAATATTTTATTTATATTTTGCCCCCTAAAGTAGTTTCGAAAGGACCAAAAATGTTATGCACAACAAATTTATGAAGTTATTCGTAAATATAAATAACGCAGAAGTTTTCTATTGTTTATGCGCAAATAAAATACTTTTACGTTATATCAATGTAGTTAACATGACTGTCACTTGCAGACTTTTTCAACGAATGGACGGAATGATCTAATTTTGCAATATATGTGGTGTTGGCTGGAAATGATAAAACCAAAACCATGTCGGTTGTCAAAGTCACCGGAGAAGCATTATATTGATGCGGTTAGCCCGAAAATAATATCTATTTTAGGTGAAGGATTTACTGCAAGTTGTTGGTATTTTCAAATCGACCATTTCTATATTTATTCAATTATAGCATATGTATCCGATTTTTGCATGCAAATTTACTTGACCAAAAAAGCCACAAGTTCAAGTCTTAAAAGAAGTTTTCTTAATTTGGAATATTAAAAATAATGATATAATAAGCTTAAAATTTGCTCAACTTGGTATTAGATTCAGTGTTACTTTTTACATTAACAGTGTTAAGGCCCTTTCTACTTTAGGAGTTTAGTAAGCATACCTATATTATTTTGGTAGATAGTGGTGCCTTTATATTTCTGCCGTAAATCAGTAGTGTGAAATCGCTACTGTGTTCAAGTTTGAAGAGCACACTAGCCAGTATATAAACTGGGGAAACGAAACTTAACATATTATGTCTCACGGTAGGCAGCGCGTTGATGGTACCACTGGTATTGCCGATATCCAAGTGCGTCGGTGAACACTTTCCATCAGGTGGTCCGACTGCTCATCTGCCTGCGTATCAATAAAATAAATATTTTAAATATCTAGGACGAGAAAAAGGGTTACGTCGTAGTCATACTGGCCAAAATCTCCTTCTTTCTTGTTATCGCCCATATTTTACCCACCTCCACTTCTCCTGCCGAAGCAAGTTCTTGAGGCCTATAAACAAGTTAACTTCACGGAATCTGGAACTAGCAGTGCCTAAGCGGGCCTTGTACCCTGTTTTAATTATATTGTGCTTGCAGTTTAACGCGCCATAATCACAGAATTCCATGTTTTACAATAACAGCGTAGTGAAATTTTAGAAATTATTGAACAGATTTTATTGTTCGCATAAAAGTACATCCAATCAAGGAAAAACAAGGAGCGGAAGTAATTTAAGGTTGTGAAAACGTTTCCTGGGCCGTAAATTATTTTCCTATTAAGTTTCTAATGCATTCTGCGATTTAACGTGGGTGGTTCGCTTTTAAAAAATTGTACGTTTAAAATCCTTAAAGCTCCATAAACTTCGCAGTATATCATATAACTTTGTTTTTGATGCATAAAATTATTACCGTAACTGTTGTTTAAGTTATAGTGACTTCCTGGCTGGCTTGCAACTAAATCTAGCAGCACAATTACAACAGTATGTTCCACTAAAATATATTGTACAAAACCGCTTAACTCTTGTGAAATCGGAATTTGTACCTCACGAAAAATTTAAATTTCTAAGGCTTAAAAACCACATACTCCAAACAAACAGACATATCACTTTACCTATAAAATTATTACCTATATAAGTTAAACCAAAATCTTTCTATGTATTCTCTTAACGTAAATTAAAATCAATACGCAAAAAGCTAATTATCTTTTAAACATCGATCGAGAAACGGCAAATATTAATGAACCTTAAGCTCCAATGTTGCTATAAAGTTAAAAGGACTTAAATCCGTTTTCTCAAATTTATTTGATTTAAACTGTCATTTGAGCTCTTTAGGCGACCGAACCTTGTTCACTTACGTTTGTCCTTTTTTATCGGGATGCTAATGATTCTAACAGTGTTCTTTGATTCTAGTCTAGTATTCTTTATTAAATTACCCGTATTTTTAATGCGCTGTAACAATTATATTACATATATTCTAATATATAATAAACTCGACCAAACTTCTTTCGTACAACAAGAAATATAGTCGCCGAAATTTAGGCGATAAAAAACATATCTAAATTAAAAATTGTTTAAATATATTGTACATGTCAATTATGTCATATATCGTAAATGTTGTATAAATGATGCAAAATTTTCTGCTTTTTTGACCGACTTCCCTAAGGAGGTATTTAATTCGGAGCTTACACTTTCTTATTTAAATATGTAACCACTTTGCGTTGCACCTGGTGTCCCGATATTGTTCATTATTTTTTAAACGGTACGTAGTAGCTGTCATTGCCAATTTTGACCGACTTCTGCTACTCAATAAGGAGCGTATATTTTTTTTATATCGTTGTTCTGCTCCTTAAGCGCCGATGTTGTTCTTTTTTTAATTATAGGCTATTAGCAGTCATTCGTCTCATTTTTTTAAATAATTCTGTGATTAGTAGTATAGAAGATGGATACTTAAGAAATTTAGTCGTCAATAATCACAACCTCGTACGATTAAATTGCAAACGCTGGCTCAACTATAAGAGATAGGCTAAACTATGTAGTACATAATCGTAGTACTTGCATTGACCTACAATAAACTGTAAATATGTGCAAGAGCATAAATCTATATTTTAGAATAACCCACAATTAAAAATTGCAATCTGACCCATTCAAAGATTATTTTAGAAAATACAGATTATGTGCACATAAAAGTTATTGAATTGAAAAAATGTTTAATCTATGTACATAAAAAGTGCCATACGTGATAATATTAATCCTTTCGCTGCGACTACGAGTTTACGAGAAAGTCCATTTGAATTAAGGATTGACAGATACAGAAATGTAAGCGTTATCAAATTAATGCTGTGTATTATAAAATTTCGGATATTGTGGCAGTAACAATTGTCATTTAAATTATGTTTTTTAGAGAGTCTAAGAATAATTTTCTTGACGGTTTTAGTAGAGAATACTTTTTCAAAAAGAAAGAGGAAAAAAACTTCGCTCTAAAAGTTCAGCTGTCAACGTGGTGAGAAAACCATTTGGTTTTTTTATTATAATGTGAATAGGATACCATCATCATTCATCCTCATTATCCGCCTATGTTAGTCCACAGCTGGATATAGGCCTACTTTTTACACAATTTGGTGATCGGTCCAAATTGTCTAAAGAATCCTAACCAACCAGAAAACAATGATAACACAAAGTTGTTTCTCCGCCGATTTGACCCACGACCTCCGGTTTATAAAGCAAGGGCCAATATCACTAGGCCATGGAAGCGGTTTGAATGACATATTAATATATATTATAAATATGTTTTGTATGGTATTAAATTAATCCCATTAATGTATTTATGCATATTTTAAATAAGTGGTTTTGTATAGGCTTTAGGCATTTACTTTTGCAGTAAAAGTAGCGTAGTTTACTCAAGGATAATATACCTAAATTTCGAAAAAAGATTCTCCATTTATTCGGTTAGAACAAATATTGTTGTTGCACACACACGGTGCCTCTATTCTTAGTTAGGGCACCGTGTTCTTGTTCATGTGCACGTGTAATTTATATTCAGGGATCGGACGTCATTTGAAATTGCAATAGAGTCAACAATAGAGCTTTGTAACTACTCATAACTTGTCAGTACAGAGAAAATTCTTAAAGGTTATATACATTGTTATATACATTTTACAAAATTATATATTACGGCAGGTGTAATAATATACGTTTATTTTAAATGTATACTATTGTATATATTTATATTTAAGTACCTTATAAAGCGTACACAAATGTTTTATGTGTTATTTTTATTTTAGCAAGGCCCGAGCTTTACAATAATTTAGTGTCTACAAATGTCCCTGCGTTTCACTATAAGACAATTACACATTTATTTTGCTCCTGATATGAGGTCGTGGACTCTAATATTTTTGATTGAAGACAAAGATATCTCTAGTTTTTCCAAAGTGATGCTCAAATCTGGCAAACAAAATTTTATCAAAAAGTAAAACATAACCAACTTCAAACAGTGTATAAACATTTTGCAAACTAAGTAGATAGATTAATATTTGAAATTAATAAAAAAAATAACATTCTGAAATACTTGACTTAAAAATCAATGATGTCTTAGTTAAAGATTTAAAATAATAGAAAAATTAATTTATTGATAGTAAAAAAGCACAGGTTGTAATTTTTTTATAAAAATGATAATTTTCTCATTCTCGTTGTAAAGGAAGGTTTGTGCGTTGAAGGATATGGTATTATCGTTATAACACACCCTGGTAATGAACTGTTCGCTCCAGGTTATTTCAAAGTATTACAATGTTATGTATTATGTAAACATTTTGTAAAATTTATTTTTAAAAAAATGTCCCGCTGGATCTTCACAGGTCAGAGGCTTCGACTTCCGAACCGGTGGTATATTATTTGACAATCAATAAGAAAGTGTAATGCTTCCATATTGAATAAAGAAATTTGACTTTGACCTCGACTTGACTTTAATCATTCACAATAAGCATTTTTATAAACTGCAACCATTCGGTACTATTATATTATAAATTCGACTAAATGTTATTCTGTACCAAGGCAAAAACAAGAAAATATTAATTTAAAGTAGTGTCCGACCGAACTTTCGGTTTCGGTTTCGGTTTCGGCCGAGTTTCGGCCAAAAATCAAGTTTCGGCCGCAGTTTCGGTTTCGGCCAAATTTGGCCGAAACTTTTGCCGAAACCGAAACTGGTTTCAGAAGTGTTTTCAATTTCAAAATAGTAGCGAAAGTTAAATGTATCATTGCTACAATCGAGCTCAGATCAGTCGATTTTAGTTCAGACAAACATTCCAAGTTTGACAAAAGAAATTGAGGAGGGAACAAATAGTAGTGAGATCAAAATATATATTCAAATTCAAATATCTTTATTCAATATTGAAGTTTACACTTGCTTATTGATTGTCAAACACACTACCACCGGTTCGGAAAAGGACGCCTCAGACCTGAGAAGAACCGGCGAAAGAAACTCAGCGGGCTATTTTTATGTCATCTTTTAAAAATAACAAACAATTTGATAATTCGGAGTTACATATTATGTAATTTGAAACAAAACCTGGAGCGAGCATTCCATTACCAGGCTGTGTTATCATTTAAAAATACATTAATATCGTAATAACCTTTTAACACATAAACGTTCCTTGACTACCTTTTAAATTTATTAAGAGTTAAATTTTAAACGTTTACTGGGATTTTGTTGTAAAACGTTTACATTGTGCCATAAAAGACTTACTTATTCATCGCAGTCTAGTTGCTGGAAGAATTAAATTATGTTACGCTCCTTGGTAACCAAAAATAAATACAAATAATACTGGAAAGTGTAGCTGAGATATTTGTTGTGTTAATAAAAATCTTCTAGTCTCTTTACTTTTTTCTGAATGTAATTTGTTTGCTATGTGTGGCGAAATGTCCTCGAAAAGAGAAAACCCAAGTGCGACCTTGTCATTAAAAACCACTGTTATAAAAGTTAACAACGCAAGAGATTAATTGCGGCTCAAAGGCAACATGAGAAGAGACTGCTCTGTCATAATCAATTGCCGCAAAGTGGGCTTTAATTTCGAGTAGGAGAACGACACGGAAGACGAACATGGTTGCAGACGTCCATCGAACCCAGTAATCAACCAGAAACAATAAGAATATGCTGCCATATTCGAAAAACTGTTTTAGCGATTAAAGTATTACCATCTGATACCTAATCCAAGAAACGAGCATTCATATAGAGGAACTCAACGCATATTGACACAAATTTTGAATATGAGAAAAGTCTCCGCAAGATGGGTGCCGAGAATCAGAAACAAAATCACATCGAAGATATCGTTGACAAGTTAAAGAAGATTTAAAACTTTAAATCTAGTTTTGTGGCAGGACGAAAACGGGTTTATCCTGGAAGGATTTTTCATGCCGTGGCCTGGTATATGGCCTTGGCTGGGGTATTTTCAATATTTTGGGACTCAGAAGGATATTATTGTTTGATTTACCTGGAGCATGGAAACATCATTACAGATTATGCAGCTTTTAATACCGAGGTTGGAGAAAATGCCGTCAAGATAAAAAAAGAGGCAAACTTTGAAGGGCAAGGGCTGTTTCATCTTGACAACGTCCCGGCGATAGGTTGGATTGCGAGGCCACCGTTTAGCATTGGTCAATTGGTTGAGCATCCCCTAGTCACCAGATCTTGCCCATTATTTTTCATTTCTCCAAATTGATACAATACTTAAGAGGAAACATGTGTTAAAACTATATATAACAAGTAAACGATGCTGGGACCTTTTTTAGGACCAAGAAATCCTTTTTTAAAGGAATTGAAGCATTGAAACTTTGGAACGCTGGATTTGGTGTGGTGGACCCGGAGATTTGGGTAAATAAAAAAAAACTGTTTAAATATAGTATTATGTTCCATCTCATTTTTTACTTTTTGATCCCCCTCGGAACTTAAAAACAAACCAAAGTATTAATTAGGTTAGATTTCAAAATATCAATTTAGTCTTTAATGCAACATTCACAATTATTAATTTATTTATTAATAATCATATTGCTTAGGAAAATTTATTTTGAAAAATTAATAATTTTTAAACATTTTTTTTAAACCAAATAAACGGGATGTCATTAAGCAAGATGGTCTAAGAAACAAATTTTTCGTCAATATAATAAAGTATTGATTCATTAATATGTTGTTTAATAAAAACCATTGTTACTGTTCGTATATAAATTAAATAAATAATATTCACCTCCGTAGCCTAGGTGGTATGGACGTGTGCTTTAGGAAACCGGAGTGTGGGTTCGAATCCTGGGGGACACAAACAAATTTTCATTTGTTTCTAGTTGGTTAGGCAATTGGGCCGATCACCCAGTTGTCTGAAAAGTGATGATCCATGCGTCGGATAGGCGAAAGTCGTCCACCCTACAACCGCATTGGACCAGCGTGGGGATACGGTCCAAACCCCAATGGAAAGGGTTAGGGAGCCTATGTCGCAGTGGACTATCAAGGCTGATGAGGCATGCATGATGCATATATTCACCATTCATTCGGTTACTAAAATATTGTTGTTCTGAGTCACGTGATTCATTTCCAGTTCTGGGTGGCCGCCGAGACTGAGGACTGGTCGCAGAACTCAAAAAGGCATTGGCCCCACACGTCGCCTCTATTCTACGTTAGGGGCTCTTTTCTTATTCATGTACACGTGTAATTTTTCAGGTATCGGACATCATTGACAATACAATGCTCACGACAAGGGTTTTGTAACTACTTAGCTTGTCGGCCATCTCAACTTTTAGAGGACGGAGAAGAAGAGGGCACACTACTGTGCGGTTGAAAAATCTTTATAATGATTCCAAGTTTATTAATTATATTACATAAAATGCCAGTTTTCTTCATCATATTCACAGTCCATTTTGATAGACTTCTTTAAGTAAGCAAATTATACGTTATGAAAACTTTAAATTTTCGAATAAATCCTTATTTTTGATTTATTCTTAAGTTATCGAAATACGTTATGAAGAAATAAGCTGGTAGTAACATTTAATATCTTCTAAAACGGTGCGTTTTAACGACTACAGGTGATAACATCCTGAAGCTGAATACGTTTATCACTTGAATGTGTAATGGAAAAATTGTCTCAGCTCAGCTATTCTTAAATTTTTCGATAAGCGCACAAACGTTTCAAGTGTTTTTTTCACTTTAGTAAGACCTGAGATTGAAAAGCAATAACTTATTTCACTTTTTGCCCACTTTTCCTGTAAGACAATTTAAAGTTTTTCGGTCTGTAAAAGTCATGGACTCTTATTTTTTTTTTTATTTTCATTGTCTTTTTCCAAACTGTCCTTTATTTATATTTTAAAACATATATCAAGTAAACGATGGGGTGACCTTTTGAGGGACCCAAGAAATCCTTTTTAAAGGAATTAGCATTGGAAACTTGGAACGCTGGACTTGGTGTGTAGGTGGACTCGGAGATTATGTAAATAAAATAAATAATTAAGCTATCATAGTCATTATGTTCTATCTCATTTTACTTTTTGATCCCCCTCGGAACTACAAATACAAACCAAAGTATTAATTAGTTAGATTTCAAAATATCATTACTTAGTCTTCAATGCAACATTCACAATTATTAATTTATTTATTAATAACTCATATTGCTATAGGAAATTTATTTGAAAAAATTATATTTTTAACATTTTGTTAGCATAAAAATATTATTAGCAACTGAAATAAACGATTACCACACGTTTATTATACTGTCTCCATTCCATGACTAAAATAAAGCAAAATAATAGGCATAAAAGCTCCATATTTTAGTATTTTAAGAATTTTTATACTTGATCACGTGAGTTTCGGTTTGGTTTCGGTTTCGGCCGAAACTGGAAGCTACGCGAACTTTCGGTTTCGGTTTTCGGTTTCGCCGAAAACAGTTTCGGTCGGACTCTAATTTGAAGCGAATATTTAAAAGTATATGTAAATTATATCGTACATAATAAATTTATTGTGCAATAATGATGCCTTTACACTTATTCTTTAAACTACATTATTTTATATCTACAGTCTTTACGTTGTAATATACATCAACAACAGTCTTAGTGATAGTCAGTAAACTTTTTGGTACATGAAAATTATTTACCATTAAGGGCTCCGAATACAATAAAATCAGTTAAGTTATTGAGATTTTTTAGTGTTGTAATTAAAAAAACGATTTTTTAAATAACTCAAGACTGCAATTTAATCGTAATCCAATTAATTTTTAACTGCTGAGCATGTTGAACGAAATTTAGATTAATTAATCGTTCTCCTGCGACGAAGTATTTAAGGCGAAAGTCCATTCGAGTTAAGGGTAGATAGATATAGAAACGTAAGCGTTATCAAATTTATGTTGAGGTTTAGCAACAGGTATCAGTCGTTAGAATCTATATTTAAAAAAAATTCAAAGGACTTCAAGAGCACTTTATAAAAACATGCACTATAACAATTTACGTTGTGTGAATAAAATTCAAGCTTTATCGCTATATGAATATTATTTATATAAATTTAATACGTTTGTATATGAAATTTTACCCTTGTTTACTTATTATTGTGTGTATATAAGTTGTTTTGTATAAGCTTCAGGCATATACTTGCATGTATATCGTTTTTACAGGAGACATACTGTGAAAGCAGTAGCGATAAAACACTCACTTTAGTACTACTTTAGAATAGTAGCCAGTATAATTACTGAGTAAACGAGGCATATCATCTAAAGTTTCAAGATGGTCTAAGAAACAAATTTTCCCAATATAATATAGTACTGATTCATTAATATGTTGTTTAATAGAACTATTGTTAATGTTTGTACATAAATAAATAAATAATTTATATTCGCCATTCATCTGGTTACTATAAATATGTTGTCCTTACGTCACGTGATTCATTTCCAGTTCTGGCGGCTGCTCAGACTGAGGGACTGTCGCAGATCTTCAAGCACATTCACCCACACGTCGCCTCTAGTCTTCGTTAGGGCCGTGCACGTGTAATTTATTCAGGTATCGGACATCATTTGACACTGCGTTACAGTCGACGAGCAAGGGCTTGTAAACTACTAGTAGCTTGTCATGCAATTTAACTTTTAGAGGACGAGAAGAAATGGAGCACACTACTGTGGAGGTTGAAAAATCTTTATAATGATTCTAGTGTATATAACACACAAGTTTTCTCATACATATTCACAGTCCATTTTGATGGACTTTTAAGTAAGCTAATTATACGTCAATACGTTATGAAAACTTTAAATTTTCGAACAAACTTATTTATTCATTTATTTTAAGGTTACTGAAATTTTTATGAAGAAATATGCTAGAAGTAACATTTAACATCTTCTAAAACGGTGCGTTTTATGAGCGAACTACAGCGTGCGATAATATCCTGAAAGCTGAATACGTTTATCACTTGAACGTGTAATGGAAAATTGTCTCCAGGCTCAGCTATCTTCAAATTTTTCGATAGCAAATGTTTTAAGTGTTATTTTCACTAGCAAGACCTGAGCTTAGCAATAACATACTGTAGTTTTATGCCTACTTTCACTGTAAGACAATTAAACAACGTTTATTTCGGCTTTGATAAGAAGTCATGGACACTTACATTTTTTTATATTTTCATTGTCTTTTTCCAAACTAGTCCACAATATTTAAAAAGTATTCCTCCATTACATATAATATCACAACTCGATACTTATTTTCTATCACTACGTAATTGGTATTTAATTTTTAACGGTAACTAAGACAGTGGTTTCTGCAGAATTCAGATACCCCAATCACAATGATTCATATCTATTTTTGTTAGGAAATATGTACTTTCCTTAAGGTTTACGTTTTATTTATTGAAGATTCAAACATTAACTTGAATACAAATTATTGTGACACAGGTTTAAGATCTGCTTTCTATAGGCCAAACTATGAAACCACATACTGCAAGTTGTTTAATAGTAGTGATTTATATTCGAATTTAAATGAAAAAAATATCTTCTGAAATTCTGCCTTAAAAGCCATATATCATTGTTTTTAATTTAGTTTAATTATTAGAATAATATTAACATTTTTTAAATTTATTAATAGTAAGTTTTATAATTAAGAAACGAGTTGATATTACAGTTTAATTCTTTCGAAAAGGCAGATTAGGTAATAGAACCATGGCGCGTGATAACGACACAAGGTAATGCGCGTTATAAGAATGCTGGAAAACGTTTACTTTTGAATGTATGAAAGATAATTGTCTCTAAAGCTTAACTATTTCAAAGTTTTATGCTGACGTTCATAAATGTTTATAGATTTTTACTCGCTCGAATGAAGCTGTATATAATTACAGTACATGGGCATTTCTAATCTTTTACTGGGCTTGCGATGAAAGTAGGTTGAAGTAAAACCTTATTTATGTTGTTTTTATTATTCCCATAGAATATTATCATCAGCCTGCGTTGGTCTAATGCATGCCTTCTTCACAATGGGTTTTTAGACCGTATCCCACCACGCTGGTCTAATGCGAGTTGTGGTAGAACTGACGTTTTGCATGCCCATCCGAGACTGGCATCTTACTTTTCTGACAATTGGGTTAAAGATAATGTTAGTCACGTGCAAGCATTTCAATAGTTTCATAATATTTTATAAAAAAATTAAAGGAACTTCTGCAACGTTATTTAATATCTAGTTTTCAAAATGTCTTTTTGGTTCGTGATATATATTTACATAATAACATCTTCTTCTATATTCAACAAATATGGTCTGCATTCGCGAATGTTTAAACAGTTATTGCATTAAGTTATTGAATAAAAGAATGTGCAAATGCGAAACAACTGCATTTATATAAGTGCTATATAGCTTAACAAACGTGATGCAAACTTTGTATATAAATTTTACTTTCGCAACACTACTAAGTAACAAGTTTAAAATCCATACTTTCCGTATCGTTTTTCACACCCAATTTCAGTTGCTTATTTGAAAATAACAGTAAGTTATAAATTTAAAACTTGATTATTTTAAACTTATGTAATGTCTTAAAGTCTTTATTTACTCCATTTCATGTCTGGAACACAATGAAATTTAGGATCGCACAAAGTAGTATTAGTTGAACTAGGTCAGCATCTTATAAAACTATTTTCTCGTCTTAATTTTTGATAGTAATAGTGAGCAGGATACCACATAGATCTACAGAAATAGATACTTATATCTTTAGATCCATTTGACATACTGTTCTGTCATCATGGATGGATGCTATGAATAAAAGCAGCAAGTAATACATATCGATGCAGGATAATTTTGTGTAATAATTCTTCTTAAAACGTGAAAATTGACACTGCTATCATTTGTTCATTCATTTGTTTAAAATATATAGATCTATGATTATAACTCTTTCCACGAAATATACTTAATAGATTTTAAAGCGACATGTACAGTTGTGGGTTATATTTGGGAATAAATTATAAACATGTAGTATAAATAAAAGCATCGTAGAGCTTATTCGGCTTACTCTAGAAAACCATAGAAGCTATTCATAAACAAAGATAAAAATCAAGTCATTTGTCTAAGTACACCTAAAAACAATGACTGACTTTCGTTGAGAAGTGCATCAGCAGTATAAACTTTAGGCACTTTGTTTACCACTATGCGAGAAGGGAAGCAGCATATCTGAAGTTGGTACATTGATAAAATATAAGTCGGTGACTGAAAACGACGTTCCACGTTCTTTGTTCGGATACATGGATGTTACGCGGCAAGGCCTTGAATATTGTCATTAAGGTAATATATAAGAAAAGAAAATTTAATTTGGCATGGATTTGACGGCTCTTCCTTAGAGCAGTAACAAACGGATGGTATATTAATTCATTACAACTCGTAAGAATCTAAATTGAAAAAGCTGTAGATTAAATATTTGTACTCAGACACCGTTTGTAGTACTAAGGCACAGTTCTTCGTACTGTCATAAAATGTACCGAATGCGGGGAATTAGAAGCTAGACATGCTAGCAGTTGCATGAAACGTTATTACTTACTGATTTTATCAAGCACTACATAAACGATAAAATGTTACAGAGTTTTAAATTGGTTTCAGGTGGTGAGCAGATTGGGCATCTTACGCTACAATTTAGTGAGCTGGCTATTTAATCACGTCACCATTCCGCGCGAATTTAATCACGGTACTGCAATACAAAATAATAAAAAACTTACTTTCACTTTATGTACTTTTATTTCAAAATGAATATTTTTAGAGGTGTTGATTATTTCCGCGTCTATTTCTTCCGCAATGCAGTTTTGTAAAAATACTATTGTTTAAATTTTTGAAGAGTACAGCCAGCGTATACCTACGCTGGCACATCATCATCATCATCAGTTCAGATAGTCCACTGATGACCAT
This sequence comes from Lamproptera curius, assembly GCA_029286875.1. Classification (NCBI taxonomy): domain Eukaryota; kingdom Metazoa; phylum Arthropoda; class Insecta; order Lepidoptera; family Papilionidae; genus Lamproptera; species Lamproptera curius. The sequence goes on from JAGSMT010000023.1 coordinate 2,302,261, forward strand.
AGGCAGGACTACTATGTTCATCAGTGCACCATCTACTACACCCTATCCATTAGGAGGTTTTGTATCCCACCACGCTGGTTCAATGCGGCTGGTAAGGTACGACTTTACATGCCCATCCGACGCATGGATCAGCGTAATTTTCAACCAAATTGTGATCGGCCCAAAGTGCCCAAACCAACTAGGAATCAACAATGAAAATTTGTTGAGACCCCGCAGGATTCGAACCCACGACCTCCGGTTTCGAAAGCACACGCCCATACCACTAGGCTACGGAGGCAGTCTATATATATATATACACGTATATAAACCAGTTGCGATAATCTTCCTAATTGTGTAGAGATCACAATATCAATTGATAGCTAACACTTATGACAATGCCATTACTGTAGCGTTGCTAAGAATGTTAATATTCTTTCATCGGTCTTTTAAATGACTTTTATGCTTTACACGACTACTGTTCGTGTTATTTATTTATATTGTACCAGATATGGTACAGTATGCAATGTTGGTTAAAATAGTTATTCAATTCAGGAGCAAACGCCGTCCTTCAAGTCGTCGAATAGCAAATATGCACCGTTGTACATGCTGCTAAAAACTAAAGCCCTCAACCCTGATTTCGTTCGCTTCGACATCCTCGTCTTCGCAGAAAGCGGATTTACATTTCCACGGATAAAGATGAATGTATAACTTCAATAATAATAGTAATAACTGTCATAAATATATTAACATGATGTAAAGCTAAATCGTTTAAGTAGAGAGGCTGTAAGTTTATTCCTGAATTTAGTTTACCGTAGTCTACAGCCAAATTGGAAAAACAAATTTACACTACCCAGTAAGAGACCCTAAACAAATACAAATAGACAATAAGTAATAATAAGTATAATATACGTATGATAGAAACTGTACGTAGCTCATAAGAAAATTTATATGTATATATTTGATTATTTTAAAAGATGACAAAATAGGCCCGCTGAGTTTCTTTCTGCCGGTTCTTCCCAGGTCGAGAGCGTCCTATTCCGAACCGGTGGTAGCGTCCTTGACAATCATCAGGAGTGTTTACACTTCTATATTGAATAAAGATAATTGAATTTGAATTTGAATATAATATACAAAAAATTAGAAACTTTACAAATATAGATCATTCTCCATTCGTACAGAATATAATTTCGTGTTTATATTTTTATAAATGATACTTTTACAGTTTAAAAATAAATACATTCTGAGTTTTAAACATGAATAAGAGACTTATTTGAATTTTTCTTTGAATTACAGCATTCGTCGACTGACTAAAGATTGTCGAATAACTAATAACACTGTTCATGAAAACTTTTAGTGGCGGTAAAGCTAATTAAACCATCAAAGTAAACAGTACATGTTTACATCTTATTATACTTCAAAGACTCAATTATATCTAGTAAGTGAAATCTAAATCCAAGGTGACACGCACACTTTATAGCTCACGGTAGGCAGCGCGTTGGCGATACCATGATGCCAATGTCTGTCGGGCGTCGGTGACCACTCCAATCAGGTGGCCCGCTGCTCGTCTGTCACGTATGCCAAAAAAAATGTTATTAATATAGGAAACAAAGTTCTAGCAGCACTATCCATAAACTACCTATTTAACACATGTGTATCTAATGCACATAAATAAGAGCAATCAGGCCTTACCCACTGGCAATTCGCATCAAGGGAGCTGCGAGCTATTTTAGTGTTATTCAGGGCATATATTAAGTTTATCGGAGTAAACCGCTCGTTGAAATATATCAGCCGGTATGTTGCCAAATTTATAGTATCTTATTCCACCTTAATATTGCATGGAAAAAGTATGCAATACATACTTAGTGCTGCCTACGAAATTCTATGCTTGTTTTTTAATTGTCGTAATATATATCGGAGTAAGAGTCTCCTTAGTATTTTTAAAAATTGTGACATGCGCATTGTAGTCGTCACTTTTGTTTGCTTCTAGAATATTCGATCTAGTTCTTGCAAGAAAAAGTAAAAATAGGAAAAGCTTCATATATTCAACGAACAGCGTAACGACTTATCAGATAGATTTTCTTACAGTGCGCGCGACTTGAACTCGAATTCTTGAATCCCGATAGTGTAGAGTATTTGTACCTCTTGATGACGTGTCCTTACACGTCAATAAAGAAGAAACTCCTCAAACCGAATTCTTATTTCGCATTTGCTTTTAAATTTGTAGGTATTCTGACGTCTTTGCACCGATATTTACAATAAACAGTTAATTACCTTCAACTAGTACTGTCATCTGTTAAACCGTTGCTTAGAAGTTTTTGTTTTGAGGTAAAAACTACATCGTGCAAACGTTTCGCAATTATAAGTAGTAACTGTCCTTAGTAAAAATATGCTGATCTTGTCGGTTAAGGAGGCGTTAACTCTTTTCAAATACATTTAACGAGAACCCTAAATGCGGAACAACCTTCCGCATTTAGACTATTCTTCCGCTTTCTTGACTAATTTAATTTCAATATTAAGATAGTCTTTCATATAAATATTAAATATTTTTTTATAATAACAGTTGGTCTATATTACTTCCTAGTGCGTCAGCTATCTCCCGTGAAAGTTCTGTCAAAGGAAGACCAACCATTCTAGATATTAGCAAGCATAAACGGACACGAAGGCAGAAACAAATAAAAAAAAACGTTTTAGTATGAGTACCGTACCGTATTACACCACAGTCTAAAAATGTTTTTTTTTTTAATGTTAACTAACAGACATTTAAAATAATTTATTTTAAATAGAGATATATATAGCAATGCAATTGAAACTCTAACGGCATTTAGTTGATAGCCCAGAAAAGTTTCCGTAAAGTCGTCATATTTTTATGGCCCGTAAAATATTTTAATTGTCTCTTACAGTTATATTATCATTGTAAACCTCAGAACCTTGTAATTACATCCCTCAAACATTACAAGTACAACTGAGATTCCTAAAATTGTATTCTAGAAATAAATTCATCATCATTATTTTGCTTATTGACGTTTCTAACAAAGAAAAAAAAATCGATTGAACAAAACTTAAAAATATTTCAGATATCATTGGTACAAGATTTTAAAAAGTAAAATAACAAAGGTGTACTTATTATTTTCACTTTTCACGTCAATTCTTCTTAACATAATAATATTCATATAATAAGTACAAAAGTGTTCAAGGCCTTCAAGATCGCTTAAGGCATGAAATAATAAATTTCTTCGCGTTAGCTTCATAAGTTTTACCTTCAGCTAAACATTGTTTCCGCAATTTCTTAATACTGCAAAAATCATGAATGGAGCCAATCTTCTATCAGACATTTATTGGATCTGATAAGTTACTCAGAGGCAGATTTATTTCTCAATAGTTTACTCAGGAAGGAGCGTTTTAATGAGACCCCAATTCTCGTCAGTGCAACGAATTACACGTTAAGAAGGTGTTACGACAGCTCGGGACTTCGGAAGTATACGCCAGTCGGGTACCGTGTCAACTTTACCGTTGACCGATTTCATTCGATCGCTTTCGTATCAAATCGATGTTTTACGAGTTGAAGGCGGCCGTTACAACGTTTTTGCTCGATCACGGTCAAATAAAACATCTGTACCTCATGCACGTGAAAGTTTTATTGTTAAACATAAATCTAGAATCATAAAATCCCGAATAATATTGTTACCAAGTTTATTAATAAAATTGGAATAAATTGCTAGGTGAATTAGTTAAGATGAAAATTTGCTAAATTTATTTTCATTGGCGCCAACTGATGCCCGCCGTGGTCAATACCTTAGAGAACACCGGTTGGCGGCAAATAAGCAATATTACTGATGGACACTTTTTTGTGTTCCTCCGAATAGTAGGGGGCATACTAGAAAAGTAAGAGAGGACTTTGTGAAAAATAACCTACCATTAGGCCCCTGTCTAATATCATCTAATCACTATAATCTTATCAAAGCACAATGATGTTGTCAGAATAATGTGGGCACCCACTGGAGTGCAAACGCTTCCTTTAGTTTGGTTACGTTTGTACTAATATATAACGAGCTCTAATGAGCAAGATCGTAGCTCGATCTTCAGTTTTTGTAGCTAACCTGACCATAGAGTAAGTAAGTTCACTGCAACAAACTCTAACATTTTCTGTGTGTCTTCACGGTCTTATGGATAATCACGATTTGATTACTGTTGTATGTATACAACCAAGATAGAAAGCAAAAGTGAGTCAATCCCTCAATCCAAGACAAATGGATTTCTTAAATTCTTTCCTTTGACCACTGCAGCTATGAAGTCCTGTAAATTGTTTTAGCCGTGGTAGCAGAGATTTGTCAATGATGTTCAATCAGTCTTACTAATAAAAGGTATAAACCCTCTTTAACGGATTATAACTGTTCTCACGTTAGTAGAGTTTTGACGGATAAATGTATAGCAGAGTGCGAACAATATTCATTGCTTATACACTTTTCTTTTATTAATCGAACATCCATTCCCAAGAACGTTCTGAAACTCGATGTACTTGCATTTGCTTTCCAAACAAATAAATATTGTTAATAACTTGCTAGATAATAGTTTTAAATTTTAAAATAAAACAAAATACTTGAAGGTAATTTTACATCAGTTTTAATTATTTTTTATTTAGGGACATTATCATGGATTTGTTATCATTATTTGAACGAACTTCCGTCAAATCCAAACTTTTTTTTATTGAGTTTAATGAAATTTATTTAATTTTGTCTACTACTCTAGATTAAATAACATAGTTATTTTAAATGAACACAGTGTAAAACGGTTCTGCCTAGGAGTGTATCAGATAAAGAATGAATAATTCACGTTCTATTTGATTCGTACAAAAAATATATACACCTAAGTGTCTGTTACCAAAGAATTGTATTCGTATTTGCAGGGTGAACGAAAAGTTAATACTTTTGTTGTTTTAAGTTGAAAAGAAAAGAGCAATGTATACAAAGGACATGATTGACTACTTGATAAAAGAAAAAAAAAATTAAAAACCAAGCAAATGGCGATTGATGATCCATGGGCTCAAGATAAACATATAAATAAAGCTGTTCAAATTAAACAATAAAGAAAGGGTTCACACTCACTTTCCCTTCCATAAATATGACAATGTTAAATATTAAATTATTGCTGGTGCAATTAAACACAGTTTCAGGGTCTATTATACATCGAATCAATTTATCAAGTACCGATGTTTCCAAAACCACAATTCTGTTCATGAATATAATTTATGGTATACGCTTTTTCACTTTTTGTAGTAGAACTTCGGACTAGTGTAAACAAAAAGTAATAAATAGATCCACATGTCCAATGGGTCCTACAACAGAATTTTTTTCTCTCAGACATTTCCTGAATAGCTAATTCTTGTAAAATACTTGTGATAAATATTCTGTCCCTCAATCTAACAAGGTAAGTATCAGTTCACATACTATCTGTGAATTCATAGATTAAGTTAATACAGTTTACGTAATATTGTGCAAAATCCCTTTCAGAAACAAACTCATCACTGTAAGCAAAAACTCATCTGCACGATCTTTTTGTAATGTAATTTTTGTAAAGCCAAAGTTATTTAATTATTATGCAATCTTTTAGGCTTAAAAATATAATAGTTACACGTTGTGTAAGGACTCAATTAGACTTACGCAGCGTTTGACTAATAAAGATTGTTTAACGCTTGTATAACTATTCATCGCTTATACAGGGTTATATTTTAGTAATAGGCAACCCCAACAAGACAATGTTGTGAAAGTTCATTATACGCTGACTTTTGAACTACGATTAAAATATTGACATAATAGGCAGGGTTCTTTGGTTCTGTAATTTTAAGTATATTCTATTAGAATTATAATTATATAATGACTCATTTATAACTACATCAATATTGAAACAGATAGTGAATTTTAGAAACACATTGACTTTTTGGTTCCATATATGATAAACAAAAAGGGAACGCAATTGTGTCAAACTCAAATGTCAATGATATAAATTAAATAATTTTGGTATTTTTATTCTTGTTTTAATATAGGTGTAATGAAAATTTGAGTTAATATAGGTGTAATAAAAAATTGTATTGTTATTATTTTGCTTAAAGTATTTGCGTTCACGTTTCGAAGAAAATGGGAATAAAAGTATGCCTTTATTGGCTCCGATGAACTGACGAACACTTTAAACAGTCATAGTAGCAGATGATAACTTTTTAATTTATATTCTCAGTCACACCCTATTGGACTGGAGGAGTATATAGCTAATTACTTGTCGTAGATACCAGTAACAAAAAAAATGTGTTTGAACAAACAAATTGCGCATACGTGCTGAAATTTTACTTTACTGCTAAATAATTATTAATATTCTATTAATCATTATTTACATGACAAAAAGGTCAAAACAATCAACAGATGACAAGGGATATTGTTTTACTAGAATGCCTTAATAGACATAAAGGATAAACGCCTTAAAAAAGGAGAAAGTACTAAAATATCGTTCTTTAAGAGAAATATAATAATAAAAGTCCGTACCGAAATCAATTATTTTATTAAAATATCTATATTTTAGAAATGATTACTAACTCATGATAACTTAACTTCCGGCTACTTGATTCAAATGCTTTTCATGCGTCATATCAGAACTAAATTGTCCTTAGACGAACTTTGTATGCATCAAATCTGGTACTATCCTCACTCATATATAAATTGCAATGTCAATATAGTACATATTTGGTATAAATTTAGTAAACCCACTCAATAATTATTCTCTTGTCATGCGTTTAATTTTAAAACCACATATTTGTCACTGGTTCATTATTAGTAATACGTAACTATATAAAAATTTTTGCTCGTAGAGCTAAATAGCTTATGTTACTCGGCGATAATTTTTGACTTTATCCATTTAAATCTACTGCACTGTTCAAGACTGCCAATCGAGCCCATTTCTATAGTTAGGACCTGAAATTTAGGTAAACGACACGTCCTGTTATATCCCTAATGATATGAATTTTGAAACACACACCCTTCATAATCAGCCCCTATCAGTCCACTGCTAGAGATAGGCCTTTTTCAATGAACGCAAAGACGGTCGCTTCCCTGCTTTTTGCTAATTGATAGCCGGGGGTCGACCAACACTCCGTTTTCCTAAACGTGGCCTCCACTCTAGAACCCTATAAGCCCATCGGCCATCCGTTCTTCGGACCACGTGACCGGCCCCACTGCCACCTCAACGAGCTAAACCATTGCGCTATGTCGGTAACTTTCGTTCTTTGCCAGATGAATTCATTACGAATGTTATCCGACAAAGACACTCCAAGCATAGCGCATTCTATAGCACGTTAAGCTACGGCAAAGTTTTGGACCAGTTCGATAATCAGAGGCCACGTTTTTGCCCCGTAAGTCATCACGGGGAGTAGGCATTTGTTAAAGACTTTCGTCTTTAAACTCTGCTATATCGACGATATGCGAATATAATTTAACTCCCTAAATGCTGCCCAACGAACCCAACATGCAAGCCCAACTGCATCATCCTATCGGCTTCTCTCTCGAAGCTATGTCTTCTCAACTGTAATATGTGCCCAATATGCCCTTGTGAATCTTTATTTATTTTTGAGTTGTTTTAATTAAAAATTAGACACCCATTATATAAAGAACAATTTTCTTGGACGATCTTTTTCTTCGTCTAACCGAAAATTTAAATGCTGTAAGCATTTCATCTATACAAAGTTCAGAAAACTCATTCACTATCCAAAGCTATCATACTGAAAATCGCCATTTTGTTCTTATACAACGGTTAAACAAGGGTCTTAGTTTGTATAAGCTGTGTATAAATTTCTATAGTAACTATAATACGCTTATACAGGCCTTATGTAAAAAAATTATATATTAGTAACAAATTCGTTGAACGAGTGTTGAACGGCTGGTTAACTTTTTATTAGTAAGGATGATGCTGTCACTCTCATACATTACTTATGCAACTTGTATAAGCCCTGTGTTATTTCCATAGCAACTATACAACCTTTAAACAGGCCTTATGTCAAAAATGTTTTATTAGTAACAAAATTCGTTAAACGGGTGTTGAATGGCCGTGTAACTTTTTATTAATAAGGCTGAATATGTTTAAGAATTTCAACTGAACTCTCAGAAAAAGCCATAGCCAATATGGTGCCTAAGTCGTACGAGGCTTAAAGGTGGGAAACCAAAACTGTACAGTTTTTGATACAGGTTGTTAAGTCTTACTCCTAATTCGAACTACTTGAAAGTTTAAATAGAGATCCATGAAATCGACCATATAAGTCTTTTGGGTGAACTTATAACTGTGAACCATGGGTTTCTCCACTCACGAGGACATTGACAACCGATTATGTTATAATAGTGGATGCTTTGCTCTTTCCGCAAGTAAGAAACATAATTGAGACAGTCACCTATAATTCATCTAGGTAATATTGAATGTCCTGGCAGGTTATTGACGATTAAATATATCAAGCTATGAGACCCCTTAAAAGCCGTAACATAGATTCACTAATCCATCTGGTATAACCAGTACATAAGTAGTAATGTAAATCATCAAAGACAGACATGTATATGTATTGACCGGGTTCCACACAGGTCTATGTTTGACCCTTTACTGAAGAGCCTTGCTTATGCTATGGTTCTATGAATCACACTTCCCATAAGAGTAAATGTTATTTGCTACTCAGGTGACGCGCTAATATTGGGCCATGAAACAGTTTTGAGAACACATATTATCTTGCTGACCTAGAGATTGAATGAATCGTATTAAAAAATTCACGAGTTAGTCATATTACGCCACTTAGACCCAGATTCTTTTGTTCTATATGCAGGTCAAAGAAGAAAGCCGCCGCACGTGAAGGTAGGATCTCATCTTCTTATCAAGTTAAATATCTTGACATTACATTAGAGATCCAGTGGAGTCTTGCAAAACAATAAGTCCATCCAAAATTTTGAAGTCTCTTCAATATACGGATGACAGGCGCTGTGGATAGTTTGATGAGTAAAAGTGTCATATAATCCTAAAAAAATGAGTACCTTTTTAAATATTTCACAATTCGGCTAAAAAAGTCAGCTTACAGTTAAACTAGCGAATTGTTAGGTTTAAGCTAGATTTAGTAAATATAAAAATGGTAAATTATATATAACAAATCGGTCTTATACGAATGATTGCTAAACATAACTTAAATTATCTTAATGTGGAGGTGAGGCTTGGATCGACGCCAATCCTTAGGTATTTTAATGCCTAAGCTCTATTATACGATATGCTTACACATTCCTTTCCAGAGTAAACATCTGGAGTCTTGTTTATGGCGTGTTTTATGCTAAAATATTAGTATATTCCTAGACAAGTAATATTCATTTTGTTGTGAGTTTAGATAGATGAGTTATTATTATCGTGATATATTTTATTGAATAAAAAAAACTAGCTAAGCGTGATGTTTACATGATATTAATGGACAAACAATACCCATAACAAACGTGTCATGAGTTTCCACTAGTCGTGCCCCGCCATGCCGGCTCTTAGCATAGAATATCACGTCTAGATGGTATTCACACTTAGCTCGTGTAATTACTATCTAGATGTTGTGATGAGACCCTGGTCTTTAAACAGAATAAAAGATATTTTTTACTACTCCTTTCTAAGGGAATTTGTACTAATAGGAAATTCAGTGGTACTCCTGGTGATCAGTATACTGAAAAATGGTTTTAACACTTTTGGAGACTCCAAAATTCTATATTTTTAAGCAATAGCTTTAATTTTAGATTTAGTTAATTGTCTTTTTATGGCATACGCAGGCAGACGAGCAGTCGGGCCACCTGATGGGAAGTGTTCACTGACGCCCATAGATATTGGCAATACCAGTGGTATCGCCAATGCGCTGCCTAACGTGAAACATAAGGTGTTAAGTTCTCGTTTATCCAGTAAATACGCTGGCTACGGTGCCCTTCAAACTGGAACACAACAGTGTTTTCACACTACTGCTTCGCGGCAGAAATAGACACCGCGGTGGCATCCACCCAGACGGTCTCCTGTAAAAAGGGGACCTACCACCGGTACTCTAATGGGAAGCTTCCAAAGCTAAAGCTATATTCTGTGTAGGTCTAGTATTATCATTCATCATCATTAGCATCCTCTGTCTGTCTTCTTCTAGACAAACGCCAAGATGGCCGATTTCTTGCTACTCGCTGTAAGTGCTACTACACGGAGATCGGCACCCACCTGGTCGGGGGTTGACCAACGCTTGAAGACCCTCGTTTTCAAACCCTGCAGTATCGACGACATGAGAATTTTGTTTAGCTTCCTACATGCTACCCAGCCTAACTTTATCCTCCTATTGGATTCCATTTCGTAACTGTCTTTCCAATTGTAATATGTACCCAAGGCAGATATATTCATTGACAACTTCGAGAGTAACACCATCGACATTGACTGGCCTTGGGAGAACGTGTTCGTTGAACATGAATTTCGTCTTTTCTAAGTTCATCCTGAGACATTGGTCTTAGGTGCACAGTTCAAAAGAAGGACGGTCACTGTTTAAATGAATCCATTCAATTTAAGTTTGCAGCATCTACTGCAATCCCTTCAACGTTACGGTCAACATGACTATATCGTCGGCAAAACGGAAGTATGAATGGTACTCGCCGTTGATATTTGTGCCACATCCAACCCAGTCTAGGGTCTTAAAGACGTCCCCCAAAGCATTAGCGAAAAGTTTTGGGGAAACAACATACACCTGTTGTATCATAGGAGTATCTACTTTACTCAATAGTAAATATCCAAAAAAATAGCTTACTGTTTCATACATATATTTTCTTTATGTTACCTTGTTCACTTTACACAATTGTAAACTTTTTATAAGAGCTGATTAAAATTCGAAATGATCATGTTTCTATAAGAAATTCTTCTGTCTGTTAGACAATTGTATTGATAATTTACCACATTTTATGTGACGATAACAATTTTAACGACATAATAATTACATGTGAAATATGAAAATATTCCCAACCTTATAAAAGATCCTTGACCATGAATACATCTAACCTTAATAAAAATTGCTTCAGAAGAAAAATATGGTAAAATTAGGACTTTCTTCATTATTTATTAGAGCTTAAAACAAATAATAGAGATAAAAGAAAAAAACTCCGTGGCTCGTTGCAAGACTCTAAACACATAATTTCATTGACGTCGGTTTAATGGTTAAGAAAGTAATGACGGACAGAGAAACAGACAGACGGTTAGACAGACAGAGTTACTGTCGCTATCTATAATATTAGTAATAATGATCATTCGTTACGTACAGCATCAGAAGAAAATTCAAGTCGTACAGTAATTTTGTTCAAGCGCTTAAAAATGGCAAATTTTTATGAGCCGCCTTTATGCCAATATTGTAATAAGAGCTCTAAGGCTCAAATCCGTTTTTCTGTACAAAGTTTCATTTTAATTAAACCCTCATTTGAGCCCTTTAGGCGACCCCATGAGCTTCAACTTTTTCACTCGCGTTCGACCGTTTTTTTGATCTTGACTTTTATATAACAGATTTAAATTGAGCCCTATCCTTTTTGTAGATTAAACAGTAAACTTTCTGAAATCATGCGGATTTTGTTACTTTGATGGATCAACGAATAACATTAACATTTTCCAAAATATCTCATGTTTCTTGTTAAACAACCAATGAAATATTTTGTTGAATAGTAGTTAGTGAAATAACTAGTAAAACAAGGATTCAATAAAATGATTTTTACGTCGTTGTACGTCGTACGTCATCAGCCTGTGATAGCCCATTGCTGGACATAGGCCTTCCCTGCTACACCTTTATCCATTAGAGGGTTTTGGACCGTATCCCACCACGCTGGTTCAATGCGGGTGGGATACGTCCGCCGTGTAAAAAGTACTTGTAAAAAGTCGGTCAACCCACTAAGTGGACCGACTTTTTACATGCCTATCCGACGCATGGATCATCTGATTTTGCAGACAATTGGGTGATCTTCCCAAATTTCCTAACCAACTAGGAAACAACAATAAAAATTTGTTGAGTCCCTACAGGATTCGAACCCACGACCTCCGGTTTCTAAAGCAGACACCCGTACCACTAGACTACAGAGGCAGTTAAATCAAATTATTTTTGATTAATTAATATTTATTTATTTTTCTACACTCCGGATTTGTTATTAAAATGCATATTTACTTATAGAAATGCATATATAAATAGTTGGAAAAATAATTACATCCATTAATTAAGGTGACAATTCAATAGCATATTAGAAAAGTATAAATAAATAAAAAAGCCTTTTATTTCTCGCATCATAATAAGTTTACAATACAATTTGTTTACATTATACTTTTATGTTAACATTATAATTTTGTTACAATTATTAATTCTATGTTAATACAAGTATGATAAAATTTAATTATCTCGTGATTATAATAACTATTTAATTAACAATTACAAGAACAGTTTTTTTTTTTGCAAAAAAATATTTTAACTAGACATTTATTTAATTTATTTTATGTAATCAATAATCATAGATCGAATCAATGTATCAAAATCAAATCATATAATATAATAAAATTGTAATGTAATAAAATTTTATTTCCTTATAATTAAAAATAAAAATACAATAAATAATTTCTCTTTTCTGACAATTGCCTTAACGTATACGTATTTATTTATCTAAGTATATTTATTGTCACTTTCTGGATGGATAAAAGGTTGCAAGAACCCCTTTCAATGGAAGGTAAAGGCCTCCTCCAAATTTAACCATTGTTCTCTGTCTTTTGCAACTCCCATCCAATTAGTACCTATTATTTTTGTAATGTCGTCTGTCCAGCGCGATTTGTTCTACCTCTTTTTTTGTCCCCTATTCATGAGTGTTGTTGATTTTAGCTTTGCATTTGCGAGTAACTAAGAGCGTCTATGACTTTAGTTTTCTGCCTTATAAGAAGTCTATGGCGAATTTTTGGATCTTTCTAATCCTCATTACGTTTCTTTCATACTTCTTTGGCTTGTTACGATCTAATTTTTTATTTTATTTGTCAAATTTCCACGTTTGGCAGCCGTATGTTAGTGACGGAAGCAGGCAGGTATTCATAACTTGGCTTTTAATCTTGTTCATTTAGCTTTTAGAATTTCTTTGAGACTCAAAATTTTTCCAAGCGATTATTTACTGTTCTTCTACTTCTAATAAATTGTTGTTTTTGTTGAATGAAATTTGTTTCCAAGGTAGATATAGGCATCAACATAGGTTAAAGGTACATTTTAAGATATATGGGTAACGTAACATGGTTTGTCATTACATTTGTTTTACGTAGGTTGATTTCTAAGTCTACCTTGCGACTTTCTTGGTGAAGCGAGTGAACCATAAGTTGTAGTTGGTTGATATTTTCTGATAGCAAAGCTATATCGTTGGCGAATCCTGTCCGTCCGTCCGTCCCGTCCGTCCGTTCCGTCCGTCCGTTCCGTCCTGTCCTGTCCTGTCCTGTCCTATCCTGTTCTGTCCTGTCCGTCTGTCCGTCTGTCCGTCTGTCCGTCTGTCTGTCCAAAAGTAAAATGATGACGATAACTAAACGTCTCTTATCCTAAAAAACATTGAAATGGCTCACGTGACCCGGCAACAGCCACGATGTCTCGTACGGACGAGTCGATGCATAACACCACTCAACATACTAACACTTTCACAGATGCACAACATTTATCACACACGAGGAGAGTTCCGTTTCGGGTAGCGGCTAAGACGACACTCCCCTTCATATATTTCAGACCCGTCATTTATACACGACCTCGGACAGACATAACGTCAATATCGGGACTCTTTTTATCTAACTACCCACATTAGAAATAATATTCCGACACGGCTTTCCTGACAATGTGTCGTCCTCCACGCATATCTTTTCAACTTCACTACAAGTCGCGACGTGGACGGAGGCATCGCTGAATCGCTCGTCAACACTCGACACATCACATATAATAAAAGAGGCCTAGGCAGAAGCATCACTAAATCGTTTGCTAGCACACACACAATCTTACCGAATGGACAGAGGCATCGCTAAGTCGCGTATCCAAAAGCACTATACAAGAATGATGACTAAGCGTCACCGTCTCGTCTGAATTACAAACATCACACATAAAGTCATCTGTAATTTTTGACCAACAAACATCAAAATCGAACATGGAAAGAAGCATCTTCGAATCGCATGTCCAACACTAAGAAACATGTGAACTGAGGCATATCTGAATCGAGTGTTCAATAATAACAATAAACACATGTGAGGACGGAGGCATAACTGAATAGCATGTCCTACAATACTTCGATATGGTAAAGACGAAGGCATTACCAAATCGAAACGTCTCTCACGAACCTTAGCCGTATCGCGACTCCCCTACAGCCATGCTGCTCTGCTTTGCCATGATGCCTGCACTGCAATGCCGCGACGCCGCATGCCGAGTCGCCAACGCAGCCACGTTTCACGTCGCCAAGGTCTTACCACGACGCGAATCACATTCATGTTGCAAATTGGCACACGAACGACCGGAGCACGGCTACCAGTAGGTAGACTCTAATATGGCCACAATACCCACTCGTACGAAGACCGTATTCAAACGTATGAGTGCATTCCACACGCTGATCATATTCAAACGTGATTTAGACGTGTCGAGGCTTCTCAATACGCTGACCGCAATCAAACGTACCGAGGCATCTCAACACGTTGAACTAGTCATACAAGTGAGGGATATTTTACAGGGAGAGTAGTCGTCCATGGATCTGTCTACGCGGGCCTGGTATCTTATGTATATATTGTGCTTGCAGTTTAACGAGCCATAATTACAGAATTCCATGTTTTACAATAACAGCGTAGTGAAATTTCAGAAATTATTTAACAGATTTCATTGTTTCGCATAAAAGGCAGTGAAAAAGTTTCCTGGACCGTAAACTATTTACCGATAAAGTGTCTAATGCATTCTGCAATTCAAAGTGGGTGGTTTGTTTTTTAAAAATTTTACGTTTAAAATCTTACAGCTCCTTGAACTTCGCAGTATATCATATAGCTTTGTTTTTAATGCATGAAATGATTACCATAACTGTTGTTAGGTATAGTGACTTCCAGGCAGGTTTAAAACTAAAACTAGCAGCTCAGCATGATTCTAACAGTGGGGGTTTGGACCGTACCCTACCACCCTGTTCCAATTCGGGTTTGTGGGTGGACCAACTTTTTACATGCCCATCCGACGCATGAATCATCTTACTTTTCAGACAATTGTGTGATCGGCCCAAATTGCCTTAACCAACTAGGAAACAACAATTAAAATTTGTTGAGTCCCCGCAGGATTCGAACCCACGACCTTCGGTTTCTAAAGCACAAGCTCATACCACTAGGCTACGGAGGCAGTCGAATACGGAGTTAAAATATAATGTACATAATATATCGTATGTATATAATATGTCTATGCCCAATGGAAAGGGGTGTATTAGGGGAGGCCTATGTCTAGCAGTGGACTATCAAAGGCTAATGATGCATGCAAATTAATCCCAATAATGTATTTATGCATGTTTTAAGTAAGTGGTGTTTGTATAGGCTTTTTACTTACGTGTATGTCGTTTTCAGTAGACCATTCACGGCTCTGCTGGTGTTGTTTTTGGATGTTTAACTAGATTTCTATTTGCAGTAAAAAGTAGCGTATTTTAGAAAAGAAGAGAGATATATAAATTTCTGAAAAAAAAATTGAATCTCCATTATTCGGTTACTATTTCTAGTTTCGGGTGGCCGCCGAGACTGAGGGTATGTTGCAGAATTCAAATGTGCCAATTGGCACATTTCTTGTCACCCATCCCACAGTGCCTCAAATCAAAAGTCTTCGATCAGTGCGTCCTACCCGTTATGACCTACGGTGGCGAGACTTGGACACTTACGGTTCGACTGGTCCACAAATTTAAAGTCGCTCAGCCAGCTATGGAGAGGGCTATGCTCGGAGTATCTCTGAAGGACCGCATCAGAAATGATGTGATCCGTCAGAGAACCAAACTCACCGACATAGCCCACCGGATTAGCAAGCTGAAATGGCAGTGGGCCGGTCATATAAGCCGCAGATCTGACGACCGCTGGAGTCGAAAAGTTCTTAAGTGGAGACCGAGGCTCGGCAAACGTAGTATAGGACGCCCTGCGGCAAGATGGAGTGACGACATTCGTAAAGTGGCCGGTGTGGGCTGGTTGAGAATAGCCGAAAATCGGAAGCGGTGGCGTGCATTAGGGGAGGCCTATGTCCAAGCAGTGGACTGGCAAAGGCTGATGATGATGAATTAGCACACACACGTCGCTTCTATTTTTCGTCAGGGGAAACGTGTTCTTGTTCATGTGCACGTGTAATTTATTCAGGGATCGGACGTCATTTGAAAATACAATACAGTCAGCGATAGGGGTTTTGTAACTACTCATAACTTGTCAGGCATTTCAACCTTTTGACCGAGAAAGCATGGGGCAAACGGTGGAAGTGACTTACGTTAAGCTTGGTTATATGTTAGTAAAAAAAAATAATTTGTTAATTTATTTTTATATTATTCGAAATATATTTTAATTATAATTTTATGTAGTAATAGTAAATGAGGATTTATCATAAATATTCCTAGCTCGAGTTGTTAATTTATTTTAAGTTTCAAATTATGAATACGTACATAACCTGAGTTACAGCTTGGTTAAACGTTAATAAAAATCTTTAACTTGACAAAGATATGTATAAAACTACGACAGGAGCAATTTATGTATATTATATACGTACCCTTACAAAAGTACATATAAATATATATATAACAGCCGCACTGCCAATATATATATATGTGGCTGCAGCATACAATTCAGCTTCCCCATTTCCTCCCGCAGGTGTCATAAGAGGCGACTAACAGAAAGTCTCTAACAATACCATACTACGGCGGCCGACAAATAGCTGAATAACCATCTGCACCTTCAGATCCAAAAATGCCGAAACCCCAAACGGGCAGCAGCGTTCGGGGTGTAAAGGATCTGGAGGGGTTGCCAACCCACATGACAAGCTTAGCAACTATGGTAAAATCCCCTCATAAAGAATGACAATGACGTGCGGCCCCCAGTGCCCGGCAGCCCCACTATTCCTAGCTACGGTAGCGGCCTTGGTAACGGTGGGGCAGGGGTGCTAAGAATCCCGGCCGGAATTCGGCTACCACCAACGACGACTCGACCTGGCAACTTTCAACGCACGGACATTGAAGACCGCCGAGAGGATGACGGAGCTGGAAGAAGGGGTAAATAGAATGCGTTGGGATATGATAGCGATATCTGAAGAGCATAGAGAGTGGGAGGACGCGATAATCCTTGAATCCGACAACCTACTTTACCACCGGGAGGGTACCAACTATCCCAAGGAGGTGTCGGACTTTTCGTCCGCAAGTCTCTCATTAACAACATTGTTAAAATCGAAAGTGTATCGTCTAGGGTCGCATACCGCATATTTAGAATATCCAATCGATATTCGTTGAAAGTCATACAAGTATATGCACCGACGTCGACACACTCCGATGAGGAGGTCGAGGCAATATATGAGGATATTTCACGCGCCATACATACCCCCAAACATGGTGTTGATGGGAGATTTTAATGCAAAACTGGAGAAAAGGAAAGACGATGAGCTCAGACTGCGCAGTTATGGAGTAGGGCAACGGAACCCAAGGGGGTAACAGCTGGGTAACTTTATACAGAGAAAAAGACTATAATGATGAACTCCTTCTTCAAAAAGCAGCCTTACAGAAAGTGTCCCATATTCAAAATGCCGAAGCCTTTCAACTCGTTGTTTGGAAGCGTTTGCTAAGTTCGCAAACGCTTCGAAACCCTAGACAAATGCAACACTGTGGACGATATTAACACTAAGCTTGTGGAAACTGTTTATGGTGTGAGTACTAGGTTTTATAAAACACACCGCAAATCTATAGGGCAAAGCCAGTTGACTAAGTTGAAGACTGATAATAGGGCCGTCATTTCCAATAGGCCGGAGATTTTAAGTGAGATTAAGAGGTTCTATGGACAGTTGCACTCATCAAATGACCCAAGAGTAAAGCACAACTCCGAAGATATCCCGGACGTAAGTCTGAGCGAGACAGGAATGGCTCTCGACCAACTTATGAACGGCAAAGCGCCTGATGAGGACGGAATTACAGAAAAGCTTCTGAAAGCGGGTGGAGAAAAAGTACTTTTAGCCCTTCTATTACGCTAGAAGCGTAGAGTAGAAGCTAAGTGGTGCTGTATTTAAAATAAAAGGCGATAAGAGCCTCTGCAAAAACCATAGACCGATTTCCCTTCTAAGCCGCGTTTTCTTTTGGATCAATATATTTACCTGGGAGAAGTAGTCCGATTAGGTAAGTTCAACTTCGACGCAGAGGTCAATAGATAAATCCAACTCGGATGGGCAGCTTTCGGGAAGCTTAGACGTATCCTCTTGTCCGATATCCTTAAATGTCTATAAACTAAGGTCTTCAACCAGTGCGTGTTGCCAGTTATGACCTATGGAAATGAGACGTGGTCCTTCAATACTGGGCGTATAAGGAAACTCCAAGTCACTCAGGGAGCTATGGAGCGGGCTATGCTTTGAATTTCTCTGCGTGATAAATTGCGTAATACAGACATCCGCAGATGCATTAGCGCAGGATAGTAATATCTTTCGTAGACTAATATTATATATAATATATATATATTATATATATATATATATATATATATATATATATATATAGTCTACTACTGGACTAATACCATATAAAATATTTATAGTATATATATATATCATAAATATTTCAGTACCTTACCTTACAGTAGTTTAAATTTTCAAATAAATCCTTAATTATTAATTAATTTTTGGTTATCGAAATATGTTATAAAGAAAAAAGCTAAAGTAGTAGACTTAATTGTCTTGTATTGTATTGACTTTGCCTTTCACTATAAGACAATTACACATTTATTTTGGCGCCTGATATGATGTCATGGACTGTAATATTTTTGGTTGAGAAAATTTTATCTAAAACAAACATGACCGACTTCAAACAGTGCATTTTGCGCAAACTAAGCCGGTGACAAGGTGCCTTCTAGATTTCTTGACTTAAAAAATCAATGATGTCTTATTTTAATAATTAAAATAATAGTTAAAATTAATTTATTGATAGTAAAAAACATAGGTTATAATTTTCAATTTCGTGGTATACCACGCGGTCGAAGTCACTAGCAATTGCTAGTATACGTTTAAATATCTAGTTTTAAAAACGTGTTTTTTGGTTAGCGATATATATATGTACTTGAAACAGCTTGTCCTATGTTCACAAATAATAGTATGCATTCGCGGAGTGTTTGAACATTTTCTGCACTAAGTAATTTGCAATAAAAGAATGTGTGCAAATGCGAGGCGGCTGCATTTATGTTATAAAGTTCCGCATATAGCTTAACAAGCGTAATGCAAACTTTGTATATAAATTTTACTTCCGCAACACTACTAAGTAACAAGTTCGAAATCCATACTTTCCGTATTCGTTTTTCGCAACCGATTTCCAGTTGCTTGTTTAAAAATAACAGCAAGTTAAAAACTTTCAACATTTAAAAATACTTTCTTTAATACTTGGTCCTTTTTAAGTCTGAAAGACAACCAAATTGAAGATTGTATAGCACTTATTATTTCTTTCATCTATTATTTAGTTGTCTTAATTCCTATAGATCCATGTGACACACTGCTCTAAGTCATATGGATGGTTGCTACAAACAAAAACAGCGGCCAATACCTAATATTAATCAAGGATATTTTTGATCGACTTGCCAAAAGAAGGAGGTACTCAACTCGGAACATTTTTTTTTTTATATTTATGTTACCTCGTTGCTCCGCTCCTAGCCATTCGATTTTGTTCATTATTTTTTTTAAATGATAGATATTAGCTTAACATTGGTTCTATTTTTATGTGATTTATTTGTGATAAGTAGTTTAATAGGCACTTAAAAAATAAAAAAAAATTATGACACCAAAAATCACAACCTCATCCGATTAAATAGCGCTATTAAAAACGCTGCCAAAACCGTAAGAGTAGACATAAAGTATGTTTTGTATAATCCTATTACTTGAATTGGTCCACAACAAAGTCCGCAATAGCATATTACTATGTCTTAATCAATCACAATAAGCATTTTTATAAACTGCAATCATTCGGTACTATTATATTATAAATTCGACTAAATATTATAATGTACCAAGGCAAAAACAAGAAAATTTTATTTAGAAGCTGTTCGAATATTATATAGTATATGTCTATTATATCTTATATCATAGATGTTTTATTATTGTTGTTAAATTCTCTATTTTTATTCAATATATTATTATTTCATCTAGTCTTTGCGTTGTAATATAACAAACTAATCAAAAATACAACGGTTCTTCCACTATTCATTAATAAGGATTTTGATGCATAGTGAAAGTCAGAGAACTTGGTATAAATGTTAGTGAAAATGATTTAAAGTTAATTCAAATGCAATAAAATCCATTTAGTTATTGAGGTTCTTTAGTTTTGTTATAAAAAGAATCGTAAGTGCCATTTTAATTTTTTTAAATAGCTCTAGACTGCAAAATTTTTGTTATCCAATTAATTTGTACCTCGCGGAGCAAGTTAAATGAAATTTAGATTAATTAGTCCTTCCACTGCGAAATTAAAAGCAAAATCCATTCGAATTAAGGATAGATAGATATAGAAACGTAAGCGTTATCAAATTTATGTTGTGAATTAGCAAATTTTAGGCATTGTGGCTGTTAGAATGGTTATTTAAATCAATTTTCAAAGGACTTCAAGAATAATTTTCTACACTGTCTTAGTCTTTATCTGTCTTTATATAACAGACAAATACTCCTCGAAATTACGATAACAAAGAATGATTATTTTCAAGAGCACTTTATAAAAACATACGCTCTAAAAATATCATAAAAATTTTATTATAGTGTAAAAAAATTCTGAGCTAATCGCATATGAATATAATTTTAAATAATTTTAATACGTTTGTGTATAGAATTTTACCCTTGTTTACTTATTATTTGTGTATATAATAAGTGGTTTTTGTATAGACTTCAGGCATATACTTACATGTATATCGTTTTTACAGGAGACATAATGTGAAAGCAGTAGTGACAAAACACTACTTTTTCGCTGTTTGAGCTTAGTAGCCAGTATAATTACTGGGTAAACGAGGTATATCATCTAAAGTTTTAAGATGGTTTAAGAAACAATTTTTTTTTTCATTATAATATAAGTACTGATTCGTTATTATGTTGTTAAATAAAACTATTGTTACTGTTAGAATATGAATAAAAAAAATATATAGTCCTCCAATCATTCGGTGACTACAAATATTGTTGTTCTGACGTCACGTAATTCATTTCCAGTTCCGGGCGGCCGCTGAGACTGAGGGACTGTCGCAGAATTCAAATGTGCCAATTGGCACACACACGGTGCCTCTATTCTTAGTTAGGGGGCTCGTGTTCTTGTTCATGTGCACGTGTAATTTATTCGGGGATCGGACGTCATTTGAAAATGCAATACAGTCAGCGACACGGATTTTGTGACTTCTCATAACTCGTCATGCATTTCAACCTTTTGACGGAGAAGACATGGTGCAAGAGGTGGAAGTAACTTAACATTAAGCTTGGTTATATGTTAATAAAAAACTTAAATTTGGTAACGCTACATAATTATATTGTAATGATTATTGAAATTATATGTAGTAATAGTAAATGTGGATTCATCGTAAATATCCCTAGTCCTGTTTAGTTAATTTCTTTAAATTGTCTAATTATGAATTCGTATTTTCGAAAAAAATCTTGTTTATATCATATTTTTAAAAGACTATTTAAGTGCGTTATAAATAAATAAACTACTAGAAACATTTAATTCCATCTGAAACGGCGCGTTATATACGACTACAGCGTGCGATAACATCATGAAAGCTGAATACGTTTATCACTTGAATGTGTAATGGAAAATTGTCTTCAGCCTCAGCTATCTTCAAATTTTACGATAAGCGTACACAAATGTTTCAAATGTTATTTTCACTTTAGTAAGACCTGAGATTGATAGAGCAATAACGTACTGTTCACTTTTGTGCCTACTTTTCACTTTAAGAAAATTTTACGTTTATTTCGACTCCTGATATGAACTCGTGGACTCTCATATTTTTGGTTTATAATTTCTTTGTCTTTTTCAAAGTGGTTCTCAATATTTAATATATAATATTTGATAACAACACGATACTTATTTCCCATTACTACGAAATTGGTATCTCATATTTAACTGTAACTGTGACAGCGAGTTTCCCGAGTGTGTGATTGCGGCATATGAATAAGAATTCAGATGCCCAAATCACACACGGTCATATCTATTTTTATTTAGGAAATATATACTTTCCTTAAGGTAAGGTACAAACATTGACTTTAATACAAAATTTTGTGTCACAGGTTTTAGATCTACCAGCTATAGGCCCAACTATGAAACCACTTACAGATTTTTTTTTTAATAATGAGCTAGATACCTGGACTTATACTTGAATTTAAATTAAAAAAAAATAATCTGCTGATATTCCTGTCTTAAAAAGCAATATATCATTGCTTATAATTTACTTTAATTATTAGGATAATAATAACATTTTGTTAATTTATTACTAGTACGATTTTTAATTAAGAAACGAGCTCATAGTACAATTTAATTTCTTCTGAAAAGGCACTTTACATACAACCATGGCGCGACAACGGCGTACAAGATAAGGCGCGTAAAAATATTTGTGTAAAAGTAAATAGAAATGTATGAAATATATGAAAATGAGTTCGAAAATATGCCTAATTTAAAGCACAGGTTGGCCAAATAGACTATGACTGGGGTTATTTCATTTCTAATATATTTTAAGTACTTAGTAGTTATGTTATTCCACCCCGTGCTAAAAACGTGTTACATTTGAATGTGTGATGGAAAATTGTCTCCAAAGCTTAGCTATCTCAAATTTTATGCTGAACGTTCATAAATGTTTATAGATTTTTAATCGCTCGAATGTAGCCGTATATACTTACAGTACATGTGCATTTGTTATCTTTTACTGGGCTTGGATGAAAGGAAGTAAAATTTTATTTATATTATTTTTATTTTTCTTAAAGAATATCATCCTCATCAATATCATCAGCCTGTGTTAGTCCACAGCTGGACATAGGCCTCCCCTATTGCATGCTTTCTTCATTAGGGGTTTTGGACCGTATCCACCACGCTGGTCTAATGCGGGTTGGTGGGTGAACAGACTTTTTTCAGATCATCTACTTTTTTGACAATTGGGTGAACAGAACAAATTGTCCTAAGTAACCAGAAATCAACCATAACACAATGTTGTTTTCCCGCGGGTTTCAAACCCACGACCTTCAGTTTTAAAGCAAGAGCCAATACCGCTAGACCACGGAGGCGGTTAACTTATAAAATATAGCTAAAATAAATATAAAGTTACAATCATGTGCAAGCATTTCAAAGAGTAATAACATTTTTATAAAAAAGATTTCTGCGAAGATGTTAAATAAATAGTTTTAAGTCTTTTTTCGATTAGTGATATTTTTGACAGGGCTTCACTCTTATTTGCAAATAATAGTCTGTAATCGCGAAATGTTTAAACATTTTCTGCACTAAGTTATTTGCAATAAAAGAATGTGTGCAAATGCGAAGCGGCTGCATTTATGTTATAAAGTTCCGCATATATGGTAGCTTAGCAAGCGTGATGCAAACTTTGTATATAAATTATACTTCCGCAACACTACTAAGTAACAAGTTCGAAATCCATACTTTCCGTATTCGTTTTCCACACCCGATTTCCAGTTGCTTGTTTAAAAATAATAGAAAGCGAAAATGTTCATCTTATGACGGTGTTATTAATGTTTTTTAACTCTCTTATATAATCATTTTCATGTCTGGAACACAATGAAATTGAAGATGGCATGATATATTTTTCGTTGAATTAGGTCAGCATTCTATAATACTATTTGCTTGTCTTAAAATAAACATAGAATTTGAGCTTTTTGATAGTGATAGTGAGCAGGATGTCACATAGATCAATAGAAATAGATACTAATACCTACAGATATAGGATATTTTTGTTAAAACGTGACAATTGATACTGCTATCACTTTGTTCATTATTAAATAATATTTATGTGCTTTATTACTTACATTCATTTTCCAAAAACATCAGGATAGATCTTAGGTTTCAAAAATGCCCTTAGAGTTTACGCAGGAAAAGACGAGCATAACAATAAAGTATTCTGTGTATGGTATATTCCACATATATCATAAACGCTAAAGTGTTTTAAAATATATGGATCTAAAATTATAACTCTTTCACGCAAAAAATACTAAATAGTTTTTCAAACTAACTTACAGGTCATAATTTATAAACATGTTGTATCAATAAAATGCACCTAGAAAACTATAGTAGCTACATATCATTAGCAATAACAAAAATAAAATATTTGTCTTAAGTTTACCTAAAAAACAATAACTGACTTCGTTCGTGTACTCCTCGTACATTAGTAATATGAATTTTAGGCACTTTGTTTACCGCTATGCAAGAGAGGTCGGAAGTAGCTACATAGAAGTTAGTACATATTGATTAAATATCAGTCGGTGTATGCTTAACGATGTTTCATTTAGAAGTGTTGTAAAATCAATAACTACAAAATCATCTTACTCTGGTAAATATTACATTAAGGGTTAGGATGAGTTAAAATCATATATATTTTCCAATCGGATGTTACCTGGTGACGCCTTAAAAATTATCATAAAGATGTTTGTACTGCATTAATGTAAAATGTATAAGAAAAGAAAATTTAATTTGACATAGTTTCTTGCCTAAAGTTACAAACAACGCCATACTATGGCGGCCGATAGATGGCGAGATAACCATCTCCACCTACAGATCCTAAAATACCGAAACCTTCAACGGGCAGCAGCGTTTAAGATGTAAAGTATCTGAAGGGACTGTGGTCGCCAACCCGCACGCCAAGCGTGGCAAATATGGCAAAACCAACTCATGAAGAATCACAATGACGTGCAGCCCTTAGTTCCCGGCTGCCCCACCATTATTCCTGGCTACGGTAGTGGCCTTAATAACGGCGGGTCAGTGATGGGACTTGCGCAACTTTAATACATCTCGTATTAAAGAAGCAATAGAACGAAACCAAGGTCCTAGAGTCCTCGATAGAGATCTATCTATCGGGCAAAGACAGTTGACTCATTTGAAGACGATAATGGGCCGTCATTTCTAGTAGGCCAGAGGTTTTGAGTGAGATTGAGAGATTCCATGGTAGCTAGTGACGACCTAAGAGCAAAGCTCACCCGGCACAACTCCGGAGATATCCCGGACGTTGGTTTGAGCGAGATGCGAATGCGAACGACGGAATTACAGCAGAGCTTCTGAAAGCGGGTGGAGAACCGGTACTTGTAGTCCTTCATAGGCTCTTTAATTCCGGTCTACTGGTCGGTATTACGCCAGAAGCGTTAGCAGAAGCTTGGTGGTGCTGTTTTTCAAGAAAAACGATAAGAGCCTCTTGAAAAACAATGGACCGATTACCCTTCTGAGCCGCGCCTATGTACTGTTCTCGAGAGTCATCTTGAATCGTTTTGTTTCCAGACTAGATGACTTACAGCCACCCGAACAAGCTGGATTCCGAAAAGGCTTTCGTACCATAGACCACATATTTACGCTGCGGCAGACTATACAGAAAACTGAGGAATATAATTTGCCTTTATGCATGGCGTTTGTGGGCTATAAGAAAGCCTTTGATTCTGTCGAAATTTGGGTGTGTTGTAGGCTCTTCAGCGCTGCCAAGTTGACAGTCGGTAGACCGAGGTACTGAAGTGTTTGTACAGTAAAGCAACGATGTCCATTCGACTACAATCCAGTAGTACGAAATCTATTCAATTGCAGAAGAGTGTAAGGCAAGGTGACGTTATATCCCCTAAACTCTTTACCGCTGCATTGGAAAACGCATTCAAACTTTTGGATTCGAAAGGACACATAAACATAACATAAACATCGATGGCAAATGTATCACCCACCTTAGATTTGCCGGTGTCATAGTCATCATGGTAGAGTCGCTGGAGGACCTTAACGCTATGCTCAATGACCTTAACAGTGTTTCCCAACACGTGGGCCGTGGATGATCATGGACAAGATGAAAGTTATGTCTAACGCTCATGTCATGCCTACGCCGGTGGTTGTTGGGGGCACTGTGCTCGAAGTTGTTGACCAATATATTTAACTGGGACAAGTAGTCCGGTTAGGTAAGTCCAGCTCCGACGCAGAGGTCTATCGATGAATCCAACTCGGATGGGCTGCTTTCGGGATGCTTAGACGTATCCTCTTGTCCAATATTCCTCAATATCAAAGACTAAGGTCTTCGATCAGTGCGTATTTCCAGTGATGATCTATGGTACTGAGATGTGGTCCTTCACTGCTGGCCGTATGAGAAAGCTCCAAGTCACTCAGCGAGCTATGGAGCGGGCTATGCTCGGAATGTCTCTGCGTGATAGAGTGTCTATTACAGACATCCACAGCAGAACGATGGTGACCGACATAGCTAGCAAAATTTGCAAGCTAAAGTGGCAATGGGCCGGCCATATAGCTCGTAGAGCCGATAACCGATGTGGAAAAAAGGTTCTCGAGTAGCAGCCCTGTACTGGCCATCGCAGTGTAGACGACCCCCCACGAGATGGAGTGACGACCTGTGCAAATGTGTGGAAAGTCCGTATGATCGTACTTCTTGGCGGCTCATGGGGGAGGCTTATGTCCAGCTGTGGACATTCCTAGACTGATAAGATGATGATGATAGTTTCTTGCCCGTTCATCTTTAGAGCTGTTACTGTCAAACCGATCGTAATATAATTCATGATGGTTCGTAAGAATCTATATAAAAAAGCTATACATTTTTTTTTAATATAATGAGAACTTGAAAAATAGATAGAGCCCTTATAAAACATTATTTAGTTTTATGTAGAGAAGACAGAAAAGAGTTTAAATAATAATTACATACATGTGGTTCCCTTTGAGCAATTTTATTACAAAACCATAAAAATTTGTGCCTCAGCACACCGTTTGTAGTATGCCACGCTACAGTTCTTCGTACCGTATAAACATCCCTGTCTGTTCATGTGCTACTGCATCATAACGTGCCTTGAATGCTGTGGAATTAGAAGCTAGATATGCCTGCAGTTGCTCGAACCGATATAACTTAATGGATATTATCAAGCACTACATAAACGATAAAATATTAAAGAATTTTATCATTAACAAGTGAAATTAGCCCTTTGGATAAGTAGGCCATGGACAATAATTTTTGAAACTAAAAAAATAATACTAAGAAGAAACCCGTTATAGGAGGATGAGAATATAAGAAAAATTAAATGAAAAATAATTTACGGGTGATCTGAGGTCGGGAAGTGTTGGGGATTTACCGAGACCCTTTATAAGGGTATTAAGTAAGATTTTAATAATAAATTATGACCGACTCTAATATAAAAACATTTAGTACAATGTAAGAGGACAACAACGTGCTCTTTGCAATTTACTGCCCCGCACTCTCTGCCACGGCATGATAAATGTCTGATATCTTTTAAGGTGTTTAATAAAAAAGTCATGTTTGACAATGTAATTTTTAAAAATGTTTATATTAAAATAGTTAGTTTGCGTTGAAGTATGATTGGTCTACAAGTTTGCCGTAGGTCAACGGGCTATGGAGTGGGTCATGCTCTAAGTTTCTCTGTCGGATAAAATTTATCCGTCAAAGAACTGAAGTCACCAAAATTTTTACTGGTGGTAGGACCCTTTTTTACAAGGAACCGCCTGGGTAGGTACCACCCTGGTGCCTATTTCTGCCGCAAAGCAGCAGTGTGAAAAAACTGCTGTATTCTGGTTTGAAGGGCACCGGAGCCAGCATATTTGCTGGGTAAACGAGACTTAACACCTTATGTCACACGGTAGGCAACGCGTTAGTGATACCACTAGTATTGCCAATGTCTATGGGCGTCGGTAGCCCGACTGCTCGCCTGCATAAGCAATTAAAAGAAAAACCTAGTGCAAAGGATTAGCTCATTCAAGTGTCGGTGGACTAGTCATGTAGTCAGTAGAACGGATGGCCGTTGGGCCAACAAGGTTCTAGAGTGGAGGCCGCGTTTGGGAAGACGGACCGTTGGTCAACCCCGATCTGGTGGAATCTCAACGCCCATCTCCGTGCAGTAGCCGGTTCAAGTTGGAAGTGAGTGGCAGGGGAACGTCTGGATTGACGTTCATTAAAAAGGTATACGTCGAGCAGTGGACGGATAAAGGCTGCGGATGATGATGAGCTAAAATTATCCCTACGTAACTTAAAATAGGTAACATACAAAACGTTTTTTACCCTATATAACGATGTCCTATGGTAATTTGGTAGCAAGTGTCCTTTGGTAATTTCAGTAAACTCTATAGCGTCGTGGTAAATCATATTTTTTACAAATTTATCGTGTTTATTGTATAAATTTCTATTTCCTACGTTTAGATCCATGGGTCCATGAAGGCTTTATTTATAGTTAAGTACCGGGCATAAAATATTTATGCAACTGCAAGAAATTATTACGTATTGGACATGGGGGCTGTTTTTGACAACCTAGATCGTTTTTATTTGTGTACCTATATTAGCTAATGACACCTTATTTTCCGAATAACTAGGCAATACATCTGTATTGCAATAAATAAATTTTGAACTGTTGTAATTAAAAAGAAAAACAATTTTTTAACATAATCTGTGCAGCAAAAAAACCCACGACACCCAGTTTATGTTGATTAATGTAAATTGTATTTATTTTAATAATCCAATAATTATCTTTGTTGTTTAACTGGATGCACTGTTACTCATTACCAACCCGACTTACATACAATTCGACTCTTTATTTTTCCTTGTGGCGAAATCAGTCTCTGGATCTCTTTATTTGTTTTTTATTATATTCCTGGTTTATTGTTTTCCTGGCGGCCCGTTTTAATAAAAATTTTACAAAATCCGTTGACTTCTGTTATGAGATTTTTTGTTCGATTATTTTAAATTCTATGTCATATTCACTTTAAAACAATATTAAGAATACGTACCATATAACTGTATATTGTTAATATAAATTTGGTTTGATTTTATCAAAAGATGACAAAAAAGTCTACTACGTTAAAAAGGTATTTGACCTTTTTAAAAATAATGTATTTAACGCATCATTTCACTTGTAGACTATGAAAAGATTGGAAAAAGGCTTTCCCTTTGCGTAGCTTTCTGCAATAAAGGGCATACATTAAAAGAGGGCCGTATCCTCAATCGCATAAAAACTTAAGCTGCGGTCAGTGTAGCTTATTCGGCAACGATAAAACGACCGAGTGCCATAACGGCCCAATAACCTTTCTGTATCTTAGGCGTGTTGCACACACGCCGCGAGTTATTGACGCTCAGTGTGCGCCCGGCCTTAGCAACGGCGCTTTATTGTGAACCGTTAAATTTTACAGTGCTGCATAAACGTCGGCCAAAGAGTATACGCTGTAGATAGGCAATATTGATAGATTAAGTTTATACCTTTTCCTAAATGTTATTTTGTATATAAAAAAAATGACTGTTCCGGTCTTGGAGAGCGATTTAAAAATTTCTAGGTTCTGTTCTAAACATTTGTAGTCATTTTAGCTTAAAATATCTTATTGATTTTATCAATAAAACTAAAAAAGATGTTCTGCTTTTGGGAGACCGATTTGGAAAATTCTAGTTTTTATTTAAGAGATTTGTGTTCTAGTCACATTTTGTCTTGGCGAACCTATGATTAATAGTTTGCGAAATGTTGAAAATATTACAAGCCTAAAGTATTTTGTTAGTTGTGTTTATTAAATAAATTATACACCTAAACTAGAACATGTTTTTTCATGGCGGTACATAGTTATTATCTACGATGCATTATGTTAATAATTTCAAACGACTATTATGTAATTCTACGATATTAATTTTGTAATAATTGCTTAAACACAAGGAATTCTGACATTTGTCCTGAACTACCGACAACACATGTCCCCAATCATGTAATGCTAAATTGAACGAATTCCACTTTGGAACAAAAACATAGATGAAATCTTTATACAGCCTGGATATAGTCTGAGAAAGTTATGTGGTTTCAGTTTATCTAAAAAATAAACTGAAACCACATAACTTTCTCAGATCTTTAATCTTTATAACTTTCTCAAAACCTAAAATAACCCAAATCTTTATATACCATAAATATATATTACATAAATTCCATTTTATATACCATAAATTTTAAACACATCCATATTAAACTATTCACATACATCTAATATGTGATGTACAAGTCAGTTATAGTAAGATATTATATGTTCTTTATTTGTCGGTATTTTATGCACAAAAATAGTAACCAATTCGTTTCTCTTCTAGTGAAAGCCTTAATATGCCATATTTATTCTATAGACGAAAAGGGCGTAGTGTAATTAGAGAAAAAAGGAAATGTACATCATTATGGGGACCCTACCATAAAACCGTAGAAGCGCCATTCCATTGGACGTCCCCTAGTTCATTAAAAGTGATATGGCGTCAAAGAATATAAATCCAGCATGTGACATAATCATTTCTTATTCTTTTGCACTTTTTTTTTATTTATTTTACGGTTTTGCACAGATTTTGGGTATAATGCGCAAGATATTTATAAAAATAATGCTTTTTTGACATTAAGTTTTTATTCCTTCCGTTTTGTTCAAATCATTGAAGATAGTAATCCAACAAGTAGATGTAGGATTTTCATTTTAATTACGGCATAGTATACCACGCCAACCTTCCTCGGCGGCTTCAAATATGTTTCATTAGAAGTTTGCTTCAAGATATAGGTAATTGTATCAGTGACTCCTCATGAAAACTAGGCAGCTGACACTCTTTCTACTGTGATAGGCTTTCATTTGGACCTTTTTGTCACGCACCACCCATTCTTCCACTCATAGCTGTAGCAATTCTGATGTACTCTTTGAAGCGAACCAATATTTAAATATTGTTTAGTATGGGTTGCCTTCCTACAAACGTATAGCTCAAGATACTGTCAGTGTTTCTGATAACTTGAATATGAAATAAGACTAAGGAATTGCTTGCCTCTGTTTCCTATGTAAATTTTATTATGGAGTACTAGATGAGATGATCTAGAAAATTGTGTCATTTACGAACTGCTTATAGAATCTTGCCCAAATGGAGCTGTAACTAAATGGATATAATTTTAATTCATCATAATCTACATCAGCCTGTGATAGCCCACTGCTGGACATAGGCCTCCTCTAATACACTCCTATCCATTAGGAAGGTCTCGGACCGTATCCCACCACTCTGGTCCAATGCGACTTTTTACATGCCCATACGACGCATGGATCATCTTACATTTCAGACAATTGGGTGATCGGCCCAAATTGCCCTAACCAGCAAGGAAACAACAATGAAAATTTGTCGAGTCCCTATAGGATTCGAACCCAAGACCTCCGTTTCTAAAGCACATGCGTATACCACTAGGCTACGGAGGCAGGCAGCAGGAGAATTTTAATTAAGGCAGAATAATTATTTCATAACATGTCGTAACCACGGCCGATTTAGAGACTTTATCAAGTTTAGTTATTATATTTTTGTTTTGTCATACTTTTCCAGAATGACACCTTTTTCTCTTTTAATAATTTATCATTGTACTTTTTAGTGGTGCAAGAACTTTTTTGAAAAACTATTTTATTTTCTTAACAGAGGTTTTAAAACTTAAATTATGTGTTATCAGTGGACCGACTAAATAGTACCACCGTTATGCATTTTTCTGCCACAAATCAGTAGTAAAAAGGCTGTTGTGTTCCGGTTTGAAGTGCACCGTTATGGGCCGTTTATAGGCTATCAATATTAAATCGGCCTTTTCTTTGTTAGTATTCAGTCTACTTTGTAATAATTTCTAAGTTTGCTACAAATCTGAAGAAATTTAATCTGATCTCTGATTTCTACATATTTTAAAGCACTTATATCTAAACGTCTGCGGTACAACTCAAAACAACTCGAGCACCGGCACAACTCTAAATCCACGCCCTGGGATTCGACAGGTTGATGGATAAAGATAATCACTAAACCGTGGAAGCAAATTATATCTATCAATTATTTGCTTCATGTTGATTATTGTCATACAGACGTGCTTTTTTTTAAAGTAATTTTCAAAACTGTAATTGTATGAATAAAAAAATGTGTAATGAATCGACATTTTATTGGGTGGTAACACAACTAATCCACATATATGTGGGATTTATAAGGGATGAATCTTAAATTGTGTTTTAAATTCAAAATATTTAAAACTAAGCGCTGCCCATTTTCATTTCCAGAGAAACGGATTTTTCCGAACACCTATTAGTATGCGAAAATGAACACCGAAAACTAGTGAACCAGTACATGCTTGTACTTTCGCTTGGACAGACTTGTAAGAGGGCCGCGCTATTTTTAGCTGCCGAGTGAAGATAAGGGGTGTCAGAATAAGCTTAGAGAATTCAAATATTTCCCAGTTCCCCATCGGCCTTCGCCATCTGTATGCTTAAAGATATTTTAGAATATTTAACGAAACGCTGTACTCTGAGATTTGCTTTTTCCATTTTTAATCTTACAAAAATCTCCCGTTTGCTTGATGTTAAGCTAACTTTACCTGAAACAGTTAATACACAAGAAATGTAAAAGGTAAAAATCTAATTAACTCTATTCAAGTAAAGGTCATGTACCTTTTCTTTTCCGTTCTTCTTACAAACCACCTTCTAGAGTAGTACTACAACAGAGCCAACTCAAGTTTTTACCTTTAAAGCACAAGTTCCGGTTTGCAAGGCACTATCGCTAGTCTCAAATTAGCAAACCGATTTATAGCCCCTTTCGTATATTTCTTCGTGTCGATCACTACCAACTTACCACCGTCATACTTGTTCCTGCACTTTAATCAGTTAAAATCTTCAGAAGTGAAATGTTTAGCCAATTGCTACAATTGCTACGATATCCTTCAAACTCGATATTATAATCTTTACCTGATACTGCTTTGAGACAATTAACGGTATAGCGGCTGGACTATTTTAGTAAATTAATTAACGGTTTTATAATAATTATTACGATGGTGTTTATCACATACAGTGAGACTTCTTCCATGTCCAGTCAATTCGTTGATACATAAATTGTATTATTTATTATATCGTTAAAAAACAGTAATATTTTAAAATTTATTGTTATTTATATTAAAGATAAAAATATACATTATAATAATGATATAAATATATGAACTGCCTCCGTATCCTAGTGGTAAGGGCGTGTGCTTTAGAAACCGTAAGTCATCGGTTCGAATACTGCGGGGACTCAACAAATTTTCATTTGTTAGGGATTAGGGCAATTTGGACCGATCACCCAATTGTCTGAAAAATAAGATGGTGATGAGGTGGTAGCGTCCTTGACAATCAATAAGCGAGTGTTACACTTCTATCGTGAATAAAGATATTTGAATTTGAATTTAAATTGGATCTATGCGTCGGATGGGCATGTAAAAATTCGGTTCGAATATCAATCCGCATTGGACCAGCGTGGTGGGATACGGTCCAAAAACCTCCTAATGGAGGAAGCGTGCATTTGGGAGGCCTATGTCCACCAGTGGACTAACACCGACTGATGATGTGTATATATAAGATGCATTATTAAAGAGATAAAAAGCTATACTGCTCATAAATAAAACAAAAAAGCAAAAGCTCTACACTGAATTATGACAGATTCAATCATTATTACTATTTTCTTTTTATTCACAATAGTTCAGTTCAATTTAACTTTTTTAACCTACCAGAGCGAGGAATAAACTCCATATAAAACGGGTCGTTGATGTAAATGATGTGATAAAACATCAAAGATCTGCATATCTCAAGAAGTCGCTATTGCAGCACAGTTGGATAGATCCACTGTAGAAGCGTTAAGTGCATCTGCAATGCTCAAGTTATGATGCTTAGGTCAATGCCACTCAAATAAGCCATTAAATTTAACTGTAACGCAGATTGGGTAACTTATTATTTATGGTTTCTTCAATGTAAGTATCTAATGTCTTAGTGCAATGTTAAGTAAAGAATAAGTTATATAACTAGAGTTCTGTCTGATATTTCTGTAATTTTTAAATTTGAAAATGGATTTTCCATGGTATAAAGTAGTCTGTTGCTACTAAGGTGAATATAGCTTAACGGTAACGACTTGATTGTCATAGTAGCTTTTAGATTCATCATTCAACATCCACCAAAATCAAACTTCCACTTTATATATTGAGATTGACTGAGAGTAGACAAAATCAATACCACTAGGGATGAGACACACCGCGCTTTCTTTCATATCATCATGGATTCGACATCTTCACTAACTAGTTCAAAACGGCGTTTATCCGCGAGAATCGAACCCAGAACGTCTAGCTTAAAAAGTTAACGCCAATGCTACTGCATAGCCATATTAAAACGCCTTTTTAGTATATATTAGTATATTAAATTGTTTAAATCTCTCTAGGCTATATCGGTTAAACTATTGGCTTAGCGTACAGGTCTGAGATAAGAAACTGACAGCAATAATAACTTAGTATTCAATCCAGGCGATTTCGTTGTAATGTCACCGCATTACAATTTATTACAATTTGATTGACAGAAAACCTTAGCTTTATGCAAGTTGTTAAGATATTAAAAAGACGTAATATTTTTTTATCTCATGAAAGTACTAATACATTATTAAATAAAATGATTTATCGCATTTATTCAACTTTAATTTCGACGTTTCAACACTTTCAGCGGCTGGTCAAGGTAGTGTTGAAATATCGATTAAAAGTAAATTAAATCCGTTAAATCAATGTAATATAGTATTCGCGTACACAAAAGAAATAACTACGAGTACTAATGCAGATAAACAAAAACTGGATCAGTTACCGATACTCGTCTTTTATGTATCAAAATGTCTTCATCGCTAACTAATATTTCGTCTAAAATTATTGCGGAACATCTGCCAAAACGTAGCGTTTTAGCATGTCATCCTATTACACTGCCCTAACGGCTGAATGTAACTCGACACTGCGTTGAAATTGACGATCGCCTTTCTTTGAACTTACTAAGTCTTAATAATGCACCGCAGACATCTGTTTACGAATATAACCAACGTATTGGCACAAAACTCTAAATCGAAACATCTGGCAGAGCTTTTTGGTCTGCCGCCAAAACGTCTGCATTGAACTTCGGTCAGTCAGCAACGGCTTTGCTGGTAAAACCAAATTTATGTGCGCATGCATTCGTTGAACAAACATGTTTTATCCTAGTGATTAGGTCTTAAATGTTAAGATTGAATATACCTAAATCAAGGATAACTGTGACGGCCTTAGCTTAATCGGACCTCGGATACTCCGGACAATCTCGAGATCTCAAAATACATTAAAAAAGATATCTGCATAGTAAAGTCGAATTCAACTATAGGGACTATATTAGATCAGCTAAATGCGCCGAAGATATTGTAATACACTAGAGGTCGCGCAGACATAGTTGCACTCCCCCTTCCTTTACTTTAATAGTTTTATAGGATGGATAACCGACGCGACCGGAGAGAGATCGGGCGCAGGGCCTACTTTAACATTTTCATCTGAACATGGATCACTTTACAGGCAGTTTGGTGATCAACTTGCATTGCCATAACCAACTAGAAAACTACTCAGATAAGTAGCTAAGTCCCCACAGGATCCAAACCTACGACCTCCGACATCTGAAGCAGCAATCGAACTAAATAACCATCTTACATTTTTACTGAGGGGTGACTTTTCGAGCTTTTATTTAACTGAAACTATACATGAAATGTAAATATGAAAAGACAATTACTAAGGCAATTAGCAATAAGTAAGGGAATATCCAAAAAGTAATTAAAACCGCGATTCTAACAACAATCCGGCACATTATTTTAGAATCGCGATTCGATTTTAATTTAACAACTGCCAAACAAAAATTGCTCGAGGAGCTCCGTTAATGATGTAATTAAGTTCGCACAAATGAATTCGGCGTAGAATCGGGCCGTTGCTTGTTCCGTTAAATTTTTTCCCTTCACGAATGCGAAGCGAAGCGACGAAACGTCATCAAGCGGGTCTTTTGATCTATTGAATTAAAATCTGGGCCTATACGCGGCCCGAAATGTAAGCGGAGGAGAATTTTAGTATAGACTAGCGACCCTCCCTGGCTTCGCACGGGTGCAATACTGATATCTGTATTATTTTGTGAAGGTCCATAAATTCAAATTAAGTTGATAATCTATTGAAGATATGTAAATAAATAAGCATTTGTGGTGTATTGCTTGAAGTCATTTCGTAAGTAAACCATTTTTTCTTGCTAAATATAACGGATTAGAAATGGTTATTGTGGGTTATCCTTAAACGGTTGACATATACAACTCCGAACTTTTTTGATTACTTTTTTAAGTGCTGTACATACTGCAAGTAAACAACATTTACGACATTACATTGGAAACCTCCTAATTTACCAGTTTTTTTTAATATATATGCTAGTGTGATAGAATGTGTAGTGAAGACATCCGCAGCAGAACGATGTTAACTAATACAGTTCGTAAAGTTAGGAAGAAGTGGCAATGGGCCGGTCTCACAACCCATAACCGTTGGGGATAAAAGGTACGTATTCCAACGCATCGTAGGATGAGCTGTGCAAATGTGCAGAGATCAGAGTCAGTGGGAGCAGGCAGTCCAGGATCGTATTTCTGGGAAGCTGATGATTGAAACTTATGTTCAGAAGTGGATTCTATTAGGCCGATATGGTGATGATGATGACGATGACGATGAATTACTTTACTGCTGATTGGTACTGTCTTATATAGGCTTGGCATGTAAGATTTATACTTAAAGCGGTTTTGCTAGTTAATACGATAAAGTTAATACAATAGCGGCCTTAATACCAATGGAATTCTTAGTCAGTAGGTTATTGAATGATTAAGAATGTTGAGTAGGTGCCATAAGACTAAAACAATTTTAAATGTTATAAACGCACACACATTCCTTAAACATCCCACGTATTAAAATATGCATGTATACACATTAGATTAAAATGCTACTAAGTCTTCAAGTATGAAGTATACATTTGAGAAAAAGATTGAGTAGTTAGTGCTAAATATATCATATTCATCTGTATCTAAAAGCAGCTAAAATTACAAAAATATCACATTCAATCATTATTGTTGGTTACATAAACTATAAAATATATTTTACGGGTCGTAGGTCCCCTTTTTACAGGGGACCGTACGGGTTGGTACCACCGCGATGCCTATTTTAGCCGCAAAGCACTAGTGTGCAAAACACTGCCGTGTTTCGGTTTAAAGGGCACCATAGCCAGCGTATTTACAGGCTAAACGGGACTTAACACCCTTTGTCTCACGGTAGGCGTCGTTGACCACTTCCCATCAGGTGGCCCGACTGCTCGTCTACCTGCGTAGGCAATTTAAAAAAATCCCAAAATTCTTCCTCATTTGTTACCACAATGAAGAAAACTTATTATCAGTTTAATATTCAACGCAATTAAACATTCAACGATCGCTTCCGCTCGTCACTAGAACCACAACACAAAGCTGTCACACGAAATGTAGGGACCCGTACACGAATACCCGCTGTGTAGCTGCGCCACAATGCCTTTGTGAAATTTGTACTTTTGAAGAAGAAGGGAGGGAGGGGGGCGATACTTCATAAAAACGTCGCCGAACACCAGCGCGTTTCCTTTTTTTAATCATGACGTATGGAACTCGCTTATGTGATTCCTCATCGTAATATTGCACGTCAGCTAAGGGCATTCACCGTAGTCATCCTTATATGATGTATGAGCATTTGGGAATTTGACGTATGGCATATGATATTGTGATAATTCTGGTATATCAAGTACTAAAACAAAGGATCGCAGCTTAGAACTAATTAACTAGTTTTCGTCTGTGTTAACAACACTGAAAATATAACGATACGATTTAGATTATACGATTATCGAGATTATAAAATATCTTTAACATAGGTGTGCTTTATTGTATGTTAAATTACGTATGTTTTTAGATGTAGCTAAGACGTGACGAAAGGACCTTATTTATGATAATCACAACATAAATCATTACCAAGATACATCAACAAGGATCAAGTAACTTATTTACCTCGGTCGGCAATGATGCTCATAAAAACTATAAGGTGCTTATATTATAGCTTTACATCTAACATGTGGACTAATAATGAAACTGAGATATATTTGATTTGAATCAATTGATTTAAATCAATCAAATTTTCTATTCCATTATTGACAGAAATAATCCACCATTGTCATAATTACATCTGGTTTAAACTTTAAATAAGTAAAACAAAGTACTCTAAGAACTCTTTCAAGCCACGGACCATTGCAGATACGTGTCCTGAAAACATTTACACTGGCAAATTTCAGCCGGACACGGGCGGCGACGTCGTCTCATAAAACCTTGCGCTGCGCCGTCGTAAAATTTTACAACATAAAACAACTGGTAACTCAAAAGTTCACAATAAGCGTAATTGCTAATGGGCCTGAGGGGAAATTTATAAAGTTGATAAAGAAAGTTCAGTTATTTATGTAAATCTAGAGTAGTTCGACTGTCAATATCTTGAAACAAATATGCTAGCGCTGTATTTACCATAAGACTAAAATCTAACAAAATTGCCTTTATTTGTTGCGCTACTAAAAGGCGTGAAATGACTTATCATAGAATAAGGATACAAATTTATCTTCGTTGTTTATGATTTTTTTAGTTATGCTCTATGCTCTACTTAATGTACCATGAATACTTACTATCAAAAACAATCTCTATAGAGCGATGACTATATAGGGCTTCTGCTTGGTGCGTTTTAACAAACAAAATTCTGGTTTTTATATTTTAGTATATCTATATTATATAATTTTTAATTTATATAATTTTTAAAAAGCATAAAAGACCTTCAAATTAAACTTAATATGTATGTACGTCCCAGTTCTTATTAAAGAGGCATTGCATTATTATAAAATTAATTTCATGGATTACAGAACTTTTCCATTAAAATGTTTTCTTTCATATGCTGTGTTGTAAAAGTTTATTATGTGTATGACAGGATTGGCTTAACTTACAGTAAACTGTTTAGAAAGATAAAAAAAGGTGATATGACACATAAAAGTACGAAAATATACAAGAAAACGTTACCCTTTCACATTTAGTTAATATTAATTAGTTACATTAAATAGCTTTGATGTTGATTAGAAAATAGATAGTAACAAATTAAATACAATTTTATTCGTATGCAAATCTCAGAGACCTGTATTAAAATCTTTTCTTGCACGATGATGTCGTGCATCAAAAGTTATACAAACTTCAAGCGGAACGGAAGTTCAAATCTGACGGACCTCTAATTCGTAGACGATATAGTTTAGCTTGTTACCTCTACCGCCTGATCTTCAATTACAGCAGAAATCGTTTCGAAATCATTCCAATCAACGCTAGGAAGACCTTTAAAGTTCGAGTTTAGTAAAGAAAAAACTGATCCGTCAGACTTAATGTTGTACCGGTAAAATTTTATAAAAAACAGCAGCATCATGACCAACAGCGGTGTCTCTAATGAACACGTCAACACGTCACAAAATGTGCCTTTGTACAGTTTAAATCCATCTATTAATCGAGCATGGTAATCACAAGACAGTTCAAGAGTCGAGTCTGTTTAAATCCCTCTTTAACTCTGTTTGAAGTCAGTTTTTATTACCGTCTACAAGATAAAGGGTCTGATTTGCAAGCAACAAGCGTATTTCAACAAATACACTATTTATTACACTATTTCTAATTTATATCTATCGAGCTGTTCCACGCGAGACTACGCTCAATTTGAGACCAGAATCGCAGGGAGCAGTTGACGTTGTTACCAGAAATATACGTTGTAAGGCATTGTTGCACTGCCTCCGTAGCCTAGTGGTATGGGCGTGTGCTTTTGAACCGGAGGTCGTGGGTTCGAATCCTGCGGGGACTCAACAAATTTTCATTGTAGTTTCCTAGTTGGTTAGGGCAATTTGGGCCGATCACCCCATTGTCTGAAAAGTAAGATGATCTATGCGTCGGATGGGCATGTAAAAAGTCAGTCCAACCACCAACCCCTGTCGGACCAGCGTGGTGGGATACGGTCTAAAAACCCCCTAATGGATAGGGGTATTAGGGGAGGCCTATGTCCAGTAGTGGACTATCACAGGCCGATGATATACACATATATATTAATATTCAACAATACAAATTATACAAGAGGTACATATTAACACATTTCTCGTACATTCTTCGTATTAAACTTTACTGCGGTATCCATAAATTTCATTTAACAATACCAATACATTTAGCCACCGCGTTCTTTAGGATAACGGGTTATATCAAGCATTATAAGTCAATTTACCAGACTACCCCGCCTTCGAGCGACGCGTGTTTTTTCATTTTGCATGGTGGCATCTGTTCTCGGCTCTAGGCATTACCGAACTTACGATAATGCCTCTGAATAATACAAGGCGAGGAAAGTGGAGCGCTTCTCCCTCCTTATGTCCCCTTGATAAGATGCGAAAATTATCTGGTATAGTGTACGCGTACTTACGTCTAAATGTTTTTGTAAACCGCGACTTTAAAATATTGCCATACACTTATATATTACACTATGAATCATTTTCCCTATAAATACACCCATGAAAACTGTCAAAGCCGAACGTAGCTTCAGCAAGTCTTTCAACAAAATCATTTTAGTGAAAAGAAAGTACATCTATTAATTTCCTTAAATTACCGTAAGAGCAAGTTAATTACTATCAACTATGCCAGTGTAACAGCCTCCGTAGCCTAGTGGTAAGGGTGTGTGCTTTAGAAACCGGAGGTTTTGAGTTCGAAACCTGCCGGGACTCAACAAATTTTTATTGTTATTTCCTAGTAGGTTAGGGCAATATGAGCCGATCACCCAATAGTCTGAAAAATAAGATAATTCATGCGTCGGATGGGCATGTAAAAAGTCGGTCCACCCACCAATCCATATTGGACCAGCGTGGTGGGGTACGGTCCAAAAATCCCTTCGATTTAGGAAAAGCCGTGCAACAGAGGAGTCCTAATGTCCAGCAGTGGACTAACACAGGTCAATGATGATGATGATGAATATCTTAAAACTTCTTAAATGTAGATATTTTTTTTATTGGAAGTCATTACAAAAGTCACTTATTCAAAAATTTTCTATAAGACGAAAATTTTTTACTCTTTAATTCGGTACTGCGACACAGCCTTGTCTCACGTGAGCAGCGAATTCGTGATACTCCTGGTGTTACCGATGTCCATGTGCGTCGATGACCACTTTCCATCAGGTGGCCCGACTGCTAGCCTGCCTTTGATGGTATAATAAAAAACAAAACTAAGTGCCAGACAATAAAACAATCGACATAATTGTATTTTTCTCCAATAAATAAAAAAGAGAAAAACTCGGTATGTCAACTAGCAGATACCTAAATTACTATGACACCAGCTACCATTACAAAAACTCAGAACCTTGTTCTATGCAGAGATTTTTATGTCGGTGAATATATATCGTGATAAAATATTTATCTAAAACGGTACAGCTAAACGCAATATTCAGCCTCACAACAAAAAAGTCGAAGCACCAATCTCTTACTGCAGTGCTCTTCCTTTGTTATTATCGACTGTGTATTTTTGTGCCGGGAATATTCCTAAAACACGCAATACACTCTTTCCAATATTCGATGGATCCTGTAGTAACGAAAGCGTCTATTCAATGTTGCTTATGCTTTCGTTCTTGGCCGGCGTGTACTTTAATACGTTCCCATTGTGCAGGAAATACTGGCAAACAGCTTTGATGTACAAACTGGGGAACGCATCATAACAATTTAGATCGATATGGTGTGTATTATTTGATTTTGTATTTTCCGCGTGTTTCTAATATATTTATTTGGAAGGTAGCTTATTTATTTCTCTTTCATTTACTTGTAAAATATGCTTTAATGGTTACAATTGAAAGCAGCGAAAAATGGAGAAAAGACATTTTTGTTATAACTTTTAAAAAAATATTAATTATACTTTTAATTATAATCAAAGACAAAGTCAAAGTCAAATATCTTTATTCAATATATAAGCATTACACTTTCTTATTGATTGTCAAATAATCTACCACCGGTTCGGAAATGGAAGCCTCTGACCTGAGAAGATCCGGCTTAGAAACTCAGAGGGCCTTTTTTTAAATTTTTTTTTAATAAATTTTACAAAATTTTACATAATACCTTACATTTTACTACTTTGAAATAGCCTGGAGCGAACAGTTCATTACCAGGGTGTGTTATCTATCAAGTAATCATTACAACAATAATATCCTTTAACACACAAACGTTCCTTTACAACTTTTTTAAATTTATTTACAGATAAAAGCTGAACGTTTTCTGGTATTTTATTGTAGAAGAGTATACATTGTCCCATGAAAGATTTCATTGTTCTTCGAGCCAAGTTTTGGAAGAACATAATAATGTTATT
Organism: Lamproptera curius; assembly: GCA_029286875.1. Classification (NCBI taxonomy): domain Eukaryota; kingdom Metazoa; phylum Arthropoda; class Insecta; order Lepidoptera; family Papilionidae; genus Lamproptera; species Lamproptera curius. The sequence continues at coordinate 2,344,909 of JAGSMT010000023.1, forward strand.
TCTAGTATTTATATTGTGTGTCACAATGTTTTACTAAATCATTTTATGTTTATGCATACATAATATTACATAACATTTTCAAATAAGTATTGAAAAAACAGTCATTACATTGATTTCTGTAAACATTTTTCTCAGCGATTCTTTGGAGCCCAGGTGCTCGAATCGCTCTCTTTTAATTATGAAAATAGTAATAATATCTGCCGCGTTTTCCAGTCAGACATTATCCTGTGAAAATAAAAAAGTATACTAAACGGGCTGTCTCAACATCGGTTAGTTGTCTAATTTTTTTGACTGCATAAGCCGCTTAGCTAACTTTACTCGCCAGTCTAATAATATGAGGGCCCCATTGCAGTTTAGAATCTATTGTGATGCCGAAAAATACAGTGGAATCTACGTGGTCTAGCGCTTCTCCATCAACGACCACATCACACCCAGCTTGAGGAACATTAGAAGTCATAAACCTTATAAATTTCGTTTCATTTTGTTTAACATTAAATTATTTGCACTAAACCGGTATTTTACTTTTGAGAGGGTATTATTTCATCGTCATATTGCAAGTTATGTCGTTTTATTCTAAATATTAAAGAAGTGTCATCAACAAATAACACCATCTCGTTATTGTTCTCAACCTGGTGTGGTAGGTCATTAATATAGACCACGATGAAAAAAGCCCCAAAATAGATCCTTGGGGATACCCATACCTAATTGCGCCCCTGAGATCACAAGAGTCAACTCTCTGGGTTCGATGGCTCAAGTACGAAGTCAGAAGTTCAAGTGCGGCATTTTGATACCATAGTGGCTTAATGTCCTGACCAAGTATCATGCTGTACGCAGTCAAAAGCTTTGGTTAGGTCACAAAGACACCTTAAGCATCGTGTGACTCTTCCCACGCCTCAAATAAAGTTTTGACAAGATGGGCACCTGCATTGGTTGTAGAACAACCGCGTAAAACCGTATTGCTTGTTACTAAGTACATAATGAGAATTAAAATGTATTAATAATTGGTTCAGTATAATTTTCTCAAAAATGTTGCTAAGCGCAGGCAGTATAGAAATAGGTCTAAAGTTTTTGGGGTCTGTAGTACTGCCTGATTTAAATTCCGGAATAACTTTACTGTGTTTCATTACGTCAAGAAATTTACCACATGTGATACTATCATTAAAATAGCTGCAAGGCAAGGTGATATAACATAAATAATAGAATTTATCACCTTAACCGAGATCCCCCACAGATCTACAGTTTTTTTAATGTCCAGAGAATGAAAAGCGGACACAATATCTTTATCGCTTACATTACTAAAATAGAAATTATCATTACGTTATTTGATATTTTCTTTTAATAAGGTCTCGGCAACAATTGGAGATGAAACAAGTGACTTCGTGGTAGAGACAGGAATGACCGAATTTTTTTTTCAAAATAGGATGCAACATATTGATCACAATTTATTTTACTATTATTTACATTTAACCGAATTTCAAAGTTCTTGTTTACAGCCCTTCCTATTTCACCTGTAATTATTTTCCAAGTCATTTATATTTTGTCCGATGCACCTTTAATTTTGTTTGTTATGTGAAGTGACTTCGCTGTCCAGCACACTGTTCTGAATGTTTTGGAGTATACATTGACATATGTCACAAGGATTAATTGTGATTGTAAGTCTTTTCACTATATAGTTCATATAATCCTTGTCTGCTCTCATGTATTCCAACTGTTGGCCATTTACTGAAGCTACAGATCTTTTGATTTGATTGTTTTATAAGTAAATATACTTATTTAGTACGGAAGAGAACCGGAAAAAGATTCGTGAGGAAACATTTGATTGCCAAAGTGTGTTCTCATTATCATTAAGAATAATAATATCCGTTTTATGAAGTTTTATATTTCGTAGTAAAAGCGTATATTTATAAAGATATGTTACTTTTCTGAAGTCTCGTTACAGAAGTGTTTAAACTATTTCTTTCGTTTAACTGCATACAATTTTTTATTTTCAAATCTGAACTTTTATTTATGATTCTATTTCTTATGATATTATCTACAAAATACGACAACATAGTATATATGGTCGTATATTGAAAATGATATGGCACTGTATCGATAAACAAACGTTTATATGGTTCTAATAACCCCTTGGGAAATCCATTCAACGCATAAGTTCGCCTCTTCAACCACACGTGTATACATCGTAGCGGTAAATATTAAAAATAATTCATTCTCGTAACGGCCGCCCGTCCGTAACAAAAACGTCACTCGCATTATTTATTCACAATTCATCACTCATTCACCACATCCGAATATCACCTCTACAGCGCGGTGTTAAGGGCTACACTTGCCATAAATTATAAGGCGTCTCGTCAGTACAGAGTTTAATGTGTTATCACTTAAGGGAAAATGGACCTTAAATGATTTTACCATAGGGCATCTTTACACGCACTTGTATATTTGCCAACACTGAATAAAGATGAATGCTAGTGTCTGCTTGTCTCTTGGTAGGTGGTCCTTGACTGACAGATGCTCCCTTTCACATATATCAGGCCTCGTGCGTGCCATTTTTAATTTTAGATCTCTTAGGGCGTAATGCGAGCCAGGGGAATATATTAACGTTTTAGTCGGTAACAAAAATAGTATGAAAATACCTTCTGCGACAGTTTTTAACTCGTTATCCTAACTTATTTCTAAAATAGCTCGTTTATCCAAATGGCTTCAGTGGGTAAGTTTATATAATCATTTTAAAGGAACTTATTAGCTGTAAATTAAACTATTTTACTTTTTGCCATGGAATTGTATGAGCAAAACATATGTGTATTTATGAGATACAAAATAATGGCTACTTAGAGGAATCGTTATTATAATACTTATCTTTAAAATTTTCTTGCAAACAGCGCCACATTTATGGTTCGTAATATAACTTAATGAAATGTGAAGGATATAACAGATTTATTGTCTGGTCACTGTCTTGCAAATTACTAGCACTGGATTAAAACCCTGAAGGGAACGTTTTTCTTAATTACTTTAACTTGCTACTAGAGGTTATTAAGGGCTGAATGCCCTGTTAAGATTAATAAGAATTCAGACAACCTTGATACGCGTTACATTTCATTTGTGGTCTTAAATGGGGTTGTCAAGGTCACCAGTAGCTCTATGTGAGAACTTTTATACGAGTAAAATTATAGATTAGAAGCAGATCCAATGAAAATTTAGAAAGGTGACTAAAGAAAGATAGAGGTTTTAATATTTTAAACATTGACATAAAAAAATGTTTACAACTAAATACGAGTAAAACATCAGTCTGTGCTGTGAAAAGACAGTGATTTTTTATAAATAAAAAAAAAATCTTTGCTTATTTTGAGGCGTGCGTTAACGTACTGAATAACTTCTTAATGGTATCTAGTGTTACCACATTGATACTACCAACTTTTACTCTCAACGAGCATATCACTGCAAGTTTACGCTAGTTAGTAAATAATTTGCCTTCTAGTTTAAGGTTATTTTTTGTTGATTGGTTGCAATCGAATGAATAAAGTGTATTCTTTAACGCATCATATTTGTTTTTTTTATTTTGGGCCTTCATATATAAGGAATGAATTTTCTCACCTTTGGTCCGCTAACAGATATGCCGTAAAGGATGATGAAAGATGTCACAGTACTCTTGTCTGCTGCAACCCCATAAAAGAGGAAACTTTTTTTACAAGCGGAAAAGTGGTACTGTACTACTATCGTTCCTTACTGGGTAAGGTCAGGTTACGTTCTACTCGCACTGGCTTAAAAGTCAAATCCAAAAGGGGCTTCTGTAACCAGTTTGAAGCGCCCTTTACGGTCGGCCTTATTACTGATGCCGGTCAAGTTTCTATTAGTTAGACTTAGTGTTACCACATTGATACTACCAACTTTTACTCTCAACGTAGCAACTGCCTTCGTAGCCTTTTAGAAAGAGTGTGTTCTTTAGAAATCGGAGGTCGAAGATTCGAATCCTGCGGGACTCAACAAATTGTTGCTTCTTAGGTAGTTAGGTCAATTTGGACCGATCTCCCAATTGTCTGATTTGCATTTAGAACGTCGGTTGACTTACCAACCCGCATTGGACCAGCGTGTTGTGATACGGTCCAAAACCCACTAAATGGAGAAGGCGTGCATTAGGGGAGGCCTATGTCCAGCAGTAGACTTACACAAGGCTGATGATGATGAGATTTTATGTAAATTATAACATATTTTTACAAAATATTTATTAAACAATTTGACCATTCATCACTATCGGCCTGTGGTAGTCCACTGCTAGATAAAGGCCTCCCCTATTGCTCGCCACCGCTTTCTACCTCGGCTATTCTCATCCAGCCCACATTGGCCACTTTGACAATTTCAGCACTCTGTCTTGCCGCTTTCACACTACGTTTTCAAAAAAAAAAATTTTTTTAAAAAAATTTTTGGGGTTTTTTAAAAAAATTTTTTTTGGGGAAAATTTTTTCCCAAAAAAAAGTTTTTAAAAATTTTTTTTAAAAAAACCCCCTTTGGAAAAAAAGAAGGCATTTTTTTATTTTAAAAAAAAAATTTGGGGGGCCCCCCCCAAAAAAAAAAAAAAAACCTTTTTTTTTAAAAAAAAAAGGGGGCCTTTTCCCCTTTAAATTTTTTCCCTTTTGGCCCCCCCGGGAAAAAAAAAATTTGGTTTAAAAAATTTTAAAAAAAAAAAAAGGGGGGGTTTTGGTTTTAAATTTTAATTTAAAAAAAAAAAAACCCCCCCCGGTTTCCCTTTTTCCCCTTTTTTTTGGGACCCCAAATATGGTTTTTTAAAAAATTTTTTTTGGGGAATTTTTAAAAAAAATTTTTTTTAAAAAGCCAAAAAAATTTTTTTTTTTTTTAAAAAAAATTTTTTTTTTTCCCCCTGGAAGGGAAAAATTTATAAAAATTTTTTATTTTTAAATTTTTCCCCTTTTTTTTTTTTTAAAAATTTCCCTTTTTTCCAAATTTTTTTTTTTTTTGGGCCCTTTTAAAATTTTTTTTTCCCCCCCTTTCCAAAATTTTAAAAACCAAAAAATTTTTTTGGGGTTAAAAAAAAAAAATTTTTTTTTTGGGAAAAGGAAAAAAAAATTTCCTTTAAAAAATTTTTTGGGAAAAATTGGGTTTTTTGGGGGGTTAAAAAACAAAAATTTGGGGGCCCCCCAAAAAAAAGGCCCTTTTTTTAAAAAAAGGCCCCCGGGAAAAATTTTTTTTTTGGCCCCCTTTTTTTTTTTTTTTTTTTGGAAAAAACCCAAAAAAAGGGGGAATTTTTTGGGTTTTAACGGGTTTTTTTTTGGGGGGTTTTTTTTTTTTGGATTTCCTTTTTTTTTTTTTAAAAATTCCCGGCCGGGGGGAAAAAAAATTTTTTGGGGGCCGGGAAATAGCCCCAAAAAAAAAAAAAAAAAATTTTTTTTTAAAAAAAGGTTTTGGGAAAATTTCCCCTTTTTTCCCCCCCCCTTTTTTTGGGCCCAGGGGGTTTTTTTTTGGGGTGGCTTTTTCCCCCTTTTGGGAAAACCCTTTCGGTTGGGGGTTTTTAAAGGGTTTTAAAATTTATTTAAAAAATTTTTTTTGGAAAGGGGTTTTTTTTTTTTTTTTTTTAAAAAAAAAAAATTTAAATTTTTAAATTTAAAAATTTTTGTTTTTTAAAAATTTTTAATTTAAAAATTTTTCCCCAAAAATTTTTAAATTTTTTTTTTTTTTTTTTTAATTTTTTTTTTTGGGGGGGCCCAATTTAAAAAATTTTTAAACCCTTTTTTTAAAAAAATTTTTTAAAGGGGGTTTTTTTTTTAAAATTGGGAAAAAACCCCCGGGTTTTTTTTTAAAGGAAAAAAACCCCCTTTTTAAATTTAAAAACCTTTGGGGGGCCCTTTAAATTTAAAAGGGGGGGGGAAAAAAAAGGGGGGGTTTTTTTTTTTTTTTAAAAAATTGATAAATTTTTTTAAAAATTTTTGGGAAAAAGGGTTTTTGGGAAAAAAATTTTTTCCTTTTTAAAAAAAAGGGGGGGCGGTTCCGGTTTTTTTTTTAAAAAAAAAAGCCCCCTTTTTGGGGGGTTTTTTAAGGGGTTTTTTTTAAAAAAACTTGGGGTGGGGGGAAAAAAAAATTTTTTTTTTTTTTTTTTTTTTTAAACCCCCCCCAAAAAAAAATTTTTAATTTAAAATTTTTTTTTTGGGGGAAAACCCCCCCCCCCCCTTTTTTTTTTTTTTGGGTTTTAATTTTAATTAAAAAAAAAAAAAAAAATTTTTAAAAACCTGGTTTTTTCCCTTTGGAAAATTTGAATTTTTTCCCAAAAATTTTTAAAAAATTTTTTTTTTTTTTTTTTAATTTTTTTTTAAAAAAAAAAAATTTTTAATTTTTAAAAAAAAAAAAAAATTTTTTTTTTTTTTTTTAAAAAGGTTTTTTAATTTTGGGTGGGGTTTCCCCAAACAAGGAGGAAAAAAACCTTTCGGCCCAAAAAAAAATTTAAAGGGTTGGGTTTTTTAAAAACCCCAAATTTTTTTGGGGTTTTTTAAAATTTTTTTAAATTTTTTTTTTTTTTTTAAAAAATTTTCCCCAAAACCTTCCCCCGAAATTTTTTTTAAAATTTAAAATTTTTTTAAAATTTTTAAACCCCCCCCCCAAAAAAAAAAAAAAATTTTCCGGTTTTTTTTCTTTTTTCCCAAAAATTTTTTTTTTAAAATTTTTTAAAAAAGGTTTTTTAAAAAATTAAAAAAAATTTTTTTTTAAAAAAAAAAAAAAAAGGGGGGGGAAAAAAAAAAAATTTTTAAAAATTTAAATTTAAAACCAAAAAAAAGAAAATTTAAACCTTTAAAATTTTTTTAAAAAATTTAAAAAAAAAGAAAAAAAAAAAACCGGGAAAATTTTTTTTAAAAATTTAAAAAAATTAATTTTTTTTTTTTGGGGGTTTTTTCCAAAATTTGGGTTTTTTTTTTAAAAAAAAAAGGGAAAAAAATTTTAAAAAAAAAGGGGCCTTTTTAAAAAAAAAAAAAAATTCCAAAAATTGTTTAATTTTTTTTTTTTTTTTAAATTTTCCAAAAAAAGGGAATTGTTTTCCTTTAAAGGAATTTTTTTTTTTAAAAAAATTTTCCCCTTTTTTTTTTTAAAAAATTTTTTTTTAAAAAAAAATTTTAAATTTGGGGCCATTTAAAAAAAAAAATTTTAAAAGGGGGGGAAAACCAAACTTAAAAATTTTTTTTTTTTTTGGAAAAGGAAAAATTTCCAAAAAATTTTAAAATTTTTTTTGGTTTTTCCCTTTTTTTTGGGGGGTTTTTTTTTTTGGTTTTAACCTTTGGAAAAAAAAAACCCGGGGGGTTTTTAAAAAATTTTTTAAAAAAAAATTAATTTTTAAACCAATTCCCCTTTTTTTTAAAAAAAATTTTTGGAAAATTTAAAAATTTTTAAAATTTAAAAAAATTTTCCCCCAAAAAAAAAATTTTTAAAAAGGGGGGAAAAAAAAAAAAAATTTAATTTTTAAAATTTTTAAAAAAAATTTAATTTAAAAAATTTAAATTTTTTTTTTTAAAAAAAAAAATTTTTTTTCAAAATTTTGGGGTTTTTTTCCTTCCCCCAAAAAAAAAATTTTGGAATTAAAAAGGGGAAATTTTTTTTGGGGGGTTTTTAAAATTAAAATTAAATTTTAAAATAAAAAAAAAAAAAAAAAATTTTTCCCAAAAATTTTTTAAATTTCCAAAAAAAAAAAGGGTTAAAAATTTTGGTTTTTCCCCCTTCCCTTTTTTTTTTAAAAAAAAAAACCAAAGGTTGGTTTTTTTGGGGGGGCCCCTTTTTCTTTTTTTGGGAAAAATTAAAAAATTTTTTTAAAACCCCCAAAAAAAAGGTTTGGTTTTTAAAAAAAACCCCCTTTTTTTTTTTTTTTTTTTTTTGGGGTTTTTTTTTTTTTGGAAAGGCCCCTTCCAAAGAAAAAAAGGTTTTTTAAAAAAAGGGGGTTTTTTTGGGGGTTTTAATTTTTTTTTTTTTTTTTTTTTTTCCCCCCCTTTTTCCCCTTTTAGGGGGGAAAAAAAAAGGGGGGGGAAAATTTTTTCCTTCCCCTTTTTTTTAAAAAAAAAAATTTAAAAAATTTGGGACCGGGTTAAATTTTTTTGGGGAAAGGGAAAAAAAAAATTTTTTGGGGGCCCTTTTTTTGGTTGGGTTTAAAATTTAAAAATTTTAAAACGGGGAAAAAAAAGGGGGTTTTTTTTAAAATTTTAAAAAAAAAAAATTTTTTTTTAAAAGGGGAACCCCCCCAAATTTTTTTTTTTTTTTTTTTTTTTTTTTTTTGGGGTTTTTTTTAAAAAATTTTTTTAAAAAATTAAAAAAAAATTTTTTTTTTTAAAAAATTTTTTTAAAAAATTTTTAAATTTTTTTTGTTTTTTTTTGGTTTTTCCTTAAAAAATTTTTAAAAATTTTTTTTTTTTTTTAAATTTTTTTTATTTTTCAAAAAAAAAAATTTTTTAAAACCCCTTTTTTTTAAAATTTTTCCCAAAAAAAATTTTTTTCCCCCTTTGGTTTTAACAAATTTAAAAAAGGTTTTTTTCCCCCAAAAAAAAAAACCTTTTTTTTTTTTTTTTCATTTTTCCAAAAAGGGTTTTGGCCCCCTTAAAAAAAAAAATTTTAAATTTGGGTTTTAAAAAGGCCAAAAGTTCCTTTTTTAAGGGGGTTTTTTTGGGTTTTTTTTCCTTTTCCTTGGCCCAAAAAAAAAAAAAAAAAAAATTTTTTTTCCCGGGGGCCAAGGCAAAAAAAAATTTAAAAATTTTTTACCCAAAAGGGGCCATTTTTTTTTTAAATTTTTTTTTCCCCCCTTTTTGGGGGTTTGGGGGGAAAAAAAAATAAAAAAAAAAAAAAATTAAACAAAAAATTTTTTAAATTTTCCCCCTTTTTTTTTTAAAAAAACCCAAACCCCTTTTTTTTAAAAACCCCCAAACCCCGGTTTTTGGGTTTAAAACCAAATTAAAACCCATTTAATTTAAGGGGGGGGTTTTAAAAAAAAACGGCGTTTAATCACTTCTTTAGAAATTGGGTATCCTGGCCCCCTTACCCAATCCTTTAAAACAACAATTTAAAAATTTTGTTGCGGGCCCTTAAAAGTTTCCAAACCCGAATTGGTTTTCCTTTAAAACAGGCCAGAAAGGCTACAAAGTTATTAGTTCCTTAAACCAAGAAATTGGCAAATTTTTGGTATTTTGGTTTCTGAGAAATAATTTAAAAAGGGGTTAAATAAATTCCAATTTTAAAATAAGCAGTTTATAATTTGAAGAGCCTTATAAGTTATCATTAAAAATTGAAAAAATTGGGGCACCATCAAGTCGAATGGAACAACGACCTTTCTTTGGTTTCTCCGAGATAATTACAATAGATATGATGAGGGAATAAGGCCTTAAAACATTGACCGATGGTTCCGGCCGAACCATCAGTCATACCGAACGAGATGACGGTGCGGTGCCGAGGGCAGGAAAACCGCCACCGGGGATAATCTACTAATTATCTTTTCCCTGGACAAGACAAACCCTTTGATGACCTTGATAATTATGGGTAATATTTCCCACTACTTTTTATTATGGGAAAACCAAAACCAGTCCACAAAAATTTTGGAAAGTCCCAAAACATTCTTTTACGCTGGGTTCTTCTTTCAAGCCGAAAAAGGAATACGTTCCGGCTTTTAGTATTCAATTGGATATTTTTCGGAAATCTTGGGTATTTCCTTCCGAGTCATTGCTAAAACTTTTGATGCACCCCGGATTCGAAAACAAATATGCGGCGATAAGGGAATATTAAGGTTCAGGGATTTTCGTTTTGGAGGGAGGAGATATACCGATCCTTCTTCGAGACAAACGGTTCCAAAATACGTCATTTGACCGAAATACCCCTTCGACTACATATATGGATGGAATGAAATAGCACTGCCTAAAAATTTCGCGGTGGAATCTCTTCGAAGGCGGCAAACGGCTTAATTACGACCACAGTTTGGGACGAAAGGCGTTGGTTTACCTTTTCCCGGAGGTGAAAACTTTAAAGGGCCAAGGTGTGGTCCCCAAGCACGCCAAATGGTTTCAATGCTTCGACGATTCGACAGTATTATACAAAGGGTTATTGAAAACGGATTGATGAATAAATGGAATGATGAGTTGATGAGTTATGAGTTTTTCATTCATAAGTCAAGTGTGGATCGCATGGAATATAGAACCCAAAGTCTTTTCAGCATTTATTTGGACTTTCTTTTTTGGTTTGTGCATTCAGCACTTTTGGTGTTTAAGGTGGGGTATTTTTTATAATATTAAAAAATTGCTTTTCCCTTTCTAACCAACCCTAATTTCATAAAATATTTATTCTTTACTTGTTTCGTCCCATATCATTAAGTTTACCTTATTAGTAAATAATTTGCCTTTCTAGTTTAAGGTTATTTTTTGTTAATTTGGTTTGCAATCGGGGAATAAAATGTATTCTTTAACCATCATTTGTTTTTTTATTTTGGGCCTTCATATATAAAGGATGAATTTTTTCCGCTTGGTCCCCTTAAAATTGCCGTAAAGGATGATGAAAATGCAGTACTCTTGTCTGCCTGCAACCCCATAAAGGGCTTTTTTACAAGCGGAAAAGGTGGTCCTGTCTTCTATCTTCCTTACTGGGTAAGGTCCGGGTTGTTCGACTCCATTTAAAAATCAAAATCCAAAGGGTTTCCCTGGCCAGTTTGAAGCGCCATTAAACTAATGGAAATCATGTTTCTTTAGTTAGACTTAGTGTTACCACATTGATACCAACACTCTCAAGCCCAGCTGCCTTGGTAAGCCAGAAAAGAGTGTGTTCTTTAAGAAATCAAGGTTCAATAGATTCCAGATCCCTGGGGGACTCAACAAATTGTTGCTTTTTGGGTAATTAGGTCAATTTGGGCGAATCTCCCAATTTCTGATTTCTTTAAGAATTCTTGACTCACCAACCGCATTGGACCAGCGTGTTTGTGTCGGTCCAAAAACCACTAAATGGAGGGCGTGCTTAGGGAGGCCTATGTCCAGCAATGAACTTACAAAAGGCTGATGTTGATGAGGTTTTGTAAATTATAAATATTTTTTACAAAATATTTTTAAACAATTTTGACCATTCATCACTATCATGGGGTCCCGCAAATAAAACCTCCCTAATGCTTTCCCACCCTTTCTGGCTATTCCATCCCAGCCTATTTGGCCCTTTGACCAATTTCAACCTCTGTCTTTTCCCTTTTCACCGTTTGCCAAAGGCCTCGTCGGTTCTGCGGCCATTGGCGGGTGTTTGTGTCTATTAAATATATTTTTATTTAAGTAAAGACAACGATAATCTATGTATTTTTAATCATCTGGTTTCCATAGTACAACTTTTGCATAGTTTGAATTTTGTGTCAATCGTTAAAATATTTTAGTTTCCTTAGAATATCGTTTATTAATATTATCATTCAATATCATTCTTTAATATTACTTATATAAACATAAACGCCACGAAATATACAATTTAAATAAATTTATTAGAAGTTACACACAATGAGATGAAGGTTTGAAGGCGGGGACCTATGATAGTGTTCGACATTCACACCATGAACTTGTCGCCCCAAATTTCTCCGTAGCAATTTATCTCGTATCTCAGCATCAGTACCTGACACGTAGAACAAAGCTTACCCGGTCCGTTACAAACTGATCGCACAGCGGTGACATGTTTCGAACGTGTAGCTAGGTGAACGTTTAAATAGGGCCTGCGCCTATGTCTTTTCATTTTGCGTCAGTCCAATTTTAAAGTGATTGTCTTGAAAATTTATGGTGATAACATACTTAGAAATTACTCATGACTGTTTGGGAATTTTACTAATAAATCAATAAACTGGCTTCTAGGTTTTAATCCTGTAAAAAGCCAACGATTTAAAATATTATTCATCTGATGAGTTTTTACATGGTTGAGGTTATCCATGCACCAAGTGCAATTTACACCTTAGTTTATGTTAATAGTCGCTCTATGTAAAAACTTGTGATACGAGTTAAGTTTAAATTAATTGCATTAGGTGCCGACCTTACAAAGACTTATAAAAGTGGCTTGATAAAGTTAAAGACTTTATTATATTGAATATTGACGTAGCAATATACATGGAACTGCATTTTAAGCAAATTGCAATAATCCTTATTACAATTTACATTTTATTGAAAAAAACAAAAATCCCGTACCAATTAAAACTCAAAATATATTCTTTGGGTGCCCTAAAGGTTAAAAATGTTACAAAAATAATATAACTTTTTTACAGGTTGTTTTGTTGTTTTATGGAATTATTTTATTTGTAATAATCAAAAATATAAAAGTAATAAAAAACAAATCGAAACAATTTTCTATTATAATTAACAACTTGAACGGTCAAAAAATTTTGTCAAATCTTTAATAAACTTTTACTGTGGGTGAAGGTTTCAATTCCGGGGTAATCAATTGGGGGCTCGTTAAATTCTATTTCTTTAAAATGACGTCCCGTGTTTAAAATAATAAATGACTTTAGATATCGTAAAACACCCATACAAAAATTTTTCAAATTATAAATTTAATGGATTGACTAATATATTTTTTATCGTTTGATTTCTTTTTTAATTTTTTTTAAAGTTTACTAATCATGAAAGAAATGTGATTTTAACACCAAATATACCAGATTTTTTTTCAACAACTTTTCCAATTAAAACCAGTCTAAAATTACTGGTTTTGTTAAATCAGTGTTAAATTGAATTGTCATCGTTCCGCCATTGACACTCTTCAATTTCCAAAACTGTTTTAAATCATAGCTCTTTTTAAATAAAAAAATATATCTTCAATTGGCATTTAAAAGGAATTGGCATATCTGCAAAGCTATTAATGCATTCATTTAACCCAAACTACCAAAAAGAAAATTAGTTATTTGAACCTTCCAGCACCTTGCTTCCAAATCTTATAAAGAAGGTAAAAAATAACGTGGAATTTCAAATTTTCAATTCAGATTTTCAGGTCCAGCTCCTTTGACGGCGGAAAGGGCTCCGTTACAATTTCACTCGACTTTTTGTTCTTATGACGCTTGCTCCAAAACTCACTGCCTAATGACCAAACGAAAAATTCAGTCAAACAGCAAAAACCGCTCAGTGCGTTTCAAAATTGTCCGCCAAATACCTCATGGACGAAAAAGCATTAACTGGAAGCGTCGGTTATAATTCCTCAATCCCCACATTTATGGCTCAAAGGCTTTTTCCAAATTTCCATTCAGGGAATGAAGTATTCATTCATGGTAATTCCAACCCCCGCCAACGCATCCCACTTCCCCAGATAAAAAAATTTGTTAATATTGGAGGGGAAAGGCGGGTTGACGGAATATTGCAACCTGCACAAGCTGCCTTCGTGGGAATCCACCCGGCTAAAACGGTAGTGTTTTACCCTTTACAGCTAAATTGAGACAGGTACCAAATATCAATGTATTTCATTAATGAGTTGCGTTAACTTTAAATTACGAAAGTATTTTTGATTCCTGTAATTGGAAAGAGGTTATAATCGTACTCAATGGGCCATACCCGGAATCTAATTGTGCATTTTAAAATGTGATTCAATTTACATTTCTCGACTTTTTACCAAAAGGCGTTTTTGTTGAATCGAACCTATAAGGGAAATGTTTCCAATCGAAATTATGGAATGGTTTGTCCCAAAAATTGCAGGCCATGATAAGCTGGAGCCCTATTGTTAAGGTCTAAAACGAAATTGACAAATTTTGTATTAAATCTAAGGAACATAATTTGAAAAGGGGTTTGAAAATGAAATTTGGTTAAAATAATTGCCTGAATTTACTAACGGAATCTTTTGTATCCATTCAAGAAGAAAAAAAATTGGGAAACCATCGATCAGAATGGAACAGCGACCGGTGCTTTGGTTTTGCTCCGAGATAAACCTTAGATATGATGATAGGGGAATATAGAAAGACGAAAACATTGAGCCGATGGTTCGACCGACCATCATCCCAACCAAGGGCAGGATGACTTGGTGCGTGCCGAGGCAGGGAAACCGCCGCCCGGTAATCTACTTTATCTTTCAATGGACAACGTGGCTTACCATTGATGACCTTGATAATTATGGGGGCTAATTTTCCTCCCTTTTATTATATGGAAAACAAAACAGTCCAAAATTTGGAAAGTCACTTTTTAAATAACATTAAACTTAACTTTTTAGCTGGGTTCTTCTTTCAAGCCAAAAAAAGAATACGTTCCCGGCTTTTTAATTATTCAATTGGATATTTTTCGGTTTTCTTGGGTATTTCATCAAGTCATTGCTAAAAACTTTCTTGATGCACCCGCGATTCGAGAAAAATTGCAGGATGAGGGATATTATAAGTTCGGGGAATTTCCGTTTGGAGGGAGGAGATATACCGATCCTTCTTCGGGGCAAACGATTCCGAATACGTCATTTTGTACTGAAATACACTTCGACTACATATATGGATGGAATAAGAAGAGTAGCACTGCTGGAACCGGTGGTCTCTTCAAGGGCAACGAGCAACTTTTACGACCACAGTTTGGGACGAAAACGGTTATTCCTGTTTCCCGGAAGGTGAAAACTTGTATAAACATAGTGTGGTCCTTTTGACCAAAGGTAATTTCCCATGCTTCAACATTCGACATTTTAACCAAAGGGTTGGAAAACAGGTTGATGAATAAATGGAATGATGAGTTGATGAGTTATGAGTTTTTTTCCATAAGTCAGGTTTGGTCCGCTGGAATTATAAACCCTTAAGTCTTAACATTTTTTGGAGCTTTTCCTTTTATTGGAATTTCATTCCCACAATGGGTTTTTTGGTGGGTATTATTTTATAATATTAAAAAAAAAATTGCTTTCCCGCTCTAAGCCTAATTCTTAGATATTTTTTTCTTTCCTTGTTTCGTCTTATCACTGCCAAGTTTGCTAGTTATTAAAATAAAATTTGCCTTCTAGTTTAAGGTTTTTTTTGTTGATTGGTTTGCAATCGAAAGAAAAAGTGTTTTTTTCCCATCACATTTGTTTTTTTTTATTTTGGGCCTTCATATATAAAGGGATGAATTTTTTCCCTTTTGGTTTTTGATTGCCGTAAAGGGATGATGAAAATGTCACAGTACTCTTGTCTGCCCCCATTTAAAAGGAAACTTTTTACAAGCGGAAAGTGGTACTGGTTTATCGTTCCTTACTGGGTAAGGTCGGGTTCATTCGACTCCACTGGCTTAAAATCAAATCCAAAAGGGCCTAGCAAAGTTTGAAGCGCCCGCCAACGGTCCGGCCAATTACTAATGCCGTCTTTTCCTATTAATTAGACTTAGTTTTACCACATTGATACCCAACTTTACTCTCAAAAGCTTGCCTTCCAGCCTTTTTAGAAAGGTGTGTTCTTTAGAAATCAGGTCTGGAATTCAGATCCTGCGGGGACTCAACCGGTTTTCTTTTTAAGGATTGGTCAATTTGGGTTTGATCTCCCAATTTTGATTTGCATTTGGAATGTCCTTCGACTCACCAACCCATTGGACCAGCGTGGTTTGATCGGTCCAAAAAACCCACTAAATGGAAGAAGGCGTGCTTGGGGAGGCCTTGTTCCAGCATTGAACTTACACAAAGGCTGATGATGAGAGGGTTTAAATAAATTATAACATATTTTTTAAAAATATTTATTAAACATTTGACCATTCATTCCACTATCCGGCCTGGTGGTCCACTGCTAGATAAAAAACCTCCCAATCTCCCACCCTTTCTACCCCGGCCTTTCTCATCCAGCCCCTTTTGGCCCGGCAATTTCAGCACTCTGTCTTCCCGCTTTCACCCAACGTTTGCCGGGCCTTCTCGGTTCTGCGGCGTTAATTTGGGAATGTTTGTATCTATATAATATATATTTATTTAGTAAGGAACCGATTCCTTTTTTTTCAATCATCTGGCCCGGCCAAACTTTGCATAGTTTGGGGATTTTGTTCCAATCGTCTGAAAATTTTTTAAGTTTACATGAATGGTTTAAATTTATCATTCAAATATCATTCTTTAATATTACTTTAATAAAACATAAACCCAACGAAATATACAATTTAAATAAATTTATTAGACGTTACCGAGAAAGGTTTGAATAGGGGACCTATGATGGTGTTTCAAACATTCACCCCCTGAACTTGCCGCCCATATTTCTCCGTAACAATTTATCTCGTATCCCAGCAATCAGTACCTGACCTTAGAACAAAGCACCCGGTCCGTTGGCCGATCGCCGGCGGTGACATGTTTCGAACGTCAAAGCTGGTGAACGTTTAAAATAGGGCCTGCGCCATGGCCATTTTGCGTCAGTCAATTTTAAAAGTGATTGTCTTGAAAATTTTGGTGAAACCCATGTTAGTTACTCATGACGGAAATTTTAATAAACCGCCATTAAAGGCTGTCTCAAGGTTTTTTCCTTGGGAAGCCCGATAAAAAATATTATTCATCTGATGAGTTTTTTGGTTGAGGTTATCCGCAAAGTGCAAATTTACATAGTTTTATGTTTAGTCGCTCTATTTTAAAAACTTTAACCCAATTAAGTTTGAATTCCATTGCATTGGGTGAAACCTTACAAAGGTTGTAACTAAAAACTTTAAAAGTGGCAGTACCAAGTTAAAATTTTTTTTAAAATTGACTGGAATATACATGGAACTGCATTTTAAGCAAATTGCAATAATCCTTATTACAATTTACATTTTATTGAAAAAACAAAGAATCCCATACAATGTAAAACTCAAATATTATTTATTACCCCTTTGGGTGCCTAAAGGTTAAAAATGTTACAACCAAATAAATATAACTTTGGGTTGTTTTGTTTTTTATGGAATTATTTTATTTGTAATAATCAAAAATATAAAGGTAAAAACGAAAATCAAAACCGGTTTCTATTATAAAACCCTTCGAACGGTCAAAAAGTTTTGTCATCTTTAATAAGCTTTGACCTTGGATGAAGGGTTTCAATTCAATTATCAATTTGGAACTCAAATTAAATTCTTATTTACTTTAAAAATGACAGTGCCGTGATTTAAAATAATAAATGACTTTAGATATCGTAAACCTTTTATACTAAAAATGTTACAAATTATAGTTGTAATGTGATTGACTAATATATTTATTGTTATCGATTTGAGTTTCTGTTTTAATTTTTTTTAAAGAGTTTACTAATCATGAAGCAGTACCATTGTATTTTTAACACTAAATATACCAGATTTTTTTTCAAACGTAACTTTCCAATTAAAACTAGTCTAAATTACTGGTTTGTTAAATCTAGTGTTAAATGTAAGATATGTCATCGTTCAACCCACATGACTTGCTCATACAATTCCAAACTTTCCAAATCATAGCTCTTGTTCAAATAAAAATATATCTTTAATTGGCATTAAAATTACACATATCTTAAAAATATTATGTCGCAATTCATTTTAACTTAAATCAACACCAAAAAGAAAAAATTGAATTGTTAATAAAACGTTTCAACACCTGCTTCAAAAAATGCTTATAAAGAAGGTAAAAAAAATAACGTGGAATTTCATTTCAATTCAGATTTTTCAAGGTCCAGCTCATAATGACGGCGCTCGGAAATTTGCTCCGTTACCTTCACTGACTTTTTGTTCTTTGGCGCTTGCTCAAAAACTCCCTGCTAATGACCGACGAAAATTCGTCAACCAAAAAATGGAAATTTTCAAAATTGTCCTTAAATACCCCTCCTGGGACGGAAAGCATTAACGGGAAGCATCGTTATAATTCTTTAAACTCCACACATTTAAACCCAAAACTTTATTGCAAACTATCCATTCAGGAATGGTATTCTTCGCCGGTAAAAATTCCTGTAACCCCGCCCGCATCCCACTTCCCCAGATGGCAAAACTATATGTTTAATATTGGAGGGAAAAGGCGGGGAGAATATGCTGCAACTGCCGGCCCTTCTTAAAATCCACTGGCCAAAGCAGTGATGTTTTACCAACTCAACTGGTGGACAGGTGACCAAATATCAATGTTATTTCATTAATAGGTTGCTTTAAAAATTCGAAAAAGTATTATTTTGATTCATAATCCATTACTGGAAAAAGTTATATCAAATTACTTTCATGGACGCCATACCCAAGAATCTAATTGTGCATTTAAATGTGATTCAGTGCATTCTCGACTTTTGAAAGGCGTTTTGGGAGATCGACCTATGAAAATGTTTCCAATCGATATGTTGGTTGTCCTTTTTAAATTACGAGCCATGATAACTAAACCCTTTTTGAGTCCTGGAAATTGACAAATTTTTATGTATAACTGAACGAGAACATAATTTGATAAAAAGGGTTGAAAGTAAATTTAGTTAAAATAATTGTGAATTTCAACGAGTCTTTTATTATCAATTTCAAGAATGAAAAAAAAATTTCAATCGATCAGAATGGAAAACGACCGGTGCTGGTTGCTCCGAGATAATACAATAGGATATGATGATGGGGAATATGAAATGGCAAAAACATTGGAGCCGGTGAAACCCGACCATCAGTCATACAAAAGACAGAATGAACTTGGTGCGTCCGAGAGCAGGCAAAAGCCCCGCAGGATAATTCTACTTTATCTTTCAATGGACCGTGGCACCGGGTATTTGATAAATTATGGGGCTAATTTTTCACTACTTTTATTATATGGAAAACAAAAACAGTCCGGTACCGGAAAGTCACTTTTTAAATTAAACATGCTTTTTACCTGGGTTCTTCTTTCCAAACCGAAAGCCGTTCCGGCTTTTTAGTATTTAATTGGATATTTGGTTTAATCTTGGGTATTTCCTTCAGTCTTTGCCTAAAACTTTTGATGCCCGCGATTTCCCGAAACAAATATTCAGCAGAAGGATATTATAAGTTCGGGTTTCCGTTTGGAGAGGAGGGTATGATCCTTCTTTGAACAAAACATTCAAACGCATATTTAAATTAAATACATTGGCTTCATATTGGATGGAATAAGAAGGTAGCACTGCGGCGGAATTTCATGGTGGTTCTTCCGGGCGGCGGCAACCCAAAGTTTGGGACGAGGGAAAGCGTTGATTTACTGTTTCCCGGAAGGTGGCCTTTAAACTAGGTTCCTTTTAGCCCAAAATGGTTCCCTCTTGACGATTCCGGAAGTTGCCAAGGATTGGAAAACAATTATTGAATAAATGGGAATGATAGTTGATTAAGGTTATGGTTTTTCATTCTAAATCAAGGGAGGATCCCTGGAACTATGGGAATTAAGTCTTAGCATTTATTTGGAACTTTCTTTTATTGGAAATTGGCATTCAGCACTTTTGTTTTATTGGTGAGTATTATTTTAATAAAAATTGCTTTCCGCTCCTAAGCAACAACCTAATTCTGTGATTATTTTTCTTTTTCGTCCTTTTGCAAGTTTACATAGTTAGTAAATAATTTGCCTTCTAGTTTAAGGTTATTTTTTTGTTGATTTTCAATCGAAGAAAAAGTGTTTCTTTAACGCATCACATTTGTTTTTTTTATTTTGGGCCTTCCATATATAAGGGATGAATTTTTTTCACCCCTTTGGTCCATAACAGTACCGTAAAGGGATGAAAAGATGTCACAGGTTACTCTTGTCCTTTGTTACAACCCAAAAGCAAAAGGGGGTTTGCCCTTCCTTATCGTTTTACGGGTGGTCCGGGTTACGTTCGGGCCCCACCTGGCTTAAAAATCCAAATCCAAAAGGGCTTCTGAACCGGAAAGCGCCCCACGGTCGGCCTTATTACTAATGCCGATCATGTTTCTAATTAGTTGAACGGTGTTACCACATTGATACCTCCAACTTTTTACTCTCAACTGCAACATTCTGAAAAGAAGTGTGTTCTTTTGAAATCGGAGGTCGTAGGGTTCCGAATCCTGCCGGGGACTCAACAAATTGTTGCTTTTGGGTAGTTGGGTCGGTTTGGGTGATTCTCCCTTTCCTGATTTGCATTTAGAATGTCGGTCGGCTCCCGCCCCATTGGACCGGCGTGTTTGTTGATACGGTCCCAAAACCCACTAAATGGGAAGGGGGAGAATATGTCCCGGCAGTGACTTACCGGGCTGATGATGATGAGGTTTATGTAAATTATAACATATTTTTAAAATTTTGGTTAAACTTTTTGAATTCATCACTATCGGCCTGGGGTACTGAATAAAACCTCCCTAATTTTTACCTTACCGGCTATTCTCATCCCAGCCCTATTTGGCCCGGCAATTTCAGCACTCTGTCTTGCCGCTTTCACACCAACGTTTGCCAAGGCCTCGTGGTTCTGCGGCTTGTTGGGTGTTTGTATCTATATAATATATATTTATTTAGTAAAGACAACGATTTATGTATTTTTCAATCATCTGGTTTTCCATAATTTAAACTTTGCCCAAGTTTGGGGTTTTTTGTCTCGTCTGAAAATATTTTAAGGGTTTAATAGAATATCGTTTTTAATTATTACTTCAATATCATTCTTTTGTCTTATATAAGCATAAACCCAACAGAAATAAACAATTTAAATAAATTTTATTAGACTTACACAAAGAGAAGAAAGGTTTGAATGCGGGGACCTATGATGGTGTTCCGAATTCACACCAGCAGACTTGTCTTGCCCCATTTTCTGTAGCAATTTATCTCGTATCTGGCATCGGTACCTGACACGTGAACAAAGCTTGCAGTCCTTTCCAAACTGATCGCCGGCGGTGACATGTTTCCAGAACGTGCAGCTGGGTGGAACGTTTAAAAGGGGGCCTGCGCCTAATCCCATTTTGCCGTCAGTCCAATTTTAAAAGGTGATTGTTTGAAAATTTATGGTGATAACATGCTTGAAATTACTCATGACCCAAATTTTACCTAAAGTCACAAACCTTTCTCAGGTTCTAATCCTGTAAGGAAAACACGATAATTAAATGTTCCCCATCTGATGAGTTTTTACATGGTTGAGATTCAATGCAAAGTTGCAATTTGCAAGGAATTTGGTCGCTCCTTGTAAAAACTTTTGCCAGGTTGGATTTGAATTAATTGCATTAGGTTGCCGTTACAAAGGGCCCAATAAAGGTGGCTTGATTGGTTAAATACTTTATTATATTGAATAATGACGTAAATATACATGGAACTGCATTTGAAGCAAAATGCAACAATCCTTATTGCAATTTACATTTTATTGAAAAAACAAAGAATCCCGACCAATGAAACTCAAATAAATTCTCCTTGGGTGCCCTAAAGTTAAAATAGATTAGAAATATTAAAACCAAATAAATATAATTTCGATTGAAAATAGGTTGTGTTGTTGTTTTATGGAATTATTTTATTTGTAATAATCAAAAATATAAAGTAATAAAAAACGAAAATCAGAAACAGTTTTCTATCATAATAACAAAAGTAATTTGTCATCTTTAATAAGCTTTGTTACTGTAGATGAAGGGGTTTCAATTCGGGTATCAATTGGAGCTCGATTAAATTCGTATTTACTTTAAAAATGTCAGTGCCGTCATTTAAAATAATAAATGACTTTAGATATCGTAAACCTTTTATACTAAAAAAGTTACAAATTATAGTTGTAATATGATTCACTAATTTATTTATTGTTATCGATTTGAGTTTCTGTTTTAGTTTTTTTTAAAACTTACTAATCCTTGAAGCAATCCCAATGTTTTTTCCTTTAAATATACAGATTTTTTTCAAACCTTAACTTTTCAAAGTAAAAACCCAGTCTAATTACCCTTTGGTTTGTTAAATCTAAGTGTTAAATATGAAATTAATCATCGTTCTGCCCATTGACACTCCTTTAAACCAAAACTTTTCAAATCCCTTGGTTCCATTTTAATAAATAAAAAAAAATATAATCCGATTGGCATTGGGGTCATCTATCTCCAAAGCTATTATGATGTTCATTTAACTTTCATATCCAAAAAAATGAATTATTATGGCCAAACGTTCCAACACCTACCAAAATGCTTACCAAAAAGGTTAAAACAACAATTTCATTTTCAATTCAGGCAGAAGTCTAGCTCCAATACGGTTCGGAAATTTTGCTCCGTTTACAATTTCCACTCAAACTTTTGTTCTTTTGACGCTTTAAAACTCACTAAATGACAAAACGAAATTTCAGTCAAACAGCAAAACCGCTGGTGGTTTAAAATTGTCCATAAAATACCTCATGGACGAGAAAGCATTAAGTGGTAGCATCCGTTGTAATTAACATCCTCCTACACTTTTGGAAACAAAGGCTGTTATTGCAAACCATTTCCAGGAATAAGTAATTCATTCATGGTAAAAATTCCTAAACCTTCCCCCAACACCCTTCCCGAGATAGCGAAAAACTATTGTTAATATTGGAGGAAGACAGGTTGACGAAAG
The DNA here is from genome assembly GCA_029286875.1 of Lamproptera curius. Taxonomy (NCBI): domain Eukaryota; kingdom Metazoa; phylum Arthropoda; class Insecta; order Lepidoptera; family Papilionidae; genus Lamproptera; species Lamproptera curius. Next base: position 2,367,205 of record JAGSMT010000023.1, read on the forward strand.
AATATCTGCAACCACAAGCTTTCGTGGAATCCATGGCTAAAGCAATGATGTTTTCCAACTTCAGCCTTTAGGTGAGACAGGTGACCAAATATAATTGTATTTCTTAATGATTTCGTAACTTTTACTGAAAAAGGTATTTTTTGATTCATAATCCATTACTGGAAGAGGTTATATTCGTACTCTTGGACGCCCCCATTGAATCTAATTGTGCATATAAATGGGTTATGTACATTCTCGACTTTTTGCCAAAAGAAGGCGTTTTTGTTGAATCGACCTATGAAAATGTTTTAATCGATATAATGGTTTGTCCTTTAAAAGTACAAAAAGCCATGATGGCCCAAGGCCCCTTGTCCATGAGTCCTAAAACGAAATTAAAATTTTATTATACCAAATACTGAGAAACATGAATTTGATAAAGGGGTTAAAATAAATTTAGTTAAAATAATTCTAATTTACTAACGGAATCTTATATGTATCCATTCAAGAATGAAAAAAATTGAACCCATCGATCAGAATGGAACCGACCGGGTCTTTAGTTTGCTCCGGGGAAATTACAATAAAATATGATGATAGGGAATATAAAAAGAAAACATTGAAGATGGTTTCCCGGGAACCATCAGTCACACACAAAGACAGATGACGGTGCGTGCCGAGGGCAGGCAAAGCTGCCACTTGGGATTCCCTGGTATCTTTCAATGGACAACGTGACACCTGTTGTTATTTGATAATTTGGGGCTAATTTTCTTTTTTTTATATGGGGCCAAAACTCCAAAAAGGGCCTGGAAAGTCACTTTTAATAACATTAAACAATGCTTTTCGCTGGGTTCTTCTTTCAAAGCGAAAGGCCATTCCGGCTCTTAATTTTTAGTTGGATTATTTTTCGGTTTAATCGGGTTATTTCCTTTTAGAGTCATTGCTAAAAACCTTGATACCCCGCGATTCGAAAACAAATATTGCAGCGATAGGAGATATTAAGTTCCAGGGTTTCGTTTGGAGGAATATCCGTCCTTCTTTGGGAACAAACAATTCAGCCCGTCATATTTTTCCGAAATACACTTCGACCTTCATATATGGATGGAATAAAAGGGTAGCACTGCGTAAAATTTCGCGGTGGTCTCTCCCCGACGAAAACACTACCGACCACAGTTTGGGACGAAAGCGGGTTGATTTACTGTTTCCCGGGTGGCGTATAAACATAAATTGTGGTCCTTTAGCACCAAATGGTATCCAGCCCTTCCGACGATTCGGACGGTATTACAAGGTTTTGAAAACGGTTGTTGAATAAATGGAATGATGGAATTGATGAGTTATGATTTTCCTTCTAATCAATGTGGATCCGTGGAGACCTTGAACCCTTAAGGTCTGCAACATTTATTTGGAGCTTTTGCTTTTATTGGAATTATGTGCATTCAGCACTATGGTGTTTATTGGTGAGGTATTTTTATAATATTAAAAAAAAAATTGCTTTCCGCTCTAAGCAACAACCTAATTCATAATAAAGATTTTATTCTTTTACTTTTTCGTCATTCCTGCCAAGTTTACTTAGAATTAAATAATTTTCCTTCCCAAAGCTTAAAATTTTTTTTGTTGATTGGTTTGCCAATCAATAAATAAATTATTTCTTTAAAACAATCATTTTTTTTTTTTTTTGGGCCTTCATATATAAAATTTTTCTCACCCCTTTGGTCCTTTAACAGATATGCCGTAAGGATGATGAAAATGTCTAGTACTCCTTGTCTGCTGCAACCCCATAAAAAGAAACTTTTTACAAACGGAAAAGTGGTGCAAACCTACTATCTTCCTTACTAGGGTAGGTCAGGTTACATTCGACTCCACTGGCTTAAAAGTCCAAATCCAAAAAGGCTTCTTAACCGGTTTTGAAGCGCCTTTTCGGTCGTTATTACTGATGCCGGTCATGTTTCTAAATGGTTAAATTTGGGTCCTGTGCCTTCCCTGAACCACAAACAAAAGTGGAAACCCTATTAAGGCTTAGAGCTCGTTGGAAAGGGGGCAAAGTGCAGCATAGTTAACGCTTTTCGCGTCTAGAGAAGGAGGGTACGCATTTTATTTCATTAATAAGTATTGCATTAATAGTGTTTCTTTTTTACTGACACAAAGGCTGCCTTAAAAATAATTAAAATAAAAATGTCAAAAACAAAAAATAAACATTTTTTTTTATTACATTCCACGCTGACGAAGACATGAGCACAACCTGTAATTGATAAAACTAAACTAAACCGTTACTTTACCGTTACATCACCGCCTGCGGTCCCTGCGAACCTGGTCTCCCTAATCCTATCAATTGGGGTTTACCGATCCCACCCGCTTGTCCAATGCGGGGTTGGTGGGTGGCCATTTTACATGCCAAATCCGGCGCCTTGGGATCATCTTCTTTTCAGACAATTGGGTGATCTGCCCAAATTCCCTAATCAACTAAAACAACCAATAAAAATTTGTTGCGGCCCTCAAGGTTAAACCCGACCTCCGGTTTCCTGACACCCTGCCACCCAGGCTACAAAGTCAGTTACGTTCCTTCCCAATTTAGTTCAACACTGTTTCCCATTGGCGTTTTCTGATGAAATAGTTAAATACTCGGTATAAATCTTACTCCGTTCTTAACCATAGCAGTCTATAGTTGTGAACGAGCCTCCATCAAGTTAGCTGCATGTAAAAAGCGGCATTCCTCACGACGGTAGTCTCTTCCCACTTTTCTTTTCTGTATTTATTACCAAGAAAATCATGTGCAACAGCGATATGAGTTCAATAATATAACAATTTTTTGATGCTATGAAAGGCTGGCTGATCGGTTTGTCTTGGCTGTTGAACCTTCAGAATATCAAGCAAAAGTGCTAGGCAGTTGAAGAATGTCAGTCAAAATTATTTATACTAGTTTACTTAATTTTTTTTCCAGTCATCTAAACCGAATTAAACTCCTAAACTCTTGGCAAACATTTTTGCATCAATCCTCTCTTAAATCCCAATCAATATGTGTTTGTCCAATTACCATGCCATTTCTGTATGAGCTCAAGTGCTTTTTCCCCTCAAATAGTGATGTGTGCTACTTGGACCTGAATAGTGATCTCCTCAATAGGGTTGATCGACTTAATTGGCTATATTACGGTGGCCAACTATACGCCAAAGATGATATTATGATGATCATCAATATATTTGTAATTATCTGTTAAAAAGCATTTAAAGAATAATAATCTACATTTTTGGGTATTAAAATAAACTATGTTATCGTTTTTTACAATTAAATGGATTTAAAAACTAAAGCTAAATCCTACTTTTTTTTTTTTAGATTGAACTATCTTAACCATCCTATAATCATTCTATTATGTATTATTAATCATAATTAAGTCCACCATCGTACTGTTTTCCGTTTAAGGAACAAAAAAAATAAATTAATTTCCCTGTGTTTTCAAAGGTTGGAACCAACTGTTTCATAACAACCAATAAAATTTTATGATACATATACTTTGAAAAATTTAACATCTAATTTTTAATGCAGACGTCCAAAAGTTAAATGATTGAAAATAATAAAGCTTAACGGTCTTCGAAACTCTTTTAATGTGAAACGCTTTAAATCATTCGGCGCTAAGCAGTCTGAACCCGCAAATGTCGGTCAGAGTGTCTCAAGCATCTCTTCTGGCTTCTTCAAATCTTTTATGTAAAATTAATTGTACTCTTGGGCCCTTCAAAATTCTTTGTTTCTCTAAGAGGAAGCATGGTTTAACCACCCTTCCTAGACATATTTTTTTCTTTTTTAGTTATAATTCGACTATTCAATTTTATATTAATTTATTGTTCTCTTGTCAATTTTATTGCTGTTGTCAAAGTAGCAGTTAATATTAGACACATGTAAAAAAACTTTCCAACATTTTTATGTTAGTTTTTATTTGTAGCGTCTAAAATTGGTAAAAATATTGCATTTGATGTTGTACATAAAAACCTTTATTTTCTCTTGCCAAAAATGTGAATTGATTCCTTTAAGGGGGCTGTGTCAGTCGATCATTTCTTGTGAGTCAAATCCATAACCCGTTAGCGGACAGTCAAACTTTCGTTTATTTCTAACCAGGTCATAGGTCGTGTGCCCGGCATTGATTTACCTTGTGCTCTCCCAACATCACGGGTGCTATTGTACGTCCGTGCGGGGTTTGACGCGACACTTCACTAGGACGTCATTTAAGTACTCAAATCATAAGCTTCAATAAATTTTTTTCTTACAATGGTTTCAATATAATATTTAAAAATAATTTTGGTTTTTTGTTGTATTTTTAAGCTAATTCGTAAAAATTATTAATTCTCCAAATTCTTACTTTCCACAAATTGAAACAACCATTAAAATACTTTTCATCATCATTAGTCTACTGCTGGACATTGGCCTCTCCTAATTACATTCCCTCCCATTGAGGGGTTTCGGACCATTCCCACTACACTGGTCCAATGCGGGTTGGTGGGTGGACCGTTTTTTCCCCTCAGCATGGATCATCTTCTTTTCAGACTTGAGTGATCTTGGTTAACCCAACCAGGAAAACAATGAAGGTTTGTTGTTCCCGTAAACGAACCCCGACCTCCTGGTTTCGGCACCGCCTTTAACTGGGCTACAGGGGCGTCGGAATATATTATTAAGCCAAATTAAGTAATCATTCCATTTATTTAAATTCAACCAGATCCCTAATTATAACTGGGGATTTTTGGTTAAAACCAAAGGCTCTAAAAATTAATTCGTAAATGCGCGGGCGCATTGCACGTGCAACTGGCGCGCGCGCTGGGTGGTCGAGGCCTTAACACTAACCCCGGACCTGATTGGTCTCTGTCTCTTTCTTTCAGCATAAAAAAACCGGGAAAGTTGCGGGTTCTCGGCACGAACTGGCCGGTTCGACTAACGCCTTCTGATTGATTGATGTGAATAATCCGGTTTAAATACTCTATCGAAATATATTGGAGGTGGCCCATCCTTTATGGTAATTGGCAAATGGAAAGCGATATTTTGACGCTCTTGTTGGGTTAATATATATAATATATATAATAATATAGTAATCTTTTATAATAGGAGGAGTTTATTTGGTTTTTTACCAAATACGTGTTGAGAATTAATGGCGTGTATTTAATATTTGCTTGTTTAACATACCAATAGTTGTTTTGACCACCATCAACAAATATATGAGTGGAAATAATTTGGTTTTCACAGTTTCAGCTTAAGTCCTGTTAAAAAATTTAAGTTAAAAAATAATGGTTAATTTCGATAATGGCCAAACAATTATTAAAACAAAAGAAAAAATGAAAATAAAAACCTAGTCTTTTTTCTCCTTTACCAAAATTGCCAGCCACCTTCCCTTTAATTATTTCTTCTAAAGACTATTTCATCATGATTCACATTGGCTCAAAAAGCATTGAAGAAAAAAATTAAAACATTTAAAACTTGAAAGTTTATTAGAACATGCAAGACATAATTAAATTTATTTTCTTGAGAAATGATGTAAAAAAATAAAACAGCAATGCTTTAACGCCTACATAACGAATACTGGAGAATCTCGCATTTAAAAGATTTTGGTCCTATTTAAAGAGTAATACAAAATCGTCTTAAGCTCTACCCTGCTAAATGTTCTACAATAATTTTATTGCTGAGACAGGTGAAGATATTTGCAATTATTTTCGAGAGACTTTGAGTCAACCTTTCGCTCGTAATCTTTACTAGGAAAATTTAACCACGTTTCTTACTCCCGAAACATCAGGGATGGCATTAATTTAAATGAAATACTAAGCGTCCGTCAAAGTTCAGGGCTGCCCACATACCACCTCATTAACCTTAAAGGTGTGCTTGTACTTTTATTTATGGTTATTGGCTTGAAATTATGCTAATATCTGGAAGTCTGAATTTATAACATACCAATATCAATTTTTATAATTCATCCATAAGACTGAAAGTAAAAATCTCTTTAAAAACTACCGGCCTGTCCCTAAATTATGCCTCCTTGCTAAAGCGTTTGAAATAATCATTTTTAAGAAATTATACGCTACCGCATTCACATCTCTATAATTGAACAACTTGGTTTAAAAAACAGAACTACCAACTAATCCTTTATCTTCCACGATTATGTCACTAGCTAGCTATGGATTTGGGCTCGCAGGTGGATGTCATATTCACAGATTTTACTAAGGCGTTTGATCGTATCGACCGTAAAATACTACTTTTAAAGTTTCACGGTGATTTATTAAGATGGTTTACCTCCCATATTTATAACTGATCTCTAGCTGGTGTCGTCAATGGATACACATAATTCTGGACTAAACCTTCTGGTGTTCCCGGGGTTCCATAATTAGTCCATTGATGTTTTTCTAACTATATTAATTGATTTCCTGTTTTTTACACACACAGTTTATACTATATGCTAATGATGTAAATTTATTTATTGTAAAATTTAATTTTGAAGAGTATGTATTTATAAACTATAATGTATTTATAAACTATTATATTATAAACTATTAATAGATTATTATATTCAAAAAAGTTTTATTGTTTACTACGATACTTAAAGCATCCAGTTAGGTTCTTTATTGCGTTCCCTGAGGCACAATACGCGAAGGTGTAATTACCATCACACGCTGTATCCATTAAGAGAGGCATTCAAGTCATTCTGAACTCTAAGTAAATACAATCTACTTTGGCTTTTAATAAATTTCAATTTACCTGGGTTTGACGAATAAGGCCTTCTGAACAATACATAGCTTTCACAAGTTAAAGTAATTAAAGTAATCACTAGAAAGGTGCATCTTAAGTCTAAGCATTATTTCTGTGTTGTTAAAAAAATAAAGTTTAAAACCATAACTTCTAACTTTTTGCCATTTCAAGTATTATCATTGCACGTTTATTTTTGAAAAAACTAGAATGTGTTTTGTCACTTACCAAACCCCATTGGGATACTGATGGGATACGGTCAAAACTTGACAGGCAGCCGGAAGGCCCTTGAACCAACTGTGGACTAACACAGGCCCAATTGAATGAAAAAATTGTCTCACTGTTGTACGGTTACGGTTCACGACAATACGGTTATTTGTTTTCATTTTATGATTTTCATAAGAATAATATCGTAATCTTTGGTTTTAGTTGGGTTGGTTTTAAGTCAAATTTGGAATCCTTCGAAACTCTTTTCTTTGTCTTTCCTTAAATTAACAACCTTTACCTTAACACTCTTGGAAAGCCTTTCCGCCTAAACAAGGGTTTCCGCAACCACCCGTTGGGCGTTTGGAATTCGGCTCCCGGTATTGTTAAAATTTTTGATCCATTTAACATTTTTGGAAAAAATCAAATTAAATTGAAGGGTATTTAAAAAGGCTATCGGCAAATATTCGTTTCTTTGGTTCTTTCCAATTAATTCATTAAGAATTTTTTCCTTAAACCAACTGGACGCCCAACGCTTAATAAACGGCCAAACCGGGCCTTCCTTTAAAGCGGCTCCAACCCGGAACCAAATTCTTAAAGATTGGCAACAAGGCAAAAGGGTCCCAAGGAAAGGTTCGTTTCCCGAAAAGCGGCCGCGGCCTAACTTAAAACCTTTTTGGCCCATCACCAAAAGCCAGTTGGTCACCAACGGACCGGCCCAAACTTCCCACCATTAAGGACCTAACCTTTGGCCAATATTGGGTTTTGGTTTTTAATTAATTTCCAAGGTTAACCAAAAGAAACTCCAAATTTATTACTTCAATAGGCCTTACAACGGGCAAAGGTAAAAATTTAAACAATTTCGGACTTCCATTAATCTTTAAAACTTCATGCTTAAATTTGAAACAAAATAACCAAATTTTATTTGTTTAAATTTTAAAATATAACCATTTTCCTTGTCCTTAACCATTATTTTAAAACTTATTTACCAAATTAACATCAAATTTTTTTTAATTTTTTGTTTTTGTTCTTTTTATATTACATTTAATAATAAGTTTTTTATTTAAAGTGGAACACAATTATTTTTTAATTTCTCCACCATGTTGGGGTCAATGAATTAAAGAATTCGGCTTTTAAACCTAATTTTTTGGTTTTAAACCAAGCAGAATATTGCTCCTATTATTTTGAAAGGAAACTATTAAGCTTACACTTTGGGAGGTTGTTTAAAAAAAATTTAGGAACAGAAATTTTTCCCAAGAAAACGTTAATTTAATTAACTCCTTTTTTAAAAAAAGCAGTGTGCCAATACCTTTAAAAACATTTTAAAATCCTTGGTGGGTGTTTTTTAACCGTAAAACTTTTTTCCAGTTTATAAATTTGATTATTTTAAAAGTTATAATTCAAAAGCTCTTTTTTTTAAATTTTTTCGACATTTTTTCGTTCCAAATTTTATTATTTACTTCCATTTAATAATATTATTGTTTTTTATTTTAAAATATGCAACAATTACTAAATTAATTGTTTTTTTAAATTTTCAATGAAACCAAAATTATAATTTTAATTCACAGGTTAAAGAAACCCTTTAAACCAAAAATGGGTTTTGTTTTGAAACCATAGGCCAATGGGGCTTCCTTAAATTACGTAAAGAACACCTTTTTAACCTTTTAAAATTTGGTTTACCCAAAAAAATAGTTTTCACCACTTTAAATTTTGCAACCAAAAGGCTGTTACTCCAATGTTGGGACATCAATTTCTTTGGAGACGGCAAGGGAAGAATTTGTGCCTCTTTAAAAACACCAAAAAACCTCTAAAGGTTTAGGAAACCATTAAACTTAAATTTATCCACGCTCTTATCAAAGTTGTTTTATGCCAAAAACAAAACCAAACTAGTTTTTTGGGTTTTTAAAAAATTTGGGTTTGTACCGTAATTTTTAAATTGCTTTAGAAGGAAGAAACCCCTTGGGGAATTTTCCTTTAAAAAACAAAAATAATTAAATTTGAAACCAGTTTTTAAAAGGTTCCCAAATCGATTGAAATAATAAATTAAAATTTGTTTTTTTAAAAAGCTTTCCAATGAAAAGAAACAAAAAAATACAATTTTTAGGTTCGAGTTTAAAGGGCCCTTTACCCTTAAAAATGAAGAAAATTATTTCCTTCCCAAAGCCATGGCAATAAATCCAAAAAGGGATGGAAAGGTCGGAAATCCCACCTTTGCCCCTTTTTTAAAGAAATTTGTGGAAAAGAAAATTCCCTTTCACCCAAATTTTTTGCCAATACAATGTTCATCAAAATTTATGCCGTAAATTTGGAATTTCATCCAAATTAAATTTGGAAATGCAAGGGATTATTTCCGAGAAGTTCCTCAAGTTACCTCATAGCCCACCCAGCCGGGAAAAACCCACCTAAAGGGTTTAAAACGGAAAACCATACAAAGGGCAATTTTTGGGGAAAATTCCGCCTTCTAATTAAAAAAAGGAATTCACGACCATCCAAAAACAAATTTTTATCTGCTTAAACAAACCAAACAGGTTTTGGATTGGGAATTTTAATTTATGAAGAAAAGGGAATTGTATGACCATTAGTTTTTTAAAAATAAAAAATAGAGGAAAAGTCCTTATTCAAGGAAAATTTTACCTAAAAAGAAAACCCAAAACGTAAATTAAAACCTTTGAAAACAAGATTGGTTTCCGAAAATTTAAAACCCAAATTCTGAATTGGAAAATGGGAATTTAAGATATTCCCTTTTTTTTTTAAAAAAAAACCCGAAAATTAACAAACTGCACCTTTTAAACACAATACCTAAACGCAACAAAAAATTTTTGAGGGTTAAATTTAAAATTAAAAATTGGTTTTTTTATTAAAGATAAATTAATTAACGTTTAAAATGTCTCTTTGAGTAAATAAACCGAAAAGGTTAAAATTTTTAATAAAATTTCTTTTGTTAATATCTCGAAACTATACTTTTGCTACATAGCAGATTTTGGTTTGACAACGACGACATTTTGTTAGTGAAATAAAATCGTTGAATTGATTAATGATACACATTGGTCTATATTTGTGCGTTGCTCTCTCTTAGGAATAGTAACGGTAAATTGAAAGGGATATTTCACTGCTTCATTAAGTTACCTCTTTTGCTTTTGTGATATGCTATAAGTATATTTTAGTTTGATCGAAAAATCGACTATTTAAATACACTTTGTATTTAAATAGTCGATTTTTACGAAAACTTTTTATAATTTTTCTGTACGTTATTTAAGTTTATAATTTATGTAATATTTTACGTAGTTTTAACATTTATTTCGTAGTTGCTGTTACACTTCAAACGTTCTAGATGAAAACATTAGCTGTTTCACGCGCCTTTGTCCACATGGTAATGTATAAAAAGCTTACAGAAACATAGGCGATCTTTTTACATAAAAAAGGTAGCCTAGGTTACTGCCAGTTACCTCAACTATCTTTCAGCGAAGGTATCATGAAAATTGGATCAGTCATTCAAATGATTAGTCAAAATAAACATAAAGATATAGCTAGAAAAAAAATGTTTCTTTTATGTATGATTTATACTTCATTTATCATCAGCCTTCGATAGCCCACTACTGGACATAGGCCTACCCTAAAACACCCCTATCGATTAGGGGCTTTTGAACCATATCGCACAACGCTGGTCCAACGCGGGTTGGTGGGTGGACCGACTATTCTTGCCCATCCGACGCATAGATCATCTCACTTTTTAGACAATTGGGTGCTCGGCCCAAATTGCCCTAACCAACTAGGAAACAACAATGAAAATTTCCTGGTTCCCCGCAGGATTCGAACCCAAGACCTCCGGTTTCTGAAGCACACGGTTACGGAGCCTAGGTTATGGATGCAGTATGATGTATCACAGTGTAATCATTTAAAAACGGTTATGTTTATGTAAAATTGTATAGAAATATGCACTATCAACTATACGCGTTAAACTAACAACATCGCATAAGCAAATACCGAAACAACCTCCCACCGTGTATTGGCGACGAGATATCTACCCATTAGAGTGGCAAAATATCGCTTTCCATTTACCAATACAACCCTCGAGGGTGGGCCACTTTCAATATATTCCGCTGGAGTATATTGTACTTGCGTATTATTCACAATTGTGATTTAGATACATCGTCCAGAACACAGTACTTCTAGTGCCAATTTCTCAAAGAACTTCCTCTAAAAGTTTACCGGCGATTAGGTTACCTAAAAGTGGTGTGATCTCACATTTCCTTAATTACAAGATTACATAACACTTTTTTAAGTATAAAAATTTTAGTCACTTTTTAAATGACATTTGCGACAAAAATATGTATTAAATCAAAAAAAGGCTTTGAAGCAAGAAAATTTGTGCCTTATACGCGAAAGATATTATCAATAACCAGGAAAAAAACGTTTTTGGAATTGGTACAACAAGAATTTACACCACATCAGATTTTAAAATAGCGGATGAGTACCTCAAGACACTCCGACCGGCATTTGTAGGTTGAGACTACTTATTGCCGTATAAATAATTACAATTCTTTCACATTACAAGTGTTTAAAAGGCCGTTAATTATTAACCTTTTTCTATTATTTAACCTTTACAAAAATTAACATCGGAGTGTAAATGCTATGTTATTTATAATATCTTCCTCATCTCGATGTTTTGTTATTATTAAAAGCTGTATGACATTCATTCGACATATAGAAATTTATTTATTCTGGATTCATAAGTATGCATAAAAAAAACATAACAAAAGTACTCTACAATTGTTACGTGCTACCTACAGGGAGACATCTTATCTACTAAGTAAATACGCTGACTGCTATGCCCTTCAATCTGAAGGGCACCGCAGCCTCCTGTTCACACATTACTGCTTTGCGGCATAAATAGGAACATCTCAATTCTTGTTGGTCGTAAGTAGCGAGCTTTGAGCGGCTTCAAAAGAACAAAAGTTGAGTGGAATACGCATCAAAACAAATTTTCGGCTGGTGTGTTCATGATTTAGACTCGTGAGGGCTGAGTTAAATTAAATATCAAGTTAGTTTTTGACCGAACTCTGAAAAGAAGGAGGTACTCAAATCAGATCCATTTTTTTAAATATGCTCGTTGTTCCGCTCCGCATGGCAGTAAGCGCAAAAAAATGTTTGTCTAAAACATCACTTTAGAAACCTCTAAAGTTATAAGAGTTTCTATGTAATATTTTATGCGTGTACGTACTATACACATACTTTCTCTTGAATTACTCTATTTAAACAAGTTAAATTTAACAAAAAAATATGACTGACTTCAAATAATATATAACCATTTTTGACCGACTTCCAAAATAGTATTGAAGCTAGTCCAAATTGATATGAATTATTAATTATTATTGATTCATCATTTCATCGGAATAGATATTCTATACATCTCCGTAACGGCAATGCTGTCTGTAACCATAACCGGTTAGTGATAATGAGTATGTAACCAGAGGGTCTGGGTTTGATTTACACCACGGAAAAATATTGTCTGATGAACATATGTGTTTTACTCATGTCTGGGTATTTGTATATAATATGCTTTTATTATATAGATACAAACACCATTATATTTACTATAGAAAACGAAGTAGAGAAAATTATATATTTATCAGTCATCTGTTTTCCATAGTACAACCTTTGTATAGTTTGGGGATTTTGTGTTAATCTTCTGAAAATATTAATAGTTTTTTTTCAAATAACATAGCTATTGTTTAATATAACTAACATAAACATAAACGCAATTAAATATATAATTGAAGTCAATTTATTAGAAATTTGTTACACACACAATGAGTTGAAGTTTAGGAGGTTAACTATCATGGTATTGGTTCGACATTCACACCATGAACTTGTCGCCGCCCGCATTGCTGCGCAGCAATTTATCTCAGCATCTGTACCTGACACGTGGAACAAAGGGAAACCGGTCTGTTACAAACTGAGCGCAAAGCGGTGACATGTTTTGAACGCGTAGCTAGGTGAACGTTTTAATGGGGTGCAGGCATTTACTTGTACAATTTAAGTCCGTCCTATTTTTAAGTGACAGTTTTGGATATTTATGGTAATAATATGCCAAGAAATTACTCATGTCTATGGCCAAATCTTACTAGCCGTCGCGAAATAGTTGTCTCAAGTTCTTATCATGTAAGGGAAAGCTAACTAGAATAATAACATTATGTTGATTAGTTGAAACAATATGTTTTGTTGGATTCGTCTGATGAGTTTTTTAGACGATTGTGGTTATTCATTCATAAAGTGCAATTTACACATGGGATTTTCAATGTTAATAGTGGCTCCATGTAAAAACTAATATGCGAGTTAAAATTTAATTAATTGGATTAGGAGCCGAACTAATAAAGGCCCAAAAAAGTGGCTAAAGAAAGTTACAGATTTTATTATTTTGAATATTGACATAGCAATTTATGTAGAAATGCAATTTATGCATACTCCAATAATCCCGATTACAAATAGCAATATTTTTGAAAAACTAAGAAGCTTAAGGCGCTTAAAAATAATTTGTAAGTACTTAATTTAAAAGTAAATTAATAGAAAATTGTCGACTGTTAGTGTCATGTCCTTTACATACATCACATACATCATCAGCCTGTGATAGCCTAATACACCTGTTGGTGGGGGGACCGACTTTTTACATGCCCATCCGAAGCATGGATCATCTTCCTATTTAGACAATTGGGTGATCGGCCCAAATTGCCCTAACCAACTAGGAAACAACAATGAAAATTTGTTGAGTCCCCGCAGGATTCAAACTCACGACCTCCGGTTTCTATAGCACACGCACACACCACTAGGCTATGGAGGCAGTCGTGTCCTTTATCTCTCCTAAAAGAATTGAAAATGTTATTAATGCAAATCTTTGACAACAACATAGTGTCAGCACTGGGATTTGAAATATACGTTATCCTGTAAAAACTATACATTATTTGAATTTAAAATTATAAATAACTTACCTATAAAGCCAAAGTATAGTACAATATTATAGTAAAATTCAAATATATTGCCTTGGATACATAAGGATCAAAATAGATTAGAAATGTTAGAACCAAATAATTATAAATTTTATTATAAAGGTTTATGTTACGATTGTGTTTTTATAAAATTATTTTATTGGTAATATTCAAAATTATAATGTACAGTAAAAAATAAAAAGCATTAACAGATTTCTAATACAATGACAACTTCGAATAATCAAAAGCAATTTGTCATCTTTATTACAGTTATCTATATATCTTCGTTATTATAGTTGAAAAGGTTTCAATGTTAGTATCAATTGGAGTTTGATTAAATACGTATTTACTTTAAAAATGTCAGCGCCGTCATTTGAAATAATAAATGACTTTAGATACCGCAAACCTTTTATACTAAAAGAGTCTAAATTTATGTAAGATTTGATGCGATCTACTAATATTTCTGATGTTATCGACATGATATGTTTGGAACTTTTATGGCTGTTTCAATTTTTTAAAGGGGTTAACTAAGCAAATGCATTAGTACTATTGCATTTTTATATATGTCATCACTTATGAATTATATGTCATCATTTTACACGCCGTAACACTGATACAGCTACACAATTTTTAAACATAGTTCTTGTTTGATGATTAATAAATAAAAGAAATATATTTTACTATTGTCATTAAAAGCTCATGCCATATTTGCAAAGCTATTATAATCGCATTCATTCAACTCATATCATACTACAAAAAGACAATGAATTACTCATAGCCAAACGTTCAGCACACCTGCTTCAAAATGCTTATAAAACAAGGTAAAAAATAACGTGGTATTTCATTTCAATTCAGCAGTTTTTGGAGTCTAGCTCATAATGACGCCGATTGGTAATTTGCTTCGTTACGTATTCCACTCGACTTTTGTTTTTATGACGCTTGCTCAAAACTCACTACTAATGACCGACGAGAATTTCAGTCAAACAGCAAACACCGATGAGTGCGTTTTAAAATTGTCCGCCAAATATTTCGTGGACGAGAAGGCGTTAAGAGGAAGCATCGTCATAATTAACATCAATTCCTACACGTCCTTGACTCAAAGGCTATTATTGCGAACCATCCATTCAGGAATGAAGTATTCATTCATGGTAAAAGATTCCTGTAACCCACACGCCAACGCATCCCACTTCCCCGAGATAGCGAAAAACTATATGTTAATATTGGAGGAGAAGACGGAGTTGACGAGGAATATACTGCAACTGCACAAGCTGCCTTCGTGGAATCCACTGGCTAAAGCAGTAGTGTTTTACCAACTACAGCTAGGTGAGACAGGTGACCAAATATCAATGTATTTCATTAATGAGTTGCGTAACTTCAAATTACTGAAAAGTATTATTTTGATTCATAATCCATTACTAGAAGAGGTTATATCGTACTCTTGGACGCCATACGCCGAATCTAATTGTGCATTTATATGTGATTCAGTGTACATTCTCGACTTTTGCAAAGAAGGCGTTTTCGTTGAGATCGAACCTATGAGGGAAATGTTTCCAATCGATATGAATGGTTGTCCTTTAAAAGTACAAGCCATGATAGCTGAGCCCTATGTTATGAGTCCTAAAACGAAATTGACAAATTTTATGTATACTGATACTGAGGAACATGAATTTGATAAAGGGGTTGAAGTAAATTTAGTTAAAATAATTGCTGAATTTACTAACTTGAGTCTTTATATGTATCCGTTCAAAAATGAAAAAAATTGGGGCACCATCGATCAGAATGGAACAGCGACCGGTGCTTTTAGTTTGCTTCGAGATAATACGATAGATATGATGATAGGGAATATTGAAATGACGAAAACATTGAGCCGATGGTTCGACCCGACCATCAGCACACACAAGACGAGATGACTTGGTGCGTGCCGAGAGCAGGCAAAGCCGCCACTTGGGATAATCTACTAATTATCTTTCAATGGACAACGTGGCTTACCATGTTGATGACCTTGATAATTATGGGGCTAATATTTCACTACTTTTATTATATGGAAAACAAAACAGTCACAAAATTGCCTGGAAGGTCACTTTTAATAACATTAAACATGCTTTTACGCTGGAGTTCTTCTTTCAAGCCGAAAAAGAATACATTCCGGCTCTTAGTATTCAGTTGGATATTTTTCAGTTTAATCATGGGTATTTCATACGAGTCATTGCTAAGAAACTTCTTGATGCACCCGCGATTCGAGAAACAAATATGCAGCGACGAGGATATTATAAGTTCGGGCATTGCGTTTGGAGGGAGGGAGATATACCGATCCTATTTTGAGATTAACGATTCCAATACGTCTTATTTGTACCAGAAATACAATTCGACTACATATGCAGAGGGAATAAGAAGAGTAGCGCACAGGAATTTCGCGGTGGTCTCTTCGAGGCGGCAGGCAGCTTATTACGACCAGAGTTTGGGGCGGGGAAAGCGATTGATTTACTGTTTCCCGGAGAATGAAAACTTGTATAAGTATAGTGTGGTCCTTTTAGCACGCAAATGGTATCCCATGCTTCGACGAATCGACAGTATTATGCGAAGGGTTATCGAAAACGGATTAATGGAGAAATGGTATAGGGAGCTGTTCATTCATAAGCCAAGTGTGGATGGCATGGAGACTATTGAACCCTTGAATCTTCAGCATTTGTATGGAGCGTTCGCATTTATTGGGATTATGTATGCATTAAGCTTTATGGTATTTATTGATGAGGTATTATTTTATAATATTAATAATAACAAATTTGCTTTCCGCTCTAAACAACAACCTAGGTCATAATAGTTATTTTTTCCTCATTTGTTGCGACATATAACTTTAAGTTATGCTAGCAAGTACATAATTCGCCTTCTAGTTTAAGGTTATCGGTTAAAGGTTTAGGGAATGAATAAAGTTTACTGTTTAACGCATCAAAAAAAACTTGATTTTAGAGGTTCATATTTTAGCGGTACGAACTTAATTACCTTTGTTCCGTTAGCAAATATGCTGTAAAGGAATGACACAGCACTCTTGCCTGCGGCAACCACATAGAAAGAAGAAACATTTTTTACAAGCAGAAAGTGGTACTGTACTATTATCGTTCCTCGCAGGGTAAGGTCAGGTTACGTTGGACCCGCATAGACTTTAGAATCAAATCCAAAAGAGGCTTCTGTAGCCAGTTTAAAGCGGCCTTCACGGCCAGTCTTATAACTGAGGCTGGTCATGTTTCTATTACTTTTGACTGCAGGTATTGAGCCTTGACTGAACTACGACAAAGTGGCAACCTGCATATATAGGGCAACGTAGTTCACGCTATTCGCGTGAAGTACATAACTTATTTTTAAGAAGGCGGGTGTATAAATTTTATCTCATAAATAGAATAGTGTTTCTTTTTTCACATCAAACTTTTCTTTTTTTTCTAATTTAAAAATTTTATGAAGAGGGTAATAAAGGGAGTTTATAATTCTAGTACAAATATTTGCAATACTGTGAATAGAAACATTTCACTATGCATTTTGCTTCAAAAGCGATATAAAGTTTTCTAGTGATAGCTTAAACTTTCTGTTTCGGAGTGAACACCATGTGAAGTAGTATTTTAAAGCGTCTCGGATCATTAAACGCTTGTAAATTGCTTTAATATCGTACGTTAACAAAATAGTTCCTACTGCATTATAATACAGGTTAAAATAATTTAAACTAATCTTAACGGATATAGCGAGGCGTGAAGGTAATTATGTGTTCCCATATTGTTTATTAGAGGTATCGGCGTGGAACTTAACAGCATTAGCTATTGATCGTAACCATCGGACTAATGCATATGAAATGGATGAATTTATATGTAAATTCATGGTTATATTTTATAAAGTTAAACAAAACGGTTACTTTAAACGTTTTAAATATGTCGTAAACATATTAATAACGCAACAGAACAATTATCTTAGTTACGTTTTTCTGATGAAATAGTTAAATACTCGGCATAAATCTTACTCTATTCTTAACAACAGCAGTCTATAGTTGTGAACGAGCCTTCATCAAGTTAGCTGCATGTATAAAATGGCGTTCCTCGAGGCGACAATCACTTCCCACAATTTTTTTTTGCCTACGCAGGCAGAGGAGCAGTCGGGACACCTGATGGGAAGTGGTAACCGACGCCCACAGGCATTGGCAATACCAGTGGTATCGCCAACGCGCTGCCTACCGTGAGACATAGGGTGTTAAGTCTCGTTTGATTTCGACCCAGTAAATACGCTGCCTATTGTGTCCATGAAACCGGAAAATTATTGCTTTGCGGCAGAAATAGGCACCACAGTGGTACCAACCCAGATGGTTCCCTATAAAAAGGCGACCTACCACCAGTTTTATTTTCTGTATTGATCTGCATCTGTATGCCCAAGCGGATGATGGTAATTTAGTAGATGATTTCAATATAACAATGCTTGGATGCTATGAAAGATTTGCTGATCGGTTGGACTTCGCTGTTAATCCATCAGAATATTAACTGTTAGGCAGTCTAATAATGACAGTCAAATTTATTTTGACTCATCCATTTAATTTTTTTTCCAGCCATCTAGTATCGATATTTTTTTTGTTTTTGACCTGATCTTATGCTCTGTGGAGTAAACCTATTATAACATACTGGATGTTGCCACAGGCGCGTCTCCCCACTGAGTGACTTAACTGCACCAAGGGCCCCAGATGGGGGAGCTTCGGTTTGGGCCGTCCTCCACACGGTTGACCTCCAACACGACGAAACCCACCCCCTCCATCCACCCCGCCGATCCTAGGTTTCAACACCTCTCGCCCAGCCCTGCCCCTCCGATTTATCTCCGTAAAAGGAGAAGCGGGTCGAGATTCTCTGATTCTCGGAGATAGCCGAAGCTATTAAAACACAGAACATTCCCACCTTTTCGGTACAACGCATGTACCACCTGCGCACCAAAGCACCATGCCATAGGGGCGGTATGGCATGGTGCTGGTCACCCTTGAGCATACCAAAGACGTTAAGCGCATCTATGATGTAAAACAGCTCTGTGGGATCGGACGTCTCTGTTTTAAGTCTGATCGTGAGGTTGCTTGATAGGGAAGAGTGTAGTGGCGGGTTCTGTAACACAAGAATTAAATAAAACGTTCAATAGGGCCTAGTATAGTTGTAACAATAACTAATTCAGCCAAGAATCAAGAAACTAGAAACAAGATTCGCTTTTTCAAGCGGCTGACAACACAGTTGTGTTAAGAAACGAGTTGCATAACTCAGCCGTGCGCTAGCCGACCGCTTGAGCCTTGACGGCAATAACTTGAACTCACAAATTGCAGGTGTTAGTCAACAGGTAATGTGCGGTTATCTTTCTGAGCTCAAGAAGTTATTGCCCTTAAAATATAACACTTTTATAAGTATGTTCACCATCGTACTGTAGTTCGATGGTGAACCGATTTACTTGGCGTTCACGAAGTGTAAATAAATTAATTTAAAGGTGAGGCCGCTGTTCACGTTAATAACAATAAAAATAATAAGGTACATATACTTTGAAAATCTAATTTAATGCAGACGTCGTAAAATTTAAGTGTTTAAAAATAGTAAAGCTTATCGGCCGTTAAGACTCTTTTAACGTGAAGCACTTGAAATCATTCGGCGCTAAGCAGTCTGAACCCACAAATGTCGGTCAAAGTGTCTCAAGCGTCTCTTCTGGCTTCTTCAAATCTCGTGTGATGTAAATTAATGTATTCTTGTTGTGACGTTTCGAAAAACGTTTGTATCTCACTTAGTGAAAGTATCTTTAACCCTTTCGCCCTCGACGAATTTTTTTTCCTTCTTTTTTGGTTTCATTATTCACTATTAAATTTTTATGTTACTTCAGTTATTGCTATTTTCAAGGTTGTAATTAAAACTAGAAGAAACACAGGACTGTCACTATTTATATCACTTGCATTATATTTGTTGGTGTTGATTTTGCCTTTAATGTTACAATATTTTAAAAGTTTACGTTATTAATAAAAAACTTGTACTTAATGAAATGTCATTATCAAGGCATTAACAAAATGACTGTGTATAACAGGACTTAAACTGAAACTGTACAAACCAAATCTATTTCTACCTAATTAGGTTGTTCATGTAATGTCAAAACAACTATGAATGCTTAACAATGCTAATATACACTATTAAATACACGTGTTAAAGTTACAACATCGCATGAACACATACCGAAATAACCTCCCTTCGAGTATGGCGTCGAGATATCTACCCATTAGAGCGGCAAAATATCGCTTTCCATTTACCAATACTACCCTCGAGGGTGGGTAACTTCCAATATATTACGATGGAGTATTATATACTTGAGTAATGCTCAAGTTCACGAGCTTCACAATTGTGATTTAGAGACATGGTCCATAACACATTACTTTTAGTGGCAAAAGAATCGTCTTAAAAGTTTACTGTGACTAGGTTACCTACACAAAATTTAAGCATAAAAATGATTACGCTGAAATTTCAATTACTAAGAAAATACAAGAAAAATTTTTACTTATTTGTAACATTTTTTATGTATCCTATCAAGAGACAACAAACATTTACAGTAGTATGGATTTAACGTTATAAATTCTTTTTATTTGCTTAGTTTCTCTTTTTTAGAAGCACCTTTTTAGTGAAAATACTTCAGCGTTTCTTAAGTGTTAAGAAAAAAATTAAACGCAGAGTATAAAATCTATAAAACCGAAGGACAACATAAGTACTTTTTGTCAAACCAATATTCAAAATTAAGAAAACGAAAGATATGTCCATTTTTTCAATAAAAACTCAGACGGTTATTCCAAAACATAGAGATACAGACATATACCGACTTAGCCCTGCCCGTGGTCATGGATGCTGGAAAGAATCCGAAACGTCCGGAATAAATATATTTAAGTAACGCGAAAAATCTGTAATACAGTGAATTTGATATGTAAATTAATTAAATTATTATGTATGGGCTTGCGCTTTAAAAATTTAAAAACCGAACTTACTGGGTTCCAATCTTGCGGGGACTCAACTATTTTTCTTCGTTTTTTACTTATTGGTTAGAGCATGCGGGCTGATCACCTAATTGTTTGTAAAGTAATACAAATTCAAATGTCTTTATTCACTTATTGATTGTCTAAAATCTACCACCAGTTCGAAAAGGTAGTCTCTGACCTGAAAAAACCGGCGAAAGAAACTCAGCGGGACTTAATTTTTTGTCATCCTTTACAATATAATTTAAACAATAAACAAACAAATAAAAGCATAAAATTAACATATCATTGAAAAAAGCCTGGAGCGAGCATCCCATTGCCAGATTGTGGTATCGTTTAAAAACTCATTTACATTGTAATAAGTTTTAATACACAAACGTTCCTTGACAACCTTTTAAAATTTATTGATGGTTAAATCTTGAACGTTTTCTGGGATTTTGTTGTAAAAGCCAATATATTATCCCATAAAAGATTTGGATATTTTTCGCAGCCTAGTTGCTGGAAGAATTAAACTACGCTTGGCTGGCATTTATTTGATGTGCATTACCGTGCCTTAAAAATCATTTTTGGTTTTCTGCACATACATTTAATTTTCAAAAATATATTAAAACCTAATGGTCAATATTTAAATTTGAGTAACTAACTCTCTGAGTGATTGCCATCGGACTATGGGAGTGAAGGAATACGGAGTGCACCCGTGTCTGCGCGTGCAAATGTGCACCGTATTATCTCCTGCGCAGTTGGCTGATCTCTTGTATCAGCCACCGTTTTATTATTACTACTATATATGTTTTCCATTACAAAGCGAATTTAATGGATTCCTCTTTGGTAAATAATACTTTCTTATATATAACAAAGAACGTTTAAGTAACCGAATTTTTCAAAAATGCAGTCGTGCATAGCACTGAATTCTGCGAAGAATGCATGGTGGCAAATAGCCAAACTTTAAATGGGTGTTCGAAATTCACATATTACAGTAAGTTCTATTTGATACTCGAAAAGGTTACCTTGTGTTACATTTTTAGTCAGTATCAATTCATAATTTAAAAAATTAAAAACAACTATTTCGATATATTTTATTTATGAAGCAACAAAGACTTGCACTTCTTCATAATCATAATGCATCGTATATTAGTTTAATATATATAGAATTTGTTATTTTAAAGTAAACATGACTTTATATAGACGTATGTCTAATAATTAATTAATGTCATGTATCATGTATGATTATTAATCATCGGATAAAGATACTTTGTTAGTGAGAAGAAAGTCGCTGAAGTGATTGATGATACACGTCGATTTATATTTGTGCTCCCCGAGGAATAGTAACGGTAAATGGAAAGCGATATTTCACTGCTTCATTAAGTAATTTCGTAGGTGATACTGAATGATGAGCCGGTGTGTGCTTTTGTGATATTATGTAGTCGAATTTTATGATAGAAATTAGAATGGAATCTAAGCTGTCTGTTTTTTTTTGTACAATCACTACATGGGAAAAACAAAATCGCTTTCTCTCCCTTTATCTCTATGTATGCTGAAATGTTTAAACTACACAACGGATTTTGATGCGGTTTTTTAACAGATATAGTAATTGAAGAGGAAGCTATATATGTATAACATATGCTTAATATTGTAGTTATATTTTCTATCAGCATAGCTCCCATGCAAAGCAGGGGCGGGTCACCATGGGGTTGTTATTAGACTTCACACGTTCTATATAAAATCATATATGCGCTATCAACTACACGCGTTACTTCTACAAAGTTGCATAAGCAAATACTGACATAACCACCCTCCGTGTATTGGCGACGAGATATCTACCCATTAGAGCGGTAAGTATCGCTTTCCATTTACCAATACTACCCTCGAGGGTGGGCCAGTTCGAATATATTCCGATGTAGTATATTATACTTGCGTATTATTCGCAATTGTGATTTAAATACATCGTCCAGAACACATTACAGTTGCCATCAGTACGTGTGGCCTACACTTTTAGCAAAAAGTGTCGGCCACCTAGTTCGTGGGGACGGGAGCTTCTCGCGAACTCTGTGTTGCATAAAGCTTACAGTGCCAAAAAAAAGAACAAAAATTAATGAACAACTGTTCGCGGCTAAAGTGTTTTACTAGTCCAGATTTATTAGACCTACTTTGGTATTGTGAATCTTTCGCTGTTAACGAATTTTAGCTATGCGTATTAAAAAGAAATTTTGTGTAAACAATCAACTCAACCATTCTATTTACCATGTGACACACTCAAGCAGAGAAAGATATTGTTCAGAGGCGGGGGCCTATCATAGTGTCGTTTGACATTCACACCATGAACTTGTCGCCACCCACATTGCTGCGCAGCAATTTATCTCAGCATCTGTACCTGACACGTGGAACAAAGCGTATTCGGTCCGTTACAAACTGAGTGAACAGCGGTGACATGTTTTGAACTAGGTGAATGTTTGAATGGGATTCACGCCTTTGCAGATTCGATTTTGGCCTATTTATATGAGAAATAATAATGATAATATGTCTAAGAATACTAGCTTTAAAGTCTATTGTCCCCACATTACTACTCAAATTGGGGTGGTGAATTTGAAATAGTTTATTTATTATGCATATTGGATCAAAACTTATGCTATAATCACCCAATATCTTGCAAGGGAAGATTCATATCTCAGATATATATAAATTGTTGGAGCCAGATGTAAAGATAGAGTTTAACGGTCTTCAGAAATTACATGTGTATAAATAGGTCTTTACAATCGAATCATATACAAGTATGTCTTTTTTTTTAAGGTTTAGAAATTGAAATTATTTAAAGGTAAATTATATATATTATTTTTGAAATTAAAGAGTTGCTAATTCATCATTATCAGCCTGTAGTTAATCCACTGCTGACATAGGCCTCCCTAATGCACGCTCTTCATTAGGGTTTTGGACCGTATCCACCACGCTAGACCAATGCGATTGAGGGTGATACTAGGACACACAATAAAAAATTGTTGAGTACCGCAGGATCCGAACCACGTTTCTTCCGAATCCACGCACGTAAGTAGGTAAGCATGTTCATGAAGAAGAAGGCACTTTAGACATTCTAACCGACGTATAAGCGGTTATACGGCTATACGCGGGTAAAGCGTTATAGGTAATAGTCTTTTATCATTTAAATTTACGTTTCCACGAAAGAAACATTTCGCACATGTTTTTATGCAAGATGTGACTACAACTTTATTTGATAGGGCTTAAAAAGTAATTTTATAATTGAAGTTACAATTAAGTATACATATTCTTCTTATGCATTAACAAACGAACGATACTTAAATAGCCCATTTAAGTCCTACACCGCATTCCCTAATGCACAATACGCGAAGATTTAATTACCATCACGCGCTGTATGCATTAGGAGAGGCAGACAAGTAATTTTGAACTGTAATTTAGCGCAACACGATCTACTTTGAGTGTTATCTAAGTTAAGGCAATTCACCTGCGGTTAACGATGTAAGACGCTACAAGACAGTACTACCTCGTATCCACGAAGTTGAAGATAGATAAAGTAGGGAATTTAAAGTTGCTAGCCGAAGCCTTATTTGGATATTTGTATAAAATAAACAAAAGTTTATAGCTCATCTCTATGCCAAGGTCAACTATGCCAAGTAACGTCGAGACGTAATATATTTTTTTATAATTTTCGACTGAATCTGAATAATCCATGTATTCAGGCAGTTTATTTTTGATTTAGAATTTCATATGAAATAATATCGTATTTTAAATTAGGATGTTCCACATGTTTCATACATCCGTTTGTTCTGAAAAAATATGCTCTATAGGCAGATTTCCGAAATAAAACTTTGAAAGTTACGTATTCTTAAAAAAATTAAGTGATTTTTTTCAAAGCAATACATTGAATTTATAAATTTGTCGATTTTTTTACGAAAGATTTACAAAGCAATATTATACTGTTCTTCAATTCTTCTTTTATATACTGGTCATAAAAATATGTGTCCAAAAAACTGAACGAATTAACATTCCTGCAACATTCCATCAATAACTGCCCTCTTCAATTACTGTCCGCTGCTGGACGTATGCCTCCCCCATGAGCCGCCAGGTGCTACAATACTGCGCCGACTACATACACCGACTTCCTGCACATTTGCAAAGGTCGTTGCTCCATCTCGACGTCAACATCGCATAAGCAAATACCTAAATAACCTCCAACCACATAACGGCAACAAGATATATATCTAATCATCATTACCATCATCAGTCTGTGTCAGTCCACTGCTGGACATAGGCCTCCTCTAATGCACGCCACCGCTTCCGATCTTCGGCTATACTCATCCAGCCCACACCGGCCACCTTGCAAATGTCGTTACTCCATTTTACCGCAGGGCGTCCCTCACCACGTTTGCCGAGCCTCGGTCTCCACTCCAAAATATTGACTCCAGCGGTCGTCAGTTCTGCGACTTACATGACCGGCCCACAAATCTATCTACTAGAGCGATATAATATTGTAAAAATAATCGTCAAGGGTGGATCACTTCCCAATATATTCCGATGAAAAGTATTATACTTGCGTATAATTCATATTATTGATTTAAACACACGGCTTGTATCACATTTACAAAGCCTTTTCGACATTTCCTCAACAACAAGAAGGAAACATTAACCATAGTTCTGTAAAAAAAGTTATTTTTAAAAATATTAACAATACAATAAATATACACAAAGACCTTTAATAAAAAAGCAAAATAAAATCTACGTTTTCTTGATTGGTTCCAAGAAAAAATTTGTGGTCTTTCGTCCATAAACCAATTTGATTTGATGTAATACTAATAAATAAATTAAAAGTCAATATTAAATTTAAAAAAAAAAGTATTTTACCAGGGACGAAAAAAAGGGGATTTAAAAGAACAGTAAATTTTCAAAACAGCCAAAAGAATATTTTAGTTTTTAAAATTTTAAAGTAGGAGAATAAAGGGTCTGAGACACCTGACGACATTTGGGGTTCAATGGGGCCCCTATAATTTTCAATGTTTTGAAAAAGAGCTTAAAAGGCCGTTAAACAATATACTTTTTATCACTTAACCCGTTTAACATTTGCATAGCATGCCTTGGTGAAAAAATGCCGCCAGTTAGTGGTGCTCAGACAACGAAGGTGCCTGATTCGGCCGGGACCGGGCTCAAAAATTTTGATTGTTGTGTCCTCGTTGGTTAGGGCAGTTTGGGGCAATTGGGTGATCAGCCCAAATTGCCCTAAACAACTACGAAATAACAATGAAAATTTGTTGAGTCCTCGCCGGATACAAATACACTGTTTCTAAAACAGACGCCCTTACCACTCACATATCATACTACGGGAGGTAGTTTTCTGACAAACAATATTAGTATTAAAGTATTGATCAGTAAATGTAACAAGCGCCTAACAACTCTGAAAGTTAACTCATCAATCCGTTTTTTAAAGCCCGGTTTGTTCAATTTCATAGATCCTAAAGGGAGGTCTATTTGAATAAATTAGTACGCTTTTTAGCATTGTTCGATGGGATAAATAACCCATTTCGTTAATCTAACACCGACGCCTCAAGGAAATACCCGAAATTAATTCACGAAGATTTGGATTTTTTCAAATCTATACAGATTAGTTTAAATTATCAAAAAATTATACATATATGAAATAAAACAATCGTGAGCTAGAAAAAAATAGTTTTTCTTATTAGCGGCAAAATACATAATCCAATCCATAAACATACCTCTTCCGTTTTTTTTTAAATCTTTTTTTTTTTGTTTAAAAATAATTTCATTTTTGTTTGCATCATCCCAAAGACCAAATCACGGCCCCGTGAAACACCAAACAAAAAGATTAGGGTTAAATAGTTCCATGCCTTAACGTGGGTTAGAATAAAACGTTTCATCGGACCGTTTTTGGTAAACAAGAGACACCCAAAATTCCTCTGCAGCGCTTTCTTCTTATTCCCTCCGAAATGACTGTATATTTTGGTACAAAAGCATATTTCGAATCTTCATCCCCAAATTAGAAATTATATCTCCCTCCCTCTAAACCTATCCCGATCTTAAATACCAATGGCCATATTTGTTTTAACTGGGTGCATTAACGAAATCCCTATAAAGGGTAATATGATAATCCCAGGTTTGTTGTTGAAAAGCAAAAACACTTGAAAACGTTTTACATGTTAATTTTGGGATCTATCGTAATAGCGGGTATATAAAACCCATGAGTGCATTAATAACACATTAGGGCGTTAAGGGTTGCCGTGGAGATGTACCGCCTCTGGTAGCCCGGAGTTACATACTGATGGTTTTTGCCATAAAAAAGGTGCCTCTGGAACGTTTTACGTGGAGCACTAAAACGTCCCACGTGTGTACGCAGATCGCTGGGACTCTCTTCTTTGGTAGATGGATCCAACCATACAAAATTTTGAATTACCGGGTCTTTTGTTATCTTTTATTTGTCCATAATATTGGTATTAATTTTTCAGAAGAATTATTAAAATTGTTTTTAAGAAAGACCTTATTATTACAAAAAATTAATTTTTAATCTGAAATAAATTTATAATTATAATTAAAACTTTTAAATGACCCAAGAAATATCTGTTTAAATAAACCAAAAAGTTGAATGTATTCGTCTTTGGCTTTAATCCAGAATGCTGTTCAATATTATTAAAAGTGATTCGACAGGTGTTTCAATATAATAAAAGTAGTGCAATGTCACCCTCACAATAACAAGGTTGTTAACATGACAAGCCACATCAGCTATTGAAGGATAATTGGCAGATTATGCCAGTCGCGGCTTTGTCTATTTTCAGCATGCACCAAGTCATCTCTTTTTCCGTGTGCCTAAAAGTCGGGCGGACATATCAGCGCGGGATTTAAGCCACTTCTATATTCCCTATCTATTATATATTTTTACTGGTATTAGGTCCTCATTTACAGGAAACCGTTTGGGTTGGTACCACCGCAGTGTCTATTTTTGCCGCAAAGCAGTAGTTTGAAAACACTACTGTGTTCCGGTTTGAAGGCCACTGTAGCTAACGTTCTACTGGGTAACAGAGGCTTACGAAACGAAAAGAACCGCTTGCTGTATTATTTTAACTAACAGTTTCTCAATCTTCTTCGTTTCTAGACAGTTACTTATAAAGATTCATGCTAGTAATATCGGCAATTACTTTGACAAAATTTACTTCAACTCCATTATTTAATAACCAAACATCGGTATCCATTAAATTCGACCATTTTGATGCAGAAGTCATAACATAGGGCTTGCAGTACCAAAGGACAACCGTTAATTTCGATGGGAATCGTATCCCCTTATTGGCTCAATCTCAACTAAAATCCCATCGCTATCTTTACTACCAAAAGTCAAGAATATACACTGAATAGTATTTGTCTGCACGATCAGATTTAGTGTTCAGCGTCTAAGAGTACGACACGATCTCGTCTTGTAATAGATTATGGATCGATTAGATACTTGTTAGTAGTTTAAAGTTGCACATCTCATTTATGAAATAAATTAGAGTTTTGCTACCGGTCTCACCTGGGTGTAGTCAGTAAAACACTACTGCTTTAGCCAGTGGATTGCATGAAAACAACTTGTGCAGCTACAGTATATTTCTAGTCAACATTGTCTTCCTCTCAAATTTTGGCATAGATAAATAGTTTTTCGCTTTCTCGGGGTGGTGGGATGGTTCCATTCACAATATAATAACCAGGAAGGTTCGCAACAATAGCCTTTGAGCCATGGATCTGTAGGAATTGATGTTAATTATAACGATGCTTTCACTTAATGCCTTCCGTCCACAAAGTATTTTGGACAATTTTAAACGACGCATCTTTTTTTTGCTGTTGACTGAATTATCGACGGTTCTGTAGTAGGACTTTGAGCAAGCGTCTTAAGAACAAAAGTCGAGTGGAAAACGTAACAAGCAAATTTTTGGCCGGCGTCATAATGAGCTAGACTCGAAAAATTGCTAAATTGAAATGAAATACCACGCTACTTTTTACCTTCTTTTATAAGCATTTTGAAGCAAGTGTGCTGAACGTTTTGCTACGAGTAATTCATTGTCTTTTGTAGCACTAAACTAAGTAAAAGTTTCACACGATCCTTACTTCTAATACTTTCTTTAATAATTTTAAAAATAAAGTGCTAGTTGCCACTGTGTCGAGAGCTTGTATCACATTTGAACATATCCAATAGCTTTAATTTTCTCATCAAATAGCACTGCTTTATTTGTTAGCCTAAAGTCTTTCTTAAACAATTACCAACAACAGCAATCATCATCTCAGTAATTAAGGAAAGCAGTATGTGAGCAACCAAAGGAGATAGCAATAGTTTATAAAATATTTGGGGCAAATCAATATAGTCTTTTCAGTCGGTGTATGAGCCACCTTTGATTGTAATGTAATGTTTGTTATTTATACAAAAGTCTTATTGACTAATGCACCGCTCCACTAATGACCGCAATAAGTTTCGGTTTTACAAGACTTCGTCTTTTTCTGTCCTGGAGTAATCTATCCGTAGAATTTCTCTTTTGCGTTGTGGAATCAAGACAGGCACTCTGCGTACAAAGAATTTTGTGATTTGTTTGGAAGCCTTGGGATAAAACGGAAACGCATTTTTCTATTTTTCTTGAACAATGAGAAATATATGCGTCTTTATAATTTATATTACTAAATGGAAGGCTTTCTTCTTTTTAAATTTTGCGTTGCCTATTTTAATGTGCCGCATTAAGAAAAAAACGACAGATACTTAAAAAACAATGGTAATTTCAAAGTAGAATGGCGCTATTTAAGAGGATAAAATACTTAAGAATTATCATTATCATAAACGGCCTTTAGCACGCCACTGCTGGACATAGGCCGTTTTGCAAAACGCCATGACGTTGTCCATTAAAGGGTTGCTCATAATTGCCACGCTGAGCAGGTGATTTGTACCACGGATCTATCTTACCCCACTGTAAGGCAGATCCGCCGTCAATTGGTGGGATCGTCACCAGGGATAATATTCTTTACTATATTATACATAAACTACTTAACAATAATAACATTCAATATTAATAATAACGTAATTAATTGATTTTTGCTTTATGTGACTACTGGTCACAACAATCATATTTTACCAAACAGGACTAGCTCAGTCTTTTGCAACCCTATAAACATGCTCCCAGGCAACCTATCGTAAAGTATTAATTCACAATTTCGATTTGTTGTTGGTTTCGGTTAACAAAAACACGTGCATCTATGTAATACATATAAATTACGCACAATGTATATTTCACTATTATAGTCAAACTATAATTAATTTCATGGGATGTAACCATCGTTTAATAATTGCCTCTATCGTCTATGTAAACGCAAATCTACTCTGCTGTAGAAGCTGAAACCGAGAGGTTAAAGGGAGGTTAAAGCTAAATAAATTAAAGTTGCCCTGGAGTACGTTAGTTTTTGGAAGTTCACTCAGTTCTCCTTTATCAATAACCCGTAGAACCTTTCCACCAACGCTTCCGATACTAAGAATGTTCAGGAAGGGTGGATGTCGAGCAAAGAGCCGCTTGTAAGAGGCATATATGTTAAATGTGTGTTATTTGTGGCGATTGGTGAAACACCACTAGGAAAGTATATTCCTATAATACAGACGAAAAGCAAACTGACGAGTGTAATGTGAAGATAGATTTGCATTTAGAGATTGGCTTTAAGTCTGTTCTAGTTCCGCGCGATGACAGACAGACAAAAGATGGC
Organism: Lamproptera curius; assembly: GCA_029286875.1. NCBI lineage: Eukaryota > Metazoa > Arthropoda > Insecta > Lepidoptera > Papilionidae > Lamproptera > Lamproptera curius. The sequence goes on from JAGSMT010000023.1 coordinate 2,397,815, forward strand.
CTTTTTTGCATGGAGAAATACTAACGCATACCCTCGAGCGTTTATAGACCAATTATGTAGCATTCGCACCCACAAAACATCCACGTTGTTCGTTGTCATAGGAACGCTTTGCGCAAATCTGAGATCCAGCAGTATCATCTCAGGCCTCTATAATAAGCTAGTCATGTATGATTTACTGTACAAATTTATCTCATATAATTACATAATTTTAAGGATAAACTTTGATCAAGTATATAATAATGTTCTCCAAGTCAATTAGGACTACAGTCAACGATCTATATTAGAGATCAGCAAACTGCGCTGGAGATATTATAATGCCCATCCGACGCATGGAATATCTTACTTAAAGGCAATAGGCGATCGGCCCGCATTGCCCTAACCACCTAGGGAATAACGTATAAAAGTAGTGGAGTCCCCGCTGAATCTCGACCCACGTTCTCCCGTGGGCCAAGCGCAAGCCCATAGAATTACTTAAGGAGGCGTAGAACTCTAGGGGCAGTAGTAGTTAAGTATATATAATGTACATATCACATATCTTTTAGCATTTGAATGGAACAACTTATACTTAAATAGTGTAAGTTGTTCCATTCAAATCCCAATCAAAATATGTATACATATGTGATTTGTTAGTGGTTCCCAACCATTGCAACCTTCAGTCACAAGCTACGCTTTTTTTTACCGTGGGGAATACCTACGCATACCCGTCCTCGTGAGGGCGAAGACGGGTTATGTCGGACTCGCACCGACTAAAACCACTACGTTGTTCCTTCTTGGCGCCTTAGAGATGGGGTCACAGGAACTTTGTAGCATCTCGGCCCTACGGCCATCTGCCTCCCTCTGGGCAAGTCGGAACGAACGCGCCCTTCGTCTCGGCCCCTATAAAATGGTATAGGTAACAGACCTCCCTGTGTCTGTTACTCAAGAGCCATGGCACACAGGAGCCCAGCCCATGCAAGGACAAGACTCCCAGTCCACAACGGTGGCCTACGAACAACCACATTGCTCTTCCCGCGCCCCTCCTCCTCGGTTGCGAAGGATCGGAAGGGTGGCCCATCTACCTCTTGGGGGTTGTCCCTCGCATCCAACTAGGCGCATCCAAATCAGGCTTATGCAACCCACTTGGAGCAGCCTCCTCCACAGGCTGGCCTGGTTCTTCTTAGCTTCCCCGCGGCTAAACAAGCCTCAGGTACTAGGCCCTATCGCTACGATAAAGCGAGAACCAGTTCAGGGGGCACAAACTATGCATAGTTCAAGGCCCGTTGACACCAGTTAACTAGAATAAAGTCTTGCTCTTATCAATTAATTACAAAAATATAGTGTATAAATCTTCATCATCACCAGCCTGTGTTAGTCCACAGCTGGACATAGGCCTCCTTTAATGCACCCCTTCTCCATTGGAGGGTATTTGGACCGTACCCCACCACGCTGGTCTAATGTGGGTTGGTGGGTGGACCGACTTTTTACATGCCCATCCGACGCATGGGTCATTTTAGTTCACAGATAATTGGGCAATTGGCCCTAATTGTTAACCAACCTGAAAACAACGATAACACGGAGTTGTTTTCCTCGCGGGAATCAAACCCACGACGTCCAGTTTATAAAGCAAGGGGCAATAACGCGAGGCCATGGATTCTAAGAACCGCAAAAAATTAAATATATATAAAATTTATGTTTTCGCGTTCCAAATTATCAGATTTTTATCTTCCGTCTAATAATTATACGTTCCTTCCTCGATCTAGCTTTAATTAAGTACAGGTATAAGGTTTATGAAATGAATGAAACCAACACACTTTTACATTATAATATTTTTATTTGAAAAACTGATTGCTTTACACTTAAACAGAAATCGGGGAACGGGCCAACTGTACAACAATTTCATATGGACTATAAACAACACAAAAATGTTCAACAATTTTCTCAGATATAGTTTACAGGTTACATATCGCAAAGAAAACAAAAAGAACATTACCATAATGACTACTGTTTATTAAAAATATAATTAAGCAATGGAACAATTAACATGATATTATTGAATTCGAAAACCTGTATCTGAGAAAAATGCTACGGATATATTTAAGGATTTGAAACAATTGCTTCCGGTACAAATAATCACATAGCCATTTTCAAATTTAAACACTAAAATTGACAGACAAACAAACTGTAGGTATTGTTATACACGTTCGCTAACATTTTGTGCCGTAAAACGAGTGTGGCTACACCGTACAATACCGCTTACGTCAATATATCATAATTATTAACTATATACAATAAATGCAACTTCGAATGCCTAAAACCTGTGCTTTATAACGATCTATATAAATATGACCTCTGTCCATCTTAATTTAAAGCTAATTCAAGAGTTTTTTTTATTTTTCATTTATTCGGAGAGAGGAAAAATGGGACGGTGGGTGTAGTATCTAATAAATATTAAGAATTCAAGCGATTCATTGATAGGATGTATATAGGGAAACAGCATGCATAACGAATTTAAGAAGATTTCAAATAGTATCGACTTTCCATCGACCATTAAAGAAAAAGGGGTGGCCTTGGAATACGTCCTTGAGGTACACCTATCATTTTAAATTGCAAAATTTTAGTTGATCGATTTACTTTTTACCGAAATGCACGAACAGATTAACTTTAAATTCACAGACGGTCGTTATTGAACTATTATGCGTTTTATTATCTATTACGATGGTATATTTACAATATAATTTATGGAACCAAGCGTAGGACGGCTTGGTTCATTTTTCATTCGTTGATTAGGCCTCTAAGTGAACTGGGAAACGCGAATAGAAATAGACGAAAGGACTTTGAGCAATGGACGCGTATGGGGCGACAACATCTCCTGTATGTACCTACAAGCTCTTACTCCGGTAACGTCTACATTTACTTCGAAAGCGTTAATATATACGACGAAATGGCTCAACTAACACCTATTCACGCGTCGGCTAGTCGGTAAAAATATTTGTATAAGATCTATATTTATATAGGAAAGAGAAACACTTTAATATCGTAATAATAGTCTTTGATTGAACGATATGCTTAATTTCAGTGCTGGCAACTCCGAAAACTCTGTCGCGGTTATGAAGTACGCAATATGATACCGCGTCTCATGTAGGACATGACGCAATGAGCTTGCCTCGAGACATAAAGAGGAAAGTTATGGGCGTATACTAAAAAGAGAGCCAATCCAATCTAATCAAGCAACAGTATAGCGAAATAAAAGAAAATAATTAAAATATATTATGACGTTAATTGATTCCGATTTGGAAATATAAAAAATGGTCAAAAAAACCATAATATAAAATAATTTATAATCTCACACGCACGTAATTTTATATCGAACACTTTAAAACACACGTTAAAAAGTAATATAAGTAAAATATTAAACAACAAGTTAGACTAGCGCAGTGAAAAGAAAACAGACAAAAAATATTTTTATTAGTAACTATTAGCAAAACAAGTGACAATGTTGGTAAAGTTGATAACCAAATCATCAGACATTGAACATCTACGAACCAAATTTGAGACTTTAGCACATAGCATTGTATCTCAAATAATAAATTATTAAACGTTATTAATAAACCGCATGAAATCTAGAATTTCTTAAGTGATTGAACAAACAAATAACAATAATACCGAGTTGTTACAGCAGAGCTTCTAGCTGATGTCTCATTGATATTGTGTATGATTTGATTTCAAGTACGATGCGTTAAATGTTTCTCCTTTTTAACGTTATTATTATTTACATCTAACACTGTTATCAGTCGGTTGACGATGATCCATTCCTTCTAACGTTTTAAAGCGACGTATTCAATTAGTGATATATGTTCAGTTATTTCTATTCTAATGAAATATCTAACGTTGCAGCGGTGGAAGCGATGAGGAGAGTAGAATAAAGCGAGCATTAAATCCAAATTAAAACTTTTGATATAATTTTTAGTTGTAGTAGAAGAAGGCGAAAGAATAATGTTTTATTTGGTACATGACCACAAATATATAAAATAATATAGATAACATTTGATGCACCAAAAAGGTTTCCACTCAGCGTAATTTCACAAAATTTAAAAACTCTGTGAATGCTGATTTTCAGTTTTGAAAATTAACACGTTACGAGAGACTAAGTTATTAGTTAAAAATAAAATTTTTACTATTTATCAAGTATTGAAATGTAATTTACCAACGCATTTAACAAAGAAAACGAAAAACTTGATGAATATTAAAATTAATGTTAGACACGAAGGCAGTCTCTTATGCGTAATATCTGCGTTAGATTTAAAAAAAACGCTTTTAAAGTGATGTATCCTGATAGCGTACGATAAAAATTTCACATAAAGTGGTGTGATCTAGATAAACCACGCTGATATGTCCCACTCTGATTGGATTCAAAACCCGTTGATTTAACTTCGATTATAAAGTGACTTTGCTTCAGTTGACTTTACTTTTTTGACTTTATCTAGTCGTCCCACTGTAATTGCTTTCAAAATCCATCCGTCAATTTAGCTTTAATTGTAAAAGTAACTTTAATTTTTTAGACTTTATTTAGTCGTCGCATTCAAAGCTCGTCAATTTACTTTTATTTATAAAGTGACTTTGCTTTACTTGACTTTCCTTTTTTACTTTTTACCAAACCTCGACCATCATAACTTTAGGCCGCAGATGACCTGAGGAACTTTAGCTTTTATTACAAACAACACAATATTTTATATTATTATATGAAAGTTATATTGTTGTTTTTGAAGTAAACGCATTATGTAAGTTGAATGGGATTAGGTCCGAAATAAATTGGAATAAAAAACCAAATAAATGCTATACAAAATCGAAGATGGAGAAGTCTAACGTGGCGAACGATTTTATATAGTTTTTGGTATTGAGATACTTGTATGAGATAATTGAAATGATTGTACAAGAGAACAAACTATCAAAACCATAATAGCACATTATTCAATACATAAAGAACAACATTACAAGAGTATACTTGTAACGTAACTCTATATCAAAAATAATAAAATAGCAGATAATTTTCTTTCCGCTTCTCCGAGTATTAAAACTTAACATGAAGAAGCAAATAACATCTTCTTATAACATAAATATACAATTCTGCTTCCGACAATTGAAAAACAATAAGCATTCTTCAAGTATTGTAAGAATAAATTGATAATACACATCATTTTTCAAGTAAAACACAATCGAATATTACTCGTACACATATTATTTAACAATTAAATATAGATTGAACAAAAAATCTAAATAAAAACAATTGACAATAAATAACGGAAAAAAATCCGTTTTATTTCCAAACACCACAAGTAAAACTTTCAGGAGCGAATAGTCCTAAACACATTCCGATTTCAACTACATTGCATGTTTAAGCGAAAACCAACCTTAGACCACTCACATTAAAGTTCCGATTACCATACATTTGATAAAACTTAAACGCAACCAAAAAACACTCCTAAATCCAATTAAATAAAGTACAATTTCGCAAATTCATAGTTTCATTACACTTCGTAACGCTCAAGAAAAACCAACCCAAAAACCGCAAACGAAAACCGCTCTTAAACCCAAATGAAATACAACACATTTTTGCTCCAACACTTCACAATTTCAATATACCCCATAACCGCAAATAAATCCAACCCAGAAACAAAAGGACCGCCAACAAAAAACGCTTCTACAGCAAACTAAATAGAGCCTGCCGTCCAAAATCAGACCTTGTTCCGTCGACATAAGGTGCGTTGCACAAAAACAAAAAAGTCGCTAACAAAAAATCGCTCCTAAACCAAACTAATACAACACACTCTTGCTCCAACACTTGACAGTATCTATCCACTTCATAACCCGAAAAGTCCGACAAAAAATCCGCAAACAAAAAGCGCTCCTACACCAAACCGAATAGAGCACAATTTCGCACAAACACTGCACACCTGCCGTCCGAATTCGGACCTTATCCCTCGAACATAAGGTGCATTACACGTACCACTCCTTGATGCCGTCCCGCTTCACCGGGTGCGCCGAGTGCGCGCCAGCGGGCGCAGCGCTGCGCTGCAGGGCAGCGGCTGCAGGTTTCTAGAGGCGCCCCCTGAAGGGCCGAGTGCAGCGCTTGAAGCGCTTTGGTAGCTAGAGTGCGCCTGCTGCTTTGGAACAACGCGGTACATGAGCCAATTGTATATAAAATAAATATATGTGAGAGTAGCAGAGAAGCATAAGCCAAATTATATCAGGAATCCATGTAAGCAATTATTATAAATAATAATAGGAATTGTCGCGTAAGAATGTGCACCGCCGATTTGACGGCGGATCTGCCTTACAGTGGGAGTAAGACAGTTGTGTAGTACAAGTGTAATTAGCCAATGGCCAATCCGCCTGCTCAGCGTGGCGATTAGGAGCAACTTTTTATAATGAACGCCCTCTTGGCGTTCATTAAAAAAGGCTTATTTCGAAGGGTGGCCTGCTAAAAGCTGTTTATGATGATGATGATAGACGAATAACACAACATGGACCTCCTCCGTGGTCTAGCGGTATCGGCTCTTGCTGAATAAATCGGAGGTCGTGAGTTCGAATCCCGCCGGAAAACGACTTTGTGTTATTGTTGTTTTCTGGTTGATTAGGACCATTTGGGCAAATCACCCAATTGTCTGAAAAGTAAGATGATCCATGCGTCGGATGGGCATGTAAATTGGCGGTCCGCCCACCAACCCCCATAGGAACAGCGTGGTGGGATACGGTCCGAAAACCCCTTAATGGAGAAGGCGTCCATTAGGGGAAGCCTATTTCCAGCTGTAAACTAACACAGGCTGATGATGATGATGTTGACGTAAGTAAAATAGATACCGGCTGGTAATACCAATTCGTCCTCGTAGGCAAAGTGAATGTTTAACTATAACCGTAAATGTCACAGAGCGATGTTACAGTTACAGTTAGGTTATGGAAATGACCACTGCACAGTAAAGAGTTACAATATGAATCCGAACAGATAGTGGGTCTCAGTTGCCAAGGCCGTCTTTGGCAGTTTGGGCTACGGAGGCAGGCAATAATAGATCATTGGATGGGGCTCACCTGGTTGCCGAGCAGCGCGGCGCTGGCCCCCTGCTGGTAGCTCTTGTCCTCCGTCACCTTGTACGAGGGGTCGATCTTGAACACGAAGTACTTGAGCACGATGATCACGATCAGGATGATCGCGATCAGAACGGACGCCACGATGCCTGCGACGTGATCGTCCACGATCATTATATTTTTATAATAAATAATATACACTACATTAGCAAACAGTCAATTTCTTCAAAGAAAAGTAAATACATTTTTTTGAAATCAAAGTAACATTTTTAATAAATATTGCAGATAAAAAGTCACACGTAAAGTTTGTCTGGTCCAATCTGCTTCAGAGTAATTTAAGATTTTAAAACAGACAAAGACTTTATTCAATAAAGTCTTTCTAGATGTTAATATTCCTAACCATTTTTTGCGTTCTATCAATATTCAGTTTACATAAAGCGGTATCTTACCTACCATAATAAAAACAACACAGGTAACACTGACAAGTAACTTTGATTTTGGTCGGCTCTTCTCGCAAAAAAGATTCACGAAGTTCTGTTTCGCCAAATGTTTTAATATCCACTAATGGGTTCAAGACAAACTAACGCCGCTTCCTAATAATGTAATAACGCAATGAACCACTAATCCGCAACAAACCACACTCACCGACTATCGTCGCGAAGAACTCGGACTCCGGCGGCACCACCCTACTGTCCGTGGTCTTCGGGTGGTACCACTTGGTGGTGATCTCGTGCTCGTAGCCATTGTAGTCGGGGTGAACCCTGGCCGGGCCCCTGGACCCTTGGCCCAGGCCTGGTCTTCCTCCGTGGGCACCTCGTTCCGCTCCTCGTACTCGGGCAGGCTCTGCTCCGTGCTCCGACCCTCCGTGTGGCCCGTCATGGTGGGCGTGAATAGGCCGGCGCGAGTGTATTCTGAAACGGTGTTTGACACGATATATACCAGCTCGTTTTTTAAGCGTAAATTTCCTATTAAAACTAGCAAAAATTCAACTTCTGACTTATCATAAATCCACACACAAGACATGTATGAATTTACTATTGACTACTCGGGTAACAGGACCTTTTTTTTTCTAAATGGTAAAATTAAAAAAACGATCTGATCGTTCTGGCTCGTAGTAAGTGATACCTGCGCTACCCACAAGAAAAGTATCAAAAGACGCCACAAATCCGCTCACCCCTCGAGACATAAAATATCACGACTCGTTTACTCATTAGTTACGCTGGCAGCAATGCCATCCAAATCGGAAGGCAGTAATGCTAAAACAGTACATACATACAGTGATTTGCGGCAGAAATAGACACCGTGGTAGTACTGCCGCCAACGGACCCTTGTAAAAAAACGGACATGCTTTCTCTAAGATCCTAATCTCTTATCGCCCTAACCAACTAGAAAACAGGATTCGAACCAGTGGTACTTTCGGTTTGCAAACCATTGAGCATCGAAGGCGAGCTAGATGATACAAAATTCACAAATAACTCCAAACTCACCATCAGTCAAAGTCGTTTTGGAGTCAGGCGGCGTCGCCGGCTGGAAGGTGCCCGCGTGCATGTTGCCGTGGTCGTGCGGCGTGACCCGCGTGGCGTGCGCCGCGTGGGTAACGTGGGCGCCGTGCGTGACCCGCGTGGCGTGCGTGGCGTGCGTGGCGTGCACCGCGTGCGACGTGTCCGTGTGCGTCGTGTGTGACGTGGCATGCTCCGTGGGCGGCGCGGACGCGGGCTGCGTCACGGCGTGCGTGCTGGTCGTGCCGGCGCTGACGTATTAGATTAAGGGTTTTATGTAATATTAAGACGCTTACATATATACAATATATATAAGCGAATACCTGTAATTTCAATTCACAGAACCATAATTGAGGCTGTAATGGTGATACTTTTTGAGTGTTATACTTTCTCATTCTGTTAGTATATTCCATTAAGCTAACTTTTCTCATAATGGATTTTAAAACTCTACTACAAGAACCAATATACTTGCTGAGGTTCATCAGAGTTTCGTATAGTCACCAACTCATCATTTCATCTTTATACCATAATAATATTTGTTTTCAGTATCTGTTGCCAGCGCCAGTCGCGGGCATTCTATGTGGAACCTAGCAGGCCTTAAGAGTAAGGCTGACCATAAAGACTCTCTAAGCGGCATCGAAAGGTGCATGAAATAATTTCAGTTGGTAAGCCCCATCCTCCGTTATATACGAAAAATGTATAACTTTTGGAGATAAGAACTATCGAATATCGGGTTCATCCACTCCTAAACTCCTGGGACTTCGGCCAAATCTTATAAACGGTGTGGAAGGGCCGTAATAATGTAAGGGATTCAGTACAACATAGTCAACTTACGTCTCTTCCTCCCACTGTTGAAACGGGGCTAATAGGGTATTATTGAGGCCGCTGATGGGAGCTCTGTTATCTTTCATTTCGGTTACTTTATGAGATTGAGTATTTTTAGTTCATAATGCCTTGATTTTAAACAGATTTTGCTTGCAAATGATCGTTAAAAATGCAATTTACTTACGTCGTTGTCGGATGCTCTGGTTCGGTTATTTCTTCTCCGCTCGACCCGGAGCCTTCGATGCAGTCTTCATCATCGCAGGGCTTCATGAGCTTACCGCTGTGATCGCCCTAAAATTTCAATGGAAATTCACGTAAGAAAGCTGTTTGTTTCATAACAACAGGTTCAATAACAATTTTAATGACTTTAGCTGCCTTTAAAAAAATTGTAATGCATGGAGACGGGCACAGACGAGGCGAGTCGCCGTTGACATTTCACACTCGCACTAGTAATACTACTGACTACATTAGTTGTAACCTTGTGCAGCTTGGTGGGCGTGCGCCGGGTGGCGGGAACGTAGACGGGCGTGATGGCTAGTGGTTCCACTAATGCTAGTAATGCTAGTAATGCTAGTGGTGGGGAGGGACTTTGTGCAGCTTGGTGGGCGTGCACTAGGTGGTGACGGGCGTGATGGCTAGTGGTTCCACTAATGCTAGTAATGCTAGTGGCAGGGAGGGACCTTGTGCAGCTTGGTGGGCGTGCGCCGGGTGGCGGGCACGTAGACGGGCGTGATGGCTAGTGGTTCCACTAATGCTAGTAATGCTAGTGGCAGGGAGGGACCTTGTGCAGCTTGGTGGGCGTGCGCCGGTGGCGTGACGACGGCGTGATGGCTAGTGGTTCCACTGATGCTAGTAATGCTAGTGGCGGGAGGGACTTGTGCAGCTGGTGGGCGTGCGCTGGTGGCGGCGGCGGCGTGATGGCTGTGTGGTTCACTATGCTAGTAATGCTAGTGGCGGGAGGGACTTGTGCAGCTTGATGGGCGTGCGCGGGTCGGCAGAACGGCGTGATGGCTAGTGGTTCACTGATGCTAGTAATGCTAGTGGCGGGAGGGACCTTGTGCAGCTTGGTGCGTGCGCGGTGGCGGCACTGAGTGGCGTGAGGCTGGTGGTCCACTGATGCTAGTAATGCTAGTGGCGGGAGGACCTGTGCAGCTTGGTGGGCGTGCACTAGGTGGCAGGGGCGTGATGGCTAGTGGTTCCACTAATGCTAGTAATGCTAGTGGCGAGGAGGGACCTTGTGCAGCTTGGTGGGCGTGCGCTAGGTGGTGGGCGTGATGGCTAGTGGTTCCACTAATGCTAGTAATGCTAGTGGCAGGGAGGGACCTTGTGCAGCTTGGTGGGCGTGCGCCGGGTGGCGGGCACGTAGACGGGCGTGATGAGGTCGTCGCCGGAGCCGGCGTCGGGCAACACGCACGCGTCCTCGTCGTCGTCGCGGCAGCCGGACCCCGCGCCCGAGTACACCAGCTCGTCCAGTGCGCCTCCGCCGTACCCCGACGGCGGCGTCTTTGCACAACGAACAGGATTTCAATTCAAGTCTCAAATGGTCTGTTCTCGCCCGATGGTAAATGACATGCCTCGCCCATAAGAAATGGTAGAGTATAACGCGGAGGCTACGTCTCGTTTACCCAGTAAACACGCTGGATACGGCACCCACCATCCAAAACGGGAACATGGTACTGGTTTTACACTTTTACTTTGCAGCAGAAAAAGGCACCGCGACGGTACTGCTCTAGACAGCCCTATAAAAGATGACTTACCATTGTTTAATTTGAATAACTGTAAAGAGTAAGTCTCGGTCAACGACAGTATTTTATATATACTTTTAAAAAACAAGAACGGTACGTACTGGGGAGACACTTCTTAAATTGAATATTTATAGCAAATTTTATATTTCTACGCCTTCATTATATACAGTAAATGTCAACAATGTTGTAAACACATCCAGTACTCATCTTTTATGAAAATGCCTTTTTATAACACAACATTAGTTGCCATGGTCGATCCAACATTATTAACCACAGCACCTATAGATTAAAATTGAAAATCATTGAATGTACAACTAAATACCGTCCCGCGTATATCTTATCATTATTCTGATAATATGTATGGAAAAAAAATTCAACGCTCTTAGCAATTTGAAAACCGGTTAAACCGTAAAATTCCCTAAAATCACAAACCTACAACACCTCATTACTGTCATCATCATCAGCCTGTGTTGGTCCACTGCTGGACATAGGCCTTGCACTAATGCACAAATTGTCCTGCGGCCCCCACGGCCTGCGTTTTAAAAAGCAATGGTCAATACGACCACGGGGTGATTATGTTAAGACCTACCTACTACTTCAAACTGAACAGGAGAGCTCCTTAACTAATGGTCAATGAAGAGACCCCTGACTCCACCGACCTGCTGCATCCTGTTGATGTCCCTGTCCAGCGGCGAGTGCGCCCTCCGCACGTCGCCGCGCAAGGCCACCGAGGGGTCCCCGGCGGCCGCCAGGTCCAGCACGCGGATGCCGTTCACCACGAGGCCGGCCACCACGCCGCCGAAGGGCCTGGCGCCGCCCACCCCGCCGCCCACCGTGATGGTCGACATGCTGTTGAAGATGGTCGATTGCTGACCGCCTGGAATAATATTCAGTTACAATATATGTTGCAGGAACAAATTCGATATAACATTTTTTCACCCAGTCATTTTCTCGTTATCATGAAATTATTATGGGGTTGATTTCTGATCCATCCAGATTTACCTAAAAAACAGTTTTTACGCAAACCGACTGGCGTCTGACCTTTACAACTAATTCTTCCTCAGAATGCATTTCACTCTTTGTGTAAAATGCATTAATCGTCAGTAAATTTGAAGGATCTGAAATTCAATCTAGCGCCTGACAAAGATGGTCCTGACCAACGGGAATAACTTTTTACATGCCCAATCAACGCATGATTCATTTTAGTTTTTAGACACGTAGGTGATATGCCCGTTTTGATAACTATTACATTGTGAAGTAGTTCAAACATTTTAACCTTGTTTCCCCGTGGAATCGAACTCATGTCCTCCGGTTTATAGAGCAAGGGCCAATACCACTAGGCCACGAAATCAGTTATTGTTTCCCTATTTTGACGATCTGTTTGCGGTAGCAAAGGTTTGTGACCCTGAATGTTGTGCCAAAGGGTGTGGGTTCAATTCTCACAGCGGAAAAATATTATGCAATGAACATAGTGTTTTTCTCGTGTCTGAGTGTTTGTATTTATATTTAAAAAAAGTATTGATCATTTATCGAATTTCCACAGTACAAGCTTTGCTTAGTCCCACTAGACGATGGCTGTGATCGGTTCAAAAACATTCTTAATGATGCTACCTTGCGGGTGGCGAATGTTGACCGCGTACTGGTCGAGCTGCAGCGCGGCGCGGCTGCCGTTGCGCGTGAAGCGCGCCACGTGGTAGTTGCCGTCGTCGACGCGCGCCGCCTCGTCGCCCAGCGGCTGGTCGCCGCCGCCCACGTTGTACACCACGAACAGGTTGCCGCGGATCTGCCGCCGCGATCGACATGGCTATTATTCAAACGTTCTTGGCACAATTGGAAAGGGGCATCCGCTTCACGGACGATCTGCTTAGATGATGACACATCGATGGTTGGCTCCCCCGAGGCAGAACTGGGTGAACTCCGATCTAGAATAACTATCGTTAGTCGAGAGTATGGTCTGAATACGAACGACAGAGCAAAAACCGAACCGATGTCTATGGATAGGACGGATGTCCTACAACGAACTCACGAACTTCGTGAATTGCAGAAGGGGCAGAAGTACGTATACGCAGATCATTGACGACGGTGACTGCGAACAGGAGAGCGAAACGTCAAAAATTGTTGTAAAAAGATTGGAAAGATTACCCCTGGAATGGGCCGCGACACCAAATAGAAACTAATGCAGACGCTCATCTTTTTATATGCTTCTGTAACCTGAGCATTAAAAGCGAGGGTGTTATCGAGGATTGACGCATTCGAAATGTTTCGCTGGCGCAAAATGCTGAGAATATCCTGGACAAAACTAAACACAAACATGTCAATCATCAAACAATTGAATATAACAACACAGCTTTTAACAATCTGTAGAATACTTGACAATTTCGGACACACGGTCAGACAAGACCCAGACGTCTTTAAAAGTTTAATATGACTGGTTGTGTGAAAGGAAAGTGTGAGAGGGCGGCCTCCTACAAGTTGGACACACAACTCAAGATGCTACGGGAGCTACCTAACAATCATCCATCCAAATGGCGCATGACAGAAATGCCTGGAAAAAAAAGGTGGCCAATGCAGGGCAAGTCACGTCCTTCATTCATGAGGTTCCGACGAAAAAGAAGATTACTTTTACTATTTACTTTTTAGAGTGACGGGAATTGAACTAGCGAAGTAACAACATGATGTCTGGTACAGTTGCAAAAGGACACACCAGTGTAGACCATCATGCTTATATGTTACGCAGCCCGGGAGTTGTTTCTACGCTGGCTCATATTTTTACAATCACCATAATGTTCTGTTCTGTTGAATTAACAAAGTAGTTTTATCTTAATTTTTTAAATCGCTTTTACTACTCCATCGTTCAAAACTCTCATAGAGCCAGTCCGACATTTTTACAAGTTTCCGTGAAGACAACCGTACGCTTCGAGCATCTTTCTCTATCTTTACATTCTTGGGCATCAAATCGGGTGTTCAGTAATTACCATACTCAACTACGAAACAATAAAAAAACAGGAGTTTCATCCTCGCATTTTAAGATTTCACTTTCACAATTTACTAATGGCTTAGGTAATTTTATTATGATTGCAATTTTTATTACAATACTAGGTGCACCCTATTTACCCTGCGTACATCGATCTACCTATGGCTCTTAATCTAAAACACCACTCACAATCTCCATCTGCATATAATCCTGGGTATTCGAAGAGTCCACCCTCAGCAGGACAGCATCAGGCTTGCTGGTGAGGAAGCCGAGGGCCACTCTGTCGGCCTCGCTATCAGCCCTGGCGGCCGCAGCCAAGGTATGCACCAATGCCCCACGACCAGCACCAAACTCGTACGCGATTGACTCTGTAACAAATATAAGAGTAACTAATTATCATCTTCATACAAAATGAAAAGATTATCTTGACTTCAAAAGAGACTAATTTTTGACGAATCAAAACTCTTGCTTCTGACTGATAAAGTTAGGAAAGATCATTTTACTATGTAATATTTTATTTATGCTTTTATTGGGCCGATCACCCAATTGTTTGAAAAGTAAGATGATCCATCCATTAGTCGGATGGGCATGTGAAAAGTCGTCCACTTACCAACCCGCATTGGGCCAGCACCGAGGGATACGGTACATAAACCCTCTAATGGAGAAGGCGTGCATTAGGGGAAGCCTATGTCCAGCAGTGGACTAACACAGGCTGATAATGAAGAAGACGATTACATTAACAAATAAATACCAAATGAAGCCGCGCGGTAGGTGTATAAGTCTAAAACAATCTTAGCCTTAATTAAGTTAAACGGTGTGGGTTAGACCAAAGCTACGAGAACTTGCTAGGAATGATGTTGTTTTACTTTAAACAAACATAAATTAAATTATATATGTATATTTATTTTCTCAATTTGTGTAGCATTAATCATTACTTTGGAGGATTTAATGGGTTTTTCGTCACATTTTACTAGCAGTTTTTCAATGATTATGATAAATAGTATCATCGTCGTCGCCGTAATAAACAGTATAGTAACTGAAATTTTAACTATGTGAGTAAAATGTCCAATCAAGTTCAGAACATGTCAAAATAACTAATAAAATACAATTGCATAGAGTGAATTCATAAACTATATGTTATAAGAAATTATTTAAATTCCACAGTCCTATAAATATTGGACCTCACCGTCGTAGCAGGTGGGCCCCGTGAAGGAGGTGAGGTCGCAGTCGCACACGTACGTGTTCCATTGCTGCACGCACACGCCCTTGTTGGCGCACGCGTTGTGTGTGCACTTCGTTGGACCTGCAAATTAATTCAACATTCAATTTAATCAACTGTATTATGACAGTTAGTTAACGACGTAGCCATGTCAATTTATTATTAAGACGCTAGTTTTAAAACGCAAACAACTATTCAACAATTAGACAAGAGAGAAGCCGTCTCCGACCACCCATGTCTAACCACGGGGGATATGGGGACGGATACATGTCCATTATATCCCTTTTTTTTAATTGCCTACGACGGCAGGTGAGCAGTCGAGCCTCTGGAGGCCAAAAGTTTCGTAGTTCGATACCTAATTCAGTCGCATAGCGGTAATGAAAAACACTACCGTCTTCAGGTTTTTACTGCATAAATTAGTTAGCGTATTTACTGGATAAACGCAACGAACTTCCTATGTCTCATAGTAGCAGCACGTTGATGATATTGCCCCTGATATTGGCCATGGAAATTTTTCGTACGCAGACCGAACGTACCCTCGCAGCCAATCTCCAACCATCAACTATTAAAGCTGATTGTTCCATCACTTCGTAACCATCATGCGTTAAGTGGACGAAGTCACTCATCCAAAGTCAAATCTCTAATCATCAACATTAATCCCATCCCTCGAGATGCACACAAACTAGAACAGAAAGACGTGCAAAAATACATCTCCAACTGCCAATCGTGAAGGTTTGTCTAGCCATCCTTCCATATTCATCAATCGTATATTAACTGAACTTACCCTCGCAGCCAAAGACAAACAAGAAGACAATCTCCAACCACTAACGTCAGTCCCACCCCCTGTAACCCTAAAACACAATTCCTACCGCCGACCATCCCTCACGTATAAAGCAAACGCACCCTCGCATCCGGAGACGAGCGAGGAGCTGGGCACGACGGCGTCGTCCAGTAGCGAAGGTGAGTCGCCGGGCAGGTCGAGGCTGGCGAGGCAGCCCTCGAATCCCTGGCGCGCGCCCACGCCCACGGGCAGGGAGGCGAACGCCTCGCGCGGCACCCCGCCCACGAACAGCACGCCCTCCAGCTCCAGCATCAGGGTGGAGGCTGCGGACACGAAGCGTCACGTTAACAATATATAAAAGAGATTCATCATCATCATCAGCCTGTGATAGTCCACTACTGGACATAGGCCTCCTCTAATTCAGCCCTATCTATTAGGGGGTTTTGGCCGTATCCCACCACTCTTGTCCAATGCTGGTTGGTGGGTGGACCGACTTTTTACATGCCCATTCGACGCATGGATCATCTTACTTTTCAGACAATTGGATGTTCGGCCCGAAGTGCCGTAACCAACTAGGAAACAACAATGAAAATTTGTTGAGTCCCCGCAGGATTCGAACCCACGACCTCCGATTTCTAAAGCAAACGCCCATACCACTAGGCTACAAGGGCAATAAAAGAGATTACCACCGATATATTGACTCATCACTATATCTCTAGAACCATATTAACAGGAATATTCCTTTCGCCGAGTAGAGGTCAGCTAAGAACGGATTTTACGAAATTCCACCCAAAAGGGGGGTTGGGGGGTTGCTAGTTAACAATAAAACCAAAAGTAGATGAGGTATACACTAAATTATAGACCATGAAAAAGATAAAATACGTAATTGTGTATTTTTACCATAATTAGTAGATCGCATATCAGAATGTACTACGCGAAACGTATGTTACAGTCAGTTTGTCGAACTCTGAAAGAGCTACTTTTAATTGTATAGAGTCACTTTTCCGAAGCAAGTCTCAAGCGTACAGCAAGAATAATAAAAAATAAACATAAGACTCTATAAGTCTACAAATCGCCATCTTGAGTCACGAAATGTTTCGGTTCCTTTACCTACAAATCACATTAATTTCAATAGCCTGCACACCAACAGCAATTTCAACACTAATAGCAATTTCAATACTCCTACTTTTAATGAAAAACAGACACCGTGACTTCTTTAGTCAATTCTCTCCGCAAACGTTTTTACTACCTTGATAAACATTGTATTTCTCGAAATCTCATCTCTTACTATCAGAAAATCGACTAGCTCGCTTAAAATCAATGTAAGTTCATACAAAAAATTTCAACTAAACGGTAACACTAACTTTAAAATTTCACAAATAAAACTTGTGCAATACTCACTAGTCGTATGCATCTCCAAGTCGTCATCCACCTGCAGCGTGTGCACTTTAGGGGTAGGCCTTCTCACAGACACCGTGTGCCACCTATTGTCGTTCAGGAATCCCTTCAGCTTGTCCTTCATGGTGACCACGCCGTCGCCGAGATTGAACACGCAATGATGGCCGTTGACCAACTCCACCGCAATAAAGTCCTGCTTCTTCCCGCCGTTATAAAACAGCAATCCGTCCATTTCGGTTGTGCGAAAGTAGAAGTCCAAGTAAGTGTTCGCGTAGGCTTTCAGCAAAGGTAATCCGACGTAAGTGTGTTTCGATTTGAAGGTGACCGACTTGTAGACATTCAACGAGTCGGGCTTGACGAATTTCCCGTTGAAGATAATATTGGATGTATCCTGGATGTTGTTATTCTCTTCTGTGCTGCCAACGCCGAGCGTCTTCGCCAGATCGATATACTTGATCCCGTTGAACACGAACTTTTGCAGGTGACCGACAAAGTTGGGCAAGGTCGACGTCATCTGGATCTCCTCCTCGGGGTGGTAAAGCCCTCCCAGGTGCAAAGTGGATATCTCCAGAGTGGACGCCTTACCTAATATAGTCTCCGCTGGAAAGCAGACCGAAATAAATGACAGAATTGTTCTCAAACAAAAACGACATAGAGACACAACATTGACTTTGAAATTAAAATAAATCAGCAAAGGAAACACTCGATAGAACCGTCAGCGTGGTCTCGTACAAATATTTACACCGATAGCGAGAAGATATCATACAACAGATTAAGCCTGATAGAGATAGCAGTAGTAATAGCGTTTTTGCATCAACGACACAGACATACTGTTAGAATATACAGTACACAATAAATAGAAAGGGGCAATACCTACAATCATATTTAAGGTATTTATTAGCCATTTAAAAACATTCTTTCAAAGTTTTACTAGCTGCAAGATAGACTGATTTTAACACAAATGATAGCACAATTATCTTCATTACTCACCTCGTTAACAGATCACTTTTAAGTCCTAAAATTCTCATTAAAAATGATATTAAAATTAAACTAATATCAACACATTAAATAATACGTAAGGAGGTTTAGAAGACAGTTAATAAAATCGATTACAGATAGAGATATTAAGAATGTTTAACCACAACAATGGTTTTTAAGGCATTAGGAACGTTATATTCAAATCAGGCAAAAGGAAAATATATACTTTTTTTAGATACGAGTGTCACTGAGATGTTAATCGCAGAGTTACAGGCGAGTAATAACAACACCATAAGTACCACACCAAGGCGTTATAGTCGTTATAATGAAGTAAGACATAGTCTTACTTCATTTACGTGTACACCCAATCTAGTTTAGCACAACTCTTTTTAATTAGTAAAAATTGACATGAACTCTTCAAAACTACTTAGTTTCCAAATCTACATTTAGATCAGAAAGCGACTTCGTAATCAAAAATAACTAATATAACTATTCTTAAACAAAAACAGGAAACTGTAACACTAACTAACTCTCCTTTGTCTGATTCGAAATTAGCATTTATATCAAAATCTGCCATCTTCTAAAGGTTATTTATTAAAGACACATTTATTCCAAAGAAGAGAACAGATTTTATAAGAACATACAAACGCATACAATTTATATGTACAGCTATACAGGAGAAGCAATAAGGGAGAAAATGTAAAGAAAGTAAGAGAGGAAAGCGTCACAAATAAAAGGTGAAGGTCCAAAGTGCCAGCTAGAAAATTAGCAGAAAACAAGCGACTAGACTACGACCAACGGGAAGACTATACCGACTAATTTACGGTAAATCCTTATTTAATACTACTATTGGCTTCGCTTTAGGGATATATAAGTCGATCAAATCACATATGAGATCTGTTTGCGGTTAAATCTGAAAATGTTTCAAGGATTGTGTATTAGTTTTTGAATATGATTAAAACCGTAAATGTTTTTATTGAGGATTTTATCGTGTTCGGTAAAATTCATTTCAAATAAGAAACATATAAAGAATGTCTATTTTGTTAAAATTATATTATAATAGATATCAATATGTCCTATATACAGACTCTGCCTCCATACATATAATTAATAGAAATTAAATAGAATAACATGTAACGTTGATGCTTACTTATACTTAACATCTCAAAGCCCCTTAGCAATACGTAAAATTCAAATTACATCATACAGATATTAATTTTTCTATCAAAATAATAAGGCATCGATAGGAAAATAATAGATTCCTTAATCTACTTTCAAAATATACATTAGACTGAGTTGACTCAACAGATCACATTTAGACATCAAACTATAGAAAAAAAACCTTTTTAAAGAACCTTTCAAATAATCCCCAATACCCAAATGTAATCTAAAAAACATCACGTCAGCGTTACTCCACAGAAACCAATCACGAAAGGCATTCATGTTTAGGTCACACACCTTCGTTCTTACACAAAACCTAGCATCCTCTGAACGATTACAAGGTCCCGAAACACGACAAAATCCCCAAAAACTGCTATATTCGTATTAAAACATCCCACGAGCGAGCCAAGACCAACCTGGGGAGGCGATAGTGCGGGTGCGTGCCCGTGCATACGTACATAACGTACCGCGCACCGCCGGGCCCCCGTCTACCTGCAGCTTCAGGTTGGACGCGCGCCGCGAGAAGCGCACCGTGTGCCACGCCTCGTCCGCCACGTTCGACCCGGCCAGCAGGTTCTGACACACAGCCAAAGTCAAAGTCAGAGACGCAGCTTTAACGAAATCTCCATGTTCAAGAGTTAAAGACAAAGTCAAAGTCATAACTGAATTTTTATACGATATCTCTATATTCAAGAGTTAAAGTCAAAGTCAGAGATGCAATTTTTCAGAATATCTCCATGTCCAAGAGTTAAAGGCAAAGTCAAAGTTAAAGAGCAAGTTAAGTCAGAGATGCAGTTTTTCAGAATATCTCCACGTTCAAGAGTTAAAGGCAAAGTCAAAGTTAAAGAGCAAGTTAAGTCAGAGATGCAGGTTTTCAGAATATCTCCACGTTCAAGAGTTAAAGGCAAAGTCAAAGTTAAAGAGCAAGTTAAGTCTGAGATGCAGGTTTTCAGAATATCTCCACGTTCAAGAGTTAAAGGTAAAGTCAAAGTCATAAATGCAATTTATAGAATATCCCGAAGTTCAAAAGAAACTTCAGTAATGGAAACAATACTTTTAACATTTCACCGCGTTCACCGCTCCGTCTTTATATTATTTACAGTTAGAAGGGCACCGTAGCCAGCGTATTCACTGAGTAAACGAAACTTATTATCGTATGTCTCACGGTAGGCCTCTCGTATTGCCAATGTTCATGGGCGTCGACGACTACTTTCAATCAGGTGGTCCGTACCTTCGCAGGTAATTTCGAAATAATAATTTTAGTATGATACACTAAAGTGGCAATGGGCCGAAATGAACCACTGGATTCATAAAGTTCAGGAGTGGAGACCATGGCTCTGCAAACGTAGTGTAGTACGCCCTACGGCAAGATGGAGTGACGACATTCGCAGAGGTCGGTGTGGGCTGGATGAGAATAGCCGAAGATTGGAAGCGGTGGCGTGCATCAAGGGAGGCCTATGTCTAGCAGTTGACTGACACAGGCTGATAATGATGAATATGGTATAGATATCTTAATACATACCTTCTCCCTATCACCTAGTCGGACGCTCGCCCGCACTCTCCCAGCAGCGACGGCCAGTTCTATCCGATCTGCCGAATGTTCTGACGCGGTGCGTAGTAGAAGACCAGCGCGGCTGGTCTTGAAGCGGAGCATCAGCTCCTCCGTTTGGGTAACGTGTTCCGGACCGAGGGTGGCGGTTAAGTGCTGGCTGCCGTTCAGTTGAATTGTCGGGGACTCTGTTGTTGAGTGAAATTACTTGATAAGTCAGAATAATGTCAGGAATTGCTAGAAAAAAACAATCACCAACATTCAGAGGGTGGTTATTCTACAAGAGATCGCATGGGCTCCGATAGATATGTGGAATCTAATCAGGGACCTGCCTCATTTTAAACTACCACACTATTGTAATGAAAATAGCGAGACTGTATTATTTGGTGATGAAACGTAACTTGCAATATATAAACGATATGAATAATATTCTGTAGAAAGCAGTACACTGGTTTTGTGCTAACAGTTTTATGATACGTATGTTATATGAAAAGTTAAATGTATTATGACTGTTGTTGTATTTATGACTTTAAATAGTAATAGTAGTCTAGATAACAACAATACAGAATGGAGTAATGCACAACAATTTAAATCTAGGTTATTCAATAGCACAACTCAACTCGTTATCTCGATATTTGACAGTCGATAAAGGACATCATTTTGTACAACTTCATTCAACCATCGAATGCAGCACACACCTTGGATTGCAAATATCATATCGCTCTGCGTAAAAAGTGTTATTCTGACAACTAATTTATCTTTAAGAAATCTAAAGTAATACTCACCCCTTCCACAAGTAGGCCCGCCATAGTTGGTGGCTGAGCAATCGCACAGAGGCCGGTTCCAACCTTCCGAGCACACGCCGCCGTGCTGGCAGGGGGAGCTCACGCACTGCTTCATCAGCACGTGGCAAGCGGCTCGAACCGACGCTGCAATTAAGTTCATCATCATCATCATCAGCCTGTGATAGGCCACTGCTGGACATAGGCCTCCCCGAATACACCCCTATCCATTAGGGGGTTTGGACCGTATCCAACGACGATGGTCCAATGCGGGTCGGTGGGTGGACCGACTTTTAACATGCCCATCCGACGCATTATCTTGCTTTTGAGACAATTGGGTAATCAGCCCAAATTGTCCTAACCAACTAGGAAACAACAAGGAAAATTTGTTGCGCCCCGCAGGATTCGAACCCACGACCTCCGGTTTCTAAAGCACACGCCCATACCACTAGGCTACGGAGGGAGTTCCTACAACATTTATTTTATATTTATAGTAACTGTTAGTCATGATGTAAAATAACTGCATCATAAAGGACAAAATAATGAAACATGTGTGATTCCTAAAACACACTTACCAGAGTCCTGTTGGCGTGCATACGCCGTCAAATCTTGAGGCTTTCCATTCAAGACTAGATCCCGGATACATCCCACGAAACCCTGCCTCAAAGCCGCCGTCCACAGAGCCGGTGGGGTCCTCGAGGCAGAGTACTCCGAACCCAAACCGCCAACAAACAAAGGGCCATCGAGCTCTAACTGATTTGATTCCCCTGAAATTTTATATAACATTTAATATTTTTTTATTTGTTTACTATAACAGTAATCTTTTTATAATAATCAAGGCTATAGAATTTTTTCGAAACTAAAATTCGGCATGACTTAAGATGTTCTAGCTAAAGTTTGTCTCCGTAAATCTGAATTTGAACATTATGTAGGCTAAAATAATTTATTAGTCTTTTTTTTTGTAATATTTATCTTTATTTTGAATAGTATCTCTACTTATGGTATCTTTTCCCAGATAATTGTTTGTAAAATAACAGAATGTTACTAGATTATCTATAATTTATATAAATTTAGCAATTTTAACTTTAATGTTGGTTTTGCGGTATAATGAATGATTTAAGCGTAACTCACCGGGCGTTTTGAACTCGGCGTTCGCTCCATCAACGGTCACCCTGCCATCTCTCCCGGTTCTTCTCAACAGGAACTCGTGCCAATGGGAATCATCGACCCGTCGCCTAGACGCCCTAACCCTCACTCCACCGGAGCCAAGGTCTACATGGACGTAGATATATCCGTTCAGCATCTCCACGGCGAACAAATCCGCCTGGAACATAACAATCCAGACTCCAGCACACGTAACTTTCGTCAGAACTAATAGATCAATACACTGGCACAACATCAAAAGCTAACATGCAATGCAATCAGAATTAAAAGGATAGGACTGGAAGTTTTAATTAACTACCTACAATAAGGGAATCAGTGAATATTTGCTTTAAAATTTTGAAACCAAAATTTCACTAATGGATAACCAATACTTTGTGGAATTTTAATAATTACCAATTTTGGCATTGTGGAAGTGTCTAAAAGTGCATATACGCAGACTAGACAAAACTAATCATATTAAAAAAATTTACGGAAGCTAAATTTAAACAAAAATATAAAAAAAATTTCAGCAGTAGCAAAGGAGGAAGTTTTAAATCTATACAAACCTATTAAATCAAAGACAGAACCAAAGAAACTGAATCTATATGAGCACCGACATATTCTTTAGTCTAACAACGTGACGTGAATTTGTGTAGGTAATAATAAAGCCCAACTATAAGCTCGATTCGGGTGACAATTTCTATTCTCCTCAAACTCCGCTCCTGACATATTCCTGTGCTGGAACCATTGGACCGTGGGTCCGTGCTAGGGTACTACGGTGCACACCAAAACGTACAAACACAAAACAATTCACACTTCACAGTGGGTGAAACTTTATAAGGTACCATACACAAATTCCCCTACATCGTGTGATTAACTCTCTCGGGTAATGGATGGATCGGCCCTACATCACGTACCATGCGGGATAAACGGTAGATAATCATTCAATATTTATATTTGCAAAAGCCTTAAGACATAATGATTGATCTCGCAAAGTTGACTTTAATACACCTAAACATATGTTCTACACATTTTTAGGTATTTTACAATTTTTAAATATGTAGAACATATATGTTTAGAACAAAGAGGAACTGTAAAGTAAAACAAAGGGAAACTTATTAATATATCTACCGTTTAACCATAGGAGATTGGTCTTTATTCATAATCCAAAAATTAAGGGATGTTACGTTTACACTTTCAACATATAATTACATTACATTTAACCTATGTCCATTGTTCATTATAGTTTAGCCAAACTAGACTCTGAATAGATACTTGCTACAAGTGACATACGTCTCGGTGCTAATACGTCAATAAGCTGACACTATTTCATTGCTTTTTTTTTATCTCATATGACGGCAGGCGAGCAATTGGGCCACCTGATAGAAAGTGGTCACCTACGCCCATCGACACCCGCATTACCGGGGGTATTAGCAACGCACTGCCTACCGTGAGACATAGGATGTTGCGTCTCGCTTACCCAGTAAATACTGGAAAATTGGTGTGCCGGTAGTACCGCACTAGACAACTCCCTGTTGTAGAGGGACCTACCATCTCCTAAATTTTGTTAACTTTGTTTATAACGCTTCCGAGTCCACTTTGGCTAAACTTGCATATTCTAAACAAAGTTTTCCGAATCAAATAACATCCCTCAACCGCGTCTATAAAGTCAATCTCCTCAACTATCTTAATCGTTCGACCGATGAATATGACTGATGGGGACCGTATCATTGGATGGCATGGTCTCGCATTTAAGTCTCAACCCCAAAAGCTTCACCCCTTACCGTGCAACCTACCCTTGGTGGCTTCGCGCCCATGTTGAACAGGATCAGGCCGTTCGGCTCGTTCGTTCGGAACTTGAACGATATCGTTCCCGTCTTCACGGCCTCCCATTTCGGCAGTATCTGGAAATTGTGGTTAAATTCTTAATTTATGTAAGGCTCACTATTCTATTTTTTGGTTTGTTGTCAGGAAGTGTGTCTTTTTTATTTTCTTATACACTAGTCTATACTCAGACAAGTAAATTAAGGAACGGCAGTAAGCATTATGATTCATAGCGACGAGCAGTCGGGCCACCTGATGGGAAGTGGTCACCGACGCCCATAGCCATCGGCAAAACTAGTGGTATCACCAACGCGCTGCCTACCATGACACATAGGGTGTTAAGTCTCGTTTACCCAGTGAATACGCTGGCTATGATGCCCTTTAAACCGCAACCAAGGGTACACTGAACAAAGTGTGTGAACAGTGTTTTCACACTACTGTTTTGTGGCAAAAGTAGGCACCGCGATGGTACCAACCCAGACGATCCCCTGTAAAAAGGCGACTTATCAGCCTGCATGCTGCACTGTTATTAATTGATTGTCGTTAGTGATTGACAACATGGTAGCAATTTTTCAATAAAAACGGTAGAATTGTGAAGCCACATAATTGCTATGGGTAACATTGATTTAATTAATTACGTCGTCGCTTTGGCAAGTGAAAGTTCATTTACAATATCAGTAGTATGTTTTTGAGAAAGCAACAAACTTTACAGATTTGCACTCATCTGTAAATCTTAATTATACTTGTCATTGGGGGTTATGTTTGGATGGTTTTCGTAACGTCTTTTGTGCGTTTATGTTATAACAGTGGAAACCTTACTAAAAAAAAAAAACTGACAAACACATAAAACATAAAAAAGTAAAGCAAACAATATTTTTACTAAAACTTCTCAAAGCGATAAACGAATCCAAGGTCAACATTAACAAAAACATACTTCACGACCTTTAAAGCAGTCTATGAAAAATGTGGCGCTCATGAAAAAGTTATTCACGAAACACAAGCAGTCATAATATTCCGAAATGACCTGTCGAGCTGAATACAGTGTAATTATGGGGGTATCATGACTCAGGCCGGCAACCATTAGAATCATTGAGAAAATTACACGGCGGCCGACCTTGTGCGTGCAACGACCTGGTTCCCTCCGCAAGGTCATTAGTCCAAGATCAACAAAACGATATGGTAGTATAAGGATTCGTTTGTTTTAATTCAGCTTTCAATGTAAGGGCTTTTGTTAACTAATTTTATATTGAGCTAGCCTTAGTACCGGACTTTGTCCGAAAATTGTTATATAAAAATAATTTTAGAAAATGATTATTTAAGTAAAGGTTACTCCAAATTACTTTATCTTTCAGTGAAACTCCCGTCAAAATCGGACAAGCCATTCCAGAACAGACAGACAAAACTTAAAAAAATGTTACTTTGTTATTTTACAATGTACTCATTTAATAACGATTATTATAATGTAAGCTGCCTCCGTAGCCTAGTGGTATAGGCGTGTGCTTAGAATCCGGAGGTCGTGGGTTCGAATCCTGCGGAACTCAACAAATTTCATTGTTGTTTCCTAGTTAGTTAGGGCAATTTGGGCCGATCAACCATTTGTCTGAAAAGTATGATGATCCATGCGTCGGATGGGCATGTAAAAGTCGTCCACCCACCATCCCGCATTGGACCAGCGTGGAGGATACGGTCCAAAACCCCTAATGGATAGGGTGTATTAGGGAGGCCTATGTCCAGCAGTGGACTATCAAAGGCTGATGAAGATGATGAACGAACATACACTCTAATTTTAATTATTATAATCTGTATTTATTTGTATGGTTAGTTAAAGTTGTATACCTTAAGTTAATAACTCATTTCAACACTGGAAGATAATTGAAATGTTTAGCATATTTTATATGACTAATAGCTGTCCGTCCACGCATTTTTTTTTGGGGTAAAAAACAGCCGACCTTACTCAAGTTGAAACTAACTCTCTATTAAAACATTTGTAATCGGCACAGTGCTTTATGAATTTATCCATCGTAAACATACACAGAAAAATCCTTCCTCTTTTTTAATTTAGTATAGATTACCTCCCTAGGCCTCCCTAAGACACGCCTTCTCCATTAGGGGTTTTTAATCATCGATTGATAAACAAGCAAAGTACAAATTATACTAAAATTAAACCTCAAAGCTCCAAATTGAAACTAATAATTTTATATTTAAGCTTAATTATAAAGGAACAAATTTGGAAAACTAAATTTTATAGTACTAGCTGTTAAGCCATTAATATCACGATTCCAGTCACGCTAGGCGAAAAAACTGAAAGCTATTTGTATCGAACGAAAATTTGAGGCAACGGTTTTGATTTGACTAACATTTTTCAAAACGATTTAGACCACTAAATGTGTAAAGAGGAAGAGTTCGAAACGTCGGGAATAAATATAAAAGGCGAAAAATCTGTAAATAAGTTTATTTAATATGTGTAATTATCTCATTTGCAACAAGGAATAATTACATTATAATTGTATATTGCGCATCATTATGGATGAACTAATTCTAGTTAAATGGTCGAAATTTCGTACCAGCTAGGGTAGTTTCACTGTCTGTATTTAATAATTTTCATTTCATAAAGGTGGACTTTACTTTTCTCTGAAAGTAGACAAAGATCATCACAAGAGTTGTTAAAGAATCTGACACTTTTTAAACATAATCCAGTATAACGCATGCTAATGATTTTTATATAACAAATTTTAGGCACTTTGAAGTAACTAATAAATTTCTCAATACATTTACGCTTTTACGTGGACAATTTAACGAATTTAACTAGTGATTAATTATCAAACGAGGTTGTGAGTGTAAGCCGATTATAAAAATATATAGCACAAATAACAGTACTCAGCGTATTAAGAAATAAAATAATTACTTTGTGAAGTGTATATAATGCTTGAAACGTAATATTGTGCCGTTACATAAAAGTGACACAATGTTAATAGAACTAATTTTTTAACATAATCATTACTCTTTTTGTATATATGATGTAGAAACTATTAAGAGACTAAGTAAGAATAATTTTAGAAATCTGACATTTAATATACTTGACTAATTATTATACTTTGATGTATGATTATAAATAAGCTAACAGGATTAATAGTAAACTAATTCTTGTAAGAAGTATTAAGGAACATATTTCAGATGAAATGTGAGAATATGATGTATATTTAATTTTTAAAATCTCACTTCTTTGTATATGTCAAACGTTTGAGCAGTGAGATCTAATCAAAGTTGACTAATAAAATCTGCCAGTGCAGCCTTCATAAAGGAAACCATCACAACAATTGACAGGATAGAAAGGATCAAAATTCAGTAAGATTTCAGATATAGTGATTTATTCTTCAATCCACTGTTATCGCACAGTGAAATCGTTGCGAATCCTATCATGACACAAAGTCGGCCCTGATTACAGAACATTCTAACATACAGGACAGAGGACCGGAAATTAAGCTTCCTCTTATGCCATTTATCGCTTTGATAAAATCGAATTTGACTAGAAAATACATCTGGCAAATACAGACGAATTCCATTTAATAATAACAAGCATTTTCAGATGTTTTTTGGAAATATATCACGTTTGCTTATGTACAATTTATTTCTTTATGCACATAAGCAAACGTTATATATTTCATTGTTTTCTATATACCAAATCCACTATTTTAGGGCAGAATGCACATAAATTTTTTTGATCTTTGCCTGCCCGTGATTATGGATGCTGGGAACAGTCCAGAACGTCGGGAAAATATATATATAAAACTAACACGAAAAATTCTTAAAATAATGGATTTTATATGTATTATAATCGCGTAAATAACGTTTTTCAAAACCTTATCGCTCCAAGTGGACCAATTAAACCAGGCCGGACTACATGGTTTCATCGTCAAAAAGGAAACCATACTAACAATGATTTCATACCATGGTTCACATGCTAAAAGGATTACCACAAAGCGTCAATTTCCTGAAACTTTCACAAACGCTCGATAGAGCCTAAATTGAAAGAAGAATTTTTTAATTCGAATCCACTGTTATCGCACAGTGAAATCGTTGCGCACCCATACGCCCCAAGTGGGCTGTGATTATACCAATTTCACTAACACACCAACGGAACCAGGAAAATGGCGTCAGCTCGGATGATTTATCGCGCGTCGGCGGTGACTTAGCGGCCTATTTCCTCGATATCGTAAATTCAAATTTTCACAGCGGCGTCCGTCCCGCAGAACGTGACCTCGTTTAAAGCAATTTGGACGTACTTTTTGCAAATTATCCCCGTAGATTCGAACTGATGAGGCTATTTTCTTGTATCAATTATGCCATTACTCTATAAATATTTGAATGGAATCGAAATTTATATTTGATTAGCATAAGAAAAGAATAGTATGCTCTCTGCCTCCGTAGCCTAGTGGTAAGGGCGGTGCCTTAGAAACCGGAGGTGGTGGGTTAGAATCCTGCGTGTACTCAACAAATTTTAATTGTTATTTCCTAGTCGGTTAGTGCAATCTAGGCCGATCACCCAATTTTCTGAAAAGTAAGATGATACATGCGTCGGATGGGCGTGTAATAAAGTTAGTTTTATCGTTTTGTACCTAGGGCCAGTAAGTAGACAGGTAGCTATTATAGAAGTGCTTCAGTGTTATTCTTATTACGCGGTTAAATTAAATATCTTTTCAAAGCTCCCGATACAAATAAAATTGTATAGCTAAAAGTAAATTACCATTAATATTGATGGATGACTGAAACAGAATCTATTTCTCCTTTTGATCATGATTAATAATCTGTGATCACAGATTAGTTAATTTCTGGACCGTGATTCCAAGATCCAGATTTAAAGAAACAGAAAAATGTAACATGCTCACCAGATGAGCATCCCGTGTACTAAATGTTACAGGATCAGCGGAATCCGTGGCCGTGCATGCATATTCGAGCCTTCCGGTCACCGTGATCAGCTTACTTCCGGTGCGCGCCAAATCGATGAGGTTTAGACGCAGAGTGTCCGCAGAAAATTCCACCTGGTTGACACAAATCAATAATGTAAATGAATAATACAATTAAACGGATTCGAAAATTACTATAAAGAAGAAAACGTTTACTTGTACATAGTTACCGTTAAACATTACTACTAAGAAAACGTGATACTTTTAACGGTAAAGATAAATATACTATGACTATGGACGCTGGAAATGTTGAAAACAATTTTAAGATAACTGTTAAGTTATTAAACGCATATTATTTATTAAAAAGATTATTCGCCTTAAAAGAAATTTATTTTTATTTTAAATTACATAAAAATGCATTTGTACCATTTACACAAATTTATATAAATTAACAAGTTTACTGCTTGGCTTGTAAATTATAATATAACACATATTATTAATTCTATATTGCGTGAAGAAGAGCAAGAATATTGATTATGTACTTTGCCCGTAAGAAACATAGTGTCATTCGCTGCAATTCTTCTTACGTTCCAAGACATGATATTATACGTGATGTTCCATTATCCACGTAGCCATTTAAATCACATGTTGTTTCCATCTACAGTAGTGTTAAACTGCGTACGTAACCTAGTGATAAGGGCATGTGCTTTAAGAAACCGGAGGTCGTGGGTTCGAACCCTGCGGCCTGATCACCCAATTGTCTAAAAAGTAAGATGATCCATTCGTCGGATGAGCATGTAAAAAGTCAGTCCTGCGCCTTACTCTCTTCGGTCGTATCGGTTATCCGCCCATTCGGACTTTGAGAGTATAAAGGAACGGGGAGTGCCCCTATGTTTGCGCATACCCTTGTGCACTATAATATCTGCTGCGTACTTGGCTGATCTCTAATATAGATCGGCCGCCGAATTCGTAATCGACTGGAGAACGTAATTATTACAATGTTTATCAGCACTGCTTTGCAGTACACACAGGTATTACGATGACACTTGTACTAGATGCCATATATATATAAGTATATATAACTATAATATAAGAGATTCCTGACAGCTATTACCTTTTTCAGACAGCCGATGAAGTTGGTGTGCACCCTGGCACCAGGGAGTGCGCGTGCATTCAACGAACCGCCCACGTGTGCCCTAGAGCTGGCCAGCATGGTGAAGGATCCGGCCACGTGGGAATGCTCCGAATAAACTTCATCCACAACGGCGGAGACCTGAAGGGACATATACTCTACAGTACCTAGTCTCAACGTGAATAGAGTTGTTAATATAGGGATACTTACATAACTTTACTATATTTTTAATAAAACAGTTACACAATAAGCGTATATTGTAAAATAATTGTATAAAGCTAAATAAATAATTAAACCTAGTTTGTAAAAATCCTATATGTATTTACAACTATGTCCTAGCAAAAAATAATAAATTTCAATATTGTAAGTCTAAAAATTTATATTCATCATCAAAGTATGTCAAAATTGAACAAATGATGAATTTGTTAAGATTTAATGAGTTCGTTCATAAGGTTTTTAATTTATAGCTTGAATAGATAACAATTAATGATTCTTACTGCTGTTTATGATGTAGAATAACCTACATCTTATAACCCTGTATCTCATTTGCAGATGTCTAGAATGTTATTAGTAAAAAAATATATAATATTGTTTTTCCGAAGTGCGTCAAACAAAAAAGTACCTAACAAATTGAAAAACGTATTCACTCTTATACAATGAGGTTCTGCTTATTAGCTTTCTCAACTTTGAGGATTACAAGGACAAACCCGCGCACGTCACGATTGACGCCATCCGCGCCGCCATCGACGCCCGCTGCGGCACTAATAGTAAGAAATCCAAGCGGAAAATAGTCAAATCCGCGTCATCTCGCGCCGCGACCCCCTTATCGACGTCCGCGTCGGAGCAGTCGGAAGATTCCGATACTATGACCGAGGACTCACAACTCCCAACGTCCGAATCCGAAATGGATATCGAGACAGAAGTCGAGGCCAACGAAGCCTACGACAGTGACGCAGGAGGTTTCCTTCCCGTCAAGTCGCGCAAGAAGCGCAAAAATAGGTCCCCGGCGTCCTCGCCATCATCACCCGATCCACCCGTCAAAGCGCCGAAATCATCGGCCAACGACCTTTCAGCCGCTTCCCGGCCTAATTCAAGTGCTGCATCACGCCGCCACCTCCCCGCTTCACGGCCACAGTGCTGCTTCACAGCCAACCCAAACCGCCGCCTCACGGCCACCTACCATGCTGCCTCACAGCCAACCTCAACCGCCGCTTCACAGCCAAGTGCTGCTTCACAGCCAACAACCTCGCCGCCTCACGGCAGCCACCAGCGGTCTCGCCTAGAGACAAAAGCCGCCCCACTGTACATCCGATCCAAGGAGAAGTGGGCCCAACTAAGATCGGCTCTATCCAACAAATTTAAATTCACGGCAACTGATTCCCTCAGGGATCAGAGTTGCAATAGCGAAAGGTGGAAGCACACCGTAATGTAACGTCGTATCTTCAAAAGAACGACTATTATTATCCCACCTACGCGCTCCCGGAAGGCGCGTCCTTCGAACAGTCGTCAAGGACTGCCGAAGGAGATGCCCTACACAAGACATCATCGTTTTATCAAAGAACAGGGTATACCTATACTCTGCAATCCGGCTATACAATACCAAAACAAAAAAGCCGTACAATGTGGTCCTTCTGACCTTAGAACGCTCAGACACTATGCGATATTACTCGCATATCCTTCGAAGCACCTCGCTCGAACGGACTCCCCCTGCAGTGTCCAACTGCCAAATGTACGGGCACTCGGCCCTAACTGTCACGCTCAGGCCTCGCTGCGTCAAATGTCTCGGCGACCACGGCACCCCGACTGTCCGCGTCCTAGGGATAAGGACATCCTGCTCCTGCTGAGCCGCCGGCATGCATCAACTGCCAAAACCCTGGCCACACGGCAAATTACTATGGGTGCCCCAAAGCACCCAAACGTAAAGTGCCCACCCCATCCTACCCAGGCGCCCACAGGTGCCATCCTCCTTCCTTCCCGCCACTCCGACCTGCTCCCGGCGTGGCCTCGAACCAAGCGCTCCGCGTAGGCTCCCACTGCCCGTATGGCGCAGCCACCGCCTCAAAGCCGCGCCGGAGCGCCCGCGTAGCGCCGCACCACGCGCACCACCTAGGCGCTCCGCGTAGCTGCCCCAGTACCGCTAGCCATAGCAATGGCGCGCTGGAGCAACTAGAGCAAGTAGCTCAAGATCGACTTCGCAGAGCTCGATCGTCTCACCGCGAATTCGACGCCGCAACTAGAAACTTCGGAGCCCGTCTTGCCATACTACGCAAGTATAGGCATGGTAGACCTTATTACGGGACATAATGGATAATACACCCATTAATGTTTCGAACTGGCCCAGAGCCGTCTAAAAGCCACCTTGCCAGTAAATATAGTCTTTTTAACGCCAACGGCCTCGCGATTTATAAAACGAAAACGACGTGGACATTCTACTGGGTGCGGAGACATTCCTAAAGCCCGGAAGAGGAGATCCGAAAATTGCTAATTATAACATCATAAGAAATGACAGGACCGGCGCTGCACGGCTGGCACTCTCATTTATTATAAAAAGTCACTGCACTGCGTAGCATCGAAACGCCGTCGACACTTAAGCATGTAGAAGCCTCGATCTGTAGGTTAGCAATGACAGGGCAGCGCTATTACAATCGCTTCGGTTTACATATCGTGCAAAATAACAGCCCAACTCGCGAAATCCGACTTCGAGAAACTATTCTCATTAGGAGGCGCCGTCATTTTAGCCGGCGACTTCAATAAAGCACACCCGATGGAACAGTCATAGTAATAACCCGCAGACATCATTAGACGCTCTGTCAGAAGCACTTAATTTCCAGTGTCGTTGCTCCGTTGATGCAAACGCACTTTCCTCACAATGTGAACCACAGACCGGATGTGCTTGATATTGCCCTCCTCAAAAATGTCAACCTCGCTCTCAGAGCATAGGGTCATCAACGACCTAACTTCAGACCATGACCCGTTATCCTCAAACTAGGACCTCTGACTCACCCAACATCACGACTAAAACCATCCTCGACTGGCCCAGCTAGACTGCACTAGCTCACCCCACCTTGACTCCATTCCTACAGTCCTAAATAGCGCTGATGACACAGAATCTCGCTGCTCATGCGCTCACAAGTCATGTCCAAAGTGTCGTCGAGGCTTCCTCGAGGCAAACCCGGTGGAGGATAACCCCGCTGGGCTTTGCCAAAACGACATCAAGGACCTCTTGCGACGCAAGAGGGCAGCGATTCGTGCCTACGATTGGTATCCGACCGAGCGTAACCGAGGCAGCTGCGCGCCCTGAACATCAGTCAAGACGCGCATGCTGAATTCAGGAACGATCGGTGGGATAACGATCTAAGCAATATCATCCTCACATCTCGCCTTCTGGCGACTTCCTAAAAAGCCTGAAAGGCGGTGTCGGACTCGCTCAATGCCGCCTCTCAACAATCCTAAAGATCCCAATGCTCCTCTGCGTTTCTCGATGAGGAAAAAGCCGAATGCCTGGCCGACAGCCTCGAGGCCCAATGCAGCCAAGCACTCTCAACTGGTGGACGCCGCTCACCTCCGAAAGGTGAGGCGAGGTCGACCGGTTGACCCAAATCCCTCCGCGCGATATAACGTCACCGGTAACGGAAAGCGAAGTCAAGTCAATTATCAAAAACATTAAACCACGGAAAGCCCCGGGCACCGATGGAATTACAAACCGCGTAATTAAAATTTTGCGACTCACTTAATTAGCCTCCCTCGTCCTCTTATATAACGCAGCTCTTTCCAAGGGTATTTTCCCAAACACTTGGAAGGACGCTGAAGTTATAGGGTTCCTAAAACCCGGCAAACCACCTTCCCAACCTACCTCCTACCGTCCCATTAGCCTCCTCAAAGGCTTTGGGAAAATCTATAAACGCCTAATCCTAGCCCGCTTCACGAATTCATGAATTCAGAGGCTTCCTGTTCCAGTGCAATTCGGCTTTCAGGCAAACCTCATGCACCAACCAAGTTCATCGTATTATGGAACACATCCAAGCCAAAATGACACAGGGGTCAAATAACAGGAGCACTTTTCTCGACGTGGCGAAAGCGTTCGATAAAGTGTGGCACGAAGAGGCTTATATACAGTTATATAAGCTCGGCGTGCCCGATCGTCGTACTCATAATACAGACTTTCTCCGGAATCGAACGTTCAGATACCGCGTCGAGGGCACTAAGTCCGCAACCACACCCGGTCCTAGCTCGGCGTACCTCAAGGCTCTGTATTGGGCCCAGTGTTATTCACCTTTACCTACTGACATCCCATCCTTTAAGACTGTAAACACCGCCTTATTCGCAGATGACACCTGCATCTATACTTCCGGTCAATGTCCTATCCGCTTATCGAGAGCTCAATCCGCAGCCAAGACCCTGGGATTGGTTTCGGAAATGGAGGATCGAAATCAACTTCCTCAAAAGCGCGCCATTATGTTTTCTCGAAACGAAAGCCGATGCTTCCCTCAAATGTCCACCTCTTGATTTGCCCCATCCTTGGGTCAGCCAGACCAAATACCTCAGGGTAATCCTAGACCACCACCTATCCTTTGGCCCGCACATAACGCAGGTCAAAACAGAGCCCCCGAACAGGTTCTCGCTTTGTCGTAGCGGTGGGGCTCAGTACCTGCACTTGGGTCCAGCCGCAGGGAAGCTAAGAGGAACCCTGGCCGGCCTGAGGTGAAGGCCGGCCGTGGAGAGAGGCTGCTCCAAGCAGGCTGAACAAGCCCGCTTTGGATCGCTTTAGAGGTGCGAGGGACGGGTTGCAGGAGGTGACGTGCCGCCCTTCCGTCTCTCGCAACCAAGGTGGAGTCGCGGGAAGAGGTGTCGGTATTCCGTAGGGCCGCTCTCCTATCCTCCGCGACTCAGCGGGCCCGTACTGCTGATGCGGTGTGGAGGGCCGTGGGAGGAGGGACATTCGGCATGGAGTCGATCTCTCCTCCTTCTACGGCCGAAATGGAGCTAGCGGCGGAGCTTAACATCGGGCCGCCGCTGGGGGCTGGGAGTTTGGTCCTTGCGTGGTCAGGGAACTCCTGGCTCCTGGCCCTGAGTAACAGACTCGGGAGTCTGTTACCTAACTACAGGGGCCGAGACGAAGGGCGCGCTGTTCCGGACGCGCCCAGAGGCAGATGGCTGTAAGGCCGAGATGGGCTGCTTCGGCGGCCAGCGCCGGTGGGGTTGCAGATGATAAAAAAAAAAGGTCAAAAACAGAGCGGCTCTTCGTCCTCGGTCGCCTGTTCTGCCTAATCAATCCCAAAAGCAAGTTGCTCTCTGCGCATAAGGTGCTGTTATACAGACGATCGTACGTCCCTATCCTAACCTATGCCAGTCCGTCTTTGCTATGCAAAACGATCCCATATAGACAAGCTCCAAGTCCTGCAAAACAGATTCATGCGCAGGACCACGGGTGCGCCGTATTATCTGCGCAACCATGACCTGCACAGGATCTGAATTTGCCCAATCGAGTACCTTAAACAGCATCCATCAGATAGCTTTGACTCGGCTTCGCAACATCCTAATGAATT
Source organism: Lamproptera curius (assembly GCA_029286875.1). Classification (NCBI taxonomy): domain Eukaryota; kingdom Metazoa; phylum Arthropoda; class Insecta; order Lepidoptera; family Papilionidae; genus Lamproptera; species Lamproptera curius. The sequence goes on from JAGSMT010000023.1 coordinate 2,434,334, forward strand.
GGTACGAGCGCCGCCCTTCACGTCCAATCAATTCCTTCGCAAACATAAAAACATAGGCGAGCGCGCCATGTTCCACTAGACACGGACGACGAAACAACAGTCACAAGCCGCATGTGAAAGCACTGAGACAAACGCACCCGCCCTCGCCTTCGAGGGCGACAGTTCACTCCGTTCCGGTAGATATCGGCACGTTCCAGGCCGATTTTCGCCATCCAGATAGGGCGGTTAAAATTAACTTCTCAGTAAGTGAGTCCTAAGCGACCTATCGGCCGAGGTTCAAGCCCCACGGGCACCCTCGATAAGTGTTGCTAACGGGTATAGGGCATGGACCTGACCAGCGGTGATCGAGCCGAGCTCGGCCTCGTGGGCACCCTCGATCAAACACGCTTACGGTATATATACAGGTGGCAGCCCGAGGGAGGTCCCCTTCAGGGGTCCCTCGTGCTAAAGCCACAGAATAAGGTGAAGCCTGTGCACACTTAAAGTTGACAGCCCTCGAACCACGACGGGTTGTGCGTTAACTCCCACCAACGTGAGTTCATCCGGAGAAATTATTAGCTTTTAATGTTTAAAGATTAAACGATTTAATATAAATACCCTTCAAAGCTTAAATAAATTCAACTTCTACAATGATATACACAATAACGTTGTTGTTACGAAATTGTTCTTATTTAATTTATCGCTCCATTTTTTGTTGTTAATACTAAAATTTATTAAAACTGAACTAAAACAATATTAACCACCTTCGTAGCCGTAGTAAAGTTATTCGCCCTTGCTTAATAAACCGGATGTTCTGGGTTAGAATCCTAAACAAAACAATTTGTGTTTTAATTGATTGTTGGTTGTTTAGGGTAATATAGATTGATCTAGAAATCTTCAGTGAAGTAAGATGGTATATCACTCTGACGGATATTTAAAAAACCGGTCCTGATAGTGTCGTTGAAAGCCGATTTTATTTTAAATTTTATGATATTTTATTAAATTTATATTTTCTGACATACTCATGCAATTTTTTTTAAATTCATGTTATCTCTTTTAGTCGTAGGGTTCCGATGTAATTTAGATTTGCGTAACAATTTTTACTCTGACTGTCTGGATTAAAGGCCGAGCTTGAGAAAGTAACAAAAAAATCTATAAGTATATATATCATTTCAATTAAATATTTAAAGGTATAACTGCTGTACGTTTTATGTAGAAATTTCGAGAAGAAAATCAGTGCAATATATAAACAAAATCTGTTTAGGAAAGCCATAATCCCTAAACTCACGTAACATGACGGCGCACTTTACCGACTTCTGTGTAAAAGGAAAACTTTTTTCATACACAAGTGCGCCGCGACTTGGGGCGATGTTTAATGAAATTTGTTTTCTTTCAAGATGCTCGTAAAAATATATTGGATAAACATTTTATCCTTCCTTAGAAACCGCTGCTTAGTAGTTGAATTACTTTAACGTGGATATTTTACCTCAACAATCTGATCGGGAGGATTTGCCGATGTAACGAAATTAAAGATGTACCCACCTTTTCTTTTTGCTTATTTCAGAGTTTGCTTGTTTCAATTTCAAGACAAGAAAAGATATGTTCATCCATTACTTAATACCGGAAGTATGTTATGATATTTGTTCCACAGTAGCTACACATAAACGAAACAAACATAAAGTTTATTCTCGTATCTTCAATGTATTTATTTCTTTTAAAATGAAAAAAATCTGTATATATTTCTTAAATCCTCTTGCTAAATACATTGTAATTGACGTTTCTAGGGCCAATAAAATTTGTGGGACCATGTAATATTACATTAAAGTCCTAGATGAAAATATTCTTGCCTTATTTTCATGTTCCAATTTTTTTCTTGATATTTAACACATATAAAAGCGTTTACTACAAAGCTTTTTACACTTTTGAAAAGCCTTAGTGAATTCACATCTTATTTAAACATAAAGTTTTTAAACTGATTGTTCACAGCTTTTCTATGGCGTCAAAGCATTTTATTTGCCTGTCTGTATTAGACGAAACGATGTACAATCGATGAAGGGTTATTTATTAGTAGCTCAGTGAGTGGAGGTGACAACTGATCGATACTAATGCTGGATTTTTAAAAAACTCTAGTTTAGAATATATTTTCTTCAAGTGTGATTTAGCTCTACTTACCATTATTATATTCTATAAAAATATAGGTTTCTTTTGTATTTATATGTAATTTTTAAACCTATACATAGCGATAGTACTATAATTAGTGTAAATATCTATGCTACTAAATTTTCTCACTCAATAATAATATATAATAATAAACTAGCAAGGATACTCGAACTGTACAATATCATTAGTACAGTAAGAGACTTCCTCGGCCAATACATGAGGCAATTGAGTACGACACTTTGTAACTTAGGCGAGCGGATGACGGCCGCGGGAGACAGAATAAGGATACGTAGAGGGAGAATCTTCAAGGGTGATTGTTTGAGCCCAATATGCATTTGCCTCTCCTTGAATCCTTTAAGCACACGACTGGAATCTTCAGGTGGAGGATTTCAGCTTCGGCGAAGAAGGACAAAGGTGACCCACTTTATCTACATGGATGATTTCAAGTTTTTCACCCCCAATCGATCTCCTCTAATGGAATTGTTAAAGACTATTTGTGATTTTAGCAATTCAATTAAATTGGGAACGTATAAGTGTGCGATTCTCCATGTTGAAAGAGGTAGGATCACCCACACCGGCTTTGTCCTTCTAACTACACCAGTTAACATGAGGCTGAAACATACCGATACCTGGGCATTTCATAAAACTTAAGTATCGACGAGGCCGGTGTAAAACAATGGATTCGCGAAGTATTTTTTGGATGCTTAACAAAAGTGCGAAATAGCTTTTTGTCCGGCGCAAATAAAGTACACGCGTAAAACTGTTGGGTTGCATCAGTAGTCGTCCATCAGGATGCATCACCCCAGATAGTCAGTAATGAGGTTGTACTTACGGCGAAAGCACGGTGGGGGATTATTTGCCACCGAGCAATGGCAAGACCCAACAGTGCTGAACATCTCCGACCGTGAGACTTTATGGAAAGAGAAAGAGCTACACGGGCGATTCTGCAAAGCTCTTCATTAGCCTCATGTAAACTGACTACGTTTCGGTAATCTCTTCGGAGAAACCGAGGGTTTTGCCTGCGCAATACAGGATACTTCCTTAATGATGGCACCACAGACGTTTTTCGAGCCTGTCACAACCCTGGGGAGATCTTGCGGCATATCATCTTCGGTTGTTTCTTTCTTTCTAACACTGAGTATTTGCACAGCTGTACACATGTACATGTGCCTTTATGCTCGGCGTTTGTGGACTATGAGAAAGCCTTTGATTCTGTAAATGTTTGGGCTGTGCTGCAGGCCCAGACACTACTACACTGCAGGCCCTACAGAGTTGCCAAATTGACAGTCGGTAGAACGAGGTGCTGAGGTGTTTGTACAGCAAAGCCGCGATGTCCGTCTGAGTACAATACAGTAGTACGAAGCTATCCAATTGTAGAGATGTGTAAGACACGGTGATGTTATATCCCCGAAACTCTTCACCGCTTCAAACTAATCAATTGGAAAGGTCGATGTATAAGCATCAATGGCAAGTGCATCACCCACAGGAAGGGGTCCACTTCCTGGGTGAACGCTCCTCCATCTTTTCCCAAGCTAATCTGTTCTTACCCGCAACTAGCCAGTCTTTACCAGCTATCTCGACAATATCATCAGCGCACCGTCTTTGTTGTTTGCCAACTTTCGTTTTTCCTTCTGGTACCATCCATATTATAGTTTCTTTAGTCCACCAGTTGTCTTGTAGACATGATATGTTTTTCTCACTTAGTAAGCCATTAATAAATTATTAAAATATAAGTAGACTATACAAATAACAACTGTCTTGTATAACATAAATATCAATTAAGCTTCCAGGGCAGCAAAACCTACAGATACATGTCTACCACCAAAAACTTATTTCATAAGCGCCGTACGACGCGCGTGCCCAATGCGTCCCCACAAGATATTACTCGTAAAGTGTATCGAGAGAAATACTGTCCGCACGCCGCTTATTTTGATAACTCGGGCACAGATGCTCCAAAGTGCGGCGTACGTATATATATTTATATGACACGACATAAAGAAATGTTCGGGACGCACAAGTTATCAGCACGCCTCAATACAGATCTAGTTTATAGAACTTGGGATTTATACCCTTTTTCGTACCAACACCAATAAACGAAACCGGCTCAAATTGATATAAAATAAACTAGTACAATAAAGTGATTGTGACAAAAATGTTACCTTACATAAATATAATTGTTACACTATAATTAAATGCATACCTGTAACTTTTCCTTGGCTATAAATATTGTATAAAAGTTTTTCATCGCAATAAAGTGTTATTATAGCTAACAGAGAAACAAACCGTAAATAGTTCTTTAAGGTAAAAAAATCACTAAAGTAAAGTAAGCAATTCCTATGTTAAAAGATGCCTTTTAAAATTATAACCCAAAACTAACTTATAGTAGACATTAACAGGTATTCTTCAAACCATTATGCCATATTAATTACCATTTTCAAGAAATACGATAATTAAGGTTAATTTTGAAATCGCATGCACTTCAGTTTATGTTTGCAATATTAATTACAAACAACTTAAGTGTATTTTTAATTAGACTCGCAGCATGCTTACCTTTTCTTTTTTTTATGTTTATGCAGTTTAATATCCTCTTCTGCTTGATTTTGCTATTTTAATTACCTATTATACATTTGAAATTGATAAATCCTAGCTATTTTTTAAGAACTGACTATCACTATGTCATTTGGCTAACAGATCGGCGTAATAGTTTCCGCTGCCGAGGCCTAGAGTATATCGTATAGCCGAAGATCGGAAGCGGTGGCGTGCATTACTGGATGCCTAAGTCCAGCTGTGGACTGACACAGGCTGATGATAATGTTGATGATTATAGGATGTCAGTATCATTTGATGATGACCCTTTAATAACTTAAATATATATATATATATATACCATTACTTCATGCCAAAGTAGAAATGCACGTAAAAGTGTAATTAGGTTTCATTGTCTACACGATTCTGATTGCGTCAACTTCTACTTCCTAGACATTTTGCCTGATGGCCTGTATAATTTATACTAATCTTTTAAGGAAATTCAGTAATTAGTATTTGAATAATACAAGCTATAACATGATAAACGTGTATATATATATATATATACTATGTACCGATTTGACAAAAAATTATACATCGTTTTTACACTTTAATATTACTTTCATTAATGTATAACTTTAAAGTTCGATTTTAACTATGACCATTGCAAACAAATAACAATTAATGGTAAATCGCAACACATAATATAATTTTAAATACCTAAATAAAAGTTTTAATTAAAGTACTCATGTTTACATTACAAACGGCCAACCTTAGCACGTCCAACCTTTCTCAAGTCTATTTAAAACTCATATTACTACATACATGTTCAAATCGTGCCCCTACCATTCCTTATTCCTTTTGAAAGCGTAGTGGCTGCAATTGCTTCGCATAATCTGTACTGATGCCTTGCCTACTATTCAAGTCACCTAATCCGGTAGTGGCGTTCAGATTAATGTTTGCCAAGGGGAATTGTACTCCGGGGACGCTGCAACCTATCCCCGGAAGTACTTCTTGCATCTGATGTACAGTTTAATACTTCAAGACCACGTTTCTCTTTTTATCATAGGAGAAATACTTTACAAAACGGTGGTCGATTATAAGTGGAGCGAGAGTGATTGTGTATGACTGCTATTGATTTCTGACTTATTTTATACTTTTTTTGATTGTATAAAAGTCATAAATCTCCGTGTAGAAAGATGACACTGAGAACTTGGCGTAATTTCTTTTAAAATCGTTTCTCTAAAGGCGTGGGTTGAAATTTAGAAAAAAATTATACGGTTCTAATATTCACCGTTTAATTATTAATGTTCTATCTCATAAGCATGGAATAGTGAATAGCATACTTTAAAATTATTTATAAGTAAGCCATAGAAGGTATTTTAGTGATAGACCAATTAATTAACATGTATTTCTACAGTAAAACATAAATTCCGTAATGCTAATCAAAAACTAAATGGTTACACTGGTTTAATTCGCATGAAGAATTTAATAGAAATACAAGGATTCAATCCATCAAGACCCTTAAAGACGTCCTTTTCTATAATACAGTTAAAGTGTTAACATAAAATAAAAGTATTATACACTATTTAAAAACGTTATTTAGCAAACTATTTATATAAATGTTGAATATATAGAACTGCCTCGTAGCCTAGTGGTATGGGCGTGTGCTTTAGAAACCGGGGTCGGGTTCGAATCCTGCGGGACGCAACAAATTTTCATTGTTGTTTCCTAGTTGGTTAGGGCAATTTGGGCCGATCACCCAATTGTCTGAAAAGTAAGATGATCCATGCGTCGGATGGGCACGTAAAAAAGTCGGTCCACCCACCAACCCGCATTGGACCAGCGTGGTGGGATACGGTCCAAACCCCCTAATGGATAGGGGTGTATTAGGGGAGGCCTATGTCCAGCAGTGGACTAACAAAGACTGATGATGTGATGTGTGTGATGTGAATATATACCATAACAAATTGAAGAGAACAAAATCAAGACAAAGTATAAAACAGTACTACTAAAAAAATAAAACATCTTAATGGTACTATCATTTAGAACCTTACCCGACAGAAACTGGTGAACGGCGTTATCTGAAAAGAGAAAAATGTTATCTTTAATGAAAATCTTAATTGACAACAGTTCGCCGTGAGCATTCCTATATTTATCGTTTCAATGTTATCTACAGTTATAAACGTAATATTTTGAGTTAGGAATAAAACATACGACGTAAGTATAAAAAACTCTTAATATTTATGTAACTATGAGACACGTTTTTTTTAAATAAGTACCGTTTTGAAATTTAAAAAGACGTGCGAAGATATCGCAAGAATTTTATTTTTACATGAGAAGCCTGTACCTTAATATACTTTTCTACATAATTGCCGTGAATATCGCAACGGGACTTGTAATAACGTGGCACCAGTTTTTGAATACCTTCCTCATAAAATTTTGCCGCCTGAATTCTTAATCACTGTATTACAGTTCACACACACAATGTTCTGACTTCGTTATCGTCTTGAAGACCACATTGTTACTAGTGACAAAACATAGTGTCACAAACGTCACACCACAATCGAAACAACAATCCATGGAATGCCAACATTCATCATCACCCAAAAATTAAGCTTAAGCAATTCACGTCTTTTTAAATCCAAAACGGTACTCACTTAAAAAACATGCCTTGTATATAACATGTATTTGATGACCAAGGAAAAGTTTTTTTCATTGGTTAAAGCGATGAAACGAGCAGGACGTTACCTGATGGCAAGTGATACCTGCCCTGCCTATAAATAGCAGCGTAAGACGCCAAAAATCCGCGCAAGTATTAGGTCCCCACTTTACAGGGAATCGTCCGGGTTGGTACCACCGCGGTGCCTATTTCTGACGCAAAGCAGTTGTGTGAAAACACTACTGTGTTCTGGTTTAAAGCGCACCGTAGCCAGCGTGTTTACCAGGTAAACGAGACTTAACACCCTATGTCTCACAGTGGGCAGCGCGTTGGTGATAACATTATTATTGCCAATGTCTATGGGCGTCGGTGACCACTTCCTATCAGGTGACCCGACTGCTCGTCTGCCAATAAAAAAAATCAAGTATTCCTATATCATAACTAATGTCGGCACAACTCCAATCGCCTGCCCTAACCATAGCATATTACGTCTGTTTCAGAAATTCAAACTGTAACTGTATCACACATATGCTTTGCGACAAAAATATACGCCGCAATGTTACGTCCACAGAGGAACGCGCAGAAAACATAAAGAACTACTTTATCAACGTACTTTAGAGTATTTAATTAATGTGAAGTAAATAATTGTAAAGCCCCTTAAAAATAATACAAGGATACCTTAATTCAATATAACGTGTAACGCATTTAGAATCAATTCAGTTCAGTAAAAGTCGAAAAAATACACGCCGGCGTACTGATATTTTAAAAAACAACGGCACCACAGTAATGAAACCTAAATGCCAATACGTTGTTGTTTGCGTGATTAAGCGATCTGCAATGCAAATTTATTCTGATCGGCGACGCGGAAAGTATAAAAAGTGAAGGCGGATCGAATTGATACCGGAATGCAAATCGGGCGACGGATCCATGTTTCAGTTAAAATTTATACGTTGCCTAGTATTAACGTCATATTCAATGTGCTTCTGTACAAGAACGGAGGTGAGACAAAAGGGCAGAAAGTACACAATAGCAATTTACACACAAAGGTTTAATTAGTGATCTTATGAAGTATAAGGTCGCTAATTTATAAAAATGATTAAAATTAAAGTGTCTATTGGTTCTGGCTAATCGCATTAATGGCTGGTCTGATTTTTACGTGATATGAACTAAAAATAACTGATGTCAGTGGGAGTAATTTAGGCCACTATAGATTTAAAAAAAACTTCGATAATTATTATCACATTGTTGCATACAATACGTATCTAGTATAATATTACCAACTATAATTAAGTTAAAACTGTGAACTGACTCTACATTATTTTTGCCGAATCCATAAAAAATAGATTTCCGGCATTTAACCTGTTTTTTGCACTGTTATTTAAGATATTATTACGTCTCGTATATTAATACGTTAATATCAAACGAATAACAACAGTTTATCACACTTTAAAACCTCTATTTTATAACCAATTTTCGTTGAATACAACAATATTCAAATGCTGAAGATATCGATGCCGAAACAGTATCCACTTGGAATGAGTAGTAAGGCTACATTAATATTGTACGAGTTGGAACAGCCGTGTGTGCCGCCGCCCTTATAAATAAATTACTACCCGGCGTGGATCGTTCACTTCGGCTCTGTTGCCTTTTGGAATATAATAATAGAATGTCACAAGCCAGTTTCAATAGCAGTTACTTCATTATTAGTGTTTTCATTCGTTATCGTGTGGTTAAGGGCTGCTTGTGGTTTATGTTTATTACTTGCGTAAATATATAACTTTATAGGTACATCATAAATGTGTTTTTTCTAAATAAATAGATTTTATGAAAATTAAGCCCAAACATAATCTTTGCGGTATGTAGGAGTTTTGTAGAATAATGATCGGAATTCCACTTCAGTTATGCATTATTTACTGTCAAATTTTATCACATTTGCCAGTTTATAATATAGAAATTTAGGCATTCTTGTTGAGTTAAAAGTAACGTAACTAGTTCAAATTCATTAAGTTGAACCGAACTGCAAAGATCTTTATATGTTACATTCTTAAGACTTCATTTTACTTGCTAGTGACTGAACCAATCTAATTATAATGTAATTGAATATTTCTTTCAACTATTAACATTTGATATAGCATAACAGAATCAAAGTACCTCAATATTCTACGTTAACCACAAAATTATTATTTAACTCCACTGTTCTATCCGACCTTATCGTTTAAAAAGAAAATTCCTTCTTAAGATAGAGTCAATAGCCTCAAACGTAATCAATATCCTCATACTCGAATAAATAATCGAGTTCTCGGAACTTAAATTAGAATTCAAAGGCCTCGGTCATTTCGATGAGATTTGTTTTCACGAGTTGAGCATAAAAGCGGCGAAGATTTAACATTTAAATGACGACACATTTTCGACGGCACATTTCATATTTCGTTGTATAAATTACTTTTTACTTGTGCGAATACATCATTAATTTTAATTAACTCTCGATATTTCGAATATCTGCCCTTTATCTAATAACACTTCGTTTTGCTCCTACTTTATGGAGATTAACAAATAATATGAATTTTAGATATTTTTATTAAACATAATCGTCTACACGTCTTTACATATTTATTATGTTATCTTTGTTTATGCTAATGCTCACTTTACTAATATACTAGTTCTTTTCGACTTTGTTCGCGCGGTAATATAAAAAATGTAATTCTGCTAAATTGTTAACTGCCTCCGTAGCCTAGTTGTAAGGGCGCGTGCTTTAGAAACCGGAGGTCGTGTTTGAATCTTGCGGGTCTCAACAATAATTCAATGTTGTTTCCAAATTGGTTAGGGTAATGCGGGCTGATCACTCGATTGTCTAAAAAGTAAGATGATCCATACATCGGATGGGCATGTAAAAAGTCGGTCCACCCACCAACTCGGATTGGACCAGCGTCCAAAAGGATACGGTCCAAATACCCCCTAATGGTGAAGGCGTGCAGTAGGGAGGCCTATGTCCAGCAGTGGACAAACACAGGCTGATGGTGATAGATTTATTGCAAGAAAAATGTAGTATAAGTTACATACAGTTACATCAGCTATCCTTCATTGACAGATCCTATCAAAATCGAACCAGCCATTCCAGAGATTACCCAAAACAAACAGGCAGGCAAAGAAAAATTTTAAGTTATATTGCTTTGATATATGTATCGGTTTTAGATATCAATGTTACAGTAAAAACGGTTATTTTGACGTTAAATAACAAAAATCATAATAGCATTATGATATGTAAAAATTATTATCTGAAATCTCAGTTATCACATGGGTATAATCGCGGGACTAAGCTAGTATATAAGCTGATAATTGACACAGATTGTTAATATGAAGGCAAAATTTAATAAAATAAATAAAACTTCAGATAATTCTAAATTCTTCAAAGTAAGTTATAAAATAATCGTACCCTTCTTTTAAGATCGCAACTAACAGGGTCAACCTTTTTACGTTCCGCCCTTTCTTCTTTATAACTATTAATTATCTTATATTGACATACGACTGATTATTAATATATATGTATATTTTAATCATTATCATATTGTAAACTCTCGACCCGTCATGGAAATATAAATCTAATTTTCAATCAAACTAAGCGACAAGCATTTTGAAGTTGGGGTCAAGGTCTTACTTTAACTTAGTGCCGGTTAAATATACATAAAGCTACCCTCTCCAGGTCACCAGCCATGAATAGTATTATAGTGACAATAGCCGCCCGAGAAGTTGCAAGTTACTTAAAGTAGTTCGTTAGTTGGAAAAATAGGCAAAAGGTTTTGTTGATAAGCGTCATTGCGATATTTAGCCCAGCTATGGAAGTGTGCCAGACTGCCTCCGTAGCCTAGTGGTATGAGCGTGTGCTTTAGAAACCGGAGATCGTGGGTTCGAATATGCGGGGACGCAAAAAATTTTCATTCAAGTTTCCTAGTTGGTTAGGGCAATTTGAGCCGATCACCCAATTGTAGACGAATAAACAGTCGGCCTGAATTTAGAAGACTTTGGCTCACTGATATCTAAACTTTGATCTAAAACTGGTACGTATAAATAATGTTACAAAATATACAATTCTTTGTAACGTTCTTTATATGAAATTGACTTAAGTTAGCATTCAAATCGTTTTGCAAAATATTATTGCTTAATTGTGGTAACTTAGCTTTGCAGTAAATTTAAAACAACTTTGACTCCTTTTTTTATATAAATATAAGAATAGTTCATTTAAGTTAAAAGTGAAAACCAAATAATACGTTAAAACTGACACACCTTGTCTGATTAACTGCAGTGAAATTTTACGTTAGGTTAGCATTGAAATGAAATTTTTTAATAAATTGATGTTTGTCACTTGGGTTGGTGAGTTTTATATTACTAATGAATCGGAGCAAGGACAATAGTTTTTACAACAGAGTACGCTATAGCATTAAACATCGATTGTATTTCAAAGACTTCTGAGGACTGGACTTGAAAAATTGCTTTTTGTGGGTGAATGTTACTACATTTTATAAAATTATGTCGGTTATGTTTATGTTACATTGATCTTTTTTTTATTAGCAACATTTTCAGATTAACTACAACTAAAAATTTTCTTGTTACGACATCTCATTTAATTACGTGCAAATTTAATCTTGGACCAAGTCACTACCGCTTCGTTTAGCGGCTTTAGGGAAGCAAGGTTGCCCATTAAACCGGAACATAATCACGTTTTTAAGCAGCGTAAAAAAGGAATCTTTTTATTGACATCTTTTATTACTATTAATGACTAAGTTCTCGCTTCTTTTAGTACATTAAATCTAGAAGGCCAATCTCAGATACAATCGTATATAATATAAAAAGTTCGCTTTGCCTCCAAAATAAAACCACTATTATTAGAGATTAGAAAAATCAGTGACGAGGGAATAATATTCATCTCTTTTACACTAAGCCCACGTCATTTTTAACTGTCTTAACATTATAAAGAGAAAAATATTATAAAATGCCCATATAGAAACAATCCAAAAACTCTTTCCTACCTCCTGTATCCGTCTCCTGACAGTGAGCTTGTGCCATTGATGGTCGTCGAACCTGGTCTTTGCTGGTTTTATGTGCATCTCTTGCTTGCCATTGCGAGGCCCATGGTGAGGGACAGTCCACCATCCCTGACTGCGAGGTTGAGGTAGTCGGCCTCATGACCTGGATGTACAAAACAACACTTATTAAAAATTTTTACTTTACAAACAGGCACTAACAATAACAATTAAAAACTAAGTGATTTGTAAATATCAAACGCTGCTTTAATTCCGGAAAGAGCACGGCCTTATTACTTTGTTTCATATTGTAATTTTCCCAGAAACGATTGCCATTGTCTTCATTATAATTTTCTTCTAAGGTTTTTTCTTATTAATATACTCATCAATTATTAGGTAAATAAATAAAAATAAAAAGAAAAATTTTAAACTAATATAGAAAATGGATAATTTTTATGATGTAGACAAACAAGATTATTTATAAAGTCTACTTTTTAAATATAGTCAGACGGATCAAACCAAATTTGATATGCTATATGGTCATAAAAAGTCATAAATATGACAACGCGTGATATAACTTACCAGTATAAAACAGTAATCCATTGGGCTGTCTGGTTTTGAAATAGAGAGAGATCGCGTCCTGCGTGCTCACTATGGGCTCCCCGCCAGTCTGCGTGAGGTCGTACGAGAGGAATTCTGCACCACGAAAGGTCGCTTCTGACGGCGCTTTGTCTGCAACAATAATAAAAAACAATATAATCACTTCTATACTACTGCCTAGCCTAGTGGTATGGGCGTGTGCTTTAGAAACTGAAGGTCGTGGGTTAGAATCCTGCGGGGACTCATTAAATTTTTATTGTTGTTTCCTAGATAGTTAGGGCATTGGGCCGATCACCTAATTGTGTAAAAAGTTAGATGATCCATGCGTCGGATGGGCATGTAAAAAGTCGGTCCACCTACGAACCCGTATTTGACCAGCGTGGTGGGGTAGGGTCGATAGGGATGTATTAGGTGAAAGGCGATGTCTAGCAGTGGATTCTTACAGGCTGATGATGATCTCTACTATTGCAAACAATAATTTATGCGTAATAATGAAACAAAATTTTGATATTACGATTTTTTTCGTGTTAATCTATTTTATTATACTTAAGTAGTGCTCAAAACGTCGGGAGTTATAATCTATTATTCAATGTATTATAAATGAATACAAATGTGTTATAACCGTCGACTAATGAGAAAAATATCATTATCATTTATACCTGTTATAAGGTTCCCTCTGTTACAGTAAAGCGACATGAAATTTCAAACTGTGGTGTCTAATTCTAATAAGTAGTACCAGAACACTAATATTTTCAGGTTCAAAGAGAATCTAACGTTATTACTATCTCGACGAGAGGCTAGACCTAAAATACTCAGGAAGACCAGTGAATTTGTAGCTTATAACTGCCTTTGCAATAGCCACGTAACAGTAAACATCACGTAAACTTCTGTTTGTCTCGCAGCTTTATTGATTTAAAAAACACCTAGATCTTATTAAATAGGTGTGACTATGACGAGGTGATAACCCTATTATGGAAATTCGTTGTTGATTTTTATCCATATGCAACCTAAATATGATATTTAGGCCATTAAAATATCCATAGAGACTTAACTACACAGCTGGACTACTTCCTAGGATATACGCAATCGACCCATAGTCGCATTTGCGTACTGCAAAGACTAGATTTTAGTAAAATATTATATCTGTTGTTATTTTATTTACTTTACATGTCTGTCAGTACTTATAAATAACAACACTAAACGATGAGGCTATAAACAACAGGCTACATATTTATACATGCATGAATGCATAAATGAATTTAAAAATAGCATTGTCTATGTACAAAACTGTTATGAATTTTAAAAATTATATCATCTAAACTCTCGAAGGAAACAATCAAATAGGGCTTACGACTTAAGCAAGAGATTGTCAGAGAATAATATTTGCCTCCTTATAATCCGCAGGCAGCTTCGCAATTAGTTTTGTATTAAACAGACGACCACCAAACTTAATAACTGGCGTTGCGGGAAATTGTAAACATGACTTAATCCAGACCGAAAATTAACTTACTTAATTTGTTCTACAAACTTCTAGAAAATATTTTTCAATGTGAAAATAAAAATATTAAAATAAATTTTAGTTATAAAATGAAAACTGAAGTTAAAAAACTTGTTCTACAAATTTCTAGATAGACTAAAATTTAAGTTTAACTATAAAGTAATCTAATTGCTTAAAAAGAAGACTAACTTACAGGCAGACTTCTTAAAGAATTTCGCAGGTCAATCTTAACGTGATTCCAAGTAGGTTTATTTTTTTAATTCATATATTAATTGTTTCAAATACGTTTTACATCTAAGATAACATATAAATTTTATCTTTTACGTTACGTTCTTTTAATGTATTATTATGATGATCATCAGCCTGTGTCAGTCGACCGCTGGACATAGACCTTATCTAATGCACGTCTTCTTTATTAGGGGGTTTTTGGACCGTACCGCACTAAGCTGGTCCAATCCGGGTTGGTGGTAACGTATTGTTATGATAAACTTAATTAAATATCTATTGGTTTACATCTGTCTTATTCCTGAATTTCTTAGCTAAAAACCAAGCGAAGATGTTTTCTATATCATCAATCAATCAGGTGTAAGTATGTTGGATTTTCCTTTAAAAGAGAGCTTAAAGAACAATCCACCGTTCTCGGCACTTTAATATAAAGATATCTTAGTCTTTACGTATTAAGGTTACGGATTTAAGAAAACAGGGTGTAATAACAAAAATACACGTATTTTAAGAGTTTTGGATCATAAATTTTCAGGCACAGAACGCGTAAACTATAATATAACTTTCTATTGCTCTAATTAATTTCATTTCAAACTTTTTTCAGGAATTAATAAATTTAACTTTCATCTAATTAAATTCAAATCTACTACTACAAGCTGCGCACATGCAGTCCAACGTGAGAACGTTGTTATTTTTTTTTAATAAGACTAGAAGAATGACCCCTATGATATACGCCTAGCCTATGCAGGGTAAAACGGCCCGCTTTGCGCAGTGGTTAGTAACCCTGACTGTTGCGCCAGAAGGTGTGGGTTCGACTTTAACCACGGGAAAAATGTTGTGTTCTGAACAAAGTGCTTCTCTCATGGTATACTCGTGGGTGTGTATATCTATAACATATATTATTTACAAACGATATATAAGTTATACATTTTTCAGTCATTTAGTTTATATCCAAGTACAAGGTTTGACTCGATGATTATGTGTTGTTGTCCCGAAATATTTATTTATTTTAAACAACAACGAACCTGTCCGCCACCCTGAGACTCATAACGTTCCCTTTACCCAATTATTATTCAAGCTATCGTATCGTATAAGCCGTAAAAAGTGGTATTTCCCCTGTTTGCGACATAAATTCACCGCTATGGTGATTCCTATTTCTATCTTCCATAAACGATGAATCACTATCTTTAAAAAGTTTAAACACAAAGTACAAAAAATTTCTACTAGGGTTACAGGGTTAAATACGTCAGAACACAACCTACTTCAGGAAATTTAAAAGCAAATACTATGGAATCGAACAATTCAAAACAAGTAATCGGTTTAAGGATTTTTTCCTCTATCGACGTGTAAGGGCACGTCTTCGAGACCTTGCTCGAACATTCTAAAAGGAAACAAAAGTGACGTCTGCGATGGGGATGACACGCTTAATAAAATACAAAACAGACTATCCGATATATATGATACCGCAACGAACTCATAATAGAAAATCTACACAACAGCAAAATGTCAACGTGTTCTCAAAGCATTTCAATCACTGAAACATTTCACCAACACGTCACGTCTAACCTCTAACACGTCATAATTCTATTCCAACACACATTCGCCCTTGTCCCACTTTTTTCACGCTTAACGGCAATCCCACCGACGCCACATTTAATGGGCAAATTTAGCATAATTCGAAACACTCGCCGAGGTCGGGTTGAAATTTTAACAGTGGCGTTTTAAAATCCGAATTTGAAACTGGGGAAAAAAAGCCCGTAAGCTGTATTCGGCGCATTTTCGGTTATAGGCGAACGAGGTCGGCCGTAGGCCAGAAATGACAATGATTAAAGTACTTCAGCACAGCGCAAAATGTAAAGATAAAATTGGGCCCATGCAAAAATTCGTCCACAATGATGGCACAAATATAGAACGTGACCAATGACCGGAGTGTACCTATTTCGAATGAAATGACTTTTTGGGCTGATATTTTCAGAGTTACATCAACTTTGACATATTGTCGTAAAATACACTGTGAAGGGCGAGACATGTTATGAAATTTTCCTGTTTTATGTAACAAGTATCGCGATAGTACAAGCGTGATCAGACCCGACCCGTTTGGCCATTATAATCGCAAGATAAACAAAATAACACTAGGTACTCTATCAATATTACTGCTTTAAAAAAGCGCTGAATGTGGAAGTACTAATTTTTTTGTTCAATGGCAAAAGCTACAATCAATTAAACAACACGAAAGCTTTCCATATAAACACAGTCAACGACCGAAACCGAGCAGTTGACACGATTGCAATTTTGACGGGACTTTTACTAAAAGATAACTGATGTCACTTAAAACAACTTAAGCTACTTTTGTTAGGAAAAAATATAACATTTTTTTTATTATTTATATACACGAACGAGGCCCATAGCTAGTTATAAATAACATAGTAAACAATCAAATGTAATATCAAGTTGACGAGAGATATTAAACTGTGTATTTCCGAGGTGTACCTTGGAAGGTTGATCAATTCTCAGTGGGAGCAACAATCTGTATGCTAATTCCACAAAGCTCTGTTATTGCTCTGCAATAATTACAATCACAATTAGTTTATTAGGCCGCTATATTGCTGTGAGGGATTAGCGATAGTGGCTGACTACGGCACTGCATGTATCAAGACCATTAGAAACCGTAATAATTACTGGCTATTAACTGAAAAAGTAAAATCTCGACTGCCAAAATTAACTTTACTGTTGTAATAATTGCCGAAGTTTTTTTTCTTAAAAACCAATAAAATGACTAGGTGAATTTTAAACACTATTTATTCAAACATCTTACAATACTGCTCTGCTTGATTACAAATACAAGAAGCATATCGTGTGATTAAAAAAGTGTTTAAAATTATTTCTGTTTAACCAGTCATGCAGATGCCATAGATAAGTTTTCTTCGGTTAGACATCAATCTTGGTCCGTTAATCACTAAAATTTTATGGGCATAACTCATATTAAGAAATCCAGTCAGGATACTTAAAATTTACTTAACAACTAATTCATCCTTAGAATGCAATTTACCCTTTGGGTTGTGGAGGTCAATTGCCGATCGCTCTAGCTAAATCTAAAGGAAATAAGTAGTCGACCCTATGATAATTTAGGAAAATGGCTAGATAAAAGAAAGTAGTCCTAAAAAAAAACCAAAAACAAAAAACATAATAAACGCGATTCCAAACACAAATTTACAATTTTTTTATAATTTTTAATACGAAATTAAAAAATATATATAGTTGCACATTTACTCACTGGTGTGTAACATCACATCACCCTATATTGATATCGAGTCAACGTTATCGACCAACTTTTATTTATGTCAAATAAATATCCTACAAACTGAGTCGCAGCAAATACTGCTCTCGAGCCCGCGATTCAATATGACCTATTTTTATCCGGAGGACGCGCTGGAATTTATTCTGATGTCATTAAAATAAAACTCATAACTATTTACACGATCACTTTCGTAAACATACATCAACGGCACAGCAAAAGTAATCGTATAAACCGTATAATAAAAGCGTTTCAAGTTATTTTAAGTGATGATAATTAAGTCACGCTTATATTACCTACAACAGAAGGAATATCGAGCGCACAATTATCGCTAAACGTTTAGAAAAAATAAATCAGTGTATAACGCTGCAACTCTTACGTTACTTATTCTGTAAGTTGTTAATGTTAAACACACATTTTTGGTTAATTTAATGGCATCTAACTAAAAAATCTTTTTTTAATTGGCCACGAAGGCAGACGAGTAGTCGAGTCACTTGATGATAAGTGGTCACCGATGCCCACAGACATTGGCAATACCAGAAGCATCACCAACGCACTGCATAACGTTAGATATGAAATGTTATGTCTCGTTTACCCAGCTGGCCACAGTGCCCTATAAACAGGAACACAGTAAAGTTTTTTAACACTGAAGGAGGAGCTATTTAACAGTATTGACCCCTGCAAGGCAGCTAAATTATAGTAGAGGGTTCATTTTAGAAGCGCTAATTGATATTTGACATACTTGTACATATGTACTCTGTAGTTATTTCATGTATTGTTCTGTGTTATTGTTCTGTGTTATTATCTGTGTTATTGTCTGTGTTATTGTCTGTGTTATTGTCTGTGTTATTGTCTGTGTTGATTGTCTTGTTATTGTCTGTGTATTTTCTTCCATCAACCTTGCACATTGTTCATTGTGCATTGGTTCTGTACGTTTAGTTCAAATAAAGAGTGTTATCATTGTAGCGGCGAACACGTTTTTTTATTCAGATTATTTAGATACGATGCTATAGAACATAAATTCTTTAAGTTTACATTGTTACGCCACCAGCCTTAGGAATCGTCGCATTAGGCATAGATCGTATTACGGCTGTAATCCCACACTCGAGACATTCTTATTACTGAACGTGAATATGGGGATTTACTTTCTTAAAGCTGAACAAACTTACTGTTTATACGTAAAGGCAATAGTTCAATTATTAAGCTGATATTTATTTTAAATAGATCAATAATCTTAATAAGAATACTTAAATCAAATGCAAAAAACAAAAAAGCTTCGTAATCCCTTGTGTCATTACACCACAGCTAATAATACTGTTGCTTTACAGTAAAAAGAAACACTATAATGAACACAATTATAGTCAAATCATTTTAACAGAAACTAGCTTAGAAAAGTACTTTAATATGCGGACCAGATTCGCGGTAACAGTTAATATTGACAAAATAATAAATACGTAAACTTTGACACAAGTTTAAATACCGTAAGATATTAAAATTTGATTATTTCTTATTAACAAAAAAAAACAATGGATGTTGTTGGTGGTTGCTTTCTCGGCGAAGATAATAACAAACTTGCTTTCATAATCATGAAAAAGGACCAAAACTACAAAAAAAAATATTAAAGACTGGCCTTTGACTTTTCTTCTTAGAATTTTCTACAGACCTCAATCAATCTAATAAGATATCATTAGTTTTACGCCGTGCGATTGAAAAAAACCGTCCATCTTAAATCATCATTAATGTAATTTTGAAAGATTAAACCGTTAATTTTTAACAATAACCACAAAAACAGTCAACCAACGAATGCATAGCCCTTTTTTTATGCGTCATCGGATGATAAACAAAAAATGTTGTAATTAACTACTATAGGCCAATAACACTAAATAATTGCGATGCATAGGTTTTCTCGAAAATACAAAATAAAGCACGTGTACGATAATGCCGTGAAGGTATTTGAAAATAATTATAACAATATTTAGCAAAAATTGCTTTGAATAAAATTTACATAATTGGAAATAACTGAAAAAGTATAATTTAATCAGTCAGAATAATATAAGTACAAAGAAGTTGCATCCCTTTTTTGTCTTTATCTATTACTTAGGGATCTTCATCTATTTAGACATGCAACATAAAATACAAATTACATAATAGTACTAAAATACAGACAGCATATTAAGGTTACAGTTCAATTAATAATGTATACATTGCTATTGCTATATAATCTACACAAATATATATACATAAATATAATCTACATCTACACAAAAACTTACATGTATTATTTATACTGCATGACAATGCACTACAGAGAGATGTCTATAGAACAAGATTATATAGACAACTAAACGAAGATCAAAAGCAATATATATAATACATTAAACCAACATATCAACAAAACAATTTTCAAACATTTTTCTACAATAGGACATAAATCTTAGCAGGACATAAAGTTGCTACGAAAGTTCGTAGCAAACTATGCTACGTACTGAGCGTATCGTGTGTTAAGTGGAAAAATTACATTTATGTTATAATTTTAATAAATCATAACTTTATAAAGATGGATATATCATATATAACAAATATCTTTAAAACAAGCATCTTAATATATTTTACCGTAATTTTTAAGTTATAATAATTTTATAAACATTGTAAGATACTTTATAAGCCACGCGAGTATTAGAACCAAAAAATATAAGTATTTATTATTTTTTGATAATAATGTAATGTATATAAAATATATGTATGTGTTATACGAATATTATTCCAGCCTTATTTAGATTTAGTCGTGAGGTTTAACTTAACCACTCTTTGGGTAGAATGCCCGTTATTTGTAACTTTTGCATAAATACGAAAGGCTGTTCTAAATAAGACCTAATTTACGATTATCGACTTTGCTAAACTTTGAACCGAACCGTACCTGAAAAACTCACGTAAAACTGTAACGTTCCCTTCGGGCAGGTGTTGCCGTTTTTTCAACATATTAATGTAACAATAACTTGGAAGGTTAACGATTTCTAAAAATTTATGTCTTTGTTATGTAAGTTAAGTTTTTTTGCTTCAAAGTTCTCCAACTCTAAACAAGAATGTCGTCGATGAGGTGCACTTTGAGTGGTGTATTTTTCCTTAAATATTTTAAAATATATAATTTAGTAGCATAACAAGTGTTAAGCAAAATAAGGCCTAAGACATTAGTTATGCTTAAATTCCTCGTTCGGTTCAGTTATCATCAGCAGCCTGTGCTAGTCCACTGCTGGACAAAGGCCTCCCCTTAGATACGCCTTCGCTGTAAGGGGATTTTGGACCGTATCCCACCATGCTGGCCCAATGCGGATTGGTGGGTGCACCGACTTTTTACATGCCCATCCGAGGCATGGATCATTTTACTTTTCAGACAATAAGGTGATAGGCCCAAATTGAGTCAGGTTAAGTTATAGTATTTCATTATTATCATTTCGTTCTTAACCAATAAAAGATACTTTTTAAAGTGTTTCACCATGCATCTCGATAACTTAACAGCATATTTGTTCACATCTATCCCATTTAATGCGAACTCATACTTGCTGAACTTAAAAGTCGATCAATCATGTACATACATATCTCACAAACAAGTTTCTCGATACTCCTATCGATCTTCCGGCTATTGCAGGAACACACCAGCTGCTCTCGTTCCGCGTTTGCGGACATCGGAAATGGGATGAATTGGCACGCCCGATTCGCTCCGGCTCAAGATTCATTGAGCGTTAGCTAATGGATTTGATATTTAATTCGTTTCATGTGACGATTTCTCTTTTGTACGAACAGAAAAGCTTTATGTCCTGTTTTAGAAAAAAAATTGAGAAGATATGTCGGTTTTGATGTATTATATATATTGCTTTAGATCTTTGTCGTCGTCTATATAATCTTGTTTTATAGACATCTCTCTGTAGTACTTTGTCATGCAGTATAAATATATAATAATATTAAATATATAATAATAAATAGTATGTAAGTTTTTGTGCAGATGTAGCTATGCAACTGGTAATTTTTATAGGTTATCATATTATTGAAAATGAATAAGATTAACCCTTAGAAAAGTTTTTAACGATAACCTAAAAGAATCGAGTTTAATTTTTAAATAAATAAATATTATAAAAGTCTAATACCAATAAGATCAATTGAAATTTAAACAATTCCCGCAACAAAAACAATAGCATATAATTTACTAGTTTTATTCGATTCAATCTTATTGTCTTAACGTTTGCATTCCCCTCAGCTACGCAGCCCGCTGTTCTTCAGTCTACAAAGACACTGAATAAGAGTGCCCCGCGGACCGTAAAAGTCAACTGTGTCAAGGAGCCTCTTCGGATTCAGTTCGTATTCCCCAAACGGTACTAACTCGATTGTGTTCGATTCGTTGAATGTCGCGTATCCATCACTAACAATTATGCCATAAATATTATAAACCGAGCGATCGTACACGAGTTCGACTAAGATGACTTTAATTGGTAGTCAAACCGTATGTATAAAACTAATTGTTCTCTTGATGTAGTACATATGTCGTCATCATCATCATCTTCTTCGGCCTGCAGTAGTTAATCGCTGGACAAAGTCCATTAATTAATAACATATGTCTAAAAAATATTAATAAACATTGCGCAGTTTTAAAGATAAAATATAGTATGAAAGATATTACTAGATATTAAAGACTTATAGATATTCAATGATAAAAACTTTATGGTACTTGAACATATCGTTGACCCAATTGGCGTATTGGTTAGTTACCCTGTCTGTTACTCCAAAGGATATGGCTTCGATTCCTGGCATTCGTGTGAGGGTGTTTTTGTCCATATATATATATATATATATATATATATAAAATAATAAATTCATAACAAAAATTAAAATAAAATAAGTAGTAATAATTATAATAAAATAAGGATAAAATTCGTAACGAATGTATCCGCCAAAGAACTAAGGTCACCGACATAGTGCATAGGATTAGCTCGTTGAAGTGGCAGTGGGCTGGCCATGTAGCAAGAAGAACCGATGGCCGATGGGCCAATAAGGTTCTGGAGTGGAGGCCGCATTTGGGAAGACGTAGCGTTGGTCGACCCCCGACCAGGTGGGATGCCGATCTCCGCGCAGTAGCCGGTTCTAATTGGCAGCGAGTAGCAGGGGATCGGCCGTCTTGGCGTTCATTGAAAAAGGCCTATGTCCAGCAGTGGACGGAGAAGGGCTGCTAATGATGATGATGATATATATATATAATGTTTATTTATTTACAAAAGGAAAGTAAAAGTATTTTTCAGCTTTGTTCGGTAGTTTAAAAAAAATTAGAACATTTTGCAATATACCAACAAAATTCAATAAAAGCTTAGGTAAAAATCCGCAGCGATCTATGCAAATTCTTCTCTCAAATTTAGATGTATCCGGCTCATAAAAATTCAATGCGCATCTGCCGGTGCAATTCTAGCTATTTCTAGTCGCGATCCATGTGTCTGTTCTTGCGGGCATACATGTGACAAAGTTTAAGGAATACTTATAATACATAGAGAATAAAGAAAAGATATCTACTTTAAACTTTTCAAAGTAACGGATTAAACCAGTGTTACTGGTGTTACTATTATGAAAATACTTTTTGAATATCACTAGAAAATATTTTACTTCAAAGGAATTACAATCCTTTTATCCCACAATAGCTGTACACAACCACTCTGTACACAAAATACAAACAATACGCAATAACAAAACACACCAAAGCCATACAAGATAAGAGCACACCAATCTAACCAACTAAAAGCCCTGATAAATTCAACTTACACCAACATCAAAGTGCAATAGGGCAAATCGCACAACCCCATCCACCCCATCACAGCACAGTCTTATTTATTGTAACGGCTTACAGCCCCCTTGTTCTCACCTTGTACGCAAGAAGCCGCGGCTTAGTTCCCTAAACGATTCCTTGGCACTCGTAAAAGCACCCAAAATGCCGTTATTGTGACGCAAACAAGCGGATATGGCGCACTTCTTACCACTAACCTGGCGGCTTTTATCGCCCTCCCCTAAAACGGGGGATCGCGTGATAATTCAACAGATAAAACTTAAGATGAATCCTGTTCCAAGATAGTGTATTCGTGAAAAAATAAATAAGCGACGCTAGTAGATACCATTCATCCTTATAGAGCAAAATTAAATGACTTTCGGTAAATTATTCCGTGTATTGTATTAGTATATTTGTGTTGAATACAATTTTTAACTAAAGTTTTATAATCAAAACTCTCATAGTATATTTTTACAACATTAATCTATTCATCTCCATTTTATTTCAATTACTTGTCAGTTTCTTTTTCTCTTCCTCTCTTCATTAAGCTACCGCACATTACCACTACATTTTACAAGATAACAAGCTTTAGTAAAAAGTATAAAAAAAAACTGACCCTAAAATCATGTAAACAAAACACATGACAACATGTAGTATGCGGAACCATCAAAACAGAATATGGAAGAAGTATCTGAGTTGTATGTTAAAAGAAAACGGAGAGAAGAGTATAAAATTTTAAAATCCAGATATATATATTTTGATTCACTTCTTTCGGAAGCAGCGGAAGTAAGACTTACTCTAGAGAAAATTCCTCAATACCCTAGAGATCACGTCTAAAAGATTAAAGCTCAGGCGACCTTTCGTCTAACTTTTATTTGAGATTTTATTAAATTTCGTTGCACTTCTAAGAACTTTTTAAATAGACAAAGGAAAAAGTATTTTCTATTATTACATCAATGCAAAGTGTACAGACTATTTTATACGTTGGTTAAGTAAAATTTCCTACAACTCATTTTCTTCTGGATCATTTGTCTGCAAAACAGGTTTTATATCCCATAAGTATCAAATATCTTTGCTAGCTGTAATTTCTGGAAATATCAGTGACTTTAATTTGCAGTGCAACTGGTAACATGACTAGCTGAAAATAATACTCAAGCAAGGAAAACTTATATTTACATCATTACTATGAAACGTTTTTCCCATTAAAGAACACAATACCCGACTTATGTACACATAAATATTTATTTATGTTGACGATTACCTTTTGTGTGTTACCATTCTACGCCTGTAAATTAAATTTATATAACAGGCACTGCTATAACCTCAGCGTTTCACCCAATCCAATCCGTAGCATAACAATAAATCTCATAAATGAGCCAACGCTACCGCCGTGGGTGTTATTTGGATTACCGAGATCCGGTTCGAGCCGGTTAGGGCCGGTTAGGGGCTGTTAGGGCCGCTTCATACCGGTCCATATAAAATTTCAGGTGGGTATGCTAATACCGCTGAAATAATTTAAACGAAAACCTGCTACGTGTTACTATAATTGGGTAATAAAATCTAATGGTCCACTATTGAATTAATTGAATGAACGGCAATGAAAACTTGTATTAAAATTTATGTTTACATTACAATAACGGGGTTCGGTTTCATAGACCGTTTTGAGGCATATGCTGTAAAAAATCAGACAAATCACTGACGTGGAATTAGCCGGCTCGGTATGTTTCAGTTATTTCCACAGTTCAATGTCATGTGGCTTTTTGCTGTGTCTTTGTTCTTCAAAATACAGCTATTCGTGCCGTCTATAACCCAACTTTAAATAATGATCGTTAGTTCTAACTTTCTTCTTTTTTCTTGACTTTGACTTTGAAATAACTAAATCTTTTATGGAACAACGTATTCCTTTACCAAAAAATCCCAGGAAACATTGAAAATCACCGTCGGTAGGTCCCTTCTTACAGGGGACCGTCTGGGTGGGTACCAATGCGGTGCTTTTTTCTGCCGCAAAGCAGCAGTGTGAAAACACTACTGTGTTCGGTTTGAAGGGCACCGTAGCAGCGTATTTACTGGGTAAACGAGACTTCCTATGTCTCACGGTAGGCAGCGCGTTGGTGATACCAGTATTGCCAACGTTTATGGGCGTCGTTGACCACTTTCCATCCCTATTGCCCCTATTGCTCGACTGCCTGCGTATGCAGTAAAAAAATTTAACCATTAATATATTTGAAAAAGTTGTACAGAAACGTTTTTGTGTCAGAGGTTATTATAGTGTATATGACATTTTAAATGATAACAAAATCGGGTAACGGAATACTCACTTCAGGCTTTTCAATAATATGACATTTCTATACTCGAAATTGTGTGTTTTATTGTATCAATCTCATTGTAGAAGATTACAAAAAATCGTCCTACTGAGGCGTCCTTTTCAGAACAGGTGATAGCGTTTATCGACAGTCAATGCGTAAGTGTAATGCTTCTATGTTAAATAAAGATATTCGAATTATATTTCAACGTGTTTTGTACCGTGTAACACTTTTATTAAACATATATCACTACCTTTGCATATAAGCACATGTTATAATTCAGTATAAAATATTAAACAGATATAAATGCGATAACAGAATATTTGACGATCGCGAAGTTTCCAGATTAAAGCGTGCGGCGTGTTAAATTGCCTTATTAATTATTTCCTTCCGACGACTGGCTACAAGTCGAGCCGAAACTAGGCGGTAAGAATAAGTACATGTACGAAGGCTCACTTATTATATATGCATCACGGCGCTATATTAAACACAAGATACAAAAAATCCAAAATATAATGTTGTTGTTCAAAAACTTGCTTTATAAAAGTGCTACCGTTGGTTTTCGAACAATATGTCTCCTTTTAACGAGAGAATTAATGATAAATTTTGGTGCACCGTAATGCTCGTTAGAACTTTTCTACCAGGTGTTTAACACGAAATTAAAAAAAAAATTAAACCCCTGCAGAATTTGAAAAGCTACCATCATCATCATCATCAGCCTATGACAGTCCACTGCTGGACCTGGGGCCTCCCCTAATACACTCCTATCCATTAGGGGTTTTCGGACCGTATCCCACCACGCTGGTCCAATGCGGGTTGGTAAGTGGACCGACTTTTAACATGCCCAACCGACGCATGGATCATCTTACTTTTCAGACAGATCAGCCCAAATTGCCCTAACCAAATAAAAAACAACAATGAAATTTTGTTGAAACAGTCAGGATTCGAACCCACCACCTCCGGTTTCTAAATTACACGCCTATACCACTAGGCTACGGAGGCAGTTTTTGAAAAGTCGCAAAAATTTAACTATCGCCTTAAATGTTACCTTGCTTTACACAACGCTTTATAGGTATAACGGCACAGTTCAATACTGCAAACAGATTTTAACTAAAAGTAAAAAAACAATCACGACATCGCATTTGCCAACATTACGTTGGCGTTCAACGAATTAAATCAATCTCTTAGTACTCCCAATTCGGTCTACCGCCGGTTTAATCTCGTAAACATCCCCATTCAGGGACTCCTTCGAGTGACGACTCTTTACGTTGGCACTCAAAAGACCGTAATCAGGGAAATTGCAAAATATGCAAATTCCCGCCCGGACTGCGGTCGAGGGTCGTTGCCGACGCTCGTGAATTATTGGTCAAAACAATTTAATCACGTGCTAGAGGTACAATTTTCTTTATTTTTAAGCGACGGGATTAATTAACATCCACTACAAACAATTTTATTATACCGTACGTCTAGGAGGCACGTATGTCTTCTTGACAGTAAAAGCAAAATTAAATTATATAAAATATTTGCTCTGAAATGTTTGTGTTCGATTGTTATATCCGATTTCCTCAGTAATTTTTAACTGCAAAACAACTCAAAATTCAATAAAACAATACCCAATCTCTATCTATCGTTTTAAATACTAGTATATGTATGTAGTACTAATGCATGAGTTTGTTTATAGCTCATTTCTTAATCTTTAAACATAGTCAATATCATCTGCATGTTCATGTATCCTATCATATTCTTTCAATAAATTAAGACGCGGATGAAGTCACGGGCGAAATTGTACGTTTATATAAGAGACATAATAGTTTGCAAATAAAATACAAAATATATACAATAAGAATTGTGCAAATATACTAGAGAGCTTTTGTTGAACCGTTTACCTGTGTATATTTCGTTTACCCAGCAGTTTTCCTGTACTTCTATTGAACCTATTGAAAGTACATTGCCAAAGCAGCTACCGATCTAAAAAACCTCTCACCAAAGAACACACGACAACGAGAAAAAAGCGAAGTCATCAAACGAAAGGATTCAATTACTAGTAACAACGATACTCCGAAACGCGAGTGGGCGGATGCGGAATGGAATTACGCGGAGGATTCGACTCCATCATTGTTTCCGCTCTATTGAAGGGATTTTCCGATGTCACGGCGAAATGGACTGAAAGCTCTCGTGAGCAGAACTCGATTAATGTAACTGTACGGCCTATCGCTTCACTTAAAACATCATTCATGTTTCAACTCTAAATTAATTAAATAAATCGATCAGATAAAAATTGAGGTTATTATAATTCGTATAGAAAACAGAAGCATTTCAAAAATCTATTGAATAACGCAGAGACTTACTAGATCTTGTGTTTACATTAAAAATATTTAGTAATCAAATAAACTGTCCCCAACTATTAGATCTATTTAAACTTCGCGTTCCCAATAGAATTCCACGTGCATGTATTACTCCGCTGTGTCCACCTCTTAGAAGACCTGTACTGGGTGCTAAGTCTCCAATACCAAGATTATGAAAATTAATTAAAAGTTTTAGTGGCCAAATCGACATGAATAATTGCTCACTTACCAAGCTTTGTCGAATCGTTTTGTAACTAATTATTATAATAACTTTGTTTAATTTGCTTTAAGTTTTTATTGTTTTATTGTATATTATATCTTCTTTTTCTTTAATTTTTATTTTGTTATTTTTTTAATTTATTTGTGCTTTTAGCGTAATTGGTTATGGTTAATAGTGTTTTCTTCTTTGTTTTTATAATAACATAGTTGTTTGTTTTTAGTTTCCACAACATGTTAATTTATTTAATGTTTTCTTTTGCGTGAATTAGAAAATAATTTATTTTTAAGTTATGCTTAGTTAAATTTGTTATTGATACATGTGGAGTTCGCCTGTAATTGTCCGTCACATATAATGTCATTATGTTTATGTACTAATTGTTCCTATTTTTATTATATTAGACATGTAAGATAACTTATGTGAACGAACGTTGGTGAACCTGTTAAATAAAATAAAAAAAACTTTTACTTTATAGGACAAAATATTTTTAAGTATGCCGAGGTACAGTTATAAATTACTTATAATCTGCGCTTCGTTAAGCTAACTTGGATAACAGTTTGCGCTCTAGATTTGCCATTGTAGTATAACTTGAAGTTTTTGATACTGCCTCATAAAATCCACTTCATATTCCAAAGTTGTCTTTAAACTTACTAACTTTGTCACCGAAAGAGCTTCTTTGCGGTTGTACGTGTTAAAAAAATTCCGCGTTCGTTTTAAGATGTTTGCGGTAAATGGAATATATACTATATTGACTTTAGTGCATCAGTGATATATATATGTGTATGCATTTTGAATATATAAAAAGTCCTACGTCAAACTCTAATGGGGCGAAAATAAAAAGCTTTTTGATTGGTTTCTGCCGCCAAAAGTTAAATATTACTAGAATTTTTACCAATATGAGACCGTTTGCCGTTTGTGTGCCATTGGTTATTGTCATTAGACTTGAAATAAATATGAACCTTATTAGTCCTTGTGGAATTTTGTATCCTTGATTGACTCTTGATGGCAAAGTATAATTTTTAGTAGTGCTGATTTGCGACACAAATAGGCACCACGGAGGCACTACCCCAGACGTTCCCTTGTGGTAGAGGTAAAATACTGTCAATTAAAATACACGAATACACTTCTGAACTATATATTTAAAGGAGTCAATTTGAGATCTCATCACATTCTTATGTTTAATTTAAAAAATAATGTTCTCCAGTCGATTACGACTACAGCGGCTGATCTATATTAGAGATCAGCCAACTACGCAGGAGATATTTAAGTGCACAAGTGTAGACGCAAACACAATAGCACACACAGGTGCACTCCCTATTCCTTTATGAGTACAAGACCGATGGGACGGATAACCGACACGACCGGAGAGAGATAAGGTGCAGGACCGACTTTTTACATGCCCATCTGACGCATGGATCATCTTACTTTACAGGCAATCGGGTGATCGGCCCGCATTGCCCTAACCAACTAGAAAACAACTATAAAAAGTTGTGGGTTCCCCGTAGGATTCGAACACAAGAACTCCGATTTCTAAAGCGTAAGCCCATACCACTAGGTTACGGGGGCAATTAAATGTTTCATTTACCATTCAAATGAACGAAAAACTTTTGTGCCTGGACTAATGAGTTTTATATAAAAAAAAATAATATTATATTAAATATTATATGCGATCCATATTACCATACCTTCTTTATATATTTCAGTATTTAATTTCATCAGTACAAATCAAATTAACATATCAAAATCAATGAAATTAGATTAAATATTAGCAAACAAAACTTGAAAACCACGGTAAAACTGTATATTAAAGTAGCATTTGTCATACTCCCACTGCAGGTGGCAATTAACGTTCAGTCTTCAGGGAAAAACGTAGTTTTTATTTTTTCAATCTTTCAAGCTCATTACTTGCATTTGGGTAGCTATAATATCGTTAATACTGTCTAGGAACATTGCCTTAAACGCAACTATATTTAACAAAATATAAATGATAAATAAAACATTATTACTAATTTTATTGCGTTAAATAAGTTCACAATTTTCCTAATCACACCTACATTACAAACTATCGAATCTTTAAATGATATTCGCGTACAACAGAAGGTTTTACAAAATGTAAAGTAAACGCCTTCACTACCTTTATGGCACAGTTCTAAACACACAATGGGCAAGGAAGTTTATAAAAGTAAATTTATATAAAACTTTACCGATGAAGGCACAGCTCTTGTTACTGGAATCCCACTAAGTTTTCTTAAGTGTAAACCAAGTTTGTGCGGTATTAAAACAGTTTGAAACCCTATGCTTCAGGAGTTAGTTAGTAGTAGTTATTCGTTGGTTAAGGAATAGAAAATTATATAGATTTAAGAACATTGCAATAATTATAAATGTTGGTTGGGAGTACGAAATTACATGTTTTTGCAAAGTAGGTAAGAGTTTAAATAAAAAAAGGTTTTTAGCGCAATTTTTGGCTTTATTTAGTGATATCCTCAACCTTATTCAAAGTCAAAGTCAAATATCTTTATTCAATATGGAAGCATTACATTTACTCTTTGACTGAATAAGGTAGCTTTTGTTCGGTTTCGGAAGCCTCTGACCTGAGAAGGAGCATCGTAAGGAACTAAGCGGGACTTATTTTTTTCCTTTTTTCAAAAAAGTAAAAATAAAATTTTAATACATTTCTACATACCTGCAACAGTTTCAGTAAATTACAATGAATCAATGCGGGACAAACTGAGGTGTAATTGTAATGCTGTCAAAGTTTTTACCGAGCTACTATCAAAACTGGATGTTGGTCATTGGTCCGATTTACACATATCAAACCTACAGAGGGATAACAGTTATTAATTATTCGACTTGATTTTGTTAATAATTTGTCAATTATCAAATGGTTGCTTTACGTATTATCTTAAGTAGCAACCAGTGTTCTTAGTGTGTGGTGGTAGATACAGATAGGTAATCAACTATACAAATAAATAAAATTCATTAGTATATTAATTAAATCAAAATAATCGATTCGTACAACAAAAATGTTTCCGACTGTTGTTCTGGCGAATCTCTGGAATGACTAGTCCTATTGTCATGAGACTTTCACTTAAATATATCTGATGTAACGATTTTATAATGCTAATGATTTAAAAAAACTGTTAGAATTGCATTTACATTTTACCACGCGGACGAAGTCAAAGTACGTGCCAAATAAAATACGTACCATTACCTGCCATATTAGCATAAATGGAATATCGTTATATATTTACATACATTTCTTAACATCATACATAAAAATCTTTCAAGCAAACTTAAAGCTATCTGCTTTATTACAACAAGTAAGCAACGTCATCAGATAGGATTCAATTACTAGAACAACGATACTCCCAGCGTACCGAGTGGGCGGATCTAGAATACAATTACGTAGAGGACTCGGCTCTATTATTGTTTCTGCTTTATTAAAGGGATTTGCCGATGTCGAGAGGAACAAGTGTACTGGAAAGCTTTAGTGAACAAGACTTGATTGATCTACAAGTATAGGATTGTAGCACGAATCTACAATTCTCTAAATATACACTTAATGAATAACTTATTATTTACTTGTAAATCGTTTTCGTTTCGTTTCGTTTGTGCTGAGGCACGATTATAAGGATGCTTCAGTAAATTGTGAAAAGACTCATAAAATAATCATTGAGTATATCCACTGTTTTGGATTCAATGCTTTTATTATTACTATGTTATTACAATGGTTTTTTCTCCAGAACGCAATTTAAATTGATTAAAAATATAACATGATGAAATAGCGTAAAAGCGTTTTTTAACTTCTTTGCGTATAACATAATTTACCATTTTAGTTAATTCCCATAGAAACATATTTTATACACGTTACAGTACTTTAATATAGGACAAAATTATAATAATAATAATAATAACTTTATTTTCTCACCACATTTGTAACACATTAAAAATAATACAGATGTACAATATTTAAACAATGAAGATAATGTGGAAGACTGATGCCTAAACTAAGCAATGCCTGTATTTTAGGCCATCAGGTCCCCCTCCCAGAAAAAAAAGGTACATGTACATAATTTATAAAATTGTCAATAAAGGTGAGAGTATTTGAATACATAATTAACATTAATTGTTTAGAATTTCACTGTTTAACCATTCTGTAACAGCTGTTTTTACTATAAAACTGGAAAGTGGATATATATTAAGTTTTTTGTTAATTTCATTATAGAGGAATTCGCCAAGAAAACCGTAAAATCTACGAGAAAAGGGGGATTCTGGCATTTGATATGAGGTACAAACTCGGAGGTTTCCTTTCTTTTGATGCAAACTGTTTGGATCATATTCTGATTGATTGTACAGTTCAGCAGTAGGATACATGTATGGAAGGGAGTAACTAACTTTAAGCAACAATTGTTGAGTTCGTTCGAGGAGAAGTAAAGACGATTTGTTACTTCCACCCCAGGATGTAATGCAATAAGTTAGTAGGGACTGGCAGAGTGAAAAATATACTAATTTCATAGTATTTGTATCAGCTACACTTCGAAGCGTCCTAAAAATATTAGTTATTTGCGCAATCTTGCTGATAGAGTTTCGATATGCTTATCAAAACTTAGGTTACTATCTAGTATAACGCCAAGGTATTTAACATTTTCCACTTGTTGCAGAGGAATGAAGAAAATTTACAGGAATGAACCGTAATATTATGATGAAACATTTTTTGGGCTTGGTTTTTGTTTTGAGAATAGTATGTATTTAGTTTTTTGTATATTTAAAGGGAATGCATTTTCTTGAAGCCATTTCATAATTTTATTTAATCCCTAAGGGAACGAAGCTTGGTAGTCGACTATTCGAGCAGCTCAGCGCTGAATGCAGTCAAATGGAAGAAGCTGTTAGCCCTGTCCAAAAATATGAAATGAGGCCATGTTCGGCCACATATACGGCAATACATCGGCCGGAAGGAAATGATGCCTCGCTACTGAGGACACCAAGTTTTTTGGAAGCCGATTTTGGAAGCTGTTTCCTCCAGATGACCACGAAAACGCGTCACTCAATATGTAGACAAGAATACCGATCGAATCAGTGCCACAAAGGTGCCTTGAGAGTGAAAACGACAAATGGTGTCTTTTTAGTAGTGAAAGCGCAAACTTGTGTTTAAACGGGATTAAAATTGAACTAAATTTAGTTTCTCCTCCCCACCTCCCCACTTCAAGATTTTATCTAGAATAATTTCTTCTTTAGACACAAGTTTATTCCGTTCTTCTTCGACGCACACAAAAAGTAAAATTGATCAATTTTACTTTTTGTCTGCTGTCACTATCTATTATCCTACTTATTAAGAGTTATCCTTTTGTTATTAATATTACAGAGGTCTTGGTATAATGCTAAAACCACTATGAAATTATTACGTAGTCAACACTTAAATAGCCATAATTTCAATTGAAATAAAAACAAAAACTTCTAAGTCGGCCTTCAACTCCTTACACACGTCGTCACGAAGGGCTGGAAAGTCTTTTACTTTAGCGGTTAACACAAGGACATATGGAACATTCATTTCCAAATAGGTTAACGTTTAGAGGACAAATTGTTCGCTAATTGGCGTCCATACATGTATGGAAACAAACAAACTAACAATGTTCTTACGTTCTGTACCTACGTCTATAACTGCAAAATTATTTATTCAAAATCAACTGGAAAAACATCACAATTATTTAAACGTTTAATTTACTAAAAACTTGTTTATTTCATATATACACAATTTAAATCGGTCGCTTATAATACAAAACTACCGCCGGTTTAAACCTAGCCGTGACCGTACAATAAGCCGAGGAAATTCCTAAAAAGTGAAAATATATAAAAGTTTCTCGATTAAGGTGCAGCGCTTGTTGCTCGAATCCCTCTAAGTTTTCTTAAGTGTAAACCAAGTTTATAGGGTATTAAAACAGTTTGAAACCTCCGCACGGAAAACTCCTTAATGTTCCGTTTGAGGAATGGAAAATTATTTCTGCGATCAATACTGTTATGCGGAAAGTTCGTATTTCGTTTGCAATTTAGATTTATTGTATAAAAACTTATTTATAACTGAATGGAGGCCATTTTTTATATTTTTAACACAGTAATTACCCCATTCTGTAATAACTGGGCTAAAAGAAAGAAGAATAATAAAATACAGCCTTTAATAAGTGTCAGATTTATTAAACGAAAAATCGCATACAAAAATTAAAAACATATATGCAAACAATTTTCCATTCTAACATACTTTATTGTACCAAAGCAAAATTACAAACATAAATCATTTTGAAATTACAGGTTTATATTTGTAAAAGGAATGTACCAAAATAGGAGAATAATAAATTTGGGAAGAAGAGATAATAAGGTTCATGCTTAAGAAAATAAGCGTACCTTTCTATTGCCATTGTTTGGAATTCATTCAACTCGTGTTAACTTGGAAGGCAAACGCGATTGTAATGAACAAAATATTTAAATCAAATAAAAGGAACCTTAGACTTAGTAAAAATTTTTGTAGCAAATGTCTGATTATAGTTGTAAACAAAACTGTAAACTTTTCATTTTTTTAAATTTCATTCATAATAGTAATTTCAGTCATAATAATTCAAAAACATGTAGGATGTGAGCGAAAGAGCTATCACAGACCATAGTTTTAGAGGCATTTTTTTATAATACTACTTGCTGTGCCCGCGACTTTGTCCGCCTAGTAAAATACATATTTTTTTTCTAAAAAAATGTAGCCTTTGTACATCAGCTATCTTGTAGTGAAAGTTTGACCAGCCATTCCATAGATTAGCATAGACTAAGACAAGCATATACAGCATATTCAGACGGACAGGCAGACCAATAATTTAAAACAATTTTATTTTTGTCATATGTATCGGCTATATATTATAATCTAATTTTTTGAAAAACAAACTTATATTTACTTTAAAGCCTACAATTTTCTATTTCATTTTAAAAATACTTAACGACTAATAATAAAACTTATGACAATCGATAAACAATTACTTAGCACTCGATGCTGTGACATAACGGAGAACTAATTGTAATTATTTAATTTTTGTTTTGAAAAATCTGACGATTCTAATTTGTGTAAAACTATATTTACTCATATTTTAACGCTTTCCAAACATGATTACCGACACTTGAACAAAATATTACACCTGTTAGCATTGTATATTATTTTTAACGCAGAAATGTGTGATTATTAATAAACATGAATCAAATTAATCTTACACTTGTTTGAGCACATTTTTATTTGGCGTAACATCACAAATCGTAATCCGTGTTTAATTGCTGTTGTCGACATAAAACCCACAAATAATTGATACAAATTGTGACATGCGGACAAGCATTAATTCAGCTTTGTCAGCTTACATCACAAATTGGGGTTAACTAATTGTTTGACGATGTACATTGAGTTGTACATTTTAAACTCATTTTATGGTCAATTTTTTCCTGTTTTCAGAGTGATAAAAGTTGAATAAAAACAAGTTTTAGTTAAAAGAGAGACTTAAAGGAGTATATATATGAACAAGGTCCAGGCGACATTTGTTAAAAAAATTGATGAAATTGAAAAATAGGAGTTCGGATAACATTCTAGCGTCGCTTATTTCAGCTTTTCAGTCTTATATATATAGTCATATAGCTTAGACGCTTCCAGTCCCCATCTGGTCTTAGATTATGTGACGATTGATAAGAAAGAGATGCTTCTACATTGCAAAGATATATTTAAATTGGACAGCAATCACTTTTTAGGACCTAAGGTAGAAGTAGCAACATCATTGAATATATACTTTAACAAAAACCCTGAGAATTCAATTAACTATTATGGGTTTTTTTATGTTGATATCTACGTTACCCTACCTTACTTCCTCTCTACCGCCTCGATAATTGACTGGTATGAATGCCTTTTCAGCATAAGGTCCGCCATTGCTTTTGATTGTGTACAAAATATTGCAATTGGCAATACTCAATAGTGCATAAATCCTAACAGCGTTCTTCGAGACGATTTAGACAACAGCGGCCAATCTATACTGGTAGTGCACTCCCTTTTCGTTCAAACATAGGTCTATGGGGTGGTTAACCAACACGACTGGAGAGAGATAAGACGCCGATATTTACATGCCCATCTGAAGCATAGATCACCTTACTTTACAGGGTGACCACATTGCCCTAACAAACCAGGAAAGAACAGTCAAAAGTTGTTGGGAACTCAACCCGACTTGAATCCACGACCGACGGGAAAGACTCGAACCCTCGACCTCCTGTTTCTAAAGCGCACTCCATACCACTAGGCTACGGTGGCAAGTTAATCTAAATGTCCTTTCAGTAAACATAACTAAAC
Organism: Lamproptera curius; assembly: GCA_029286875.1. Classification (NCBI taxonomy): domain Eukaryota; kingdom Metazoa; phylum Arthropoda; class Insecta; order Lepidoptera; family Papilionidae; genus Lamproptera; species Lamproptera curius. The sequence goes on from JAGSMT010000023.1 coordinate 2,471,312, forward strand.
TGCTTACGTTTGTCCAATCGATTTTGCAACTGACAAACTTAGCGTTCGCTTTGAAAACAGGGATAATGACAACCATCCGTTTGGTAACGATTCAAACGTGCATCCAAGCGGAGATATTGCCTCGCTTCGGGTGCCACAGTAGCCAGGATAGCGGTCGATTTATTGTAATGCTACTAATTGAATTTATGGCCTGGAATCGGGTTAATCTTGCAGTTTTATCTGCGTCCAAGTGAAAGTTTCTCGGCCGACGGTTCGTTTACGTTGGATTGTTGCTTTTTTTTGCAAATCTGTACTTAACTTTTATGTGTTTAGTAAAGTTTTAAGATTTCAATCAATAAATTAATGCCAATAAGCAATCTGACATACTAATGCATATGAATGGATGGAATATTGTTAATGTAATTTGGCGTAAATAAATAAAAAGCAGAAAGACAACCTTCATCATCATAATCAGCATGTATCTGTCCACTGCCGGAGAAATGCCTAACTCAATACTCCGCTTCAGATCAACACAAATTATTAATAACAACGTACGAAAAGAATAATTTGTTTTTATTATTGAATGAAGCGACGTGTCAAGTTTTTGCTTGATGTTACTGGAAGATTCTTGTCCAAAGAAATGCACACAAACCATCTTGCAGTCTTAAACCAAGGTATATTACATCTTGATTACCTCGTAACTACAGGCTCTCAATTGGAAACTCTTTACATGTTGCGGTTTCGTTAAAAATTTAAAGGTAAATGTTTTTTCCTCCTCCCCCTTTCTGTGAATAACTGTGTGATTTTTAAACGGTAACAATATATCCTAAATTTGATATAAAGTTTTGACCCCAAGTTTCCGGATAATAAATCGTTTAATTGCTAAGACTAAATATATTTAAGATTTTAAATCTTATATCTTATGATTCAGTCCACGCCCAGACCTTAGCCTTCCAGTCGTTAGTACGTTTAGCGAACGTTTCTATCGAATCAAAAGGCCGGCGAATGGAGCTTTCCTCTCCAGTGGCACAAACAAAGTTCAGGGCCGGTCTCTCGAGTCGAGAGGTCACATAAATACGCGACATCGGAATGAATGCGGGCCTAATTCGCACCCGGTCCTAAACTAACTTGGCATTGTGAGTTATTCGCAGGAAAGTCTTAGGGCAGCAGTTGAAGGATATTTGTTGACTAATTTGAAGCACATTTTAAATGACACGCAATAAATTGAGTTTGGAAAGGAGTTTCTATGGTCGTGGATAAAATATTAAAATCAATAGATGCACTGCCTTTGACGGATATATCCAAATAAACAGATATTCAGTTGTTGTTTAAATCGGTTCCTTTCTTTTTTTTTTCAAATAACCTCCACAAAAGATTCTATAAACTTAAATTGTAACTGTTGTATGAACACCGTTTCCTTTAAATATAGATTTCTTTATAAGTTGTTTGTCGCTGCTCCCTGCTGCTGCCTGCTGCACATTTGATCATCATTATCATCATCAGCCTGTATTAGTCCACTGCTAGACATAACCCTCCTAATGCACGCCTTCGCCATTTAGGGGGTACTTGGACCGTATCCCACCACGCTGATCCAATGCGGGTTGGTGGGTGGACTAACTTTTTACATGACATGGAACATCTTACTTTTCAAAAGACTGGATGATCGGCATAATTTGCTCTAACCAACTAGGAAACAACAATGAAAATTTGTTGAGTCCCCGCAGGATTCAAACCCACGACCTCGGGTTTCTAAAGCACGCGTCCTTACCCTAGGCTACGGAGGGTAATAATATGAAATGTTTATACTGTTTTTTATATTACAGTTATAAAAAAAATATTTGATCGATTGAAGTGATTTCTACAAATATTTAAATTATACTTCTTTAAGTTCTACAGAAGTGTCAGTATCTCCGAAAATGGGTACTCATTCGATGATTCGCTATTTTGAAACCAATTTTGCTGATAACCGAAGACACAGAGAAGAATTGGTACCATTATCCGTCATACAAAGAGCAGTATTAAACCTCAACGAATTTTTCAAATATTACAAACAAACCATTCGTTTTAACACGACAAAATCCGAACAATACATCTTCTAACCTTATTAGCAGTTTCGTTTCAATTAACGTTTGATAAAAGACGAGGTCAGATCCGTCGGCCACTGAGGTCAACATCAATGGGCTCCGTTAGTTAGCGGCCGCGAGCTCTTTGTGGGTGAATCGTTGAGGTGGAATAAGAATTAATTCACTTTGACATACCCCGAGTGGCACTTGCGACCTCACAATGGACTTGGCAATGTCACCAACCTCTGACTGTTATCTGTACTTCTTATAATAATATAATTGTAGCATTAAAATGAAAATTTTTAAATGAGTACATTATGATGTACAACCGGTATATATAATAAGAAAACAGTTTTTAAAGTTTATGTCCGTCTGTTTTTCCTAGCTAATCTCTCGGTTGGCTTGTCCGATTTGAGGGGACTTTCACTGAAAGAAAGCTGATGTTACTGGGGGTAGTTTTGGGTACCTTTTTGCTATTTTTATATTAGAAAACTCCTTTTTTTTAATTTTTCCCTGCGGGCGAAGGCACCGGCTACAGCTGGTGTACAAATAGCTGAAATGTCACATAAATAGTCATATTATACAGCGTAAAAATTTTACTTCTCGCTTTTTTATGACTAGTAGACAGCTTCAACTAGATTGTAATCAAGCCAAAATTGAACATGAAAATGTGACGCTAACCAGACAAAGGATATTCTCGATCAATTAGGGATCAAAATTGCTTTTAATAATACCGTTAAAGGAACATCACAGCGCGGTAATATTGGCAAAGGAAGATTGCTGTTCGTTATTACACAATCTGTTTTAATTAAGGCTGGTTGTTACAATTTTGTCACGTGAAGAGTACACTGTATGCTAACAAATGTATTAGTATAAAATACATGTATTTTTATTTATTTAATTTAATAGGCTTACGAACGTACGTTCTCAGAAGTTATCTTACACGTCAAATTCAATAAAAATAGGAACAATTAGCACATAAACGTATAAATAAATTTGTACATAATCTATATGTAACGGACAATTACAAACGAACTCTATATGTGTCGCCGATATTTTCTTAATTTCTTAAATATCTACCACTTATCACAAAATTATTAAAAAATGGAAACAAACGACAGCTAATACCTATCATTTAAAAATAGAATGAACTAAATCGGAGCACTATGGAGCAAAGAGGTAACATATATATGTTACCTCTTTGCTCCACACACAGTGCGTAATAAAAACACACCTCCTTCATTTGGAAATTCGGTAAAAATATCATCCTCGTCAAGATGGAAAAGATTCCATAGTTGCCCAACACCCTTAACTAATTTTAAACGGTATTTTAAATTATGTTATACCTAACAAATCATTTTAAAATCAAACCAATAATCATAGGGCGGTTATGTTATTTATTATAGATAATATAATATAATACGTTATATATAATTTAATTATGATCTGTGTTACCTACGATGTTCTCTATAATAACGGTCATATTCTACACTGCCATTAATCATAACAAACGATAGTTCAGAAACCACAAGCAACTTAATAACAGCCTACACAAATTTCAGTATATTGTTGGGACTTAAAATTAATCAATAAACAACATTGGAACTTTACAAAACTTTTGTATATTGTAGAAATACGTGGTACATTTATAAACTAGCGACCCGCCGCTGTCTCGCACGGGAGCTATGCTAATAGACAATATACCTAAAATATTAAACAAGTGTTATACATATAAACATTCATCTTCAATCACTCTATCTTTTAAAAATGCCGCATAGAAATCTGTTCAGTAGTGAAAAGATTAAAACATACATAGGGATAAAGGGACACATAGCAAAATAAGCGAAACTGAAAACTTACAGCTGCGGCATAAAGTTATTCTGTGAGTATTGCTGTGGTCTAATTAAAGTAGCTTTAGTGACCACAAAATGCACTGCATCATCAGCCTTTGATAGTCCACTGCTGGACATAAGCCTCCCTAATACACCCTTTCCATTGGGGGTTTGGACCTATCCACCACGCTGGTCCAATGCGGGTTGGTGGGTGGACTGACTTTTACATGCCCATCCGACGCATGGATCATCTTACTTTTCAGACAACTGGGTGATCGCCCAAATTGCTCTAACCAACTAGGAAACAACAATGAAAATTTGTTGTGTCCCTGCAGGATTCGAACCCACGACCTCCGGTTTCTAAAGCACACGTCCATACCACTAGGCTACTGGAGGCAGTGCAGACAAAATGCACACGTTACAGAAGAGGTCCTATTTTTTTTAAATATACGGCCATAATAAATACAACATCTGTTTTCGATTGTCATCTATTAGTTCTTAATTATTTCTGAACGTTAACCTGAATTATGTAAAGGTCAGTTTTTAATCCAATCGGCGATAACTTAACAACATAAATTACAATGAGTGACTTACAAACCCAAAAGTTATCCTTGGGTTGTGTATTTACTCACTGTTACTGTATTCCATAGACATGAAACCAGTTCAATTTACTGTCTGTAAGCCCATGATTTTTTAACATTGCCATACCGGCCGCATGGATCATCTTACTTTTAAGCCCATTGATTTTTAATCCATATTGCCTAACTAAGAAATACAATAACATTTTTATCACCAGCAGAAATTCAATCCACGACCAACTTAACGAGGCCACGGAGAAAATAATTGTGATAAATAAATATACTAAATATAACAAACAAAACAAATTAAATATTAGTTAATTTATTCTATACTATTTGTACAGATGAGAAGGAACACCATAAAGTAGTACAAATAAATGTACAAATAAGAAATCCACAGAACGAATGCCGCGTGTTCCAGACAAACTCAAGTTCACGCTATTTCATGTACACAGTGTACACAAACCAATAGCTTTTAAAGGGGACAAAGCCAAGGCCGAAAGCCAACACTAACGAAGCACAGCTAAAGCCCGCCCAGTACAAATTACAGCCGCATTCATCCGCCCTATATTAATATAGCTTCGAAGGCCTTGATACCGCAATGACCGTGACCTCGCCGTGTCAATAATATATCGGCACATTCGTACGTCATTGCTGAAGTACCCATATGTATGTCATCGATCAATGCAAGTGGCGAGTCATTTGAAGAATAGTCAAGAATTGCTTTAGTTTCAAGACCGTGTTTGATAACTGCTGACGTCACTGTTTTTAAATATTCTGACGTCTTAAACAGTTATTAAATGGAATTTTCCCATTTGAATTTTGAAAGATTATTTCTTAATAACTTCTTAGTTGTTACTAGATAAAGTGCTGACAATAATATAACTTGCAGTGCAAACAGCAGTGCAGTCGCACACCATTGGGTAAATCCGCAAAAAAAATTAAACTAGAATATTTCTAAATTCGCCTATGTAACTTAATGCCAAGTATTTAAGTAAAGTAATGGCATCATTAAGTGTAAAGATTAACAAAAATGTTATTTCAAAAAGCCACGCTATTGTTCTTGAATTCCAAAGATATATTTACTCAATTTCAGCTACCATTGACCATCATCTCGAAGTTGGTCATGTTTTTTTTGTAGTGGCTGTTTTCAGCAGAGTTAAATAGGTTATATTTACTATTTTTGTAATAGCAACAAAATACTTCTCAGCTGATTTAACTAATCTGAACATGAATATACATATACAATCACGTACAGTTGAAAAGAAATCCGATACACAATTACAAAGAACAATCCATTGAAATACGATCAAGGATAACCTCAACAAAATATTAAGGATTCACATAGAAGAATACAAAAACCGCCGAAACGCTGCCTCGTGTAATGAGGGTAGTCGAAGATTTCGTTCACGAAATATTGTAAGCCAATTAATAACGTAACGTCGTGTTTTAACGCTATTTGGTCCTTTATATCGATGCGGAGGAGCGGAGGTCTCTCGTTAATTAGGCACGTGGATCGTTAAATCGGCTAATTAGAGCCGTTTAGGTTCAATGCCCCGCGTTGATTTCGTTAAAGTTGGTGCACAACGCAATGCTGGACAAAGGGTAATGAACGTTAAAGCAATTAAATACGCGTTTGGGGCGGCTATTATTATTATACTAACATTGTTTAAATGCGATATACACAAATTAAAGTCGATCGATGATTTAAGGTACATTTCGATGAAGATGAAAAATTAACGATACGATTTGATGGATACGGCATCCTAAACCCTCCTAATGGAGAACGCGTGCATTAGGGGGGCTTATGTCCAGCGGTGGAATTACACAGGCCGATGATGAGAAATTCCAAGGTGTGACAAAGCCAAATGGTGTAAATAAACATGAATTTAAGGTTATATAATTTAAGGAAGGTCGCTATGGGTTACTTTGTTTAAATGAATTCTATTGACAACTCAGTTTTAAATCGGATTAAAGTAATATATCGATGTCGTAAAAATAATTCGAATGATCATACTCATATATTCAATCAAATAAAAACATAGAAAAGATATCATAATACACAAATTTCTTGTAAAACCTTTTTCGCAAAACAGACACGTAACGTAACGAGTCTATGTAAAATTACAAAAACGCTCGATCTTATACAGCTGGAGGCGAAAATCACATTCGATATTCATTATATTCTCGAAGCATTGTATTGGATATTAAATACTGTAATTACTTGGTTAATTGTGTATCGATGAACAAATTAAAATATTCTTCACATCACAGTACCGTACAAGCCTTCATATTAACTGAATTTATACCTAATTGCAATAATAGCTTCATCATTACTATCACATAAAATATATTAATAATATCGCTATTATAATTACAAATTAATTTGACCACAATCGAAATGATATTTACAACTAAAATGTATGGTTATTTTAAATCATAATATGTAGTACGAATAAACATTAAAGAAGTGTATGAAAATATAAGAACATATTCTATGTTTTAATTTGATATATATTTTTGAATAGTCTTCAATGGTTTAAAGCTTCGATCCGTTACTTAGATGAATAATATTGTTAACTTAAACGACGTTTCAAATCCTACCGACCGAATAATGTTGAACATCGAAAAGTCAGGTGCCATTTAAAAAAAATTTAAAGTCATTAAACGTGGTAAAATCACCAATAAATTCAAATATTCAATGTGTATAGTATTCGCACTGTATTAGCACTACCCTTTTATTACTTGATCATCATCATCATCAACAACCTGTATTTGTCCTCTGCTGGACATAGGATTCCCCTATTTTTACCGTATCTACCGTATATCCGTTGGTGGGTGGACCGACTTTTTACATGCCCATCCGACGATTGTATCATCTTACTTTTCAAACAATTGGGTGAACAGCCCAAATTGTTCTAAACAATCCGAAAACAACCATAACACAAAGTTGTTGCCCCGCGGGATTCGAATCTACGACCTCCGGTTTAACAAGGGCCAATACCGCTAGACCAAAGAGGCGGTTCGGTTTTATTAATTATAATATATAAAATTGTAAAAAAATATAAAAAGCTGGCTTCAGTATAGATAATAACTTGCCTTTTATTTTAACACTTACAACTACTAAGGAAAAAAGATCAAAAATACTATTTTCGTCCACCAAGTCATAACAAACCAACGCAAAACTGTATAACCAATAAATGTTTAGGTACTTGAAATTAAAGTGAAAATGAAATTTCTCTGCTACAATTGGCGAAACTAAAAGTATTTCCACAAATGCGATTTGATACAAAATATTAAAACTACTTTACTGGTCATAAACAAGTCTGAGTTGAACATTGCGGTCTCTAAAGAGAGGAGAGTTCATTCGCTTATGAAAAACTTTGTCTGAAATTTTCGTACCTACTGAACTTATCAATAAATATAAGCAAAAGCTTTCGTATTGGGAAGTTTTTGAGTTTGCAGACTTGCTTTCAATGTGCGATTTATATTTTATTAGGCTCTATACGTTTTAAAGTCTCTCTGCGTGCTTTTCAAACAAAATAAAATGTGATATATAAACGGATAAGTGTTTTACGAACTATCAATAGGTTTCGTTCAATACGTTTATAAGCAATACTATTTAAAATCAATAATCGGTATGACTATTAAGGCTTTAACATCTTTAATAGCTTAAATTTGTAAGATAGGAATAACAAAATTTCTTCAATGGTATTATAATCCAGTATTGTTAACCATTATATTACTGCTTTTTAGCTTGAAACTATAAAGTGGGTATATATTAGCTTCTCATTAATTTTATCGAACAGAAACTCCAAAATTACTGTAAAATCTACGAGAGTAATAGGACGTCTGCTGTCGGCAACAAGTACAAATGCGGAATATTCATATTGTTTTGAAAACGATTTGCATCATAATCTAACTGATTGTGATTTTTACACTGTGTACAAAATTATTTCAGTTTCAACAGGACATAGTTATTGTTTCGTATCGTCCCATCCAGCATTGACATCTAATAAACAACGTCTAGCGGATTTTTCGTCTTTTTTGTCTATTAAATTTGGATCATATTTGATTTATTGCTTTATTTGATTAAGATTAACGTCCATGTACACATAATTATTAATTATTTCTTTCATTTGCACGATTAAAACCCACTATTTTACGGAACTTTCGCGTTGGAGTCTTTCTCATAATTATAGTTATGACTCAATGTCAAATACCCTAGAGCTTTTATACCTCTACAATACAAACAGAACGTACTTATGACATTCGTAAAGCGAAGCGGAAACGTTGAGCGTTCCTACTTAGTGCTTTAAGTGAGACGCCGCAGCGGACGAGCGTTAATAGCTGTAACCTCTGATTTATGCCCGACTCTCACGCGACCATACTTCGGTGGAGTTAAGCGCGATGGCTGCGTAATCGGCGTCGATGGATCGTCCCCGCTTGCTTTAGAGCCCGACACCGTTTCCGGAGAGATACGGACACCGCTAAATTGAATAGTCAGTCGACACACTCTTTGCACAGTCATTATATACGAAGTTAGACGGGAATGAATAGGTACGTATGGTATTGGGAAATGCGCAAATTGGTAAAGTAAAATTATGTACAAGTGCAAATAAACATGTTATGGTTAACAAGAACGATAATGGCTGTAGTTTAATTGAAAATTAAACATAAAGTGAAAGAAAATGAAATTGTAACTATAAGATTCGGTATTCGAATTAGGACCGTTCTAGAACGTACTTTTTTAATACGTACACATCTACGATAATGGATACTATTATAATATTAAATATAATTACATAATTGTACATGCGTATATAACCTATTTTACTTACCCACATGTGATATGCAAAACCACAGAAAATCTTACTAAATAAGTTAATAATAACTGGCCAACGCCCCTTATATAGAATATATATCACTATCTCAACATGAAAGGTTTAGCGTACAGCTGTGCCCTTCAAGGACACATTGAATCTATAAACCGGTGGTAGGTCCCCTTTTTATTGGAGACCGTCTGGGTGGGTAGCACCACGGTGCCTATTTCTGCCGCGAAGCAGTAGTGTGAAACATGTGAAACACACCGCTGTGTTCCGATTTGAAGGGCACCGTAGCCAGTGTATTTACTGGGTAAAAGACACTTAACACCCTATGTCTCACGGTAGGCAACGCGCTGCCTCGTTGGCGATACAACTGGTATTGCCAATGTCTATGGGCGTCGGTAACCACTTCCCATCAGGTGGCCCGAATGTCGTCTGTCTGCGTATGCTATAAAAAAAAAAAGCAGTTTTAACGTTCTCCAAACCAATCAAATCAACTCCACAAACCTCGTTCGCAGAAGGCACCTTCGTAGTCACCATCACGACACTCGCAGACTGGTCCGTCGTCAGTGCTGATGCAGACCCCGCCGTGCTGGCAGGGGTCGCGTCTCTCGCAGGCATCGCCGCTCGCGTTCCCAATACGCGATGACTGGAACAAATATTTTTCAATCAGGGACGCATTACTTTGCATAGAGTTTACGAAGTAGAACTATGTTTTCTATCTCTGTACATGGGAAATTTACACAACTATGCACGGTGACAAAAACAAACCACAACGAATAGCTCGTGCAATGACATTAGTCATTACTTTAATCACGTCTATTTTACTTTTACGGAAGTTTTCAAGGAATAGGAATAGAAATCAGGATAGTTCCATTTCGATGACTATAACTTCTACCTGATTTTTAATAGATTAAGCATCAATACGAGCAGGACTTTTACCAGATACTCACCGCGTTGAGACCTAAGATTTTTCGGCTCGTTTACTCTGTAATCACGCTGACTAGATGCACTTCAAACCGGAAGCCAGTAGGGTTTATACACATGTACATGTCACTGATTTGCGGCAGAAATAGGCATCGTGGTGATACCATCACAAACAGTCTCTTGTGAAAAGAAGAAAAGGAGCACTACCACCACCGAGACACGTGGCACTTAGCTCGCAGATGGTACATATCCTACTTACTGTGAATTATCCACAACATGTCGTTAAGAATACATGTTATGGATAATTCACACGAACAAAAAGTATAACCGTATAATTTGTTATACAACTATAAGGGATATATGTGTATAGTAATTGGTGATAGTTGAAACACTTTTGTATGACCGCCTACAATTGCTTTGTTCGCAAACGCTGAGACAAATTACGGAACGAGTGAAGGTTTTATACCGTTTCACACTTGTCATCTATCAACGCGTCATGCCAAAGTGTTAATAGCAAAAATATACAAATTCTTATCCATCACACTACTGTGTCTAATCTGTAGACTGCTGGACATAGGCCTCCCTAATACACCCTATCCATTAGGGGTTTTGTATCATATCCACCAATGCGGTCCAATCGGATTGGTGAGAACTACTTTTACATGCCCATCGGACATATGATCATCTTATTTTCAGACAATTGGGTAATCAGGCCAATGCATAACCAATCTAGAAACAACAATATACAAATGTTAAGTCCCCAAACCAGCTAGAGGCTATCGTTAGTAATCAGTGCATAATACTAAATTAATGTAACTGCATGTCTATATACAGTCCACAACATTAGTTTACAATTAATGAAGCTTAATTCTATAGATTGATTAATATAGTATTATATAAATCTATTCATATGTAAATTAAAAGTGCATTAAATTTATCATCGACATTGATTCAGTATCTGGATATTACAGCACATTAGACTTTGATAAATGTTTAAAGCTCATCATAATTCAAACTAGAAACACTGTGATGTTATATCCATCATAATTTTTCTCACACAGAATCTGAACTGTTTATTACTTCTAGCAAGTTTGACACTCGAAATTTTATTTTTAACAAAAGCTTTTGCATATAAAGATTTTTGCATATTAAATATTTAAATATAAATTTCAAGGCAATGGATGTAAAGAATTCTAGTGATATTTTATCTCGCACATTACGTTTAAGTTAAAAATTGTGTACATTAGTTAAACATATACATAAATATGTAAACAATTTCTTAGAGAAATTTTTCACTACGCTGTAGCCAGGATTATTTCGAGAGCTTAACGCCTCAATAGCATACTTAATTGCATCTTAGGATATGCTGGCAAAATGCGCTAATATGACATTTTCAAGGGACTAAACTTGACATATATTTCCGTAAAAATGCACTCTGCAGTAAAGAACAGTTTTATAAAAAAGTTGTAATGTGTAATCATCATCATCATCCTGTGTTAGTCCACTGCTGGACATAGGCCTCCCCTAATGCACGCCTTCTCCATTAGGGGGTTTATAGACTGTTTCCCACCACGCTGGTCTTTTTGGTGGGTGGACCGACATATTACTTGCCCATCCGACGCATGGATCATCTTACTTTTCAGACAATATAGTGATCGGTCCAAATTGTCCTAACCAACCAGAAAACAACGATAACACATAGTTGTGTTCCGCGCGGGATTCGAACCCAAAACCTCCGTTTTATAAAGTGGCCAATACCGCTAGACCACGGAGGTGTCTAATACAATGGTGTTAATAAAATATTGCCTAGATAACATATAATCAATAAAAAAAAATCATATTTCATCTTTTCGTGGCTCGTTACATGTCCGTGATCCGCTTTCTTTACACAATGACTTGAGCCAAGGATTAAATGTCGCGGTTCTTAGATTTTATATTTGTGCCTTCTTATCACGAGTCGTATTTATATAACAAAATATCATCTTCATCAGCCTGTGATAGTCCACTGCTGGACATAGGCCTCCCCTATCTCCTATATTATATCATACACAGGAGGTTATCGACCGTCTCCCAAACACATTAAAAAATATTAACGTAATTTTGCTGTGATGCCTACTCTTCGTAAAGGGTAGTAAGATAAAAAAATAAAACTATTTTTACCTTTTTATTGAAAGTTGAAATACCATAAGATGATCCTTATAATCCAACCGTCGATTAAACCCCTTTAAGGAGTGACCCTTGAAGCTTTGATGTACCGCTTTCTCGTGATTTTGTGCTAATTAGTACTCCTTTTGTAGAAACCAACTTTCGCTGAGCTCAAACCGTCTACTCTAAGTTACAAAAATTGAGTTAGCGTTAATTTTGAAAGTGTATCTTTCGTTGCGGTTGAATTTATTCACTTTTACCAAATAATTAGGATACGAGAGAGAGAGAACCAACTTTACAGCATATTTAATTTGTTGAACTAATTTAGATGCGTATATATGTACATATGTATAAATATATAATATTGTATGGAACATTGATGGCATAATTTTGACCGGTATAACATATATTTACTGGTTAAAAGGCGTTAGGTAAACAAGATTTCACATCTGAGGACAGTGAGGATTTCTGTGGTGTTATACACCTTATTTATCATGTAAAACATGGACACGATACTTAAAACAAAAAAAGAGACCAACTACTATAAAAACACAACTCAAATCTCTGAAATGCCAATAGATATTCGCTTACATAATTCAATATGTATATAATTACCCATTGTCACAAAACTAACTGACATTGCCTTATGGGAAAGAGTCATTTCAAAATGTGAATTCTCGGTTTTGACTGAGGAAACAACTCCATTATTAGGTGAGAACACAATGGTCCACACGCTCGCAACGCCAGGCAGGTGTGCGCGGGGCGGATTTCAATTTTAAAATATTGAAATGCGTAATACGCCCCGTATTACGTTTTTGAAACTTTACAAGTGTTGCCAATTATTAATTCTATACCACGTTCATCATATTTAACTTCACGTTGATTAAAAGCGACAAATTCTTTGACATTATTTGTAATGTTTTAAATAAAAATTTCAAGTATCCTTGAAAAGTTAAAAAAAAAGGATTAAAAGAAGGTAATACTACGATATAAGATCATCAACGAGTATTAAGTAAAAGTATTTAAAACATCAGATTTTTTAATATATATCAAATAGTTACAAAGAAATATAAGGATTTAAAAAATACTATCAGGCAGCTTGTAATAGTAACACCTAAAATTAAAAAATAAACAAGAACCAGCTAAATCTACTAATAGCCGAGACTTAATAAAACCTTGTATATAGAATTATACTGAAATCTTTTATTGATTTATCTAAAAAAATCTAATGCGATTAGAACGTATCATCATCATACGACCTCCGGTTTCTAAAACACACGCCTATACCACTAGGCCACGGAGGCAGACGTAAAAAAAGGCTAAATGAAACTCTTGTACAAACAAACCTAACAGGAGATCAAAGTTATTTCAGACGTTCATTCATCATCCGCCTCCCTCTCCATCTATGATGCACCTTCGTGGGTGCATATTTTAAAATAATTTCGTTAACATAACATTCATACGCTTAGCATTCAATTTAGTCTGAAAATGTTTGAGTTTTACAAACGGAATGAACAGGTATCACTGCCATAACTCAAACCAAATATCATTCTTTAAATAACAGTCCTTAACATATAAAATTACTTACGATTTTATCAGTATAATATAATTTTAAATTACTTTCGAACACTTTCAGATGTCAGTAACTCTGTAGTTACTAATTTGTTAATATGTATAATATTCGCTAAGCATAGAAATAATTAAGTCCTAAACATAATTAAAATTATACGTATTGTTATTTATTATTTAAATTCTATAAATTGTATATGTAATGTTTTATTTATAGTATGTATTTAACCGTATCAGAAACTACTTTTATAAACAAGAATTTAATAACTACATCTATTCAAAATTTCCTATATCTTTGTTTGTACATACGTTTATTTTAATAGACCATTTATCAGTAGAATATCCTCCAATTTTATTTACCGAAAATAAAAACGCATTTAATAAAAAAGCGTGGTATTCGAGCAAACAACTTAAGCATGACCTGACTGTTTTTTATAATAAATCTTCAGTCTAAAAGATAAACATAACGAGTTATATGACGATATATTTATGTATTATCAAAAGATATACAACTACTTTACTAAACATCATATACTATATGATGTTTGGTAAAAAATAATTAAACTGTACAAGAAAAATTATACACGTATAAAAAAGACCAAACTCATATTCACCATTTACATTTCCTATCATCACAAAAAACCCGTGTATTTCCACTGGCCAGCGTTATCAGCAACGTTTTTTAAACCACAGGATACTTTTAATAACAATATTTTACGCCATTTTATATTACCTTGTGCCGAAACGAAGCGAAAAATTTTTCAACGCGTGGCATTTTCCCGAATCGCGGGAACAAACGGGATGCGTAAATTATTAAAGAGCGCTTTCGACAATTTTTACACGGCGTGGGAGCCCGACAGCTGCGCACCGTCTACCGTTGCACCCGCTCATAAAATAGTTACTGTAGTAGCGTGTTTGACAATCAATAAGCAAGTTCAAATCTTTTATGTTTCATAAAAAAACTTGATAAATAGTGTAAAATAATTAAAAAGTACGGGTTCCCATGTTTATATACAACGAGAACCCCTTTCACTTCTCTTCAACATGAGATAATAAATTTTACCGACAATAGTTACTAGCATTACTATGACCATTTATATATTCTTTATATATAAATGGGTATAGTAATACTACTAACTACTACTAGAAAAACTAAAAGACATTAAATAAATTATTATAAAAAAGTATGTTATATAGCTTTCCGCAGATGATTGTTTCAATAAGGTTTCATATTAGCATATTCAAAACAATTTATTTCGTAGCAACGGAAAAAACGAACCCTAGCTATAATCAGTCAAATAACTATGCCCTTGGAGACGTATTTAAAATAGCTTAATTGGTTAGTTTTTTCACATTGACGTCTTTAAATTCCAGAGATACAGCCCTAACCACCACATCGAAGATAATACCCGAACAAAAGCAATAAACGCAAGAATTACCCAAAGCCGACCCTCTTCGGAACGGGCGACACGCGTCAGACGCTCGGGAGATAAATGCAGATTGGTTATTGGATAAACTCGGAATGGGATTGTATCCCGCGAATTATAAGGCCTACGAATCGGTGGAGATCGTTATCGAAAATGGACCCGTATTAGCGCATAGAGGAATGCCTCAAAGCGAAATGTTAAATCGAAACATTTTATCCTCCTTATCCTAGTGGTAAGGACGTGTGCTTTAGAGATCGAAGTTCGTGGTTTCGAATCGTAAGATTTCGATCTGAAAAGTAAGATGATCCGTACGTCGGATGGGCATGTGAAAAGTCGGCCCACCCACCAACCCGCATTGGACTAGCGTGGTAGAATACGGTCCATAAACCCCCTAATAGAGAAGGGGAGGCCTATGTCCAGCAGTGGACTTACACAGGCTGATGATGATGATGATGAAATCTAATGGGTAAAGCACCAACGAAGGACATTTTGAGGCTCAATACAAAAGACAAGGTAACCTGATCAAATGCCTGTAAATTGTGATAAAGATTTCAAATACAAAACTAACATACGAAGCGCGAATACAATGAATATTAAGCAATTTAAACAACACTGTAGTCTCACCCCGTGACCACGGCCGCTGGAAAGTGTTCGAAACGTCGGAATTTAAAATGTAAAATAAACGCGATAAAATCCGTAAAGTAATTTTATTTAATAACACTGTAGAACTGAAAACACTGTATTTTTTTAAACTTTTAATATTTTTAAAACCATGTAATGCACAAACCTAACATAACATTTATTGCCGCACTAATTACGTACTATCGATCGATTCCAAGGTTTTGTTGGATAGCACAATTACTTTCAGCTCTTCGATTAAGTTCTACTTTTACAAATAATCAATATTGAACTATACGTTATGGCATATGCAAAGAAACTAAAAAAAGTTAATGGAATATATATGAAACTTAGAAACAATAAGCATATGAAGTTCTATATGAGCCTATACTTCTCGATACACTAGCAGTATTTAGATACCTTTACTGACACTCATTACCTACGAGAACATAAATGCATTCAGAAAGTAGGCTCGATTAGCTCTTTATTATGGCGTCACCACATCATAAAAGCGCTGACCATACCACAGACCAAATTACAAAGAGAAATTTAAAAAAATAGAAGACTATTTCAAACTCTTTATACCACTTTGATTGGTTTCTCACCGTCCAACACCTAGCGTCATTTAAACATTATAAGATAATCATGATGTGTAGTATTCGTAATCAAAGAAACTAATTATCTATAGCCATGCTATTAATTGACAAATTTACGTTGTTTTGTTAATTTGTCATTTTTAGATGGAGCCAAACATTTAGACAATATTAGGATTTGATATTGTTCTATTAGATGATCTGACTTAATATTCATGATGGTATTTGCTCAAGGTAATAAAACTGAACGGTTCAATAAACATTTCCCTTATGTATTGTGACACAAATAAATATATGAAAATTGTAACGTAATTCTCGTACTGCTTACAAGCGGAAAAATTGCGGTCTCACTTTTGGACATTTCTGCTAATACGGCGGGGTTTCTGTTTGTGTTTCAAATTTGGCAAATGTCACCGCCCACGCGTTACGGTTTCGACGAACTTCAATGGCATCTACGCCCACTAAATTATTAATGAGATATATGGCGAGTAATTGAACATTCACGTTCCACGTTAAGTGTCAAGTGTAGCGTTATGTATGCCTTTACCTCCATGCGAGTGTAAAAGTAGCATAACATCAAACGAATCTATACGTGGAACGTATGAATTCAATTACCAATATGAGCTTTAATGAGTGCTTTTAGTTTTCGTACCAACAAAATTTATGTTCGAAAATAGTACGATTCTATTCACTTAACGAACTTATATAGCTGTAAGAGAAATTAAACAAATATGTTGTGTTGCCGATATTTAAACTTGTATAGTCTATTAGATTGCACGGTCGGATTAAATTGCTACCACACCGATTATACTGCGAACACGATGAACAAAATCTTTATATATATCCCAAAGCCAAAAACCCTATGGAAATGTGCAAAGACAACTCATGACAAACGCGTACCATCATACGTCATACATTTTCATGTATAAGTTGTCGGTCACCAAATGTCAACCATAAATTGACACTCACGGTGGTAGGTCCCCTTTTTACAAGGGACCGTCTGGTGATACCACCACGGTGCTTAGTTTCACGCAAAGCAGTAGTGGAAAACACTACTTTGTTCCGTTCTGAAGGGCACCTAGCCAATAATTACTGGTAAACGAGACTTAACATAATATATCTCACGGTAGGTAAGCGTTGGATACTGCATGGTCATTATGTACTATAGGGCGTCGGTAACCACTTTCAATCAAGTGGCCCGACTGCTCGTCTGCCTGCGTATGCAATTAAAAAAAATCAATCGATGACAATACCATACGATATACGCCACTCCTTTGCTATATAGTCAAGCTAAATATGATATGGTAAAAATGTAAATAAAGTAAACCATAGCAACGAAGCGAGGTCTACCGTATTGTGCTGTCATTCAGTGATTGACATCTTAGTGACAATTCATCATTAAGAACTGTAGATGTACGACGCCGTTGCTATGGGTTACTATGAACGATAGGTCACAGCGTTAAGTCCATTCCATATCGTATATCACTCAAGTACAATACATACAATTTCCATATACAAGAACTCGTAACAGCCGAACGATGTTATCCCCCTATTTTTTCACGTAGAATTGCTTTATAATTGAGCTTTTCCATTAAAATGAGATTAATATCGGCATGCAATTTCGTATAGAAAATTACACGCCACTGTTCATACACGCAAAACAATGTTATATTTTTATGACATAAAGCATTGCTGTATACGCGGTTTTCCTATTAAGTTAAGTTATTTTAAGTCAAATCTGATTTTACTCAAGCTTCACTCATCAAAGCTAAGTAATTAAGCATATATCTTTATTTTACACTCAACGTTTGCTCCAACTTTGAAGGTTCTACCGAACTTTGCCATTCAAAGTTTTTGGTCTTTTGTTAATAAAATACATTATGGATTACTTTAAATCTTGTTCTCAATACATATGACCTGTCTATATAACGCTATATCTTAAGTACAGAAACTAAACATGACCAATTACGTGTGATTCAATTGTATCAACAAACAATGTCGATACAATTATAGATTTATTGATAAAAATGTTCTCAAAGTATATCAACGCGTATATTTTGAATAATAAATTAGTATTTTTGTGTATCGACTCATTATTTAATAACAATTTAGATTTAGATTGTTGTTTAAATTTGAAACGAAGAAAAAAAATTATCCATTGTTTCTACGTCAAAACAGTAAGAAATTTAAAAAAATGTAATCTCTGTAATTTTTAGGATTAATTGAATGATCACAAAACATTTACTGCAATTATACTTTACTTTATTCTTATTTTAAAAACCGTTTAAAACGTTAAGAAAACATTGAACTTACTAAACAATCTATCCTATCTTATAAAATGCAGAGTTAAAGAGAACAAATTAGAAACAATATGTAAGCTGACATTAATAAACAAACAAGACTGAGTACATACAACCTATCTCACTAATACGACATTAACGATCAAGATAGATCAAGTAATTCTCGTAACACCTCTCTACGTTGAAATCGCAGCCTATCCATTAATAAGACCGAGTCCTTTACCAGGAATCAACGTACCTGATATGTCACAGTGCTCTGCCTTACAACTGATAACGTACCTAAACGTACCTAAGAGCAATCTGCCTTACAGGGCACAGCGTACCTGATATGTCTAAGAACCATCTGCCTTACAGGGCACAACGTACTTACGTCTTAGATCAATCTGCCTTACAATACACAGCGTGCCTGATATGCCTAAAAGCAGTCTGCCTCACGAGGCGCGCACACTATGCACAAACGTCTTAGCCTCAGCACTCGCCTTAACTACACGTGCCACTGTACCCTTCTAGAGTGCTTTCGTGCCAGCGCATAAATTATGCGACGCCCGTTTCGTACGCCGGCGATTTAAGTCACACCGTGTATAATTAAGTGTATATATAAACATTCGAAAACTTCATTAGCGTGAATAACAAACGATTGCAAAGTTAAGTCGAGCTTGAAATATTACGTTATTCTTTCTTCTTTATGGAAAACGTTAACCTGGCGTAGGTAAAACGCTTACTTAATATAAATAACGACGTAAAGGAGTAATTCATGCTGCAATTCATCGAGACTACAATAATAATACCTGAAAAAACTACGTTAAGATGATCCGATAAGCATAAAGAAACTGAAACGTAAAATATGAAAAAAATATTTTTCTACTTAAGCGCAAAAGATCTCTGTATACACATCAGTAAATGCTTTTTCAGCAGTTTTTAATAACGTTTTAATGACATACTTTAGTGTTATTTGTTTAACGTTGCGTGTTAAAAATTTGTTACACAAATCAGTTTTTCGAATATCATAATTATAAAATAAAAATTTGCATTTAAACCAAGCAGATCATCCGACTTTTTATTAAGGAAATTTAAGAAACATTTTAGCAATTGCGTCAGCCAGAAACGAGTACGGGTAGCATAAAATAATGAGAATGTACATTTACATATTTTTTATTGTTTCATCCGGTGCAAAATTTTATTTCATATTAAAACATTTGAATAAGGCATTAAACATTCCGCCAACGGCTATAAATAACGAATTACTAACATTTAAAATTATATTGCAGAATTAATCAACATATAGTTGTTACAAAATGATAGACTTATTTTTTATTTGAAATAAACAGTTGGTCGATATTAAAAGGAACTAGTCACCAACATAAATTTCAACTTAAAAGGTTTACTTACTCTGTTAACTTAAAATAAAATGGTTATCTGAAATAAATTGTTATTCCGATGTCACACTTAAATATTATGTATATTCATAGTTTATAGTGGAAAGAACAAAACAATAACTAAAATAAGTGCAGTAAGTAATAAATAAAACATATGTAATGACAATTTCAGGACGACAATAACTTGTACATTGGCAAGACCCATTAAATGTTGCTATATTAAGACAGAAAATCTACCAATTCTAAACCACCGAAACCAGTAATTAATTGAATTATTTACGCGAATACTACTTTTAACAAAAGGCAACAAAACTAACGACATCTTAGTCTATCACGTAGTCTCGGCCGCTGTAAAATGTTCAAAACGTAAAAGTAAACAAACACGATGTAATCCATTAATAGTTCTTATATTCAATAATGTTTAGATTTGATGCTAAGTTCTAGAACAAGACTAGCTCTCCAGCGAAATAAATACGTCAAAATATTTCTAGTTATACACCGTCGTGCGCCATATCAACTAAGATGTTTCTAATGCTCAAAGGCATGTTCAAAGTAATGGAGTGAAGTAGACGCGTCATCAACTTAATGGAGAACGCGTGTTGTAGTGAATATTAAAATATTTATGCACTTTTATTTCACATATATATATTTAAATACCAATGGAAACAAGTAAAAGTCGTAAAAAATGATAAGGAAAGATAAAGCAGTTAAATTTATCTTATTTATAAAATCTACATTACCAAACAGGCCATAACTTGCAAATTTCTCTTATCACGGAAAAGGCACAATAATCTTAATATCCGGAAATAAAATGTTCTACAATCTTCGTTCGCTACTAAGTATTAAAGTATGATATTAAGTTTACCTGGTGTTTCAAAGAAAATAATAGATTAGATGTTCTTCATAACACGATTAAGCTTCATCATTTTTAGCTCATTTTACTCTTTAAAATTGGAATAATTTGCAAAAAATTTCAACTAGGTAATAAAGGTACTACAAAACAAAACTCACTAATTGGATCAGCGATATGCTATACCGGAACAAACAAGTATTTTAAGTAACTTAAAAACCGCTTTAAAGAAAAACAGTATTGTAAGTATTACTTGGTAAATTAATATTTAACAAGCACTAGGTAACAGCTCGCTCGTTAAAGCAAGTTATATGATCGACCACCATTTGGGTAAAATTCAAATGCCGTACAACGCCCACACAGAATAGCAAAACAAACATAAATTAGGGTTCTAATTGATATTACCTAAAACAACAGGGCGCTCTCGAAACATTAGTATTTATCCAGCTTACGAACAATCCACAACACCCACGCAGATTCGAAACCGTACTTGATATTTATACATTGGAACGATTAATGTAAATATATCATTTTTAGCACAATATCACGACACCATCTGACAACAACAAATCATACAAAGCGCATATTATTTGTCTATGACAATCTTCTAGTTTACTGAAGCCCTTGTTTAGACGTGGACAGGCACCGATTAATACATTATTCGTCACGTCCTCGTCAAATATCAGAACGAAGCCTCACCACCTTTCCATCTCTAGCATCTGCTGACTACATCAGGTGGAAAAAAGTGGAAGTTGAGGAACCTGGTTCTTTAAAGCAACTGCTTCATCACGAGCAATAGCCCAAGCCTTGGAAGCCTGCAAAAATCTATTACAAAAGCAACCACGATTTCTTGGCAGCTGATTCGTGGATATCCTTTGTCTTTGCAGATACATCTCTTACATAATCTGACGTCGTAACAACAATATATATACGCCATAATAAAATAAAATAAATGTCAGTTCATCATTATCACCAAGAACAACAAGGTATGAAAATGTAGCCCGTGAATGTAGAGAAAAAACAAAATTACGCGTCGACGGAGTGAAAACTTCATTATATTAAGTTGAACCGCCACTCGGGAACCCGTCCCGTACGTTGTCGAGTGTCGATGGTGTCACAGTATGGCGACGCCTGGCGTGCTATTTCGCGGACGCTCGAGTGCAAATTGCCCGCAAAATGGCATGCAAAATTCACGGAATAAATTTATTCAATATACTCTAATAAATATTTCGTGATTTATTATTGACAAAGACTATAAAATTAATCCTTATATGTATGTCTAGTAATAATTCGGAACTAGTGAAACATTTCCCCCAGAAAGACAATACGAGTGTAGATCCATGCCAGCCTTAATGCTAATTTGATGCTCATTAAAAGCTTATGAACAATCTGTCAAACAAAAAAATATATTGTTTCTCACTTCATTTATTAAATTTTCTTTTGAAAAAAACCTCCTAACGAAGAGGTTCTTTTTCAGCAAAACGTGGGGTACAGCTGAAAGAGAAACCCCATAAATGGCACTGCGTCTCCTTTTTCCCGCGTACGCCACACACGAGCTCAAATTAAACAAGGTAAATCCTTTATGAACACGGCTACTTGTTCGAATCCACCGCTATAGAATCCCGTACGTGGGAGAGCGTACAACTGAAATCCGGCCACGTTAAATGCGCGCAAGAAACAAGAGTAACTTCAATAAGCGACTTACCATTTGAAAGGTTTCATGGCGCTTTGGTATGGTAGAGAAAGGATCTTTTGAATTTTTAATGGAAATTGTCTAGTTTCAGTAGTCAGTTTTTATTTGAAATATATAACTTTGTAAAATAGATAAACTTTTCCAGTTCCAATAGAACCTTGAAATATATACAAAAATATTTTCCTTATATTAACAAGATATATGACAAAGCTCCTCGAGGTAACACAAAGAAAACTCACAAAAACTAATAATCATTAACAGTAAAAAATAAATGTCAAAGGTATTAAGAACTTCCGTTAAAACTTAACAGCAACTTTATCTGGAACAGTAATAGTTGCCCCAGGAAAGGAAGCACTTCTTCATCTAATTAAAAATAAAGAAAAGACTACTTTGTTACTTTGCCCTCTTTTGAAGCAGAAACTTTTCCACCTTCATTTTATTTTTCTATTTGTCGATGCTCGTGACAAAAAACTTGCCATTGTATATGCTCCATTTCTCCGGAAACAACTTGTGCGGTTTCGTTTCTTCAGAGTTCCCCACATTGTCTGTGCTTTTGTGCCGAAGCACGAACGCAAGAACAACAATGATTCCGGAACCTTTTGTTGCGTTTGTGCAATTTTCATCAATTTATTTGCTCATTTGTGATAGCTAAGTTAACTGCCTCTCAGCTGAGAAACCTTTTTACTTTTGGTATTATTTTTTAGCGATTGTTGCTTTTAATTGGAAAATGATTTTAATTAGCTATTTTGCTTGTTTTTAGATTTATTTGCGTTCACACAAAATCTTAACCTTGCAAGTTGAAAAAACTTTACCCTTTATTAACTTACCTGGAGCTGGAACAGCATGCCCTTTTCATAATATGTAATCATATCACTCAGATATGTCAGAGACATTAAAAAGAATATCCACTTACTAATCATTTCTTACCCTGTGGAGGAAACATAACACAAACCCTTTGGGCGTGAAATGTTCAACTAGTAAAGTTTGTGTGATTAAACGAACAAATATTTTGCCAAGTTGACGCACTCTGGACAATTATTCAAAGTGCAAAATCCGAAGTAACCTAATAAAATCTTTGGAACACTTTAAAAGACATGCATAAAATAGAATTCAGAATTATTGTGGTTTATGGGTATGAAACATTATTAAAAGCAAACTTTTCGCACAAAGTTGAAAAATCAGGTAGGCAAAACATTAAACATAATTGACTCATTGAAGCCGGTTTTATCATCACATTTTGTCACTCTACGGTACTAAATACATAGATACATTGCCAATTTTTTTTTATGGCATACGCAGGCAGACGAGCAGTCGGGCCACCTGATGCGAAGTGGTCACCGACACCCAAGACGTTGACAATACTAGTGGTATCGCCGACGCGCTGCCTACCTTGGGCATAGGGTGTTAAGTCTTGTTTACCAAGTAAATACTGCTGGCTTCGAACCGGAACGGCAGTGTTTTCACACTACTGCTTCGCGGCAGAAATAGGCACCGCGGTGGTACCCACCCAGACGGTCTCTTGTAAACAGGGGACCTACCACCACACAATTGAGGTTTAAAATAATAGAAAACTTAAAAACCCTACCGTCAGCGACACTTAGTGAAATTCATTCGTTAACATTAATATGATAAACGGCCCTCGAGACGTGGAAGGGGAAATATGACGTTGGCGACTTTTGAACGAGCTGGACGCAATTGGCTTAACCGAATACTGGTAAATTAATGCTATGTTAAAATATATATTAAGCCCACGTAAAAAAAAATATTGTTTAGATTAGAAAGAATCGGATCATATTTAAAAAATATTAAGGATTTTGTTAGTTTTTTATATTATTACCTAGTAATCCTTATATTAACACTTCATGCGAAGGGAAGGGAAAATTACCTCGGCGTGACCTGACTGCAATATGTCTTTCAAAAGTAATATTCAGGAAACACACCCGGCACACGAACTACACCCGCGATCCAGGGCGGTTCTCACTGCCCCCAGCTACCGATTAAAACAGTCACCAGATAGTTGGCGTCCCGGTTCGCAAACCAATCGTCGACTATCCTTAGGAGACACTAAAGAATGCCTAACTCACGTATCTTCTGTACGTGTGACGTTCACTTTTAGCAAGATGTGTCGGCCACCTAGTTTATGGGGACAATAGCTTCCTGCAAATTCTTATTAGGTGAAACTTAACAAAGACTAGAATCTGAAGCAAAACATCATTGATAAAAAAGAAGCTAAGAAGTACTCTTATTTATATTAAGTTAAGAAGAAGTGAGTTACAATTTTCTATTTACCGAACTATACTTTCTCTGACAACGTTTCCCGATACACTAATCCGGAAATGGAAGAGTCTACTTTGTCGAGTGACATTTGACGCTACTTAATTTCCAGTGGTAGTTTTCCTATTAGCTCGTTGTGTCTAAAGATAAAAAGGGTGTGAGTAAACTCAAAAAAAATCCAGAAATAGATTCTTTATTACAATATTTTTCATCATACTTCATTCAATCCAAATCTCTTGGTCTAAAATATATGAATGCAGATAAGTTTTCTATTAGTGTTTAAATAGTGTTTAATAAGAAATAAACATTACTGCATCCATAATTTCTGGTTCACAATTATAATAAAAACTGTAAACACTGTGGAAGACATTTTAAACCGTAGACAACCTAATCCTGCAACGTGTACTAAAATGTCTATGACGTTCCAACATGGCCGCCGAATAGCAATCACCGCAGACTACATCCCGCTTAAGTGTATATTACCCGGCAAATTGGATGCAAAATGAACAGGTGGCGGTGTTAATTGGATTCCTTATAGGCGAAGCAGCGGATTCGGAAGCAATCGATTTCTCTGTGATATTCCATAAGTCTATTGACCGACCATGATTTACTCAGTCATAAATCATAGAAAACTGGTCGAAACTTCAACAATATTAGACGAATAATAGTGATACTGGATGCTAATATCACACTTTCGGGCCAAGTATTTGGCAAAGTAAAAAATCTCGTTACTGCGATTTTCTTTTTAAGAACTTGTATTGACTCCATAATTTCTTTATCAGAAAATGTAACATACAATATCTTACACAGGCGACCCTTTATGATGTTTATTGTAATTGCAATGAAAAAAAATCAAAAGATATTTTTTTTTGCCACAAAAGTTATTTCATATTAAAACGTTTTTAATAATTTAAAAAATAACTGTTATCTCTAAATCTACATTATCACCTCTACGTTAAATATAATTCTGATTACTGGTGCCATGCGGTATATCTACGAGTACATTTCCGGAACTTACTACCTTCATCAACGAAGGCAATGCTTGTGCAGCTTTTTTTTTCTCTTATCGACTATGGTGTTTGCTACAAAGACCAGAATGCAGATCAACTCAATAACATTAACAGTTTTCTTAATAATTACATTTGACTTGTTTCATTTCCGTAAATTTGACCACGTGGGCCTTTCGTGCTCAACTGCAGTGGCTACCCATACGCCAAAGACACACTTTACCGACGCTTACAACTCTCTGTTTTTTTCTAATTTCATCTGTTATTCCAACCTAACCTTGAGATTTCAATATCTATGTGGAGTCGGAAACAAAAACCTTCGCTACAGAAATAATCGTTTGCTTCAATGTCATACTTACCGTTCTGACTTTACCCACTAGTATTTTTTAATAAGTTAACTGGTAGAAAATGCCTATGGCGTAAAGTCCGCCATTGGATTGTTTTTGTACATGAAGTGTTAATAAATAATAAAATTCCGTTAAATATTTTAAAAGTTATAACGCAACCCTATGTACCAGCAAAAATCCAAAAAGTGACTTGCTTTTTATACATGTAATATAATATTATTATTTTTAAAGTAGAGATAGTTATATACTTCAGTAAACCTTGACCAACATTCTCCAAGAATGCAAGTAACTTTTGATATAACAATGAAAATTCATTCCTTTTTACAGCTCGCCACATTTCAGCTCTGCGCAAAGCCAAGCCGCGCTCCTTTAATTTAATAATGCGTCCAGTCTACGTTTTCTTTGCCCCAAACTTAGCTTCGAGTAATAAGCAGTTGTATTACATAGGTTGATACCGCGATGGAAATTTTGTACCTCTTTGCTTTCTTGAGAAGAAAGTCAAGCATTTTGAGATATGGCTAATATAAACATTGCGTTGAGAAATACAGTATGGTAAAGTATGCTTCAAAATAACTAAAATAGAACTAAGCAGGGTTTTATACTTGTACTGATTTAACTGTTACTTTTTAATTTTACTATAAAAGGTGGATAATGTATTTAGATTTTATAAAAAAAAATTATTAGATAGAATTTTTTTATATGTGTATTAATGAAAGATCAACAGGTTCATAAATTTATTACAATATTCATAAAAAATCCTACAGCAGATACAGCTTAAAAGATTTTCTATTTTTTATTTATCATTATTTATCAGTCTTTTTCTATTTTATTATTGTCTGAAAATCACAAGGTTCCAAACGTACATACTCAAGGTACAACCACTCTTTCGCTGAGATTAAGCGCCCTTAATCGCCGTCGCCAAAGGAATAATAAAAGATTTCATTTTAAGAGCTAAATCGATATTGCATTCTAGATAGAAGATTGAGACCTATTAATACAAAATAATAAAAATGGGAAAATATGACAATAATTTCTAAAATGGCTTGAAACACGGAGAATCGCGGAGAATCTACACGAAAAGTCATTACATCGGCCACTTTCTTTTACGAACTGGTCTTCACAATCAATACCTATTGGATACCGTTCACGTGACACTTTTAATAAAGATAATCAGCGAAACATATCTAATAATACAAAAGAAACAACAAATATTGATAGCAAACATGAATATCGAATGCGAGGATAGGAATCCCGATGACAATCCTGAAGACACGGCAGCGTGGCATCCTATCAGAGTAGCATTTGATAAATGGCCTTCAGTGAGAGCCAAGGCTTCTCTAACTACAGTGGTCGATTTATTACTATTAAGCTCGTCATTTCGGCACGTCGGTCAATAGATAAATGATAAAAGGAAATAGCCTTCAGAATAGTATTGTTTTTAAATTATACCTATCTTTTCCTCTGTATTTTACATATTATACAATATATGTTAAACTTGAAATAAATGTAAACAAAGTAACTCATAACAACGATTTAAGACTCGAGGTGTACACATACTAACATCGTATTCGATATCGCCACATTGTTCTACGTAATTTTTGAGCCTAATCAATAAAAACTTTGTAAGATATTCAATAAAAAATGCATTAATTATTTAAAAGTTAAAATAAATATGAGTTTCATCAGGGAGTTACAACAAGCAATCAAAAACGTAGTACATGATTATTAAAACAACAGAATTACGCGTCGACGCAGCGAAAACTTTATTATATTAAGTCCAACCACTCAAGAGCCTGCTCGTTGTCAAGTCGAGTGCACAATTGCCGAGCTCTGGTATAGCGGACGCTCAAGTGCAAATTGCCAGCACAATTATAATAATTTATCATGTCGACATGTCTAGAAACGTCTCCTTATAAATATAGATCCATCTCGAGTGATATGAGCAAGCTATAAAATTGAGTAAAAATATAAATTTAACTACTATTAAAAAAAACTCGCCGCAAAGAGGTCCTTTTTTAACGATACCTGGAGTACAACTGAAAGAGAAACCCCATAGATGGCACTACGTTTCCTTTCACCCGCGCACACCACACGCGAGCTCAAATTAAACAAGGCAAAACCTTTATGAACACGGCAACTTGTTCGAATCCACCGCCATAGAATCGCGTACGTGCGAGAGCGTACAAATGGAATCCGGCCACGTTAAATGCGCGCAAGAAACAAGAGTAACTTCAATAAGCGACTTACCATTTGAAAGGTTTTACGGCGCTTTGGAATGGGCGAAAAAGGATCTTTTGAATATTGTCTGGTCGAAATGAAAATTGTCTAGTTTTAGCACATTTGCGTTTTTATTTAAAATATATAACTGTGTTAAATATAACAATGGTGAAACTTATTACAAGTTTCTTTACCTTAATGTATTCATGAAAATCCTTTTATTGTATATTACTGTATCGTTAACAACATCTCTAACGTTGCTCCTAATAGAAAAGAAAACCTCACAAATACTAATAATGATTAACAGTAAAAACTAAATGTCAAAGGTATAAAGAAATCCCGTTAAAACTTAACAGCAACTTAAACTGGAACAGTTATTGTTGCCCCAGGAAAGGAAGCACTTCTTTATCTAATTAAAAATGAAGAAAAGACAAGTTTTTACTTTGCCCCTCTTTTGAAGAAGAAACTTTTCCACCTTCGTTTTATTTGTCTATTTGTCGATTCGTGACAAAAAACTTGCCATTCTATACGTTTCATTTGTCCGGAAACAACTTGCGCGGCTACGTTTCTTCAAAGTTCCCCACATTGTCTGAGCTGTTGTGCCGAAGCACGAACGCAAGAACAACAATGCTGCCACAACCTTTTGTTGTGTTTGTGCAATTTTCATCGATTTATTCATTCGCGATACCTAAGTTACTTTTGATGAGAGAATTATTCGGAAATGTATTTTTGTCACAGAAAATAGGTTTTAAATAGCTTTTTAGTGTCTTTTTAACATCTCACTTTATTTTAAAAAAAATAGCTATCAATTTACTTTTCTGGACCTTGACTGAATATTAAGCTTGTGATACATGCATAATAATTGACTCAAATAGAAGCTGGTTTTATTATCTCAATTTAGCAATTTACGGTGCTGAATACATAAATACTAGATAGAGTGAGTTTAAACCTCAATGGTTTAAATAATTGAAAACATAATTACCCTACCGTCAGACTCCGGTAAAATTATTATTCGTTAGTATTTATTCGTTAAACTTAATTTGATAAACGCCCTCGAGACGTGGACAGGGGAAATTTGAGGGCGATGGTGACTTTTGAATGAGCTGGTCGCCGATAAGCTTAACCGAACACCGGTAAATTAAGGTTTAAGACAATCATATTATTCTTCCAAACATTTTTCTACTAACATACATATAGGAACTAGGAAATAAAGAATAGATAGACGTACGAAGAATTCAAAACTCATTATTACATCATCACAAATCAATCAGCCTGTTTCGTCAGCTGGACATGGGATTCGCGTTAACCTTTCCATTGAGGGTTTGGACCGATATCACCACGCTGGTCAAGACGGGTATGGGTGACCGACTTTACTGCCATGACGCATGGATCATCATATTCTTCAGAACAATTTGTATCCAATTGCCAACAACTAGGAACAGAAATGAAAATTATTGGACCCGCAGGATTCGACCCACGACCTCGGTTTCGTAAACGCCCATCCACTAACTACGAGGCAGTTGCCACTTATTGCAATAAACGTAAAAATATTATTATTTGTTTGTAAGAATGAATTGGATTAGTTTTAAAAAATATTAAAGATAGATTTAAATATAAAAAATACCGAATTAATCGTTATTTTTATTTTACCTCATATTACTTAAACTACTTATATTACTAGCTTCATGCGAAGCGAAAAATATACCCATAATTTATACTGTGTTAAGGAAAAATGGTCCTATTTTTCTCTTTACCGAACTATACTTCCGCTGACAACGTTTCTCAATACACTAATACGGAAATGGATGAGAGAGTACTTTGTCGAGTGACATTTGAGGCTACCTTATCAAGGCAGTTTTCCTATTAAACTTTTGAAGGTGAAAATAAAAAGGTAAGAATAAACTGAGAAAAATCCAGAAATGGATTCTTCATTGGAACAATTTTTAACGATTCTATTCAGTTCAATTCTCTCGGTGACGTATATTTCTGCCGTAAGTTTTCTATTACTTCTTTTAAAAGTATTTATAAATAAATAACGAATACCGTATGAATTATACATTATTTTTGTGCACTTAAATTAGCATTACAGGTTTTTAAGATGAAAGTTATAATGGTTTATTACCAAATTAAACGCATCAAGAATTAGGTAGACAATAATAATGACGAATAAAAACACTGTCTGTATAAGATACTTTAAACCATAAACAACCCAACTCTGGACTAAAATGACAATGACGTCACAGCATGGCCGCCAAATAGCAATCACCGCAGACTACATCCCGCTTAAGTGTATATTACCCGGAAAATTAGATGCAAAATGAACAGGTGGCGGTGTTAATTGGATTTCTTACAAGTGAAACACCGATTACATAACAGATCGATTCTGCTGTTATATTCCATCCAGATACTAAATCATAAACTATAAAAAACTGATTAAACTCCAATAATAATCATGCAGGAAGTTTACATAAAACTTTCAAGTCAAATAGTAAACAACAAAGGCGCTGAGGCAAGTATATTCAATTATCTTTCTTCAGTTGTTTCAGTCCACGCGAAAGATCAGCATTATTTTTTTTTAATTTCAACCTTTATATTATTCTTCTCATAACCTATATTATTGTGACCTTTAAGTAAATTCCTTCAGGATTTTTTGTGTTATATTACTGCAATGTTCAGCAGCATACATCTATGCGAAAAAAATATAGTAAAATACGTCAGTAAAACTTGACCAACATTCTCCAAGAACGCTAGTAACTTTTTGATATAACAATGAAAATTCATTCCTTTTTACAGCTCGCCACATTTCAGCCCTGCGCAAAGCCAAGCCGCGCTCCTTTAATTTAATAATGCATTACACAGTCTGCGTTTTCTTTGTCCCGAACTCGGCTTCGAGCATAAGCAGTTGCATTATACAGGTTGATACAGCTAAAGGTAAATCGTTCTACTTTACTTTTATAAGAAAGAAGACAAGTATTCTGTGGCATCGCTAATATTGCTTCGAAAATTAAAGTATGTTTCAAAAGAACTAAAATCAGGTCTATTTCTCAATTTATTTTTAAATTTTTTATCTTAAGATAAGGGGTGGTCAATTTCTATAAAAAAAAAGAACCATAATTAAACTAACTTTTCAGGTATCGCATAGAATACTTTTGTATGTGTTTTATTCAGAACTCATTATTCAAAAATAAACACGTACAAAAATTTATAACAATCTAAAATATTCATAAACAATTTTTGCTAAAGCACAATACAAAATTAAATTTGTCAAACCGTATTTCTAGCTTTGAGTACTTCGCTCATTTATTTATTATTGCCTAAAATCATCACAAGGTTTCAAACGGACATACTAAAGGTCAACCTTGAGTATGTACGTTTGAAACCTACTTTCGCATATTAGTAATACGAGAAGATCAGAAAACCAGTGTCGCGCAGCGCGCTTTTACTCTCAGCTCTCAGCGTCGTCGCCAATGGGATAGAAGATTTCATAAACCAATAACATATTTTCGATAGACGTTTGAGAACTATTTGACTTAAGTAATTTAAATAAAAATATACGACAGCAAGTTCCATAACTGCATAAAAAAACCATCACCTAAACATATTTTAGCGAAAAGAATGTCACACTTCAAGCTCATGTTTTGTTTTTATCACAACAGGCAATTACATTGAAGAAGCAGTATTTCATAAGTATGTAATAACATAGTATGCAACTTACATTACATCATCATTATTGCAATACACGTTGGATATGATTTAATAATACAAAACAAATAAAATCACTCACGAAAACTAGAATCCCATGCATCGACAGAAATGAAATGGCTAGTCAGAAGACGTTCTTGTCGTTACTGCGACGTACCATCCTATAACGGTGGGTTTTGATACAGGGCCTTCGGAGACAGACGAGGCTTCTCCAACGGCAGCGGTCGATTTATTACTATTAAGCTTCTCATTTCGACACGTTGTCCGTACTATCTAGGAAGTTTCTATTTTTTTAGGTTTTCAGCATCGATACTCGTTTTTCCATTGAATGAAATAATAAAAGTCAACAGTTCAACAAAACTAGACTTGGAATAGATGTTAAACATGTTAAAAAATAAACAGAGTAAGCAACATTCCAGAATACTGTTATTCGTCGACGGTCAGTCGGTAAATTAGAATACGGGCCAATGAGAATTCATCAATAAGGGCGATACATGTACGACGCCACTATATCGCTACTGATTGTTTAAGGTATTTCCGAGACTCAATTGACTTTAGAAAAAACACTTTTTAAGTTTTTCGATAAAAATTTGAATTATATATGCTTGGATTTTTTATTAATTCGTGTCACATTTACCATTACGCTCATACGAATGTAAGTGTCATTAGAGAATTCTCGAGCAATTGATGATATATCAAGTGAATATAGAAATCACAATTACGCGTCGACGGAGTGAAAACTTCATTATATTAAGTTGAACCGCCACTCAGGAACCCGTCGCGTACGTTGTCGAGTGTCAATGGTGTCACAGCATGGCGACGCCTGGCGTGCTGTTACGCCGACGATCGAGTGCAAATTGCCCGCGAAATGGGGTGCAAAATTCACAGAATAAATTATTTCGTTTTATTTCAACATATATTTATTAATAAAAATTTAATTAACAACTGCCTTCATAGCCTAGTGGTAAGGTCGTGTGCTTTAGAAACCGGTGGTTGTGGGCTCGAATCGTGCGGAGACTCAGCAGATTTTCATTGTTGTTTCCTATTTGGTTAGGGCAATATGGACCGATCACACAATCGTCTGAAAAGTAAGGTGATAAATGCGTCGGATGGGCATGCAAAAAGTCTGTCCACCCAACAACCCGCATTGTACCAACGTGGTGGGATGCGGTCCGACTGCCTAAGAAATGGATTGATCCATGAATAGTCGCGGCACAAAGGATAAACATTACTTTATTATACCTTAGAATAATATTAATACCTTAGAAACATCTAAGAAACATCTAAACAAAATTTTTCTCTATTGCCCTTATATTATCAGGTGCTCCGGACAAAAATTATTATTTAGTAATAAAAAGAAATCTAATCTATACAAATTTATAATCAGTCTGTTCCCATTATCGATATTCTTCTGACTCATAACAACGTGATTACATGTGCAGAAATATTAAACGTCAATAACAAAATTCTTTGAACGTTATAACATCTTTACGAAAAACATTACGGTAAAGCATTCACCTTACATATAAAAACGTGACGTATTCAGAAAATGAACGTAAGCAACTACGTTATCTACTTAAAGAAAGATTTAACGAGCATGATATCCGGACATTTTCTTATCAGTTCATATTCCTTTTGTCGACTTTCTCGCACTTTGAAAATGGAACGAATCTAACAGTGGAGGGCATCGTTAAAACTTCAGTTTGAAACTATTCTTTATCATAACTGGCGAGTACTAAAGATAAAGGCTTCGTTAAAAATACATTACAGGGAAATTCTCAGGGAACATGAAAAAACGACCCAACTCCAAGGCTATCTTGGACTCGCATTACAAAATGCAAGAATAGCTTTGTTAAGACGAAAGACGGTGTCTCGTTTTATTTTCGGGGGAAAAGTCTTTTTGAACTTTTCACTCGATGAAATCTTAATATAACTTCATGATAAATTCATTTTTCAATTCACAGTGTCTTGTTACTTATTCCTGTATATCTACATACCTTCAAGTATGCAAACCATTGCATAAATCTTCACGTTTTACAAAAAAGTCATCATCATCATTAGCCTTTGATAGTCTACCGCTGGACATAGGCCTTCTCTAATACCCCTATCCATTAGGGAATTTGGTCCGTATCCCACCACGCTAGTCCAATGCGGGTTGGTGGGTGGACCGACTTTTTACATGCCCATCCGAACCAAAGATCATCTTACTTTTCTGTCAATTGGATGATCGTCCTAAATTTTTCTAACCAATTAGGAAACAACAATGAAAATTTGTTGAGTCCCGCAGGATTTGAACCCACGACCTCCAGTTTATAAAGCACACGCGTATACCACTAGGCTATGGAGACAGCAGACAAAAAATGTAACATTAAAATCTACCTATTTGCAATAATTATGAACTACTTTTATATATCATTGTATAATAATCTATAAAAACATTAGAATAACCGTTATATATTTTGGTCTGGATAATCTGACTAGAATTACTGTGTGGTACAGGTGGTAGGTCCCCTTTTTACAGAAGACCGCCTAGGTGGGTACCACTGCAGTGCCCATTTTTACCGCAAAGCAGTAGTGTGAAAACACCACTTTGCTCTGGTTTGAAGGGCAACGTGGCTAGCATATTTGCTGGGTAAACGCGACTTAACATCTTATACGTCACGGTAGGCAGCGCGTTGGTAAAAAAATATTACCACGCATACAAAGTCGCTTTATCTAGTTTTATATATGTTTCGTAACCGTTCATCACGTGACTAAACCCAAACCACAATGAAATGTAACAAACAAGAGTGCATTCCTAACCGTAAAACTAGTTTCGTACCGCACGTACGTTCCAGGCATTGTTACGAAGCGAGATCGTTCAATAATAAAACTCCTCTTTAACGTGGAGCTGAGCGAGATTAAAACGCCATGTGCACGCCCCCCAAGTGATGTATATTTAATGCGGCGATATTCAAGGGGGGGTTCGCGTCCGGAGTTTGCAACTTACCCGCTGGCGCAATTCATCGAAGGTAATAAAATGTGCATTTTATAACGCCGTCGACTCGCTTTCGCTGGTAGATATTAATGTTGGACCATCTTGATTCTGTTGTTGGTAATATTATAAAGGTGAAGGTTTATAGAGATTGGTAGATTGATGTTTGTTACACTTTCTGGTGCAAACTTTCCAAACAGGCTGTGACGTCTTCCTATTTTGTATAGAAAATGTTTTGGAATAAAATTGTTAAAGATTTTTTTTTATTTTAACCTTACGTTACTATATCAATGCGGACACAAAAATTCATTACCTTTGAGATATATTTTATTACTACATAGATTGTCGGACTTGCTACACAGGAATAATGTACCGTGAGTTTATATAACACTGACAATATAAAATAAGCCTTAAAAATTCTACAGAAATTTAGGCATCAAAACTTCCAAGAACAGAATCTTGAGATAAAATTGATTGACGATTTGACATGGTGTCATCATAGGTATTCTTCCTAAAAAACCTACCTATTAACCAAATCTTAAGTTTAACTATATCACGATTATTACAACAAAAGCTTTCTTGAAATATAGTTTTCTTTTTAGCGAACTACATATAAAACACAGTAACAGTTAAATTTAAGAAACTACAGCTACTCTTACTTCAAAGATTGTTTTCTCTTACTGTTGTATTGATTTTATAGACAAGATTAACATCAAAAAAAATGATGTCCGAGTAATTTTAAGTCAAAGTTCTTAATAGAAAACTACATATAAAATTTAAGTGACATTTTATTCCAACTATAGACTTTATATATTGGTGGTAGTAATATATGTTGTGATTTGTATTCTTAGACGTTTTAAATAAATAAGAAAAGCACTTACGATAGGACATCTTGTGAAAAACAGGTCAATAATTTCATCAGCTATAATTATAGCTATGCATAGCGATGAAGTTATTTTTTTACTAGTTTACTAGAGGTTCAATTGATTATGTAGCATATTTATAGTTACTAGGTAATGGTGGGCATTGATAGATTCATCATCATCATCAGGCGGTGATAGTCCACTGCTGGACATAGGCTTCCCCTAATACACTCCTATTCATTAGGGGGTTTTGGAGCGTATCCCACCACGCTGGTCCAATGCGGGTTGGTGGGCGGACCGACATTTTGCATGCCCATCCGATGCATGGATCATCTTACTTTTCAAACAATTGGGTGATCGGCCGAAATTGCCCTAACCAACTAGGAAACTACAATGAAAATTTGTTGAGTCCCAGCAGGATTCGATGCCACGACTCCGGTTTCTAAGGCACACGCCCATACCAATAGGCTACGGAGGCAGATTAATAAACTATTGATAAATATTTGTTAATTTTCCTATTAGTTTTACTACAGCTCCTCTTTCTGTATCCGATTGGTCTTCTTTATGTAACCAAATTATTGAATGCGCCTTATTTCGAAATAACTACGATATATTTTGATTTTTATATTGTTTATGAGATTTAAAGCTAGTTTGCTATCAAAACTTTAATAAATATTACTTATTATGTTATATATATTTATTTTAGGAATTAGACTACCTGGTAAATTCAATATACCATTTCAAATTGTTAATACATTTTTATCAATGAGTATATAAAAAAATAAACCATGGACATATATATCCTATTCTGAGAGATTTTTGTAGAAATTTTACGTAAACCGAAACTTAACCTCGACTATAATGAATCGCTTGTAAAAAAATACTTTACAAGCGATTATTTTTAATAGATTTTTTAACAATAAACAATTTGTTATTAAATTAACTATTTTCACAAAGACACAAAATAATTACTTAAAATTGTAGGCGTTCGCGTAGTCATTGACTTATAGTATGGCGTAACAAGATACAAGCGTAGCAATACGACAATCAGCGTAGCTCACTGCAGCTCTGCAAAGCTTTTTAATTTAAAAATTACACGGACTTACAGTTGAGCTGAGCTTATCGAGTTTTGCTCAAATTTTGGATATTTTACCTAGAATTTCATACCCACGGCCATAGATTGAAATCTCTACACACAGTAAACAAAAACAACTTTATCCTCCCAATACATTACGACGCGCAATTAAAAAGAGTATTTTCTGCTAGCAGACAAAGTGACGAGAAAACCCAAGTTGCCACAATACCTAAGACATGCAAAACCTCAGATGCATCAAAGTGATAAGTCACGCTTGCTCCTTTTACGGCTGAACAAAGGAGTAAAAATCTTACTGGAAAGTACCAGGGGAGAATGAGTGACAAAGACGTAGTCGCCCACACAAAGGGGCGATGTACATTGCAAAAGCGCAAGCACGTGTAGTTGATGGCACGTGGAAATCGATGGTGACGTCACAATAGGAACTTACCTGAGGCAGCGATGCTCATTGTGCCTCGCGACGCGAAACGGCAAACAATAGGCACAAAGACACCGGGGAAACGACAATAGATACATCCCGGTCCAGGATGTCGGTATGTCAGGCGAGAAATGGAAGAGATTTCTATTTGCAATTATTTTTTTAAAGCTAATTACGCCACGAGCAATGTTTAAGCTTGAGATAGTTTATACATACAATAAAGAAATTAATAGGGATACAAGACAATGAAGTAAGGTTTAATACCAATTTAAGATTAATTATTACAAAAATGTTTAGGCAACACATTTAAATTTAAATGAATTTTCATTGAATATTGCACCAAAATATCAGTAAAATTTCATAACTGCAACATTCTTTTTCAGGTTTGCTGTAACTGATTTATCAATAGTTTATTTTAATTGCATATCAAAAATATATACGTAATTTTGAGGCTAAATTCCATTTCATTCTCGTAATTTTCCCGATATCCAATCCTATTTTCTTTACAAAATAGATGCATTTGAATTACTATACATCCTCATATCATCAACAATTTTTATACCGAGTCAAAAAGAATATTCAGGCCAATATTCCTTCATTAACTTCCGTCACATGTCTAAGACATCATTAACTTCTTTCGTGGCCCAATTTGCATACATTTGACTCCACTTGACGTGAGCTCTTGATCGAACCGTTCAAGATCGATCCCAAACGAATTTACATTAAAAGGCCATTACATGTCGCGAAGGCAGACGGTGTTCTATCACACTTTGATTTATCTAACTCCTAAATTTATATCATAGTAAACTCCAGTTCTTTAAAATTGTTAGAGTACAATGCGTTTTTATTAAATAATAGCTCACATTATATATTGTTGTGTTTACGAGAATACTACACATGATTTAATAAAAAACTTTACGGATTTATCGTGATTAAATTTGTTTTTAATTTTCACGACGTTTCAGACACTTTACAAGATCCATGGTCACGGGCAGACTAGCTTTTACCCGTGATTTTGTTCGCGTGGAATGGGATAATGTCCGCGAGATGTATTGAAATATACTTTATAGTATGAAATAAATGAGGTGTTTTTATTGTATGTGCCTGTCATTAAACACAAAGTTTAATGATGGCGAATTTCCATATTGACTTTATCCCCTTTTCATTCCCTAGTTCATCCTAGTATAGTTTGAAACTGCGTTGTTGCTATCCTAAATTATTTTTTTTAGTTATTCTAACTAATAATAATATTACTTTAAAATTGTTTACAAACACGAATTTAGATTTATAGTACTGTGCGTTCAATCAAAGGTAGGTCGCTTTTAAACAAACACTACCGTCTCCTTTGAAGAACAAAGTGTCCGAAACAAAGAAACAAGACGCAACATCTTAATGCAGTCTTTAGGTGCAACGGGCAAGTAATTTTCCATCGCTTATCAATGCTTTGTTACAAAGTGATCTCTGGTCATTAATGAATTGTTATTAAGATAAAAAAATCAATAACTTAGTAAATATTTTCACTAAACTTTATTGCACTAAAAAGAATAAACCAGTTAGCGAAAAATATAAGAGAAAAGTTATAAAAACTAAGAACCTATTATATTAGCGTTTAAAAGCCAACTCCAATCGATTTTAGAAGCAATATAAAGTAATTGCCACTATTACTTTAACGATATTACTTTAATTTTAGTTTGAAATCAGTTCATTAATAGCCATTCAGAATTCACTTCAATAATCCTCTTCGCCAATTGCCAAAATTTTAACACTAAAGTATTTGTGGTATTTACGTATTTTTCATACATAAGTGCTCATTGTCATTGTCAAATGTTATACTGTTTTTAAAGGTTATTATGAAGATATTAGAATACGGATAAAAAGAAGTATTACCCTCGGTGTGTCTGTGTTTAGTTTTCATTTAATATCTTTTAATTATCCTTTAATTATTTTAACGACAAAATTTATAAATGAGAAACTTCTGCGTGGAGTTGAGAGACAACGGGATCTGATGCGGCTGTCAATAGAAGAAAGACTGCCTATCTAGGATATGTGCTTAGCAAACCAAGGTACGAAAATCTACAGTTAATAGTTACGCGTAAATTGTCTGGAAGGAGGGCTGACCGGCCCAGGAAGAAATCGTGACTACGAAACCGGGAATGGACTGGAGTCAGAGCAGTGGATCTTTTTCACCTCGCCAAAGACTGATAAAGATACGTGGATCTGATCGCCAACCTTCACTAGTTGGAGAGGCACGAAAAGAAGAACGATTGACCTACTTTAATTAGAGTTTAACAAGCATTAGCTCAAGTAAAAGTTTAAACATTATCCAACCATGTCCAGAATTATGATTTATAACTCTATAAAAATATCAAAGTAGTCATTATACGTAGCCGTCCCCGATGCCTCTTTCGAAGTTATACGGCAAAGGACTCTTCAAAATGGATCTTGTTATATTTTAAAAAAGTTTGCAGTTTCGTACTAAAGCAGGCCCGTAGTTAACGTGAGTACTTTACTAAAAGTGGCAAGCATAAGTTTCAGTGGACTTAGTAATCCTTGCTTAATATTTTTAATGCGAATATAATAATGATCTCTCTTCTCGTCGTGGCAAATTATATTGCATTTATGGAGTTTATTTATTAAAACCTATTAACACAATCGTAACAAAAGGAAGATTTAACGACTGGTCGACGGATTTGACCTGCAGCTTGTGGTCCTGACTGACGGAACGTGAACCTGACTGTTACGCCAGAGGTTGTGGGTTCGATTCCACCATTAAAAATATTATATAGTGAACATAGTGTTCTTCTCATGTTCGGGTGTTTGTATATACACAATATATATTTATTTACAAAAGAAAAAGTCGTCGATGTCTTCCAGTTTCCATAATACAGGCTTTGTTTAGTTTGAGATTAGAGGATGTTTTGTTAATCGTCCGAAAATGTTAGAAATTAACGCGTTATGCATGATGTATATAACAACCAGGTTGTTCAGGCTACGTAGATGAAATCACCAAGGTATTTCTGCCAACATTCCTTCAAAATCATTATGCGGGTTTTTTGAACAGTCGATAAGTTTTGAGCCACCGTGACTTCGAGAGGTACTTATTATTATTATTATTTCAGATAAGAATAGATTGATCAAAGAAACATTTAAAAATGGAATCGATGTGATGTTGGAAAGGAGAATTCTTTGTAAGATTGATTGACATACAAGAAATTCAAAATGGGTGCTGTACTTATGTACTGCTGAGAAGTTATACTTCTTGACATCATTAAAAATAGTTTTAATTGCATGCAAATAATTAATTACAATAAATAATAGAAGGATTGGAAAAGGATAATCAACAAAGTTCAGTTTAAATTTGAAAAATTAAATAAATAAATATTTATGTTCTACATTAAGTCTAACATAAATTGTCTTATTATTCGAATTGTATTTAATTAAATGATGTCCACTTCCATAGTATCTTCTCGTAATGTCTGAATCGGAACTTCAGTTATCATTGTTATAAAAAGTTTTCATTAAATTTATTTGGTTATTTTTTATAAATATTTATTATTTATTCAATTTAATAGCAAATATTAAAAATTAATATTATAATTTGATGTTCAATTTTAATTTTATCACAAACTTTTTTAAATGTTTTATTAAATTTATTTCTTTATTTTGTGAATATTAAATAACCTAAAAGTATTTAAATTAAATTTAATAATATTTAGTGTTAATTATATTTAATAAAGTATTTTAATATATCAATAAATAATACATACGGATAGTTAACCTCAATTATATTGGAGCACTTGAAAAGTATATAAGCACAATTTTTTCACTAATATTCACAAATAGTAAGTAATCAATAAAAAATAATTAAGATAA
This sequence comes from Lamproptera curius, assembly GCA_029286875.1. Lineage (NCBI taxonomy): Eukaryota > Metazoa > Arthropoda > Insecta > Lepidoptera > Papilionidae > Lamproptera > Lamproptera curius. The sequence goes on from JAGSMT010000023.1 coordinate 2,512,856, forward strand.
TTAAAGATGATAGATTTACAAGAACTAATCATAAATAATTGATTAAGAATTTATGGATTCACAAGACGTACTTTGATATATCTATAACTGGTAGTTCAGCGCCATCTGTTGCTTACAAAATGTAGAATTCCTAAGAGATGTTCTCATTTGTACAGGCGGTACTATAAATCAGAAGCTTTGATTATGTGTGACTAGATGGCGCTTATCTAAACGTATTACATAGATAAATCACAATGTTGATATATTAAAATGAATAAAAATATTAACATTATATCAAGTTGAATAAACATCATTTAAAAATTAATATATTTTATAATAATATATTTAATATATATATTTAATATAAATTAAATAATATAATAATATACTATTAATAATAATATAGATATATATTCCAAAACGAACCTTAATCCAACACATAGAGCATTATAACAACTATCGAAAAAAAAACGAAACTCCATTATCACTAATAAAAATCAACCTATCACTATGTAATAAGGTCTATTTCACCGTTTTCATTGTAAACGTTAATTTTGTACGGTGGCGCGCATTAAAATTTACCCCTAATTTTTCATAACGCCCAAGGGATAATTTCAACAAAAGCACTTGATTAGACAGTAAGAACCATTTTACGCAAACGGGTAACAGAAAATAATATAGACATTTTATAAATGAATGAAGACTTTTAAAAGTAGTAACTTTTACGAATTTCCATATATAACCTTAAATTTTAAACATGCCTACCAATTAAAAAAAAGTTTATTTAAATTGGTTAGTGTGCTTGCTTCTTAAAACATAGATATATGCGCGGACTTTATTGTAGACTAATTGAAGAATTACAATTATGCAAAACATACTTTACAAAAAGATAAGACATCTTTTTGTAATTTTGTTGCAGCGTTTGTAATTTAATCGCACGAGGTTGTGATTTTTGGTGCTGTCATTAATTTATTCATTTCTGAAATATCTATCAAACTGCTGCACAAGAGTATTTTAAAAAATGGAAAGCTAATATCTATCATTTAAACAATGAAGGAACAAAATTGGAGCCTTAGGAGCGAGCAAAAGGTAACATATAGGGTAAGGGAGATATAGTTGGTGATATAAGTAATGTGTGATAGTTTTTAAAACACTTTTGTATGACCGCGTTAAGCAAGGTACTACAAGTGTAAACGGTATAAAACCTTTTCACTCGCTCGGTAATTTGTCTCAGCGTTTGGCGAACAAAGCAATTCGCTAATGCGGTCATACAAAGTTTTTAAAACTATCACCACGTTACTATATCAATATCTCACTACATAATAAAAAAACCATAGGCTCCGAATTGAGTACCTTATTCTTCTGGAAAGTCGGTCAAATAAAGACCAAAAGACCAAGCACCTCAAATATTTTATATAAAAAAAAATATGTATTAACAATTCTCTAGTACGCATTTGCATGCATAATTATTAGAAATATATTCTTTAGTATGCATAATCAAATATACTAGGTAAACTACACACTTAAATCACACAACAAACGAAAAAAGCTAATCATATATGTAAACTCATCTATAATTTCATACATTATACATTATAACTGCCTCCGTAGCCTAGTGGTATAGGCGTTTGCTTTAGAAACCGGAGGTCGTGGGTTCGAATCCTGCGGGGTCTCAACAAATTTTCTTTGTTGTTTCCTAGTTGGTTAGGACAATTTGGGCCGATCACTCAATTGTCTGAAAAGTAAGATGATCCATGCGTCGGATGGGCATGTAAAAGGCGGTCCACCCACCACCGCATTGGACCAGCGTGGTGGGATACGGTCCAAAAACCCCCTAATGGATAGGGGTATATTAGGGGAGGCCTATGTCCAGCAGTGGACTATTAAAGGCTGATGATGATGATGATGATGATACATTATAAACTGTACAATAGTACAGTTGGTACTCGTAGTGTACTTCAGTACGTAAATGTCAATATGTAAAACATTAAACAGTCTATCTACACATTATTTTGTTAAAGATATTTCTCCGGGTATCATATTTTAGTATCCGGATAAACGACTCGCGAATATATAGGGACATAACCGTAAAAAGCATCCGAACCCTAATCGTGCCTGCCTCCCTATTCCTATTGACGTCGGTCGACGAACCCCTATAAAGTGCGGCGATTTGAAAACTCCCGACTAAGGTAAAACCTTTCAAATATAATGTCCACTTGTCTAAATTTTACAGTTGAAATGTCGCTTGACGATAACTCATTGAAATGGATGAAAACCCGTTAATTAACAATAAATCATATGTACACTCCTTCGCTCAATTTTGCATGAAATGTCTTTAAAACTGTACTATTACTATTTACTTTCCGGAAACACGTTAATTAATAAGCCCATTGATGATATAATGTAGATCATTTATCTGGATAATGTTGATTAAAATATATCAAAATATTTATTTTAATTGAGGAACAATCTTCATAATTCGACCCATTCTAAACTGCTTTATAACTATTAGTTAACAGTATTTTACTCCGAAAACTAATGAAGACATTTGATACTAGATGTAAACATTTTCCTGCATTTCGTTTGAAAGGATACCTATCAAAGCGTAATTTTAAGTAAACTCAATCACACTCAAAGTACTTTATCAAGGTCGAAGCAGGTATCTTGATGAAACATGAACATTACGATACTTGTCTGCATTTCTTACGTTGTACTAATTTTCTGACGTTCAACGACACAGTAAATTTCAATTTCCAGCGAGTCGGTTTTATTCAATAATACGAATTCAAATATACTGACAATTCTGCTTCACCATAATATAATTTTACACAACAACCCAAATGCACTCGTCGACTAATCCTATTACGATTTTATTCACCAGGACATTTTGAAAACTCGCACGACCTGTCATTGCGGATGACTCGCATGTCGGACGTACTTGACGGTTTTTAATCACCACACGTCAAACGTTGCACCGTGACACGCCGTCAACTCGCTCCCATGACAGGTTTTTTGAGGCTCTTAAATCTCAATGCAATATTGGTTTCGAACGCAATCTCTGTTAAAACTGTCGACATCTACACTAACGTTTTAGATTAGTATTACGAGGGTTATTTAATTGATTGAAGAGGACTTGTTTTTATAATGTACTTTAAACAGAGAAAAACTTCTTTTCTTTTTAATAATAACAACTGATACGTGTGTGCTGTTGATGGTAATAAGCAGCACGTGTTCGTGGAAATAATACTGTTGTTTTTAAATATAATAATAATTAATAATAACTCATTTAATCAATCCACATTAATTAACAAAAATACACCAATAACTAACTAATTAACAAACAAACAAGTTAACAAGATACGGAATAAGGTAATCTAATGAGGTTAAACCTAGTTATGAACATAGTATAAAGACTGAAAGAAAACGATATTTACAATAAAACACTGTTTAATAATATTAAAAATCAAGAACACAACAATACAAGAACTTTAACTACGTAAACCCTTCTTGTTATGATTGCCTATCAACGATGCTGGATCGATAAGGTTCCAACTCAGCATTATGTTGGCTAAGGCCAACGCTGGTATCTCTGCATACTTATACCTAATTAACCTAAAACTTCCTATATTTAATATATATTATTCTCTCACGTTAACTTTGTAAATCATAAGCTTTCCATGTCATTTCCTATCCTACATATTTACATATAAATAAACTGTCCCAGTAGCCTAGTATGACCTACGGCTTGGTGTACAGAGGTGTTCATCAATCACAATGACTCAATGACTAGTTGGATTAGACAATGCGGAAATACTCGACTGCTTGTTAAATAAGATGCGTCGGATACGCCTGTAAATGTCAGCTCTATGCCTGATCTCTCTCATTCGTGTTGGTCGTTTATCCTATCGGACTATGAGATGTGAAAAACGCAGTGCCTTATTGTCTTTGCACGAGCACTTATGCACTATAATATACTCAGGCTAGACGGCGGATCTTATCTCATTTGCAAATATGACTAGGATTCAATTAGTTATTTACCAAGTTTGAGATAACGATTATCATCATCATCAACCTGTGATAGTCCACTGCTGGATATAGGCCTCCCCTAATACACCCTATCCATTAGGGGGTTATGGACCGTACCCCACCACGCTGGTCCAATGCGGGTTGGTGGGTAGACCGACTTTTTACATGCCCATCCGACGCATAACGAGGTATGCTTATGAAAAATTAATTATCGCGTATAATAGATTATCAGCTTTACATTTCCTATTTATTGTTTTAGATACATCAACAGAAACTATTGTGGTGGATTATCTCAGCCCATAATTAATTCTTAGTTGTTAACCTTGTTCATTTATGAAGCCTGTTACATATAGCAGAGTCTAATCGAAAAACTTGACGTTGGCGAAATCTACAAGGAAACGCCATCAACCCAAAGAACTGAACAGAACTATTTATTGTTTAAGTTACTCGAGTCAGCGCGGACAACTTTTTTGCCAACTTTACTAAGTGTAAAATTATAGTAAACTTTGAAACAATTCACATTTATAAACGAGCACTGGCAGAAGCGAAGCGTATTACAATTAAGATTGTCGAGAAATATCACGAAACTTTGTGTACGACAACAATACAACAACTTGAATGGATAATTTTGGTGATTTGTCAAGATAACTAACACTGGAAGAGCATTTGCTCGCACTTTGTAGATCTATAACTTTAAATATCAGCTCTTTCGACGCAACGTAAACAGTATAAGTTACAAAAACTTATACTAATAAAGATTTCAGATTGCAATATGTATAAGTGTATATTCGTACGGCAAACAACTTTTAATGTGCGCCCTTTTAATGGTGTAACATAAACGTATACTTTCTATACCACACTAAACTATTGTTTCACTTTAATTTATTTACGTGTCTTAAGTCTCCATAAAATATATATAAACAAAGTCCTTTTAAAATATCAAGAAAACATTAGATAACGAAAACTTGTAATCTTTTCACTGCAACAATTAATGTTCCGAAAATTAATATTTAATCTTAAAGTAACTGCCTCCGTGGCCTAGTGGTAAGGGCGTGTGCTTTAGAAACCGGAGGTCCCGAATTCTGCGGGGATTCAACAAATTTTCATTGTTTTTTCCTAGACTAATTAGCCAACTGTCATGTAAAAAGTCGGTCCACCCACTAACCCGCTAATTGTACCAGCGTGGTTGGATACGGTCCACAAGCGCCCTAATGGAGAAGGGGAGGCCTTTGTCCCTCCTATGAATGATGATGATTGCCGAGTACCAAGTGTTAAGACCAAATCTCGATTTCGACTGAATTGATTTCGCCAATTACTTTTTTATCTAGTGTTTGTCTACAAAAAGTAGTTCTAAGTATAAAAAAATAGGAAGGATCTCTATCTATCGATCTCAAAAATCAAAAGTGGGCGCAGCTATATAACAATTTCAAATATAGGTACACAAATGTACTTGTTATTTTTTTTAATTTTGTGATTAGTTATTTAATTTTTTTTTTGCTTATGAGATAACTATTGATGTGAAATATATATATATATATATATATTATGCATTGTACCAACATACCAACAAATTTTTTTTGGGCATTGACAACTGACATAACAATGCTTGCACTTGTTATATAATAATTGTAAATCTGGATTTACAGCATCGTTAATTGACTCTAAAGAAATATATTGAAATCGTGAAATACTTCAAAACTAAACATTAAAAATCCAATTTTATAAATATAGCAACCGAACAAAGACGCTAGCGTACAATTGTAAATCTAGCATCACTGTAGTTCAAATAATAATCAAATCAATAGCATCTAATAATACAGAAAGAACATAACCGATGAAACCATGGTCGCATACACCCGGAACGAATGCAGAGTGGCACACTCGAGAATGGTGCCGCACTTCGAACTGGGCGGATTTAGGCCGCGGATGTAAACATACGCCCGAATTTAAGGTCAAGCGGGTGACCCTAGACGTTTGTGAGGCAAATACATTAGCCGGCATAGCCTACTGCGACCGGGAACAAATAGGCTAATGACTTAGGTAAAACGAGTGCCAATTTTTAGTGTTTTGCGGTATGTAAAAGGCAGTGAGAATCAACACGCTACAGTTGATTGTTAATGTAGTCTTACTATATTCAGATACTTAGGCAGAATTTCTATATTGCTACCCTTTTTCTTAACTACCCCACTATAGATCGAATGTACACTTTATTATGGTAATCCAAACCTAAAGAATATTTTTATTTATAACTTTACAGATCGATGCGACGATACTTAACGATTAATTTTCCGTTTAAATCCCGAAATCGTTAAAAATCGAGTTACGAGATTGCGTTAGAAAACCATCGATATATACTTGTATACATCTATACTTCTTATTGAGATAAATGCGAAACAGGCATGATAAATATGCTCATTAAGCGTAAGCCTTCATATGTGGTAACATATCAGGTGCTTTCCCTTAAAGATCTAGGAAAAATTTAATGAATAATGACAACCCAAACACTCCTTGTTTAAGTTTGCTATTTTAAAATATTAACTACTTTTACAATTGAAGTAGAAAGTTCCCTATCGTATTTAAAAATATATTTTCGTTGTTTATCAAGTTTTCATGAGAAAACCGTACGAAAAACAAATCAAACAAATAAAAAATTGTCACTAATAAAAGTAAATGCTTCAAGCAGAAGCAATACAGGTCCTGGCTACACGTGAAAGCACTCCAGCTAATTAGAATATTCGTACAGCAAAAAAGCGAGAAAGCTTAGTCCATTTAATACTTTGTCAGCGTCCCATTTAGCCGGCTCAGAAATCTTTATAGTTAATTTCGTTTCCCGCCCCACGCTCTTTGTGACGTGGTTATCCGTGACAAAAGAACGACCGCTCGCCGAGGCACAATAGATCGGGACATCTCCGTCTTTTTATTAACGAATTCTTTCGCATCTCCAATTTAAACAAGCCTAAAATAGAATCAAACGAGATCTTTTGATAGCATCGAAGAGGTTCACTTTGCAAAGGCTAAATTTAGACATTTAATTATAACAAATTTAATTCTATTTCGAGTTAGATCTGAAAGTTTTCTTGAAAATTAATCGCGTTTTAAAGCTGGCTTAAGAATGCTGTCTCGTAAGAAACTTGTGAACGAAATAACTTTGGCTCAAACAAAAGTTATAATGATCTTTAATATTATTTACTTTAAAATATTTCTATAATTTATTTCACATTATCTATGTTTAGTCTTCAAAGCATACATATATAATATATAAAAATATATATAATCTCCCAAGAAAAAACAAATGATCGCAGTTAATTAGACCTGCGAAAATTGTTCAAATCTTAGCAAATTTGAAATTATACCTATTAACCGTCAGCTAGCGAAAATATCTAAGAAACAAACTATTCTATATAATATAATAGAAGACCCTGCCACGCGTTGCTGCGGCTAGGTTTTACTTATTTTACATTTTAATAAACAATTAAGGAGCTTAAGGTAAACGGAAAGAGAATATCAGTCATGAGTCCCACCAAGTTTTATTAGATAAATGTCATTTGTAAAAAAACAGTGAACTCAATGATGCTCCCGTTATACCTGAATACAATGAAAAATAGCAGTGGTATAAAAAATCGACTGAAGACGATTAATCAAAATGTTCCTTCTGTTTATATCGTGCAAAATTCTATGCAAAAGAGTTCATTTTAAAATTATTATTGTTTATTTAATTCTTACTTTTCTATTAATTTGAATGGATTTGGAGCACTACCACCAAAAGCATAATTTTAATGTTTAAGTTGCATGGTTATTAAAAAACAAAGAACAGAAGTTTATTACAATTGTCGCAAGCGTAACGAAACAACTATCGTATGAAATAATAAACAACGAATAAACAGTACCTTTAATCCGCCGTGGAATATGTCATAAAAATATTTTCTTTCCATGCTAAATAGATACAATCACTTTAATTATTATTGCCTTGTAAAAAATAATTTCTAATTTTTACATTTTATATTGATGGCATGTTTGGAAGCTATTTCACTCATTACTTTTTTTTAAATGAATGGCCTGGTATAAAGTACCGGCGTTATGAAATTGCATATTTGTTTTTAACAACAGATTAAAATTATTATAAAATTAATCTCATCATCATCAGCCTTTGATAGTCCACTGCTGGACATAGGCCTCCCCTAATACACCCCTATCCATTAGGGGTGTATTAGCTAACTAACCAAAATTAATTAATTTTAGCAATTACTTTTTAACGTCCCAATCTCTCCTATTGTCAAAGAAAAGTTTATACTATTAAACCGCGCCCTCTATTGACACACACAACCCAATCAATCGCCAACTGTCACAGTTGTTTTGCAGCTAACATTTTGCATCAAATAATAATAGAAAAATAAATTGTTATAAAAACATTTTTGCGATTATAAATTAAGAAGTAAGCTATTCTATCTTTTAATTTAAATTAAACTGCTCATGATGGGCAACTATATTTTAAAATCGGTTAAGTATTTAAGAGTCCATCGCGGACAAACATCGTGACACGAGATTTATATATATTAAGATAAGTTCTCTTTAAGGTGACCCACACATCTTTGTAGCTGTTCTCACATACAACACAATTTTATCAATCGATAGCCTAGTCTAATGTTTAACAGTCAAAATATTACCTTGAAGACTAATGTTATAATAATCTACGTGGTATTCATTAAAAAAATATTAAAAAATGTTTACCTCAGCGTAATTCTTCCTCTGCTATAAAACGGTATAGGTAATAATAATGTCTTCTAATCGGAGTTAGGCTAAGTCGGCCGATCTGTATAAGAGATTAGCTAATAAGAGGTGTAAACAATTGTACGCGCAAACACAGGAGCACTCCCTATCACTTCACTCTCAAAGTCCGATGGGACGGATTTCCGACAAGACCAGAGAGATCAGCTCGAAAGCAGACTACGAAACAACAATGAAAATTGTTGTCCTCGCAGGATTCGAACCCAAGACGTGCGGCTCTTAAAGCAAGTGTCCCCAAGTGCTAGGCAACCGAGTACAAAACGGTAAATCCTATACCAGCAGAACAAATCATATCTTTCAAGGTGCTGTGACAAATATCATGACTCGCGTTTATTAACTGTTAATAATATGCAATATAACACCCACACACCCTTTCAGAGTTCAGGAACAATGTCGTAATACAGTTCAGCGATGTCAATGCATTCTCCGATGTCAACGTTCTTTAAAAGTTGCCACCCCGAGAGGTCTTACGAGCTTTCCAAGTCAAACTTCGCGGCGCTGAGACGCCAAAGTCTTCAAGTTTCATTAAGTACGCTTTACTTGATTACTAGCCTTGTTATGCATGAATGTATTAAAATCAGTATCGCTGCTAACCAGGTACTTACTAAGAAATTATTTTTAATCTCTAGGAATGCTTGATTAAACTTACACGCGTCGTATCATATTTTCTTACGTTTGTTTCAAATAAATTCTGAATCGGATTTTAAGGATCGGAACTAAACCTTAACAATAAAGTTTCTTTCGAAAAAATAACTTGTTAGCAAAACGATTCATCCATGTCTTTTCCAAATACTAAAATTAAACATATTTAAACATATGGAACTTCAAAAAAGCAGAGAAATAGGGTGAACGTACATTCCTGTACATTTGGGTTCCGATAGGTTTTTCTACTAGTACTTTCTGCTTACAAAGTTATTGTTTGTAACCATACTTTATGTTTACAAAGTTTAGCTCATGCAATAAAAATGAAGGGCCTACTAATATAAAAATCATTAAATTAAACCAAATTTATTATAGTGGTACCTACGGCAAACTTCGTTGTAAAAGCTATAAAGGAAACGGCTTTTTTAGTGAATTTATATAAAAAATATAGGTTTAACTTAACTGGCTTACAATACATTGTTTAACTGAACACATGTTATCGGTTTTAAACGGTTTAGAATGTACAATTAGGTTTAAATACTCCAAATTGTTATTGCTCTTTACAATAATCGATATTGGCTCACAGTCAAATCTCATTCGATTCAAAATGTTTATTCCGAATACAATAGTCACTTTTAGTAACCTATTTTCGCAGTTATAACAGTCTCGAGTATTTCAAGAATGGCTTTAGCTTTATTAAACTGGAAAGCCTTTTATAGTGCGGCCGTGGACTCAATATAAATTTAACACTCGATAGATTGAAATGATTTTGCTAGCTGTTGAAGCGATGCTAGATTTGGTCTAACCTTTCCATTTGGATCTACTATCCGATTGTAATAATATATAAACTGGCTAATATTATCGTGACATTAAGTAGACGGTCATCCCGAATTGGGAAGCATCTGATCTAGTTTTAATATACCTGTAAAGTATTCTACTCACATTTAAAAGGGTGGTTCATTTCCACAGATTATTTTAGCGCTATACACAGACTTAATGACTATATGGAGAAAGGTAGAGACTTTTAGAATGTATACTGCACTGTACGAAAATTCATGCTCGTATATTTTATACGCATTGATGGTCAAAAGATCTCTTCCTGAGTCAATATTACTTAGAAACCAACTATATGTTATTTGTAAATATTTTCAAGTTTTTTTTTATTTTTATTTGCTTTCGCAGGTAGACGAACAGTAGGGCCACCTAATGGGAAGTGGTCAAACTATACACTATAACCAAATATAATCTTATGCCTTGTCTATTTTATGGTTATTTATTATACATAACATATTAACCGCTAAATTTAATAAAAAAACGTTTTTATTGAAAAATTTGCAAATTTTTGTACAATTCCCGGAAGAATATTAAAGCCGATAAAGTTGCCTCATAAAGCAACACCGACACAATAGAGCATCCACTGTATACAATAATAGTCCTTCAAACTTCCTCAAGAGAAACCCGCAAGGGCCGCCAAAAGAAACTTACGGACAACAAATAACAAACATAATGCGGTAAAAATAAAAATATAATTGTATTAATTATTTCTTTTATTTCTATTTTCTTTTATTCTTTTATTCGACTGCCTCCGATAGCCTAGTGGTCATGGGCGTGTGCTTTAGAAACCGGAGGTCGTGGGTTCGAATCCTGCAGGGACGCAACAAATTTTCATTGTTGTTTCCTGTTGGTTAGAGCAATTTGGGCCGATCACCATTGTCTGAAAAGTAAGATGATCCATGCGTCGGATGGGCATGTAAAAAGTCGGTCCACCACCACCCCATTGGACCAGCGTGGTGGGATACGATCCAAACCCTAATGGATAGAATGTGTATTAGGAGCCTATGTCACAGCAGTGGACTAACAAAGGCTGATGATGTGATGTGTGAGTGTAGATTATTTCTTTTATTTAGCGATTATACATATCACTTCCACTTATTTACGGATTTTTCGCGTTACTTAAATATATTTATTCCCGACGTTTCGGATTCTTTTCAGCATCCATGACCACGGGCAGATTGGATCAGTCTATATAAATATATAAATATATTTAAGTAACGCGAAAAAAAAACGAACTAAGCAAAGCTTGTACTATAAAAACTGATAAATACATAGACGTTCTTTTCTTCTTTTAAATATTTTTTTACAATATAAATAGAGACACGGAAAACACTATGCTCATCACACAATATTTTCCCGTGGTAAGAATCGAACTCACACCCTCTGGTCGTAACAGTCAGGGCCACTAACCACCGCACCAAGCAGGTCGTCTGTAAGTAAATGCAATTTGTCTTCAAGATTAAAATACTTTACTTGCAAATGTGACATAGATCTATCGTCGAACACCTGACTAAGTAAGTACCACCGCAGTGCCTACCGTCTTTTAAAAGTCAGTAGTGTAAAAGCACTATATTGTTCCGGTTTAAAAGGCATTGTAACCAGTGTGAATGCAGGGTGAAGGAGGTATAAAATACTGTAGTATTATAGAGTGTCTAGTGGATTTTGCGCTTACGCTACTGTTCTATAAGAATACCTGGTAAGTGATGCATCCTACTCATTAGAGCACAACGCAGTATTTACTTTGACTATTAAAGAAAGAAAGTAATGATTCAATTCAAAATTAAACCAAACCCGAATTAAATAAGAAAACAAAAATCTTTTGTTTTGGTCTTATAGAAAGGTCTTCTGTTTTCTACTAATTAACTATTTATTAAGGCACTATTACATATTTTAAAATAACTTATAAACTAATCCAAGAAGAAATCAAATCGGATCTCGGCAGGAGATTAGAAATTCATATTTGACTATATTAATATCAAAAGTAAAAATGCCCTAGCATTTTATAATGATATATATAAAGCCTTTGCCAAACACATTAGCTTCATGCTAACGCTGCATTTAATATCCCAACTGGGTTACAATTGTAACCGGGCTACGGGGCTGGTCGAAATTGGCCACTAATATGACCGACCTCGTTGTTAAATGTTATTAGTTGGCTGAAACCAAAATGGGATTTATAGATTGCTATACAATAAAAAGATTAAGACCTAACCTGACATTAATGGTGTAGGAACGCTATGGTGAGTTATTTCACGATCATTCGCATTCTATAAGATTTTAACGATAACTGATGACGCATAATTACTATAATCAACCAGAATAAAATAAAATAAATAAATTTAAAGTTTATGCAATAAACACAACACTATATAGTCAAAAAAGTAATGCCTAAGAATGTAACAAGAAAACAAATAGGATCAATAGCGTCTCACACGCAATTACATAAACAGAAGGTTAACTTGTCAAATGCTGTTTACTATTTTAAACCAATCTCCAGCGGTCTGTTAAAAAAAAGGTTAACTAATTACAATTGCAGTGCTTCTTAATAGCTATGAACCTTCGTAAAATAGGGTTAAGACATTGTTTGGTATCATAGCACGTCTCGGTCCGCAATTTAGTACAAGATTCAACCCATACATAATATAGTGAATGCTCCGTCCCACTTCAGTTAAAATGCTCCGTACTACTTCTATATTATTGTGATTTAATTGGATTGATGTGTCGATTAAAAGCCCTGCTACTTCAAAGTAATTTATTAATTTCAATATGTTTGCGGCTGAAACATTTATTATGATGTATCTATCTAGATTTCTTCTTAAAACATTTCTATGCTTTTATCAGTTTCAATTTATAATTATTAGTGTAATTTAAAACCTGTTATTATTTTAAACTTAATACATAACTAATTAAAACATGCGAGCGGTCTTTCTAGATGAACATTTTAGCATAAATAAAATATCAAAATGAATTTAGGACCTTTTCGTACTTATTTCAGACCTTGATTTTGCTTTAGCAGATTACTATCGATTTCTTATTTTCTATCTACAAATTCACGTAGTATATATAAATCAGTGACGTAGCTTTGTAATGGCAAAAGAATTTTCAAAATCGACCAAGAGGTTTTTTAATTATTCTTTACATTTAATAATACGATTTTTCCCCTTTATAATAAAAGTTCAGAAGTCTCGATTTAGCTTCATTTATTTGATAATATATATGAGTCATATTTGACCTAACTATCACTACATAGTATAAAACAAAGTCGCTTTCTCTGTCCCTATATCCCTATGAATTCTTAAATATTTCAAACTACGCAACGGATTTCTTTGCGGTTTGTTTTAATTGATAGAGTGATTGAAAAGGAAGGTTTATATTTATAACATACTCTTAATATTGTAGGTATATTTTATCAGCATGACTCCCGTGCGAAGCAGGGGCGGGTCGCGGGCTCAGAACATATATTCAAAGACACAGGTTATTAAGAGTAACAATCTCGGCTTACCTTCAAATCCCTGGAGTGCCTCAACTCTTGCCTCCTGGGCGGCTGTCCAGGCAGGTCGGAGTAGACGAGGTTGCGTACGGAACCACGAAACTTGGGCTCGAATATCACGGACGGCAGCGCTAGTGTTGTCAGTTTTGTGTTATAACTGCAACAAACATAAAGATATTGTTAGTATTTAATTTGAATAATACAATATATTTATCTAATAAAGAGTATATAGATCAATTTAACAATAACTTAAACCGAAACTTAAGCATAAAAATTAAAAAGTTTTAGTAATGTGTTACAATATAAAAAAACTTAAAAGCTATATATACGTCGTAATTAAATTGACTAGCAACCGGCTATTATTATTAGTTTGCTAAATCAAAGCTTATAAACGACACAACAAATAATAACAAGATTTACGATATTAAGAATTGCTAAAATACTAAAGATTCCAGTACAAAAATGAAAACCATTGAGAAAAGTTTATGTAAATATTTAAGATCATGTAATTATATCACACATATACAGAAACACACTAAAAGGAACCTTAGGTAAATTCTTAAATACGTATTAAATATGTTATTTCGTGTATCTTTGTTGTTATATACCAGTGACTAGAGACTAAATATACATATTTTCAACTAGAGCTGTATATAACTAAAAAAATACTTTATTTTGCAAAACACTTTAATAAATGATAACAAAGCCTCGATTAAACTAACCCTAACTCAGATATTCAATTTGCCTTTTACGCTGCAAAAATATCTTAATCGCGGCATACTAATCAATGCAAGTCTGCATTCATGTAAATAAAAAAAGAGTGCATTCTGCGCAAAGTCCTACTGATCCTCCTAAGACCAGCTAAGCTGACTGAAATCCAAAAGGTTTACAATGTAAATAACAGCAAAGCTATAACGTCATTCTTTTAAATTAAGATGCGTTTATTATTCGGCACGCCAATACAACTTCTCTCAGTCATAAAGTAAGTAAATCCTGTATTATGGTATCAAAATGCCTGACCAGTATATAAACTAAGATTTTTTGATATAGTAACCACAAAAAATATCGGGAAAACTTATATTGCTTAGCTTAAAAGTTGATCCCACGACAGCTCTGGAAATCGAACCCGCACCCTATGTATATATATACAGGATTTCAAGGCACTATTCCATGCTTATCGTCAAACTTTAATACCTCTATGATTAAACATGGTTTACCGTTTTATTACATTACAAAGCGTTACTATGAAAAATTTTTTTCAAATTAAAAACGTTAATAAAAGAGAGGGAAGATCCAACATTTGTTACAAATAAAAATAATACCAAAAAGAAAATTATTCGTAATTTTTTCATTTAACTCGTAATGTATGACTGATGATTTAAAAATATGCCTACATGTATCTATACAAGTGCTCTTAGATTTTCCTTATAAAATTGACTTTTGGTGATCGACTAATAACATCATCCTTTCCGTCAAAACCGCTTCGTTATTCTGGATTACTTTGTTGACATAAATTCTCGGCCTTATTCAACCAAACTAGGTATTGCTACCACCCAGCCATTTTGTAGTTCTCATGAAATGTGTTCTTCTCCATCCAGATTTATCTGAATAACAGTTGTTACAAAAAATAGATGTCATCTGATCTGTACAACCCGAAAGGTAAACGGCCCTATATAGAACAATTAGTTGTCGAAAAATTTGTAGATTTTCAATGTCTAAAAAATTTTTGACAACTTATAATGACCGACAAAGCTGGCTCTGATAACGAGGACCGACTTTTTACATGCCCGTTCGAGGCGTTGGTTTGACTAATATTTCGCAAGCTTGTAGGTATAAGGCCCATATTGTCTTAACCAGCAAGAAAATTACGATAACATAAAGTCGTTTCTCAGCAAATTTCCAACCGGCGGCCTCCGGTTCGTAAAGCAAGGGCCGATACCACAAAACCTCATAGTTCCTGATACATATACTTCATTCCCACTGAACCGTATTCCAAACACGAGCTGGACGCGCTTATTTCTATTTACCAGCCCCAAGGCAAACAAATGATCCTCATACAAACAACTCACTTCGCATTCTCCTATAGTCACGTACATAACATAATACGATTTGCCGCGGTCGCATGTACAACCTTAATTATATAGAGCTTAGCCAACGAACATTGTGACCGCTTTTCGTTAAGCTTATTCGTGTACCGAAGGTCACTGTTTATTTATTAAAACGATTCCATTATTTGCTGCAGTGTTTTTATGCTAAAGCACAGTCACTGGTTTTAGTTATCGTTTTGTTAGCGCATTTTGTCGTGTTTAAACTGCGCAATAGCCGGACTGGAAATAAAACAGAAAAAGCTGAACAGTTTTATTACTTACGTTACATTTTTTAATAAAAAGATAAATAAGAGTAAGAGACGATAGAAAAACCTTCATAGAATGATTAACTAATCAAATTATTTTCTAAATCTTTTATATTTCTTCGATAATTCGAATGCACTCATTTACGTGGTTTAAACTCCTATTACTTATACAATAATGAGATGATCTTTTTTATCGTCTTTCTTAGATAAGTTTATCACCCTAATATAACTAACAAATAACATAACTTAAGTATTTTACGCTACAAGTTAACAAAACACTTTCACATGCACAGAGAGTTAATTTCGTCAACAAATTAAATTTACTGATATAATGTCCTCCCCCAAGTCAATTACAACTACGGCGGTCGATCTGTATTATAGATCAGCCAACAGCGCAACAAGATACTTAACGAATATAGTGCACAAACGTACGTGCAGACACAGAGGGAAAAAATAGGCGCAGGATCGACTTTTTACCTGTCCATCCGACGCATGGGTCATCTTACTTTACAGACAATAAGGCCAATGCGGATGCAACCACAATGAAAAGTTGTTGCATCCCCGCAAGATTCAAACCTGACCTCCGGTTTCTAAAGAACAAGCCTACTAGACTACGGAGGCAGCTTGACTGATATAATATAGCTATCCACAAATTACAGTGAAATAATGTGAAAAATAAAAGCGATATCATTCGCAATAATCTCACAGCATGCCCTCATCTCTATTTTCACAGCATCTACATCAAAAATTCCTTAAGAATTCGTCTACATTCACACATTTCCAATATCACGCTACAGAACCTCGGGGCTAAACGCGACGCTGCAGCCAACCGGCATTGAAAAGGTTGAACGTGACGCAGAATATGACGCGAAACGAGCCATGAAAACTCATTCCAATCCGTTATGATTTATTACGTTTTCAGTTCAGCTTGATATTGTGACATCTGTAAAATTGTGTTTTTTAAACGCGCACGCGATGTTTCTAGGTTTTTCAAAAAAGGGGAAAACTCACGATTTATATGACCAGCTTATCAGCATCGGGGTATAATTTTTCTCCCAACAATAAGCACGAAAAAAATCCCGATACGGTAATGTTTGAAATACTAATTAGGAAATCAAAATTAATTTAGAAGTCTGCCACTCTGACCGCTTTTGTTCCTAATGCACACAGTTTCTTTTATCGTTCGAGCAATTAGTTGAAACAAAAAAAACATTTAATAACACATAATCGACACAATCTAAGATCACAATTGGACAAGTATTGGATAGTGTATGTCGGACAATCTATAATAAAACATAATACAAGGCATAATTCAGGCTAAATAGGTTATACCCAGAAAGTTATTATAGTAAACTATAAAAGCAATAATAATAATAATATAACATTTATTTTAGATTAAAAATCTCTTATAACTTAATTAAAAACAATTGCGACAATATTTCATTAAAAATTTATACAGCACCAAGGATAACAAAAATGGCACATAATATAGACATAAAAACTATTATAGACAAGATATGATAAATAACAATTAACAGTGGTTATGTCATAAATTTGTATGGAGATGGATCCATCTACGTAAAAGTGGAGTCCCAGCGATCTGCGAATATGTATACGTTATTAAAAAAGGACATTTGCTTGAACCTCCACAAATAAGACTATCACTTGCAAGTCAAGCGAAGCTTACCACACGATATTATCAAACATATCCGTAAATCTCAATCACTACCAAAATAACATCCTCCGAAACGTACGAACAAAAAGATTTAAGCTGCGATCCCATTTTCAGCATTTCAGCGAACGCGAAAAACAATTCCCGTTTCCTTGGCGGGACATCCATCTCCGTGCGACAGGGATGTTCCACGATTCATCTTGCGTCCTTATCTATTAAAGGTGGAGTCGGCGATATGTCAAAGCTGGGTGAATGTACGTACGTAGCGATTCAAGTTCCAAGTTTTAACGTATAAAGCATCTTTTGAAGAGAAGAATTGAAAGTTAAACTTTGCACAGTAGTATACACTTACACGCTTTTGCATCGAACGTTGAATTGCATAAGTTCAAACCCGACACCAATAGAGAAAGCGCCAGACATAATCATAAAAAAGTAATGTAAACATTATAAAAGTAGATGACGCCTTAAACAGAGATTTTGTGTATAATTATCCAACAATTACGAAGGACAATAGTCCTCCAAGGACCAATAGATCCTGATTGTTTTAATTGGTGCTACTAAAATACTTTGGAATAGTAATTCATTTTATCAGAGTCCTATTTATGTATTTTACACAGCGATAAAGAGAACTTAACTCAAATATTTTTTTTTACAGCAGATTATGCTAGTGATACTCACTCACCATTTTATTGGACATATCAATGTTGTTTACACAGCATACAATAAAATAAAAACAGATGTAACCTAGAATTTATAACGCAGGTAGGTATTATCTAGGTAATATCTTTTGTATTCAAATGGGGGAGGAAAATCTATCAACTCTCCCTAGCGCCTCTACGCCCCTCCTGGAAACGTGACTAGACTAGGTGGCACGAGTTTCTCACTCCCCTTAAAAGAGTCTTATAAATGTTAATAGATGACTCACCTTAGAATTCTAGTTTTAATTAAAAAATAGCAACTCCAGAGATGATGAATAATCTCCTTTATGTTTTATATTTTTAAAGAGTACTTGGACTATAGAACCCTTTGTTACGAAAACATAGTTTGCTACTGATTTTTTTTAAACTGTCATCTTTTATCGTATTTCTACCAAATTTGATGTACAATAGATACTAAGTGTAGTAATATTTCTTTGTGAACAATCGGGATACAATAAGTTACGTTTTATAGGAGTATTGACTTCCCATTTCCCGTGGATGGCACAAGAATCCAAGTGTATGTTATTTATACTTTAATATTCTTTACCATATTATCCTATCGCTAAGCGATCATGCAATAGATACATTAAATCTAAGGTCGCAAATTTAAATTAGAAGGATCACAAATTTAAGAAAGTTAATACCACGTCTGATTACTAATTTAATTGCTTAATAAATAAATTCTACAATCACTTTTACTATAATTAAACTAAACAATCACATTAATTTGTTATAATGGATTGAAAAAGTTATGAGAACTAGATTAAGGTAAATGTGAAGAAATCACCAGACTGGTTACGTACAGAAATTCTAAGATATTTTGAGATCAACTGTAAAACTTTAATAAACTTTAATCATCAGTAATCAAAACAATTTCGCTTAAATCAAACAGTCCAACTATTTATTTAAGACAGAGTTATAATTTTAATCAAAACTTTCATAACTCTACAAATGCAACG
Organism: Lamproptera curius; assembly: GCA_029286875.1. Classification (NCBI taxonomy): domain Eukaryota; kingdom Metazoa; phylum Arthropoda; class Insecta; order Lepidoptera; family Papilionidae; genus Lamproptera; species Lamproptera curius. The sequence goes on from JAGSMT010000023.1 coordinate 2,532,294, forward strand.
TTCTGTCACATACAACTTTCAAACCTTCAAGTTATTTGCTGAGTAAGTCCTAATATACAAATGGAAAGTGTATGTTATAATATAATATCACGGTGATTTCTGTTGTAATATATCTGTATTTGTTTGAACATATAATTTTAGTGACACGTAAATAGAATATCACGTAAGTTTCTTGATGTTTGTTTTGTCACACATAAGTTTCGTTAGACATTTATTCATATTGTATTAGAGCACTCATGATCACGAAACATACTGCCAACCTATATTGCAAGTTTTTGCCTATTATTTATAACTCGATGGAACCCTTTTCTATGTTTTCGCATAACAAATAATTACCTAAAATAATCTCTGCAACGAACACGGGTTCACTTTTAAGTTTTTATATGAAGACCAGGGGAGCGACAACTCAATTACGTTGTACGGCCCCCGCGAGACGAACGCTTACTTAAAAGGGTCTTTTTTACTGCAAACGCCGCGTGCACTTTCAGACGTTTTAAATAGCTCCCCATACAGTTCATTAGGGTAAACAATTCTATTTGATATGCACCAACGGAGAGCGGTGACGACTCAGAGAATCGCTTAATTTTTCAAATAAAGAGCAAATCTCCAATGGGGCCATCGTCGCCTATGAATAATTCTTTAGGCAATGTTGTAAAGTACTGCCTGAGTTATATAGTAAAGCATGATCGTGTCTGAAAATCATATTCGCAAGGATACTTTGATAAAAATCCAAAATTTTATTGATTTATTTATGTTCTACATTAAAAACTTAAAAGGTGGAAGATTACTGTTTTGGGATCGATGAATGATGCTAATTTATCAGCAGCTTAGTACTCAATTAAAGTTATTTCTCTTAATTCTGTTTAGTAGCCTTATATGTATAAGATAAATCGTCAAATAACTAAACCACTCTAAAATATTTTTATTCACCGCTCTCAACAGTTAGCGCATACGAATTTACAAACTGTTTAACTTCATTGCAGTGACAATAACAGTGAATGAGCTTTCACCAACTGTGTTATATCTTAAGCTTCAAATAAACATAAAGATACGAAAATACGCGAATGAATTAAGACAGCGAGTCACAATTACATAACACGAGAGCTCGTCGCATTCGGAACTTTAATCAACTCCGTTTTCTAGTGCACCTAATCCTAGGCTAAGTTAAGGATAATCCGGCCTGTCTGGCGGGCCCGTCTAGACTTCCTCCTGAAACGAGGCCAGATCGAGCTATTATATGAGCCGACCAGACGGCATACAAATCCTTAGACATTCCTACATTAGGTAATTGATGTCAAGGATAAGACGTCTGGGCATGGCTACATTTAACGGCGCTTTTGCTGCCCGACTGCGTTCAGACTTGCTGTCGGTTATGGTATTAAAAAACTCTATTTATTTCTATGTTTACGAGCTTCACTACCTTTTTTTAGAATACATTTCATAATTATTTATAATACATTTTGCTTTAGTGAAAGTACGTAAGCAATTACTAGTAAGCTTTTGTTTTTATTATAAAGTGCAAAATATGGTTCATTAGGTATGAAGGTTCGAAAAAGAGGATTTTTGGTTTATCGTTATTTTTATTTGCACTACAATGTGGTCTCATCTTGTATTTCAATAATATGCCAATGAAGTGACCCGTATAATCTTTGCAACATAATAACCGGGTATTATTGAGCTCAATATTGAACAAATTTCATACATCCAACTTTATCAATAATTCAATCATGTCAGCGATTTCACATGTGACCTGTGTCGCATTCTTCATTGTCAAAAAGAAAACATCGACGAGACCTTCAAGATTTCAGTCCCAATTTCAATCCAGCCGAGCTTAGACTTCTCAGTGAGCTATTCCTTTGTCCGCATTCATTTCAAAGGTCATCCGTCCCCCGGCCGATTGTTCTTTCCATAGTGCTTTAATAAGAAATAGTCTAAAGCCTTATTTCGTGAACAAACGCGGGCCATTGGGCCGTGAGTGGAAACCTATTTTCTTATTTCTAAAGACGTCGCGAAATCGGGTCGCGGAATGCGCATGGAGATGATTCTATTTAATATTGATGAAACTCGTTTGAATGTTATTTAACTTTGATACTTACGTCTCTTAAACTTGACTTCTTTATGAAAGCTGTGTTACTTAAATTGATTTTCTCGTAGCTGTCTCATTGAAAATAATGATTGTTTGTCTAGTTACATTCAGTTATTAATTACTGTCTTAAAATTCAAGACAAACGACAGGCTTAATAATACTCCATAGCTCTTGCCAAGCCAAGAACCGTATTCAACATCTTTAAAACCAAAATAGGAAACGCTATCTAAACCTCAGAATTACACTTACTAACCGAAGGTGGTAGGTGCAGTTTTATTTCTGCTGTAAAAGTAATGTGAAAACTTTACTGTTTTGAAAGACATTATGCTGTAGCCAGCATAAATACTATGGAAACGAGAGGTAATATCGAATATTTCGCTAGCCGACTTGTAATCTCCCTACATTTTCTAAAGACCTAGCTTATCATGGATCATATGATAAACCTTAATTAACCTATAAAAAACATTTCTTAATTTTATTTTAAAAGTTAAAGGATAGCAGATCAGCTCACTTGTGCATTTTTACCGCCAATAAAATTTCCTCTTCCCATACATATTGCATGTCTCCTCGAATCTCATTTTGCATTAGTCCACATCAACATTCATTATAGCTAGATATCAGAGCTAGAAGCGAGCGTTTGTGCACAGTCAAGTGCCACGATACGGTTCACAGTTCAATGGTGGGTCACGAAGCATACACTGAAAGGCGGTCGTTTCACAATAGACGCACGTGCCTTATTCCGGGTCGTGCTGGGCGCTATCTTTCGCTATGTGACACAGCCACTTGCAATTACATTTCACAATGGAAGCAATGGCTTGCAGTAAATATATGATAAATATTCCATCTTTAAATCGACTTTTTTCTGTTATGAAAAATAACCACCTTATGTTTAAATGCACACTGTATAGATCAACAGATTTTACACAAATGTTGACATATCGCATCAAATTAAATCTCACTTTTATTAACAAGTATTGAAAACTCGTTCGTAGACAGTTGTTCAAACGCGACGACAGAGGTCTAAAGCATAACATTAGCATTTCAAAGTACGACACTAACTCTGATGAAAATGGTCACTCTCAGCATATCAATATCGATAGACATTTCAAGAAATTGATACCTGCGGTGATAATGAAGAAGCAACTGCAAATAAGATATATCGCGTTAGAGTACGTCCTGCTTCGTCACGACACCTTTCAAGAAAGAAAAATACGCACACAAATAGCAAATTTGCACAATATTAGACATCTACTATTATTATATACCACACACACACAAAATACAATAACCCAAAGCAATCCCGACGCACCCTCAGGGGATGCCCTCCCACGGGCTTTGTCCGTCAAAATTGAAACGGATGAAACGACCTTGGTATCGGCGGCTACACGAGAACATGCGATATGCGAGATTAATTATAAACGGGCCTCCGCCCCTTTGTTTGTGGGCCTCCGTTGATATCTAATGCACTGTCACCCGGAGGGTTTGGATTTAAGTGAATGAGAACGGAGCGGATAATAGGAGCGAGGTTTACGGACGGACGGGGAAACGATCAAATTGTAATTGTTATTCTAGCATTAAGTCTTCGGTTGTAAAGAGATCATTTTAAATATTTCGCTTTGTTATTTAGAAAGCTATTGATCTATATTGGTATATTCACTGTTTCGAATATCAGTATAAATATTGAGTCAAAATAATAATTTCACTAGATTATCTGTATAGTTAAGCTCTACATGCATTTAAATTATACATTACAATACATGTTTGAGTACATCAAATAACTGTCATAAAAAGAATTAAACACAGATTCAATAAAAGTCGGTGTTAGTATTGTACACTTATCTTTATCAATGTACATAAATTTTCTTTAATGAATCGCACTTATATTGGTAGCAAATTTAAAAAAAAAAACTGAATTTTAAACCTTTCACGTAATAAAAGATTTTCTTATTAGAAGGGTGAGGTACGTTAAGCGATAGCTTATTATATTATGTAAAGGCGTTACGTTGCACTTGGCACTTTCCTCCCCTACAGGCTGTTGCGAACTGAACAGTACGCAACTCCTGTGTACCCCCTGAATGATATTTAACTCATTCATTATTCACGAGAATGTGCACATTTATATTATAAAATGAATACAGTATGTACAAAATATTAATGTAAGAATATTACAAATACACTTAAGGGGAAGAATCATCCAAAAAGCGATAGGAACAGAAATTATATGTTATGATATCAAACCCCAGAAACGCAATGTAGAATATCATCATACAAGTAATATGGCCGACTTCAAACAGCGTATAACTACTTTACTCAATATTAGCAGTCAATAATAAGCTCTCTGTACGAAATTGCTGCGCGATTTCCGCCACCACATTTTAAATCTCATCTCATTTAGGTATTTAATTTTATTATTCAATTAATCAAAGCAGTCCTAATTCCAATCCTTTAAAACATAATAATTAATTCTATAAACAACCATCGCGATACTTATAAGCATAGATATAAAACTCTGTTCTAAATTTAACTCCTCGAAACTAATAAACAAATATTTTAAATAATGAATAAAACTATACTATATATATTATCGATTTAAATAATTTTGTTAAACAAGTTACTATACTTTTTCTAACACTTTAATGTCCATTACAACATGTTCTCGCAAAAAACCCTAAACCTTAAGCTTGGTTTACATAAATTTTAACAATCAATTTAACAGACAGATTGATATAGTAGCTCATTCGGCTGTCAATTGAATTGGCAACCCGATTTATCATACCCGAAGCTAAACAACATAGTCTGTCTGAAAATCGATTAAAAATAAAGTAATTAAATACGCTAAAATTAAAAAAAAAACATACTATTACTAATACTCTTAAAAAATAATAAAAAACAGTAGTTTTTCAGTCTTAAGGGGACTAACTTTATAACAAGCATAGAACGGTCAGATCAGCTTTATTGAAGGTTAAACCTGCACAGTTTATCTAAAGCTCATGACGTTACGGCACACGCAAGCCGGCACTGTGTCAAGTGGCACTAATTCAGAGTTCAATTACCAGTAGGGAGGGAGAGATATGGAATTAATTGACGCAGCCCGTAAAGTGGGCCGCGGTGAATGGGCCAGTGGGCTTGAGCTAACGAGACACGACTTACGTAGTGGCCTTCGACGGACCGGACCGAGTACGCTGGTACGTTTCACTATCTGACAACCTAGTAAAGCTCCATTAATGAACGCATTCGAAGATGTTTTTATTCTAAAATACTTGCCGTTGAATTGTATACGTCATACTGTTTAATACATTTTTAGCGTTTAATTACAGTTATTTAAAATAGTTGTAATTAAACTATAGCCGACATTAGCGTGAAAATATAATCTGTTAAACTGTATTATTTATCATATCTTTGTTACGTGAACTAATTTTTAGGCATTACTCTAGTCTCAGATACGATAGGAATCTAACTAAAGCTATACGACAGGTAGGATTTAAAAGCCTTAAATAAGTCGTGTTTAAATACTTGATTACATTTATCTATCAATTTATTACCATTTCGTACATAAGCAGTGTTAAGAATGTACAAATAACATATCGTTCTTAAAATTATTAACAAATTTGTGAAATGCCTTAATAATTTATCACAATTTTTTATCTGTTTTTTGGACTTATTCTTTGACCTAATACATGTCAAAACCTTTGCCGTTTAGACCATGATATTCTCTAACATACACAATATAACAAAACATATTTTTCAGCAAAAAAATTCAAATGAACAAAATATAACCCCGTGGCAGTGCGTCGCTTTTCCGTGTGGATAAAAGGTAAAAACGACAGTACTTTTTTATTAACGACACCATATTTTACAGCGACCCTCTCCCATTTCGGAAGCGCTTTGGTGTCGGTATGGGATAAAAGCGGTAGCGTTCTAGAACCTTTTGTCTGTTGTTGTTAAGAACATCTTTAGAAGTCATTATAAGATATCAGAAGTTGTCAGACATTTTAGTGGTTCTGATATCTTATTTATGTTGGAAGTCGCATGGCAGTCGTTAAAATTGTTATTCAGGTTAATCTGGATGACTTGGTAACCGACCCTTGATGACTTGGGATGAGATGGCTGATTGGAATGGTAAAAGAGAATGTACTTTTTTACCCTCATAGAAAAGAATTATGTAAACACTACATACTCCGGCTTAGAAAGTTGCATAGTTACCATACCGCGGTAAAATTAACAAAGTCTTATGACGGCAGAAATTGACGCGTTCTAATTGGTAGGCGCCATTTTAAAGCTCACGCAACGTTTAACCAATGAGACACGTCATTTTGGGGCCAATATTTTAAATTGGACTTTGCTTACGTAATTCCTATACTTTTTCCACGCAAGATACGGTTAACCCAGTTCCTAATGTCCAAAAGCTCATGCTGACCAGGCGATTTTATGCGTCTACATTTATTTATGGCGGGTCCTATCGATTTTTTAATCAAGACAAATGTCTGCTTGTCATTATTACATTCAGTTTACTCTTTTTTTTTAAAGTAAGCTCTTATGGTGGATAGCGGCTTTACTTCAGGTTTTTTTTATTGGCTACGCAGGCAGACGATCAGTCGGGCCACCCGATGGGAAGTGGTCACCGACGCTCATAGACATCGGCAATACTAGTGGTTACACCAACGCGCTGCCTACCGTGAGACATAATATGTTAAGTATCGTTTACCCAGTAACTACGCTGTCTAGAGTGCACTTTAAACCGGAACACAGTAGTGTTTTCACACTACCGCTTTGCGGTAGAAATAGGCACCGCAGTGGTACCAACAGACGGTCCCCTGTAAAAAGGGGACCTACTACCAGTATGTAGAAAGGGGACCTATCAAGCGTCAGGTGTTTAATAACAAAACCGGAAAAAATTGCTGTTTTAATTAGACGACTAAAAAAATGAATTCACGAATTTAATATCTGTTTAACAGTATTAAAATTGTTATACTTTTGTACAAATAACTTGACATAAAATAAGTAAAGGCATTACTAGCGCTTTCACTCTACTTTAATTAGAAAAGATTATGCTTGTAATTTGGACCGCTTCCTGGCTTTTAGGACATCTCAATTAGGATTCCCGAGGTAACTGCAGCCCATTGCGATAATTAAAGGTATTTTTATTAAATTTTTATTACATAAACACTTATTGCTAGCAATTACACGGATAACGGAATTGAATCTGTGCCAAAAACATTAAAATAATTATTATACAGTAAGATATCAAACGTTGTTGGATAAAATAACTTTTATTGGAACTTTATCCGTTTTTATAAGAGGCAAACTTAATGCCAATGGCAATTTTGCCTGTCAACCGATTATGTATGTACTACCGAGTATGTCGATTTAAAATAGAAAAATATATTTAAGTAAGCACCGTGGCCTTTCAACTAAAGTTCTAAATACCTAAAGCAACGTATACATTATATTTAAACTAATATCTTAATTTGGGCTCTAATTTATTTGACAATCAATAAGAAGTGTAAATAAAGATATTTGACTTTGACTTTTAATAAGACTAGTACAAGCTTTTCAATGTCTAGACGAGCCCTGATGTTTTTTCAAACTTTTTTCGAACGCTAAATATTCAGAAAAGCGATACGTTGTTATTCGATTTCTATACTTTAGGATATAATGATCGTTAATTTCAAATTACAAGAGATTTCAATATTATTCGTTATATTTTTTTTTTTAGACGTAATAACAACCAGCGTTTCAATGCAAAGTACAATAGAATATTCTTAGAAGAAATAACAAAAGCGGTGTCTTTATCAATATGCTTTATACGAGAAAGCGTTTTCAAATACAAGAGCTAATAAGTCTATGATATGCATCAATTGTTATTGTAAGTATCAACCATAAAAACATTTAAGCATTCAATGTCTAGAAATCAACCTTTTTTAAAGGTTTTAACACACTGGATATGGGTTAATCGAAATTTTGCTTCGCATATACTAAGCATCATTAAAAAGCAAAACCGCTATCCTCGACTACATAAAAGAAACGCAATCATCGAAAAACAAATACCGCAGCATCTCCGTTCCAATGGATGCTGTTAAAGTGTGTACACAATAACGAACCGAGCATGTAATGTAATATATAACGAACAGCCTGAGATATCGTGATTATTTTTGCTCACGATCATTTCCGTGCAACGTTCAGGCCCGTAATGTTGTTGCTTGTTCACCTAACTGATGATAACTGACAAGCTCTATTAACTTTAAACGCACGTCTGTTTGTTTCGAATAATATTGAGTGAAATAGCAACATTATATCTACTGACAACGTACAAAATAAATATAATTCATGAATACAAAAACTCCAAATATGTACTATCATTACAAGGGTTATATTAAGATTCAATCCCAGCTTAAGCGGCAGCCTTTAACAAAAATGATAACAAAGAAAGAATGCTTTTATTATTTTACTTTAGAGCGATTTCCTTCAAATCTGTTGCTTTTTTACATTTTGTTTATTTTATACTATCAAAGTCGAGTGAAGTGAAACTTCAGAAATGTAACTTAAATCGTCTATCGCGTATCAATTAACCATAATAACTAGCTGAGAGGCCTATCGGACATAAAATTATTACACTACAAAGTATATACTACTGTTCTGCAGCTGTCGTATCGGCAATGCGATCCCCTGCAGTCATCTAGATCTTGAGCATGCTGAGTTTATTTTATTTACACTTTATGCACAAATTATGTACAAATAACGTAGTTCATTCGTAAACTAGTACGAATTGTGAACTTAATGCCAATGGCATTCTCTACCTGTTAACTTTCAGTTTACTGGTAGAGGATGGTGCTGTTTCTTCACTTCAAGACGAAAATCCTGCGAAACATGCTCTTACTCCCGTTCGTCTTATGTATCTCCGCACTTTTAAACGACGCATTCGCCCGCTATTCATAAATATGCAGTTCCGTAATAATATTTAATAAGCATTTGCAGAAATTATAGTAAAGGCTATTAGTGGCCGCCTATTCACATTTGCATTTTCGCAGAATCAATAAAACTAATGATGGTTTAGTAGAAAAGCTTTGTTTTTTTTTATTCGTTAAATCGATGAGGTTGGACATTCACCTGGTGGTAAGAGATACCTGACCTGCCCTATATCAAAAGCATGCCAAGAAGACACAAATCCGCACACCGCCCTAAGATATCATCATAAGCCTTTCATAGTCGACTGCTGGACATCATCATCAGCCTGTGATACTCCACTGCTGGACATAGGCCTCCCCTAATACACCCCTATCAATTAAGGGGCTATGACCGTATCCCACCATGTTGGTCCAATGCGGGTTGGAAAGTGGACCGAATATTTACATGCCCATCTGACGCATGGATCGGATCATCGTACTTATCAGACAATTGTGTGATCGGCTCAAATTGCCCTAACCAACAAGGAACAACAATGAAAAATTGTTGAGTCCCCACAGGATTCGAACCCACGACCTCCGGAAGACATTAGAAGACAAAAATAGGCACCTCGAAGGTTGTACTTGTTAAAAGGAACCTACCTCCTGTAAAATATTTTTTTATGTTGATGAAAATAGAATATTAAAATATTGTCTAACATAAATTCTCTTTGTAAATTCTGATTTCAAAAGCAGTTTATGAACCTTGTCGTTTCTACGTATTTGAGACAAAGGTTTCCTTTTATTCTTTCACGAGAAACAATTTTATTGTTAAAGAAAAACATTAAAGTTCTGATCATAATTATTTGAAACTAGTTCTGAGACATTAACGACTCAAAAGCCACCTAGGCTGAGCAATTTTAGCAATTTATCCTAATATTTTTTATTGCTTACAATTACAGTAATCCATCATGAACATAGCAAATAAATTTAATTTGCATATTACAAATGTATAAAACTTTGAAAATTAAAATAATACATTAATTATTAAAAACACTAAATACATGAACATTAATTGATAAATACTTGAAACGTCAATTAAACAGCTATTTGAATATAGTTCTGAGGTAACGCCCAAATCTACTTTCTTATTAATCAAATAGTTGTCCAGTACCCTCTTATCTCAGACCTGATAAAAGTAATGAGACTCAGTAATGCGTTTAATAAAACTATGTCTTTGAAAAAATCCATTTATTTCTTTAAGTACCTCAAACCATCTTAGTTTTATATACTCACGACTACATTTCCTAATACGAAATTTCAAAATCAAACTTCCATGTTCGACACTATGTACACATCATCTCATCATCATAGTATGTGACATAGTCCCTACTGGACATAGGCCTCATCCTACGTTTAGCCTTCTCCATTAGGGGGCTTTTGGACCGTATTCCCACCACGCTGGTTCAATGCGGCATGGATCATCTTACTTTTCAGACAATTAGGTGATAAGACCAAATTGCCCTAACCAACTAGGAAACAACAATGAAAGTTTGTTAAGTCCCCGCAGGATTTGAAGCCACGACCTCCTGTTTATAAATCACACGCCCTTGCAACCAGGCTACGGAGGCAGGTAATAGTAATAGTTAAATGGTAACGGGTAGTGGCACACACTACCCGTTACCATTCGAGTGTAAAAATCTAGTCGACAGCGCCGGGCACAATGTATTGCCATTTATCAAACCTGCACACGACAGTTTAGGCAATAACGGTGGTACGTAGTGCCGATAACGTTTTCAATGGGCTACATCCATAAGGCATAACTCCGCGTGTTAGTTTGAGCGAAAAGCGCTCTAGAATTTCATTAGGGTGAATTGTGAGCTGCATCAGTTTTTCATATATCAATCTCAACTCTTCGTACTAGCCATCATTTCAAGGTATTTGACTTTTAAATAAATAAATGTTTTAGTACACTAGCACAACACCATCTAGTCCCATGGCAACAGATGACTGATAAATACATAAACTTACTTTTTTTTTGTAAATAAATATATGTTATATAGATACAAAAACCCAGGCACGATAAAAACTCAATGTTCATCACACAATATTTTTTCCGTTGTGGAATGGACGCATACCTTCTGGCGCAATAGACAGTATACTAACCACTGCGCAAGCGGGTCATCTAACTGTTACATTTGATGGATGCATTGGACTTCAGTAAATTAGAAGGTGACACGCCTGTCTATGATAGTTTTGATAACAACTGGGGTTGATTTTTTACACGCCCAGGTGACGTATGAAAATCTCGCTTTTTAGGACGTGGTTTGAAGGGTGATCAGACTATAGCGTCTTAAACAATAAGAAAACAACGATAACAAAAAGTTTCCTAACCGCAGGATTCAAACCCAGGGCCTCCAATTTTCTCAAGCAAGGGACATTATCACGCCACGATCTCGGTATAAACTAAAAAAATATCCTAAATATAAACCGCAATATAACTACAGCTTTAAAATATAACTAAAGCATTAACAAGTCAATATTCAAAACAACAAACAGTCGCACTCGAAAAATAATTAATATACTCCAAAACCGTCCCGCAAAAGCAATTAAAAACCCTCACTTTAAACTATTTTCCTTTAATCACTCTAAACCACAAGTTAATTGGGATACCATTTAACTTTGTAAACTACGTTTGGATCAGCTTTTACATTTTCCGTTCCCCGGTCCCCAGCGAGAGTTCCAACTTTTTGGTGCGTACATTTTAAACCCGGTGTGCGCTTTATTTTTAACAAACTAGCAGCGATTTAAAGTTTTCTTTTGCTGTTAGATAAATTACCCTTGTGCTCTAATGAGTTTGCTTTAGTATTAAAGGTTCACTTCAAAAGGGATAACTATATCTGTTTATCCGTACGTAAATAGTACGTTTAGTTTTAAATATTACCGTTAGTACGTGGTGTCTTTTATGAGTCGTTTGATTATAAGATACAAAAGGTTTTAATTGATGTTGATTCCATGCGTCGGATGGGCAAGTAAAAGTCGGTCCACCACCAACCCGCATTGGACCAGCGTGGTGGATACGGTCCAAAATCCCTAATGGATGGAGGTGTATTAGGGAGGCCTATGTCCAGCAGTGGACTATCACAGGCTGATGATGATAATTGATGTTAAACATCAAAACCTCTCGATAATAGGCCAACGTAGTTCTTCAAATCCAACATAAACATGTTCACTACAGCTTTGTAAATGTTTCTACATTCTTACTTTCCTAGACTAACCAGTATATGACTGTAAATGGAACCTACCATCTAAATATAATATACATAAACATATGTGTATATATATTATATTTACTTTGAATTGTATTCCCGAAGGATATACGGGTTTTTCCGCTCATCCGTAATTTATTCACAATATTGAATAAAGGCAATATTAGAGAGGTATTACGGGGATGTAACGAGATAGAGGAAAGATAGATAGGAGAAGATATTTTATTATACTTAAATTTCAGAACATCATAGAACACAAGAAATCGATACTATATGCATCACTTGCTATAGGTAATCTTAATACCTATACACCGAAACAAAAAACAGTAATATATCTTAACCAATTTAAACTAAGATACCAAAAATAGACTTAAACTTATATAATACATGACGAACGTATATACCTTTCAAAGGTTTTACATCTCTTACGTCATAAGCCCTGATACATTACGTGCTAGAGACATGTAGCGACTGTGAGCAATAAAAATAGTGGAAACATCCAGAGCTACGCCAAAAAGCTACACGGCACACGCGATCCGCTCACGAAAACGTATTCATGAATACGGTATTGTCTTCATTCTATAAATAAATGAACGGGCCATCGATGGCTTGAGTACTTATTGAGACGTTGCAATAAATAATGGGAAGTTTTTAGTATGTATATCTGCGAATATTTGTCGATTATTTGTTGTTTTTTATATATTATATCCGAAGATTGCAAGTGGTGGCGTGCAATAGGGTAGACAGTGGATTAACACAGGCTGATGGCTATTTTAGTGTCTGGCGCTATGAAGGGTACGAAACTCAAGAAACTGAAGATTATATGCCTTTTCGTGTCAATTATAACATAATCAGGTCCCTTAATATTTACTTTTACGGTTCCATGTTAAATCTTCCACTATTAGCTGATTCAAAATTTAACTAATAGTAACTAAATATTACACCAATAAAATTATGTCCTCCTAATCGATTCCGACTACGGCGGCCGATATATATTAAAGATCAGCCAACTAGCGTAGGAGCTATTATAGTGCACAAGTGTAACCCTCCCTCTTCCCTTACGAGACAAATGGAGATAGATCAGGCGCAGTACCATCTTTTTACGCACCTTCCGAGGCATAGATCATATTACTATTAAGGCAATCAATCGGGTGATTAGCCCGCATTACACTAACCAACTGAAAAATATAAATGAAGAGTTGTTTAGTTCCCGCAGGATGCGAACTTACGACCTCCGGTTTCTGAAGTGAGAGCTCATACCACTAGGCTACGGAGGCAGTTTTCCGTCACCCATTTAGCTTTAAATCATGAGAAGTGAACTAAAGAGACCTGCTAGTTGCCATTGAATTTTATATTCAAATTTAAATATATTTATTCAACGTAGAAGCAATACACTTACTTATTGATTGTTAAGGACGCCTGTGACCTGATAACAACCGGTGAAGGATATTCAGCGGGACTGATTTTGTCATCTTTACAGTGTGATTAATGTAATAAACAAACAATTTCAATATAAATTATGTGATACCAGTAATCTGCCCTTAGTATTTAAGTCATTACGAAGTAACTTAAAAAGGTCTTTTCACCACATTTGACATATTTCAACGATAAAAAAAAACAAATAAAATAGAAATAAACTATGAAAAAGTATTAATCTAACATTAGGCATTGAATCAATCAGTTTAATGTAGATTATTCTGAAAACCTTTATTAAAGCACTAATGACCGATAGATCTAATACTCCACATTGTATAACCAATCAAGCTACGAGCGAAATATAAAAACGATTATGTCCCATTCCAAGAACGTTATGGACAACAATGGAAAGTCTATCTATGAAGTATTAATAATTCAGACAGTACATACTAGAATGCGCTCAACCTTTGTTCATATAATATCGATTTAATGTCAATGGATTCAATCGGGTCACGATATTCGAAGCTTTCTTTTGATAAGATAATTGAGAGGGTATGATAAAATAATACGTTTATAATGAGGTTACGAAAGTAGTTAATATTTTCAGGTAACAGTACAAGAATGCCGACAGAAACCCCACTAAAAGCATATTACTTTCATGACAGTATGAACATATGCAATTTCTCGTGGGAGGTCATCCAACACTGCGATGGCCAGTACGAGGCCACTCGAGAACCTTTCTTCCCCAACGTTTATCGGTTTAACGTGTGTGAGTTACGACCTGTGCAAATGTGCAGTAGGTCGGTGGATGCTGGTGGGACATAATCGTGCCCCTTGGCGACTTATGGGGCAGGCCTTTTTTGTTTTTTTTTAACGATGGGAAATGCATTAAGGCATTCCGCCGCGTATCGGGCGGGTATGCGGGACTCGCCGGCGCATTGCCGGAATACCCACTATAACCACATCGTCTCGTCCTTTACCGCGGCGCCCCTGACGGCCCAGCTAAATCCTTCTGCCTCTACGGCTCCTCCTGCGAGCTGGATCTGCGCGTTCCCAGGCTCGTTCTGCATCTTCCTTTGCGAGCATTACTGTATCGCAAAAAGAAAGGACACTGTGCCACGCTTCCCGGCTATTCGTCATCGCCGCTACTACGTTCGATGTTTTGGACGAGGATCCGTCGCTCCGATTCCCAAGCTGGGCATTGTTCGAGCGTGCGCCAAATCCTCATCCTCCCCACAATGATGGCATTAGGCTGAATCCTCCCTGCCTATCCTGTGCAAATACTCCCCGAAGCAGCCATGCCCCGTGAGTATCTGCGTTAAATGGTAGGTTACCCGTCCACTGTTCTCCAGCCATGCCGTTAAGCTGGGCAGAATCGCACTAACCACGCGCTGACGAGTATTACGAGGTTCCATTAACCTTTCTCGCCAACGCCCCAGAGCCCGCCTTCTAGCTCCTTGTCGAAGCTCTTCGATCATCTCGTCTGGATTATCGCTTTGGCGGAGGATGCGGATCTTATGAAAGATCTCAGCGTCCATATCCACCTGGATGTCTAGAGGTGGGAACTGAAACCAAGAGTGTGGCTGCCTCGTACGAAATCGTCCTGTATCCTCGAGCAATTCTAATCGCAATAGTGTGTTGCGTAGCGTTAAGCTTCGCCGCCCGACGCCTAATACGTATCGGCCCATTCAGGAGATCCATAGAGTGCAACAGAGCGCACCACTCCTGCATAGAGACGGCGGACTTCTTCCTTCGGCCCTCCTAGATTCGGTAGCAACCTTTTGAATTCGGGGAACGAGACGAGCGAAGTGCTCGACAAAGTTCCATCGGCTATCTAATTCTAGTCCCCGGTACTTAAGGTGGTCGCCAATTAGGATACTTGCATCCCCGACGCATAACAATGTATCGGGAGGTTTCTCCTTGAATCTAGGGCCATGAAACCACATCGCTCCGGTCTTTTGTGGTGCCACTTGCAGTCCGAGTCTCCGTATTCTACCGATAATCGTGGCAACCACAAACTCGGCTAGTCCTGCTGTCCCTGGGAAAGAGTCGCCCTTTGCCAGTATAAGCGTGTTATCTGCGTAACACACCATGCTTACGCGCGGTGCAAGCGCCGTCCGTAGCACCGCATCGTACACGATATTCCATAAGAGCGGTCCTAAAACGGTCCCTGCGAAACTCCGCGCACTACGGCTCTCTCTTGTAAGCTTCCGTATCTTGCGGGGTAAGAGATGCTTCAGTTTGAGAGGTATGCCTTCAATGCGTTCCTCAGGTACGCCGGAACACTGTCATAGACCAGACATAGACCATGTATGACACACCGGGGAAGGGAATAAAAGGCGTTGACGATGTCAAGGCTGACTGCCAAGACAGCTTTTCTTTTAGATATCGCCTGGTGTGTCAACGTTATCACGTGGAGGATGGCATCCAGCGTTGAAAGCCGGCGTCGAAATCTGTATTGATGGTCCGCCAAGTCCGGGCCAACATTTACGAGATGTTTGTTAATTCAAGAGGTTATTATCCGTTCGAACAATTTACCTACATCGTCTAAAAGACAGATTGGTCGGTAGGCTGCTGGTTCATCCACTGGTTTGCCCCACTTGTGTAGGAGCACCAGCCTCGCCCGCTTCCAATCCGCCGGATAGTAACCATCTCGAAAGCAGCCTGTGAATAGACGCCGCAATCTCGTGCCAAGAATCGGTGCAAGGATTTTCCAGGCCTTGCCTGGGACTCCATGTGGACCTGGGGCGGTGTTTCGAGCACCAATAGCTTGCGCTGCCGCTCGCAGTTCCGTCTCCGTGACAGAAAGCTCCTCTGACCAATCAGAGGAAATCATCTGGGCTGTTCGTGTTTCCACTTCTGTCCAGGGTCCCGGGAAAAGTGTATCCAACACGGTGGAAACAAAACCAGAATCGAGGGTTTCCGTGAGGGGTGGAACCCAAGGGCGTAACTTGCTGAGGACCATTTTATAGAGACGACCCTCTATCTCCTGGTTTTGCTTTCGGCGATTGCAATTTGTAATTTCTTGGTTGCAGTACGGTACTCTCTGTACATTTCTTCTCTTTCCTTGATTGTAGAACTTCGACACCGCCGAGCTCGCGTGTATCTTCGCCGTAATCTCAGGCAGACTGTGCGAAGATCAGAGATTTCTTGTGACTACCAATATGCCGGGCCTATCCTGCCTGTTTTGCATCGTGGCATTGCCATATCACATATGGTGTTCATGTCCTTGCGAAGTCGAGCAACACCATTTTCTAAACTTTCATCCCCACTGGGGCATGACCAGTCCACTACATTGGCAGCTGCTATAAGAAGGTCTTGGTTGCAGTGTTTAAGTGCCCATCGCTGTTGTTGCCTTCTATCAAAACGACTACTTAACGCTGTCAATGTAGGCTCCACATCGATAATAAGATACCGATGGTCGGAGAGGGTCTCCATCTCCTCTGCAACTCTCCACCCTACCACTAAACGCTCGGCACAAGATGTCGCCCATGATAGATCTACGATCAACTCCCCCTGCCAGCGCACGCAGGTGCTGACTGAGCCGCTATTAACTGAGACTGAGTCTCAGGTCCAAGCCCGCCGACCATTCGAGACCTTTGTTACCCCTTATGCTGTCTCGGCTGCTTCCCCAAGCCTTAGAGTGGGCATTGAAGTCTCCTAACACGAGTACAGGGCGCGGGAGGCACCTGCGAACGCAGTTGGTAACCCTATCCAAAAATTCCTCGAATTCAGCCAGGCAGGAATTCGGTGAGACGTAGCAGCCTATAACGCCTAATGGGCCCCATTCCACCGCAACGATATCTCGTCCGGAAGAAATTCTGGAGCACGGAGGGTCTCCGCTACTTCCTCCCTAGTAAACAGCGACCAAGCCAACTCCATCACCGAACCACCGTGGGTGGTTTGGGATGGAACATGGCTCTGCCACCATTGCCAGAGATGCAGAACAGTCGGACAAACTCTGCAATAGCAGAGTGTCTTGTGCTGCCCGGCAGTGGTTAAGGTTGCTCTGTACTATCCTGTATAGAGTACTAGCCATGACTTATCTCCATTGTTTCCTCGGAAGGGTGATAGCGAAGTGCACACCAAAGGTTGCGCAGGCCCATCTACCAGTTTCGAAAGGGCGACCCCTCCTTGTGTTCGGTAGGAAGCACTTTTTACTGCCCAATCGGTGGTCAGAGTTAGCACCACAGTCTGAGCATAGGACACATCTCAGTACCTTCGCTTGGCATTCTCTGGCTTTATGGCCAGGTTCCTCGCATATGAAGCACAGTGTGCTCCTGTCTTTGGTGTTCCTGCACTGGTACCTATAATGTCCGGTTTCCAGACAGCGAAAACACTGCAATGGTCGGGCACTGAGTACTTGGACTCTGGCGACTACCCATCCCACTTTGACCCGGTTCTCTACGGAAAATTTATGTACGGCCATAAGCGGGTATCGAACCCATGAAGTTCCCAGTCTCGTGGGCCACCTGTGGGTTAGACCCACGTTCACAGTGTCCGCTAAGCAACCACCGGCTTCAACAACGGCGTTTGCGACATTCTCCTCAGTGACAGAGTCATCCAGGTCCATAACTCGGATCTCACCCGTTTTGTGAGGCCGCGTTACTCTAATCCCCGTTTTGAACAGGGCTTCTTACAACTTTGTAGCAAGCGTGTTTGCTTTATCAGCGCAATGCTCGCCTTCCACCTCCAGGGTAAACCACCGTTTAGGGCTTTCTTTTGCTTCACCCCGGAGTTTCCTAGTTCGGTTAGGTTCACCTTTTGTTTAGCCACCGCCATAGCCTGAGCGTACGTTATAGTGGCCTCCTCAGGTACTGTGACCGTCACCGCTGCAGATTTAGGCACCATAGGAAGCTAGGGTTTCCTTTTTCGCTTCTTTGCTTTTTTCTTCCCTTTTGGGGTCTGTGGTGCCCTGGTTTGTGCCGTTTGGCCCTCCTGGTATGCTACCTGCTTTTGTACGGGTTCCATTTCGGTGTGAACTTGTTTAGCTTACCTTTGCGCCTGGCAACCTCTCTCCAGCTTGGGTCCGGCTGCTGTGCAGGTGTCTTATCGAGTGGCATAGTTTTTTTCCTTAAAGGCGGCCTCAGAGCCCTCTCGGGGAATAACTCGGCTTTGAAGGCATTTTACTTTCTGTCGACCATAGCCCCTAACCGTGATATCAGTTGACCTTCATCTGCCATGGGATCATCCGCACAAGGATATGTTGATATGATCCTCTTGGTTCCATCCTTACTCTTTCGGCGTAACAGACTCACTTCCTTCGTCAATGCCTCAATCCGCCCTCTCATTTCGGCAAAGTCAGTTCGGAGCAGGGCATTTTCTTGCTCAATGTGACTCGAGTGCTTCGCTGCACCAATTCCGTTGCGATTGCCTGTGCAACACACACTGACAGTCGCAAGGCCCGCACGAACTGTCCCCTGATTTTAGGACCTGTCTGCAACGCTCTCGATAGTGGCAAGGCTCTCTGTGAGTCGAGAACTAAGGTCGCCAGTTGGCTGCTCAGTCATTTCCCTTCCGAGTTCCTCTACTGTAGGAAGCGTCGTCTTTGCCTTTGACGTTTTAGGAACGTCAAGTGGTGCCACAAAACACGCATCCTGAGTCTTGGCGGTTTTTGCTGTGGGTCGACCACCATCACTGCTTCCGCTCTCCGTTTGCGGTGCTCGCTTTCGCGATGCCACCAATGATGTCCTCGACCGCCCTGAAGTTGCTGTCCTCAGGGAGCAATCTGAGTCTTCCTCTTTCGTTGAGCTCCTCAGCAATGACATGTTTCGTGTTCTGTCTTTTGACATTAGACTTGAATCCGTTTCACTAAGTAAATCATCGTCCGGTATGGATATGCTTGAGTCGTGTTTATGAAGGCCGGCACGCTGCTGATCTACGAGGTAGTTGTCGCCCACTGCAGAGTACTAAGGGCGGCCTCCTGCTGCAGCAACATCCATAGATGCTGGCGCAGCAGGAGGGCAGGGTACCTGCCTGCAGAACACTAACACAACTTCAGCACAGAACACTTTTACAGCCTTTTCCATCACCGATTCTCCACATCGTCGTCTCTTTTTTCAGGGGTGAGCTCCCCTGTCAGCTGCACTTAGTCTGCCCCTCGCCTCGATCCTTCCGGTGTGAGAGACTCTGCCGCTATAGCCTCGAGGAACATTGGGGACGCAAGCCCCCCACCACGACAAGGTGGCAGCCCGGGGGGTCTTGGGGCAGGCCTATGCTCAGCAGTGCGCTCTGACAGGTTAAATCAATGACTACGAAATATGCATATTTTATAAATGAAGACGGAGCGTTGGTTAACAACCCCGGCCAGGTGGAATGCCGATCTCCGTCAGTAGCGGGTTCAAGTAAGCACCGAATAGCAAGGGATCGCCTGTCTTGGCCTTCATTGAAAAAGGCCTATGTCCAGGTGTGGACGGATAAAGGCTGCTAATGATGATGATGATGATGATGATGATGATATTATCCTATAAGCGGACAATAATAACGCGAAAAATTTAATAAAGGATCATTCTAATGCTTCTTTAAATTATAATTTGAATATTTTTCTTAAGCTTTTTCAGAATTTTCCTTTTTCTTATGTAACATTTTAAACGTCATATATAAAAGCCGTTATCAATGCTCTTTACATTGCATGATCTCCTAGTAGGGGAGGTTGATAAATGACGTCATATTGTATAGGTGGAATGGGTGCTTGACATTGATCGACCTGGTCGATGTGTTCACAATAAAGAAGTTATGTAGTAATTTGAGATAGAGCCCTCGACACTCAATTTACACAAGTTAGAATAATACTTATTACTTATTAGTCTACGTTTAAGTTGTATTTTTATTTTAAGCATTATATGTTAAATATTATATAATGTTTAAAATAATGGCGACATATTGTTTAGGTGGGACGAGAGAATGATATTGACCGACTTTGTCGATTAGTTCACAGTAAAGAAATAATGAAGTAATATACCATCTGAAAATTAAAAATTTGATACAAGATTAATTAATAATAATAAGCAACCTTAAATAGTCCACAGCTAGACATAGGCGTTTTCATTGAACGAATTACCACAAGAAATTTTTTTTTTTAATAAGTGAATAATAAATAGTCTTGATTAAGGTTATATTTTTATTTCAAATAGTTTAAATACAATAATATATAACATTGAATTTATTTACATAAACAAAAAATTAATAAAAGATCATTTTCCCATTGGCTCTCCAAATCTACTTCCTGCTTATCAGTCTCTTACCTAGATTTTATCAGATGTTACATTAACGCAAAGTATAAACGCTGCTTAAATGTCACGTAGGATATAACACAACCATAAATATAGTTATTAATTAAATATAAAAATATTAACCTGTATATGTTACGTATATACATACATTTAAAAATATGTTACGTTTTTATAATGTTATGTTACAAAGAACACGAAATTCTGCAATTAACATAAAAACAAACCCGAAAATGTAGCTAAATCTACACCAAATGAATTCAGACAGTAAAAAATCGCTACATCTCAACTTTCCCCAACACCCCCCAAAGACCGATTCGCTTTTCAACAATTCCCAACATTTCGTAGCGAGTAAAAAATCGCATCAAATGCAAAAATATATCCGCGCGCGAGAATATTTTTTCAAATTTGAAAAACGACCGCCGTTCATCAAATTTGACGCGGCGGCGTTACGAGATTTGCAATTCTATTATTCGGTTTAAAAACATTTTTGCCACCAATTTGCCCGCGAATTGTATCTAATATGTCGCGTTTTTGACGCCATGTTTCTAGCAGACGGTGGATTTGTAGTTTAGTGACGGTGGATGTTTAGTGGATTTTTAGAGTTGACTTTGTTTTTCTGACGCTGCATTTTTATAACTTTCCAGTGATGCTATGTTTACGTGACGCGAAATGTTAATAGCTTTAAAAATAATATAAAAAGACATAATTTTACTTTCGCAATATATTTTATAATAAAGGAAATTTTAAAGACATAATGTGTGTTATATTTTTGTATACAATTATTTATAGATTAGAATAGCCTGGATGAGGATAGCCGAAATCGGAAGCGGTGGCGTGCATAAGGGGAGGCCTATGTGCAGCAGTAGACTGACACAGGCAACTTATGTACAGTTAAGATGGATGCAAGTAAGCAATGCAAGAAGTCTTTACTCAGTAAACACACAAGCTACGGTGCCTTTCAGCCAATAAAAAAAAAATATGTTGCAAATTCAATTTAAATTTAAGTTAAAATATCCGTGTTCAATATAGAAATTTTGCACTTGCTTTTTTATTGTCAAACACACTACCACCGGTTTGAAACCTGATTGACCTCAGCAGAAACGGCGAAGGAAATTTTATTATAACATCTTTGAAAAAATCAAACAAACATAAGCCTAATATTTAATAACTTAAAAAAAATTAAGCTAGCACTCCATTACCAGATTGTATTATAATAATATAGCCTTTAATTCCCGAAAACTTAAAATTAATAAAAAAATAAAACTTATAACTATATAGCAGTTAAGAATGTCTCATGTGCCTTACTGCAAAGGCTCCTCCAACCTTCATTGTTTCATCCTCAACTTAACCAATTGCTCTATAGTGAATGTCATGTCATCCCACGTCTCTACTTCCATGTCCTCTTCTCCTGACACCGTCCCTTGGTAGACTGTCACTTGCTTTATTCCTTTGCATCGATTGTCTCATCTCATTGGTTGATCGATGCTGCTATATTCTTTATTCTCTATCCGTTTGACTCTATCTTTTAATTTTAAATGTAGCATGCTTTTTCCATACCTTTCTGGCATCTTTCCAGTTTGTCTCTTGTGATGTTTCGTCAGGGCCCAGGTTACGCAGCCATAAGTTATGCAGGGTAGGATACAAGTATCGAAAGTCTCCTTTTTAGTCTTAATGCTTATTTCCTACTTTCATCACTTCCTTCAGAGCTCAATACTTTTCCCACCTGGTCGCAAATCTTTTAGCTAATTCCTTTGACATTTGATCATGTGGCGATATTATATATACATATTCCTCTACATACTCGAATTTTGTCCCTTGTTTTTGATGTCTGTGGGGGTTGAATTTGTTATCATTTTACTCTTAGTAATGTTCTATTTCTAGACCAACCTCCTACAGCTCTCTCTATTAAGTTTTTATATATTCCAATTTTTTGGGTCTTCCTCCAATAGAACGAGGTCATCTGCAAATCTTAGGTAACTCAGCCGTGCTTGCCAGATTGTATTATCATGATTTAAAATTTGTTCATATTGTAATAACTTAACACATATACGTCTTTTAAAACTTTTTTTACTTTATTAATTGTCAGAATATGGTCTAACTGGGGTTTTTTTGACAAAACATTATCCCATAAAAGATTAACTTGTTTTTCTGATACCAGCGTCTGAATAAATCAAAACAAAATTGCAAAAACTATGATAATGATTCACGTGTGACCACTACCAAGTTTTAAACATTCTTGATGTTTCAGTCAATTTGAATAAAATCAGCTGTCACCAGCCATCCCGACAATTATACTAGAAAGCGGGCATCTTCCCTAGGGATCATTCAGCCGAAGTGAGCCCGCGACAGTGAATAACGCTCGCGACGCCTCCGTTGAGACCGTCAACTTTATTTCACTCGTCCATTAAAAACTCTCTAGGAAGCTAATGTAATGACAACTTTAAAATTTATTTTAAAAGGTGAGAAAATAGAGTTTAATCAAGAATAAAACCTTTAATTATATCAATATTGCTAAATATAGGTTAATTTAACAATATTGCAACTGTTTACGTATTTTAATAACATTTTATTATCGTAATGATTGTTTGAATAAAAAAGAAATATCAATGCACGACTTCTTATTTATTGTCCATCCTAACTACACGTAACAACTAAACTCCTACCTGGTTAGTAAACTTAGGCAATTTTCATTATTAAAATTCACAAAACATCAAAGTGTATTGGTAAAATCAATAGCAACAAACAAGACATAGAATATTATGTGCCTACCTGCTAATTTTAACACGTTAAACAACCAAATATACTGAAAAAAGACCAATAAAAATTGTATTTTCTTAGACAAAACATATCTTGTTTAATTTAAACATCGAAACAGTTTCTTGAAAATCAAAACAAAAAGTGCATTAAATCGCAATCACTCAAACCTAATAATAATCCACGGTGAGATGACACAACCCTTGAAGGTCAACAAACAGGGCCAAGTTAAACAGAACGGGAGCGTTTGCAATAAGCCGCTTATATGAATGGCTTGATACGGGAGGAGTTGAGGGAAACTTAGCATATTAATCTCCGCTGAAAAGCCGCACGAACCCGACATGTTGGTACATTGTCAATCCTGCTATGACGTCCTCGTAATAGACTTGAGACAATTTCAAGGATATTTAGTAGTTGCTTCGACCGCTAAATATATACAAAATATGAGACGTACTGTTCGAGCCGTTCATCTTGATGAACTTTGATTTAAGCTGTGACGCTTTGATAAGCCTAAACTAGTATTACACTTTTGTTTATAGCTACGCTAATGTTTTTGGACGCCGCACAAATCTATATTAAAATTAGGAACAAGTAATATTTGACTAATCAAAACTGATCAAATTTTAAAATGTTATTAGAAGGCAACTTATTAATTAAAATACGATATATAGAATTACTATAAGGAAAATGTTTTGGGAATATTCTCTGTCCCATTTTCATAGGCGTAGTTATCATCAATCAGGCAGACTGTTAGATAAATATTAGAACCCAACATGATTTATCAAGATCTATGCTTAATCTTTTTTCTTATATATAATTGATTAGCCTCCTGATATAGATAGTCATGACTGATAAGGACACTAGAAATATGATTACTTGCTTTATCCACTTTATACGTAAACAGAAAGAACTAAATTTATCTTAAATCAATTTAATTATTATATAATTCAAACTTGTTTAACAGACTATTTGCGATGGTACTTACTTTTGAGTCCGACATTTCATACCCGATCATAAAACAGACTAATATACGTATAATTAACCAATCATCATCATCATCAGCCTGTGACAGTCCACGGCTGGACATAGGCCTTTCCTTATACACCCCTATCCATTTGGGGGTTTTAGGACCGTATCCCACCACGCTCGTCCAATGCGGATTGGTAGGTGGACTGACTTTTTACATGCC
The DNA here is from genome assembly GCA_029286875.1 of Lamproptera curius. Taxonomy (NCBI): domain Eukaryota; kingdom Metazoa; phylum Arthropoda; class Insecta; order Lepidoptera; family Papilionidae; genus Lamproptera; species Lamproptera curius. The sequence goes on from JAGSMT010000023.1 coordinate 2,557,121, forward strand.
CATTCGACGCATGGATCATCTTACTTTTCAGACAATTGGGTTATCGGGCCACAGTGCCCTAATCAACTAGGAAACAACAATTAATATTTGTTGAGTCTCCGCAGGATTCGAACCCACGACCTCCAGTTTCTTAAGCGCACGCCCATACCACAAGGCTGAGGCAGTAATTAACCAAGTATTTCTTAAGTACCTTAAAGCAATTTAAACAAAGCGCCTTCGCGATAAAAGACCAATATAATCCGTACAATTTTATCTATCATTATTAGGCGCTTTATTAGAATATTCCAATAAGAGAGCGGTCTTAAACTTCAAAAAATTTATACGATATTCAAATTCAAAATAATTGCTTTTTGGGCACATCTAATATTCGGTTCCATGAAATTAATAATTGTATTACTTTACGCTAAGTGCTTCGCTTAGCGTCGCTCGATTCTGAATCGTAAGACGATTGGGTAAGATTCACAATCGCGTAAAGTGAGTGATAATTTACAATTCCACGAGTACATTCAATAGAGCTAATGGAACGCTAAAGATGTTCAAATTACTCAACATCGGGATTGGGTTTGTATTAAAACAACGATTTGTAACTGATGGATTAATTCGAAGCTCGTATAAAAGCGCTTACTAATAAAAGCTCCATTGCATTAGTATGAATTTATTGGGCAAAAACTCAAATTATAAGAAATAATCGGTTTCAATCAAAAGAAAGGAAATCCTTAAAATATGTAATACAAACGGCTGGACTCACGGAAAATCGGTATTAGTACTGATTAGTAGACATCCTTTTATTGATTTGTTTTAAAATCAAGTTATTTTTTGCTTTTAATCATTTCTTAAGCTATAACAATTGGATTATACTTTTAACAGCTTATTTTCTTGAATAAAAGGACTTTTTACAGATTTTATCGCGTTAATAGAACACTTTCCAGCGGCTGTGGAGTCTACACCGTGACCACGATAAACGATAAATTCATTTTAAAATACTCAAAAATAAAATACAACAAAGTTAAAGCAATAATCCTAATACTAAACTACCAGGGCAACATAAAATACGGTCACATATTTTAATACCATGCAACCCATATATCAATAAAGATGTTACATATCCTAAAAAGGAAAACTAAATCCGTCGCTCGCGTATGGAACTTATAATAAGGCAACAACGGCCCTTCCTTCAGAAAGGAAGGCCTCCAATAAATATTCCGACCGATACCCAAGCGAAGCCTTCTGCATTAAACCAGGGACCCGAGCCAGAGTTCCCAAGGGACTCGTGACTAATGTCGGAATCGTGACGGTCTAGTTAAACGACACTAAGAAAGCGCTACAAACCGCCGCACCGAAACCACTATTGATGTAATTAAGCCAGTGATATATAAACGGAGATAGAAAGAGATTTATGGGGAATATGCGTTCCGGATTTATTCGCTTTATGGATTTTTATTTGATTTGTCAGGAGAGAATAGATCTGAAGTATCTAGCACGTGAGCTTCAGGTGATAAGCTATAAGAGAAAGTTAGGTAAAAAAATAAATAAGCTCCGAAGCAAGTACCTCTATTGTAAATGCTTTAATTCTGCAAAACTTAGTCTACATACACTAAATTGCACATTTCGGAGGTTACCGAAGCTAGAGTTATATAGTCAATATCAATTATCCTTGCCCTTACACAAGAGGTGGTCTCATAGGAGGAGTAAGGCATATTGCCTGTTCGATGAAACATCGTCCCAACTTCTCATTTATACAATTAACGAAAAACATTAGCTAAACTACCAGCCTCTATCAGCTGACTAAACCATACTTTGTGAACATCAGAAAGAAGAAGTCAAATCAACCACAAATTCATTACTAAAACCCACAACCGATCGCGCATTTAAAATCACAAAATTCACACTTAAGTCCTTCACCGCCCCGTTCCCGTCACGCGTAAGCGACGTTCGAAAAGTTTGTCGCCCCGCTTAGCAGTTAGTCCCCGACAAAGTCTCGTGAAAGGCGAACGAAAAGCGCCATTGTTCCAAAGTTACAAATCACTCCCATTCATTAAAGCGAACCTCGTTGGGGGCTTTTTGGCGATGCGACCGGGGCTTTGCGAGTTGCAAACACGACCGCGGGCACACCGCGATCCGCGACACGGCGCTCCTCCGCTGTTATTTGCTAGTTGCCAAGCACGTTTGCGGTTTAACTTTTCTTGTCTTTCAGTATAAACACTTTTAAACGTCGTTGAGAGGGGAGATTTTAATAAAATGAGATAATTGCTCAAGTTAGGAATCAATTTTAAATCAATGTATAACAATAAGTTTAAGAACACTCGAAACTTATTGATAAGAACTACGGTAGGACTTTATAAGTGAATAGAGCAACAAAACAAATAAAAATTTTATAGATATATTGTTTTTATGTATTTTGACATTTTAAAAAACATCACATTATAAACATAAGAAATTTTAAATAATTCCATTAAACTCAAGGAGTGGACAACTAGCAATTAAACTCATCACACCCAATTACACTTCCTAGATTGCATACATCATCAGCCTGAGATAGTCCACTTTTGGAAGCATTACCACCTAATAAGCCCTATCCATCAGGTTGACCGATTCCACCACGCTTGGTCAATCGGGTGGTGGGTGGACCATCTTTACTAGCCATCCGACGCATGGATCATCTCATTTTTAGACAATCGTGGTCCTATTGCGTCAATCAACGGAAAATCAATGAAAATTTGTTTACCTCCGCAGGATTCACATGCCGACCTACAGGTTTCTAGGCACAACCCAACAGGAATTCATTCTTATACTGGTAACAAAAAACATCTAATATAATGAAAATAAAAACCTTTTCCCCGAACAAAGAATATAGCCTATTTGCTACAATTAATTTATACCAATCACTATAAAGAAGAAACCGTTCCCGGTACTAAAAATATATGGATAAATTAAGTGTCCATGATATTAATATCCCCGGAATATGGGTCAAGGTATCGATATCCATAAATTCTTTGGCTCTCGTGCTTATTTAATTAATTGCCCGAGTGTTGGTTGCGTGAGATGTTAAGTTATATTTTGAGTTCGTTATCCTACAATGAGCATTAATACCAAATGAATTTCTCTCGTATACTATAGTAATTTAATAAAAATCACCTATGATAAAGAAATTAAATATTTATCAATTTGATTAACCTATAAGGAGTTAAACATGGCATTCAATACTGCACTTCTAGTGATAAGGCGTGTTAAGGAAACCTGCAGTCGTGGGTTCGAATCCTAGATGCTTAAAAGTTTTCATTGTTAGTTTCCTAGTTGGTTGGACGGTATGTGGTGATGATGATTTCAGTACCTGACTATCCGATACTTATTTATTTATTTATTTAGTTCACCAACAATTGTATACTTGATACAAACACATAAATTTAGAAATACAATTTAGTAGTCTTAAATGCACAATCAATTACAGGTAAACATAACATGCAAAAATATGGTGAGCTTAGCACTTGACAAATTGTTTTGTGAAAAGAAAAATAAAATACATTTAACAGACAAAAACAACTTAAATACAATTATCAAGGTAAGAAAACATTACACACCTTACATTAATTTCTAAAGAAAAACACATTGTAAATTTAATACAAGTACAATTACAAATTAAAAGATAAGGAATATACTAGCTAAATACGTAAAAACAACAAAAATAAAATAAAAAAAAAGCGCAACAGTTCAAACTTATAAATATAGTCATAAAACTTTCTTAACCATCCTTTTAAATTCCGACAGTGATGTTCCATTAATATCTAACTTATCGCTGTATATATTAAACAGTTTGTTAATCTAAGTATTGAGAGTTAGCACCTAAAGTCGTTTTACGAATAGGATACGTCAGTGGAAGAATAGGCTTACGAGGCATTCTTAATGGCACCCTAAATTGTAGTTTGCGTAAAAGACCAGGTGAACGTGGTTGTATCTTATTATTTTGTATAAGAAAATTAGGTCTAACATATCCTGCGTGTTTGTAAAGTTGTTATTTGAAATGACTTAATCGCAGCGGTATACGAATAACTTTATAAGAAGGAAACGATTTTAAAGTATATTCTAAATGCCTTACAAACCTTTTTGAATTCTCTCTATTTTCAATGAATGCGTTGCATAATGAGGACGCCATACCATGCTGCCTGTATTCTAAAACTGATCGTACGTGACTATTGAATAATAATATTTTCGTTTTAATTTTCTTAAATACCTTACCGTTTCTTAGGACAAATCCAAGACATTTTGATGCGTTTTTAGTTATGAGGTCAATATGAGGAATAAAAGTAAGCTTTTTGTCTATTATTACACCATTATGATACTGTTAACAAACCAAGGAATTAGTTAGTAAAAAGTGGTTTGAAATTAAAAGTAATTGCATCGTCAAAGCACTAACCACTTGGAAGTAAAAGACAGAAATGAGTCTGTAAGACATGCAGAAATACTTAAACTTTGAAATTATTTTCTTGGTTATAACTTTTTGATTATATTAAAACCTTGCATGCAGATTACTTTTTATAAAGTGTTTCAAGCCAGTTTTGATTTATTTCGTATAAGGTTATTGTAGCTTAAAAAATCAAAAGGATAAGTTAAGAGATATGGTAGTTTTGAAATTATTGTGTCGGTTAATGTAACAATGTTCTATGTTATTGTAGAGTGTAAACTGGCTCCGCCTCTACCAGATTACCAATATCTTAAATAATATTAATGATAAAGATTTTCATTCATATACAGAGAATAAATATTTTTCCAATTGAAAACTTTATCACTAAGTGACATAGGCTACATTAATCACAAATACAAAACAAATCAAAAATAATTAACAATTTATTGCCTTAGTTATAATTATTATAAAAAAAAGGATCACTATATAATATAAAACAAAGTCGCTTTCTGTCCCTATATCCATATTTTATATTTTCATATTTACCATATTTTCAAATAAGTGTTGCACCCGTGCGGAGCCGGGGTGAATCGCTAGTATGAATATAAACGTAACAAAGCGGCGGACGAAGGCTCGCGTATAATGGGAAGATAACTTGAATATACGGCGCGCGGCGGGTGTCCCGTCCCCGATTAATGGTACCTTGGCCCGGTTAGCCTCCGTCCAGGCGGGAAATGGGACGTAGCGTTAGTAATAATTATTGCCTGGATGTCGCTATATTAGTGAGACAAATGAAAGAATAATATTACGATTATTATTAGTTTTTAACAAAAACTTACCTTGGCTTCAACGTATGAACAAAAAACAAACAAACGGTGAAATAGTATTATGAATATGCATACAGACTTTACCTCAAAATTGTCGTAACTTTAATGTATCTTCGTATTATACTTATGTTAGTATTTTTATTTTATTGAATGTAGAAAAAGATGAACTTTTTATAAAAAAAAGGATGTACTTTTTGTGGGAGCGTATAAGAAAAAAGATACATTGTTTGCTTAAATGTTACTAATAAAAGTTCTGAGCCCTAAAAGTCAAGCTAATTTATAAAAAAGTACTATTTTTCTGTAAAATTTTAGCTAACCATTAGATTTAAGGAATTTGACTCGACTTGAGGGACTCTTTCGAATCAAGATTTAACGGCATAGGAAGCTTTTTTAACACTTTATATACATAAATACTTTGTTAAAATGCATAACAAAATAGAATTTATATAAATATTAGCTCACTCACACACAAAAAATTCTGCATCGACTATTAATTTAATTCGCCCGCACTTTAAAGGAAGCTCCAAGACGTTCGCACGTTTGAAATGACATGGGAAGACGCTAACGCGTAATTAAATCTCAAATGCGCCCTGGCCCAAATTAAACTTGAAGTGGCTGAGTCAATTTCCAAGATTAATTCCACCCTTTTCGGTGGAATCTCATATTATGTTCCGTGGAATCTCATATAGGGTTAAATACGGGGCTCGTTTATCTAATTTTCGAGGGACAAACTCGCTGAGAATTTCATGTCAAGTTCACCAATTCCTTTTTTTTTCATATATTTTGCTTAATTATGTCCATTAAAAGGTGGGCACCTTTTTTACCCTTTAAGTAAGTTAGAGGAGTAAGTTAATAAATTACAATGCTTTTTTATGCACTGCCTCTGTAGCCTAGTTGTATGGACGTATGCTGTAGAAACTGGAGGTCGTGGGTTCGAATACTGAGACAAGGGTTCGAGCAAGACAGATTCGTAGTACAAGTACAATTAGTCAATTGCCAATGCGCTGCTCAGTGTGCCAATTATGACCAACTCGTTTAAATGGACGCCCACAAAATCGGTCTTAGCGTTCATTTAGAAAGGCCTATGTTCAGCAGTGGCTAAAGGCTGTTTATGATGATGATGAACATGATTTGAAAGAGCTGAAATCTTAAAGACCTTCAATCAAAGTGCACTAAAACCTTAATTAGATTGTTTTCCATAGCATAAAATTCTTAACTTATCTTTTTTATTATCTTGAGTTCGAGGAAAACACAATCACAAATTCATAGACAAATAAAGTGTCGCATAATAACATGTTTAAACAAGACAAAATTGTTTATTTTGTAGACCGTATTACTTGTTTCTTACGTTTACTTGCAAAGACAACCAGCCTATCTATATTTATGACCGAAAATATATACATATATAGCATAATAAAACACACAGCACGTAATCTCCTCAAAGGATGACGGTGCCGTGTAATCCTTTTAGGTTACTTAGTGGCTTGATAGGTTTTAAGCTTGTACAGTTAGTCAGCGGCTAATTGGCACTAATAGACTGCGCAGACGGTCCAACCATAATCTGGTTGTGCTACTGTTGAGAACTCCTTTGGGTTTGAAATTTGAAATTTAAAACACAAGCGCCTAAGACACATAAGCCTTTATTGGCTTTGCTGGCAGACGAGCATTCGAGCCACGAAAGTGGTCACCGACGCCCATAGATATTGGCAATATTAATGGCATCACCAACGTGCTGCCTATCGTGAGACATAGGATGTTAACTCTCGTTTACCCAGTAAATACGCAAGCTACGTTGCCCTTCAAACCGAAAGTAATGGGTACCGGGAGGTTGTTGTTGGTTGGGACAATGTCTTTGACATTAAGTCCGCAATTGTACGAACAGTGAATAAAAAGTGTAACATAAAAAACGTGGTGTGAATAATACACATTCTGCCTAAGTTTCTATGGATCTACAAAATAACACCTAGTTACGAATATACCTTACGTCTTATCTGGCCGAAAACTATTTATAAATTTTTCTCCATTCATAGATTCAAAAAGCTAAGCATTACACTGATGCTCCGAAAGCATTCATATAGCATTGTTCTTCTGAATCAAATTACCTTTAAAGGATTTTATCGCCTTTATTTACGTATATAATTATGTATATTGAGAAACAATCTATGTTTATTGTAGTTAGTATCTTAGGTATAATCACAACTAATTAAGGAAAGCACATTCATTCCTTATTTCACGTAGTCATAATAGGATGATATATAATATTGCTGATATAGCAACGGAAAAATTTAAGTCGCATATATCCGACGGAAACCGTACGTTGTCAAGTTATGTTAACCTCAGTGTCGAAAGTACAGACAAAACAAAAAGAAAATAGATATTGGCTTAATAGACGGACTAGGATTGTTTCTCGTAAAAACAACAAATATAATTAACAAGACGATTATTTAATTTTGTTAAGGTCGCCTTCGTGGCCTAGTGTCATAAGCCCTTGCTTTACAAACAGAGGGTCGTGGGTTTATGTTCTAATAAAAATTACTCATTTTAATTGATTGTGTAGTGTCGAATGTGAATTATTTTGCGATAATTTTCGAAAAATTGTAAATTTACTATTATAAAAACACTGCGATAATTAATGCTACGATAACTATACTCCTTTTCTATCAATAAATTGTAATGACTATTTGTCATATGTATGTAAACAGCCTCTGAAATACTTCCTCTTATTTTAAATTTTTCAATGTATTGACCACAACAGTTGTAATAAATCCGAAACAGAGCAACTACGCTATTAACATACCCATTTGTAACATCAGTGCAGCAAACCACAGATATAAAATAGCAATAATGGCATATTATTGCTTATTATTCCAGCAAATATGCCAACTGGTATTCATTTCTAAGCTATCGTGCATTCAGCCAAATGAAAAATCGTTACCAATGGGCCCTGACACGTCATTAGCCCAATGCTGAAATTTAATCGGGGGATGCATACCGCTGAAATGGCAACTAAGTTTCCCATTTGATCATCACGTAGCGGTCTTTGAACTAGCGTGTTTATTTGGAATAATGTAATCTATTATGAAGTTTTAGCTTTTCAAAAAAAAATTATTCAAATTATGTTTACTCAATAAATTATATAATAATATATAACCCCTAAATCACTAACATTTTCGAATCAAAATTACATTGCGCGACAGTAAAGATCAAGGTTTCAGACCGTTTTGCTAAAAATCACTTCGTACTCAAGCACTTTCACACTCTTACTTCGCGTAAGACTTCTAATAACATCATTTGTGTCACTAAAACAAATCGATTAAATATATTATTATCATAAAAAATCTATATATATGAAAGAGAATCCTACCTATATAGCGTAGCGACTTGAAATTTGGTAGGAATATTCCTTTCGCCGAGTGGGGGTCAGCTAAGAAAGGATTTTACGAAATTCCACCCACAAGGAGGGTTGCGGAATTGCTAGCATTATGTATGTGATGTAATATTTGTATGATAATAATCACATTAAATGCTTAACTAACTTTGAAATCAAATTGTCCAAAAGCCAAGAAAATAATCATTTATTTAAAAAAAAACCCTTAATACAATTTACCTTTAAGAATACTTCAAAGAAAGTTCGATAAGTTGATAAGTTATTTTGGAATTATCTTCCTATAATCCTGTTCTCTTACTACCATTGGACAATCGTGCCGTCGATAAAATACAACACCAAAACATTATTTAAAAATTCGGCGTAATAAGTATTAGTGTAAGTTATTGAGTATAAGTATATTCACTTAGTTAAGAAAATAAACACCTAAAGTTGCTACGAAAGGCACATAAAATCATGTTTATCTCAAAATTAACATTAAAAAATTATTCACTTAAATTTTTCTTCAAACAAACTTGGTTGCAAACCGAAGTCCGGAGATCTCGCCTCAAAGTTTGCCAAAGAGCGATGGAACATAATATTCTCAGCTTAAAAAGAGCAGACCGAATAAGGAATACTATACTACGCTCCATGACCAGTATTGTGGATGTGGGGCTCCCATCCACAATACCAGTCAGTATTGTGGATGTGAGCCAAAGCTGCAAAGCTGAAATGGGATTTGGCGGGTCACTTAAGGCATGAGCATGCACACCGAAACATAGGCAAGGGTCGTGACGGAGTGGGAGCCAGGTGGACAGAGGCGTCAAGGTCGGCCTCGTAAGAGGTGGAGGGACGAGCTAAATGGCTTACAGAACAGAGATGAATGGAAAAACAAAGGAGAGACCTTTGCCCAACTATGGGACACAAAAGGTTTAAAAGAAATCTTTCACTTATTGTTCTATAATTTTCTATAAATATATTTGATCAAAAATTATGTTATCGTTCCTCATTCCCATGACGTCACCAGATATCTCATGGCCGCCCATTGTACCAACAAAGTTACGAATAATCGCGCATCAAGGGACACTCCTAGCACACAAAGGGACAATTATCTGCGGCGTATAAATACCTTTGTAACTCGATATTAAGCAAATTGGCTACGTGTAGAGAGCCAAATTGATCTGTACATAGCTACTCTATCCCTGCCAAAACTACGACGATATTGTTAACACGTTAATTGCTTAGAACAACTTTAAAATAAAAATAATAAAAAAACAATATCCTATTGCTTTACTTTTTCAATTTATGCCTATCTTTTATTGAATAATGTCCTCTTGCCTACAACGGCTGATCTTTACACCTACCGACCTACACAGAATATATTACGGTGCACAAGTGTACGCACAAACACAGATGCACTCCCTCTGCCTTAACTCTCATAGTTCAATGGGACGGTAAACCGACACGACTGGTGAGAGAGCAGGCGCAGGACCGACTTTTTACATGGCCATCTGATGCATGGATGACCTTACTTTACACGCAATCGGGTGATCAGCCTGCATTGCCCTAAGCAAACAAGAAACAACAACGACATTTATTGTTAGTCCCTGATGTCCAGTTTTATAATGCGCAAGCCAATAGGCTACAGGGATAGTATTGAATAAACATTTTATAACTATAATACTTAAAATGCAATCACTAATGGCCACGGTAACGACCTTTAAAGCCACCATAGTACAATTCAAATGAACCCTCCGGTGTAATAGTTTATTGATAACCGATTTAGAAACGAACGAAACGAATTCACAATTCCAAAATGACTTTTAATACAATAAAGTGTACTAAAACTGTCTGTATCATATTATATTTTGAGCTTTAAACTAAACATCCAAATTTTTTAAAAATAGGTATTTAAAAAAAATGCATCATGAATGTAACGATACTAACTTCATCAAATTGCCCTGATCCACAGCCTAGAATCCATTCGACAGACGATTTATACATACATATAATAAACATATTAAAAACTTTAAAGGCAATATTTATAAATTGAAACAAAAGTGTTGATTATACAGTTGGAATATCATTTCTAAAGCGGGTACTTAGAAAAAAAAGAAGTGTCAACATTGACGTTATGTCTATCCGAGATCGTGTACAAAAGACGGATATGATATATAGCGGGAGATCCCGCGAGTAAGCCGCTACACGGAACGGAACTATCCTCGAGTGTGATAAGTGTTGTGCATCTGTGATCGTGTTCGTGTGTTGAGTGGTGTTATGCATCAACTCGTCGTTGTCGGGGTCACGTGAGCCATTTCAATTTTTTTTTAGTATAAGAGACGTTCAGTTATCGTCATCATTTTTACTTTTTGGATATCTCTTTGAGATTTGTAAAATTAGAAGTGGGGTAAAGATTTCTAATCATTTTTACTTTTGAAATTCTCTTTGAGATTTCTAAAAATATATAGACATAAAAAAATGGTGACCGCAGAGTTTGTTCCGTTTATTCTCTGGACACGTCACATCACTTCACACATATTCACATGCGTCGGATGGACATGTAAAAGTCGGTCCACCCCCAACGCGCATTGAACCAGCGTGGTGGGATACGGTCCAAATGTATAGAAGTGTATTACGGGAGGCCTATGCCCAGCAGTGGACTATCACAGGCTGATGATGTGTGAATGTTTGATGTGTATTCTCTGGACACGTCAAAACTTCCGAACCTGTGGTAGATTAACGTTGATAGGAGCTTGACAGAGCCTTTACTGAATAAAGAACATTTGAATTTGTAAGGCGGCATAAGGCAGTTACATATACCTAAATCGGCACACATAAATAAATCATATGTAACATTAACAATATAATACTCACGAAGGCGGTATCCCACCCACAAACACGTCGGAATTGGTGTTGAATTTGCCGAAAGCGAACTCCTTGCCGCGTGAGGTCTTGCTCTGAGTAATACCGTCAACCGCTAGGGACGTGTGCTCGTCCCTTCTTGCAACCTGACGAATATCATAAATGAGCTGTTAATAAAACGCAAAGCGATGTTTGATACGTAAGTGAAGTATACGTTTAGACTGTATAAATTGTGGTATTGATATATGAACTGTATTAAGCTAAATTATAATAACGACATTGTAAAGAAAAGAAAGCTTGGGAGCCAGAGCAAAAACGAGCAGTTGTACAGCGTAAGGGTCACTTTATTTTCACTTGATTCATCACGTTCATATAATGCTAATCCGCAAATATATTTCACAACCATAAGATAACCATCTGATATCGTAAGGAAGATTCCTTATGATATCAGAAAACTGATGCCTAAACAGTATATGTAAGTGATCATCTTACTTTTCAGACAATTGGGTGATCGGCACTAATTGTCCTAACCAACCAGAAAACAACAATAGCACAACAAAGTGGTTTCCTCGCGAGATTCCAACCCGCGACCTCCGGTTTATAAAGCAAGGGCCAGTACTGCTAGGCCGATGAGGTGGTATGGTCTGGCCTGAATAGAACCGGCTAATCAAATTCAGCGGGACCATTTATTTTTATCGTCTACAAGTTGAACTTTAAGTAAACTACCAACAAAATATCATCTCAAACTCCTCACCTGAACCTTATGCCAGTGTCCATCATTTAGGTTGCTGCCCACCGTAATAATCTGCGCCCCACCGCCCAGGTTATACCTAAGCCTCAGCGCTCCATTCACCAGCTTCAACTCAAAGAAGTCGTACGTCCCCCCATCGTCCGTATACAACAGAAGTCCGTTGGGCGTATCCGTTTTGAACTCCAGCTCGAGGGTTCCGTTCAAAGCCGCGTTCCACTTGCGGAACTGCGAGTACGGGTTCTGCTTATCCAGAACGAAGGCCAGCCCATTTAGGGTGAGGGTCAGGAGACAGACGAGGAGGCGCATTGTGGCGGCACCGGCCATCGCGGCCGCTAGTCGCGCACCTGACGCGTCACCAAACTACCTCGCGTGTACACCGTTTGCGTTTCATTTCTCGATTCACTGTAATAATGGAAAGATAATGTTTTATAAAAAAACAAACATTCTGATCTTTATAACTTTGAGATAAAACTTAGCCACAGCAACGCGTGGCATGGGTCTGTTAGTATTTTATAATAGCTACTAAAAATAATTAAATTACCTAAAGCATTGCTTTGAAACTGAAGATTAAATAAAAAAATAATAAATGTGGATAAGATAAAAACTGAAATGTACAAAATGTAAAGGCAATGGAATCTGTAAATAGTTGTACTTATACATATGCAACATCTCCGTATCTATCGTTTTATTAACTATGCTTAATACGTAAAAGGCTATATTGAGACTCGACATTATAATTTTTTACTTTTTACATCATACATCATCAGCCTTTGATAGTCCACTGCTGGACATAGGCCTCCCCTAATACACCCCTATCCATTAGGGGGTTTTTGGACCGTATCCCACCACGCTGGTCCAATGCGGGTTGGTGGGTGGACCGACTTTTTACATGCCCATCCGACGCATGGATCATCTTACTTTTCAGACAAATGGGTGATCGGCCCAAATTGCCCTAACCAACTAGGAAACAACAATGAAAATTTGTTGAGTCCCCGCAGGATTCGAACCCACGACCTCCGGATTCTAAAGCACACGCCTATACCACTAGGGTACGGAGGCAGTTTTACTTTTATATTGTATTAAATAATGAAACTATAGACTGTGTCCTAAAGTGTTTATATGTTAAAAAAAATTTATCGAATGTGGAACGACGTGCAAAGCTGAGCGGAAGAACATACGAAAGAAGGTCAAACTTTTATATCATAAACATTCTGTAACAATGAAAAGATTGAAATTGAAATCTTTTTAACTTTTACCATACTTCTAGCACGTACAATGTTAGCAGCCACGTCGTAATGTTTCAAAATCTATGTTTATGAACTATTACTTAAGTTCACAAAATTCAAACGCTATTTTAGTAAACATAAGCACGTGTAGTTAAAAAAAATCTTATCTACTAAATACGATGAAGAAGTACCGAGAATTACAAAAAGGAAACACTTCCAAATCCCGGTATCAATCATCCGTCGGGGTTGAGAAACTAAAGCATCTTTCAGAAAACGGATCAATACGGGTATCAGAAGATTTAGGGCTTTCGGTGAGATTCGGCGGGCAGTTGCCGATTATGTATTTAAAGCGGAAAAATGTTTACATTAAATTTTATCCGCAAAGTTTATTCCGTTATAAATTGAATGTTGATGATAATTATACAAACATTGCCCTTATCATTATTGCCTTCATTTACGATTCTTCAATAAAAATTGTCTATCTTAAATATATGTCATTGTCTATGATTAAGTTTAAAGAAGATGGAAGCCGATGAAATTTAAATAAACTAGCGAGAAGCTTCTATCACTTTAAGAATACATTTTAACTGAGTTTAAATACGATTTTCGTAATAACCTATTTGAAATATCGTATCTTTCAGCCAACAGCTAATTAATAAACATGAAAAAAAAAGTCTTAATATTAAAATTATTCCCATAGCATCCGAGCTATAAAATTTTTATCACACAATTTACAATGTAAACGGGCGTTACGTGTAAAATTGAAGCAATTAAATGCTCCAGTATCGCAAGGACGTGATACATTTGATATTCAAACTGCAGCGCAGACTTGGCACTGGCGCTTCGGTTCGTCCTGACGAATTAGCCGCCTAATGGATTTTTACAGTGCCGGCTTTGGCATAGCAACTTGTTTCATACGACGCCGTCTGATTGCAGCGAACTTTTCAGTTTTAACGACCATGGAGGTATTGGCCCTTGCTTTATAAACCGGAGGTCGTGGTTCAAATCCCGCGGGAAAACAGCTTTGTAGTATTGTTTTCTGGTTGGTAGAAGAGTTAGATCATCCATGCGTCAGACGCCAGGACTCTACTAGACTCTTTTCAGACGCTGGGCACGCAAAAGACGGTTTACCCACCAACCCGCATTGGGCCAGCATGGTGGAATACGGTCCAAAAACTCGCTATTGAAGGAAGCGTGCATTTAGGGAGGCCTATGTACAGCACTAACACAGGCTGATGATAATGATGACTAGTTGTAGGCGCAGTAGTGTCAGGGTACAGATTTGATTCCATTTGATATGTAAATATCGTACTATGTTATAAATGCGGCACAAAATCTGTATGAATGTTTATTACTCTGTAACAAAGATACTAACTCCAATGTTTCTATGCGTTGTAGAAATAAATATTAAAGGTTATTGACAGAAATAATAATAAAAAAATTGCTTTAACTATTCACGTAGTTGATGATGATCACAAGTCGGTATTAGTCCATGAAATATAAAACAATATGCATAGAACTAATTGTACGAATGTGCCTCGCAACTTGTGAAAAGAAGGAGCTTTTTCATAATAAACAAATCCTAAATTACGCTTATTAACAACATGTATTGTTAAAATGCTATACTGTAAGAATATTAAAACGTTTTCAATATCTTTCACATCACATATTCTCTATAACAAACCTCAATCTTATTTTATGTGCTTAGATTTTTATAGTACAAACAGGATGGCTCTCAAGACATTCGGTAGTGGGTCGTTACGTCACGGGCGTGTCATCTCGAGCTAAAAACGTAAAGGACACCAAACCGCAGTGCAGCTAACGAAACGAGCTATAAAAGTAATGCGGTATCCACAATATAACATTTGTTTAGGACAATCTAGTGTCCTAAACAAATCTTATATTGCGGATAAAGTAAAAAGATTTATTTTATCGAGTTAATTAAAAATAACGAAAAATTCTGTCTTTGTCAATATTCTGCTTTCAAACTGTTTGACTGTATCCATAACCGTCTCCGTAGTCTAACTGGACCAACTGGCCCAACTGTGGGTGCCCAGTGCAGTCTGTAAAACGCGTAGATATAAGTGACGGCCAAGCCGAGTTTGCCCTCTTGGTGTCAAGTGGCAAAATGAAGCTGATGCTGTGCACACACTAAGTGCCTGGCGGAACAGTAGACCATCTCTCACTAAAAAACAATACTGGTTGTAGGTCCCCTTTACACAGAAACCGTCTGGGTAGGTACCACCGCGGTGTCTATTTCTGCCGCAAAGCAGTAGTGTGAAAACACTGCTGGTTCCAGTTTGAATGGCACCGTAGCCAGTGCATTTACTGGGTAAAAGAGACTTAACATCCTATGTCTCACGGTAGGCAGAGTCGGTGACCACTTCCTATCAGGTGACCCGACTGCTGGTCTGCTTGCATATACCATAAAAAATATATAAAAAAGCTCTGTAGTCTATTAGCATGGGGTTGCACCATGCAAGTGGAAAGTCTTAGATTGTGTCCTGCGGAAACCCTACATCTTCATATAGTTTTTTTTAATCAATTAAGACGATCCCGGCTAAAGACAAATATAGAAAGAAATGACAGGATTTTTAAATGTACAATGATTTCCTTTTGGCTGATATTCAGATTTTTTGCAAATCAGTTACTTTAATTAAAACTGTTGTTTTTTATAATTAATAAAAATGTAAAACAGTAGTTCGAGATACACCGGGTGAATAAGACAAACTGCTATGAGAGAAGAGAAGAAGAGGAGAAAGGATTGTTCGTAAAATTATGCTCCAAAATCTGAACTGAAAAGTTGTAAATATGCGTTGTTACGAATAGTACAACTAAACATAGTTTTAAAAATTATTTGAAAAAGTTCTTTTGCGTCGGACCAAATAACTTTTCCGCAGCCGTGATGTTATGGGTCTGAATCCTGCTCGTGAGAGCAATATAGATTTTTCAACTTATTTCTTAATAAATTATGATAATCCATGCTTCGTATGCAAAAAGTCAGTCACGATCGTTAAGACCACTTTCAAGATTCGTTATAGGACGGTAAAGTCTTCAATTTATTAACAACTAATTCAGGCATCGAATGCAGATTGCGTTAAAACTGTTGTTCATAAACGGAACGGATTAAAAACCGACCCCGAAACTTGGGGAAGTAAGAATTTACTACTAAAAACGAGTCTGCTTTGTTTTGTTATTATACGTTGGTGTGCCTTTGGTAAACTAAAAATACTTCTGACGCAAATAAAAGAGAAATGAACCTTTCCAATTTCAGTTGCGACGCTTTAATAAACTTGTATCGATCAATTAACTCATAAGTTATGGCTTTCGCAATTAACTAACAATTATCACGAAACAGTTAAGAAAAACTGCGCTCGCTTAATTGTTCATGCGATCCGATATACGGATATAGGTCATTAAAAATTACATAATTATTGTTTTAACTACGGGCAATAAATACAGAAAGCGATAACGTTGTCAAAGTATAAAGATAATTGTTAAAGGATCTCATAGAATAAAAATAAAATTAATTTAATATTAAAGAACAGTTTTGTGTCGTCAATTTTGTCACGCAAAACAAAAGTTTTAGAAAAAACAGAAAGAAAACCTTATGAATATAATAAAAACGTTGTCCTCTGCATTAAAGCGTGATGTAAAGGTGCTCTCTATATAACTAGGCATGTAAATAAAATATGCAATACTTGGCAGCGATAAACAAATCATAGTTACTGTTTATTTTTCAACACTATCAATATATGTAAAGTTTCTTGCAAATGGAAGTCAATAGAACTTAAAATGTAACAATTAAAATTTGCTAAAAACAACATTAAGCAATAATCCTCTCATTACAATCACATTTCCTTTATCTATTTATTATTATACATCGCAGTCCTAGAGCCCATTATTTAAACCGAATAACAAATATATGACCCAGTCTTCCTCAATCATAACCCAACAGCGATGATTCTAAAAGCATTAAAGACAAACAATTAGTATCCCAAAATTTAATTACAACACACGTATACGTATACGTACATACGTACATTATACATACGTAATTTATCAAATATTACGTGACGCACATGTCTATGTATTACACAAATGGAGCCTTAACTCATCAAATTATACACGCGAGTAAACATTCGACCAATTCATTCCGACGTAATGAGCGCAAGGCAAATATTGTCCCGTCGAAGTATATTTACATGGCCACATCGTTGCTCGTTCGCGTCGATGGCAATTTGGTCGGGAGCGTGCTCCTTGAGGAAACACGCCGGGCCAACGGCACGTTATATATCAAAATGTTTGTTTAACACGTTATATATCAACAGACGTGACGTGCCACAATGATTACTGTTCGAACAATGGTAACGGGGGATTTGTGCTTTTATGTTTATATTTTGGTTATTTTAATTCCGACGCTCGTTTGCGTACGAAATACGAATTAACGCCGCAGAGCGCGTCCCATTTTCGAGAGGGACACGCTCAGTATGTTTGTTTTTGTATATTTCAAAAGAAAAACATTGTTTTAAGTGTAATGCATTGTATAAATTTTTTTATGTTTTAAAATAGGTTTAATATATTTATTACCATTTTTTTAGATGGTAACTCAATGCCATCTATGCCTAAACAAAGTATATGTCCAGCAGTGGACTAGCACAGGCTGATGATGTATCTAGGTCATTTTTCATATAAAGCATACAAGCAGACCCTGCCACGCGTTTCTGAGATTAGATTTCGTAAAACCCGCTCTAAGCTTAATCGCCATCTTAAAAGTTATAAAATCTCGTCATATACAACGTGATTTTTAGTTAAGTACGAAGCTTATAAACGGTAACGAGAGTTTCACTTCAAAATATAGTATACGAAAAATTAAATAAAAATAATGGAAACTGAAAGAATTACACGCGTTACAGACGTTATTTCTTGCACAATTGTCTCAGTGAAAATATTGACTGTGGGACAAAAGTTAACCTAGTTTAAAAATGAGTTCATTGGAATATGTTACTGATTCTGAACAATTAATTTTCAGGTAAGTAAAATACGAATAATCATTCTGTAAAATGTAATTTCCAAGGTGGTCTCCTTATAACATGGGACCATCTGTGGTGGGAACACCGCGGTCCACATTTTTTGCTGCAAATCGGCAGCGTGTAAACACTACAGTGTTCCGGTTTGTCGGGTGCCGTAGCCATTGTTCCTATAGAGGTGAATGGATTTTTGGCATAACACCTACCATAAAATGAACTTCGTGTTGTCACTTAAAACAATTAAAAGTACATACATACCACATACATACATACATCATCAGCCTTTGTTAGTCCACTGCTGGACATAGGCCTCCCTAATACACCCTATCCAATGGGGGTTTGGACCGTATCCCACCACGCTGGTCCAATGCGGGTTGGTGGGTGGACCGACTTTTACATGCACATCCGACGCATGGATCATCTTACTTTTCAGACAAATGGGTGATCGGCCCAAATTGCCCTAACCAACTAGGAAACAACAACGAAAATTTGTTGCATCCCGCAGGATTCGAACCCACGACCTCCGGTTTCTAAAGCACACGCCCATACCCACTAGGCTACGGAGGCAGTTCACTAGGCTACGGAGGCAGTTGCAAAGCAATTAAAGTAATTAACTGAAAAAAAAACGCTGTCCTTGTATTTTAAGTAATGTAAGAAACAAAGAAAGCATTTCAAACAACACTGTAAACAACGGTCGTCACATTTTAAAGTAATTCAATCGTAAAATACTCTCGCGACGTATTTTCAATAAACAATCGCTGATAAATCGAAACGTTGAAATTCAAGAACGTTTGTATTCGAAACCGTGTCGAGGTAAACGTTCATTTTCGAGCAAACACGACGCTGACAGCGATACAATATAAAACGTGCTCCCAGCGTCCATACATTTTCCATTGGATTGTGCACGTTATATTATTTCTGTAGGAAATCTGTTATATCTGGACACGACAGCGGATATGTTGAGACATGTTCTATAAAGTATCCGTTAATATGTGAAATAAATTCTAAATTGATGAAGATACCTTGTAACAACTCCTTTTAAAATTCTAATACGCTGAAAATCAATTAGCTTCGGTTAGCTTGCATATTATAGTTGTTAAGATGAGTTCCATTGTATTTTTATCATCAATGTCGACAAAATTAAAATGTAAATAAATACCAAAGACCAACTAAAAAAGGTAAAGATATGCCTGCATACTATTTACTGGCCTATACGCTACTAATTAAAGCATTAGATTTTTGAACCGGCGGTAAACTTTTGACGTATATTAATGTTTAATAAAGGCTAAATTGAATGAATATTTCTTGACTTTCACTTTGAATACGCATTATGTCTAAAATAGGCGATTGGGTAAAACAAGAAAGAACATTAACGGGATGATAAGTAGGTAATGAAGAGAAATAATGTCTAGAATGAGAGATGAAACTCAACATAAATCCGCTCGGCACCTTCGAGTCTCGGAATGTTATGGTAATGTAATTACTGAGTAAACGGGATTGCTTACCTTGTAATTACACTGCCCACGTGTTCGTACTAATGAGTCTTGCAATGGGGATATCTTTCATCTTATTCTTTTATTTAATATTCCTGCGTTCAATTTATATGCCACTAATATATTTTACTAATATTAAAAAAGCGAAAATTTGTAAATATGAATGTTTTTACTCTTTCAGCCAATAACGACTTAATGATTTTAATGATATTTTGGTTAAATACAGCTTATATATCAGAACAACTTATAGATTATAATATTTAAGTATATAGTGTTCATTCAAGAAATAATATCCAATAGTGTCATGTAGGTAGAGAAAAGGCCATTGGCGAGCTCATCTGACGTGAATTGCATAAATTTTTAGGCTTATTAAAATATTATGTGTAGTAATTATAAAAAACAAACCTAGTATATACACATACATACTGACTGCCTCCGTTGCCTAGTGGTATGAGCAGGGGCTTTAGAAACCGGAGGTCGTGTTTTCGAATCCTGCAGGGACACAACAAATTTTCAGTGTTGTTTCCATGTTGGTTAGGGTAATTTGCGCCGATTGCTGCCAATTGTCAGAAAAGTAAGATGATCCATTTGTCAGATGGGCATGTAAAAATTCGGTCCACCCACCAACCCATATTGGATCAGCGTGGTGGGATACGGTTCAAAACCCCCTAATGTATAGAGGTGTATTAGGAGAGGCCTATGTCTAGCAGTGGACTATCACAGGCTGATGATGATGAACCTAGTACATACAATTTTACTTTAAACAGTGTTTTGTTTTCCGAAGCTTTTTTTATGATAATAATAATAATGTTCTGTAAAAGGAGATATTTTTGCTTCACCTAGCCGGAGTATCATGGGGTCGGCTTACAATCCATTCAGATTTACCTGATTAACAGTTTTACACATCGCGGCTGGCATCTATTAATAATAAAATAAACAATGTTATTGTTGTTTCCCGCGGGATTCAATCCCACGACCCACAGTTAACAAGCGATGGCCGAGACCACGGAGGCGCAGGAGATATTATAGTACACAAACGACCGCGCAAACACAGGCGCCCTTATTTCCTTACTCTCAAAGTCCGATGAGACGAATAACCGACATAACCGGATAAAGATCAGGCGCAGGACCAAATTTTTACATGCCCATCCGACGCATGGATTATCTTACTGTAAAGACAATCGGGTGATCAGCCCACATTGCTCTAACCAACTATTAAACAACAATGAAAAGCTGTGTGCCGGACTCGAACCCACGTCCTCCGGTTTATAAAGCGCAAGGCCATACCACTAAGCTACGGAGGCAGTTTTTTATTCTATAACATATTACACTCTACATTAAACTCCACTACATTAAACTCCATTCTTCAACCGTTATTATGTCTATATAGAGAGCACCTGCAACCGGCTAAGGAAAAATATTGAACGTTCGGTGTATACCTAACGAGACTTTAACTTTGTAGATTTGTATCGTATCCGGTAACCATGCAGATAAAAATAGCAGCATTATAAGATAGAGCTACACATATTACAAATGATATAATAGGTCTTTTAACCTTATCACTTATTCTAGTTTTATTTACAGTAAAGGCACGATAATTTTTTGTTTTAATATACTCCAAAACTATTAAACCAATTTAAAATACTCTTTCAAGAATATGTGGGAGGAAAGAATGGGTGGAGAGGTTACTTTTTACCCCAAAAATTACAGTCTACTATAAAACCGGAGGTCTTACCAAATTTACTAAGCTGTTGTAAATATCACGTTTTTATCAATGTAGCAATTATTTCAATTCAATGGCAGAGAGACGCCCAAGTCTTAAGAAAAATAATAATCTCTTGTATTTACGCAAAAGGGAACATGGATCCTGTAAAGTATGTTTAACGTCGAGAACATTGTAAACTAAATTAAACGCGATAAAATCTATAAAGTCTTATATTAACTCGTCTCACGAAACCTTTTTTGTACAGTGGCATTAACACTTGATACAAAGTAAGCTGCAAAGAAGCAGCTTAAAATAGCTATAATTAAAAAAAATATATTTTTACCTAAGAATACGATTATTAAATAGTATTAAATATCCATAACTTACTTTTAATAATCGCGGTATAGTTATTACAATGCAAAGATAGGTAAAGGAGAGTTATTAAGAAAATGTCGTAATTACAGTTCTGATAAGGGTGTAAGGGGCTGTAAACAACATCTTCAAAACCCCAGCCACCCTTACCTGCACGTGGTACTCCCTGCCCAACAACTGCTCTGGCGAATCACCTACCAACCCGCATTGGCCCAGCGTAGTCGGATACGCTCCAAAACCTTTAATGGAATGAGAGCGGTGGCATGCAATAAGGGAGGCCCATGTCCAGCAGTGGGCTTACAAAGGCTGATGGTAGTATAATTCAGAATATCATTACAAGTTATTCAAATAGCGTATAACAATTTAAGCTAAACATTTATCTAAACTGCTACGTTACAAACTGTGAACCGGAGCAATTCAATTATCTATTTATAGCTCAACACAATAACGTTCCAGTCTCAATGTCGCTAATCGAATTCAAAACGGTATTGTTCACAGTTTGCGATAATAATGAACGGCGCCGTCCAATACTAGTTTCCTAAAGGTATGCGAACCGTCTGCCCCAAAGTATTGTTATAATTCACGCCGATTCTAGGAGATTCCTAAGTCTATGAATAGCATGCAACGTGCCGTAGCATTTCTCTATTGTTACCTTTAACTGGAATATTCTATTTGTGGAATTCAATACTTGTCTACTGTATGTTATATACGATATAGTGTGCTATTACGCTGCTTATGTTGCTCAAATATATGGACAGACTTTTCAGCTAATATTTAAGTCTGGGGCAATAAGTATGAATTCGATTTTTAATAAACAAAAGATGTATTGTACGCATTAGTTGGTATAAAAAGGCCTGAGCGTTGTTATTGGGGCATTTGGTGAAAGTAGTTGTCTTTTATAGTCCAACTGGAAAAGTTCCACCGTTCTTCCGGTTTGAAGGGTAATACAGCCATAATTAGTAAGTAATAAGACGTAATATCTGATGTCTCAGGGCGAATTGCCGAGCATACCATTTAAAATAGATGATATGACGTCATAAAATTGTTCATATATCTTTTAATCCTAACACACACAAATGTAGGTGACCGTCCTACTGCTTGGCGACAAAACAAAAGTTGCATGAAACAACCATATAATATTATTGAACTTTAAGCGTGAAGGCAAAAATTATTAGTAAGTATTACGTGACGCCCTGCGCAAGATGGAATGACAACTTTCGCAAAGTTGTCGGTATGGGCAGGATGAGAATAGCCGAAGATAGAAAGCACACGCGTGCATTAGGGAGGCCTATGCCCAGCAGAGGCTGACTCGGGCTGATGATGATGATGATGATGGCGAATTGTTTTTGTCCTCTAAGAAGTAGTACAGAAATTTTTACATTCCAGTGGTGAAATTTTTACTAAATTTAGTGAATCTAATAATCTTGGCGACTCTCTGGTATTCGCCGGAGATATTTGGGCAAGCATTCCGTGCAACCCGAAGTGCTGGAATCTGCGCTTAATTACCGCAATTGTGTCTGTTCTGCAATTGCATCCAATATTGCAAGCGTTATTCTCTCCCCGTAAATGCTTATTTTCGTCGTTTAATATTCGTTTCGTCGCTGCTCACTCCAAAACGGAAGTGTTAATTTTAGGTTTTTTTTATAGAACAAAAATATCCAGACAGCATCATGTGTTCTTTTATGTTTTTTTGTTACGAACTAACATCATGTTGCTCATAATTATAAAATAAAAATCAAATCAGTCGTTCACAGGCTTTCAAATCTACTACGAAGTCGAAATTAAAGAACCGCGAAAAAATCCTCATCTGCCTTTTCTCTATCTACAAGGAATAACTTATAGTACATCAATATAACAAACATCATTAATATAAATCGAGCAGTTGCCGAGCAAAAAAAAAGAGAAAATAGAAATTGTAACTCTATCACATTGTGTTTAAATAAGCTTTAGTTCTGGACACACTACATGAAACTTCTATTATCAATACAGGCAACAGGAAAAAACTTCAAAAAAATTAAGTACTCTTTCTTCTATGCCTCTAAAATCAAACAGAGAACAAAATATAGTGTTAATTACAACAATAAAATAAATTATTTATATATTAAACATCGAAACACGTAAGTGCATTCATTAGAATCTAAAATGGGTCTACGCGTTCGCTTAATAATAATCCGCCGTAGCATTGAAGGTTACGGAAGCATAGCCGTCGTGGGCGTAGCACTCGTAGCCCTGGCGTACCAGCCGTAGCAAGTACTTGCGTGAATTAAAAAAAACCGCGTAATTTTTCTCGGCGCGTCAATTGCTGTTAATGACCTTAAAACGCTTGTTCAACGTCGGCGGTAATGACCAAAAGGGCGAATGAAAAATGTATAAGACAAGGAAAATATGCATCTGGCGCAATTTATGAGTCAATCTTGATTCCGTTGAAGATAATCAAAAAAAAATGTGCTTTACTGCTTGTATTATTTCAAAAACATTGTATGTTATTACATACAATGTTTTTGTTTAATAACCTATTCTTTTTAAAGGTTCATTTATATTTATATAAATAATTCATATTTTTATTAATACACTGCTGACTGACTAATACAATGCTATTATTAACACAAGAATGTGCCGTATTAGTTCGGATAGTAAATATACTACTGCAAAAAATATATTTAGTTAGGTGTTTTAGTACATCGTAAAGATTTTAAATATTAAATTCAATAATCTTTGTTCACTTATTTTTTTACAACTCAAAGTTTTTAAATATGCCGAATCATCAATAGTTATCGATCGATAACTATTGAATCAATCGATATAGAGATGTATATTCGATAGAGATAGCCTCCGTGGTCTAGCTTTTTTTTCTGACGATCTTGTGTTCCGTGGTATAAACCTATTACAACATAACCGGGTATGAGGTGGGGGGGGGCTGCGTTGCCACAGTCGGGTATTGGCTTTATAAACCGTAGGTCGTGGGGACTCAACTACTTTTCTAAGTTGTTTCCTAGTTGTGTAGGACAATTTGAGTCAATTATCCAATTGTCGAAGTAAAAGAAAACCATGCGTCGGATGGGCATGTAAAATGTCGGTCCACCCACCTACTGGAGAAGGCGTGCATGAGGAGGCCATGTCTAGCAGTGGACTAACACAGGCTGATGATGATGATACAATAGAGATCGATACTCTCTTTCTCGATAGATATAAAGTTCCACCGTGTAGAGCATGAAGGAATACGGAGTGTTTGCACGTACATTTGTGCATTATAACATCTCCTGCGCAGCTGCATGAACTCTAATATAGTCGTAATCGACTTGATGGTCATTATTTTTATAATTGTTATTAGTTATGGATAAATTTTTTTTGACAATACAAATAAACAAAATAAGAGTGTCTGTTTGTAACAACAAAATAACCGTAAAGCAACAGCTAGTCTGAAATAAAATGTAAAACTGTAACATCATCACACGTCACATACTTCTAATTATATTTTGTAATCAATTGTTTGTGCCCTACTATCTAATGAAGTACCGGTCACATTAGCCGCAGAACCGACGACCGCTGGAGGCGGATAGTTCTGGAGTGGAGACCGAGGCTCGGCAAACGTGCGTTTTATGCTATGTGTCAGACTTATAATACATAAAAACTTAATCATACACATAAAAACTAACGATGCGTAATGTTGCGTAAGTAATATCAGATTTTAATGAATTTAACTGAATTATATGCAATTAAACGTTAGAAAACTACCGTAATACTCAAACTAAATTAATACATTCTATAAGTTGTTACGTCAAACCTTTTTAAACATAATTCACTACGTAAAAACTCGATTTACTTTGTCACACACTTCGCCCATTTCAAAACGTTAACGAGGTGCCAGCTGTTTGAGCGACGTTTAAAAACGCAGGCCTTCAAAAGGTTTCAAACTGCACGAGCCGGCGACCTTGCCCTTTTAGCTAGGGCCCGAAACCTTTTGACGTTTTAATTAATTCGACGGTTGCACGCATTATGTGAACTTAAAAATACAAATTGACCGTGAGCCTCTAATTATTGCCCGCTATAAACTAAAACTGAAAACTCATTGTTTTTAACATTCGGTTAAAAGATTTTTATGACGTTTTTAATTATAAGCCTGTATTCCACTTTAATAAATTGACTAATTGCCATTTTAATTAATTAAATATAGAATAAAACTAAAAATATTGCTGCTTTTTATATAACACAAATAAAATCAGTTGCAGTAAGATGCCTAATTAAAATAACATCACTTAAATTTGTTTTTAACATCCGGCATCAAAATAACGCTAATGTACCATCTGAACAATTCTATTTTCAATACATTTTTAAGCAATATATATATTATGTACGTGTATAAATTGTAACATGTGCATATATTTATGTATTCGTATATATGTAATTTTAAAATTTTGCATAAATAATACATCAATCTCCTTGTACTCGAAATATCTTATGTTTTCTTTCTTTATTTGCACCTACCAATGTATTCTTTTTCTCAGCAACAGCTTAAGGTTGACTGGCACAAAATGCTTTTAGCATTAAGCCTTTGTTCATATAACATTTGTGCAATAAGTTAAAATAAATAAATAAACATCACTAACGCAAGCGAACCGCGAAATTATTAATCTAACTTTGTTGCCTAGCACACCTTCATCCCGCGACACAATAGACAAAATCAATCCAACTATTTCGAACCCATCACAAACTTAAAGTGTTAGATAGACCGGCGACAGTTCACTACACACGATAATGGTAAAAGCAAACTTTATTCTGCGGATTGCGAAGACTTAGTAATTCTATTCGGGCCCCGTCCCTCGGAAGCGTGAATACAAAAAAAAACCCAGCGGCGGATATAACTCAAACACTCGAAAAGCAATATCGAAGATATTGAGTCGGCAATATTCAAATTTCCCAATATTATTCGAAACAATGCCTCCGTAGCCTAGTGGTATGAGCGTGTGCTTTAGAAACCGGAGGTCGTGGGTTCGAATTCTGCGGGGACGCAACAAATTTTCATTGTTGTTTCGTAGTTGGTTAGGACGATTTGGGCCGATTACCCAATTGTCTGAAAAGTAAGATGATACATGCGTCGGATGGGCATGTAAAATTCGGTCCAGTCCAGTGGACTAATAAAGACTGATGATATATATATATATATTTCGAAAAGGAAAATTTCACAGTTCCATTTCGATAGCCGTTACATCTGAGCAGTTGAAAATATTTCAGATTGTTGACAGTGCATATATTATTTATTTATTCCTTGTTAGCATGTTAGCATGCCTTGTAACACATATACAAAGTTGAAAAATCATAATTCATCAATGGTTCACGTATATGGTCGAAACAGAGACTACACTTTAAAATACTATGAATAGCTGAGCAAGAGTCTAAAGCAAAACGTCAGATTATGCACAGAGTCACAATTAATGAACTCATGAAGAATATATATATATATATTGGATACATGCTTATGTCTATTAGATTGTATTATTATTAAATATATTCATTATTATATATATTTAAATTAATTTCTCAATTTCTAACTGACAAATATTTGCACCTCCCACTTATTATCTCTGCATCACCCAAAGGTTGTCCGGTAGAAAATTGAGCCTTTGACATCAAGTCCGCCTATGTACGCTTAGTGCAAAACGTTTAAATAAATTGATAACAAATAGTGTCGTTACTATTTGTTATGAATACAGACGAAGGCTGTAGCGTGATATTGTTATTAGCGTATATAGTTAAGCGGAATAAGAGTTAGAAGAGAAGTTGAAACGGTATCCTATAGAAACGTAGGCGGCGGGACACATATGTATTGTTACAAGATTGTCACTTAGTGATTGACATCACGGCAATAAATCATCGATAAGAAAGCTTGAAAAATAAAGCCAACACGATTAAAATTTTAATGAAGCCAATTCCTTTGCTTAAATTGTTTCTCGTTCTAAATGGCTATATGTATCAATATTTTAAGTAATGCAACATTTCTACTTAGTGGTTAAATCCGTCGTCATCATCATTATCTTCTTCAGCCTGTGTTAGTCCACTGCTGGGCATACGCCTCCCCTAATGCACGCCTTCGCCCTAAGAGAGTTTTGGACCGTACCCCACCACGCTGGTCCAATGCGGGTTGGTGGGTGGACCTACTTTTTATCTTACTTTTGAGACGATAGGGAGATCAGGCCAAATTGCACTAACCAGCTAGAAAAGCGTAGTGCCCTTTACGGCTACTATTATTGTTGTGTTAACGATACATACATAAAACCTTTAAAGTCAAGGCAATGTTTCTAAAAACCCTAGTCAAAAGCACCATTCAGTGAACAGTCTTATTATAGGCCAATTTATAAAAAAAAATTCATGTAACAAATGTTATTATTATAGGTCCAAAAACAACATGTAAAGAACCCATTTTAAGGTCGAATACTTACGTACTTCAATTACCTGCATAGTATTTTTTTAGGTCCGTATACGAGGCTTTTAGAACGATTTTTTCATGTTTCACCAAATGATATTGAAAAGAGCAAGTCGCACAATGTTGTGTATCAAACGTTGTGAAATACGCCTCAGTTACGCCTTTCTACACACAAAATTAAACTAGGTATGATATCCTTTAAACCTAGACACGACAGTGTTTGTACATTAGACACAATAATTATAAACACCGAAAGCTAAACTTGAATGAGCTTTATAATAATGTTCTCTGAGCCGATTACAAACAAAACTGCCTCCGTAGCCTAGTAGTATGGGCGTGTGCTTTAGAAACCGAAGGTCGTGGGTTCATTGTTGTTTCCTAGTTGGTTAGGGCAATTTAAGCCACTTTTCACCGGCATTTTTCACCCAATTTTAAAAAGTAAGATAATCAATGCGTCGGATGGGCATGTTAAAAGTCGGTCCACCCACCAACCCGCATTCGACCAGCGTGGCGGGATATGGTCCAAAACCCCCTAATGGATAAGGGTGTATTAGGGGAAGCTGAATGTCCAGCAGTGGACTATCACAGGCTGATGGTGATGATGATGAGCCGATTTAAACTAAGGTGGCTGATCTATACTAGAGATCAGCCAACTGCGCTGGAGATATTAAAGAGCACAAGTCGACGCTCCAATACACTTGTACTACCGTTTCCTTTACTCTCATAATTCGATGGGACAGATAATCGAAACGATCGGAGAAGTATCAGGTTCAGGACCGGTCTTTCACACGCCCATCTCACCTTACAAGCAAATTGGTTCATCAGCGCGCATGCCCTAACCCACTAGGAAACGGCAATGAAAAACTATTGACTCCCCGCTGTATTCGAACCCACGACCTCCAGTTTCCGAACCGCATGTCCACTAGACTACAGTATCAGCTATACAACCTACATAGCACCGAATCTCCACCACTTCCTTATGCAATCTTGACCTATTCAAGTCAAACACGCTAAATAGACGCCAACACCGTGCCGCCGCTCGCATCCATTATTCATAGGACGTTAATCAAGCCGTTCTGAATTAAATCCAATGTAAGGAGGATTTACTATCACTAATTGAGCGGCCTTAGAGGATTTTGCGTTCTACTGATCGTTGCATAATTAACATCTTATTAAAACTGTGCTTCTTATCAGGCGCAAGTTGAGCTAAAATTTTAATTGTGTTGTCTGTTCAAATTAAACACGTAATATTTTAGAAAAAGATATGTTTTTACTTTGGCTTATTATGTGTTTAACATAAGATAAATGACAAAAAATTGGCTTTGTGTTGTTTTCTTTAACAACCTTATTGAAATGTATTGCGTTATTTTGCTTGCATTACCGAGATGTTCGTTGCCCAAACATAACCGCGGGTATCACTAACGGTTATTGTGGTTATGTCTTCATATTTTAAACAGCAGGTTTAACATTGTATTGCGAACGTTATGCTAAAAACTATTAACAATAGTACATCACCCAATTTCTATAAAATATTTTTTTCTTTTGCTACTGATCTAAAATCTTTTAAATATACTGAAATTAACTTTTATTCAAAAGCGCAGACAATATCTGTCTCGTATTATGCCGACTGCAATCGTGTTCATGTCCGTGCTCTATAATTTTACACGGAATCAAATTCTTAAACATAAGCAAGACCATATAATATATGATAAGCAATTGTTCAATCCAATATCAAATACCGCATACGTCGCTAGAAACGTACACGGCAGCTAATCCTGTCGCAGGGTGAGCGAGCGTGAGATGGCTTGGAAGTAATTTGTACGTGGCCCTAACACTGCGTTATTCGTGATGCTGTTTATGGTTGATAACTGGGTCAAGCACGAATATAGAACTGCAATATTAATACACATTTGTGTTGTCATCATCATCATCATCAGCCTGTGTTAACCCACTGGTGGACATAACCCACCCCTGATGCACGACTTCTCCATTTAGGGGTTTTTGGACAGTTTCCCACCACGCTGGTCTAATACGGGTTGGAGGGTGGACCGACTTTTACAATCCGACGCATGGATCATCTTACATTTCAGAATATTGAATGATCAGCCCGAATTGCCCTAACCAACTGAGTCCTCGCAGGTTTCAAACACACGACCTCCTAGTTTCTAAAGCACACGCCCTTACCACTAGGCTACGGAGGCATGTGTGTTATATATTGTTATAAAATTATTGTTAAAAAATCTTGTACTACTAGGGTAACTTTGACATGGTTGACAAAGTAGTAAGCGCTTTTGCCCCGTTACAGGTATTTAATTAGTCTTAGTGGAAAGGCTCAATATATATAGTATAGTCTATCATATATATAGTCCACAGCGAAGCTATCAAGATCCCTGCCGACCTAAGAAAGAAGGTCCGCCATAGTAGCAGTTGAAGCAAGCTGGGAGATCCCACTTTGAACGCGCAATGGAGCAAGCGGGAGACGATTTGAGTATAAAAAGTATAATAATTAATTAAATATATTTCATACTAAACAAAATAAACTAAAGACGTACATAAAGAGCTATTGACGTTACATCTCATACTAAATCCACAAAAGGAATCCTTATACGGAATCACAAAAGTAAATTCCATTCCACCGCATCGTATTCCACATGGCGCCCCGAGGAACATGCTTACTCCTGCAATTCAAAGCCCGCGGGTCACGATATTGACGTCTCCGAAGCACACCAGCATTCTAGACGTCTAAACTCGTTTCCCGTTTGCGTTCAAATATATTCCACTTTCGTATTCACGTTGTACACGTCGATGCTGACAAGTTTTGCGGATAACGTTACGAGCGCGGCAGTTTAAGACAATTGTGAGGATCGCATAGTATACACGTTGGAATACATTCAAACATTCGATACAATCTAAACAAACAATCTATTTATGGTGTATTGGAGTGATTAAAAAAATAAATAAAAACAAAAAAACATAAATTTTGTCTGTCTGTTTACAGGCTAGAATGGTAGATATGATTTTTGAAGACTTAAATGATACTAAGAATGTTTTAAGGACTAGTTAATTATATTAAATAAAACAAACTATTTTAATGATGAGTACCAAGCCAATGTTAAGCAAAGTTACGGGCAACAGCTATTTCTTAATAGATTTAATTACAGTTTTACCGAGAGTAAAAGCCAATGCTTTCTCTGGGTTTCCTGTATATAAAAAACTGATTAAAGAACAGCCATATGATTCTGGCGCAAAGAGGTTCGTAACACTGCTATGACATCACGATTTCTATTTTTAAGATCATAAAACTTTTAGAGATTTTCCATTGAGTGAAAATTCTACGCGAAAAGCTTGAATGCGTGGTATATCCGAGAAAAAAAATTGTATCGTTGTGAAAAGATACAGAAAAATAAAACCCTCCCTTATTTCTATTTAATGTTGAATTTATGTTATGCACTTACGCATTAGCAGTTTCAAGGAACACCAAATGTGGCAATGGTAATCAAGATTAAAGACTGATTCTAAGATAAATAGACAAGCCGAAATAGTGTTAGAAAGATGCTGATAGAGGATTCACTAGTAAGCAGTTCAGGGTAAAATAATTCGCAATCGCAAAACTCAAAACTCTTAAGGAATCTGCTAAAATGAAAACAATTCACTGAAAATGACCACTAAAATATACGTAGTGTACATTAAGCTGAGAATTTTACAATATTTTCGATTACACTAAGTACAAGTGAAAGTCTTTCATTCTATACAATAGTCCCCTTTTTTATAGGCGTAAGTGAGACCTCGAAAAAATTGCCTGTAACAAAACTTATTTGGCAATAATCCGGTAAAACTCGTTATTATTACGGTTATCTAGCGATTTGCATAATTGACTTGGTTCCCTCTCGAACAGCGCACGTCGTTAAGGCTTCACAGAAGTGTCAAGAGTCTTTTAATACGGAATTTGGCAACGACGCCGGGGGGCCTAGACAGTTGGCAACGGTTGTTCTCTCCAGTTGACACGAGAATTTTTTCATTAAAACGCGCCGGCGATTGTGGCACCGGTCATTGATTGGTTTTTTATTCGTTTCCAGTCGGCTGCACCAATTAACGTGGAATTTTCGATGGGAAAAACCTGTATTTCCCTTGCACAAAAAATACGGGCTAAAATTTTATTTATTATGATTTTTATTCAATCAATTATCTCAATTTTCATTACATTGATTTAATTAGTTGAACAAAATATCTCTGCGGTACATTTTTACTCTACACTAGCAGACCATCTACGGCTGCTGGTGTTTATTTTAAGATTTCTAAAATTAATTTAACGGGCTAAAAGTAGCCTATCTTACTCTAGATGAATGTAGCTTCCCCGAACAGGCTCTCACTTTGTCTTAGCGGTGGGGCTCATTACCTACGGCTTGGTTTAGCCGCGGGGATGATAAAAGTTCCGTTTAAGTTTCGGTATGGAGTCATCGATCTCTCCTGCTTCTCGGGCCGAAATAGTGCTGGCAGTGGAGCCCAACATCTACGCCGCCACTGGGGGTTGGGCGACTTATCCTGCTAGGGTTGAGGTCTCCTAGGTGGAGGATTCGGGGGAGTCTACTGTCCAGACGTGAGTACCGAGACGGAAGGTGCATACCGACGCGCCCCGAGGTGTTAACCGCGGGCCGAGATGGGGCTGCTTCGGCGGCCAGCGCTGGTGGGGTCGCAGAAGACTGCCAAAGAGATCCGACATAACCCATATTTGGGGCAAATATATGTATAGCGAGGATGGGTATAAATAGGCATTTCCCCACGGTTAAAAAAATTACATACAAATCATTCCTCTTTACATAATAAGTATAGATTATCGATGTTCTAATTATTTCTATTGCTTGCGAATATTATACATTATTAAATAAAATTGTTTTACGGATTTTATCGCGTTTATTTTACATTTTAAATTCCGACGTTTCGAACACTTTCCAGCAGCCGTGGTTACGAGGTAGACTGAGATGTCATGCGTCTTGTTGCCAGTGCTGAAGAGGGGTCTCCAGATCTTCATTTTTATTAGTTATTTTTAATCTGTACTCGACCTATGCAAAATGAACTGATTTTATTTTTATTTTTACAGCCAGCAGTGGTATTATGCTTGGTTTAAATTTTATTGGTTTGGGTGATTTACGGTATGGCAGTGTGGACCATACCTTAAATCACCCAAACCATTATCAGATTTGATCGACCACAAATCCGCTAAAGCGAGATTTGTGGTCGATCACTCAGATTAAAAATAACTAATAAAAATGAAGATCTGGAGACCCTGCTTCAGCACTGGCAACAAGAATTAAAATGTAAAATAAACGCGATAAAATCCGTAAAATAATTTTATTTAATAACATCGATGTTCTGCTTAATGAAACAATGTTTGTTGTTGCATACTTAATTATATAACGAACGGATAATATGTACGCGTATCAATTTATTAGATCGCAACATTACATACAGAAGAATTTAATAATATTTCTAATAAAATTTCTAGGTCCTACAAAACTAAATAAGAATATTTAATTTTTATACATAATCATTACACCCAAATTAAAGTAAACTAAAAAAACTAATTGGAAGACCTACAGTAATATCTTATCGACATAACAATTATTCCAAGAAATCTAATAATAATTGCTAATTATGTTCAACCTGCCCACAAAATACCAAGTCGAATGGTCGCATCACTGACCTTTTTCCAATTACACGCCCGACGAAAGACCATGAATATATTCTAGGAACGGCTGTAGGGGCACCTATCTCACGCCGGGCGGACAATCGATGGTGCAGAAAATAATCGCATAGTTACGGTTACGTCTTACTTATTCTATTACATTTAACTTATACGGTTACACGACTAGTTAAATCTAACATTGAGCTAATCTAAGAAAGAATAGGAACTGAAAGTATTTACTACAATGCCTAGAAGGATTATTTGTGAACAAACTTTATAAACAGATATTTAAGATATCAATTAAATGGACTGTAAAGTTATTATAGATTAACAAAGATAAATTATGTTTGTTTACTACATTTATACATCTATTACATCATTACATTACATCATCAGCCTGTGATAGTCCACAGCTGGACATAGGTCTCCTAATACACCCCTATCCATTAGAGCGTTTTGGACCATATCCCACCACGCTAGTCCAATGCGGGTTGGTGGGTGGTACTGTTAAAGATTGTAATTATTAATTTACCTGCCATAAATAACACCAATTCGATAAATATATCATTTCTACACATTCAATACCTATAACAAACTTAATGTAAACTTCCAAAAAGCCAACAACCCGTTTCAATTGGCTGCAGCATCCAGCGTGCACATATCTCGCAGGAAATTCTCAGAAACACTCTAAATATTGGAACTGAAACGGGCACAGCGTTCGGCTTCATAAATCTGGAGGCTTTGCACGTTAAAGCTCAGTATATGAGCGTCGGATCGGGCGCGACAGCTTAAGTTAGTGGCGTGAATTGGGGATATTTGCAACGATCTCGACTGCTTCGATTTTGCGAATTTGACTCATGCGAGGGTTTTCTTTTAAATTTTGAAGAAGGAACCAATATTTTTAAATGATTTAAGACAAAGGAATTCTCAGTGCAAGATTTGTCACTGTGAAATTTAAAGTTTCTCATTATACTAGTATGTAATTTAGTATAACATTAGGCGAAACTGATCTTGATTCTCTGAATTGGGCATGCTTTACATTACGTCAAGTAGAATCAAGATTTGAAATGAAAATGATTTTCAGCGTTTTACAACGTTTAACAAACAACTAATAAAAGGTTTAACAGATATTTAGAAATGGTTATTGTTCAAACATGCAAAGTTGAATAGTATAGATGTTAAAAAAATTTTTGGCGGGTAAAAATAATTCTATCTCAAAAGCAAACTTTAAAACTTTGCCTCGCATTTGATAAAGCCTAAACCTTTCATTGCGATTTACGTTTATTAAGCAAAAGTCCCGAATCACCTTACAATTACTAAGTAAGTTTCTGTTACGCCCTAATCTTGCGGACTCCGGCAAACTTTGAGTCGCAAACCCAGCCACATAACGACTTACCCCCGGATTAACTGAATAGATATCGTTTAATGGAAACAAAAGCCGCCTAAATTCCCCATGAAAGTGCTTAAAGCCGCCTCAGGGTGACAACTGAGAAGGTAATATATTCTATACATTAGAAGCGTTTGTTCTATTGTGCTTCTCACTTATCCTTGTTATAACTGTTATACAGCTTAATAATTCATCGTTAATAAATTAACTTTTTAACGATTTAGTTAAATAAAAGATGAGCCGAACGTTAAACTGCACAACGTAGTCCATAAAAAAATAGAAACGCGATAAATACCACTCTAAAACATAGAGTTAATTATATAGTGTGTTAGTGCCTTGCTAACCGGAGCATGAGACAGAAATAAACACTCTTATGCTACTTGTCTGTAGTCCGTATCCTGTAACGAAATGGCCAACGTAAGTTCTTACATCAAATATATTTGTTAAAGAAGAAATGAATATTGTCATTTAACTAAACACACTTGATCTATTTCTGGTGCAACTTAAAAGCATATTTTAATTTGCAAAGAACAAAAGATTTCTTAATAAGGTTCAATCCCGTTGTTCGATGTATGCGTAATTGTTTAGTGAAAATGGTTATTTTAATTTTACAAAGCGTCAGATTGTAACATTAAAATTTTATATAACCGGTTCAAATAACGATACAATATTTTTTTTATGTTATTGCTGGATAATGGATAATGTCTAGAATTGTTAGATCAATGCGATCAATAGCTAACTTGCCTCCGTAGCCTAGTGGTATGGGCGTGTGCTTTAGAAAGCCGGAGGTCGTGGGGTTCCAGATCTGCGGGACACAACAAATTTTCATTGTTGTTTCCTAGTTGGTTAGGAGCAATTTGGGCCGATCACAGTTGTCTGAAAGTAAGATGATCCATGCGTCGGATGGGCATGAAAAGTCAGTCCACCACCACCGCATTGGACCAGCGTGGTGGGATAGGTCGAACCCTAATGGATAGGGTGTATTAGGGAGCCTATGTCTGCAGTGGACTAAAAACAGGCTGATGATGTATGAATAGGCTGATGAACTTTGGGAGTAACTTAGCCTAGTTTTACAAAGTTTTTTTTTTTACAGCTAGTTAAAAATAAATATCGCACTCTTCAGGATGAAGGGACAACGTATCTCGTGTACAACTAGGTAAGCGAAACGAAACATTTACAGGCTGGATTCCGGTTTTGTAGCCTAGAGCATTTCTGATGGGTAAAGTCTACAACTACTAAAAACTCGTCTGTATATATACTAGTAGCAACCCCACGGCTCTGCCTGAGTTATTTTTAAAAAGTAAATAAAGTCAATGATGGATGTAGCTTTCTAAAGGTGAACGAATTTTTCAAGTTGTCGCAGTAGTTTTTGAGTTCATTCATTCCAAATATACCCAAAAATACAAATCTATTCTCTCAATAATATTTGTACAGGTTTAGCTTGGCATGTATAATTTTTCTACTATGTATATTAGACCTTTATCAAGGCATCCGTAGCAACCTAATCACTATACCCTTAAGTGTATATTTCTAGATAACAGTCGAATTATAAACAACTGGACGTACAAATAATAATACGAATAATATTTCTGGACGAATAACATAACATCACCTTGTCCCCAAACTACAGAGCGCTAACTATAGAAACTAGATGACAAATACATAGATTCCCTTTTTTCTTGTAAATAAATACATATTACATAGATACAAATACTTAGATACGAGAAAAGCACGATATTAATCACACAATATTTTTCCCGTAGTAGAGATCCAACCCACACCCTTCGACGTAACAGACAGGGTCACTAACCATTGCGCCAAGCGGGTACACGAATATATCATCTCTTAACTCAGTCAACATAACAGAACGCTCGCACAGGTCCGAACTGCTAATTGGTATGGCGCACTTCCAGTCCGTCGTGCGAAACAAGTGACTCGAAACGCCTGTACTGGTCGTTGCTGCAACTGCATGTCGCATCCAACTTTTATGGAGAGTAAAAAGTGGATGTGTTCGCCTATTTTACAATTACTGAGTGGCTTTGGGTGCATTTGGAATAGATGTGTTTTGCTTTTCATGGGACAAATAAGGACTACTAGTGTTACGAGAAATTCTATATTTCTCTGAAACGGCTGATATTAAAGCAGTATAAAAAAATGCCTACCAAAAAAAAGAAGAATTTCTTTTTTTATTTCTACAAGCAGACGAGCAGTCGGGCCACCAGATGGGAAGTGGTCACCGACGCTCCATAGAC
This sequence comes from Lamproptera curius, assembly GCA_029286875.1. NCBI lineage: Eukaryota > Metazoa > Arthropoda > Insecta > Lepidoptera > Papilionidae > Lamproptera > Lamproptera curius. Next base: position 2,594,893 of record JAGSMT010000023.1, read on the forward strand.
ATGTATGCCAGTGATAACCAACGCTAACTACCGTGAAATAGGGGTGTTAAGTCTCGTTTACCCAGTAAATAAAGCTGGCTACGTGCCGCTTCAAACCGGAATACAGCGTGTTTTCCCTACTGCTTCGCGCAGAAATAGGTACCCGGTGGTCCACCCAGTCGACCTCCTGTAAAAGTGGGGTCCCTTTTACAGGAGGATACTACTAGATATATAATATAGTATCTGTTTCTTTTCTAACTATTAAATGTAGAAAGACCGGCAGAAATCTTTTGTTAACGCAAATTATAATTCATATAAACAAATTTGAATTAAAATACCTTCATTTAAACACCAAAATTAGTATACTCAGCAAGCGTAAAAATTGAATCAGGATCCGTACGGTTGAGTGTCAGATAATCTCAAAGACATAGAGTAGTAGACAGTTTGTATATTTAATAGTGCAGGTAATAATTAAGTAAAATAATAAAAAAATATATAATTCAAACAATTTTGTGAAGTACAACATATAGTATTGTATAATCTGTCCTACTTAACTTAACGTGGGAACGTAGCCTCTTGCAAACTCTAACAAAAGACAAGAGTATGGAAGCATAATTTTATCATCATCATCATCGGCCTGTGTCAGTCTACTGCTGGACATAGGCCTCTCCTAATACACGCCTTCTCCATAAGGTGGTTTTTTTGGATCGTGTCCCGCCACGCTGGTCCAATGCGGGTTGGTTGGTGGACCGACTTTTTACATGCCCATCCCACGCATGGATCATCTTACCTTTCCGATAATTGGGCGATCGGCCCAAATCGCCTAACCAACCAGCATCGTTATTTTCTGGTAAAACACAAAGTTGTTTCCAAGTGGGATTCGAACCCACGATCTCCAATTTATAAAGCAAGAGCTAATACCCCTAGACCCCGACCACGTTAGACTTAACTTCATAGTAACAAAAAAAACGTAACATAACTTCAAATGGCAGTAACCAAACTTAATTAGTTATGTATAGACATCGGATATGATATACGGCTAGATTTTATCGACAAGAGAGCCTGAAGTGGGAGATAAGTGAGTTCGTGAGACATCCATTGATGTTGTACCCTCGTTAGGCCTTTAAACTGATGCCAATTGACCTATGAACCTAATAGTGGAAAGCTTAAAGCCTATATAGCCTGTATAGTGCTTGCTGTGATCACGAACCTTTTTTATTTGCAAGATATAAGCATTATAAATTTGATTATTTATTGGAATTCAATCAAATGTAAATAGTAAAATACTTGATAGGTTAAACAAACTAATGTAGTAAAAATTTTTAAAAGTTCTTTAGGTAATTAATAAAACATTTTTAAAAAACATAGTAAATTCATGCACTGTAAACGTATGAAATAGGACCAAATATGACGTCAAAAAAAAAGGAAATTTGCACAAATAAATCCTTACGTCGAAGAGTATTAAACAATTTATTATTGGGCGACCGCCGCCAGATTAAATACCCACGCTAAGTTTAAGCTAAGAAAAAGAGCATTCGAACTTTTGGCTCAATTACGTAAGTTAGTTTTGTAAACGAAAATAAAATTGATGGAGAAGGTACACAACACTTTAATCTGTTGGTATAAGATACGCTGTGCTAATGATAATTTATTATTACTTACCGTTTATGCAACCAGAGATAAACTTTGGACATTACAAGTTAAACCTCTTCCGCCTAGAAACAAGACTAGCAACGGTGCTTTGTAAACCGAAAACCTAATAATAACCTCTTTTAAAGGGTATCCATGTATCCATTTCTTACCTGAACCATAACCAACAGGACAATGCAGTGCTTCGAGGAAATTCTCCGAACAAACCAGATGGTACGAGAGAAAATCCAGCCCCGGCTGTACTCGCTCAGCATTCAAAAAGTTATTTGTTACTTTCCGCTTCGACCAGTATCAAGCGATGCAAATAATACGTCTACCGTATAAACTTTTATAACAACAGATTTATTATTCAATAAACTAAACCGTAGGGATAGAACTGAAACGTTGTTGGCTCCTTTTATAAATAGTAGTAAGAAACAATTATAATAGATTCCGATATTATAATTTAAATTGATATTCCCACTAGTACTACTACTCATTTTGATCCTTAATCCTTCTTCTTGATTAACTATTTAAATCGTGAATAGAAGTCAAAAATATAAAAGTCCTACTTATATTATAAGCGCAAATGCGTGTATGTATATTTGTTTGTCTTTCACGCAAAACCTGTTATAGCGTTTTAATGAAACTTTCAATAATAAAACATATAAATGGGAGTAGTTTATAGGCTTTTTTTTTAGAATATAGTGCGAAATGTTTAAGATATAGTAAAGAGTGTGACGTGTGCACAAAATCAGAACTTTATATAGTTCCGTTAGCGTGCTTATGAAATAATTATGTGATTTTATAATTTTTAGTGTTCTATGACCGTCAATCATAACGAAACCATAAAATTTCCTTAAAACTATACCATCCACAGACTAACTCAACGCAAACTTTATTCACTATTCCAACATAATGCGACGCATCTGTACCATTCCGCGACAGATATTGGAAATAGTTCGCGATCGGCGAAATAGTTGCTGTCAAATAGCTCTAAACGGCGTGGCTTATTGCATCGGTGGTTATAATGCAGTTGGAAATGCGAAATACGTAACCGTTGGTACGCTCGCACGATATTTATTGGCTTGCCGCAGTTTCCTTATATTTTGGAAAGCGTTAAATCGTTTAAAGATATTGAATTAACTGCCTTCGTAGCCTAGTGGTGTCGGCTTCTGCTTTGCAACCTAGAGGTTGGCTCAACTACTTTTCTATATCGTTTTTTTTTCGGTAAAGAAAGATGATCCATACGTTAGATGGCATCTCTGGTCGTGTCGGTTTTACCCTCCCAAATGACTAGGAGAGTGAAGAAGGGAGAGGACCTATATTTTTCTATTGGTTGTCTATACCTTTAGCTTTAATCAATCCATTCTTAGTGGACTTAACTAGTACTACGTACCAACCTAATTAGAAGTAATAAAAAATATCAATAGATAAATAGAAATAAAAAGTCCCATATTGACAGATCTTTAGTATCTCCTATTTATAAACCGTTTGATTTGTACCTCATTGATTTGTAATTCATTATATCTTATTTCAATACATTAGTTAATAAAGCAATGTAAACCGACATTTTGTGTGTTAAAATATTAATAAGAAAATTTTAATGCAACTTAATAGTAATTTGCTGAATGATACAGATAAATGATACAGATCTCTTAACATCTAGGGGCTCAGGCATTAAAAAAAAGCTAAATAAAACTATCCGTCTAGTAAAACAAACATCAGTTGTAAATACAATTTACAAATTAATATCTACCCATGTGCATTGACCATTTAAAATTTATTTATTTACGACTAGCTGTCCGTCCACGACTCTGCTCGTGTAATTTTTATATTTTTCAATTAAAAACCTATAACACTTAAGGATCAAATAGCTTTCTAGTAGCGAAATAATATTTCAAATCGGATCAGTAATTTTTGGATTTACTTATTACAAACGTACACACAAAAGTACAAGTCTTTCCTTTTCAGAATATAAGTAAAGATGAAGATATAAACACATTGTTGAAAACAAATTAGTACAACTTAGTACCGAGCAAAATCCATACGAAATCCACACTGCAGCTTCACTCTCCTATCATTAACTATGACAGCATCATTAAGACAAGCGTTCCGAGCAACCGCAACTCCGGCATTAACGTATCATTTAACTAAGTGACAGCCAAATATTGACGCCATCACTCACTCTGTCCTCTCAATTGAATACTGGCGCAGCCACAAACATTTCTACGGCAGCCCTCAATCGAATCGCCTAATTGAACTGCTTTTACATAATTACGAAAGCATTTTGTCAATTAAATTGATAATACATTTTATATAAAATCCAATGTAGAATTTTCACGAACCTCGTCATAAATTATATATAAATTCTTTTACATTTTATTCGTTTTCTTTCATTTGTTTACATTTTAATGTAAATTTTAATACACATTTTACATGGATATGACGCTCTACGCGTACTGCTACGAAATACATTTCGTAGAGATACAACCCACTACTATTAAAAATGTGCTTTTATAATTATGTGCTATAAAATATGTTATTATAAATACATGAACATTAAAATAATTGTTTTTCCATATGTTAGTTATTATATTAACATTTATTTATTCCTACAAACAGTTGTCAAGTTGTCAAGCATTGAAATGATATAGCATTATTAATAACATTGTTAAAGTTTCGCCGAGAGACCGAGTTTCGGCAAACTTTGCCTCAGTTACGAAAGCCGTCAGAGGTCATTTAGGATAGTAGCGAATGGTTGGTTATAGTTAGGACAATATCACTATGTATTAATACATAGAATAATACCAAGTCGTTTTCTCTCTCCCTATATCCCTATGTATGGTTAATTTTTTTTTTTATGGCTTACGCAGGCAGACGAGCAGTCGGGCCACCTGATGGGAAGTGGTCACCGACGCCCATAAACATTGGCAGTACTAGTGGTATCGCTAACGCGCTGCCTACCGTGAGACATAGGATGTTAAGTCTCGTTTACCCAGTAAATACGCTGGCTACGGTGCCCTTCAAACCGGAACACAGTAGTGTTTTCACACTACTGCTTCGCGGCAGAATTGGCACCGCGGTGTTACCCGCCCAGACGGTCTCCTGTAAACAGGGGACCTACCACCACGTAAATCTTTGAAACTACGCAACGGATTTCGATGCGGTTTTTTTTAATCGATAGAATGATTGAAGATAAAGGTATAACACATGCTTAATTTTGTAAGAATATTTTCTATCAGCATAGCTCCCGTGCGAAGCAGGGCAGGTTGCTAGTATAAACATATCATAACTTACTTATGTCAGTTAGACGTCACGCTTAGAATAGATCCAGAGTTAATACCAAGTAATCTTTTTTGATAACGGACCAATAAATCTACAAAAGAAAGAAATAAATCATATTGCTAGCTCGAAAAAGCTTAAACAACATTATTATTTTAAAACACGTAATTTTCACATTAACACATTAAACTAGCGATGTTTCTTTACTAATTGAGTTTAATTCGGAATTATAGCGTCATAAATTTAATGTAACATTCAAAAGAAAGCGCCACAATTGCACAACATACAATATTTGTCACAACATTAAATCACAGCGTTTACTTTTAAGCGAAGCTTTAAGTGCAAAATAATGGCGCATATTTTGCTTCCGTAAAACAGAACCTGGGACTTATCATGCGCAAAAATGCACATTCGTATCATACACAAAATAAATGAGTACACATCGTATGTTAGTTAAAAAAACAAATGGAATATATACGACCGTTATTAACCGCAGAAATTTCATATTTGCACATGTGCATTAATTCCTAACGCAATTTAGCAGTGCACCGTAACGACGTTGCTGTGTAAGTTATAGTTCAGTTGTCCGGAAAACGTTGAATATACTTTATAAATTCTGCATTGTACACAAAATGTACACATAAGTACAATTATGCACGTATGTGCATCACATATACGAACATATAGAAAACGGAGCGCACAATGTTCCGTCGAGATACAAGTTTCGTATTTCGGCCGGCGCGGCTTCACGAGTGAGATATTTCAATTGGAGTGTGGGCAACACATGTACATGTTTATAAGCAAACATGCACATGTATTTTGAATGTTTGAAACAACTGAAACTATTTTAATGGCGCTTATGTTTGTTCGTTCAAAGTTTTATTTGCAATGCATGACATGCTTTTTTATTATAATTCGGATCGATCATATATAATACTAGCTGTTGCTAAACCTTGTTCGCGTGCATAAGGAAAAATAACTCTATTGTTATTTTTTGTAAGAAATAAGTAGACTAGGTTACATCTCAGTTTTATTTCAGAGAAAATCTCATCAAAATCGGACCAGACATATCAGAGATAAGCCTGAACAAAAAGTCCAATCGACAGACGAACCAAATTAAAAACAAATCTGATATATGTTTACCGGTTATGTATTACTGTATAATCATTAAAAACACAAAAAGACACACCAATTTTATTTGTATGTGTTATTATGTGGCACGTTTACTGCTACTATCCATCAACTTTGAACAATCTGAGACATGAAGAAAGATCAGAGTTCTGTAGAGTAGATAATGCAATTTCAACCCAATTACCGAATTGACAGGGAAATAGCGGCTATTTAAGTGAACAATCGAATGCTGAAAACGTCTCTAGGTTGTTTTAAACAAACTTGCTGGTTCAACTACTGTACTAAAAGCCGACCGATTGGTAACTTTTAAGAGCCAATACTGTGTATACATTGCGAAATTAATAATCTGTTAGGTAACGATAAAAACTTTTTGAAACCCTTCTAGCGTCGAACTATGTCTACGCATCATCATCATCATCAGCCTGTGATAGTCCACGGCTGGACAAAGGCCTCCCCTAATACGCCCCTATCCATTAGCGGGTTTTGAACCGTATTCCACCTCACTGGTCCAATGCGGGTTGGTGGGTGGACCGACTTTTTACATGCCCATCCGACGCATGGATCATCTTACTTTTCAGACAATTGGCTGATCGGCGCAAATTACCTAAACCAACAAGGAAACAACAATGAAAATTTGTTGAGTCCCTGCAGGATTCGAACCCACGACCTCCGGTTTTTAAAGCTCATTCTCATGCCATTAGGCTACGGAGGCAAAATATAATATATAAGAAATATTAAACCACTAGGTATAGCGTTATTTTTTGCTTGCTTTCAAACCATGCCTAATAATAAACCGAAAAAAAACAGCACAGTACTATCTATTTTATTCTTACTTATTTACAGTTATAGCCCAAAGCATTTCCCTGACTACTGAAACGATTCTGTACCATCCCGTTCTGGCCTATCCTGAGTTATGTTTAAGGATAAATCTCTGCCAACCAGGATACGATCTTGTCGTAGGCTTTGGTGATGTATAGACCGGTTTCGTAGAGATAACGTGGGAAGACGCATTTGCGCAGACGAGCCTCCTGCAGGTAACAGATGAGTTATGACGCACATTGTATGTCGAGCAGCAAGGCGGCTACCATTACTACATTTGCGTTCACCGACATGTCAAATTGCGCAACCCACAATCGTGGACTTTTCGAAATAGCTATTAAAATTATCTTTATCGTATTATCTTTAGAAAAAACATTCTTGATGATTTTCCAAATATCATATAGATTTTGTTATGCGTAACATTGAATGAAGAAAAAGAGTAAGGTCACGATAAAGATACGTTAGAAATGAACACTAGAAGTGTCTTGAAAAAACCAATGACACCTTAGTTATGCATGTTCATTTCTATTAGATTTATATAAAATTTACTTAAGGGTTATCCGTGTTATTAAACACAACTTGAATGACTATATGTCATTACATCAAGTCGTGACATCAAGAACGTAACCTAATTCAACTAACAATGCAACTAAAACACTGATTATTATCATCATCATCAGCCTGTGATAATCTACTGCTGGACATAGTTCTTCCCTAATACACCCCCTATCCATTAGGGGTTTTTGGACCGTATCCCACCATGCTGGTCCGTTGCTGGTTGGTAGGTGAACCGACTTTTTACATGCCCATCCGACGTATCATCTAACTTTTCTGACACTTGGATGATCGGCCAAAACTGCCTTTACCAACCAGGAAACAAAAATGAAAATTTATTAAGTTCCCGCAGCATGCGAACCCACGACCTACGGTATCTAAAGCACACGCCCATACCACTAGGCTACGAAGGCGGTCGTGATTATTCTACACATCATAAAATCAGAAGACGTTTTGTGCCTTGCTATTTGAAAGGTTAAGACGAAATATGAACAAGATCCATCGCCAAAAAAGCACTCCACAAGTTTGCATCCGAACAGTGTTGCGCCTGGAACAAGTAGTTGGCACCAAATCCAATTTTAACGGCCTTCACTTAGTTTTTATTTTTGTTCGCCAGACTCAAGTCACGGAACGCCACTCGAAACTGATAAGTTTACTAGTTGTTTTTTTTTATTCAACAATGCACTCGTGACACGTGGCGTTTAATTAAAACAGGTCTTTGCCAAATAAAATTGCATCAAACTTATAAAACTTCATTATTGGGAATTGGCGATCCTACAAAGACGCGATAAGTCGGTTTTGTTACGTATAAGTATTCTTCCTCCATACTAAAGAAAACCTGCAACCAACTGAGAGTGCTGATAGAAAAATTGCATGTTTCGCAATTAATTGCTTTATTTAGCAATCAAACAAAGGTTTAAGTAAAGGTTGTAGCATGAACTAAAATAAAAAATCTTAATACAGAGGATAAAGCCCTACACTCAAAAATACATAAATTTAGCTATATTATGTAGTTAAAGTTGAAGATCATCGATATGGCGGGTAAAGTCGTTACATAACGAGTCACAAGAATAGAGTTATTTTTACTTTAAATTTTTTATCGAATCCCTAAATAATGTAAATGGCCATATTAATTACAAAATGCTTTTTGTACTTTTAGCGTTGCTTAATTCATCCTAAATTACATTAATACCAACTTTTATGGCCCGTCTGTAAATTTCTGTTCAACAAAACGAAAGCGCAATTAGCCTTTGTGCATTTAGCACTTACAACGATTAAGTCTAGCGAAATAACCGTTGAATTTAATTTTTCTTGCTCTGAATTTTCAAAAAAATAAAACAGATCGATTAAAATAATATAACGCTGTCTCCAAAATTAAACTAAAAAGGTTCAACATCATTTTATTTATTCGCGTAAACCAAACGTCATTAGCCTGTGTCAGTCCACTGCTGGACATAGGTCTCCCCGGTGACGTGCATTAATGGAGGCCTAAAAACCCATAATTTAATCATGTCTCTTTATAATTACGCAATAAATCAATATCTTCAGATTTCAGCCTATGAAAATCCACAACAAAATTGCTATTAAACAGACTATAACATCAGAATTTCAAAAGTTGCAACGAACCGATAGATACATTTTTGTTCCATATTTTCGCATACTGAAGAAAATCAAAGCTGATGTGACTACAATAAAATGCTTGAACATAATTGATTTATACATAGAAGCAATTTTCATCTTTCGATACTGAAAAACATCTCAAACAAGTATACTAACAAAACTTAATTTTATTGAACTATAATAGACGGAAATAAAAATTTAATTTCTCTTGTGCCCGAAAATTTGATGATAATAATGTTTGACATTAAAACTTTTTATGTTAAATCCATAAAACATGCTTCATACAATAGGAAAAGAAAACAAAAATCGACACATCGTATTTCCTTTAGTCATTTATTCAAAAGAACAAAATTTAAAAGAGAAACTATAGTTTCGGAATCCGGATGGGAAGACGTATTTCAGGTCGGAATTAATGGCATTCGTCGGGATCAAATGTAATGGACATTAAGGTAGAAATAGTTTTACTACCAACTAATAGTTTTATACCAGGAAATGATACCGAGCACAAATAATACTAATGGAGAATAAATCCATTAAAAAATAATAATAGAGTAATCTGTAATGTCTATAAAACTTTATATTTTAATTCGATAATGTCAAATACCTTTAATACTTTTTGAAATGCGTTAATTTATATAAATTTTATCAGTAACCTCAGTAATGGGATGATCGCATATTTTGCCTCACAAAATAATATTTTGCAAAACCTCTAATACACGTTAACAATTAATAGTATTCGACACTGCTTCATTGCGGACATACTCAGATAGCGAACTGTATTTCAACCAATATGTACAAAGTAAACATAACTCAAATTAGAACTTAGTAACTTTCAGTTTATGAACCGACCGTTCCATGTCATGTCCATTATATTCCTGCCATTCCTACGCGGCGAGTACCAAATTCACAAAATGGATTTTCCCAACGACATAAATAAAAACCTAAGCAAACAGTATCAGCGAGTTTCCCTCTTATAGAATTGTTGAAAGATTAATTAAAGAGCAAGTCTAATGACAAACAACAATTTAATAATCGTTACTATTTGAAACACATAATTCAAGAGTGCTAGCTTAATTCCAACATTCATCATCATCATCAGCCTGTGCTACTCCGCTGCTGGACATAGACCTCCACTAAAACAACGCCTTCTCCATTAGGGGGTTTTTGGACCATATCCTCCACGTTGGTCCAATGCTGGTAGGTGGGAGGACCGACTTTTTACATGCCAATATTTCGTAGTAGTCCGATCTCAATTTACGCCACTGCCAGGCCCTCTCAGCGCCGAAAACTTCCAAAGTTCCGATATTTAATTGCCGCTGACCCTCGCTAATCCACTTCAAACTAAGTTGGTACCCTTGTTATAACTTATACGAAACTAGTTTTCACACCCCAACATCACACGTGCGTACTGGATGTATGAGAGGAAAATACATTAATATTGTTCTAATATATATGAAACTATTTCAAGTGAAAAGGTCCATAACAATCAAGTGACACAAACGTGTAAAAACGCATTAAACAAGAGGGGGTCGGGGAAGTTCTGACTACAGTCACGTACAGACGTGTCAATTGTAGTTCTGAACATTTCCATGCAAGATTGCCACATACCCCTACAATCTTCTTAAGCAAAGAATTAGATATTTTCTTTTACTTTAATAACGTCCTCCACGCCGATAATAACCACAGCGGCCGCAACTACAGATATTAACCCAGATAAGCTTATAAAATATTTTTTCGGAAGGTAAGGTATATATTATATAGGTATTAATATCGATACATTCGGATATGAATCATTCATTTTGAAAAAATGTACAAAACATAAGAAAAAGTATTTAAAACAAAGAAATTATTAACAATTACAGTTTAATTAAAAAAATATATTGTGATATATCCCACAATGCACTTAGCAAATAGCGTGTCCGGTTTTTCTTTTTAATTCCTTTGATACATCAAGGGACATTTGATAGTTTCCTAATTCCTGCATTGTCAGTGCAATGGAGCTAAGTTAAGCAGAAATCAAAAGCACTGTAATATGGCCCTAATATGACACTAGCACCCTAACCACGATCACAAATGTATACACAAACGCACAGATCAAAGCAGACCCAACTTTTACATGCCCATTCGACGCATAGATCATCTCATCTCAGAGGTAATTCGGTGATCAGCTTGCATTGCCCTATTAAAGTCGTAAACAAGTAGAAGTAGAAGTAACATAAACTTTGTGAATCAAACACTCTCAAAGTACGTCTTGTACGTGTAGTGACGAATCACACTATACAGAGGCACCCCAAATTCCAATAAGCCTCAAAGCTTTGATGGAAACATTACTCACGTCAAAGGTATTCAATGTCAGAATATGTTTAGAGGAAAAGGAGCTAGCATACCGTAATATATTGCTATGTAACTGAAACGATATTAGCTTAGCTAGAATTTAGAACTTTCATATAAAATAAAAAATTCCAACCCTCGTACATGATTCTAGGTAATATAGTAAAGTGAAATATATAAAGGCTTCTTCTGCAAAAAATACTATTAGTTTATCACAACCTAATGTAATACTAAATAAATGTGTCATAGCATACCGACATACTATATTATATCAGTATCTAGTACGTCCCGTAATGGAATGTTCATGTTACACTGCACCTAGTTTTGTCGTACGGCATCTTCCTTGTCTGAAATAGTATTTTCAGCTGAAGCCCAGCGAAAGATATATTCTTCAAGTTTTATATACATATATTATTAGACTTAACTGAAGTATATGTCAGCAACAGCAGTCAACGTGCATAAAGACATTATTACAGTTTTTAATGTTATGAAGCTATAGTGCATATTTTCCCATTATTTAATGTTAAACATCAAGTTGTTTAATACAATTACAACAATAGATGGCTCGAAAACTTATCATTTGAAAACAAAACATACATATATGCAAGCACACTTACAATACTTATCATTCTATGATGCAATTGCACCATTCTTTTACGACGTTTAATCACATAGTAAAAGTTTATTAAAACTATTAAAGTTACATAATAAATAGTTATATATAACAAATTTAATCCGTTTTATTTCAAACTAAAAAACAAATAATCGTTTTTACAGCAAATTTTTAAATTCAAACAATAAATTACATAGTATATGACATATTCTTTATAAGCTTCCCACGTTGGCTTCAAAATTAACATGAACCCTAGCATTTAACAATCAAAATTCGACTATTACATCAGGCTTCAGATCTGACGAAGTTTGTTCTGGCACCAAGTCAAAATCACGAAATACGTAGTTCGCTAATGATGGACGCCGGTCTTGTGGGAAATCAAGTTACACAAGTACAATATGCTTGTTTAATTCATAATTGTTTGGGAACATATCGTTGTTATGAGACGCTGTACGATATATGAAATTTAAAATGACTGGAAACTAGATTGAAACGTTTCTATTAGTTGAAGGTTTAATAAAACATTTTTGGATTGCACTAATTGTGATTGGTGAGTAAAAAGGAAATATCAGTAAGAGGAATTTATAGAGTTTAGAATTAGAAATAAAATAGTAATAGAAATTTAGAGTGGAAAAGGATGACATGCCAACCTGACAAGCAGTTGATTGATTCATTTTAAATTTTTAAAATCTTTCCCTACACAAGTAACACATTATATGAACAACAAAATATAAATGTATTAGGCAATTATCAAGATGTTTATCCATAGTTCCAAATTTTATTCATAAACTGCCTCCGTAGTCTAGCTGTGAGGGCGTGTGCTTTAGAAACCATAGGTCGTGGGCTCGGATCCTGCAGGGACTTAACAAATTTTCATTGTTGTTATCTAGTCGGTTAGAGCAATTTGGGCCAATCACCCAATTGTCTGAAAAGTAAGGTGATCCATACGTCGGATGGGCATCTAAAAGTCGGTTCACACACGAATCCGCATTGGACTAGCGTGGGAGGATACGGTCCAAAAACCCCCTAATAGAAAAGGCGTGCCCAGGTTGATTATGTATTCATTTTACTAAGTATATTTAATTTACAAATGAATCACTTTTGACTTAATAAAAGACAACTGATTTTATCGCGTTCAATTTAATTTACAACTCTCCCGGGGTTTTAGACACTTTAAAGGATCCATGGTCACGGGCAGACTAGATAAAATCGAATAACGCGATAATATCCGTAGTCTTTTACTGAATCATGTGTAGTAATCGCATTAATGTATGTTAGTCGATCAGATCTCCACATCTCTGACCGTAGTTAACACTATTAAATAAACCGCTTAAACATAGCTACCAAAATTGTTCCTACACAATTAATGCATTCAATGATATGGTAACACTAAAGATTTCCCGACGTTGTAACAAAACAAGTCCCCAACAAAACTCGGTCGTATGCTTTTACAATATGAATCGATTCCCGACCATTGAGGTATCACAGGTGCATTATACAAAATATTTCGCTAAGCAAATTGAAATTTCCGATGCACAGTAATTAATATCGATAATGAACAGATGAAATCGAGTACCCTACATTACATACGAGGCGTTGTGTGATATGACAGAGCGGTGATAATAACGGCCACTGCAATCAATTGCGAAGGCGACATTTGTAGCTTTCAGCCTTAACAAGATTATTGGCAAATAAATCCTTATTTCTTTTATTACTCAGAAAAAAATGTTTACAAGAAATTATAATATTATACACTTTTACTAGATTTTACGGATTTATCGCAAAAATTTAAAAATTATATCCGTAGTAAAACTCTATGTATGTCTGTTACGTATATAAATGTATCTGCAACATTTATATGAATATATCTTAAATTATCCTGCCACTTCATCCGCATGATAAAGTGAAAACACAGCTTAAGTTTCTCCCAGTTACATCGGGTATCTTTTAGTTAGTCATGTCAAAATTGGACTAGCCATTCCAGATAAATTCAAAAAAATGTTGTTTTGTTATATGTACTTACCGCTTATATATCATAATGTATATAATCGGTACGGATATCAAAAATAATTTTATTGTAAGAATAGATATTGTTAACCGCTCGTGTACAAAATGGAAAAAAATATTTTTATTATTTTCATACGAAAACTGACGTGCAGTCGGACCACCTGATGGAAAGTGGTCACCACGTGACCCATTGACATCACCAATACGGGGTATTTGCAGCAGAAATAGGCACCGTGGTGGTAGTTTTTACAGGGGACAGTCCCAGACGGTCCCCCGTAAAAACTACTATCTCCTGTTGAATTTTTAAGTTTTTTTTTTAACTACTTTACTCTTTAGTAGATCCATGCAAGAGGATTGAACAAGCAAAGTTACAACTTTGTCACTTATAACATTTAAAACATAAATTAAAAAATCCTACTTAAAATAAAATACAAATACACACGCTGAAATAGCACAACATCATAAAATACGTTTACTCGGGACGGATCTGAACCCACATCATCGTGACTCAATTCCACCGTCCGCACCGCCACCGGGCTGCACGGACCTAACAAAGCTTGAAAACAATCGATTAAGCTTCCCCTCATTCGATTCGGATCATCGTACGAACGGCGTCCCGGAGCCGTCCATTCTATTATTATTTCGCGCCATTTTCAGTCGGATGGCGGGAAATAAAACCGTACTCGGAATGCGGCAACGGATTGTTTCGATGTTTTACGATTGTACGCGGATCGAAATAACAACGGCTATATAGAAGTAAACTTAGGACAAATCCAGAGTTAATACGGGGACTAATAGGAAGGACCGATTAAGGGACGCTTGGAATAGCGTGCCCATCTTTGAGCAGGCAATGTTGGTTTTGTTTAGTTTAAATTATCTATCTGTAGCCTGATTTTTTAATGGAGGCAGAATAGCGCTTGACATAAACATACGATTGAAAGTATCACTCTATTTTGTTACTCCTTTTTTTATGTAAAGAAATTCCTGGAAGGAAATATCTAGTCATTTCTGGCCCGTTGCGTTTTAAACATGAACATGGTAATATGGTACTTTATGGTAAAAGCATTCATGGTGGTCATGCTTATACTCTCTGTCCCTTCTACACCCATATCTCTCTTAACATATTGTTATTATTATTAATTATTATAATAAAATATCAACGTGAACAAAACCTCATTTTAAACACTAGTAGAGACTGACATGAGCTCGTTCTTATTAATTGACCAATGCTTTTAACAAACCCCTTGCCGTGTTTATTTATTAAGAAGACACCAATAGAATGTGGCATTAGATCCATATAACTTGATACTCTAACTTGAATTCCATATTTTATTTAGCTCATGTATACATTTTTTTAACTAGCCTAGTGGTGAGAGCGTGTGCTTTAAAACCGAGGTCGTGGGGGGCTCAACACATTCTTTTTGTTGTTTCCTAGTTGTTTAGGGCAATTTGGGCCGATCATCCAATTGTCTGGAGATTAAGATGATACATGCGTCGGATGGGCATATAAAAAGTCGGTCCACCAAAAACCCCCTAATGGAGGAGGCGAGCATTAGGCCTAAGTCCAGCAGTGGACTAACATAGGGATGATGATGATAGATTTTATTTTGATGGGGCATAAAGCGATACCTTCTAAAACGTTTCTTATGCTTTATTTAAAAAATAAAACAAGTACTTCCATTAAAATATCACACACACACACACACACACACATCAGCCTTTATTAGTCCACTGCTAGACATAGGCCTCCCCTAATACACCCTATCCTTAGTTGATTCCACCACGCTGGTCATGCGGTGGTTGGACCGAGACGTATGCCCTCCATCTCACTTTCAGACAATTGGGTGATCGGCCCAATTGCCCTAACCAACTAGGAAACAACAACGAAAATTTGTTGCGTCCCCGCAGGATTCGAACCGACGACATTAAAATATACGAAAAACAAAAAGACAGACTTAAATACCATACATCGCATTTTTTTTAAAATATATCAAAGAGTAAAAGCACTGATATCTACTTTAATATTTATAATAAAAGCCTATCTAGACAAGGTAATACTTAATAAAATCCTATCATTAGGGAAAGATTGCCTCAAATACTTTGAATCGATACAAAATGTGTTCTTAATTAATTACGTTGCGAACGACTCGTGCTTTATAGAACGACGTTTCGAAAGCGTCCATAGATATGTTCCTTTAACATAGGAACTACAAAATAACATGACCAATACAAGAAGCGACTTGACCAGTTGATTGTATACTCTTCTACAATGAAATACCAGAAAACGTTCAGCTTTTATCTGTAAATAAATTTAAAAAGTTGTAAAGGAACGTTTGTGTGTTAAAGGATTATTGTTGTAATGACTACTTAATAGATAACACACCCTGGTAATGAACTGTTCGCTCCAGGCTATTTCAAAGTGGTAAAGTGTAAGGTTTTATGTAAAAGTTTTGTAAAATTTATTGAAGAAAAGAAAAAAGTCCTGCTAGTTTCTTACGCGGTTCTTCTCAGGTCAGAGGCTTCATTTCCGAACCGGTGCTAGATTATTTGACATATGTGTAATGCTTCCATATTGAATAAAGATATTTGACTTTGACTTTGACTTTGATTAACTGGAGTATCGCCTTGTCTGATAATCGGTCTAAAAGGCCTGACAGAGATAAGAAAGAAAGAAGTTTTTTTGTACATCGCACATAAACAGAAGATATTAAGATTGTTTACTTACAAGTACACGAAATAGTGTAACTATGTTATATCGCAGTATATATTCACCGTGATTTTAGAAGAGTTCAATAGACACTGGCACAAAATATTTGGAACTATCATTACCTTAAGTAAAATATTAAAAAAATACTGTTTAAATAAATAGAGGTTTCCAAATACCCCCTATTTAGACCGTATCCCACCACGCTGGTCCAATGCGGGCGGGTTGGTGGGTAGACCGACATCTTACATGCCCATCCGACGCATGGATCATCTTACTTTTCAGACAATCGGGTGATCGGCCTAAGTTGTCCTAACTAACCAGAAAACAACGATAACGCAAAGTTTTTTTACACTAGGGATTCGAACCCACGACCTCCAGTTTATAAAGCAAGGGTCAATGCCGCTAAGCCACGTAGGCGGTCCCGTATACAGGACGTCAGATAAAGAAATTAGTTGTCTTATTTTTACCGCAAGAAGGAAGACTGAAAACGTAATCGCGTTCCGATTTTAAGGATTCCGTACATAGTGTAATTACTAGAAGAGAGTGAATCTTGTCCCAAATATAATGTAACTATAGTAAATTACGATACATCGTCCACAATCCAATACTTGAGTAAACGTTAATTTGATTTTAAATGAATATCAATCATGAATAAACCAATAAGTTATTTTACCACAGGATTCGAACCCACGACATAAGTTTCGCATAACGTGTGCTCATGCAAGGTATGGTGAGCAATTTATCTTAATGAAGAACATTTTACGTGAAATTAAATGACACTTCTAAGGTCAAATCTAATTTCGTAATGAAGGCCTGCTTAAATTGTTACGCACTATAGTGCGTTCGAAACCAAAATTGTAGAAAAATTAAAAGCTTTTACTTCGTGTGTTTTGTTAACATTGCTTACAGTTTCCTAACTTATCATAGGGTCAAATTTAAATCCAGCCAACTTTAGCAGAATGAAAGTTTTCACGCAGCACCTGACATCTGACCTCCAAAGCCAAAAGGTTATATTTTATTTAATGACTGGATTTATTGTACGATTGGCATAAAAGATTGCCAAAGATGGGTTTAACGTGATTGTTAAGTAGTTACTTAACAGAGACAGCGAACGCAAATATATTGCTTCTTGGAAGACAATTATGTGATTACTCATATTGACCTCACCAAACTGAAAAGTATTATAACGTGAAGTCGTTAACCCCGCAGATTTCGAACCTACGACCGCGCGTCCGTAAAGCACTAGCCAAAAACTAAGCCAGGAAGGCGGAGGGTGACTTTCGATTTTATAATTCATTTATGTTTTTCTTTACTAACACTTGTTATAAAAACTTATTGGAAATTTCATTTTATAACAAATTTAGTTTTGTACTACTTATTAAATCTTACAAAAAATATAATGGTTAAAAAACCAATTTCAATAATGATATTTATAGGTACTATTAAAAATACGGACGATCGAATGCTACTCATATTATATGTAAATAGGAAAATATATGAGATTCTATCTTTGTACAGGAAAGACGTTTTCAAGTCAAATATATTTTTAGACTTGAAAGCTATGTTATGTCTATAAGTTCTAGTCATACTAATGCGCGCACGATATTAATAACAGCGATGTGACAATAAGATGACATAGGTAACTCATAATTCATAGCGTTCAGTACTTATTTTTAGTTTTCTTTTGTCACACACGTAAGTTCTCCATAGCGTACGACCGCGACGTACTTTCAACAAAAACAACCGATGAATAGAAGCCTTGCAACAAAATCGATAACCAATCTTCCTAATAACAAATACAAAACCTCAAATCGTAGCATTCAACTACAAATTTTCACATTGTTTACTTAAATCATACAATATTCGGAGCGTCATAGAGAAAAAAAGAGGTCATCGTGTACTACAGCGTGGAACAGATAAAATAAGGACGCAGGACGGGACCCATACAGAGCAGTTAAAAGAACCTACATAACATAAAGCATACATACGCGGCGTCCATCCGACGGCGTCAGCATCCACGTGATTAATTAAAACTAAACACTACTATCACTTGATTATTTAAATGTTATATTACACACTGTTTGTTCAAAAATTATTGTTTTAAAAAAGATTATCTTATGTAATTTAGATTCGAGGCGATCGCGTGGCGCGGGTGTAACGCGCCGAGTACGACTGCAGACAGAAATGGCGGCGGATTGCGCGCGCAAACCGCCCCTACGCTTAAGCGGGAATTGCTCTGTGACGGTGGAAAGAAGAAAAGCTTTACTTTTTATTTCGAAAAGGAAAAGGCCAGTTTAATTTTTTTTTTAATTAATGATTGATACTTGCATAAAAGTTTAAATTATTATAATTTATTTTTATTCTGCTAAATTATTAAAAAGTAGAATAATCGTTTAGTAGAATAAAATATTTTGTTGTTTATATAATTATGTGAAATAATTTTATAATATTTTGTACAGGCACATATGTAATTGTAACATTTACAAGCTTAATTCTTAATAGGATTTTACCAATACGTAAATCACTTAAGCCGAAATGTCCAATGGTATGATTTTCTAACTTTTCATTATTATTTCTAAGTCTTGGGTGGAACCGAGAAGATTACTACCGATAGGTCACATTTACCATCGGTCAGATCGGAAAGTTAAGATATAGTTCCATTTCTGTCATATCCAAAACTATCAATTGTAATACACCGATGAAAGTGCACATTAATCTAGACAAAAGGCTCACACTTTGTAACGTTCAGCGTTACCTTTCACCATTGAAGCTTTTCGTGGAATCTTGCTACAACTTACACCACTCCAATGCTCTTTTATAACAGTGCACTTTCTTAATCCCCATATCGACGCAGCAATGAATAACAATGAAAGCGATAGTTTCCTGAAACGGGCTAGTTGGTAGAAGACGACAAGTCGAGGGGAAAAATGTTGATTTTCGTGAACAAAATCACTCGTTCAGAAGTGCAGTAGGAAAGAGTACATCCTTGGGCGGGAAGTCGAGCAATAAAGGCAAGGCTGTACAAATACAACGGACCATGTCGCCCTCCTTTCGCTGGGGGACGTAGGGCCCTATTCAAATTCGCAACGTCGCGCGGATTTTATTATGTACCCTGCGAAATCTAGTCCATCGCTGTGCTGTTTGTACTTCTGAATGATTTTGTTTAACAAAGGATGAAGGTTTTGTAGTAAATAATTAGTATTTATGATATTTTAGGTTTCACCGTTTCTTTTTTCACCTCCTCGGTAATAATTTATATTTTCGATCTTGGATAGTAATTATAAATTTTAAAATGAATTCAATGCATTTCTGGACCAAGCTTAATTATTTATATGACCAATATATTAATAAGAAACAGGTTTTTCTCACTTTTTTCAGTGAAAATAGAGCTATTCCAATATCACTGCAATATTAATAATATCTTATTTTGTTAGTAACGTTAATTTGGTGGCTTAAGAACCTTAAAAATTAAGACGCAAAATCTGTACTGATTTTAACCTTTGTGTTTAACTTCTGTCATTCTATTATTATTCGTTTTCCATATTCGCCTAAATTTTTATTTAAAATATTTTAGTCGTTAGGGTGTAACTTTACTTTAACAAGATTTTTATTGTATAAAATTAACGTTGTATAGGCAGCTATGATGTAAGACTAGTACAATATATATATATATATAATTTCTTCGAACCGATTGAGACTACAGCGGCCGATTTATATATGAGATTATCCATCTACGCAGGAGGGATTGTGGTGCATAAGGGTTCGTGCAAACAACAAGTCACTACCTCATCCTTCAACTATCATAGTCAGATAGGATGAATGACCATCACGACCGAAGGGAGATATGGCGGAGGACCGAATACTTACATGCCTATCCGAAGAATGGATCGTCTTCTTTGATAGGCAATTTTAATTTACATACAAAGGCAGATGAGCAGTCGGGCTACCTTATAAAAAATGGTCACTGGCGCTCTCTGGCATCGGCAATACTAGTGTTATCAGCGACGCGTGGCCTACCGTGAGGCATAGAATGTTACGTCACGGGTACCCAGTAATTGGGCTGGCTACGATGCCCTTAAACCGGAACACGGTAGTGTTTTAACACCACCGCTGTGCTGCAGGAATAGACACCATGGTGATAACCCTGTAATAAGGGGACCTACACCCACGGTGATCAACCTTTACGGACTGGTCAACCAATTGAGAAACAACAATGAGAAGTCACCTCGCTTCTTTAGGGCAAGCCCGTATCACTAGACAGTTTTTACTGGCGGTACCACCTGGGTTGGTACCACCGCGGTGCCTTTGGCGATACTCCTGGTATTGCCAGTGTCTATGGGTGTCGGTGACCACTACCCATCAGGTGGCCCGACTGCTCGTCTGATAAAAATATGATAAAATTTTATTTAGGATTTTTGACCAACGCTATTGAGTGATTAATTGGATTAATTGATTGGCTTATGTGTAGGTAGAGAGAGGTTTCCTATTTATCATTATATCTTTCTTTCACGTAGCCATGTTCCCGAGTTATCATGGGGTTAGTTTCTTATCCATCCAAATTTACCTGAATGATAGTTTTTACGCAGAGCGACTGGAATCTAACCTCTACAACCCAAAAGGTGAATTACATTCTAAGGATGAATTCGTTTTCACTAAACTTATTTTAAAGGTATTGACTTCCTATAACGACTACCAATGTATTCATTGTTTATTAAATAAATCAAAAGTATTTTTTTCCCGCGGGATTCGAACCGGCTTATAAAGCAAGGGCTAATACAGTTAGGCCAAGAAGGCGGTTTTAAAATCATTGCATATGGTTGTAAAAACATTATGTATAGATGAACATTTTTTATATTTAAATTTTCTGTATATGCTTCATGTAAACTAATTTATTTTAATCCTATTCTGAAACATTCATCACGTTATATTTCTCATTCACAAATATACAGCGAGTCGTCAAAACTATTTGGGAGCACATAGTTATGGCAGAAGTTTCGAAACGCCAGTCCTGGTTTAGCAGTTTACAATAAATTTTACGTACATATACATATAACTAGATTTTAATTAACATTTTATTTAGAATAACAAAAGAAATTGTGATGTTGATTAGTTTTTAATCTGTACATAAAGCTGACTAAATATGTCGCTCAATGTTTGTGTTTATATTATAGCTAGTTTTTGTTATATTTTAGCCAAATTTAGAGATTGTATTGCGTAAGCAAGTTGTAGCTCTATTATTATTTAGAGACTACTACTTTTATAGCCTTTTATAATAATTTTATATAGTATTACGATCGCATAGGGATTGAAGTTTGCCGCAGTTCAGCAATAAGCAAGCTTTTACTTATAGCGTTGTAGTGTTTGTTTATATATTTTTTTCTCAAATTTGACTTTACTATCCATACTTCCGTGCTAATATTATCGATGAGAAAGCAACTCAGTCTGTCTGTCTTTACTGTCTTAACTACTAAACTGATTTGGATGATATTTAGTACAAACGTATAATAGATTCCATGTGAAGATTCAAGACAATATGACGCTTAATATTTCTCAATTGTTGTTGAGGCTCGAAGTGGGGGATAGAAGTCTTTACGGAAACTGGTTTTTATTAAAGACGAAAGGAAACTTTGTGTCCTATTTTGGACATATACAATAAGGTACATACCTTACTTTTTACATTACATGCGAATACACCTCGCTGTTCCATGCGGGCAAAGTCGCGGGTACCAGCTAGCCTTTATATATACATATATATATAAATATTCTGAACCCACTGTGACAGTGAACTCCTCACATGCGGCCTGGACCTATTTGCATTTTTTTGTGCATGTTCATGTGGATTTGAAGATGTAGTACGGGCCACTAAAGCGATTTTTTTCATAAAATTTGCGTTGTTTTGTAATTTTCTTACTTAATTAAGTTAAAACTGATAATTTAACAATTAAGCTCAAAAATTTATAAAAATTCCATACTGTCTCAACTTAAAACTCCATATCTCAAAATACTTTTTGAAAGAATGATATTTCATTCTTAACCATTCAGTGCTCGGAACCATTTTTGTAGGAAATTTATATCCTACAAGTCTGTCATTTACAATTTTTGTTCTGTAGCTAGTGTTGTTTACAAGATAATTACAAAAAACGTCAATCTTAAGAAAAAAATAGCTTTAGTGGCCCGTACTATCCCTTTATGACTTTGCAGTAATGGAGACTTTTGTAGAGCATTTAATTCTGAGAAAATCCCGTTTTTGGCGAGATGACGAGATGATACCATTAAATGCCGCTGAGGTATAAAATGGAAAAGAAAAAATATCAAGTTTTACGTGTATTTTAAATGGGAAATCTTCACACGCATTGGTCGAGTGCTTAATATTAATATTAAGGGCTTAAACTTTCGGGCCATTTTTTTGGGTACGTATTTCCAACAAAATTTCGTTATGGAAACGAAAGATTATAGCGATCGTTGTTCAAGATTCATTATTGACTGACTCCCCAAAGAACGAGGATTTAATTGGAAGCGTAATATATCGCCCATGAAGGTTGGTGACAATTTTTTATCAGATGACTTGATTGCTCATCTGCCTTACAGGCCATACAATAAATTTTAATGATTTTTTTTATTGCATGCGCAGGCAGACGAGCAGTCGAGCCGTCAAATCATCAAAGTCAAATCTCCATATTACCTATCGCATAAGTTCAATTCGAGAATAGAAAAAGGGTTATTAGTTTTCTATTATTTTTTTCATTTCGATTGGTCCAAAATGTTTTGTTATGAATGCGATTGTACAGTTTGTGTGAATGTTTCAGTTGTGTTATGCTTACTACTTAGAAGTATTTACTTCAATAAAATATATACATCTGCAACGTCTGTTCAACTAGTCCCTTCTAAATTATTTTTAACAATATTTAAATTTGAACACTATTAGTTTTCCGCGGCTTCGTCAGCGTGGCAGTTTATAAAAAAATATACTTTTACCATTATTATGGGGCAAAACGTTCTTGGAGCGACTTTCCATATATTTGGAAAATTCAAAAGAGACATTTCAACATTTGGAATATGAGCAATGATAAAAGCTGATCTTGATTCTGATCATGATACTATGGTAACATACTTGCAGATTACTTATAACTGGTGGATGCTTGAAATGATTGAATGATTGAAATCATTTTGAAACGTCGGTCAAGCACATCTTATGCTCCACGCTCGCCTGATCGAAGTCACTTCTGAGGATATTGTCCAAAAAGTCCATAATATAATAATCGATGACCGCCAGAGATAGCTCCAGATAGATAGCCAAGATGAAATAGCTCAGACTATAGACATCACCACTGACACAACACACTTCCTTATTGAATAACTAGCAACCCACCCCGGCTTCGCACGGGTGCAATACTGATACCCGGTTCAGTTGCACCGCTATGTCTCTACATTAGTTTAAATTTAACCCTGCAATAAATCTGTAATTCCTAGCCTAGTGGTATGGGCGTGTGCTTTAGAAAACCGGATCCTGCGGAGACTCAACAAATTTTCATTTTTGTTTCCTGGTTGGTTAGGGCAACTTGGGCCGATAACCCAATTGTTTGAGAATTGTCTGAAAATTGTCTGGGATGGGCATGTAAAAGTCGGTCCACCCACCAACCCGCGTTGGACCAGCGTGGTGGGATACGGTCTAAAGCCCCCTAATGGATATGGGTGTATAAGGGGAGGCCTATGTCCAGCAATGAACTATCGCAGACTGATGATGATGAAATCTGTAATATATTCGGAAATATTAATTTAGATTACACTTTGCAATATAGCCGCTTTGTTCAAAATCACTTCGTAAATGAGTCATTTTTCCCGTATATCCGTAAAATATAAAGAATATAAAATGACCAATAACCATCGCGATCTATATAAAGCGAATAAAATATTGTAACACAATGTTATGTGTCTTGTGTGCTTCAGCACCAGCGTTTTTAATGTGAGCGCAAAAAAATGTGTTTATAACGACATCACGTTAAAAACGTCGAAACTTATCAGAGTTTCTCTATAATATTATGCATATAAACCTTCTACATTTAAAACTTCACTTTTGTCAGAAATATCGTTTATAGCACGGTCTAGATTACCTTTACGCCCCTCACGTCCCTAAAACATTTTTGTTCCTCACATATTCCATAAAAATTATACAAGGATTTGTTTACCGCACTTATATAGTAAAAAAAAATCAGATTTAGACCTCTTTCATCTTTCGTACATTGAATTTAAGACTTGTATTTATTATAAGTTAGTTGATAATTAGTTATAAAATATAAAGTGTTACCTTTAAAATTTTGCGATTCTTTATATAAACTCTGAATATATTGTTAAACATTGTAGCCGAAAATATAATACATGCGGTGTAAATTTAAGAAAAGTTTTAGTAATAAGCTCGCTATTATGTAGTATTTTGTTATCTTTTTTTGGCACTATTCTGTCTTCGATATTAGTAATATAAGCTACATAATATCTTTGTAATGACTGTTTGTTGCCATAATAAAGTGAAATAAAATAAAGTTGAATCACTCTATCTTTTAAAACGCTTCGAATTCTTTGGCGTATTGAAAAGATTTAAGGTATATAGGATGGAACGATAGCAAAGTTACTTTGTTTTGTCATACTCATGAGGTAAGTATTTCAATAACTATACATATTGGATTAAAAAGTGGTCTAATTTTCGCATCGGTCAGTAGATGTTTTCCGTTCTCTCCATTTTTAACTTAATCATTCAGTTTACATAAAAACTATTGAAACCATACTATAATTAATATGCAATATTAACCTTTTATAAATAATTCTTTTGATAAATGTTTCTTAAGGGCTATCCGCCGAAGAAGGCCTGGGTGCCGAAGGGTGGCCGACGCGCGCAATCTTTACACTGACCTCCGGACAGTCAGCAGGACAGTATTTGCCGCCTAGAGCTGTGCTTTCCTTGATACGAGCAAAATACAAAGTGACGGTTCAAGTGGCCTAACGCATCCGGAGAGACAAAGCCCGAAAAGGACATGTCGTGTCGAGGTCGGCGAAAAATGTGCCAGCCTGTGGTGTAAAGCCGGCCGTAGAGTAGGCTGCTCCAAGCGGCCTGTGGACGCGGCTGAAAGTGGCAGATGTGCCGGCAACCCAGGAGTTGCGAAGGAGTGTCGCTATTCAGTTTCCGCTCTCCTGTTCTTTTCGGCTTGACCAAAGCGGTCAAAGCTTTACTGTGGTCCCATCACTAAGATGCCAGGAAGGAATGTCGTAGTGGTTTTTGTCGGTGCGAGTCTGACAGGACCCGTTCTTGCCCCCGCGAGGACGGGTATGCGCAGGCATTTCCCTAGAAAAACATTTATCGTTTGTCCCTGCTTTATTGCTGATTTATTAATTGTCATTTCAAACGCAATTATTTCGAGAAGTTGAAGTCGTTTGAATTGGTGAGGCAATTTTGTGGATGTCGTAGGAATACGTGGTCTCATAACAATTTCACCGCTTCCGATGTCAGTTAACATTAGTGTTGTAACGAATATTCGTTTTTCAATATTCGCATTCGCAAATATTTTGCGAATATTTAGCGAATATTTTTAATAATCAAAAAGGAAAATTTTTATATGCATGCATTTGAAAGAATACTTTAGCATTAACTTTCTGTGACTAAATTCATTCAATTAACCAATATCGGCTCAGCTATGTTCAATTTAACCAGGGCCGACACGAAATGTCAAACCTGTCATACATTTTACGCGCGCTTTTTTAGAAATTTTAAAATATTTACATTTGCATTCGCGAATATTGAAGATAAATATTCGCAATCGCATTCGCATTCGCGAATGTAAAAACTCCAACATTCGTTACATTACTAGTTAACATTGTACATTCGATCAAATTTTTTTTTTAGTTTTCTGCTCCGAGTCTTGAACCATTGGATAGCTTTGGTCGACTCAAATTGCTTAGTAATATAATAGAGGCACCTATTTTTAATATTAATTTGTGCTGAAGAATTACAGGATGCATCTAAGGATACAATAACTCTGTAGTTTAATGTACTCCATCCTCACTGTCAATTATTGTATCAACTGAGAAGTATGTTTGAAATGGCGCTTCGACTTTTGAAAGGTAATTTTTACATTTTGTACATGTTGTTATAACTCCTTAGTTCTATTTAATTTATAAATTGTAAAGGAGTAAAGTATTTTTCTTAAAATGCTTAACATATTAAAAATTATAAAGTTAATATTGTATCTGATGAAAATTACACACACGATCAATTTTTTAAAGCATTTAAAAGGCAAAGCAAGTTAACCTTCAGAGATTGACATAAGCCATTGCGGACTTTTTTATAGGTCTAGAAAGAAAGAAAATTAACAACTTTCATTTTTTTGTTATATCTCATAAGATTTAGGTAGCGTTTCCTCGAAAGCTCTCAGTCGACTTAATTTATTTCCGACATCTCTGACATCAGCCTGTGCAAGTCCACTGGTGGACATGGGCCTAGGTCCATAAACCCCCTAATGGAGAAGGTCCATTAGGGGGTTTATGGACCACGCTGGTCCAATGCGGGTTGGTGGGTCGACTGACTTTTTACGAAATTTGTTGAGTCCCCGCAGGATTTAAACCCACGACCTCCAGTTTCTAAAGCTCACGCCCTTACCAATAGGCTACGGAGGCAGTTAACTTAGCAATCGCTTCTAATGCCTAGGCAGTTACAAAACCGTGGATGAAATTGACACTAAGGTCGTGAAAACTGTCCATGCCGTGGGTCTTAGATTTCAGAAAAACCATTGCAAAATCAAAAAAACTCCGATCTCACTCTTAACCTTCTGGAAACAAGACGAAAGATACGGCTACAGTCTCCTTCGGATATGTCAAATTACAAGCAGCTTAATAAGCAGATCTATATGTTAATGCGGCGGGATTTGCTTAACTTTAATATATCTCGTATTATAGAACGGAAGCATGGTTATAAGACCTTGCTAGAGATCTCTCTCGATCGGTCTCCTATGGATCGTCGGCGATCACTGTACGACCCGGGACGCCGATGATCTGGAGATCGTACATTGAATTTAAGACTTGTATTTATTATAAGTTAGTTGATAATTAGTTATAAAATATAAATGTTACTAGTTGGAAAATACCATTTGCTGAACCTTTAAAATTTTGCGATTCTTTATATAAACTCTGAATATATTGTTAAACATTGTAACCGAAAATATAATACATGCGGTGTAAATTTAAGAAAAGTTTTAGTAATAAGCTCGCTATTATGTAGTATTTTGTTATCTTTTTTTTTCGGCACTATTTTGTCTTCGTTATTAGTAATATAAGCTACATAATATCTTGATAATGACTGTTTGTTACCATAATAAAGTAAAATAAAATAAAGTTATTGAATCACTCTATCTTTTAAAAACGCTTCGAATTCTTTGGCGTATTTAAAAGATTTAAGGGTGCATAAGGATGGAACGATAGCAAAGTTACTTTGTTTTCGTACTCGTGTAAGTATTTCAATAACTATACATATTGGATTAAAAAGTGGTTTAATTTTCGCATCGGTCAGTTGATGCTTTCCGTTCTCTCCATTTTTAACTTAATCATTCAGATTACATAAACACGATTGAAACCATACTATAATTAATATGCAATATTAACCTTTTATAAATAATTCTTTTGATAAATGTTTCTTAAGGGCTATCCGCCGAAGAAGGCCTGGGTGCCGAAGGGTGGCCGACGCGCGCAATCTTGACACTGACCTCCGGACAGTCAGCAGGACAGTATTTGCCGCCTAGAGTTGTGCTTTCCTCGGTACGAGCAAAATACAAAGTGACGGTTCAAGTGGCCTAACGCATCCGGAGAGACAAAGCCCGAAAAGGACATGTCGTGTCGAGGTCGGCGAAAAATGTGCCAGCCTGTGGTGTAAAGCCGGCCGTAGAGTAGGCTGCTCCAAGCGGCCTTTGGACGCGGATGAATGTGGCAGATGTGCCTGCAGCCCAGGAGTTGCGAAGGAGTGTCGCTATTCAGTTTCCGCTCTCCTGTTCTTTTCGGCTTGACCAAAGCGGCCAAAGCGTTACTGTGGTCCCATCACTAAGATGCCAGGAAGGAATGTCGTAGTGGTTTTAGTCGGTGCGAGTCTGACAGGACCCGTTCTTGCCCCCGCGAGGACGGGTATGCGCAGGCATTTCCCTAGAAAAACATTTATCGTTTGTCCCTGCTTTATTGCTGAGTTTATGAACCGCAATTATTTCGAGAAGTCGAAGTCGTTTGAATTGGTGAGACAATTTTGTGGATGTCGTAGGAATACGTGGTCTCATAACAATTTCACCGCTTCCGATGTCAGTTAACATTAGTGTTGTAACGAATATTCGTTTTTCAATATTCGCATTCGCAAATATTTTGCGAATATTTTTAATAATCAAAAAGGAAAAATTTTATATGCATGCATATGAAATAATAATACAATGGATAACACTTAGATATTTTTATTAAATCATAATTCTACATTCTAAATTAAAGTCTCATAAAAGAACTTCAGAGATCTTATTAAATCTAACATTAATCAGCCTTGTTACAACTATGTAAGGTTTATATTCAGAATCACATATTGTAAAATTATTCCAAACTTTGCTGATGTGTGATTTACATACGTTTTTATGCCGTTTTGTCCTTTAAATATCACTTAAATTTGAAAAATAACATAAAACTAACCTCAAAACAATACTTTTAGAATTAACTTTCCGTGACTAAATTCAATCAATTAACCAAAATCGGCTCAGCTATGTTCAATTTAACCAGGCCGACACGAAATGTCAATATTGAAGATGAATATTCGCAATCGTATCGCATTCTCGAATGTGAAAACTCCAACATTCGTTACATTACTAGTTAACATTATACATTCTGATCAAAATTTTTAGTTTTCTGCTCCGAGTCTTGAACCATTGGATAGCTTTGGTCGACTCAAATTTCTTAGTAATATAATAGAGGCACCTATTTTTAATATTAATTTGGCATCAAAGGATACAGAAATTCTGTAGGTTAACGTACTCCATCCTCACTGTCAATTATTGTATCAACTGAGAAGTATGTTTGAAATGGCGCTTCGACTTTGGAAAGGTAAATTTTACATTTTGTACATTTTGTTATAACTCCTTAGTTCTATTTAATTTATAAATTGTAAAGGAGTAAAATATTTTGCTTAAAATGCTTAAGGTTATTAACATATTAAAAATTATAAAGTTAATATTGTATCTGATCAAAATTACACACACGATCAATTTTTTAAAACATTTAAAAGGCAAAGCAAGTTAACCTTCAGAGATGGACATATGCCATTGCGGACTTTTTTATAGGTCTAGAAAGAAAGAAAATTAACAACTTTAATTTTTTTGTTATAACTCGTAAAATTTAGGTAGCGTTTCCTCGAAAGCTCTCAGTCGACTTAATTTATTTCCGACATCTCTGACATCACCCTGTGTAAGTCCACTGCTGGATATGGACCGTATCACACCACGCTGGTCCAATGCAGGGTGGTGGGTCGACTGACTTTTTACAAAATTTGTTGAGTCCCCGCAGGATTCAAACCCACGACCTCCGGTTTCTAAAGGACACGCCCTTACCACTAGGCTACGGAGGCACTCGCTTCTAATAAACTTAGCAATCGCTTCTAATGCCTAGACAGTTACAACACCGTAGATGAAATTGACACTAAGGTCGTGAAAACTGTCCATGCTGTAGGTTCTAGGTTTCAGAAAAACCATTGCAAGATCAAAAAAACTCCGATCTCACGCTTAACCTTCTGGAAACAAGACGAAAGATACGGCTACAGTCTCCTTCGGATATGTCAAATTACAAGCAGCTTAATAGGCAGATCTATATGTTAATGCGGCGGGATTTGCTTAACTTCAATATATATATCTCGTATTATAGAACGGAAGCAAGGTTCTAAAGACCCCGCTAGAGATCTCTCTCGATTCTCCTATGGATCGTCGGCGATCACTGTACGACCCGGGACGCCGATGATCTGGAGACTGTGATTGTGTCGATTGTTGGAGGCGGTGAGAACCGCCCTGGAACGCGGGTGTATCTAGTGTACCGGGTGTGTGTGAATCGAGGAGAACGTTTTGCCGTCTACGCTTCTGACTAGATGCGTTTGGATCGGCTGAGTAATTTGCTGCTTTTACCAGCAGAGGGTTTCTATGGTTGGCTACTTTATCTATGTGTTTGCGGGTTAACTTTTGAAAGTGTTCGCGGATTGTCGATAATTTACCGTCGCTATGTAGGTCTACGTTGCTTTGGTACCACTGTGCCCCGGTGGCGCAGCGGATGAATTTATTTTGCATAACCTGAAGTTTGTTCAGGAGTGCGGAGGTTGCATGAGCGTATGATTGGCATGCATAAGCCTTGATTGGTCGTGGATACCTTGTTTAATAAGAGTTTATAATTTAGCGAAATTTTGCTTTGGAAATTCGTTAGGTGGTAATCGATACGAACAGAACTTTTTTCTAACGTCTTGAATATGACTTTTAAACGACATGTTGCAGTCTAATGTTACGCCTAGATATATCTGGCATCAGCCAGCGCGTGGCCTTATCACCAGGCCTTATTATCAGGCACCGGGCCTAGGGTTAAAACCGGGGGTATAACTACGTAATCTAGACCGGTACAAATATATTGCTACACTTTTATCGGGGTTTACGTCTATTCTCAATTTACGAAACCAATCGCCTAAACGATTGATCCCGTTCTGGAGCTTATTAAAGATAGCCCAGTGGTATAGGCCCTATAGCCGTGTGTTTTCGAAACTGGACATCGATCGAATCCTGCTGGGACTAAACCAATCTTAATTGTTGTTTCTTAGTTGGTTAGGGCAATGTGGGCCGATCAACCAATTGTCTTAAAAGTAAAATAATCCATACGTCAGATGGGCATGTAAAAAGTCGGTCCACCCACCAACCCGCATTGGACCAGCGTAGTGGAATACGGTCCAAAACCCCCTAATGGATAGGGGATTAGGGGAGGCCTATGTCCAGCAGTGAAGTATCAAAGGCTGATATGATGACGGTCCATGATATGCAATGGTAATATGTTATTCCTTTTTAAAACCTAAACCTAAGAAAATATACATGATTGTAATAAAATTGCTATCTTTGTTGCACTTTTATTACATTTTACCATAAATAAAAAGCGATATAGTTGCATGTTGAGGATTAGGAATATAAATAGGAAATCCTGTTTACGAACTCACTGAGCACGATACCTCTGAAGCCTGACTTCAAATTTGGTATGAATATTTATTTTGTCATGTAGAGATCATCTAAGAGCTGCTTTAGGAAATCCCAAGGCGTGTGTAGGAACACGAATTTTGATAATTAAGCAATATGAAATTAGCACAAATAAAAAACAATAATAATAAAAAATTATACAAAATAGGCTCATTTTATGCAACAGAATGAAGCAACCGTTACATTATTGATCAGTCCAGCGTTTTGATAGTGCTATGAATTCACATTCTTGTGGAAATCGATTGCCAATGACCACCTCGATACAACATTCGATACAGTATACAATATTTTGTGAAATCATTAGCGATGACCACACGAGCATTCCGGATCACATGTTATCCTTATTCAGTCGATATGTTTCGATATCGCCAGTCACGGTTCGGAATGCTTACACAGCGAACAAGTTGGACACTGGATGTACTGGATACTACTAATCTGGATGGCAGAACTGGGGAAGCGTCACTTTTATTCGATCGTCGAGCAATCGTCGTCTTAGTTTTAACTAGTAATAGTAATTGTTATTGTAAATTGATTTAATTAAATTACTTTATAAATTAATTCATTTTTGCAACCTTTCGGCTGTAACCTTGTAATTTGCTCCATTAAATTTTAGAAGTTTTCTAAATATGGTATCAACGCGATAAATGTCCACAGCTGTCAATTTGTAAATGACATTAAACTTTCATTATTTCGAAACAATATTATTAACTGTAGGAAATATTTTGAGAATTTACATTATGATACTGAATAATTTCGTAGCTGCATACTCAATATAAAAATTCCTACAAGACTTATAGCTAAGTAGGCTTGGACAGCACAATAAGGGAAAGGTTAGGTTTTACAAATATTAAAATATGCATAAGCTTTTTTGATAAAAACTATATAATTGTATTAATAGTAGTTACATCCAATTAAAGATTATTTTGTCAAAGTCTTACATTTATTTCCTCACTTTTTCAGAATTTGTAAGTATATTATTTAAAGTTGAAGTCCGCTTTGAAAACTAAATCACTATCTGAGATTTTGAATATTCTTAAATTGAAAACACTTCAAAACCAGTTTCGGTTTCGACAAAGTTCAATAAATACAGAAACGAAACTACGAAACCAGATAAACCGAAGAGTTCAGTCGGACCTACAAAAAGCGATATAGTTCATGTTGAAGGATTTGGAATATAAATGAAATCTGTTTTGAATCATCTAAGATGATTCTCTGAACTACTTCAAATTTAGTGAGAATATTTCTTTTTCAACAGACTAAATCACAAAGCAGCTTTAAATCCCAAGGCGTGTGTAGACAAGATTTTATAAATAAACAATATAAAATTTAATTGAATAAAAACAATAATAACGAAAATTAACAAAATAGTTCATTTCATATAAATAATAGATAAACCGTACGATTATGTAATCAGTCCAACGTTTTGAATTCAATAATACAATTGTTGCAATTCATGAATTTCAAGTCAATTCGAGAAACCCGATGACATTCCGATGCCGTGCTTGTATCAGCGATGTTTCGACATCGCATGTACCACAGTTCGGAATGCTTACACAGCAAGCAAGTTGGACACTGGATGTACTGGATACTACTAATACTGGATGGCGAACTGGGGAGCGTCACTTTTTATTCGATCGTCGAGCAATCGTCACGTCTTAGTTTTAACTAGTAATAGTAATTGTTATTGTAAATTGATTTAATTAAATTACTTTATAAATTATATTTGCATTTTTTGCAACCTTCGGCTGTAGCCTTCGTAATTTGCTCCATGTAAATTTTAAAGTTTTCTAAATATGGTATCAACGCGATAAATGTCACACAGCTGTCAATTTGTAAATGACATTAAACTTTCATTATTTCGTAACAATATTATAACTTGTGCGAAATATTTTGAAGTAATTTTACATTATGATACTGACATAATTTCGGCTAGCTATGACTACTCAATATAAAAAATTTACAAGACTTATAGCTAAGTGGCCTTTGGACAGCAATAAAGGGGAAAGGTTAGGTTTTTTACAAATATTAAAAATTTCTGGCATAACCTTTTTTTGATAACAAACCATATAATTGTATTAATAGTAGTTACATCTAATTAAAGATTATTTGTCACAAGCTGCTTACATTTATTTCCTCACTTTTCAGAGATTTAGGAAAGTTTATACGAGATAAAGTGAAGTCCGCCTTTGAAAAAGAAGCACTAAGCTTAGATTCTGAGCTTTGCAATCGTCAATACAGCTCCCTAAACAAATTAGCTGACAATTACTACAAAAATAAGTACAAAAGACAGAAAACTAGTACAGCTACTGGATTAAGCACTGAAGAGTGCAATTTGATCCTATCAAATGAAATGCTAACATATTTGAAGGAAGAAAATAAAGGATTCTTTAAGAAAATTTTCAATAAAGATTAAAAATGTTTGCCAAACACGTAAAAAAGTTTCATTGGAGCATTATAAACCGTTCATTATCAACAGAAGCAACACAATATAATGACCACACACCTGTTATGTTAAAAGAAGTTACTAAACACTTAAACCCCACCGACAATGAAGTGTATATTGACATGACCTTTGGAGCTGGTGGCCATTCAAGGCAACTACTTGCTGCTGCCAACTGTAAATTAATAACTTTAGATAGAGATCCTACAGCATATGAAAATGCTAAAAAACTTGCATCTGAATTTCCAGATAGAGTAACACCATTGCTTGGAAAGTTCAGTGAACTTCCAGTACTTTTAAAAGAGAACAACATAAAACAGGGCTCTGTAGATGGTATTCTATTTGATTTTGGCTGTTCATCTATGCAATTAGACAATGGCGAGAGAGGTTTTTCAATCAGCAAAAATGGTTATTTAGACATGAGAATGGACGCTGGAAGAGACCCAAATCAAATAACTGCCCGTGAGGTATTAGCAACTGCCAATGAAAATGAACTGTATAAAATATTCAAAATATATGGTGAAGAAAAAGGTCATGCCAAGTAAGCTAATGACAAAATCCAAGCCTAGTATATGATCAAAAGCATAGATCAAACTATGAATTATTGCTGACACTTGGCATAGACTACATGCTTAGTCCTCAGAATGAATTGAGAAGCTGACAAGTCGTAAGGCCCCAATCAAATGCCACAAAAGTTTTTCAAGCACTTAGAATATTTGTCAACAATGAACTAAATGAATTGAACTATGGCATGGTGTTGTCAAAGTATTACCTAAAACTAAATGGTAAATTAGTTACAATATGTTTTCATTCGTTAGAAGACACAATAGTTAAGCGTCACATTGCTGGTAACATTGTTAATGATGTAGCAAATCCTGTGCCGTTGAGGTATCTTAATCCTGCACTGGTCCAAGATCAAGAAACTATAAATCTATTGCTGGACAGCCCTTGGCAGGCGATAAACAAACATGTTGAGGTACCATCAGATGAGGAAGTTGAAAGAAATCCGAGAAGCAGGAGTGCGAGGTTAAGAGCGGCAATCAAAATAAAATAGATGGTACAGGATTAAATGTTAGGTAATTTATAGAAATAAATTATGTTTTAATCTATGTTTCTATTATTTTCATACGTAAAAATATTCTTGTATTGACAAAATTACTATACACATTAAAAGCTTTTTATTACAAATTTATGATGTTCATTATAAATATTGGTAAAGAGGATATTGACCAAGGGGCACACTATATATAAGAAAATATACCATTAATATTGGAGTCTGTCAAGATTAAAATATTTATAATACCAATTTAATGCCGCCAAAGTAACCTAAAATTCATTTATATATATTGATTTGTAAATAATTGACAAATTCAAAACAAATTAAAGATTTGGTTAAATATTGTTTATGTTATGGCAGCATTGCTTATATAATTTCTTTCCAGTTATAATTCACATAAGATACTTAAAAATTTTTACCTGTTTTAATTTACCCATTATTGGCTACACAAATAAATACTGTAATATAGTTTAAATTAAACAATCACACTTATTGTCTATAATTTATTATCGTCTATATTCTCAAAATCCGGGATCCCAACTCGTCTTATCAGTTGCATCTACCAATTTGTAGCAGACAACAGTGTCTCCGGGTTTCACTTCAAAGGACGGATCATCAAAACGGAGACCACACTCCATGTCATTCTTGATAGTGGTCACTTCTTCCTTCAAGTGCTTCATTGAGGCCAGCTTACCTGTCAAGATCAGGAGATGGATAAATCGCAAGCTATTTAGTTAAGTTGGTAAAAGGTACCATCAAATTTATCTATTACATACATCAGTCAAGGTAATAAATCATTCCTCTAGAGATACCAAATTTATTTTAACTGCATCATATTGAATGAATGTAAGTAGATGAATTGCATCCTGCATCTTAAGTTCTTGATAAATATCTACGGATATGTCAATTACAGCAACAACACACAAAAAGCAACACGAGTTCTAAAATGCTAATTCGTTGCTTTGAGTTACATAAGTTATTAATGGCGGATCTGCCTTAAAATGGGAGTAAGACAGTACGCAGTACAAGTGCAATTAGTCAATTGCCAATCCGCCTACTCAGAATGGCAATTATGAGCAACTATTTTTAATGGACTCCAACACGATCAGCCGCCTCGGCGTTCATTAAAAAGGCCTGTTTATGATAATGATGATAAAGTTATTAGACCCCAAAAAGCTTCCGATGTTGTCGTGAAGCGTAACACGTCGTAGCAGCCAAGATGGAGTCGTGGAGGAAGGCGTGTCGGTATTCCTTGCCCACTCTAACTATCCTCCAAAACCGCACCGCTGATTATTCGATAAAGAGGTAATAGATCATTCATTCACGGCCAAAAAGGGGCTACCGAAGTAGCCTAACAGCTGCAGGGGGTTAGGAATTTTATAACAGATTCGGTGGAGTCTGCTGCCCACATATGGAGACGGGACAAAGGGCATGTAGTTTCAACTTCATGAGGGGAGTGGACCGTAGGCCCGAGAAGGGGCTGCTTCGGTAGTCAGCACTGGTCGAGTGGTAGAAAACTTTGAAAGCGTTTCTGTCACCTCACCTTTGGCTCGTTCCACCTCACCTTTTAGGCGTCAGGAAATAAGAAACCTCGTGCTTTAAATTGGCCTAAATCAGACATAATTTGCCCCAGCACCGAAAATAAAGGGATACATTAGTTATTATCGCCTTCCTTCACGTTTGTTATCGATGAATTGGCGATTCAATACCGTCTGTCTTTGAATATCCCAACACCTGCATTTTAAAACTAAGACATTCTTTGCTGACCTGTACAAACAGATTGGTACGACACTATCTCCTTGTTAGCCTAAGGTAGACTGGCAGAAATTGTCATCGGTACAAAACGAATAAAAAATATAAGATAATATCCACAAAATAGAATGTTTTCTTAGAGCCAATATATTTAAGATAAAACATACCTTCAAAGACCACCTGTCCGCCTCGTATCACCCGATACAGAGCGGCCCTAGCGAGGGAGCCGCGCACGCAGCGGCAACCGGCGACGGGCACTTTGCGACGCCCTTCCGAGACCATGAACTCTTGCAGCACGTTTGCTTCACCTAATAAATTGTTATTACATTATGTAATTATGAAAAATGAGCCTAAATAAATTGTAAAATTAAAAAAATATACATTTGGATCGCGTCTTTTCTAATTAATATCAATGGGTTTAAAAACGTTTTAGGACCGTCTTGTGTGCTTTAATTCCAAATATTAATCTGACGGAGGATTCGATTTTTTTTAATTAGCAATGTTAACTATTATCGATTCGAAAACAACCAATTTTGGACTCAATACGTATGATGTTATTATTACTTAATTGTAGCCTCATTATTATCATCATCAGCCTGTGTTAGTTCACTGCTGAACATAGAATTCCCCTAATGCTCGCCTCCTCCATTAAGGGGTTTTTGGACAGTGTCCCACCACGCGGACCTAATGCGGGTTATGGGTGGACCGACTTTTTGCAGCCCTCCGACGCATGGATATTTTATTTTTCAGACAATCAGCACAAATTGCCCTTACCAACAGAACAATGAAAATTTGTTGAGTCTCCGCAGGATTCGAACCCACTTCGGTTTTTAAAACACACGCCCCGGACACACTAGGCTACGGAGGCAGTTTGTAGCTTAGTGATTATTTAACAATAAGAACGCTGGACTAACAACGCTATTTTCTCGTTATGGTTTACGCTGTCTTGCATCACTTTCAATTCAATTGAATTTATGGAATGTCTTTGATTCCAGGCTTTAATGTATATATCTATAACGGTAAAAACTTTGTTGTCGCATAACAGTTGGGCCGTGTAAAGACCTTTCACTGGTTCAAATACAGAAAAAGAACCTTTAAATCTAAATTGATCATAAACCGTACCGTCTATTTTCACTATAAAGGTAAAAATGGTAGGAATTTTAAAATCTGAATTAAGTGAACATGATACCTCTAGTACCTCCTTCTATCATTATCTCATTGTGTATAGTCCGTGTAGACTTTACAGTTACAGAAAAATAATTTAAATTCATAATAAAAGCAGTTTTAAAAATAAAATAAAAGAATTTCAATCAATAATCCGCTGTTATTGCAACATATAAATTTAAATTCTGCTTCTTTTAGCTTTTTGTTTTATTATGATTGCCTTGTTACGAGTTTGTCTCATTGACACGAAACACACGCACCGACAATTTCCTCCTCCTGCCGCTTCGGTATCCTGGCGCTGATCTCCTCCTTCACGTCGTCCACCAGCCGGTAGATGACGTTGTGCACCTTGACCGGCACGTTGGC
Organism: Lamproptera curius; assembly: GCA_029286875.1. Lineage (NCBI taxonomy): Eukaryota > Metazoa > Arthropoda > Insecta > Lepidoptera > Papilionidae > Lamproptera > Lamproptera curius. The sequence goes on from JAGSMT010000023.1 coordinate 2,633,620, forward strand.
CTTCTTGGCCTCCACCGCCAGGGGAGGAGGGCACTCACGTTGAACGCGTATATCACCGCGTTGAACGCTTGCGCGATCTGAAACAATACGTGCGATATAAATATACATCTACATCATCATCATTATCAGCCTGTGATAGTCCACTGCTGGACATAGGCCTCCCCTAATACACCCATTAGGGGACATTTTAGACCGTACCCTACCACACTGGTCCAATGCGGGTTGGCTGGTGGACCGACTTTTTACATGCCCATCCGACGCATGGATCATCTTACTTTTCAGACAATTGGGTGATCGGCCCAAACTGACCTAACCAACTAGGAAACAACAATGAAAATTTGTCGAGTCCTTGCATGATTCGAACCCACGACCTCCGGTTTCTAAAGCACACGCCCATACCACTAGGCTACGGAGGCAGTTATACATCTACATAAATAAATAAAATTGCAGTGTCCGTTTGTATTATTAAATAAAAATTTTAAATGAGTACATTGTCATATATAATCGGTTCATATAACAAAACTGGGCGTTCAAAGCTATTCTGGCTATGTTTGGTCCGATTTTGACGGGACTTTCACTGGAAGATAGCTGATGATACTGGAGCAACTTAAGCTACTTTTTTATAAAAAAGTTTCTGTCATACGAACATTTAGCGTACGCACAACTATCCTCCGTTCCGTTTAAAGGCAGCATAGATAATATAATTACTGGTTAAGCGCCACCATCTACTGTCCGGCTGTTGTTCTCTTTACTTCATAAAATAAATATTATGGTGGGTTTACATTTAATCACAGAATGCATAAGTGGATATATTTCATTTGTTTACTTTAAAAGTCATTTTAGTATTAAAACCTGTTTAGTGTACATAATAGAGATGGGCTGAATTGATGTTTTAACGACTCAAATAGATAAATGTTTTTTTTAATTGACTGAAAAATTAATTCGAATATTTAAAAAGCCTGTTTATTGTATGCCAAAAAAATTAATTATTATTAAATCGATCAACTTGTTCCATAAAAGCATGCTATCGATGGAGAATAGCGTGAAGGTCCAATTTCGACGTAATTATGCTTTCATTTACCTCCAGATCATTGGGCGTCACCTGCCCCACTCCGAAGTGGACCAAGTCCAGCCGGACCCTCTCGTGTTCGTCGTAAGTCTCCAAGATGTCCAATATCGCCTCCACTGAGCCGTCCACGTCACCTAAAAAGTTGTTAAAAATGTTTTAAAACTCTATAAGTTTAAATACAAAATACATCACTCCATTCTTTACCCCTTTTCGAACTCAAATAAATACTGGTTCGATAATTCATTACTTATTATTACGATCCGTCAAAACATAAAATGGCAAACAATGGCAACGTTCAGAGATCGTCATATGAATGACAATTCCAACAGTAGAGGAATGAGGTCAATTCCATGCTATGGATTAAATTAATAATATCATTTCCATGGCTTCTTCTGCCAGGTATTAACTTCTATCTTTTTAGGGAAAAGTTCTAAAGGAATTGAGCTTGACATTAGACTTCATTTAATTTAAATATATCTCTAAATTGGCTAAACTATTTCTGGACATACAATTGACTTAAGCGTTGCAATTGCAGCATGATATTAAGCCGTCACTATTACACTCCGTTTTCCGTAACAAACACAACAAAATCTACATAATGTTGGCATCCATCCACATCTTATTAAGTCCAGCTATATCCAGAAAAAGCCTGACCTTTGAGCAGCACTCCGAGAGTCGGGTGGTCGTCATGCTGCACCATCTTCTCCCTAGGACCATCGGGCCTCATCCGCATCCTGCCCAAGGACCTCCTCCTCGCCAAGGCCGCCTTGTACTGAGCCTGGTGCTGGTCTTCCTTCTCCTTGATGGCTTCCAAGTCCTCCTGCTGCTTCTCCTTCATCCTGCGCGAGTGGCGCCACCTCATCACCTCGTTGGCACGTTTCTAAAATGGATGAAAAAGGTTAGACGAACGGTATAGCCTGTTTGAAAATAGTGTCGAAGGTGATTTTTATATATGTTGATATATTATATCTAATAAGGCGGCCGATCGATACTAGAGATACCAATATAAGAATAAATTACACCACAGATTTGGGCTGGAGATATTATAGTGCACTTGTGTAAGGGCAGACACAGGAGCACTCCCTGTTCCTTCGCTCTCGTAGTCCCACCGGATAACCGACACGGATGAGAGAGATCACGCGCAGGAAACAATAAAAGTTCGAAAGTTCCCACAGGATTTAAACCCACCACCTCTGCTTCCATGACAGAGACTCCTCGATAAAATTCAAAGCCTAATAACCTCGATAAAAAAAAATAACAAAATGTAACCATATTTTAAGACCTAGCACAAACAAAAACTTTACATAACAGTCCAAAAATTTTCCAAACCATGTGTAGGTCATTACAATGCAAAGTCGCCCTCCGAGCCGGAACACCATACCTCAGAGTTGACCTCCAGCAGAAGATCTCCAGCGGCCGGCAGCTCCCGCCAGCCGAGCACGGCCACGGGCCTGGAAGGGGGCGCCTCCTGGACCATTTTGCCTTCCGCCGTTTTCAGGACTCGAACCTGGTACCGGATCACACATCGTCACAGCTTATTTTATGAAAAAAATAATATTTATAGAGGTATATCAATATTTCGAATGGGAGAGAAAACAATTATACTGTTGGAGACGTACGAAAACGTTTCGAGTTTAAGTATGCTCCTTTCATTTCATTAAACTTGTAAAATAGTTCTATGCTATGTTCATATCTATTGGAACCATTGAAATATTAAAAAATCTTTACTTGCCAAGAAATTGAGGATACTTTATCAATCATTTCTTATTTCTCGATTTTCAATATGCTACAAATTGAGAATGTATTATTTTAAAATGCAAAAATTTAAAATGATACATTTTCAAAACACTTCAATATAAAAATTGGGCGAAAATACAATTATTTAATAATAAATAAATTAGTAGAGGAGTTGTTTACTTATTATTAAATAGCTTCACAGCTAAGTGCGCAAATGTTTATTGATCGTTTACAGATTGACAACATTTAATTGTTTTTCAATGATTCCTTGCTTACTTTAGCCCATCCGGTGCCAGCGACCAGAACACAACCTTTGCGGAGCGTGCCCCTCTGCACAAGAACGGTGGCTTGCTTTCTGCCAAAAACATTTATTAAGATGACAATTACAGGAATTTGAACTAATAAAGTCTAATATGGAACTGTAATGCCGTCATAATGGATGAGCGCTTTTATCGGCCTTAGGGCCACCATGCCACTTCAGTGGGCAAGCGATGTTAACCACATTAAATTGTGTGAATACTTTGTTCTCATTAAATCAGGTTTTTAATTAAACACAACAAAATTAGATCATTCTGTTATTTGCGCAGATAGGAAGTTGACAGTAAAAAATTAAAATAAAATCGAGAACTTAGTATATTCATGGTAAAGGTTAGTTTTATAAAAGAAATTAACGTAAATAACTCGACTCGTGTATGAATCTCAGCTTCAACATAAAAATGATCTATAAAAAAGGTATACACTGTAATAAATTAATATACAGTTAAAATATACATACAAAAATAACTAGTTATATATTTTTTTAATTGTAACATTTCACTACATAGTATAAAACAAAGTCGCTTTCTGTCCCTATATACCTGCAATGTATGCTTCAATCTTTGAAACTAGGCAACGGATTTCGATGCGGTTTTGTTTCATAGATAGAGTGATTGAAGAGGAAGGTTTATATTGTATAACACATGCCTAATATTAAAGGTATATTTTCTATCAGCATAGCTCCCAAGCAGAGGCGGGTTGCTAGTATATCACAACCAATATCGAATTAACATATAATCACCATATTAAAACTCGATCCCCACACCCAAGTCATGCTTTCCAAACACACACAACCACCACCACCACATCAGCCTTTGATAGTCCACGCTGGCATAGGCCTCCCTAACACCTCATCCATTAGGGGGTTTGGACCGTATCCCACCACGCTGGTCCAATGCGGACATCAACAAAGACACAAATCTCAACCAACAGAATCGAACACGACCCGAGCTTCGATGGACCTCCGCCTCGAGCACGACGCCCTCCACGCAGCCGCCGGGGTCGGCCCTCAGCCGCAGCAGCTGCGCCTGCAGCGTCAGCGCCTCCAGCAGCGTGTCCAAGTGCCGACCCTTGAGGGCCGATACTCCGACGGCCTGGACCTCACCGCCCAGGGATTCGCAGACCACGCCGTGCTGCGCCAGCGACCGCAACGTCCGCTCCTGGAAAAATATTCCAATTGGAGCCGAAAAATTTCATAATGGTCCCAATTTCTAAATTCGATTTCTAGTTGAAGCCAAAATAATTTCAAGGCAATAATAAAGTGAAAGTCAATTAGTATTTCTTAGTTAGTATTTTTACTGGTTTAGTACACTGCTTGTAAAACTGCCTCCGTAGAGACATGGGGTCGTGGGTTCGACGCCCGCGGGGAAACAACTTTGTGTTATCGTTGTTTCCTGGTTGGTTGGGACAATTTGGGCAGATCACTCGATTGTGTGAAAAGTAAGATGATCCATGGGTCGGATGGGCATGTAAGGAGTCCGACCACCCGCCAACCCGCATTGGACCAGCGTGGCGGGACACGGTCCAAAACCCCCTAATGGATAGGGGTGCATTAGGGGAGGCTTATGTCCAGCAGTGGAGTAACACAGGCCGATGATGATGATGATGATGATGACTGACTTAGAAGGAAATTTACCCTTTTAAAAAAGAGCTGTTAAATATAGTGTTAATGCAACATTTGGTTAATATCGAAAAAACAATGTTGGAGCCAATAATTATTGATTCAGTTAAAGAGCTTTCTTTATTGAGCAGTTCTCTGATGAGCTGAGCTAAAGAAGGAACGGTAAAAAACTATCAAGGACAAACAATATATTTAAATTACCAAAATCAATACATCATTATAAGTCATCAAGGTACTAAAAGAACTTGCAAATACAATACAAACAATTTCTGTCCATTTTGTATTTAAATATTTACTTGTAAAGTAAAATTACAACTAGAATCCGGTAAGCAAAGTAAACAATATAAGAAAAATAACATACAAAACAACTTTGCCATTAGAACATTTGGGTACGGTCCAGAAACCCCCTAATGGATAGGGGCGTATTAGGGGAGGCCTATGTCCAGCAGTGGACTATCACAGGCTGATGATGATGATTAGAACGTTGTTATATATGTTATATTCTATTATCTTACTAGTAATAAAGTGTTTAACTAATAAATTATCATATAGAATTAATTATTAAATATGTAACGAACAAACAATCAATAGAAAATAGAGGCATACCTACAATGTTCACACCTGGCTTGTCAATTTTGTTCACGGCCACCAATATGGGAACTGAAAAGAGACAAAAATAAATGAATTTATAATATCATATTATTAAGAGAATATTTTTACCAAAAACAGAAGCCTACCAAGTGGTAGCCTAGTTATATTAATTACTCTTTAGAAACCAAAGATTGTGAGTTTGAATCCTGCGGGGACTAAACAACTTTTCATTTTAGTTACCATGCTACTTAGGGCAATACAGCCTCTATAAAGTGAAAAGATCCATTCGTCAGATAGGCATGTAAAACACCAAAAGTACACCTGTGTTTGCGCGTACACTTGGGCACTATGATATCTCCCGCGTTGGCTGATCTCTAAAGTAGATCGGCCGCCTTCGTCGAAATCGACTAGATTGACATGATGATGGAAGCAATCGCTGGTGACCCTCACCGTCTGCCTCCCTGGCCATCCGTATGGACTCCACCGTCTGCTGCATGACTCCATCATCTGCGGCCACCACCAGCACCACAATGTCCGTGGCTCGGGCCCCTCGTGCGCGCATCGCGGTGAACGCCGCATGGCCAGGCGTGTCCAGGAAGGTCACCGTATCCCCCGAGGGTAGATTCACTGTACATTATTGTTACATGTAATTGTCTAGTTATAGAGTTAGCAATCTATTTAAGGTTCGATAAATGCTAATAAATGCACTTTGGATATTGCCAATTTTTTTTGTTGACATATGATATAGGTTTTTAATTTTGGCGCAACCTTAAATCCTCCAGTATATCTTAATGGACAACCAGTTGAAATAGCTGATAATTTTAGGTATCTTGGCCCATAGTTACGTCCAATCTAAAAGACGACGCGGACATAGAACGACAGAAAGAGCTCTCTGCGTCGTGGATAACATGATAACGAGAAAGTTCTATAAATCTTCTCTTGACGTGAGAAAGACACTGTTTGTGACTTTTGTCAGACTTTTACGTGTCAACTCTGGACTGATTACACAAAAACACGCATGATAGCATCCGTGTTGCGTATAACAACGTTTTTAGACACCTGATGGGTTTAAAGCGTTTTTGTAGCGCTTCGGAAATGTTCACCGAGTCCCGCGTAGACTCATTTAACGCTATTCAGCGAAAAAGAATAGCTTCATTTATGTCTAGAGTTGACTCGTGTGATAATGTTATCATAAGGAGTCTGGCAGAGAGATTGATACAAAGCAAAATGTATAAACGATGGATAGATATAGCTGCCTAAAATGTAATGGGAGGGTGTGTGTTCTATACAATCTAAACGTGTAGAAAAAATACATTTTTTTTTATATATACCTATATCATTGTATTACTTTAATTTTTTAATTTTGTTTCACTTTATTTAACTTTGCATGAATATGGATCTATGTGTCTGCAATAAAGATTTATTATTATTATTATTATAAAACGCTAATTAAATTACGCTAGCTGTGGCGCCCTCAAACCTTAACATAATAGCTTTAATATAACTTATTTATGAGACCGAAGCTCGGCAAACGTAGAGTAGGACGCCCTGCGGCAAGATGGAGTGCCGACATTCGTAAAGTGTGGGCTGGATGAGAATAGCCGGAGATCGGAAGCAATGGCGTGCATTAGGGGTGGCCTATGTTCAGCATGCTCCTCCCCTAATACTGACACATGCTGATGATGATGACGATGATGAACTTATTTATATGAATCTCACCTTCGAATGCCCCTATGTGCTGAGTGATGCCACCAAACTCCTGGTCCACCACCGACGTGTTTCTCAGAGCGTCAAGCAGCGTGGTCTTGCCGTGGTCTACGTGGCCCATTACGCACACGACCGGCGGCCGGGGCCGGAGCGCCGATTCCGGGGAAGGCGGAGCAGGCACTGCATCCTTGTTCTAAAAGCCCAATAAAATGAAAAATATTACGCTATAGCAACCCACTTAGTAAACACTAACTGGTATGCCAAATGGTGTGGGGTCAATACCCACAGTGGAAAAAAGATTGTTTGATAAATAATGAATTTTTAGTTGTGTCTTGGTTTTTATATCTATATAGTATGTATTTATTTATAAAAGAAAAGTAAGTCCATGTATTTATCAATCATCCAGTTTCCATAGTACAAGCTTTGCTAAGTTCTGGGACTAGATGATGTTGTGTCCAGAAATATTATTAAATATTACTATTACTAATGTTAGATTCCAGCAAAAGAGGGTTCAGGAATCTTTGCAAAAACCATACTCTAATTCTTGAATATCGTTATTCAACATCAAACACATGGTTTTTGAATAACCACACAATGTTTCATCTATAATACACAACTTTTGACTCCATTAGACTTTGTTTACATACATTTTATCTCAAAATTGGCTAAACAATATAATGCAGATTTACCTCTTCCTCTTCGGTAACCTCATCTGGAGGTGGCACAAGTTTGAAACGACACCCTGATATCTTGACAACATCTCTGATTATTTGTGGATTATAAATAACTGTATCTCTCTTGTATTCTGTATCAGAGATTTTGTCAGCAAACTCCAAGGCCTGTAATACGTGATCTGAAATTTGCATAGTACATAATTTTAAGCAAAATTAGGCACATGATTCCATAGAGATGATAACGGTCTGAAATTTTTATTGTTTTAAGCAAAAAGAGGCATCAGAGCAGGACATTAATCAGGCGGTAGGTGACACCTACCCTGCCTATAAGAAAAGCGTAGTATATTTTGCATACATATAATTTGCAGCTGGAATAGGCACCGCAAAGGGACTACCCCTGTCTGACCATGAATAAGTAATAGTTATGAAACCTTTAGTTAAACCAAAGTAGACATAATTCAAGTAGGTCATGACAACAAAGTGGTGTTATACACCAAACATTGTTATTGAAGAATCATTTACGAGAGATGTTAAGCACTGAGTGATAGTCAACTAATATCGCTATATGTATGGAGAGATATTGTTGCTATGGGTTATTTTTTATAGTTTTTATTAATCAAGTTAGGCTAATAGGTAACTGCCTCCATAGCCTAGTGGTATAGGTGTGTGCTTTAGAATCCGGAGTTCGTGGGTTCGAATCCTGCGGGGACTCAACAAATTTTCATTGGTTTTTCCTAGATAGTTAGGGCAATTTGGGCCGATCACCCATTTGTCTGATCATCGGATGGGCATGTAAAAAGTCGGTCCACCTACCAACCCGCATTGGACCAGCGTGGTGGGATACAGTCCAAAAACCCCCTAATGGATAGGGGTGTATTACGGGAGGCCTATGTCCAGCAGTGGACTATCAAAGGCTGATGATGATGAGGCTAATAATTATATAAGGGGCTTTATAGATTTTTACAATTTATTTATTTGTGTGTTTTAGTCATACCTGGCTTATAGTATATTGAGGTCTGTCAAACATTTTACACTAATTTCATGAATAATTAGATCCCAAGCAGGTGGTAACACCCAACCATATTACTACAATGTTACGGTAATTCAAGAAATTATTAAGTATAGCTACATTGTAACTTTTCATACTTGTTGAATAGAAATAAGAAACTAAAACAAATATATAAATGATACAAACCAACATCTTTCTTGAGCACATTTGCTATATCAAGCACTGTCATATTCCTCCATATTCCCACCACTTCAGTACCAGCTTTCGGGGAATACCTTATAACGCGCCTTCCCAAGTTCTCTGTTGCCTGATATAAGCAAAAATAATATAGATGTCATGAATAATTATACATATTAAAAATATATATATTTTGAATGTAATTTCAAGTGATTATATCAACTCTCAACTAAGCTTTACGGTAATGATAGTAACACTTAATTAATAAGACTTAAATCATTAATTAACTAAATGCATTCTTTATTCTTCAATTAAAAATACACTTTTTCCATTACAATTAATATTTTTAAGCAATATTTTAAACCTTACCCTCTCTTCCACAGTTTTCCTCTTTTTAGAACATACTGCTGATACAGAAAGATGACGATGCCAGTATTGAAACATAGATTCAGGACGTGATTGGCATTCTAATAAACGAATTACATCATTTTTGATTTGTCTATAAGGTAACCTAAAACAGAACGCAATTTTGCAAATATAAAGAACATATAATACGTTACATTTTGTTTACATAGTAAGTTTTTAAAGTATTAAGGCAATTTACGGATATATACGAATTTTCTTTCAACTTACTTTTTAAAAACAATACTACGGTACATATTGTAAACTTAATAAATTAATAAAATTCATGCGTTCATTTGGCGCTATTTTATGTAATTTGGTTCGGTAGTTAATATAACGTCCTAAATGTTTATTACTTAATTAATTAATTATAATTGTTATCATTTGTTTCAGCGAAATCTGTCTCAGTAACCAAAACATAACCTTTATTCATCATTTGACAAACATAGAGTATAGACTACTAAAAATAATTATAAAATGGGGAAATTGAATTATATTTAAATGTAAAATAAATAATACACTACAGACAAACTCTTTTTAGCAATATATTAATTGCTTGTTGATTGGTCACAAATAAATATAATTTATAATATAAAAATAGTCACAGTAAAACGTTTCACTCCATTGAAATAACCAATGAATTATGAATTGTTTTCCATTTTTTACAACTGCTTTAATTTAAATAACTGTAGTTTATATATTTTTGAGTAGTTAAATTAATTTAAAACTTATAATGTACATAGTACAGGTATGTATAACCATCATATTATTTGATTTATTTTAAACATTCACGATTTAATCGTAATTAATACAGTTGTTGGTTTAAACAAAAATAAATTACTAAATAAGTTAAAATCTCGATTATAATATTTCTTACCATTTTGATTTGTAAATGTAACCTGGGAATAAAAATAATTCATAGACAAATACTATTTATGTCCGCCATTCATTCTTTTAAGTTACTTTTTCGTTTTACGATTCCGTGGAGAGCACAATTTGTCATCAAAATCTACGCAACATCATTGCCTAGGAATAATTACGTAGAAACAGATAAAACAATTAAAGTTCTATGACAACGTATTATCAAAAGCAATACGGTCTAGTGAAATAGTTAACTTGTGATACGAGATACTATCTTTCTTCCAGTGATGCTTTTCCTTGCCTTATACGTTGTTCGCTGCAACGTTAGCTCGAGTGCCTGACGGTGTGGGAATTATGTGCGATTAAAGTTATAACACACACGGACTCAGAATGGGAGCCTTTTTAAACAAACCGGAGACTAAGAAGTACAATGAGAACGGAGAAGGTAACGGTCTGCGCTATGGCGTGGCGTCGATGCAGGGTTGGCGCGTGGAGATGGAGGATGCCCATCACGCGCAGCTCACACTGAATGGCACACTGTCCGATTGGTCCTACTTCGCCGTATTCGACGGTCACGCTGGCGCGCGGGTATCGGCACATTGCGCGGAAAACCTACTCGAATGTATACTCCAAACGGACGAGTTCCGACGTGAGGAGATAGCGGAGGCGATACGCGCCGGCTTCCTAAATCTCGACAAGAGTATGAGGGACCTGCCTGAGCTATCCAACGGCGTAGAGAAGTCCGGTTCGACGGCTGTATGCGCTTTCGTATCGCCGAAACAGATCTTCATCGCCAACTGTGGTGATTCGCGGGCAGTGCTCGCTAGGAATGGCGCGCCGATATTCGCCACTCGCGACCATAAGCCGGAGCTGCCGTCTGAGAAGTCGCGTATAGTACAAGCAGGCGGTTCAGTGATGATCCAACGCGTCAACGGTAGCCTGGCCGTGTCGCGAGCACTCGGGGACTATGAGTATAAGAAGGTGCATGACCTTGGTCCATGTGAACAGCTCGTATCGCCAGAGCCCGAGGTGTCAGTACTGGAGCGGAATATGGCCGAGGATGAGTTCCTGGTGCTAGCCTGCGACGGAGTCTGGGACGTGATGAGCAATGAAGCGTTGTGCGCATATGTCCACCATCTCCTCTTGCTAACAGATGACCTTGTGGCTATTACGAACCAGGTCATTGATACCTGCCTTTATAAGGTAAGTTCTTAGGTTAATCAAAGCTTAACTATTTTCAAAAAAATGTCATAACAATCTTAAGAAATTAATCTTTTCGTGCTTATTTACCATTTAAATACTAGTAAAAATGACAGTTGACCTTGACAACTAATTAAAAATACTTAATGTTACCTGAGTTTGAAGGTTAACCTACTGTAAATTACAGGTGAATAGTTTTTTTATTTGTGTATTATTGTAGTTCTTGCCCATGAAAAAAAAAACCAATGAAAAAGACTGAAGGTAGTGTGCTTGTGACTTAATTTTTTTAATTAAGAATCTCTCTTCAAAGTGAATCAGTATTATATGCCTTTAAAAATGTATTATGGTAAAATTTTACCCCCATCAATCCATATTCAAAAAAAATTGTGATTAATTATGTGATTTTTTTTTTCAATATTTATACAGTATATGACTTAAGGAACAGTAAATAACAACAATGTAACAATCAAAGGATAGTAAATGGTTAATTTTAGCCTGAATTATGATTGTAAGTAACAAAACTAATTATTATCACAGCTTTAGTTTGAATAAATAGAACAACAATATTATCAATTCTTATATTAAAATTAGAGAAGTTGTTTTCAAGCATTTGTTTACAGCTATGAGGAATTTATTACGATGTTATTTTCGTTCGTCACAACTTGGCATTGAACTATAGTAACATTTAAAGCAAAACTGTCCCTATTTATTACAACATATGATGGATTTGTTCGTCATATGTCTATAAAATATTGTACTGCTTGTGTTTAATTTAAATTTTTTATAGCATTCAATATAAAATAATTTTGTTCTTAATTAATTATCTTAACAGCCATCTATTTAAAACATTAATTTAAAAATCATTCACAACAAAGCCTATTTTGAAGTGAATTGCATTATTAAAAAACTAACATTAATGTATATCAGTTATTATTATGTTCTGCTTAGTGACATTAAAGAGAAAAAAAGAATAAAACAATATCATCTTGATATTTAAGAGTTTTGAGCTGTATCCGAGATTTATTTGGGCAAAGTTATTTTATGAAACATTTCAAATCGTGTGATGATTATTTCAGTTATGTCTGTAGTATTTTCGTTGCATTACCAATCAACTGTTGATGTGAAGTGAACGAATGGTTTGAGTGAAAAGTAAATAAAAATTAAAAAAGCCAAGGACTATATATAAATATTATGCTAGAAATGTAACTAATGGAAATGTAGTTGCATATATTGATTACCAGTCTGCGCTTATGTTCTATAATTAAGATGTATGACAGTTTTTAATGATGGTAAACTTATTTAATTAGCCCAGCAATCGACAGACACAACAAAATCAATCAAACCAACAAACAAATTTACATCACATATGCAATTGTAAAACAAATGTTATCATATAAGCTAACATTTTAGCGCAGCATCTTGTTGGTTAGCCAAGGCTGGTGTTGCTTTCACCTTCATATTGTAAACAGACATTAAAACAAGTTCTAACAACTGAGGAATCATAAAGTAAATTAAAACAGTAATAAAAAACTTAACAAATTTTACTTTTAACTACAATACAAAGATTACATCAATATAAAGTGTTATTTGGCTATGATGGCACCTCATTGTGTAATTACAGCCTCTGGCTTCTGTTGATTTAAATACCCTTACATTACTTCTTTTGTATTAGTCTCCATCACTAATTTATTTGTCTTTGGCTTATTACTAGATAGTGTTGACTCTATTGTATATTCTAGGTCTTATTAAAGTCTGGTCTAGCTCAGTGTTATAGCAGATGTTACATCACAGAGTTCTGTACACTACCAAAGGGATCATTACTGAACATTGGTGCTGTGTTTTTGATGTCCTATCTTATGAGTTAGCCGATTTAGACTTGGGATAAATGAAGACATATCTAATGCCTAATACTAATGGGGACAGAAATAATGCCCTCATTGGATAACATAAATGGATGCTCTCCTTTTTGGCACAAATTTAGTTTGACATTGTACTTTGTTTATGTTTATTTCATCTCTTGTTTAACTTTAGTTACAGTTATGGCAAAAGAATCAAAAACTTTGAATCAATCTTCTCGTTCAGTCAACTTCATTTGCAACAAATAATCAAAAACTATGTATTGACAGTTTTGTTCTTCTTCCTATTTGTACTAATGCACAATTAATGTTTACAGGGGAGCAAAGACAACATGAGCATTGTGCTAGTGGTGTTCCCCGCTGCACCGAAGCCGAGTGCCGAAGCCCAACGCGCGGACCGTGAACTAGATGAGACGTTGCGGCAGAGGCTAACAGGTTGCTATTACTCACTACTGCATGCCTGCTCACATAAGCATAGACAAACAGATAGACAGGACAGCGGACGCGTAGACAATTGTATGGCGTCTAATGATGCTAGGGGTTAGATTGGAACGAATCTCACAAAGGCTAATAAGATAGAAGTTGCACTAAAACCAGCTCTAATCAATGCCTTTATGAGTGTCCTATTGTCTGACTGACGTTCAGGTATAGATGTTTTATGAAATTGTGTTTTGAAACACTATCTTATTTTTCTTTGATTTAGTATGATAATAGTACCTTTTTTTATGAAATTAGAGATACATGCGCCAATGTTAAAGAAGTTTGGCCTATTTACAAGTTCTCTTTTGTCATGTAAGAGAGATTGCAAGTGAGATTTATCTTATTGCAATATTACCTTTTAAAATTCAACAATTCACTGATTTACCTTTCACAGATTATCCAGTATTAACATTAGATCAATTTCTCATAAATATCGTAGAGTATATAAGTACAAATATGTGATATTTTTAATTGTAAATTTCTAAACATTCAAAGCAATATTTACATTGTAGTATTATGCTTTAAGCAAATTTTAATATATGATATTACAAGTACACTTGTGTACACATTTAATCAAGGATAAGACATTTATATAAAGAATTATTAGCTAGTACCTATTTGGTAGTACTTCTAAGTAACTAAATATTTATTAGTACATATATTTACATATATATTCATCTGGATATTTTAAAATATCCCAGTTGGCGGACGGTTGTTTTAACCAATCACAATCAAATAACTATTGACTTGTGGTATAATAATTTTATTTCTTGGTATATAGTATAGAAACTATACTGACTATTCTCAATTGAATTCTATCCACTATTTGTTGTCGGGCATTACCTATTTCTTTTTCAATTATAATGGCTCCACCAATTGTAAATAGGTGATTCTGCCAATGTAAAGGTTGAGTGAAACTAGACGAATATAGTTAAAAATTATTGCTTTCATTGACTTCTGTACAGTATAGAGCTACTAGCACTTCATTGAGTTGCCTGGGCTGTCAATTTATTTTTGACCATATATTACATATCATTCCATATATATGAATGCATAGTTTAGAGTATCTGATCAACTATCGGGGATTAACGTTAATTAAAAGAGGACATTTTATCATAGAAATTGTAGGTTTAATTTTAACTACTTTATGAGCTCTCTATTGTTTATTTCGTTTCTTAATTGTTTTAGGAAAGTTTCCCTAAAAAAAATTCTAATTCCCTTTTCCTTGGTTTATAAAATTCTTATATCCATTACATGAAATTATCATAAGGTAATAAAAATTGAAAACAATATTAAAAATTCAAATGTTATCCGTTTATAATGCTCCTAAGTGGTGAGCCTCTTCCAATTTATCATTCCAACAATATATATACTAATCTAATAACGGCTAAAATTTGCGCAAACCAAATCTGTTGCCCAAGTCTATAAGTTAAACAGTGGTCCAATAACAAATTATAGAATACAAGTCCAAGTCATGAGATATTAGTGCTATAGAGTGCAACGGATAACATGTGCACTCAATTTTTTTTAATCCATTTTGTGCCATTACTGTTGTTTTAAATTATCCCAGTCTATTGGCTTAACTATTGGTATCTGATGCATGTGTTTAACTGTCTCTATTCTGTTAGGCTCTTCCATGGTGGTATGTAATTTTGTGGCAGCATAACCATAATTATGTATTATTAAATATACTATACTAATGTCTCTTTCACTTACTGTATCACATAAATAGCTTTATTTTTTAAGGAATTGATATGTAATATTAATTTTTATATTATTATTTGAGTTTGTTTGTTGGTATCATATTAGATAATATGTTGATTTTTAACATCACTTTAAATCATAATGTTATTCTACAAATTTTGTGTTAGGGTTGTGGTTTTTTGGTCTAGCTTTCCGTTATATTTTTACTATATTTAAGAGTGTTTCTAATACTAAAAGTATTGAGAAGTTTATTTTCTTTAGTAATTAGTTCTCGATAGTTAATAAATTTAAGTTTGTGACCTCTATGAAAGTGCCAACGGTAGAATGTTACAGGGTATAGCAATACCATTAATATAGATTAATGATATATCTTATTTGTTTAAGTTGAACTTATATTTTTTAAATCGTTAGTGTTTTCATTACTGGTGGTAGGTCCCCTTTTTACAGGGGACTGTCTGGGTTGGTACCACCGCGGTGCCTATTTCTGCCGCAAAGCAGTAGTGTAAAAACACTGGTGTGTTCCAGTTTGAAGCTGAGCATTCCTGTACGAGATAACAGCGCACATCTGGTGATACCACTGGTATTGCCGATGTCTATGGGCGTCGGTGACCACTTCCCATCAGGTCAGGTGGCCGGACTGCTCGTCTGCCTGCGTAGGCAATAAAAAAAAAATACAGGAATAGAACAACCATAAATCATATAATCAGTGCCTCAAGTGTTTTCCATTTGAAGGTCAGAGTAATACTAGCCTACGCAAGTAATCTTGTGTGCAACATCTTTGTTGCATTCTATCTGTAGGCCAAAGCTTGATGTTAAGTACTGAATATTTTTTTTTGAAGTTTATTTAATAGTAGAGTATTTGGTAGTCTTTACCACTTAAATATGTTACTAACTTACAAAATCATCATCCTGTGTAGTCCACGTTGACATAGACTTCGTATACGCACTCATCAATAAGTCTGACCGTTATCCCATACGTAGTCTAGTCCATGCGGTCGGTGGACCGACTTACCGTATCCGACGCATGGATCATCTTTGCAGACAATTGGGTGACCGGCCCAAATTGCTCTAACCAACTAGGATGCAACAATGAACATTTGTTCAATCCTCGCAGGATTAGAACCCACGACTGTTTCTAAAGCACGCGCCCTTACCACTAGGCTACGGAGGCAGTTACTATACTAATGATGACTTTAATTATGGAGCATGATTTTTGTATATTATTGGTTTATACCCCATAATTGTATTCTTCATCATATAATTTCTCGTCATTTATAAAGAAAATTTTTAAGCATCATATAACACTGTCCTGAAGAGATGGGCTGATATAAAACCCTATCATCTTTACAAAATAAAGCTTTTTAAATAGCAATCGTATGAGGGCAATGTTTAAGGGCGGTTTATTGTTCGCTATATGGGCGTATGGCATTCTAGTTGACTAAAAGTTGAGTACATGCAATCTTACAGTAAAATGCCTATATGCGGCACAAGTTTATTGCGTATTATGCCACCGTTTGTGGCTTTATGGATCTGAACTTTTGCGTTTCTTGGTTAAATATATTTTGGATTCTGATACTCAAGTTGCATTTTCTACGGATATGCTATATCATGGTCAAATATTAGTTTGAATCTGTGAAAACAAAGTCCAATGAGGCATAAAGTTCTTTTGGTTGGTTTCGTTGTCCACCGTAGGATACCAAGCGGATACGTGACGATATATTTGTGACATAGCCGCTTAATATAATATGACTTTCAAGTCGCTTATAATAAATCAAAGTCTCTTGGCTTGGTTGTAGGTTTGTGAAGACTGTGTGTGTGTTTTTTTTTACGAAGTATCTTTGTGTACACATGTACCAAATCTGTTATAGGGTCTTTTGAGCAACGTTTAAGTGCTGTTAATAGCAATAGCATTGTTGGTAGAACATCACCGCCGTCTTTGTTAACAATCCCGTTGGAATAATAATCATGGTTGCCAAGACAACCTTTGTGCGATTTTTACAGGAAATTTGTTCCTTCATTTGATCCATATATCTAATGCCTCTTGTGGAGGTCAGAAGCTTGTCTTTGTACATACTATATTCAAGTGAAAGTGGGCGGGCTTGGTCGGCCTCTGCGCTAACTTGGGAAAACAGCTGAGAATAGAGCACTAAACATAATGATTGACAGCTTGGCAACGGCCCGCTAAAGAAAACGCATTCTGCGCTTTGACATTTGACACCGTTTTGTTTTCTATCATACGTCCTATAGATAGATTATATTAATACATCAACCACAATTACGAGATGCCGCGAATGTCAAAGAGTCGCATTGCGTAGGCTTATTTCGTTGGTTATTACTATGCTTTAACCAAATTGAATTCGGATTAGGTTAAACTAAATGACCCTTAACTGTCTTCGTAGCCTAGTGTTATGGGCGTGTGCCTTAGAAACCGCAGATCGTAGGTTCGAATCACCCAATTGTCTGAAAAGTATGATGATCCATGCGTCGGATGAGCATGTAAATAGTCTGTCAACCCACCAACCCGCATTGGACCAGCGTGGTGGGATACGGTCCAAAACCCCGTCATGGATAGGGAGGGGTGTATTAGGGGACCCCTATGTCCAGCAATGGACTATCACAGGCTGATGATGATGATAATGAATTACCCTTGGTAACAAGGCTGTTTCGTTTGTGGTGTTGTTATTGGTCGACTGTCGATCCCTGATTGACATATAAGCGCTAATTGGTCAATAAGAGCGCTAGATGTTCACTACTTCGTTGCCATGAGTTACTTCGGTTTACATTTATTCCGTAGCTTGGCTAAACTTGGCCTAACTTGATGTAACCTTAAGATATATAAGATACCAGCGACCCGCTCCTGCTTCGCACGGGAGCTATGCTGATACAAAATCTAACTACAACATGTAGCATGTGTTAGACACATAAACCTTCCTGTTCAATCACTCAAAAATCCGCATCGAAATATGTTGCGTAGTTTGAAAGATTTAAGCATAAGTACATAGGAATATAGGGACAGAGAAAGCGACTTTGCTTTGTACTATGCAGTGAGATGACATCGCTTACGATCTGACTTGCGGCACAGGTATGTCGCCATTGCGTTACTAGGCAACTAGACCACGTAATATCCACATCATGTTTCGCTTAGGATTAGGCAATATTCTTATCACGAACCCTGTGGTTTTTTTTTAATTGCATACACAGGCAGACGAGCAGTCGGGGCCACTTGATGGTCACCGACGCCCATAGACGTTGGCAATACAGGTATCTCCAACGCGCTGCCTACTGTAAGCCATAAGATGTTAAGTCTCGTTTACCCAGGAAATACGCTGGCTACGGTGCCCTTCAAACCGAAACACAGTAGTGTTTTCACACTACCCACTACTGGTTTGCGGTTGAAATAGGCACCGTGGTGGTACCCACCCAGACGGTCTCCGGTAGGTCCCCTTTTTACTAGACACCGTCTGGTGTAAGAATAATAAGTTACATCGTATTATTTGTGTTTTTGCATCGTTTTCTTTAGTATTTGGTACAAACATTTCTTCCATTACGATCTAGTACAAAGTAATTTGTTTGCAAATAGCGTATATTTCTATTTAAGTTATATTATGTTTACACATTGTCTAATTTTGAGTTACCATTGATGTTTTTTTCTCCCTTTATAACGTTTCCTAGAAGTTGATGTTATTGTTGTTTTTATAGGATATTTATTAGTCTTTACTTTTATTCTATGCCGGAGCTGATATTCGAATATTATTCCATCCAAGTTTAATATCAAACTAACGACGTAAAATATATCGCTTTCTTATTGGTCGAATGTCGCGTGATGAATGACGTAAGACAACGGGAGCCAATCGGAGTGCTTAATTTTCGCCGGTATATTAGTTATTACAAAGCAAATAGAGATGGAAAATACGTAAATATAGTACACTAATGGCGTCGGAAGAAAACGCTCTCCTATTGGTATAGAGCGGCCATGTTTATTCCTCACGCGATGTTTAACCAATCAGACAGCCCGATTTTTTGTTTCGAGTTAATACATTAGTGTTATTGCTTAGAAGGCTTTGCTGACATTAATTTCGTGTCTGTTCTAGCTGCTTGTCACTTGATTTTTGTATTTGTTTAGGTATGATAACATTTTGACGTAATTGCAATTTTTGGTATCTAGTTTTGATTGCATATTTCATTAAATAGAATTGAATGGCTCCTTAAAAGTGTGGATACAATAACAGTCGTTATTTAAAACTGTGGACTAAGTAGAGATTTATGAATCGTGTTTTCTATTTGTGGTTAGCTATACTTTCAATAACTTTTTACCACTTTGCCTTATATTAGAATATTAGATTTCAACTATTTTAAATTTCACTTTAAATGATTAAATAATTATTCTATCATATTCTTATTTTTAATAAGATACAAATAAATATATTGTCACTAATCTAACATTAGTATCGCTCTTATTTCGTATTTAAATCGTTTATGGTCACCCTACATATTACTAGTTTAATATAAGCCAAGATGTGCCATGTTTGTTAACAAACCTAAAATGTATGTCTTTCCACTGTCGATCTGAATAGGGAATATTTGTACTCAAATATTTAACACTCGCTATTCGGATCGCACATGATTTATTTAATTCAGGGTAAATTTTAAAAGTAAACGATGGTCGCTAGAAATATACTGTTACCAATTGAATAATAATCGTATAAGACGGAAATCGTTCTATTTTATTCGGCTGCAAATATAAAAAAATGTATAAAGGCCGTTATCGAGCGATTTTCGTCTACATTTTCTGTACTCTGACTTGTGATACATTGTGACCTATTACAGCCTTAAGTCTCGGTGCATAGATATTGTATGAGATGTTATGATATATATATATTTTTTTCTCTATTAAACGAATGTTAAAAAGCACGAGCGTTTCATTGCTTTAGTCCCCGCCCTTTCGTTTGACAGATGAATTTTAAGTTTTGTTTTTAAATAAACAGCGGGTTAAAGCAATGAACGCGCTCGTAATGCCAACACGCGAGTGTATCGGATCGCTGCGACGTATTTATATTTGTAGTGAAGCCGTATGCGTTTATAATCTGTCGCGGTCCTTATCGATTTTGTTTGCTTTCGCGCGCTTTTTGTTTAGTGATTGTTTGTTGTCTGTGATTGTCAGTGATACGTATTTTTGAATGATGAATGTTGCTTGTGAAAATTTTATCTCAATACAAAACGTTTGGATAATCTAGCTAATTGTTTAGATATATTTTACGACTTGATAGGTTATATTGAAACTATTTTAATTGATCCGCGCACTGAAATAATTTTATTAGTAAAGTCTAAGATTTTTCATTATTTCGAAAGATTGAAAAATAACATGAGGTTTGGGAGTTTATAAAAAAAAATTAAACAATATTTCGTTGATTATAATAAAAGTTTAAACTACATGTATATGTAAGGAAATGCTACACAATCATTATCAGTAAAGATTTTTATTAATTATAATAAAAGTAACATATAATATGTATTCTTTGTCTCAACGGAGCGACACGTAGCTTCACTTTAAAATTCTTTCGACTTTCTAGTTCAAAGGAAAGAAAGAAGAGATAACAAGCCCGCTCATTAAACGTGGACAGCGTCAAAAGTCTTGGTTTAACGATGAATTCTGCTTTGCTAAATATGTATTCTTTGATTCAGACACGTCTTCCACTGACTCCGAATAGTTTTTTGATACATTTAAATGAAACAACAAGATTTATTTAATGTTTTGGATCGAAACGCAATTGTATATTAAATATTAACATTTTAATTTACTTTCAAATTTTTAGCCTATGCGCTTATCCCATACGAGCTTATCTTAAACGCACATAATGCAAAACTACAGTAAATGTGTTGCCGTTTGACACGTTTTAATCAAATAAACGGCTTGTTATTGTACATGCGTCTTCAGAAAAGTCGTTGTGAACTGCAATCCTACAATGGACCTTTATGTAGTCGATAGTGTAAAAACATTACTAGTGTCAATATACTAGTTATATTACTAAGTAAAAGATATATTTTATCTAGAAAATTTTAATGTTTATATGTTGCTTATATAAGCATTCATTATAACCAGCCTGAGTTATTCTGTTGCTGCTGGTAATAGTCCTCCCCTAATGCACGCCTCCTCTATTAGGGGGTTTTTTGACCGTATCTCACCACGCTGGTCCAATGCGGGTTGGTGGGTGCACCGACTATTATTGTACATGCCACGATCACTTTTACTATTTTTTTTAAATTTACCATAGCAGTTACAAGATTAGCGTTTAAAAATAATTTTGTAGGATAATAACAAATATTTTTAGGATATTATAAACTTTACAGTCGCAGAAAGGCACTGGCAGGCTTCGTTCAGCCGACACGATGTAGGCCAACGTGATTTGTGCGCGCCCTTCAACCGCTGTATCCAATTAGCCACTTCTAACTTGCGGTTAGAGAGGGTAGCAGGTTTAAATCGTTTTCGAACCGACCACGTGTAGTAAATAGTATAATAATCTGATGGATTAGGGATGTTGAATCGACTTTTGGTGGATGTCTTTTAAAATATTTTCAAACATATCATTAAAAGTATTGTTTTATTCTTTGTATATCTACGGTCCTTTAAAGATATTGTTAGTTGTGTATTTAAATTTACACGGTGTTTATTACATTTGATTTAAAAAAGCTTTCGGCGCTACAAGATTTTGTAGATATGTTACTGGCGACCCGCACCTGCTTCGCACGGGGGCTATGCTGATATAAAATATACCTAAATATTAAGCAATAGCTACAATTTTGCACCATATAAACCTTCCTCTTCAATCACTCTACCTATTAGAAACCGCTTTGAAACTCGTTGCGTAGTTTGAAGATTTAAGCATCAGCGATATAGGCCAGAAAACCAAGCCCTATATCCCTATGTAACATTAGTAGATTTTAAAGTAAATTTAAAAATTTACGAGAAATCGTATATTGTCCTTCTTCTAGGACTCCTATTATATATATTATACCTATCAGGATAAAAACACGCACCGACTTTGGCGTTGCCACAATGCGGCTCTAAGAACTAAGAAGGACATAATCTTGAATATTACCATCATCATCATCATCAGCCTGTGTCAGTCCACTGCTGGCTTCATAAGCCTCCCCTAATGCACTACTTCTCCATTAGGACCTTGGACCGTATTCACGCTGGTCCAATGAGAGTTGGTGTGTGTAATCTTTTATATGTGTATCATCATCACGGGCAGACTATCATCTATGATCATATATGCTGAAAAGAATCCGAAACGTCGGGAATAAATATATTTAAATAACGCGAAAAATCCGTAAATAAGTGGATTTGATATGTATAATCGCGTAAATAAAAGAAATAATTACTTATATATGTGTCCTTTTAATAAATTCAAAAACGACATATAATCTCTATTCGTTTTCGCATACCACGATGAAGCTAAATTTAATCTTAATCAATTATACACGTTAACGTTTTGGTGGTGTTTCTCTTTCAAGATAATTTCTTTATTTAATTGGACTGAGGTCTAGTGTTTTCAATATACAGTAAGATGTCGTGACTTAAGATATGGTAAACGCAGTCAGGTTAGAGTTGATGAACGAAAGTGAAAGTTATTACTAGTTTTATTTACATGACATCTTGAAATAATAGCGTCGGTGGTTTGTCATCAACCTTTATAATATACAAGCTGTTACCCGCGACTTCGTCCGCGTGGAATAGAAATTGTCCGCGAGGTGTATTGAAATATACTGTATAGTATAATATAAGTGAGATGTTCTTATTGTATGTCCCTTTCATTAGACATTTTTATGGCTTTTGCTTCAACGATAACGATTTTCCGTAGTGACTTTCATCCTATTTCAACCGAATTGCTGTAAAAAAACTACTTATGTCTCGTTTTGATTATCTTATAGAATATCTACACCGAATTTCATCGTTTTATGTTCAACGATTTGCATATAAACTTTGTTGTCCCCTATTTTAACCACATTAAAAGCAATATTTATAACCTTTATCCTTTCTTGGAATGTATTCTAAGTACCAAATTTCATCAAAATCGGTCACATGATTAAGACGGTAAAGACGGACAGACAGACAGTACGTTTATATTATAACAGTATGGATAATTGGATATTTTCTTTTTGTTTTAATTTGTTAATGGTTACTATTATAACCAATATTAGATTAATAATAACAAAACCGTGTTACTTGCGGTTGGCTGTAATACATCTCGATCAGCTCTGATTATAATGTAATTCTGAATGATTTTTCGCTGAATTTCTTTACAAGTGATTTGAAACGGAATACGGTTGTTACAGAAAGAGACTATCGTATTCGATCTTTCTTACACGGTAAAAAATATGTAAAAAGACCAAAGATATAGTTTTTCTTACTCTTACAACTAAACGGTCGTGACAAAGTCGATAAGTGACCAATGTTACTCAAGGATAATATAACTTCTAGCGACGAAAGAATATATAAAATCGGCCCATTAGTTTTTGACTTTATCCATTACAAGCATACACACGGAATTACAAATCTCTTCTTTGTAATATTGGTATAGACATTTTCTTGTATTTACGCGATTACTACACATGATTTGATAAAAAAAAAACTTTACGATAAACATTGATCTTGAAATTGAAACGTTGGGAAAATTCTAAACTAAAGCAAACGCGATAAAGTCAGTAAAGTCATTCAGTCATCAGTATTAATGATTAAATGAGTTTATTATTATTGTTATTATTAAATCATTAGTACAGTTTTTTAGCTCGGAGATTGTTATACGTGTATTTTTTAGCCGTAGGAAAATATCTTGAGTCGGGAAAATATAATTTTCCATTTCATCAGCTCACAGTAATGATGTCGCTTCGCGAGCGGTCCTGTTATTCAATTGACGTAGTGATTGCCATCACAATATCTAGTTTTTAACTGGAAATCCACTGGTTTTTAATTGTACAATTTCCCCGCGTTATTTGCTTTGTTTTAGTTTAAACGCGTTTATAAATACTTACTTTACAATGTTTTGATTTAGTTTTTGTTAAACATTTATTACTTGTGAGATTAAATGAGAATTAAGGCTGTTTAAATTGATACCTTGTCTTGAATATAATTTTTATGAATACAAGACTACATACAATAGCAAGCTTAATGCCTCTTTCTGATGAATTCTCTCCCATATTTTAATCCAAAAAAAATTTAAAAAAAAATGACAAATATAAAACCATAATGTGGTTATTCGTAAGTAGTTACGAATATACTGTCTTTATAGTATAATTTGTACCCTATTTAATAAATTTTCTAATGCAAAGTCATGTATAGAGTTTGACTATAAACACATCAAATTATTTCTCTTGTCGTTGTTCCGAGACGTTACTAACAAAATTTAAACATTTCATCCCATAAATACTCTCGTCAAATTTATGTAACTAGATCTAATGTTTCGACGGAAATATTAGAACTGCCTGTGTAGAATTTTATATTCTTGTTGAAACACGCCAACAGCTCAACGTTCTTAGTGGGCTCCGCCCATATCAGTTTGGTTATGACCCTTCTATATTATTACTTCATTTTCATAACAGATTATTGGGAAAATTATGTCCTGTATTTGATTAATATTAATCATAGAGACTGTGTATTACTTGAATCTTACACACGTCCCTGAAATGCGGGACATTTAAAGAAGGAATGTAGTAACAATCTCTAATGTAGTAAACATAAAGTAGCTACTGTTTATGAGTCACTAAAATTTTCCACCGTTTTTTGCCTGCCGCACAACATTGTGCAATTATTAAAAGAGAAAAATACCCTCTGTTGTTCAGTTACTAAATATCATCGTCAGTCTTTGTTAGTCCACTGCTAAACATATGCCTCCCCTGATGCACGCCTTCTCCATTTAGGCGGTTTTTGGACCGTTGACCACCACGCTGGTCCAATGCGGGTTGGTGAGTGGACAGACTTTTTACATGCTTTTTACATATCCGAAGCATGGATCATCTTACTTTTCAGACAATTAAGTGATTGGCCCAAATTGCCCCAACCAACTAGGAAACAGCAATGAAAATTTGTTGAGTCACCGCAGAATTCGAACCCACACCCTCCGGTTTCTTACACACGCCCTTACCACTAGGCTGCGGAGGCGGTTACTAAAAATAGTTAAACCAAAATTGACACTTAGGTGTATCTTTTGTAATCAGGCTGTATGATACTTTTCCATTTCACGTGTACAGCCCAGCTATTGATATAGTGTCCATGTTTATATAATAGACCTTTATCATATTTTAACATAATTTTGTCTGTCATTTTGTTTTAAAACGTTGTACGCGGTTTAAGTAAAAATTATATTTTAACTCTTTATTACAATGCAAGTGTTGTGAGAGCGATATTTCGTTCGGCACCGGTGAGCGATATCTATTCATCGAGCAAAGGCATCGACGTGTTGTGCAAACAATCGATACACTCCCTTGGTATCCCCCAGCGAATGGGAAAGCCCTGCGTTTCTATTTATAACGGAGTAGCGATTGTTTCAATCAGAATTGTATGTTTCATTGTATGTATGCATTTATTGTAAAGGATTGGAATGACTTTTGGCTAGTGTCTTCTGATAATGGTTGGTCCCAATTTCTGTCGCAAATCAGTAGCGTATAATCATTTCTGTCTTCTGGTTAGAACGTATACAATGTCATTACTGGGTAAAGGAGAATTAACATCTTATGTCTTTGTCAGCTGATTTATGGCTACCTTTATATGTATATGCCCTTATCAGGAGAACATCTTGCTAATTCCACTGCTCTTAAATGACAAGATTTCTGCTCACTTCTGTTGGTAGTTTGTCCCCCATAGTATGGTTTTGTCAATCTGCCTCTGTGATCTAGCGGTATTGGCCCTTGCTTTATAGACCGCAGGTCGTGGGTTCGAATCCCGCGGGGAAAACGACTTTGTGTTATCGTTGTTTTCTGGTTGGTTAGGACAGTTTGGGCCGATCACCTAATTGTCTGAAAAGCAAATGATCCATGCGTCGGATGGGCATGTATATAGTCGGTCTACCCACTAACCAGCATTGGAACAGCGTAGTAGGATACGGTCCAAAAAACCCCCTAATGGAGAAGACGTCCATGAGAGGAGGCCTTGGGGCTTTGTCCAGCATTGGACTAACTGCTGTTGAACATAGGCCCCCCACAGTCTGATGATGATAATGGTGAAATTGTTTTGTTTACTTTACCCGAGTCAAATATGTAATTAATGCAAATAAAGTTTACCGGTGGTAGGTCCCCTTTTTACAGGAGACCGTCTGGGTGGGTACCACCGCGTTGCCTATTTCTGCCGCGAAGCTGAGTGTGAAAAACGCTGTGTTCCGGTTTGAAGGGCACCGTAACCAGAGTATTTACTGGGTAAACGAGACTTAACACCCTTTGTCTCACGGTAGGCAGCGCGTTGGCGATACCACTGGTATTGCCAATGTCTATGGGCGTCGGTGACCACTACCCATCAGATGGCCCGACTGCTCGTCTGCCTACGTATGCAATTAAAAAAAAGTCATGGCAACGTGTCTGCTTGTAACGTAAAAATAACTGTTTTAAAAGATGACATTGCAAAATATAACCGACACATATAACGTAACATATTTTTAAATTTTGATCGTCTATCTGTCTGTTTGTTCTGGCTAAACTCTGGAATGGCTGGTCCGATTTTTATGAAACGTTCACTGGAGGATAGTTGATGTGACCATAAGCTGCACAGCTAGTTATAGATGTAGTAATTCGGATCTTTATCAGAATACGATCATGCCGGAACAATGAATGAATGATCGTATTAATTGAGTGACATTTTCATATGTATTAATGTGAAACTTTATTATTTAGTGTGAAATGTCATTGCATAACTGACATGTATTGAAGCTATTGGAGAAAGCACGATAATACGAACTTCCGAAAAATTGCGAAAGAAAATCTTTTCTTACTAATGTCTTTATAAGTCATCATTAGTACTAAAATTGACAATAACGCCATCTGTCGCCCTCAGCTCTGATCAAACGCAACGAGGACCGCGACGAGGACATATCGAGCAACTTCTCGACGGTGCTGAAGCAGCTCGTCGAGGAGGACATACCCGGATTGCCGCCCGGCGGTGGACTGGCGGCCAAGTGAGTTTAAACCTTATTTTAGTAGAGTTTAAGGTCCAAATTTAACGTGATCTATCGAATAATCAGTATCCGTTCTGTACTATTTGTGGTATCCCTTACATTCTGTTATTTTCGGCCATTCAAAATCGTGGCGATTGTGAATTCTTTATTCTGTTTTCACTTGTTTCGAAACATTATGTATTTTCGTTCCCAACTATTCAGATATTGATATAGGATCTTAACAATTACAATTTTAATATATAATACCACGTGTCCCTTTCTTATATTTTACGCTAACTTAGTCGCCAGTTTTTGACTAAAACCAATCGCATAATTTAGCGTTAGTACATGCCAGAGGTAGAGGGTCCTAAAACTATGGGGAGTCGAGAATTTTATCACAGTCGTTTCCTAGTTGTTTAGAACAACGCCCGTCTGTAAAGTAAGATATGCGTCTGATATCCGACACGATTTGAGTGAAGGTAGATAGATTGATTGTTTAAGACCGTACACCTGTGCACTACAATATCTTTTATTAGTTCACTGATTTCTAATATAGATCGTCCTCCGTGGAATATGAAGGACCGTAGGAAAATACTAATATTGAATTGTGGTACAATTGTACCCTTGTCTCGGTACTTAATACTTTAACTCAATTTCCAGGCAAGCGCTGTTGGACAAGATATACAGAGAGTACTACCCGGAGCATCCAGACAGTTCGGACACCTTCGATTGTCAACCGGAGTTGGGTGACGCCTTCGGTACTAACTGAAGGGGAGGATGCAGGCAAAGCCGTACGCACCCACTTGTATACCCTCCATACATCCACCAATCAAAAGCATGTTTCTGAATGGCCCCACAAATGTATATATACAAGGCAATAAGTATGTCCGTGGTGAATTGAATAGCGAACTTCTAAAGGAAACTTCTTTGACACGGGCTGTAGGAGAGCAATAAAATAATTTGCCACACCAGAATGTGCACTAACGTATTCATTATTTTTTATTGGTCAGTTAAATATGAAAATGTAGTTATTAAATTTGTATCACAAATCTATGTAGGAATCATAATCTGTGATTGGTATAGTTTTAAAATTTTCTTAATACAGCGGAAGAGAAAATATCTATATTTTAAAATGCTCAGTATATGATATGACAATCAAGATTTGTTATAAAACTAGTGGGGGCGTACGGCCTTGTTAATTTTAGCTGAATACATTTAGGTACCAAATAGCACACCCCAGTTTGGCCCTGTCATTTAAACATTGGCAACACCCTACTAACTGTATATAGAGACTACAATTTTATCGGACGAAAGTGTATTTGTTTCTTATTTCTACAAATAAACATTTTTTCGGCTGATTAGTGAAGTAATTCAATGTAATCTGATTCATAATTGGCCATTTACAATGTGGAAAAAATTAATATAAATTTTCAATTATTTCATAGCTATAAATAAAATCAGTTTTCTTGCAACCTTTTAGAACATATGTAATCATTTGTATAATGATTTAATACTTTCTGGTGTACAAATTGAATACCAAAATTTGTTTGTGCGTCCTGTATCTACATTTCAGGCTGATTATGAATCAGAACAAATATCAATTTCTTATGGTCAGATGAGTAAATAATTTAACTATTATTTTGTGTTGTATGAAACATCTGAACATGAAAGCACAGCGTTTAGGTATCACGCGGTCTATGCAATAATGAGCTCTTGTTAAATGCCACTCCAACTGTCGTCACTATGAACGTGTGCTTCGTACTAGAGAACCGCTTGTCTATTGTCTATGGTAGACCATAAACGCAGCATCACTTTCATAGACAAAGTTCGCGTTTTCGGTTACATTGTCTATGGCGTGTAGTCGTCCATCTTGTCGAGGGCGGCCATTTTGAAATGCCAGTACAACACCGTCATATTACGGCACAAATTTCGATCGATCTAAACGGCTCGTTATGACAATTGGGTCGATTTGTAGTGTCCTAATTTTTCTTTATTTTACAGTTGTCTGTGTCATTCACCCCCTGTTCATAGAATTCATAATATTACAAAAGATGTCATAATATTAGATGTGTAAAATAGAGATTTGAGTAAATATATGTGGATGAAAATGAATAAAATAGTCTTAAAATAATTGATGAATAAAAAAACCTCTCTGTGTCGTCATCTAGTTTTCCCGCCGATAGCATTGTCTGTGGTTTTACGTTTTGGCTTGAACATTTAAGTTATGATTTGGTCAATTTAATCTTGGAATAAATATGAACGAAAGTAAGCCATAGCAACGAGATATAGTGTTGTTATTAATTAGTATGTCTATTGGTGTCCATGTTTTTTGTGACAATTTATGCTTAGTTTTTTTATTCCCAGATTATTTTGGCTAAAATATAATTTGAATTATATGTTGTATTGTTGCGGCGTTTTTTTTTTTGTAATATTTGTTATTATACTCACAGATAATGTAGGCAAATTTTGTACAGGCCAGTCAAATAACTATTCACGCGCTCTAACTAGTGACTAATTTCCGTTTATGTCAAATGGTACGAAAGGAGTTTTACCAAGTCGTTGGTGAGAATTCTTAAGAGACATATCAACTTTATTTTAACTTTTCTTATTTATACACTTTCTCTTATGTCATCAACTGAATGATTTGTCCGTACCATTTTATTACTCCAACAAGATGATTATTTAGTCATGTTGATTTTGTAATTTTCTACCCACATAAAAGCGTTACTAACTGTAGTTTTACTCAAATGGCCGACCGTTTAGTTTTTTCTCAAGTTTTTTATTGTTTTTCCAGCTTGTAATTATTTTAGGCTTGTTTTTCTTTTTTTTTTTTTGTAGAAATTTCTAGTTGACTTTGTGTTTGCTTGTTCGGAACGCTTCGTACTTAGAGAAATTATAGTTGACATTTTGTTTCGTGTTGGGACTTCAATGATATGTTTATCACTTGATTAAGTTCACTTTGCCTGAGCGGAAAAGATGTAGAAGTTTTTATAAACAAAGTAACCTTTAATAACGGTTCGAGTTATCCACGGGGAGTTCTAACTGGTCCCATAATGGTTATCGAGTCAAGTCCTGATTTTAATCAACCAATAAAAATGCCTTTGGACCTTGTCATTACTAACTTTGTTGCAAAATATTTATGTCTTTACTCGCTCGGGTATAATTGTAGTAACATATTGATTTCGTGTTTTATTGCGGACTGAATTCATCTTTATATGTAACGGATTAAAGTTGATTTTTGAATGTCCGCGTGTAGTCGCTCTCAGTAAGCCAGCCACGCCCTCGTGTATATAGACGAAGATACTCTTGTACCTGTTTGAGTGAATATGGAGGTTCACGTAGAATCTATTAGGAAAGTGTAACCTTTATTGATTATGAGCATGCCCAGCCTTGAACCCGGAATGCCTACTGAAGGTTTGCGACCAGAATGTCGTAACAAACATATACTTTTGTCCCGTACCCTATTTACATGCTATTAACTTCGCTAACATGATATTAATTCTCGAGAAAGTATACTAAAAAATGTCAACATTTTTATTTTTATTATTTAGACATTGCAATATAGTGGCCAGCGTCAAGTGATCGGCCGTTTTTCTATTTTATCTGTATTTTGTTGTAGATTTGACTTATTTTGAATTAGACCAAATATTTTAGGCAGTGGGTTTTGAATTTTTTTTTATGTACATGAGAACGATAGCTTAGATTCTGCCGGTCTGGTTGTTTGTTTTCTTTTAATATTATAGATGTCGCTTTCGAGGAGTCGACGATGTCCCGTTTGTCCAGTAGACGCTTGAACGTGAAATAAATAACTGTTGGTATCTTTGGAATATTATTTTATTTTGTTTCTGCATGTTTCTTTGACCCTCCGAAACAGCCGATGGTTCGTTTTGATTTTTCTCTTGTGCACGGTCACGGTACGTATAATTCGAATTACTTGCTAACATAAATAATTTATGATAAATTTGTGTAATCATACTTATTGTTATTCAAACTTATATAGATAACTAACAGAATTTATATAATCTACATTATTTTTAGCTCCGTATTTGTAACTCTGTTACAATATCGTATATAATTAAAATTTCATAGTTTTTGTGATACGATGACTCGATGGAAACTTTTAAAACTTTTTCGTGCCTTCGTGAAATGTTTAATTTGATTATATTTAGCGAGGTGAAACTTTAAACTTCTATGTATGGAAAAATATATCATTGTACGATAATAATATGATAGCAATATTGCATTATTGTGTGATTTGTATATCGACGGAAGGAAACGGAAACGTCGTGACTGACAAAATGAAGTTGTTCACCGGAACCGAAAAAATTAAAAAGTTAATTTTTGATTATTACCTTTATGGATAATAAAAGTTATTTTCTTGGTTATATTTTTTTTATGTATAATGAAATAAAATATATTATGTCTTTTCAGTTACGATTGTTCCGTTTTCTTCCTTTGATATAAATATCGATCGATAGTTTTACAGATGAAACTTATTTTTCAATTACAGAGCTATATCTCCTATTCACCGATTGGTCGTAGCGTAGTGGATAGTTTAATAAATATGTACAATAATAGTGGTGTTTGGTGTTGGATTGTTTAGTTTAAGTGTTTCTCTCTATATATATGGCAATGACATTTGGCTCAAGTGACCTTTTAAGCCATCTTTTGTACTCGTACAAACTTCGATCTGAAGCAATCCTGATAATGAAAGTAAGAACCGTTGTATAAACGTGTTCATTAACAAAGTGGTGAGTATTTGGTAATTTATATCCTTGCAAAATTGACCAGAGACGAGAAAAACAAGGCTATTTTGCTTTATGCTGTACTTGCTGGTCTTTTTCTGTTGGAGACGAATATGACTTCAATGATTAACATCACGTGTTTCTTATAAACTAATAAAAAAACTAGTGAAGGTGTAGACGCAGAAGTAAGGTAAACTGAAACATTTTTTCACTTAGCCATTTTCCTAAGTTATGGAGTCTGCTTTTAATCCATCCAAATTTGACCTTAACGACCCAAATGGTGCATTCTAAGGATGAATTAGTTGTCAATAAATTTGAAGGCTTTGACTTCCTATGCCGGCTGCCAAAGATGGTCTTGATAACCGGGACTGAGACTGCATGCCCATCCGTCGCATGAATCATCTTACTTCTCAGACAATTGGGTGATCGGCCTAAGTTGCCCTAACCAACTAGGAAACCACAATGAGAATTTGTCGAGTCCCCGCAGGATTCGAACCCACGACCTCCGGTTTCTAAAGCACACGCCCATACCAATAGGCTACGGAGGCAGTTGGGTGAGTGCCCCATATTGTCTTAACCTACCATACAACAACGACAATCATTCGAACCGTCGTGGTTTCGAACGCCGCCGGGAAAACATACCTTTGGCTTATAAAACGAAGGCCAATATCGCTAGGCCACGGAGGCGGTTTAATACATTAGGAATGATGAAACTGAGTAGTGCATTGCATATCTATATGATATATACATGCTCGCTTGACCTTAGCGGGGCTAAGCCCGCTTAATTATATACGCCTCGGACAGATCTGACAATTTTTTTATAAAGAATTTGGTCGCCTGTAAAATCGGTATACGGGCGAAAATTATACGTGACGTCTTAGTGGTAGAATAATGGAAATGTGAATATTAATTAGTATAATAATCTAAATAG
The DNA here is from genome assembly GCA_029286875.1 of Lamproptera curius. Taxonomy (NCBI): domain Eukaryota; kingdom Metazoa; phylum Arthropoda; class Insecta; order Lepidoptera; family Papilionidae; genus Lamproptera; species Lamproptera curius. The sequence continues at coordinate 2,666,839 of JAGSMT010000023.1, forward strand.
GTCAAATAATAATAACTAAGTCGACGCTCGAGTGCAAGAGAAACTTAAGGCATGAGCCGGTAAGCATGCCTCTCTTTCTTCCAGGCCTACTGCGGACGAGTAAGAGACGCGTGCCTCTCACTTTCTCTTATGGTTGCATTACGTTAACGGCGCTGTGACACAGTTTTCGTCAGTGCCTCCCTATCTTGAACAAATTTATAACACTGTTGTCAAGTTAAAAATCGTAACAACGACATGGTGTTCTATGTGAGACATTATAATTTTAAAGTCAAACTTACAGGTCGAGTCTTATTTGATTTGCATCGTAGAAATTAAATTATACGGACAATTCGTAGTAAGCTTTGGAATACTATTAATTGAGTCCTAAAAAGGTTTCAACCATTTTCAAAACGTATGCTTCTCCCTCTCAAAGGAAAGTTAACACAGTAGTAAGTTCAAGGGTTTTTGTAAAGGTAATATAATACAAACATCTGTTTACGCAACTTCGCTCGCGTGAATCGCCGCAATCCTTTTTAGGCTTGGAAACCTGTTCTTGGCCCATCTCTATTTGGCAAAAGAAATCAAAGTCGAATATCTTTATTCAATATGTAAGAATTACACTTTCTTATTGATTGTCAAATAAACTACCACCGGTTCGGAAAAGGAAGCCTCTGACCTGAGAAGAACCGGCGTAAGAAACTCAATATTCATACCAAATTTCAAATCAATCGGCTTTATAGCTCCAGTAAGTTCAAAAACGGTATATCCTACATATTTATAGATTTCAGTTATATGCAATAATTGTCTTAAATATGAGATAACGGACATTTTATCGCAAAACTAAAATACAAAATGATCGAGAAACGAGTTGACAAAGTTAATATTAGTAAACCATTAAGAACTCTGTGGTCGAAATGCAATCTTTTTTAATATAACCATCTTCATTACTAAAAAAATAATTTGACGCTTAGGCATTACTTAAAATTAACCGCAATGACAACAGAAACCTAAATAATGGATCTATACAAAGATTATCGGTACAAAGCTCGCAAGAAGGCTCTTCAATCTGTCAATATAATATTGGGCGAGGACGTATCACCTAAGCTGCATAACTACCTTCAGCTCTTGGATGACCTGAAATTAAAACCGGACGCTTACGAGGAGTACTATGGTGAAGTGAAGAAAATCGTGAACAGTTTCATCATCAATTGGACAGAGGTGATGAACACGTCTATCAAAATGGCCGACGAAGTAACGATGAAGGTGGACAAAGATGAGCTTTGAGACAAGTTGACAATACGATAGAGATGCAGGAGTTAAAGCAAGCCAACTTCGATGAATTCTTTCGTTTGGCTAGTACCCCAGAGGCGGAACAGGCTCGGCAAGAGGTTTCTGCGCTTTTCAATGTCTACATGGAGAATTTAGCAGTAGCAAGGTTGGCTGTCATCGAAATGCGCCATAGCGATACCGTGAAGGAGTTCGCGAAAGAGCATTATGCGAGATCCTTGCGAAAGAAGAACGATCTGTTTTCTTTGGCACACACTTATTTAGCGATATTGTTGACGAGTAATGTGAGTATACCTGTACGCTTAACATAACAGTGAACACAACAACCGAAAAGTCCTACAGTATAAAACGAAACTATCTCTTTTCTCTCCTAAGTCTATTATTTCTTCCAATGGGTTCGGCTTTAATCCGACCACATTTACTTTAGTATAACTTTTTGCATCAGAATCGTACAATTAGCAAGAATATAAACAAGATTATAAACTATAAACAAATAATTTTCTATACTTTAATACGTATTTCATTATTACGTATTAAAGTTCTTCAAGCAAGTATAACAATAAAGTTATACCATTTTTTAATTGGTTTTTATTTGTTTTGATATATAATCTTTTAGATAAAAGACATAAATGTCAGCTTAAAAGAAATTGTGAATCGCAGTAGTAAAAACCTGCGCCACCTTCAGGAGAGGCGGGACGAAGAATTAGACGATTTGCTAAACCAATTATATAACAAGAACAAGGAGCGTTTGGCCGTATCCAGGAAAGCTATCCGCACCTCTCTTGAGATAGCTGAAGTAATATTATTATTTATCCTATATTAATCAATAAATATTTTATGTTAATGCGCTTTTACGCGTTCCTTTGAGTTTACAATTAAGAATGTTTAATATGTTTTACTCGATCAGAGGTTATTACTGTTGTAAATATTGTCATACACAAAAAAATCAGTGTGCTTAATCAGTATCCCGTGTAAACACTTGAACTATACGTTACTAATACATTCAAAACTTCATGGTAATATCATCATCAGCCTATGATAGTCCACAGCTGGACATAGGCCTCCCCTACTACACCCCTATCCATTGGGGGATTTTTCATGTTAATTTAAAAACAACTTTTTAATTAGGATGTTATTAACAGTCCAATCAAATAATCGATCATTAAAATAACTTCACCTGAGCCCATGATATATATATTTGTGCAAAGCATGCCTAATGACTCGAAAAATAGACGCATTCTTATTAGAGGATCTCCGCCGTGATTTTTTGCTATGTTTTACCAATAAGAGAGTTTTGGCACCAATGCTTGAACAGAAATTGTGTGCCTTATTTTACTCTTCGATGTTCCCAGTCGGGTATTTTGTTAAGCGTTAAATAACTAAACCCCGGTAAAAAAAATCTACCAGGTAGAACGATGTATAGACAAATTGAGAAAAAAAATTGAAACTCACAAAAGCGGTCTACTGACTCGTGTCGAAGAAGAGTCCAATTATTGGAATGACAAGTTGACGGAATTAAATCGTATCTCAAAAACTATTACCGATTTAAATGATATACAGGAGAAATTGCTGGTGCAACAGAAAAAGTATTTTGAGGAAAGGTAACAAGGTTTGCATGCATGAACGGTAGGGATTACAAATAAATTTACTTAAGTAATAATGTTCTTCGAACCGATTTTGGTATATGTGTAGTAAGGAAAGCCAACTACGCAGGGGATATTATAACGCAAATACACTTGCACCTACTTTCTTCCTTTACTCCTCGTTGTGGGTAAACAAACACGACAGGACAGAGATAATGTTAATAGCTGCAATTCATCTTAAGCGTTCAATTTGTTTACGTGTATTTTGTACTGTTTAGTGCTTATGAGGTGTGGCTAGTCCTAAAAACTACCGTGTCTAAATCACTGACATAATATTATACTTGATAGATTGAAATTTTTTAAAGTGTAATCCGAAGTTATCATTTAATAATTTTATTAAAGAGTGTTTCCAAAGGTAGTTCAAATTTAATATTGTTCGATATATATATCAGAGAAATCAAGATTCCGACGTCAAAACTAAAATGTTGGGAACACTTGGAAGGGGTGTTTAAGACTAAGTTGTCTAGTGTCGATGAGAAGAAGAAGGAGGCTGCGAGGGCCCTGCTGAGTTTCTTTAGTGTAAGAGGTACGGTTTTAATATGAAATATGTGTAAATGTATATGAAGCTATAACGTTTTTTTGCTCTTGTCAGTAAAAAGTAATTTTCTTGATGAATACTGAATAGATTTATACCTCTTTCAATAGTTAGTGGTCGTATATAACGCATTGATTACAAAATATAATATATTGCTATGGATCAACTATATATAAATTGTCTACCCCTGGTTTTCGAATGCAGACGTACACGAAATGTTTACTTATCAAAGGTTTTACTATATAGAGCTTGGCCCATCGAGTATATTTATTTTTTATAACAAAATTTCCTTAGTACGCTTAGTAATAGACATACTTAGTACGCTTAGCTATAATAACGAAACCTAGGTAAATGTCATCGGGATTTTTGAGAACAATGTTTTTAAGACACCAAAATGTATTTATACAAAACGAAACGAAATAGATGATCTCGTTATTAAGTGTGGGAGAGGCTTTTGTATTAATTTATCTATTTTAGAATAATTTAGTAGGTACATGAATTTTCAGGTCCCGATAATATTTTCTTTAACGACAGCGTCGGCCATTACTACGTGGACGAGTATGGTCACCAAGTTTACTTCTCCAATAACGGTCTTAAAGTGCAACACGTGAATTGCGCGGGAGAGTTTTTTGAGGCAAGGAGTAGTAATTAAGTATAGTAATATAGATTACAAATAGATACTATTATATGGTCTTGCAGATTTACTCAGGCACACATCAACCACCGCCTCCGATCTTTCACTCAGTTAAAATATATCCAAAATTTAATAGCCATTTAACTGACGATTAATATTATTTTATTACTTTGCTTTGTATATAACTTATAAATTTATTAGCGGGTCTACTTAATACTGACTCTAATAGGCACCAGATACAGAGGTCCATTATTACGATGACAATGGACGCTATATCCTTAATAAGAATGGTGAAAAGATATACAAGATCGCCCCTTGCACGAGCTCATACCGTTTGGTCGATGGTGCGTTGGAGAAGTGCACTTTGGACTGTGCACATTCTGAACGACCTAACCCTGAATGTGGAATGAGCACGAGAGATGGTCTGGATATTAAGATAAGGCAAACCAAAGCTGTGGACATCAAAGGTCGGTGGCTGTCATTTTTGCTAAGTACGGCCGGCGGGAAGTGTTCGAAACGTCGGGACTGTACAATTAACATTTAACAACTATAATTAAAAATGTTAATAATCGCCATAAAAACCGTTTAAAGGCCTTTCATATAATAATGTCTAGTATTCATGTAAATAAAAGAATTAGTTATAACTATAAAGAGGGTAAACAATAAGGTGAAAAATCAATGACGAAGTGTTCTGAAAGCAAATTGTTTTTGGGATTACATTTGAGTTTTTATGGACTATTTAAGTTATCTACGATACTTATTTTTATTGATAATATTGGGAAATCATGATAAGCATAAAATCTGCAGGTGCCTACCAACATTTGTAAAATACAATTTGTAGATTGTCTCTTTTGTTTCTTGTCCGATGTATTGTCGGTTTTTTTTATAAAAGACTTGGCTTTTAAAATTTTTAATTCATTATTATTGATAATAAAAATATTTGTAAATTCCATTTAACAAGACAAAATTATAATAGCCATTTGTATGTTGTTGCAGGACTTCTCGACAAGAACACGGCATTATATTTGTGGGATAGTTTTGGACACATATTACCCGACGTTCTTTATGAAGTAGCGAATGAAAAGCCTAAAAATCCAATACACTGTTTTGCGCACAAGTTGCTGCAGTACAAGTAATTTTTACGTTTTCCAAACTTTACGTTTTATTGCGATAAGTATAGCATCATGACCAATTGCGCATATCTCTCTGGTCTTATGGTGGTCGTGTTCATAATAACCGAAACTGGGTTCTAGTTTCGCAGCTTTGTTGAAATTTCACAAACTGAATGATTGCTATGTCGGCAATTTTTATGTTTGAAAGTGATTAAATATATCAGCAATGCTTAAATATAACCAGGCCTGTAACCTGTAAAAGAATTTTGCGTTTGCCGTAGATATTAGGGGAATGGCAACTATTTTTTTTTCTTTACCATCATTTCCAGTATAAATAATTGTTTATAGATTGAGGCGTTTAAATATTAATATAATATACACGTAAGACGAATGAGCTGTCTTACCTTGTCAGGTGATCAGCGAGTATTGTCTAAAACAGGGCTGTCCGACCGCACAGCAGCGGCCCGCGCATAATTTTATCTCAGATCTTATTAGAAGATAAAAAGATTCTGGGCATAGTTGTTTAAATACATTAAATGAGTAAATTATTTTCTTGCGACGAAATTTAAATGTTTTGGATATGTATTCGATTATGCCGCACGCAACTTTATTCACTTGAAAACTCGGGGAAGTTCCCGAACGTATAACAGGTACCTACACCCGACACCGCGCGTTGTTTATATATTGGGCTTTGTCAATTTTCATTCAACGCGATGAATTTTTTAAGCTTCTTATTGAACGTTTCCCAAAATTGACGAATTTCGGGCTAAAAATGGGCTCGATTACGGGCAGTACCTACCTTTTTGAAAGTGCATATTCAGCAATGAATATTTTTTAAATTTTTTTTAAACTTTTGTGCCCCATAGTTGGGCAAAGGTCTCCCCTTCGTTTTTAGACATAGACATAGACTTTATTTCGCCAAAAGACACACATTTACATACATATTTATATAAAGAGTAATAACATAAACATAATAGAAAATCTGAAATGTCCCCTCCCACGGCCCTCCACACCGCATCAGCGGTGCGGCCCCGCCGAGTCGCGGAGGATAGGGAGAGCGGCCTACGAACTACCGACACTCCTCTTCCCCGCGACTCCTCCTTGGTTGCAAAGGACAGGAAGGGCGGCACACCTACCTCCTGCAACCCGTCCCTCGCACCCTCCAAAGGCGCATCCAAAGCGGGCTTCTGCAGCCCGCTTGGAGCAGCCTCCTCCACGGCCGGCCTTACTCCTCAGGCCGGCCAGGTTCCTCTTAGCTTCCCGCGGCTGGCCCAAGCCGCAGGTACTGAGCCCCACCGCTGCGACAAAGCGGGAACGGGGGACTCGTTACGACCCTTGCCCATCTTTCGGTGTGCATTCGGCTCAAGTAACCCGCCCAATCCCATTTCAGCTTTGCAGCTTTGGCTCCCACATCCACAATACCAGTCATGGAGCGTAGTGTAGTATTCTTATTCGGTCTGCTCTTTTTACGCCGAGAATGCTACGTTCCATTGCTCTTTGGCAAACTTTGAGGCGAGATCTCTGGACTTCGGTTAGTGACCAGGTTCGTGCACCATAGGTTAGGATTGGCAAGATACACATGTCAATGAGTTTGCGCTTTAAGAACAGTGGTAAGTTACCTTTCATTAAAGTCTTCCTGGACCAGAAGCTCTTCCAGACAGTATCAATACGCCAATTGATTTCTTTATCTTGCCTGTTTTCAAAGGATATTAACTGGCCCAGGTAGATATATTCATCAACATAATATTGTCTGCCTATCAACCTCGATTCTATATTTTGTGCTATTAGCCATGACTTTTGTTTTGGACCGATTTATCGTAAGTCCCACCTCTGTACTTGCCGCGCTTAGATCTTGAAGCATGCATTGCAGCTCGTGTGCAGATGTAGCGAAAAGAACGATGTCGTCCGCAAACCTTAAGTCAGTTAAGAATTTGCTGCCGATGCTAATTCCCTTATTTGTCCAAGAAGCCGCGAGAGTTTTGAAAAGTTCTTCCAGTGTACACGTAAACAATAAAGGGGATAGTGGATCACCCTGTTTTACACCTCTGAATATTTTAAATGAAGGACCAAAGTTATTTAATTTTATACTGGCTGTGCTATTTGTGTATATTACTTTTAATAAATCTATGTTTGTGTTGTCGAGACCTTGGTTCTGTAATGCAGCAAATATGGCAGAATGTTTGATGCTATCAAAGGCCTTTTCATAATCAACAAAAGCTAAATAAAGAGGTTTGTTGTGTTGTTTGAAGGTTAGAAGGTGATCAATTGTAGAGAATCCTAAGCGAAATCCAGCCTGTTCCGGTGGTTGGTGAAAATCTAGTTGACTTGTGATGCGATTCTGTATGACTTTAATAAAGATTTTATAAACGTGGGAGATCAAACTTATAGGTCTGTAGTTGTTAATATAGGAAGAGTCACCTTTCTTATGAAGGAGTATTATGTTAGAATGGCAAAATTTTCGGTAGTTGTCCGGAGTCCAGGATTGAGTTAAACAAATTGGTTAAGGGAGGAAGTAGCGGCCGCCAACCTATTTTAAGAGATTCAGACGTAACGCCATCTGCACCAGGGCTTTTTCCGTACTTCATATTACGAAGAGCAATGTGTACTTCGTTAGCCGTAATGTCAGGGATGGAGTCGGCGCGCAAGTATTGTACATTTAAATCGTTTTTTGATGCATCTGTGTATGAGGTTTTGTAGAAATTTGTGCAAATTTTCATTATTTTCTCGCGGCTGCTGTGTTTTTTGTCGTTTTCGTCTTTTAAACTACTTATCCACCGTTTCCCTTTCGATATTCCTAGTTGATCAACTCGCAGGGATGTATTCTGTTCTATTGCTGTCTTTACTATATCGCAATTTAATTTCCGAATGTCTCTTCGTATGCTGCGTTTTGTTGCTTTATCAATTTGTCTGTAACTTTCTGTGCCTATTTCATATTCTAGTCTTTTATTGATTAGAGTTAAGGATTCAATAGATAACTTTGTTTTAGTTTTTCTCGCATCTTTTATTTTCCTATTACAGTTTTGTATTTCCTTTACAATAATATTGTACTGATCGTTAGTATCTGTTATATCTCTTTATTTGAGGGCTTCAAAAGAGTTATGTAAATCTAAATTGAATTTGTCTGCATATTTGTATAATGTATGTTTAGAATGAGTTGAGCTTTGTTTTGAGAATAATTTCATTCGGTGTATTTTCATAGTAAATCTTATTCTTGCACGAATCGGCCTGTGATCGGAACTATGTTTAAATTTGTTGAGACATGAAACATCTTTTACTATCTGTATATCTGATGTTAGGATAAAATCTATTTCGTTTTTTATGGCCTGATCGGGGGATTTCCATGTCCAACGTCTTTTTGGATTTTTAACAAAGAAGCTGTTGGCAATTTACAAAGTTTGTCCAAAAGCGAAATTAATGAGGCGAGCGCCTCGGTCATTACGGCATCTTAGACCGTGATGTCCTACTATCTTGTGATCTGTGTCGTCCCTTACGCCGATCTTGGCATTGAAGTCTCCAAGGACGAAATTCCAGGTGCTGCGGTTTTCGTCGCTTTATTAAGTAAGTCGTAAAATTCTCTACTTCTTCGTCGGAATACCATGATGTTAGAGCGTATACTTGCACCAAGGTAAGCGTATTATTTGGTGCTACAAAAAATTTTAAGACTGATAATCTTTCAGAGTATCCTCTGAATTCGATAATATTATCTTTCCATTTTTTTGCTACAAGAAAACCTACGCCATTACGTCCACTAGTTTCACCGAAATCGAAAAATATGTTGTCCGTTCATTCTTCTGTTTGTTCGCCACGTCTTCTCACTTCTGATAGCCCAACTATGTCCTATTTCACGTTACTGAGAGCATTTTCAAGCTCTACTATGTGTTCATCTCTCATCAAAATTCGAACATTATATGTCATAACGTTTAGCAAATCGGTATCCCTGATAATATGAGCCGAGGTTTTTTGACGGTTAAGCGATCTCTCCCGGAGATTCTTCGCACCCCTAGCTCCAGCAACTACCAAGTGTCCATCACCACTAGAGCAGATGCTGGAGATGCCGGGAACTTGGGGCCAGTCTGTTGTATAGCTTTCCATAAAAGAAGGGGGTTTGGACTATTACCTACCGCGCTAGTCCAATGCGTGCTGGTAGGTCGCCAGAGCCTCGTTTGTTGTCTGAGGTTGCTAAAGATTTTAATAAGACTCCTTACACCTTTTTGCGGCCCCCCAATGTATTAAGTCATTTTTGTTGGCCCTGGTTCCCTTGTAGTTTGGATAGCCCTGGTCTAAAACATTAGAATGAAACAAATACAAAATTATACCTCAACAAAATTCAAAGTAGCAAGCTTCGGTGTCCGAATCGAACACCTGCATAGTAAGTATCAAAGTCACATGTCAAAGTTATTAACAAAAGTGAAAATATATATAGTCCATTGAAATGTTACATGAGCATTGCATATAGAGGACGCAATTTTATTTTTAATATATGTCAATAGAAGTTAATCCTCAAGTTAATGAGATTGCCACCCTTGTCCCCCGGCCGCCATCTTGAAAAAGTGGTGTAAACACTTTTATCGCAATATCTGGAAACTACTGCCATTCAAACATTCACAAAATTTTACTTGGATCTAAATTCTGAGCCACAGCCTAGACCATGAAAAAAAGTCGATTAGAGTGGCTAGATAATAAGTGATTATTAAGAATAAATGCAATATTCAGTCCTCAAATTATAACATTTCAATGGACCAATAAGACTATATCGGACCTAAACAAGAAATTTGCATAAAAACCCTTACGTCCAACTGTTATGGCGGAAAAATATGTGACAGTTATGTTTAAATAATTAAATTGACTTGGCGAAGGTCCAATTAGAATGTTTAGGTGCGATTACAGTTGGATATGATATATAAACTTATCTCAAAACTCTGCATAGGTTCAATAAGCGGTACATATGTTGTACAATTTTATAGATTGACATTAAATTGACTCTATTTAAATATACTTCGAATCTTATTTGGTATTCACATAGGGAAACAATTAATCAAAGACCCTTGCTTCATAAACCGGAGGTCGTGGATTCGAATCCTGCGGGGAAACAACTTTTTGTTGTCGTTGTTTTCTGGTTGGTTAGGACAGTTTGGGCCTATCACCTAATTGTATGAAAAATAAGATGATACATGCGGCGGATGTGCATGTAATAAGTCGGTCCAGATACCTACCCGCATTGGACCAGCGTATCCCACATACGGTCAAAATAACCCTCCAATGGATAGTGGTGTATTAGGGGAGGCCTATGTCCAGCAGTGGAATAACACAGGCTGATGATGATGACTGCTTATAAAATGCGTAAAGCAACATATAAACATTGAAATTTTTCTTGATGAAATATACATTGATGATGATCATATAATATTTATAGGTATTCCAAAAGTTTGAAAGAATTGCAGCAAAAGAAAGATGAAGCGAAAAGTTACCGCGCCTCCGTATATAAAGATCGTAAGGATGTTAGTATTTTTTTCCTTGCTTTTAGTAGAATGTGTATCAATTAAGTCCTCAGATTAATATCAATAAAAATTAATTTCCGCTTATTTTTATTGTTTTGTTATTAAAGCTCAATTTTATAACCTATAATATTAATATATTGTTCGAAGAAATTTTAAGGGAACTATACAAAATGTTATAGAATCGCTTAATACCCCTTTATATAGACGTTAGTTATATAAATGTAAATAGAATTTTAATTTATGTTTTGCAATACATAGAAAGCATTATTAGAAAACAAAGAATGGAAAGCAAAGCAAATGAAACGCATCAAAGCCGGTGGATCTTGAGGAAACGGAAGCCAGGGCTGCGTTTGGACAGGATATCGCACGACAGGAGTTCATTCATACTTTGGTCAACTTTTATGGTTAATAATGAAATTCAACTGTGATATAACTGTTATTTCTTATAAAATTTATTCATTTATTATGGAAGCAACATTAAAAATAATGATTCATGTAAATTCCAGCGTTTATTTGACACTAGTATAATGTTCCTAATACTCAATACATTAAAGCCACAACCCGCATGCATATTTTCGTATATGTGTGTGTCAGCATGAGTGGATTAAGTAAATAAAAATGGCGTGGCCGTTGCCACAGACTCGTCTTTCTACCCAGTGACTTAACTGCACCAAGGGCACCCAGAAGTGGAGTCTCGGCTTTGGCCGTCACTTTATGGTTCCCGTTAGCGTGCTGAATCGAGGGCTGATTAGGTGTACCGAAGCTACGGCCTGATTCAGACGCTTTCTTAAGGATAATTTTAATAGCTAGAAGAGCTCTAAGTAACATTGAATAACAAAAGCGTTGGCGCTGGTGGCGCAAGAAACTTAAGCATAAGAGCGTTGCTAATGTGGTATTAAGCTACAGTGTCGTATGGCAAAGAGTGTGTAGGTTCGACCTCACTGGTGGAGCCGTGTCTATGTGCCTATGTGTGACTACTGCGTTGGTATCGCAACTTATTTTGCTACTCTCGGTATTTCGGCTCATCGTTTGTACAGAACGCTTGTATATCATGCCTTTAATACTAAAACACTGCAACGAAGGCTTCCCCGTCAGTTTTAATTGCCGCGATTCTATGTCACCCTCACGGGGTCTCGTGTTATAAATGAGGTTATGTCCATGAGGAAGGTTACGTCATATGCATAATAGGCTATTTATTCAATGCTATCAATCGGCGTCTTAAAGAAAAGAAGTTATTTATACTCTGCATATATACTTATAAAATAAGTAAATAATATTTACTCTGTACGCCAGTCACTCCATGCGAGTCTGGAATCGTCTGTCACCGATTATCCAAATTTTTATCAAAAACACCTGAATTATGAATGATAACGTACGTTATTTGCATGCAGCATTTATCATGACTTCAAAATAATATTTGTCCACAATCTTACTTATCGTAACGATTGTCAATCACTAAAAGTTACGAAATAACAAGGTCGTATCAAAACTCCGGCATAAAGGTAATTTAATTATTTATTTACACATGAGAACAAGTTTCAAACGTGTTTAATTGATTTGTGGTTAAACTTTACTTCTATAATTTAAGCGGACGGTATACTGGATAGGTTGTTAGACTTTGTGTTGTTTTGAAGGGCACGCAACGCGAGTGAATTATGTATTCGTATTTTGTTTACTTCGTTCAGTCGCCGCGGGTCTGCAGTCGTACGTGACCGTCATCACAAACCCATTGTGCGTTCGACTCATTAAATTCAAACATTTTAGCTGCATTATTATTCTGACCTAGTTTTGACTGTTTATGTAATCGGATATCATGCCGTTTAGTGATTTTGTTTAATTAAGTTGACACTCGATTGATAATATCTTTGTCGTGTCTTTCGAAAGGCTTCCTTGAATTATGATGCGGTTTTAAGTTCAACGATCCCGCTCTCGCCATCATTCCAGTCACCGGTTTATTGAGAGGAGACAAAGTGCAAAATGGCAAGATATTTTGAGAATACAACTACATTCAACTTCAGTTGGGACCAAGTAGCCTGCGGGTACTGGAAAAGGTACCCTAACCCACAGAGGTAAGATGCATTTTTGTTAAGCCCGTGTTATTTTATTGTTTGTTAATTAATGGGAACAAATCAAGTCCAATCTGTTGTCCTTGTATTTCTTTTATTTCCATTATACAAGTTAACCTTCTCAATAACTTAATGATACCAATAAATAATTATATGATCATGGTTTGAATAGATTCTTAAGAAAACAGAGACACAAAACACCAATTGCCTGTTTTTTTTTATAAAGGAAATATGAAAATATTAAAATGTCTTGCTTATTTTGTGTAAACAACAAGTTTTTATTGATTTTAATTCATACACTACTTGGGTCAATTATGTGTTCATATTATTTAACAAAACTGTTTTAAAAATAACATAAAAACATTGTGGGAATATTGCTTTATTTTACAATAAAAATATAATATCATATTGAATATTATTAATAAATAATTCTTACATAAAGATGTATCACTTTAACACAGCCTTGGAACATGCAAATCATATTTTTGTGATAAAAAATTTAAATAAAACCTTAACATTATGTATAGTCACAGTTGCTTTTTTCTCATTTAGGAAGGTTATTAAAATACTAGCTGTTGACTGCAACTTTATCCTCATAATAATATGCAATTTTTAAGAAGTCTATGTTACCACCCTTAATATAAATATGTCTTGGTTTTATATAAACATTGTGTTTTAAAATCTCTAATTACAGTAGCAACAAAGAGAACATAAAATATCAATTCATCTCTTTTTATTTTGTGACTGAAACAATTATTAATTTCTATTATAGTACACATGTCCTTTCCGAAGACACCTGCAGCAGGCAAGTGAAGGATGGTCGTCTTTACACAAAACGGCTACTTACAAAAACAAACAGAGTTCCGAAGTGGGGTGAAAGGTAATTGTTGATATTTTGTGTTATTTTATTGATGATGAATATCATTAGTTGTTACATTCAATTGCATGTCGAAAGCAATTTGGATGAAATTTTTACTTTTTGTTATGTTATTCCAAAGCATAATATCTTGCTATTAAGACTTTGGTAAGTTAAAACTCGGTTTTATATTAAAGAACTTTGTAAAATATGTTTACTCTTGCTATCATAATAATAAACAACATTTACTACAAAAATATTAATTGTGTTGTACATATTTTAAGCCACATGTTATTACTAAGCCTGCACTTGTTATTTTTGAAGCAAGCAAGCAAGCAGCAGGTAAAGTTGTTAGCATGCTTTATTTTTATTACTTAACTTGACTTACATCAAAGTAAAGAACAGTAAGTAGTTGTAAGCACAGTTTATAACACAATATCTGTATCAAAATATAAACAATTGATAGACCGTAAAGACCATGCCTTAGCAAATGGTGGCTGCGGGTAGAATTTTGTCTTGCCCATGAAGCATTGTATATGTTATAAACACAAATATGAGTCTTTGTCTAATATAAATTGGTGCATAAAATTTATGATATTGTTATAAATTTTAAAAACTGTTTGGCCCAGGGTCAAATTTTCATCTGCAATGTGGCCTGACTATCGAAATATTTGTCCATGCCTGCTAAAGATCTATACATTAAGGTCTTTTGATGATATGGATTTTGTGAAAATTGCCATATTCAGAGCATGGTTAATTAGGTGAAGCAAATGTATATGTAAAGGAAGATTGGGTTACTAAGCTATATATTATTAGAGATAGACAAACATCTGATTTCTATTGTCATAATCATCATCAGCCTGTGATAGTCCACTACAGGACATAGGCCTCCCCTAAGCATGACTTCTCCATTTAGGGGTTTTTTGTTATTTTTGTATGAAGAGGCTAAAATATAGTAAAGCACAAAAGTTTTCTTTTATCACAGAGTAAGTTACCTCTTGATTATTTCATTTCACTGGTATTGTCTAATTTCAAAACTATGGTGGTACCATAATGTCAGGTACTCTCATTGATTAAATACTGTGTGTGTGTTGAATTATGCAATGGGCAATCGATTTGAACTCATCAGTTGTGTTTGACATTGTGATTTTACGTAAACTCTATGCTTTATTTGACTTAATAGAGACTATACACGTGTTTACACATACTCTTTTGCAGAAATTAGCGTGATGATCAAATTTTCAGTTGATTTCCATTTAACTGGGAACCCAACCGTTTAAAACGATTATGACATATTGTGTTTTTGTCAAACAGGTGTATTGTTCTGTAATTTGTATCTAATTAATCTGTTATTCCTTGAAAAAATTCTTATCTTGTTTTAGATGCAATGTCAATATTATGCATATCAGTTTAATTTGATGCTGATAATGAACAGAATTTGTTATGTAGTTTTTATTTTATCAAGGTACAGCATTGTAGGGGGGTTGTTGTTTGTGCAATTTTGGCATAAATACATAACATATTTTTGCTTGAAATCATCATTATCATAAACAGCCAGCAGCTGCATAATCATAAACAAACAGCAATCCACTGCTGGACATAGCCCTTTTTTTTATAAACGTCTCGACTGCCGATCTTGTTGGCGTCCATTAAAAAGAGTTGCTCATATTTGTCATGCTGACAGGATTAGCATTTGACTAATTGCACTTGTTCTGCGGTTCTGACTTAATTCCACTATAAGGCAGATCCGCCGACAAATGGGCGGTGGGGTCCTCACATCCCTATGCCATGTTATGTATAACTATAAACATATTATACATAGCAAATTGTTATCATCATAATTATTTTCATCTCTTGCCTTTAATGAAAATATGTACATAAAATTATTGTTTCAGATTCTTCAGTGCAAAGTCTGTGAAAATAATTGAGGAGAGCATAGTTGACCCCAAGGAGAAAGTACTAGTCACATACACCAGGAATCTGGGGTACACAAAAGTTATGGTGAGTGATTTTTAAACTCGGTTATCCATAAATCAAGCTTATATTTTACCTTTCAATTGTTGACACTTGTACCTTTGTTAAACCATAGCATAAAATTAATTTAGAGTCTAATATGGCGAAACTATAACAATAGCTATTTTAACATGTTTAGCAGTACATATGGCTGGATTACTTATATGCTTATTGTGTACAGAAGTCGAACTAAAGTTAGGTCTTTAATTCTCGCTTGTTTTTATTTCTTTGTAAAGATTTATTTTAATTAAATTTTAAGTCTTTTCTTTCACCTAGCCATTATCCCTAGTTCCGAGGGTCTGCTTCTAATCCATCCAGGTCTAAATGGCAGTTTTATTTTGTTTATGCAGAGCTTGCATTTGTCTTCGGCAACCCAAAGTGTATACTGAATTCTAAGGATGAAATAGTTGTCGGTAAATTTAGGGCACTGGCATCTCTATTAAATGCCAAAGATGGCCTCGACAACCGGGACCTACTTTTGTCATGTCCATCCGACGCATGGATCATTTTTCTTTTCAGACAATTGGGTGATGGGCCCATATTGTCCCAACCAACCAGAAAGCAACTATAACACAAAGTTGATTCCCCGCGGGATTTGAACTCACGACCATAAGTTTATTAAACAAGGGCAAATACCGCCCGTGTCCGCGGAGGCGATTAAATAAATTTTAAAGTACTTTACTAGCACGTTTTGTAGCAAATGTTTTAAAATCTGTATTAACTATTTGAATGCAGAGTGTCGTTGAGCGAGTGGAGTACCGGTCACTCGGTGGAGGGCAGACGATAGCTAGGCGGTCAGCCTGGATCGACTCCCAAGTGTTTGGCTTCTCGAGGGCCATAAGGGCCTTTGGTGTCGAGAGGTTCAGGAAGAACTGCACACAGATGGTAAGAATAAGTAAATAAAACCAATGCACTAGCGAATGGGAACAATATGAAAGTAGAGTATGATGATATGACTTTATTAGCACCAGCGTAACAGCGTGGGGTTTGAAAATGGCTAACAATAAGAACGCGTTTGCTCCTAGCGCCAAAGTCTTTACATTACACTTGTTTACAATCATTCCGAGTCGAAATTGTCTAAACTATGCCTTAATATGTGTACAGAGTGTTTTTTCGTATAGTACAAACCAAAATGTAGTTTCTTCAAAATCAATCATATTTCAATTAGCTGATTATCAAACTAGGTTAACTTTTGTCCAAAAACTCAGTTAATATCTGAACGAAACGGTCACTACTATTAAAACGAATAAACCGCATTAACAGCACGAGCGTTACCGTAAAACACACAAACCCCGGCCCGCACACCTTTCAATCCCACACGACCAGCAGCACCCGAACAGCTGGCCAGCAGGTCACCGTTCGTCGAAGATGGTAAAGTGTCGCATACGCAGCCCAAAGTCATTTAAAAGACAAAAAGTGCGTTAAAACTGTTAAAGATAATACCGATAATCGTCCGTCAAATTCATTATTATGCGAAAAGAACAGATTGCTTAATACTGTCAGCGGCATCCGGGCGTTGTTTAAAACCGGAGGTCAATCAGTTTTGAATCTTACTCACACCTTTTCTAAGTTTGGTCTTCCTAGTTGGTTAGAGACACTGCGGCCTGACCACCTCAATGTCTCGATCTTAAGATAATCCATGCGTCGAGGGATATACAAAGTCGAATAAGCCAAATTATTATGTCCGGTCGTCGGTTATCCGTCCCATCGGCTTTGAGAGAATAAAGAATAGAGTCACATTGTCGGATAGGCATGTGAAAAGTCGGTCCACCCACAAACCCGCATTGGACCAGCGAGGTGGGATAAGGTCCAAAACCCCCTTATGGATAGGGGTGTATTAAGGGAGGCCTATGTCCAGCAGTGGACTGACACAGGCTGATGATGATGATATATTGCAGGTGAACGGATTCAACCACGTGCTGCAGGCGATGTTCCCGCGCGCGGCGCCCCCGCCCGCCGCCGCGCCCGTCGCGCACGCGCTCAAGGAGATGCGCGAGGCGGCCGCCGCGGCCACCGACCGCGCCAAGGCCAACGTGCTCTCCAGTGTCAACCGCACGTAGCGCGACTAGAGACACCCGTTACTGCGATGGCCACGAGGTAGTGCCTTTGATTACCATTAATATAGGAGGTCGTGGCTCCGAATCCTGCCGGGACTCGACAAATTTTCAATGTTGCTTCCTAGTTGGTTAGGGCAATTTGGGCAGATCACCCTATTGTCTGATAGTTCAGTTGACCCATGCGTCGGATGGGCATACCGGTGGTAGGTCCCCTGTTTACAGGAGACCGTCTGGGTGGGTGCCACCGCGGTGATATTTCTGCCGCGAAGCAGTAGTGTGAAAACACTGCTGCGTTCCGGTTTGAAGGGCAGCGTAGCCAGCGTATTTACTGGGTAAACTAGACTTAACACCCTATGTCTCACGGTAGGCAGCGCGTCGGCGATACCACTGGTATTGTCAACGTCTATGGGTGTCGGTGACCACTTCCCATCAGATGGCCCGACTGCTCGTCTGCCTGCGTATGCCATAAAAAAAAAAAAAAAAATCGGTCTACCCACCAGCCCGCATTGGAACTGCGTGGTAGGTACGGTCCAAAACCCCACTGTGGAGAAGGCGGTGTATAAGGGGAGGCCTATGTCCAGCTGTGGACTAACACAGGCTGATGATTAATATTAGCAGTACCAGTAGCGGGGTATATTTCTGATCCAAAGCAGAAGTGTAAAGATACTACCGTATTCCGGTTTGAATATTTATAGGTTTGAGTTATTATAGTTAATGTATTTTCTGAGAAAACGACTTGGAACACTAGTAGAAAGTGTGCTGGTGATAAACCTGGCATTACCGATATCCATGGGCGTTGGTGACCACTTTTCATCAGGCGGCCAGACTGCTTGTCTGTCTTCATAAGCATAAAACAGCAGCTTAAGCTCGGAAGGATCTGTACCCTTGTCTTTATTTGCTTTAACTTTAACCCTAATGTTTCAATCCTGCGGGAATACAAACACTTTAAACATATTGGTACATTTGATTGACACTTGTCATTATTAACCAAATTTCATACACAAAAAATCAGGACTCAAGTGGATAATGGTAGTGTAAGCAATTGTGTGATTGCATTTGAGTCATCTAAATATGAGTATTGCATGTTACTTAATGAATATCAAAGAGAGAAGAATACACTTGTGCATGGTTTGGCTGTTTTGAAAAATTACTTGATTTTCCCATAACCTGAGCAAGAATGTTATTATTATTGGTATAATACATAAAACATACATTTTAAATATATAAATGTGAATGAATTAGGAAATTAATGTAATATCTCTTGTTGCAGAATGATGGGTCCTACTCGGCTAAGTTTGCTTGTTCATATTGAAACAAATAATGTTGACTGGATCGAAACAAATCACAGGCTGGCTCATTCAAAGAGATATGTGAAAGATTCAATTTTAAATAATATTATGGTACAAGAATATCTATGACAGAAAGTGTAATAATAATAAAAGTTTGTGACTCGGCTATGGAAAATTAAGAAAACCCAAAATGAGTTAACAACCTTCTCGGTGAGTTTAATGGATGATTCTACATAAAATAATTGTATTTATACTTATGTATGTACACAAGATTTTACGATTCAAAATGGTATAACATTGTACCAACTTCAGATATTCCTTAAAAATATTTACCATATTAAAAGATTTGATCATTTTCAAAATGTCACTCCTCTGCAATGGTTAATAGACATTCTTGTTGCATATAAAAAAAAACCAATAAAACGAAATCAGATATTGTATTGAATAGAATTATAATGTCACGTAAAGCCATTAATATGTATCAGATTATTTACGACGGCGTAATTTTATCAAGAAATATTTTTTTATGTACACATTGCGGTCAATAAAAGTGATTTTAATTATATTTTTGTACAGTTAACAAGTTATTTAACTACATTAAGAATTATGAAAGTTGCCTATTTCCCTTTTTGTCTTTCTACGTAGATTTTACAGTATTTCTCTTTTACATTATAACGCACTGCCTTAACTCATTTACGCATACATAATAATTGATGCTTTATGCAAATGGTACATAGAAGTTTCACAAATCCAGCGGGAATGTTACATACTTTTTGATGGATTCCTGTTTGGGAAAACTCCTAATGTAAGGCTATTATTTAGATACATCGCCTGGTCATGAATACTGTGTACCTTTGAAGACATTCCGATGGTGTTGGCAAGTGTTTGCGTGTTTAGAATTGTATATTTTGCTGTCATTATTATAACCTCTCATTGAGTACACAGTTCAATTAAATAAAATGTGTACTAGCTTGGTGGCCATAAACTACAAATGTTAGGTGGGAGAGAGTGGATTGAAGAAGTGTGACAAGGGAGTGGGAGGGGATGCCTAAATTTCATGACGTCACATTTCATGTAAAAAAAAAATTGCAAAGGTGTGAAGTCACACTAGGGGGTAGGGGGTCTTACTCGTGTGGGAGGGGTAAAAAATTTGAGTGACCTAATTTAGGGATACGGTCCAAAAACCCCCTAATAGAGTAGGAGTGCATTAGGGGAGGCTTATGTCCTGCAGTGGACTAACACAGGCTGATGATGATGATAACGAGTTTATGGATGGCTCCTTGTTTTAAAATTTTTATAACTTTACAATGTAGTATTCCAATAGTGTGACATTTCACAACTTGAAGTTCTAGACTCGAGCATTTCATGAAACCAGACTGAATTGTGCAATGTTTGAGAGTACTTGCTTATGTTACGTTATTAAACAAATTTTAGTTGCTTGAATGCGCAGAAATTTCAGAAATCATGTGTTAAATTATGTTAAAATACTTTAATTGTTAATTATAAAGAATAGGAAACTAATAATCATTGTTATAGAAAAGAAGTAGGTATATTTATTTGCTACTTTGATCAATGTGTCAAAATTTTTGGTTAACATTTTTTTGACTTTAAAGAAATAAATATGAATGGGTTGAAGAACTATTTTCTTTGGTTTAATTTGAGAAATGTAGTACTGAGATGTATGCAAAACTAAGTTAAAATATATTTTACTACAGAAAGCTAATTGTATTTTCTCGTCTAAATAATTCTGTAAAATTCTATGTAAATTATATCATTGTTAGCCATTATGTTGTACCCAAGAGTATCCCGCATTTTAAGACTAATAATAATATTTTAAGAATTTCAAACATTTCGAATAGTTTCCATTTGTGTTAAAGCTAGATATGGAGATGCTTGGACGAGATTATATTTAGGTTTATAATATAATGTCTGTTGATGAAGTAAAAGTTAGTTGTAGTTACCATTGTAAATTGTAGAAGGGATATATGAAGAAATAAATATTGAGGTTAACAGTTGACTAAATGTTTTATTTACCTTTAATATTTCAGCAATTAATATATAAAGTGATACATGAGGTATGTATCATTTTTATTATTAATATTCAACCATTAAAGTAAGGAAACACGACAAAGGTGCAGTGTCGGAAGCAGCACAATAGAACGTAGTTATAAATACAGTTATGTTGTTTTTTAACTTCTGCGATGTTTACAATGCCTTATAAAGATAATTGAAACATTTTTAGTAACAACGTCAACAACAGTTACTTAGGAGATATTTAACATAATGTAATGTCCTCCAAGTCAATTTCGACTACAGCGGCTGATCTCTATTAGAGATCAGTCAACTTCGCAAGATATATTGCGGTGTACGCGCAAACACAAGTGCACCCCCTATTCCTTTACACTCTCAAAGCCCAATGGGATCTCACTTTACAGGCAGTTGGATGATCAGCCCACATTGCACACCAACTAGGCAAGAACAATGAAAAGTTGTTAAGCGCCTGCAGGATTCGAACCCACGACCTCTGGTTTCTATAGCGCAAAACCAAACATCTAGGTTACGAAGGCATTTAACATATTGGTACTTTAAAGTCGTTTAATAGCTAAACACAAATGTGCCTTCTTCCAAAAACCTTACCCGATATGCTATTCATCAATACTTCCCAGAAATAAAGTTTCAATAAGATACTTACACTTTATAAGAGATAAAAATAAAACAACAAAAGCTATAGAGAATCGTCTATTATATTCACTTGATAGGCTGTGAAATGAATGTGAAACTGGAAAGTCATTTTAGATTTACAGTGTATAGTTTCAGTTTATATTTACAAGTACAATGAAATACATATTTTACAGTTATACACTCCATTAAAACTGAATTATGGTTTGTCAGCGTCAAGTCACTCTGTATCCAATATTATAGTATATAAACGTTTTCCGCTCATTTTTTTTAAAACAATTACTATGAACAATCCAAAATTGCTTTTACAGTCTTTGTAAACATTGTTGAAGAACCACATTGTAATACGTCAAAATATGGATAAATAAGTTTACTTCAATTTTTGTGATGGTAGCATTTGATAATACGAGAACGAAATCTGTTAGACTAATCAAAACACAATTTAAGGCACCTAATGCCTACAACTAAAATGTTCTAATTGACTGGTCTAAACATTTTAATTGAAAGATCGACCTATTCATTTGGCTTTTACCTAAATTAAACCTTTTTTGGCGAATGTATAGTTAATTTAGATTAAATTTCATCCAACGAAAGGCTGTTAAGAGTTTAATGATTCCATTTAATTTTGTTCTTGTAGAATGATACTGATTATGCACAATTACAAGCGGTTTTTCATAATAATGTTTGAAGTTGAAATTTATCATTTGTCTGATTTGCAATTATAAATGGTTATTATATATGAATATGAGAAATTTTTGATTCAAATAACATTATAATTTACGTTTTACCCAATGCTATGATTAGTGAATTAGTTTGGAGATGGAGCTGCAGTGATGCAGTTGTAAATAAATATGAGACAATATTAATTATTTATAATTTTTTATTCTTATTTCAGGCATTTGTATTTTTCTACTCAGTAGGAAATGTATAAAGAATTTTAGAATGCTGCATGTAATATATAAGTTAATAATCATCCTATATTTTTAAACGGAATTAAAGTTCCGAGCACATGAAAAGTTTTTTACTGTTATCCCTCAAAAGGCCATCATTGAATTGTTTCCTTAATGTGAACAATAGTATAGTACTGCCAAAATAATGTTTCTATAATAACTTTTGAACTCTACATTTTAATAAATGAAATAATTATTAGATTATGATAATTATAGATCATGTAGACTCAAAGGGAGTTAATGAAATACACTGAAATATCTCACAATAACTTTCAGAATTAATGAGCACAGTTTTAAGAAATGACTGCTATAACATCACATTTAAAAATAACATATATATTTATATCAGAAAGATGGAACCATAAAAGAAGATAACTGCACAAGAATTACAAGTGACTTAATTATACATTTAGTGACAACCTCAAAACATTTATTTTTTTTAATTAATAGATACATGGATATATTATGGAATATGTCCGTGGAATAATACACCTCAGAGGTACACAATAGTACGAGTAAACACATATAGTTTTATTGTTGTCTTTTACCCAAGATAAAGTTTTATGCTGAATATATCTAAATGAAAATTAACATGGTTTATTTAATTGAAAAATTTATTTACTATACTTCTAAAGGAAAGTTGTCATCAATACATCGGAAATTTTAAACATTCAAATAGCAAATGAGCTTGACATTTGTATCTTGACTGTAACTATGGTTTCATGAAGGACGTATACATATATAGAACAATTCCGAATCAGTTCACAGAGGTATATATAAAATCTATAATGATATTTTAATAACAGCTACAATTTAGTGTAGAAACATCCTAGTCATTGAAGAGTTTTGCCACATGTATATTAATTTAGTGTTGTCATCAATATATTTTGATCACCTCAAAATTTTACAATTAACAGTCTAATATTGTCGCAACCCTATTTCTGACAATTTGCCCCGATTATGTTGCTAGTGTAAGAAAAATTAAGAGCAATCTTTGATCACTCTACTCTTGACTACTATTTACAGTGATTGGAGAAAGAAAATGTCTCCTTATTTATAGTTACAAATGTACATCTGAAAAAAAAGTAGTCGTGTCACTTTGTAGTACAATATTAACTACTAAAAAAACTGTAAATTTTTAACAGACATTTTTTTTATATTTGAAATATGGGGATAAAAGGTTGCAGCTTAAAAAATATAATTCGTTGAAACTACAATGAACAAAATTAAAATTATTCAACTAAAACTTTGTAATCCCATCATGTAATTAAAACTATCGAAGAAATAAAAGTTATATTATCATCATCATGAGCCTGTGTTAATTCACTGCTCGACTTAGGCTTCCCCTAATATAGCGTATATTAGGGAAGGCCTGGGTTTTGACAATCCTCCATTAGGGGTTTTGGACCCACCACGCTGGTCTGATACCAATGGTGGTTTGACCGATTTTTTACATGCCCTCAAAGTTATATACTGCATTATAAAAGTTGTTTAAGGTGAAAAATTTCTGTACTTACTCAAATATTTATTGCTTTAATGTTGAAATAAAGTATTTAATAAAGTATTTTTAGATTCAATTCAATTCCAATTGATATATTACAATAATTCTGTATTACATGATGCAATTACAGAAGACTATTTTTTATTTTACGACAAAAATCACAGGAAAGTGTATCTGCATACTAAGTTACATTTTAATTAAATTATTTAAAGTACTTAGAAACTCTCACACAACATTCATGATGAATCACAAACTTAACTGTTCTCTATAATGGAATAACAACATTCTTATTGGCCGAACAAAAACAGCTTTTAATAAATGCTTCAACCTCGTCATCGCATCTCTACCTACAGTCAGTTCATTAGAATAACATGTTACATTTTTGTAAATAATACTAAGGTATTAGTTTTTCAGTGATTTAAACAGTCCACTATTGTACAAATTCTTCAAAACTACAAATGTACATATAGTATTTTTTAAATTAGCTAAAACCCTTTCTTTCCACTATTTCTTTTCTCTCACAAATTACTTCTTCACTCGGAGACTGAAATGTGGTTAATGAGGTGCACAGTAGTCGGTACCAGCAGTCTCGGTAGTAATGTACACTATACAACACTCCACACCATCACTCATAGTCCTACTCACATAGAGTTCAGCAGGGGTCAGCTAGGCGGCTACTGGTCACTGTCGCTGTCCCACTGCTGCGTGCGCTCGACGAGCGCGGCGCCTGTCACCCGCACGCAACGCACGGGCGGCGTGCACTATTCGAGCAGGTCGATGCGCTCGCAGCGCCGCACCCTGGCGTCCCCGTTGTGCGAGCTGCGGCTCGGCCGCGCCCACGTGTTGACGCAGCCGTCCGCGCACGCGGTCACGAAGTACTCCGCCCTGAACAGCAGCGCCGTGAGCCGCTCGTGCGCGATCTTCTTGCACACGAGCGGCTCCAGCACGGGGCACTCGTCGAAGCGCGGGCACGACGGCGTCCCGATCAGCTTGAGGGGGTCGTACGCGTCCACGGGTTGCGCGCCCGCCGACTTCCCGCGCAGCGCCACCGTGCCCGCCGCGGGCGCCTTGTCGGTCGCTTTTGACAGGCTGAAGTTCCGTCGGTGGTCGGAGCGCCGCTCGCCGAACGAGAAGCCCGCCAGCCGCTGCGTGAAGTTCGCGCCCAGCGATCCGCCCGAGCTCTCCTCCTTCGCCTTGCCCACGCTGATGTTTAGCGTTGACACGTTGTTCGCCTTCGGCTTCGGCGGCGGCTTGGCGCCCGACGGCTCACCTGCCGCGTTGCCGTGCGCGCTGAGCTCGGCGTGCTTGTGGCCCACGCGGTTCGCCTTGGGGCACTTGGGCGCGGGGGCCTTACCGCCGGGCACGCCGTTGGGCGAGAGGCTGTGGCCGTGGGGCGAGAGGTGTGCGGAGGCGCGTGCCCTGACCGGCGGCCGCAGCACGTCCTCGGTGAGGTCCCAGAGGCAGAGCTGCGTGTCCTGCGACACGCTGCCCAGCCGGTAGCACTGCACGCTCTCGCCCTTCGCCTCCTCGCCGTCTGCGGGCTGCTCCTCGCGCTCGCCCTCGCCGAAGCTCACCACATACGGGTCGAAGGCCACCACGGATACCCAGGAGCGATGCCCCTGCCCCCGCGCCACTACCCGCCGCTCGCCGAACGACCAAACGGTGACGAGGTCGTCCTCACCGCCCACCACGACGTACTTGCCATCCGGAGACCAGCATACGCAAAGGAAGCCACCGAAATAGGATCGTGCCCTGCCGATCAGCTCCATCGTGTCGTAGTGGAACACCCTGAGAAAGCCGTCCTGCGAGACGACCGCCAGGTTGGTGCCACACGGGGAGAAGGCGAACTCGTTGATGCAGCTTCCGTCGACGCCAATGAGCCACCTGTACAGGGGGTTCCGGGTGGATTTAGTCCGACATGTATGTATGGAATAGCCATCTCCTTGTTTGAAGAGCTGGTAGTGGGGGGTGGCGGTGCCGCAGGTAAGCTCCTCGTTGTACACGTACAGCTGTCCGGAGGCATGCGCCGCGATAAAGAGATTGCTGGACCCTGGCACCCACTTGATACAAGTAACGCGCGTCTTGTCTATCAGTCTCTGAAAATGTGTTGTTGTTGTCATAAACAATCAATATAATAAATAGAAAATATAATATAAACCTAAATATATATTTAAAAAACTACCATAATTATTTTCCAAATCATTATGTGACTTTATTCCTTTTGTAACTTTGACTATTACATGATTGTAAAGCACATGTTCATCAAGTAATTATACACTAAAAATAATTAATGTATTAACAAAAAAAGCTACAAAAAAGCTTACCATATTACCTTTAAATTAAACTACCATCCTTTAAAAAATATATTTTCAAATATTATAACTTACCTCTTCATTGTATAATTTACTTAATTCTTTTTAATTGGGTCTATAAGCTGGATTTGTCCAGTCGAGAATCCTATGACTAACGAAACACTCTCTGATGTCATCGTGACTGAATTGAAGTCATGGCAAGTGGGGTTTGTGCCCTTATACATCTTCTTGTCAACAGGTTTGGTGAGATCAGCGGCCTGGAAATTAAAACAAAATTGTATAAACTTCGGCAATAGTAAGAGTTCATTATTAGATCAAAACTATATACAAATCTACATATTTTACAAATTTGCAATTATATATAGCTTCATCTCATCAGCCTGTAATAGTCCACTGCTGGACATAGGCCTCCCCTAATACACCCCTATCCATCAGGGGGTTTTGGACCGTATCCCACCACGCTGGCCCAATGCGGGTTGGTGGGTGGACCGACTATTTACATGCCCATCCGACGCATGGATCATCTTACTTTTCAGACAATTGGGTGATCGGCCCAAATTGCCCTAACCAACTAGGAAACAACAATGAAAATTTGTTGAGTCCCCGCAGGTTTCGAACCCACGACCTCCGGTTTCTAAAGCACATGCCCATACCACTAGGCTATGGAGGCTGTTATATAGCTTGTCTCATTAATATTTCTAAATCAGAGTTATATGTATAATCACTACAAATCCTCTCACCACTGTAAAACACAGGATGTTGCATAATTTTAACCCAGTTATGTCACTAGCATTATAAAGCACACAAGCACTAAATATTGCAACACCAAAGTGTTATCACACTACTTAATTGAGACAGAAAATAATAAAAAAGTAGTAGAATAAAGTAAGTCCCATTTAGTAGCCATAGAAAAAGAAATTAGTATATTTAGTCATTATAGCTTGATATTAATTTTTTCTATATAATTCCTTACAAGGAAAGTCTCTATTACGGTGAAAATAAACAAACAATGTAGTAAGTATGTATGTATGTATTGTAATGTATTACACAAGTTCAGTGCATATCAATTAGAAAGCCCCAACAATGTTAAGTAAGTTACCATTTCTGCATCAATGCACATCAAGAGGCATGGCACCTATGTCACAACATTGCATGCAGCCTTGGCAGTGCATTAAAAATATTCCGTCATGTAGTCACAAAAACAAATTTATAGATAACTTATTATGCATTCAATAAATTTATTTATCGATACTGAATTTCAACAAAATTATATCATGATTTTAATATTTGCAATACCAACTGGTATTACTTATTAATAAAAAGAGATGATAAGTGTAGTTAAAAATATTTCTGTGGGCATAACCCTTGAAATATTTTTAAATGTTACAATGATCTGTGTTGACTTTAACATGAAGTAAGTGCTTTCACTTTTCGAAAAGATCTTCATTTAAGGTAAAGAGTAAACATTTTTATATCATAAGTATTTTGTCTAATAATACAATGAAATCTGATTATATTCACATCCTGGTAAAAGCATAATGTTAAAGTTATAAAAGTAATTTTAAATAAAATGTCCAACATATCATCATCATCATCAGCCTGTGTTAGTCCACCTCTGGGCATAAGCCTCCGTTAATCATAATTTAGGGGGTTTCAACATAAGAGAAGGGTTACTTCAATTGATATATTTATATAACTGCCTCCGTAGCCTAGTGGTATAGGCGTGTGCTTTAGAATCTGGAGGTCATGGGTTTGAATCCTGCAGAGATTCAACAAATTTTCATTGTTGTTTCCTAGTTGGTTAGGGCAATTTGGGCTGATCACCGATTGTCTGAAAAGTAAGATGATCCATGCGTCAGATGGACATGTAAAAAGTTGGTCCACCCACCAACCCGCATTGGACCAGGGTGGTGGGGTACGGTCCAAAAAACCCCCCTAATGGATATGGGTATATTAGGGAAGGCCTATTTCCAGCAGTGGACTATCAAAGGCTGACGATGATATATTGTCCATAATCAATGCTGCCAGCTTAAAATATCCATTGATATCTTTACTACATTATTTCATGTGTTTAAAACCCTAAAGTGTACCCAATGTTAAAAATTGATTTATCTATCTTAACAAGTAGATAAGAGAATTTTGTACCGAAAAATAGTAAAACGCTTATGACTGAGAAGTTTAAATAGTTGCTGCATAACTATAGCATATAAATAAATACATTTAATTAACTATGAAAATGTGAAATTGTCTGTACTCATTATTTTAATGGTTAACACAAATACTTTTTTCTTGTAAATTTTAATATATACACCTAAATTTAATGTATAAAAACATGTTTATTTTAAAACCATACATTGTTTACAACAAGATATTGTTGTAACACTAAGAATTAAACTCACACCCTCTGATGCAATAACTGGGGTCACAACACCAAATGGGTTATCAAAATTTCCAGCATGGGAATTATTATTTATGAATAATAGGTATTTGTCATTCATTTAATTTACCACTAGCATTTAGCACTAGCTTACCTTAGTTTTGAATAGATAGTGTGGTTTTTTATCTTGAGTTTTTTATTTATTTATCCTGTTATTAAGTTGGAAACTTAAAATTTAAGTAAATGTTTCTTATCATATACTGTTACTGCAGAAAATTTTAACTTTAATTGACAGTGATGTTTCTAAGTTTTCCCTTTCTGTCACTTTTTACCCAACTGCTGATACCAACCAAAATAGTAGTTATAAGTGGCACCTGATGTGTAAAGATCACTACCCAAATACTTTTGATGGACCAATTGAATGTCAGGTGAAGGTTTCAACAGCTAAAAACTGGTCAAATTAATTACCTACCTATTTTTATACACCAAGAGATCAAATAAACACTTGGGAATTTTTATGTTAATATAAATGACATGTCTACTTAGCAAATCTAAACAGATAGTTGGTGAAGTGGGAGATAAGTAATTTCAAGTGTACCATATGTATCATAAGCATAAATTGTGCATCTACATGTCACACAATCGAATACGTAACGCGAATAACACATTAATATTTATGCACGCACCTTTTTGACGCCTCTGTAAACATAAACATAGAGTTCCTTCCCGTGATTGAAGCATATCCTGTCGTCGGATCCCTGGCCGTCAGAGCCGGGCGCGCCTCCCCGGCCCCGGCGGCAGCGAGACCAAGGAGACGCGCACATGCGTCGAACCTGAACCGCTCGTGTATCCAACCCGGTTTGGTCTCGAGTACTCCGAGAGCGTCATTAATCTGTATGTACCTTCCCGCGTCACGAACTGTGTCTTCACGTCGTCCTTCCCTCCCGAGTCCGGTTGTACGGCCATGTTATCATATCCTGTTATTATTCATGGAGGCGGCTCAGGAAGCCTGATTTGTATCAGTTGACAACTCAGTCGGAGACGGCACGCGAACACAGCCGCCTGTTGGGGACTCTCATCGCTCACATGTGTCGATGCCTATTTGGTTCATTGGATAGGCAACTTTAAAACTTTATTGTATATGAGTTTTAATTACGAAACGTCGAATCAAATTAGAATTATTCTTGTGTATGCAACATAAAAAGTCATGTGTCAGACAACATGACGGCTCGTTGTTTATGGTGCCATTTTACCTTTTTACTTTTGCTGTCAAAGGCATTGAATATTAATCCATAGACATCGCAGTATTCATGCAATAATTTCAATGATATTTTATTATATTTGTTTTCTCCTGACCGTTTTCCTACGTCGTTATCGGGTCGGCCCCTAGTTCATACAATTTACTAGAGTAAAAATATTCGGTCACTTAAACTTTTATTTGCATTTGATTGTTGGACTAATTGTAAAATTTGACCTATTAAGAAAGCCAGTGCTCAGCCGTGGCATATCATCATCAGCATCAGCTGTATCATTCCACTGCTGCACAAAGGCCTCCTCTAATGCACGCCTTCTCTATTACGGTTTTTTATGGTCTAAGCAGTAGGTGGATGGACTGACTTTATACATGCCCATCCAACGCATAGCTCATCTTACTTTTTAGACAATTGGGTGATCGGCACAAATTGACCTAATCAACCAAAAGAATAAAATTACGCCACTGCTCCTGATCTTCGGCTATTCTCACAACACGCCGGCCTCTTTGCCAATATGATGAAACCTTGCCGCAGACAGTCCTACTCTACGTTTGCCGAGCCTCGGTCTCCACTCAAGAACTCTCCGACTTCAGCGGTAGTCAGTTCTGCGGCTTATATGACCGGCCCAATGCCACTTCAGCTTACTAACCCTGTAAGCCATATCGGTGACTCTGGTTATCTGACGGATCACATAATTTCTGATGCGGTTTCGAATTAATGCACTGTGGGATGGGTGAAGACAAAACTCGACGAAGCCTATGAAAGGCTGCCCAGCCCAGCCTATTCCTCCAGTTGTCCTCTTTTCTTCAAAGTTGTTCCTACCTAGTTCGAGCGTTGCCCCAGGTAAAGGTACCCCGAAACCACTTTGAGGGAGGTGCCATCAATTGTGATCGGTCTCGGATCAGCGTGCTCGTTGAATATGCACTAGCCTATAAGAACCTAAAATGATGACAATTAAATTTAAAAATACTGACCTCTGATAACATCTGCCAATGTTTTTGACAGAGGCGTTATTTTTTAAGTGATTGTATGATCCGCCTATGTTACTCTAAGCAGAAAAAATTGATAATAAATTTTCTTTTCCCCATAGAATACGAATCCACAGCTTTCAACACCTAATTTTTAATGCAATTGCTACAGAAGAGGTTCTATTACATATTTTAAAATAATTATTGGAATTTTTAGTAATATACTTGTTAAAGACTTTATTATTAGGGAAAAATTAATGTCATAATTTTAATAATTATATTCACTTTTTCCTATAAATTACTTTTGACTTTACCAACACAAATAAGTACTGTCTAATTACATTTAAATATCTACATGTCCTGTGTTGAATGAGTAGATGCAAAAATAGGTACAATGTTTTTTAATTTAATACCACTCTATTTACAAATGCATAAATATAATACAATTATACATTACATTAACACTTATCATTTGATCCTTTTTGGTTATATATGATATTTTTGCAATGCTTGGAAATTATTAAAACTCCAGAAAGTTTTAAAAACAGTTTACTGTTTCGTATTTATTTATTTATGGAGACATACAACATTAAGATGTTAAACCTAGGATCTTATAGTAAGATAGCTAGTCAGCAGGTTCTGCAGGTTTGTTGTCTGGTTCAGTTTCCACACTTTGTTTTGATGGTCCGGCATCTCCATTATCTGGTGTTGCAACATTTAAAGAAGCATTCAAGTCTTTCCCTTCTAAAAACATGTCCCATTTATTTATCCTCTCATTTATTTCTGCATCAGTCTCAGCTATCCTATATTTAGTCCTGCCATCCCAAATTTCAGCTGTTATCTGTCTTTTTCCAAACCATCTTCCATTTATAAGCTCTACAACTGCATCAGCCTCCTCCGGACTCGACATAGTGATTTGAGCAACACCTTCAGGATGCCTGTCATAAATAACAACTTTCCGGACCTGACCGCATTTGGCACATTCCTCCCGTAAGTCCTGTTGGTAATCCAAAATCAACTGCACATCTTTATCAAAGTCAGTTGAATGAAAGAGATTTTTTACAATGACAATTTTCTCATGTTTAAACCTTTCTCCAATAAACTTCTCCGGCCTCCAATCAAAGAGCTTCTGCTGTATTTTCTTTATCTTCTCAATTTCCTTTTTCTTTTTCTTTTTAGGTTTGAGAGCTGGATTATATTCCCCTTTTAATTGAAAGTGCGCCCTTTCCACTTTTACTTTATTACCCTTCAAATCACAACCATCAAGAAGTTTTAGTGCCAACTCAACACTTTCTATTTTTATGTATGTACAAAGTGCATCCCCTTTAAAACAGTTGTGCTCTTTGTCCGTATACAACTTAACCTTCATTTTTTGTGAACCAGGGTCTCTTTCAATCAGACCACACTTTTGCATGAAGTCTACAAACTCCTCTTCGGTCAAATCTGAAGGTAAATTGGATACGTAAACTTTAGTATTCTTATCTTCCGACTGCTCAAACCACTGTGGCTCGCTTTTGCGTTTCACACCAGCATTTTCCGTTTTGTTCTGGTTATCTTTCTTCTTTACATCCTCTTTTTTCTCATCCTTTGTATTGTCAACAAATCCATAAGACATTTGATAGTAAGCTAAAAACTCATCATCCACTTTCGGTATCCAAGCCTTCTTTTCTTCGTCCCAGAAAAATTTTGATCCGTCACCTTCTGTGTAAACGTGGGTGTCATCTTCATAGCTATATACTCTATTTGGGACAACTTCATCTTTGTTAGGATCCCATGAATTAGTTTCTTTATTCCAAGAATACTTCTGCTGTGATGATGGATCAGTATAAACGGCATTATCATTCTCGTATGTAACATACGCAGCGTAGTCACCCCAATCGTTTGTATCATTTGCGGTTTTCACTTCGTCAGTGGTTTTCTGTATTTTCTCGTCGCATTTCGTTTCAGATACTTCCATTTGGCGTATTTTCTCTTTCTCTTCCTTCTTATAATCGAGTTCATTTTCTTTTATTAAAATTGATGAGGGATCTGGTTTATCTTGGGTTGAAACGACCTTTCGTAACTCAGATTCAATGGTTTCTTGAACGGCTTTAGCTTTTTGCTCTTCCTCTGAAATTTTTTGGACTGTCTCACAAGATAGTTTAATAACAAAACCGGGTTTTGTATTCTTCTCGGTTTTAGCCATTATTTACAAAAAAAAAACATACGATCATATTCAACAACTAGCAGTGATAAGCAAGCAATGCTAATGCCATCGTCAGTCAATGTGACAACTTCAATCCATTACAGCGAACAAAAATTATTTATAGGTTAAATATTACATATATTAATATACTTAACAAAAAATGATCAAATCATATAAAATACATAACGATATACTTAGTATATTAAAAAAGGTTCTCGATATAATTAAGTTCAATGATTTAAAGTTTTTTTATTTGCGGGCAAAGCAAAATAACGCGATGCTAATAAACAAACAATCATTAAATATTGTCCAAATTCAACGTACATATTTACAAGTTACATTAAGGCCAAATAATAATAAATAATAGGTATTTAACAAATTTTTTTTCGGTCAGCTTAAAATTTACTGCTATACCTTATTTTGATAAAATCAGTAAACATTACAACGTAAATGAACGGCAATTCAAAATTTTCTTTTTTAATATTGCATTCATCATCAGCCTGCGTCAGTCTAATACTGGACATAGGCCTCCCTACTACACGCCTTTTGCATTATGGGGTTTTTGGACTGTATCCCACCATGCTGGTTCAATGCGGGGTGGTGGGTGGACCGACTTTTCAGACAATTGGGTGATCGGCCCAAAATGTCCGAATCAACCAGAAAACAGCGATAACGCAAAGTTGTTTCCCGTGGGATTTAAACCCCAACTTCCGGTTTATAAAACAAGGGTCAATACCGCTAGGCCATAGAGATGGTAAACTATATAATGTATATTGTATATTGGATTTGTTATGTCATAGTAGCTTTTGAAAATATTGAGGATTAGTGCATGAATTTAAAATTAATCGGCAGCCCAAAATAGTAGTGTTATAATAATATTATAGCAAATAGTTACTATACTTAACCAAGTAAAACCTTTAATCTGAATAAATAAAGCAACGGCTGCTTACGCATTACCTAAAACGCAATGTGTTTTGCAGAAGTAAGAGCTTACTTAGAGACAAGTGCAACACTACTTATACTAAAATAAGAAAACGAACACCTCTAACCAATCGTAACTTCCCAATTTTGACATAAAATTAAAATTTGTTTTTTGACAGTGACACTTGTCAGCGATCAATGCTCAAAGCAGCTACGGTTAAATAAAAGTCGGTATACTTTACATTGATAGTAATTTGTACCTAATTTTAAATAATAAATATGGAAGATCTTAAAAATGTGTATTTAAGTCCGTTACCAGATTCCCCTTATGTGAAGCCTTTTAGATTTAATTATACACAAAATGGCAAAGAGAAGACGTGGGATCTGCTAGAAGTTCATGACAGTGTTGCAATTGTTGTTTTCAACGTAACAAGAAAAGTTATGGTATTTGTTAAGCAATTCCGACCCGGTATGTATTTTTTTAGAATTTAGAATTATTTTTTTCTTGTAAATATTTAAGGAAAATCTGAAAAAAGACCAATTTTTAACCTTCCTAATGTTTCATTTAATTACTATTTACTTCTACTAAGAATGTTTTCTATGTACTATTTCAATGTGTTTCAGTTTTGGGTAATGTTTTACTATAACGGCCAGTAGTACTTTGATGTAATTTTTATTGACTACAATAAATAAGTAAACACAAGTAAAGTGGGATTTCCAAAAATTTCTAAAATCATTTATTACTGAATGTGCATTGCCAGAAGATTTGCTTGCCTTTGCAAAGTTATGGCTACACTCTTTTATATTGCACTCTAGGGTTAGAGCAGACAAGTATCACATGGTGTTAGGATGACTACGTATTATGTCTGTATCAAAATACTTACACAACATACATTCAAATTACGAATTTGATATTTTTTTAAGCAAAAAGTAAGCTTTGTAACAATTATGCTATATATGTGTCTCTTTAATTATTATTATCTATTGAAAAATATATTGTTTACAACAAAATCCCACTAGGCATTTTTGTAAATAAAAACCCTGTTTTGTTTTACAGCAATATACTATAATTGTATTAGCCCGGAAGATCGTAAAAAAACTTCAATAGATACTACAAAGTACCCGGCATCATTGGGCTTAGCTTTAGAGATGTGTGCAGGAATTATAGATAAGGACAAATCTGTCGAGCATATAGCCCAGGAGGAGGTGTTAGAAGAATGTGGCTATGATGTTCCTATTGAAAAGTTGCATAGAATCACTTCTTATAGGTAATTATGTCATAGCTGATTAATTCGTTCAAGTTTTTGTTATGGAGTAACTTATATTTTTTTTAGTTTTACATAAAATGCTTTTAAACCTTTAGTAACTAATTGTTAGTTACTTGCCTACCTAGAATTTTGTTTTTATTTTTTGTGAGTTATTATAATCATTTAGATTAATTATTTTCACCCAGCCTTTTAATTTTTTATACATATTTCGATTTCTAAAGTAGTAAATGCAACAAAAGTAAGAAGACAATTTTTTTTTAAATTTTTAATAGACTTTATATTGATATTGTCACAAAAACTTCCACTAATATAGACATTTTGTGGATATAAATTTTTTATCTTGTTTTGCGATTGTGTATTTAAAAATTTCTCTAAATAAATCAATTATCCAAATGCCAACTACAAATTTATTACAACTATTATTGAGCTAAAAATATCTGTCAGTATGTTGATTTAATTTTGATAATTTCATTCTTTTTTTTTTAATTATGGTGATTTTTTAGGTCTGGGGTAGGAGTACAAGGTGCCTTGCAGACATTCTTTTATTGTGAAGTGACAGATGACATGAAGACGGAGCAAGGTCAGTCTTAATATATCGCTTTTAAAAAATCACAGTATTGCTGTTAACATATATAACTCATATCTTTATTAATATTATTGTTTATAAGGAGGCGGAGTGGACGATGAGCTGATTGAAGTTATTGAAAAGACTATTCCAGAAATTGAGGAAATGGTCAACTCCCCTGGTCCAATTGCTAGTCCGCCCAGCTGTCTCTTTGCTCTTATGTGGTTCCTACATTACAAAGCGGATAAGTTCAGGAAGTAGGTTGTTGAATATTGGTATTGTTTCTTTATTTAGAATTTGATATGACCGCTGACATTCAGTGATAACATATAGGTCAATATTATATATATTTATATTGTGGTTTCATTTTATGTATAATAATTTATAATTGGAATTATTGTGGTGGATCTGTAGATATAAATGATTTTCTTTGTACACAGTAATTAAGCTCAGCTAAAGCAAACAAATCTGTTTCCGTTGCTAATATTTTGTTGGTCATGAGTGAAATTTATAAAAGCTGCCTGATGCTGAACAACATGTAAAGGTTCATTAATATAATGATAATTAATTCTGGCAATATTAGTATTTGAATTTAAACCAATTTTTTATGTATTATATTTGGCTTTGGCTATGAATATACACAAAATAAAAGTTAAAACGAAAATTAATTTGAAAAAGTGCTAAGCTTAGAGTTTGTAATAATCTTTACTATTTTCTTATTACCAGGACATTTGAGCGATATTGCATTGAATGCAAAAATCCGTAAGTGACTTTAAACCGTATGTAGTAAATTTTATATTACGTAATCATTATATAAGAGTAATTATAACCTGTATTTATATGTTTACGAGATAACATTTTAATGATTACATTTATGTAACAAAACATCACCTAATTGTATAATCATGCATCCTGTACAATTATGTTGTGAGATATCATGTTGATAGGAAAACATTTAATTATATGCCCTTTTAATTAGCTTATAATGTATGCATAATTAAGTAAACATTTTTGTTTTATCACATTATTGTTTATTGTATCTTTTTGATTCATTTGCTAAAATATTGTTTTAATTAAGCCTTTGTTTTACAGTAAATAAAGAAGAAACATAAAGATATATTTCACAAAAGACATACAATGTATTATTATAAAAGCAATAAATGAATACAACATATTACTCACTTTATTTAGCCAATGAGTATTATTGGATAACATAAACATAAAATAATAGGGCTGCACTCGAGTTAAATTGGTGCAAGTTCCAATTAGATTCAGACCTATTGGAGCTGTAATCAGGGTTCAGGGCCCATCCATAAATTACATCACATGTAAGGGGAGAAGGCCGGTCTATGAATTGTGACTTTGTGTGACAAAGGGGTGGAAGGGGTCCTATGCTTTGTGACATCACATTTAAAAGTCTACAATATCAATACTAATTTCGAAACTGCTGTTGGAATTCAATAATTTGTAATGTAAAATTGCAAAGCATATGACGTCACGCACGCAAGGAAAGGGGGTCTTAAAATGTGACTTGCTGTGACGGGGGACGGGGTCAAAAAATTGAGAAATTTGTGTGACGCAATTTATGAAGGTCTCTCAATGGGATATGGTTGTGGTCACTTTTCGTCCCGCAGTACTCAAATTACAAATTCAAATATCTTTATTCAATACAGAAGTGTAACACTCGCTTATTGATTGTCAAGGACGCTACCACCGGTTCGGAATAGGACGCCTCCGACCTGAGAAGAACCGGCGAAAGAAACTCAGCTGGCCTATTTTTGTCATCTTTTAAAATAATCAAATATATACATATAAATTTTCTTATGAGCTACATACAGTTCTATGATACGTATATTATACTTGAATAAGCCTGGAGCGAGCATTCCATTACCAGGCTGTGTTATCATTTATAAATTCATTTATGTTATAATAACCATATAAACGTTCCTTTACTACTTTTTTAAATTTATTAACTGTTAAATTCTGAACGATTACTGGGATTTTGTTGACATTGTCCCATAAAAGATTGACTTATTCTTCGCAGTCTAGTTGCTGGAAGAATTAAATTAAGTTTGTTTCTAGTATTTATGTTATGTGTAACACAATGTCTACGAAAATCATTTCTATTTTTTTGCACATACTATAGTATCAGTACATTGGCTCTCAAAAGTAAATTATTTAAGATCAGTTCGTCTTTTTTTATTATTTGATCGTCCAGAATTTTTTGACTTCCCAAAACAAGGAGGTACTCAATTCAGAGCGTGTTTTTTTTAATATGTTACCCCATTGCTCAGCTCGTGCGTATCATGTGATCCCACAGTTGTTTCTAATGGACCTATTGTTTAGAAATTAGAAAATAGTGTGATAAGTAGATGAATAAATATTTTAGAATAAAATTGTACGTCTTAAATTGGTCCAAAATTAAGACGCGCAGTTTAAATATGGCAGCTGGTGAACAATAGAGTTACACATTTTTTATTACATTAAAAGCCTTTGAAAAGTGATGTACGGTGTCAAATAAACCAGGTCATACATACACTACTGCTGTGCAACAGAAATAATTCATGGATGCATCGAATAGTTAAGCACTTAATTATTGAATTTGGACAATGCGTTCGCCTGTTATTGATTTATTTATAATATAACGAATAGAAATTTGGCAAATTTAGAAACAGTGGTTGTGTTTTTGACTTTCGACTTTGGTGTGATCGTTATACGTACAGTTGACAAAAAGTATTACGTTTTACAAATATTATTAAAAAAATAAGATTCACATTTTGAAGATGTAACGAGTGCTGGTGGAATAGTGTCTTGCGTGTGGTTCACACGCACGCCCACT
Organism: Lamproptera curius; assembly: GCA_029286875.1. NCBI lineage: Eukaryota > Metazoa > Arthropoda > Insecta > Lepidoptera > Papilionidae > Lamproptera > Lamproptera curius. Next base: position 2,705,626 of record JAGSMT010000023.1, read on the forward strand.
AATATAAACATCGGTAATGCAAGTTTCGTTAGGGGAGAGACGAAGTGGAGGCACGCGGTTTGCAGCCGATTTGTTTTCTGTTGGCATAGTGTTCGTTCTTTAGACGATTCGAGATATTTCATTGATTTGTCTGATAGTGGCCAAGTATCGTGGCCACGAGAAAGATCGCCAGATCACAAGCATCCGATATCTGGGAGTGAAATAAGAGTGGGGACGTTGATCCGAAGTCGGTTGTTCATACTCGTCAGGGTGTTTTAAAAGCCTTTTAAGAATTCGTTATTTTTAAAATAATGTTGTATACATTATTTTTACGTCTTTTTTAAAATAGCGTGTATGCTTTTTTATGAAAATGCAAATTGTTACATTTCCATTGTTAAACTTTAAAGATTAAAACCTTTAACGACTTGTAATAAAAACATGAACCAAATGTCACTTCGATGTGAGTGACACATAGATTTAATCGCAATTATTAAGGTAAACAAACAATGATTTCGGGCTAGTCAATGCTTGTTTAACATTGTTATTGTTTTAATTAATTTTAGTTATGCGAAATGCCCCGTAAACGAAAATCTGATCTTTCTCGGATTACTAAAAAAGCACGGGCTATAAAAGCAAGGCGTCGTAGAGAAGCTCTTATGATGAATACTAAAGAAATTGAGCAAGAAGCGGATAAAAAACCGGTTGTTATAAAAATGGAGATGCCTGAACAATCGGAAACAGAGCAAATCCAGAACGCGGAAATAATGAGACCACAGCATGTGGCTGAAAGTCCCAAACGAACAACAAGATCAACACGGTTAATCTCGCAATGTTCTAATGGACCTATTGTTTTAAAATTAGAAAAATGCTAGTTTTGTTTTGTTTATGCGTGATAGGTTTATCATGTTTAAAATAAAATAATATAATATACGTGCGGATTGAAATGTATCAAAGTTTACATTTTAGTAAACTAAAATGAAATCGCGAAATAGTATTTTATGATATTATTAAATACGAAAGATTACTCATCTTTCGTATCATATTTCGTAGGTTTCACATTAACCAGTGCTTTGTCAGATATTATTGTTAATATCAATAGACAAAGCACTGGCCGCTATATTGATATTATTTTTTTGCAAATGTTTATTTACAGATTTTGTTATTTGCAAAATGAACTAAAACTTCTAGATATATCCAATGTATAAGCTAGGT